>JBAIAC010000028.1:39202142-40514285 GCA_037349315.1 Chelydra serpentina | reverse complement strand
CTCAGGGGACTCACACTGTTGGCAGGGGTCTGCCCTAGGGTCAGGCCCCACATCCCAGTAACAGAGGAAAGAAAAACTAAAGAGCCGCACCAACCCTATTATCACAGAAGGCGAAGGGTCCTTCAGCCATCCACCCAACTGTTCCATGTGCCCAGGCAACCCCAGGCCGCATGGCTCTTTGGGAGCAGACAATGAGAGGTCTGTCCACCCTCCCCGCCAGCGCTCTCTGAGCTGGGCTTCTCCCTTTTAACACGCCTCCTCTGAGTCCGGCATGGCTCACAGGTGCAGCGGGGCAGAGCGGTGAGCCCGTAGCTACAGGTCTAGTGCGGGGTTCGGATACCCCACCCCGAGGGGAGATTGGGTGTGCTGTCTGAAGCTCACTCTGAACAAGACTCGAGTGATACCACACTGCTAAACCAGGGGCAGCCACCAGAAAATATGGCCTGGTTTATATCGGTCATTCTTGGGCCAGGTCTACACCACAGACTTCTGCCACCACAGCTGTGTCAGGGAAGTGAAGAGGTGCGATGTGTGGCGGACACAGCTGAGGCGGCAGAAGCCCCTAGCGACACTGCCAATGCTAGTCTTTGTTTTGCTCCTGGAGGATGGTTTTATTGGACCAGTACAGAGCACTGCTTTGCCAGTACAGCTGTGTCCACACTAAGGGTGCTTTGTGGTGAAGTCACTCATTCTCAGAAAGGCTATAGCTGGTACAGTGCACTGGGGTAGGAATACCGATCAACCCCCTTTAGCATAGCCATGGCCTTGTTGTGGATGAATTCCCACGGTTTGTTAATCGAGTCTGCAGTCCAGGGCTGGTGCTGGATCCCCAGATGTTACTGGATTATAATATAGTGGTACTATCCAGGATGGCTTTGCTCATGTTTGCCTAACTTAGAAACTGTGGTCCTTCCTTTTGGGTGCTGCTGTGAACCTTTGTTACCTCAAGACTCGGTTACTGCAACGTGTTGTACATAGGGATGTGTCTTAAATCAGTACGGAAACTGAAGCTGGTGCCGCATATGTGGCTGGCTTATTGAGTGGTGTCTCCTGCCATAAGCACACAACTCCTGGGTCCTAGCCCTAATCCTCCCCCAGCAGGGATTTAGCAGCCCATTTCGTGGAGCTGCCTCAGGCGAGCGGGTTGGAATTTTGAGGATTGCTACAAAAGTTTTGCCCAGCAGTTTCCTTCTTGGTCATTACAAAGAAACACAAATGCTGCAATAGAAGAGCTTCGGCTGCACTCTAAAGTCCTACTCAAGCTGACAAGCTGTTTGTAAATCCACATTCTTACGTGCTACCTTAGTGCAGTAAGTGGCCATTACAAGATGGCAAGAACAAGTATATTCTCCCCTCCAGTTACAGTCAGGCACTGAACATTTGACTTCACCTTGCACAGTGGCGCCTACTCTAGCTGGAACACAGACTGAGCATTAATATCTGGAAACAAACCTCCATACTGGTCTTCATTTGCTCCTTGCCTATAGCACTCAGACATTTTTAGAATTATACGAACGTAGTTTATATTATATAAAGCAGATTAGAGTTATGTTTAATTTAACATAATCCATCTGTGACAGGGCTGGACTCACCCCTGCGGCGCCTCCTGCTGGTTTCTCCAGGGAATTAGCTCACCAGCCTCTGGAGCGCCCTCTGCCGGCCAGTGATCCGCCTGACCACTCTGGCCCCGTGTCCCTCCCAGGACCCGGTGCCCTTTTAACTGGGGTGCTGCCCCCTGGCAGTACCCCACCGGTCTTACTTCTAGGGTCTCCCCTCCCTAGGGAACCCCCAACCCACTATCCTCACCTCGCCTCAGTTGTAGGCTACTGCCAGTCACCAGCTAGCCCCCGCGCCCTGGGGCAGACTGCAGTATAAGCCACTCATCACCGGCAAGGTTGGGTTGGACCTGTTGCCTCGGCCTACCCGTGGGTTGCCCCCTGCAACCCCTGTACCTAGTGGGCCTAACACTAGGCCGCAGCCTGGGGCTTTCCTAGCCGGAGCTCCCCAGCTCCTCAGGCCCTTCCCCAGCCCTGCTCCAATCTAGGTACCTGGTCAGGTCCCTGCAGCCAAGCCCTTCCCTCTCTAAAGACAGAGAGAGAGTGTCTGCTCCCGGCCCACTGCCCTCTTCTAAGGGCCTGCTGGGCCCTGATTAACTGGCCACACCTGTGGCTTCCTTGCCAATCAGCCCAGCTTCTGAGCCTCAGCCTTCTCCCAGAGCTGTTTCAAGCCTCTCAGGGCCCAAGCGGGGTTCCACCCCGCTACACCATCTATTGTTTATTTATCAATGTTTATATGGTAAGGGTGAACAATTGTCATTCAAAGCAAGTATTTTTAAATCAAGTCTCCGTTAAATCTATTAAACAGTCTATCGTTCTGAGTAATCATTAACTGCTATGACTTTTAATAACCAAAGAATCAGTATGAAAATAAAAATGGAATTATTGACTTTGGTGAGTCCCTGGAAGCATCTTTTAAAACCAGCATATCTATTAAGCCTACAAAATACAAGTTAATGATTAATACAATGGAAAGGAAAAGTTTTAGATAAAAACAATTAAGCCGAGGCCCTTTTGTCACTGATTTTTCCTTGTAAGCAGACAGATCTTTGCTTTCCACATTGCACAGTGTTTGGTTCTGATGTTTCACATGACTATATCACTCAATGAAAAGCAACCTACAGTTTCTCACAAAGTTAAGACTACACCAAATGGCTAACTTTAAAATGTACATATTTTGTACATATGTCAGGGTTCCCTCCCCACTCTAAACTCTAGAGTAAGGACATGGGGACCCGCATGAAGAGCCCCTAAGCTTATTTTTACCAGCTTAGGTTAAAACCCCCAAGCTACAAAATTCCCTGCACCCTGAGAAATGCTTCTTCCACTGCCACCATCAAGTGTTCTAAACAGGTATCCAGGAAAGGGGACCACTTGAAGTCCCTTCCCCCCCCCCAAAAAAAAATATCCTCTCAAGCCCGTACCCCCCTGTCCTGGGAATCTTGGGGATAATCTCCTAACCAATTGGTTACACAGTGATCTAAAAACCCACCCCCTGGGTTTTTAAAAACCATAGAAAACAGTCAGCTTCTTAAAAGAAGGATTTTATTAAAAACAAAGAAGGTAAAATCATCTCTGTAAAATCCGGATGGTAACTATTTTACAGGGCACTCAGAGAGATTTCCCCCTCTGGACAAAACCTTAAAGTTACAGAAAAACAGGAATAACCCTTCCCTCTCCCACAGGGAATGTACCAAGCAAAATAAACAGAAATCTACTCGCTATGCTATCCAAACTTACTTTAGAAAAGTGAGTATTGGTGAGGAGGCGGATTTTCTGTAGGTTCTTTCTGTCTCCCAAGATCACTCTGACTCAGACAAAGACACACACAAAAACCTTCCCCCCTCCCAAGATTTGAAAGTATCTTGTCCCCTTATTGGTCAGATGCCAGCCAGGTCAGGTGTCAGTCTGGCTACCTGCATTTCTTAACCCTTTACTGGAAAGAGGATTTTATAGCACTGCATCAGACCCTCTCCCCCTTCCCTTCATATTTATGACAACATATTTATATTGCTTGAAATATACATTGTGAAGGGAGACAAAATGGTGACTCAGTCTTAATCATTTCATAATTAGATGTGGTTTTAATAACTTCAAAGTAAGGGGAAATATTAGGCTATTATCATTCTCACTCTAAGACATGGTTATAAAAACTTCAAAGTGGTTAAAAAAAAGAGTCTTGCTTTATACATAATTAGTAATGGAACTGATAGTTTCAAACATGAGCCTAAAACAATAATAACCCAGTTTCTTACCAACTGTTCTAGAATGAAACAAGGCAAAAAAAACAAACCAAAACCACCATTAAGGATTAGCTGAAATCGGAAATAACCTTCTAAGCCTTTGCCCAAACAAGAACCTTCGCAATGTGTATGGATTCTCTAAGCTTACTATATTAGTAAATGACTGAGGAAATCGTTCAGACTGAAATGCCCTAAATGATCAGAAGACCAATGGTGTGTGAGCCACAAACACATTTAAGAAGAAGAAATGCAAAATAGCGGCATATTCTAACTAGAGATGGACTCAGACCAACTTTTTTTTTTCTCTCTATGTTCAGGGCTGACTGGAGCTGGGGGTTTGGGTTAGCCCATTAGGGAAGAGGGGGAAACCAGGCAAAAGCGTGACTCCAGATCTGGTTCAGAAACATCCTAGTAGTTGTGATCTTTGGATCCTGCATTCAGATAAAGCCAATTCTGTGTGTTCAGAAAAGAAGCGTTAACCCATCCCTCTACGTTAGTTGTCCCCAATGCATCTCCTTTTCTAATATTAGTCCATAACTCTTCATGTAAAAGCTTTTATTGCCTTTTCATTGATAATAATGGCTGACGAATATGCCATGCCATCAACCGGGTTACTGCCTGATGCAAGAATCAATAAAAACTGCTAATAAAGAATATTTTTATTGTTCCCAACTACAGGGCAAAGAACCAACAAATGCACTTTAAAGAGGCACATATAAAATTAGATAAATGCCAGGCAATATAAACAAAATATGTATGCAGGTACTGACTAGTCTGCCCTGCTGAAGGTAATTATTGTGCACTACCATGAGAGAGCAGCTTGCTTTTAAATACTTGGTTCATTTATTTCTCCCTGGCATTTGGTCATATCAGCCTTCTAGCAAAAGGCTTGGTTTTCTGTTACCAAATCACTTTTTATAAGATTGTGGGTCACAATGATAATGAATCTGTACTCGGACTAACCCAGATTTCATTAGTCTGGTTACTGTGAGAAATCCCATATTTGGCGGATTTGGATTTATCCATAAGTTTTTGAAGTTTTGTTAATCATTATTATTTTCATTAAAAATTATTTTATTGGGCAAAAAACTTCCCAAACACACATTTTCTGATTGTCAGTACTTGAGACTGGACATTTGTGATAAATCCAACTGAGGGAGAGAAACCGGGTTGTTCTGTCAGAGCAAAATAACCCATTGTGAAGAGCATCAAGAAGATACACTGCTGCTTCAATCTAATAAAAACTCCCTTACAGTGTCGCATTCATAAATAGTCTATTACTAGCAAACTCAGGACAAATTAGGTTAAACTCAGTGGGGAAAAAAAGAAAAGAAAAAGCTCAATGACCATTTTAGATTTACAAGGTAAAGAAAAACAAGTACTGGAAGAGGGGTGAATCCTGCCCTCACTGAAGTCAATGGCAAAACTCACATGATTTCAATGGGGTCAAGATTTCACCCCTCAATTGTTTCTAAACCTGGCAGTATTTGCCCAACTTTCACTGGTCAGATCATGAGTTGGTATAGGGAGGCCCTCCCGGCTCAAGAGTGAGGAATCGCTCCATTCCCCCAGTGGGTGGAGCCAGACATGCCCCGCCCCTCCTCACCGAAGGACAAGGGCAGAGCAAGACGTGTAAAAGGAGAGCCCTGGAGCTCAGTTGGTGCTGGCCCAAGGGAAGGAGCGAATGTCTCTTCCAGGGCGCTGAGCCCTCTGCAGGATACTGGACCAGCCCCCGAGCAGAGCAGCTCCCTGCTGACAGAGGAGGCAGAAGGCCACAAGAAAGCACCAGAGTGGACACTGCCTAACTATGAAGCAGCCAAACTGAGCTTGGTGTCAATGGAGCAACGCCGCTTGGGGGGTCGGGGGGTAAGAAGTGGCCCCGGGGAACCAGTCTTTGATCCGGTTGTGCTGTCAGGAAGTGAGGCAGCATGTTCCAGTAGTTTCTCTGCTGACCCCGTCACTGTTAGTGTCCTGGGCTGGGGCCCAGTGGAGTAGGGTGGGCCAGGGCTCCCCTACCTGCCGCCACACCCCCACACCTGTGGGATGGCTGCCTACTCACCAGAAGGCCTTGCCACAGACTGTTAAATTGCTGTCTGCCCCAGCCAGGAGGTTCAGGGCTAAACATTACAGACTGCTCTGCTCACCCAGAGGGCCAGAGCTTCCCATAGATGGTTACTTTTTGTTTGCTCCAGCCAGGAGGCTGCGGGCCATAGACTCCTTGTTTCTCTGCCCCACCCAGAGTGGCCCCAGCCTGACTACTGTTGCTTGCCATGGTGAGGCGGCGTGGTCTCCCTCCTCACTCGAGAGCGAGGGACACTACAACCAGGCAATGAGAGATCTCGTATTCAGTAAGGACTCCTGTAAGTGTAGGTACTGCCTAGCATGCCCCTTAATTGTCTTTGTGGTGAGACATCCCTCTGTGCTATTGATTTATTCTGGGCATAGCTAGCTAGCTAATCCAAATTCCTTTTGATCGACAATATTCCTTGTAATGGTGATTATCAGGTATATGTACAAATCACACAGACAAAAGCAAGGGAACTGAACACACCACAGACACAGGGCCACGTTCCCAGTAGGGAGAGGCCCATGCGCTCACACGTATTCATTCCTTTCTCCTGCGTCCTTCCATGCTGAAACAAGTCATTAAGGGCTCCATCATGCAAGGTGCTGAGCTGAGCTAATAACTGATTTTTCAGTTCCCTGGTAATTCTGGGGTGGGGCGGGGGGAGGATAGTTTCACGTTGACCTGAAAACAATTTTTTTTCAAATTTTCAGCAAATCAAAAAGTTGGAAAAAATTGTTTGGGATTGAACAAAAATGTTTACTTTTGAGCATTTAAAAAAATAAATACACCTGAAGGACATTTCTCAATGAAGAGTCATTTCAAATTGAAAAATCAAAATGTTGACTTTGGGGGGGATTTTTTTCCTGACACGAACAATTCAGCCAAAGTGACACAAGTTTATAAAACGTGTCAGAGTCACTGAAGCTGCATTTTTTTGCTGACCAATGTCACCCAGTGCCAGAGTTGAGCACTTTGGCCCTGAACCAACAAAGTGGTGACACAAGTACTTAATTTAGTAGTTCCACTGACTTTCTACGCTCCTACAGCTTAAAATTAAACCATGTGCCGAGAGCTTCATTGCACTGGGAACAGAGTGCTCAGTATCTGACAGGATCAAGTCTTTACCATGTTACCATGAGTCAATGCAGTACTTTTACTGCAGAAGGCTACCCGGAAATTACCATTGTTTCCAGCGGGTTTAACGAGTAGTTTGCTACCAAATCCTAAACAACAAATAGAGGAAATGTCTTCATGCAAAACTGACCATTTGGCACCTTTGACATATCTAGAGGGGGCTGTTTGTTAAAAATTGCCACTTTTTTCATGACGTAACACCAGCCTTTTCCAGTCATAAACCCTGAAGGAGCATATATTATTCATCAGCCTAACTGATCATTAAAACAGAGTAGCCAACGCAAAGTGTTAGACCAGACCGCTTCCACCACACCCGCATTAAACTTTAAAGACTTACTCCTTTCACATTATAAAGCCATGTTTTTCCTTCTTCAGTCACAGAAGCCTACTGGTGTTTTCTTCCATGTAATCATTGCTAATTCTATTCTGGGGTACTCTATCAGCTCCATAGGAGAGCAGTATAGTAAATTTCTTTCTAAATGAGCTCAGTGAAAAACATGGTCCGTTACCTACCTGCCATGCGGTTCAGCAATATGGAAGGCATTACAGATTCAGGGAATGAGCTACGTTTATTGCGCCTCTTGCTAGGAACA
Organism: Chelydra serpentina; assembly: GCA_037349315.1. NCBI lineage: Eukaryota > Metazoa > Chordata > Testudines > Chelydridae > Chelydra > Chelydra serpentina. The sequence goes on along the minus strand of JBAIAC010000028.1, from coordinate 40,506,691 downwards.
ATTAATTCTTTGCACTATTGTTTCCTGTAGCACCAAGTATCAAAATAACAAGCTAATCTTTCTGCTCTGACCATGTTAGGGAGGATATCACTCCTGCACGAGAGATTAGAAACATTTGGACATATCCAGGTCATAAATCAGTGCTGATTACAAAAATCCTTTGCAGCACTGAAGACAGCGAGTCTTTTATGTTCAAAGAAACAGCTGCCTTATGTTGATAACATGTAGCATCCAGCCCATGTAAAACTTGAAGAGCGCTAGTAGATGTGAGCATTGCCTGTCTTGAAATGATCACTATCTAAGCCTATGAAGAGATGGAGGCATTAATGACAAATTATCTAAAGTTTTCCATGTATCCAATGGAGCCTCATCATGCCCGTGTCCCTCCGCCTCTCTGGCAGTAATCACCCTCCTCACTGGAGCAGACCCGTGATAAAGAAAACATTACCACCTTTCATATCTCTTTAGAACAGAGACCAGAAAAATGTAATCAAAGAGGTGGCAAAAGACATTTTTAAAGTTTAGATCTAGAGCTAGGCTTTCCAAATTCTACTGCTTGGAAACAGTGCAGTGTGTAGCCACTTTTACTCCAGGTCAGAAGGGTGAGCATTGGTGGGAAAGCATATGCCCCGGGAGAAATTCAAAAGCTAAGCCAGCAATATAACCTTTCTTTAAGCTGCTCCAAGACAGCAACTTAAGAGTGCTCAAAATCTGTGACTGTTATTAATTATTTGCCGAAGGTCGCCAACCCAGCTCAGCACCCCACTGGGATCATTGTTTGTTTCACAGGAGCACCTGGAAGTTCCAACCAATATTTGGGCCCCATCGTGCTAGGAGCTATACAGGCCCATAGAAACAGTCACTTCCCTGAAGAGCTCATCCAAATAGACAAGACAGACAAAGGGTGGGAGAAACGAAGTTCCATCTCGTCCGCTCCAGAGGACGTCTGAAAGGCCTCTGCTATAAAGTTGCCATTAACAAAAGCTGCAGCTGCTCTTGGTGATGAGTCAAGAGTCCATCTCAGTCCCTAAGAGGAGAAATAACTCAAGCAGAGAGCAGAGATGCTTGACAATCCCGAACCTTTTGTGCTGCTGGGAAAATGACAATGTAACACTATAAATGTATGCTGAGCTGGGGCAGGGGGAATTTTTCATTGAAACCTTTGTTTGAGGAAAGTGGCTTTTCAAGCATGTTTAAAATTCAGTTTTCAGTGAAAAGCCACAATGTTTTTCTAAGCCAACCCTAGATGTATGCTAATGTTCATTTATGGAAATCAGTAACATACACGCCTGCGCACACACCTAAAAGCTAGCCATTTAAGAGACCCAGAAGATTTACTGTAACAGAAAATCAGCGAAAAGTGATCATGTTATGTGAAACAACAACTAGAGGCTAGAATTTTAATAAAATATGAAGACTGGGGAATGTGAGACTGTGAAAACAGGACTAGTTATTTTATAAGCAGCACTAAATGGAAGCATAAATTTAACAAAATCTAAAGACAAGGGAAGTATTTATGTCTTTCAGGACAACATGGTGGGAATTCCAATACAGGGAAGTGTAACCATAGAGCATAATGTACCCGGGGAGCCATTATGATAAAACCCTCACCGAGGAGACAGTCGGAGTAGTGCAATGTGATCACTGGTGTCAAAGTCAGATTCAAGACTCACAAAATTTGTCAGACCACTCTGTTTATTAGCAAAGCGCTTTGCCAATGCACCCAGATATGTGAGTCCCAAGCAAAGGCACAAGCTAGCTTATATATACAGCTAAGAGGAGACAAGCTTAACATAAGGAACAGACAAATATACATACATATCTTATTTGCATACTTTTACCAATCTCCTAGCTCAGTAGGAGCTCTTAAGCTCATTGGTTTAAGAGGACCCATTGTCTCACACCTTAATGTTTCTCTTCCTGACAACTATATTTCAACAAACAGCAAGAACAAGCAGCATTTCTTTAATGAATTATAGTTACAATATAATTCATTCTACTTTCACACTGGGGAGTGGGTTACGTCTTATCCTCACCCTGTACGTAGAGCCTAAGCCATCAGGGACAACTTTAGCTTGCACGCTCCTCTTCTGGAACAGCGGGTGAGATTTCCCCCAAGCTCCGAAGAGGAGCTGAGCACTGATCTCACATGGGCATTCCCGACTCCAAGGTGCTTTGAAAAATCCCACCCTGCATCGTTAGAGTGCAGTGCTAGCAGGAAAACTCCCTCAAACGTGACATGACTGCGATTTCAGGACCGGTCCTGAGCCAGCATAAATTGTTGTAGCTCCATAACCGACCCTTCTGTTGATTGTCTTTCAGCGACTCCAGATGCATATTTTAAGATTAGATATTTTTTCTCCATGCATCAGTCTCATGGTCTTGTGGTGCAGTCTCTGGGAGGAACACAAAAGATGCCCCAGGCACGTCACTTCCCCTCTCTGCTCCCCTGACATAGCATGAGACTAATGCTGTGTCATGTCACTGCACTTTGGGACCCGGCTACTCTAGAAAATGGAATATTTAGAGAAAGAATAAATCGAGTTAGTCATTCCTCTGTACATGCACCGCTGAGCTAAAGAGCACAGAGCAGAAACGATAAAGCCAGGGGCTAGAGACAATGCAGTGAAACCATTACTACTGATTTAATCTGGGGCCACAGAGTATAGAAAAGGCTTTACTAAGGCATGCCCTGAAGTCACAGTAGATAGTTCATGCCAACAATCTAAACACATCCCAGACTGACATCCTCACTAGAATCTCACATTGGGTTCTTAGAAGCCATTTTTCAACAGCGCCCTTAAGTCCCAGCAGTTCAATTCACTGAGACTTATTGGCCTGACAAGCTGGTCACAGATTGGCAAAGCGTTTTGGTTTTGGTGAGGCCCCGCTCAGGACGGTACCATTCTTTGGTCATTCTATTGCGGGAGTAGGCAACCTATGGCACGGGTGCCAAAGGCGGCATGCAAGCTGATTTTCAGTGGCACTCACACTGCCTGGGTCCTGGCCACCGGTCCGGTGTGCTCTGCATTTTAATTTAATTTGAAATGAAGCTTCTTAAACATTTTAAAAACCTTATTTACTTTACATACAACAACAGTTTAGTTCTATATTATAGACTTATAGAAAGAGACCTTCTAAAAATGTTAAAATATATTACTGGCACGCAAAACCTTAAGTTAGAGTGAATAAATGAAGACTCGGCACACCACTTCTGAAAGGTTGCCGACCCCTGGGCTATTGTGTCCCTGAGGAACTTCCAACCATTCCGGAGGTCAGAGCAGCCAGGCTGGGATAAGCTGATCTCTAAACAAACTAGGAATCACGTCTTTCTCCCCACACCAGTGTTTAAAAACAAATTTTAAAAATTAAAAAAGCAAAAAGTGACTTAAAACCCTCAGAAGCCCATCAGCTGATCTGTCTGAAATATAAGCACGTGTTCTTTCTGGAACAGTGTCACCAAAGTCACCTATCCCCTCCCCCCCCCTCCCCCCGTGCATCACGGATGTGCTGGAGGAGACTCACGTGAGTGCATAGTGAACAGTCTAGGGTGACCAGATGTCCCGATTTTATAGGGACAGTCCTGATTTTTGGGTCTTTTTCTTATATAGGCTCCTATTGCCCCCCACCCCCCCATCCCAATTTTTCCACACTTGCTGTCTGGTCACCCAAAGGCTACTGTGCAGCCTGGAAAGAGAATTTGATTGTCAGCTTTTCAGGGCAGGGACTGTACCAGGCTCAGTGGAGCCCTGTCTGGATTGGGGCCTCAGAGCACGATTGTAAATCCGATAAATAGCAGCAGCAGCAACTAAGCCCAGGGATTGCCATGGAACCTTCTATCCCCTACCACGGCTTGGTGACTCGAGCAGTACGTGCGGGTAAGAGGCTTGTTTGAAATAGCTACTCAGTCAGACACTGCCCAAGTGAACAGGCCCAGGCAGGAATTTCAGTGATTTTCACACGTCAAGGCACCTGAGAAATCACACCCAGGGGCATGAATGAGACACTCCAGTGCATCGTGTCCTTCTCCAGGTTTGTTTCTATAAAGCACTGAGTCCCGGTTCCTCTATGTTCTGGTCCTGCTCCCATAGGAAAGTCCCACTGGACTCCGCGGCAGCAAGATGTGGCCCCTTTCGAGAAAGGGGCACTATCGACGTTCCACTCGGCAATGGCGGCTCCGTGCCTGGCTCTCGAAGGTGCAGGCAGCGACGGTGAACTCTCGTTGCGGGGTGAGAGGGAAGGGCGGTGAGCTGCACCAGCAGAGCGCTCACCTTAATTAGCCTCCGATTAAAATTAATGTGGTTTGTGGATGTAATGCTCTCCAATTTATGTTGGAGTCATTATGATTTTTCGCTCCATTTACCTTACAAAATCTATTCAGACAAACAGCGCATTTATTAAAAGCAGAGATGGTCCGGCACCCACTGTAAATCCTGATTTGTAAAACCAAACTCGAGCCCAGAGAGAGGGACTAATGTATCCCTGCTCCAAAGCACACGGCAGGCAGCGCAGTGAATTCAGCGCACGGCTGCGAAGTGTGAGGGGTCTGAGATCTTTACTAGGGTGTGCTGGCTTTGACGTTCAATGTCATCACCTTCAATCACAGGGAGAGAAGGTCACTCTGTAAAACATCATCATTTCCTTCACAAAACATTGATCTTTTGCCAGGGACAATCGGTGATGGAGTCGCTGTCAACTTTCTCTTTTTTAATTGAATCGGGCCTTCCATCGTTATTAATTATTATTTAATGGCACCCCAAAGTGCTTCACAGAAGGCAAAGGAAACAGAACCTGTCCCAAAGAGTTCAGGCCTAGGACATAAGCAGTTCAAATGCCAGAGCCCCTCCAGTCTGTCGGTCTAGTACATCTTTGGCATAAGGGTAGATACGCTCAATACCGAGGGCTCCTGGTTTTATTTGAAAATTGCAAGAATATGCTGGTGCTGCCTTCTTTGGACCCGTTCTGGAGACGTTACAGTGCAATCAAGACAGCCTTTGGGCCAGACTCTGATCTCAGTCACACCGTGTAAATCCAGAAGAAATCCACTGAAGCTAATGGAATTAATTCCAGAGTTACACCAGGGCCTTTTGGCCATGAGAACAACACTCACAATACTGATACCCCCTCCTCCCTGTACACCCAGACACCAACACCACCTCCTCCCTCTAAATCCCTACTAACCAAACAAAAAGAATTAATAAAATCTAAACCCCAAAACAAGACCAATAAAAGAAACAGAAACCCTTCTCCGAGCACCATCTTGACACCAAAAGGAGGAAATGCCAGAGACACCATGAGACCCACGATGGGTTTCGCTATTGATTTTACACAACGGGTGCTCAGATACTAGGGCAATGGGCAGCGGGATACAACGAAAGAGAGAGAGAGAGAGAGAGAGAGAGATCAGTCCAGGGTGAGTGCACATTCCAGAGCCAGGATCAGGATGTAACCATTTACACACCTAAGAACGGCCAGACTAGGTCAGACCAATGATCCATCAAGCTCAGTATCCCATCTTCTGACAGTGGCCAGTGCCAGGTGCCCTCGGGGGAATGAACAGAACAGGGCAACTAGCGAGTGACCCATCCCCTGTCATCCACTCCCAGCTTCTGGCAGTCAGAGGCTTAGGGACACCCCGAGCATGGGGTTGCATCCCTAACCACCTTGGCTAATAGCCGTTGATGGACCTGTCCTCTATGAACTTATCTAATGCTTTTTGAACCCCATTAGAGTTTTGGCCTTCACAACATCCCCTGGCAATGAGTTCCCCAGGCGAACTATGCGTTGTGTGAAGTAGTACTTCCTTATGTTTGTTTTACATCTGCTGCCTAGTAATTTCATTGTGTGACCCCTAGTTCTTGTGCTATGTGAACACACACACACTTGCTGAATTAGGACCTTACACTGCAAGATCTCAAGACCCCCAGGGCTTCATCTGCACCCACGTCCGTCAAGTGCTGTGCACCTCACTGGGGCTGTACAGATACACGGCAGGTCACTGCTGCACGGTTTTAGGCTAACTGTGGACATTCACAATTCTCTCTCTATAATCTCTGACGAGGGGAACAGATTGGTGGCAACACAGGGCCAGCTCCTCGAGTGGTGTAAATTGGCAGTGCTGCATTGTTTACCATGGAGGGAAGCCAGTTCACGCCAGCTGGGGAATCGGGCGCCAGTTTAGGTTTTTATATTCTGCTCTGCCAGCATGTGGAAAAGTAAATCCAATCAGCTGAAGGCTGCATTCTCCCCCTGCACTGACAGGGGTCGGAACAGAGGGCACTCAGCCCCTGGCACGATTGGGCATGTTTGAGTGACAGGAGGGGCATGTACCGCACCAGCAGTCAGGACCACTCTCCGGTGCAGGGCATCTGTGCAACCCTGTCATGCTAACTGCAGATGGTTCAAGAGTTGGAGCAAATGTGCTTCCATGGTGGCTTGAGGCTCTATCAGGGCTATTTAGCCTCAGTTGATGGGACAGTTGGACTCGGGAACAAAAGACAAGAGGCTTTTTAGCTATATTGTCGCAATGCAGGTCACGCTAATAAAAAGATTGTTATTTGTACCCTGCAATTCCATCTAGATAGTCATTATCCATAGAATCACCTCTATTATCGCGCAATAAATATCCCAGTATCACAACGATTTGGCTGAGGGAAACAACTGAACGATTGAGTCATGGCACTGTTCCTCAATGTGCATCAGCGGTATTCAAATGTGAACGCCGGGAGAGAATGGGAATGCTTGAAAATAACTCCGACTTCGGGAAGAAAATCATTTTTGGCAACAGAGCAAGTCAGCAGAGAGAATCAATGCAGACAACTCTCTCTTGTATTGTTCCGATATCTACTGAGACAGGTTTTGGTTTGGGATGTTTTCCTGAAGAGAGCTGGTGGTTTCTTTCTTCCAAATCAGCTTCAGTATAATTGGACCGGATTCATTCTTAGTGTAATGCCAACTAAATTCAGAGGAACTGCCCAGGAAATAATTTAGTCCCTTATCCTAGTGTATTGTTACTCTGTCAAGTCAACTCCGACTGTGCTTTTCCATCTGGTTTTAACAGCTCTATTGTTTGGAGTGCTGATGACTGGAAGTAAACAGAATTCATCATGTAGATTCTTAATGCAAGTCCACTGGGAACCTTTCCATTGACTTCAGTGGGGCTAGGATCAGGTCCATATGCTGGTTTCAAGTGGTAGAAAAGACAAATACAGAATAAAGAACAAAGAACAAAGAACCAGTCTATTGCTTCACATTTGCCCGTACATCAACGGCAGAAGTTATTGATGAAACAAAGCTGGAAACTGCTGATCTGAAAAATCTCATCTCTTGAGGGGAAGCTGGGTAAACAAATGTTTTTTGTTAAAAATAATATATAGCTAATACTTTGCTTCTTAAGAGTTTGGGATGTGGTTTTTCGTACGAGTGGATTGTGTGCACCCACTAAGCAGAAAATAAGAGTGACATTTGAAAGAAATGAAGATTTGTTCCAATTTTTTCTCTAAATTATACACAAGACCTCGCAGTCTTGATGTGGTTCACTTAAAGATCATTACTCCCGTTGCTGAGTGGGTTGCAGAGTGATTCATGCCTACGCAATCTTCTGTCTTTGACTGACAAGAAGAAAAGGCTCAGAGATCAATAAGGAAGACATCTGCAGTTTTGTATGTACTGCAATTAACAGAGTAAACTTTTGATGCTGCATCAGACCTATATAAATCAAGACATTTGGAACTAAAGATATTTTTTAAAATGTGGAATTAAAGCAAAAATTAAAGGCTTTAATTGAAAATTTTAAACCCAGAACAGCTACAGAACACCAGGGAAGTGTTTAATAATTAAGAATATAGTTAGCAGCCTTTCATACTTCATTTGATCTATAACACAATATGGTGGTTAATCCATCAAACTAAAATATTGCATATCAAATTGGTTTCATTTTTAACAATTTATCTTCTCTGCTTACCTTCTGTTTGGCATCTCCAGAATAGTCATGTGATTCATTCTCTCTCTCTCTCTCTCACACACACACACACACACACACACACACACACACACACACACACACGTATTTGTTTAAAGTTCAGAATAACAATGGATTGAACATAATAAGTGATAGCAAAGAATGAGGTAAAAACTCAATTAAAACCTCCTTCTGCCCTAGAAAACACCCAGAAGAAATTCCTAAGATTTTAATTTGCTTCCTTCCTTATCTCCTGAACAACAGATCTATGAAGTCTTCTATGCCAGCCCTATAAAGACACTGGAGAAATGAGTGAATTTGCACATACAGTGGATAAGGATTGCTTCCATCTTATTAGGGCTTTTATTATTGGCACGGCTTGCCAGATTGTAAGCAGTAATTATGGAAAGAAATGGACTGGACTCTTACAGGAATGAGCTTTGTTCAAATAATTGTCTTTTTAAAATCTCCTTACAACAAACAGAGCTTTATTCTCAGTTTGCCGGACACGCTTAACACTCAGTCCTCTGTGATATAACTAGGGCTTTCACAGCCAAATTGGGGTCAGACATAGCCCTGGGACAGGGCCTCAAGAAGTTGGTTTGCTGAGTGCCACTCCAGGGCAGGCGACAACCACACGCACATCTCTGAGTTAAGACCTCTGGCTGCAACAATATGAATTCCTCTGACCCGTGATTACTGTTAGCCACCCACAGCCCCCAGGGCTCAAAGCGGCAAGATGCTGAACACTGTGGCGTGATCCGGCAAAGCGCTTAAGCGTACGCTTAATTTTAAGCAGTCCCATAAAACTCAATGGGACTAATTCATGCGCTTAAAGTTAAGCACTTGCTCAAGTGCTTTGCTGGGCCAGGCCAGAGTGGTCAGCATCCAGCACTTCCTTTGTGGGGGACACTGGACATCCTAATGGGACTCCCTCATTAGTAAAACCTAACCCAACCCGTGATGGTTCCAGTAACACTTCTCCAGCCCCCTCCAAACCCCGCTGGCCGTCCCAGGCTGAATACTGGGATATGCCACGGACAGCTAATCCAATTGCCTTTGTTCACGGGAACATCAGCTAGTGGTCTGGCTGCCCGCTGCCAGGTCCCCAAACAGACCTCACCCAATGCCCACGTCTCCTGACACTAACATTCGGGGTGGCCCTACCACGCTGCACAGTGACAGCGAGGTGAGCGGGGAGTTGTTATGGGTCCAGAATCAACAGGCGATCCAGACCCCCCTCCAACCACAAGAGTGTCCACACCAGGATCCCGCTGAGACCTTTAGGGCCTGAGCCCCTCTCTGTGACCATCCTGAGCCGAGTGAGTCAGGAAACACTTCTTATTTTACTGAGGCCCCATGAACCTGGGTCCTTGTTCTGAGGTGAAGCTTGAACTCGTAACCACAAGGAAACCCCTAGGGTGGGGTGCTGACGGACTGTTCCTGCCAGAGCCCACGTCAGGGTTGGGGTGAGTGCTGATAAGCTTATTTGTATGCGTGCAGCTTCTTCTATGGTTTCCAAAATGTTTCCTCTGAAATGTTTTTCACCCCAGGAATACGGCAGCCTTGCACAGAAAGAGTGGTATGGACTTCTCACTGTGGACAACCCCTGTGCTAGCCGTCTCTGAAGAGAAAGCAAGCCGGTGTGTTTGGACGGCTCGTCTCCGCTGGGAACAACACTGGGAAGGCAGGGAACTGGGTGGGCTGGAGGGAGAGAGATGCGGGTCTCCACCCAAGAAGGGCAACAGCTGGGAAGCAGGAAGGTTACAGCTGGACAATGGGTTGGGTGGTGGAGCCTCAGGCTAGGACCAGGCAGCACTTCCCACGGGACCGGCCGGTCTGAGTGACCTCAGGGGCTGTGCCGTGCACAGACACCAAACCAAGAGTGGGTTTAGCAGATGGCGAAGGGGCCGGGACCCTGCCAAGGGGCACTTGCCTCTTGGCTGCTCGCACCGGTGGGTGGGGGACAGAGTTAACCGATGACTCTAAGCGTTACCGTGGAGGAGTGTTTGACCTGTCAGTCACTCGGACTGTGGCGTGTTTTCCCAAGCTGAAGCTGCGTGCTCCCTCTCCCCCAAAGACAGGTTGGCATTTAATGTAACCATCTTAGCTAAGTCCTTGCTAGCCTTTTCTTTTTGTCAAATGTGTGCTTAGTTCCGGCCTTGATCACTGAACGAATTCATATTTGCTCCCAGCCCCACTTGCTGAAATTGGAAATTACAATTCTGCCGGTGTTGTGCTGTATTCTGAGAAAATAATGAGACATCGTTTGAAGACATGCATTTGGAAGTTCATTAATTTCCTTTAATGGTGACCTGGCATTCCGCCCGATGAGCTAATTAGGACAGAATCATTTTGTGAGGCCCAGCGGACACAAGGGTTGTTCAATGCGGAGGCAATCACATGACGCGGGGTTATGCTCTCCTCCTTCCCATGACACCACTGTGGCTGTAGAGTAGCTCCCATGGAGTTACACCTGGGAGACTGAGAACACTGCTTGGCCCCTTGTGAACACATTGCAGACAGAGCTTAGAAATTCCCAGCCGTCAGAGCTTTGAATAACCGAACGTGACCCCAGAGCCGGATTCATGCTAACGAACTGGGAGCATCCAAGGACCGAGACCCAGCGCTGCCAAGAAATGCTGGGAACTCTATACCCATGTCTGTGGTGACAGAAAAGCATCAGCTAAAACAGCTGAGAGCTGGGTGTATCCAGGAGGTGTCTCTGTTAGGAGAGATTATATTTTAAACTGGACTATAAATAATCTATTTGCTCCCTGTGCCAAGCTCTGGACTCAGACCACAAAGGGCTACTGGAGCAATGTTACAAGTCCCCAACATCTAATTTTATCTATAAAATAACATTTACTTAAAACTTTTCTTTGGTAGAGCTCCAAGTGATTTATAGGGGTCCACTGATGTCAGTGGGGTTGTATCAGGAACCAAAGAATCACAGAAACACAGGACTGGACCAGCAGTCTAGTACGTGTTCCTCTCTCTGAAAATGGCCGATATTAGCAGCTTCTGTGTAAGGTGTAAAGGGACACTTGTGTAATAAATTGCCCACGGGGAAAGCTTCTTCCTACCCCTAACAACAACTGGCTTATGCCTCAAAGCATGCAGCTCTTATGTTCACAGCATGCATATACACAGCCAAGTAGAAGAAAAACAGCAATACTCTTTCTAGAAGGTTGCCAACATAACAACTGAATCCAGAACCCTAACACACAACTCCCCCCACCCCCAAATAGAGCAACAAAGCAGGATGCTCCCTAGGGCTTAACTCATCCCACCTTGCTTCAAGCTGGCTCTTTTAAGACTGCCCACCTGGAGCCAGATCAGACAACTTCCCTCAGAGCTCCCTAGTCTACAAGCAGAACCAGAAACCTCTTATAATCTAAAGTGTTTGCTTGTAATTTTCACAGAGTTTTCAATACACCACAGCTCTGTACCCTTATTTGTATCCTATCGGCTGCAACTGCAGATGTTCCCTTTTGTCATATAAATGTCCAGTCCGCCTTTTAAATCCTCAAGTGTCTAGCATCAAGAAGTTCGGAGAGTTAATCATATTTGGTGTAAAAAACCCTGATTTCTTCTTTTCAGTTCTAACCCAGCTGCCTTTCACTTTCATTCAATGTGCCCTTGTTCTTGTACTAGAGCATCAGATTTACCTTCGTTGCTGTACAAACCTCCATCAGGTCTCGCCTTGTTCTTATACGCTCCACATGACACTGCCCCAAACTCTTCAGTCTCTTCTCATGAAGACAACTTTCCAGGCCTCTAATAGTTAGGTCAACAGACCTCTTCCCTTTCTGCTGGGTCTCTTTGCAGGCAGGTGGCCAGACGGGGCCAGGCTGGTGACGGGGAGAGCAGCCCTCGCATTATATCATGGCAGTTTAATACTCAGAGCTATTGTCTGTCCCTTTTCACACCCCACTACATTTTCAACGGGTGACGTCCTGCTCTTTCCCTAAGCGGTTGCAGTTGGTTTAGGACCCAGCCCTGTGTACAAATGCTTCTAACTTCTCTCCTTGGCCACTAGCTTGCACTTGCCACTGGATTTCATCTCCCACCCTGCTGCCCTTTCACCTACCCTGGCTAGCTCCCCAGGGGGTTCTTCAGTCTTCTCTGATCTTGATGAACCTACTTTATTTGGTGTCATCTGCAAGCGTTGCCAACTCACTGCTCATCCCCTTTCCCGACTCATTCGGCAGGCTGTTCACCGGCAGGTGGAGGGCAAGTTTTACTACTTTCTTTTGTGCCTCCGTTTCCCCATCTGTAAAACGAATTCAGTGATTTGCCTACGCGTGCACAGTGATAGCGGCACCAGGAATGGAGGCCAGGTCAGCTGGCTCACAGTCCCATGGGCCATACAGTCTCCCTACGGTGACCTTTCAACGCTGTATTAAAGGTTTGCGGGGAGGGGACAGGCTCTCCGATAATTCCCTTCCATTCCTCCTACGCACAAAGTCTGGCCAACCCTAAGTTCACTCATCACAGATACTCTCATTCAGAGTGAACAATTTCCCTCCCTACCCAGCCAAAGCATTTCAGACAGCTCAGTGCCAAGCACTGCTGACCCATGAGGGAATGCTCCAGATGAGATCATGGCATCATGCAATTCCCTCACCTAGGCATGAGAGAGGCTGGGAAAGGAGCAGGGCGATGGCAGGAATTCGCTCCCCAGGCGCACACACCGTATTTCTCCTAGAGGCTCAGAAACAGAGGGGAGAAATCTGGTTTGGCGGTCTCTCTGTCCTGCATTGCTATGCGATTGTTTCCTTCTGCTCTGCAGCAGATAAGCACAGCAGGAGAGGATGGGTCTGAGCCCCAGAATGGCACTTGCACCTGAGGGGTGCTGTCCATCATTGGATGATCACTGGCATTGCTTATATGCACGTTTGGTGGGATTCTGTCTTTTACAGGGACCAGGCCAGCTCACCCGTGTCCCGAGCTCCTTAAAGCCCCTCTGGTTATTTTTTTCAGTGAAACCACAGATCTAATCCATGCTGTCAAATGCCAGCTAATGGTCTGTTGTATGTTTTCATAGCTAGTAAATATCACTGAGTGATGGAATTTACTAGCAATTATAAAAGCAAACTTTTGCCTCAGGGAAGCATTTGAGTTATTTAAAGCCCCAACCAAAGTGACTCCGGTACCTCTGCTTCCATGTATAATGAATGCATCCAAAATACTCTATTGCGGGGAGGAAGGGCAAGCCTGCGGTCGCTGTCTTGGCGTTAGCATTTTGAGCTAGCAGGATAGTGAGACCTTAAGAAACTGGAAAGTCAGAAACAGTCATTCATTGTGTCCAAGTGGAACTTCCTATTTGTGAATGCTTGTGAGATCTGGAAGCTAATTTTGATCTGACTCTGTTCACGGCCCTTTAATGTTTCCTTCCTTGACCTTTCAAGCCCTGGAGTTTTACTAGTGGAAATACCCACAGGAAATAGACAGTAAGTATAAATCTCGATTGTTTAACGAGCAAAAATTTCAAATGGCACGGGATTGTAAAATCCACACTTTGCAACGTGTTAGTTACATAGGTCACATGGTACCGTTCCTGATCTCTGAATGGATGTCTTCTTTAACTGACAAAAAACACAGCACAAAATATGCATGTTAAAATTGAGCAGACAGTTAGCAATAGGCCCATCCCTGACCCCCACCTGCCTCCATCTCAGGATATTCGGACTTGACTCCAACAGCCCAATCTGCTCCAGAGGCACTAACAGTCCCGCCGCTCTCCCGGTATCACAGCTCTGGCTTGGAGCCTGGCTGACATCTGGGGCTTTCCAGAGGTACAGAGCACCAGGAGTTCCCTGGGCTCCCACTGGAGCTGCCATCAAGTCCTGCTCAAGACGCTTTAAAAAAGGCCTGATGGGGAGCACAGGGTCATGTAGTTCTATCAAAGCGTCTCAAGTCAGGCACCCATAACCCTCCCTCGCCCCCGTTCCCCCGACGAAGGCGCGTTTGGAAATGCAGGCCCCGCAGTCTAAGCCAAACAGCGCAGCTCTGGACTTCATAACCACCCGTGTGTGCGGGGCCCAGAGCTGCACTGAGACGAGCACTTTGGGCTGAAAGAAAAGGCCGTTCAGAGGCAGTTTGCTTCATTACTTCCCAATTGCCGGTTGCAGACAAAGTGCGGGTTTAGGGGATATTTTGCTGTCTATTGAAGCTAACGAGAACTCTGAGTAGCTACCTCAGTGTGTCGCAAAACCAAACAATCCCAGCTCCTCGCTCATCAGGCCAATTACAGGAAACAGACTGTGACTGCAGCCTTGTTATCCGGAGCAGCCAGAGAGAGAGCCCAACGCGGCGGGAACACGAGCCCCTCGTCTCAGCCTGCCGCGGAGCCGCATTCAGCTCCTGCAAGTGATTGCTAAGCAATGCTACAGCAGCTTCACGGCACTGGCGGACGAGGTTCAGTGAATGGGAAAATGTCGGTGCTTTTCCGCCATTAGCCCGTACAAGAACCATTACACGCAGCCACGGGGGATTGCAGAACACAGCGAGAGCCGAAGGCAGCTCTGCCGGCACCGTTCAACGGGAGAGGCTTCGCAGGAAGGGCGGCACTTTACCCCTGGCTCTCTTGGCTCTTTGCATGGGCAGCTCTTCCCCATGCACCCAGGGAGATGTCACAAGACTAAGTTTCCCTCAATGGCCAAGGCTCATCAAAGGGCCTAGCACAAGGCCGGCTCTGGAGGGAGGAGCACCCCGGCTATACCTGGCCCCGGTTACTCACTGGCTGGGAATAAGGGAGACCAAAGGTTTCCATCCCCCTGCTAGCATGTAGGGCTGTGCAGTGAAAGCCACTTAACAGGACTGGGCTGGGCAAAAAGAAACCAGCTGGCCCCCAAGGAGCGAGAATGAGGAGCTGGTGCTCATTAGATGCCAGATGCCGCAGAATAAATTAAGACATTTTTGTCCCCAGCTGAGTCGCTAAAAGCTCTGCAAAGAGTCACTCCAGACCGGTGGGGAAGGGGGGAACGTTCCAGGACGTGCACTGTCCTGCTGGAGGCCGGATGCCGACTCTGCTCGTGATCCAGCCATGCAGACAAAGATCAGCACGTGGGGCGCAGAAGGGAGGAGAGGGCGACGCGTGTGGGTAGATGCGACCGAGCCCCCACCCAGCCTCTGCCTCCCTGTGCACACCAGCATCTTCAGAGCAGTGAGGGTGCAACGCTGCAGAACTGACCCGTCTGCTCAGCCCAAGACTTTCAGGTGGGGTCTGACTCGAATCCTCTCGGGGCCGGGGAGCCTGCTGCGGCATGGGCTGGGATTGAAACGCTCGCTGCACTTACCCACCAAAGCGCAGCACAGAGCCGGCAGCGGTCAGGGAGGAAGACAGAGGCGGGGCCCATGTTACAGGGGAGCCGCCAGGAGCTGCTGCAGAATGGCTCTCCAGCTCTCCCTCCCCTCTCAGTGCCCTAGGGCCTGAGGAGCTTTGACCTTCTCTGCCAAGGAGCGGGACAATCTGTGCCCCTCTCACTTAATACCTCTGTTAAAAGGAGGGTTCTTCCCCCAGGCTGTTTAAGGAATACAAGGTTTTTGATACCTAGCACACGCATTCACAAGCTCTCCAGGGGAGTTTTGCCTGAGTTCGAGCTGGAGGATTTGAACACTAATTTTATCCCCTTGCCGTGGGATTCATTACTTAATGGCGTGGGCATACTTATCACATTGTGCATTTTTCATTTTACGTGTCGCCCTTTTATTTCGTTAGCTGTTTGTGTTGTGAGCAGGCACAATGTTCACTTATGAAATAATCGGCTGCAAGAGGCCTTTTCATTGTAAGGTACGGTCAATGGGGCACCAGAGATCAATAGTTTTAAGAGGCTTTGGGAGATGCAATTCTTCCTTAAACAAAATGAAAATAAGAAAGAAAAACTTGTAGCACCTTAGAGACTAACAAATTTATTTCAGCATAAGCTTTCGTGGGTTAGTACCCACTTCATCGGATGCATGGAATGAAATTATACTTCAGAGAGATTTATACAGTCAGAGAAACATGATGGTCCAGGTGTATAGATCAATCTTAAGAGGCTAATTAGTTGAGAGGAAACATGACAGCAGGGGAAGAAAAAGCTTTTGAAGTGATAAACAAGATGGTCACACAGGTGTGAATGAGGATCGTTAACTTAAGGGAAATAGATTCAATTAACATAATGGCCGAGCCATTCCAAATCACGATTTAATCCGGAGGCAACGCAATCTAGTTTGCATATCAATTCGAGTTCAATAGTTTCTCTTTGAAGTCTGCTTTTGGAGTTAATCTGTCGCAACACTGCTATCCTCAAATCTGTCATTGAGTGATCAGGGAGGTACAAAGCCCGATGCCAACTCTGTCAACATATCGATTCAAGTGATACCATCACAGGGCCTAATCACATCCGCCACGCCATCAGGGGCTCATTCACCTGCACATCTACCAATGTGATATATGCCATCATGTGCCAGCAATGCCCCTCTGCCATGTACATTGGCCAGTCTCTACGCAAAAGAATAAATGGACATAAATCTGACATCAGGAATCATAACATTCAAAAACCAGTAGGTGAACACTTCAACCTCCCTGATCACTCAATGACAGATTTGAGGATAGCAGTGTTGCGACAGATTAATTCCAAAAGCAGACTTCAAAGAGAAACTATTGAACTCGAATTGATATGCAAACTAGATTGCGTTGCCTCCGGATTAAATCGTGATTTGGAATGGCTCGGCCATTATGTTAATTGAATCTATTTCCCTTAAGTTAACGATCCTCATTCACACCTGTGTGACCATCTTGTTTATCACTTCAAAAGCTTTTTCTTCCCCTGCTGTCATGTTTCCTCTCAACTAATTAGCCTCTTAAGATTGGTCTATACACCTGGACCATCATGTTTCTCTGACTGTATAAATCTCTCTGAAGTATAATTTCATTCCATGCATCCGATGAAGTGGGTACTAACCCACGAAAGCTTATGCTGAAATAAATTTGTTAGTCTCTAAGGTGCTACAAGTTTTTCTTTCTTATTTTCATTTTGCTGACACAGACTAACACGGCTACTACACTTAAACCTTTCCTTAAACAAAACACCCCTGCGCGTCCCCACAGTGCAAGGCCATATTTTCAAAATTGCCCATCCACATCCAGTTTCCATGACCATCCAACATCTAATGCTTATGCCTACATTTGATGTTACACAGGTACTGTCCTCGGCAGGTGTGCAAACCCAGGTTACTCACATGCATTGGAAGCTACACATGAAGCTGGGCTCATGCAATAGGGAATGTATCTGTGCACACTGCTAGAAATGTGAGCCTTGTCTGTTTATTTGAACAGAAAATGGGCTTTTTCCATTTGTGCTGCAAAAGTAAATTTACTTCCCTTTATGCTGAACTCATCTTACTAAACAATAGAATTTACTAAAAGTCATTCTCAGCTCTTACAATATGTTGTGTCTGAGTCTAGGTATCTAGAATGTATGATCATAGCATGTTTTCCATGAATGATACATCAGTTACTAATACTGTCTAGGACATGCAATTATAATAAATATATTCACCCACTCAAATAAAATCTGAAAGTGTTTATCCTGCTTGGAAAATGCACACTGGATTGGTGACTGGATCAGTTATGTTTGCATTGTCTGTACCCTAAATTGCAATAGTTAAAGAAAATGTGTACGTCCGGCTATTCCTGTTAGTCCATGCTCTTGCTTAAATACTCCTAGTTTGTCTCTGTGAAGACTGTAAAGTTCTCTAGAAAATCATGATTACTCCAATCTAATAGAGCAGCAGCGACTGGAAAATGAATCAAAGGAACTAGAGGATCAGTTTATGGCTCAGTGATTGGAAGAAACAGCCAAAATGTGCTGTTTTATTATTTACTTTAACAATGTAATAGCCAAAAACCCCAAAAGAACCCTGGCTCTGGAAACTAGTGATAATAATATGCATGTATAAATTACAGTGTGCATTGTGTTATGTTCAAACCATGTATCATACTGACAATTATGTCCTTGTTTTCTTTAAAATGCCTCTTGGAACTGCTCAAAGCAGCTCTTACTGAGCCTGGTGCTGGCATGATTACATGTCAGCTGGAAATAACCTAGATACTTCCTAAGCAGTCTAATTACCAGTTGGGTTCTCCGTGACTTCTTAACCTGTGCTTCCCCTATGTCCCCCTAGGACCGCCGGATGCATGCAACCCGAGGAACACGGAGAAATTGCTGGCTGAATTTCTCCAAGTTGGACATTTCTTTTTCTTCCAGCTGCGTGTCACTCCTGTAGAATTACTGTAGCCCAGGGAAAGTGAATGTTTGCTGCTCCTAGTCAATACAACAGCTCTTCTGACCTCGTGCTTTCCCGGATTAGCCTCTCCTGTGGAAAAGCTAAGCAATTAGGCATTTTTAGACCCCCCCACAAATGCATCTTTCCCAGAGTGCTGCTGTGGGGGCCTCCTTGTCCGGGGCTAGCCCTTGCTCTTGGGTGGCGTTTAAAATAGCTGCATGTCTCTTTTTCTCCCCTTTGTTTTCTGGCACAGATTTTTTTAATTAGCTCTGACATTTTAACAGAAAAATCAGTGTCCTGGCAGGTGAGTGTTTTTCCAGCGTAGTCATGGGCAAGAGGGAAATTGTAAAATGAAGCGAAGGACGCTGCAAAGTTCTTGTGACTGGGCGTAGGGAGGCCCGGATGATTCAGCCACAGCGGTTGGGGCAAGCAGAAAGTAACTGCACCACCCACTAGACTTAGGGGATAGCTTCACTTCCAAGCGATGCGTCTATTAATGAAAAGCACTACAGATGACCAAGATAGGCACCAGGTAACCGGCAGGTGCCACCTCTGCTCTTTAGCTGGAGCAGCCTCAGGCATCCTCGTCCACCCCCTGTACTAGCAGAAGATAAAAGTGCTATTGAGGATCCTTGCAGATAGGCCTGTGGGTCTGGTAGCAGAAGACCCCTTGCCCGTACAGAAGCATGGAGGAGAGGTGCTGGGTTCTGTTCCTTACAGTCGGGAACTTTTTAATGAAGATCCCCCTTGTTACCAGCAACTCAACTAGTCTCTGAATCCAGTTTAATTACATGGTGTTAAATCTGCAAAGCATCATCTACCTGCTGGCTGGAGGATAGCTAATGGTGACTTATTACTGTTTAAAGGATCAATTTTTTCCAAAACCTCTTCTACTGACACCTCGGTCTGGGGCAGTTCCTCAGATTTGTCATCTAAAAAGAATGGCTCAGGTGTAGGAATCTTGCTCATACTCTCCGCAGTGAAGACCGATGCAAAGAATTAATTTAGCTTCTCCTCAGTGATATTGACTGCTCCTTTAGCACTTCAATCGTCCAGTGGCCCCACTGACTGTTTGGCAGGTTCCTGCTTCTGATGGACTTACGGTTTTTGCTATTTCGTTGGAGTCTTTTGCAAGTTGCTTTTCCAGCTCCCATTCTTATAGCTTAGCCCTTTCTTCTTACAAATAATGTATTCGAGATTTACCAAACTAGCTAAAAGCAAATCATAGCTTTGGTCAAACTGACTTACCCACGAGCTAGAAGCGGCAGTAGCTGAAATAGAGATCCCACCATTGGTAACCTTAAAAGTGTCACCGGGAACTTTATTCACAAACAGCAGACAAAACAAATTCTTTAATTCTTTTCCAGAGCACTACAGCATATTATTTGAAGTAGTTTGTAGGACATGTGAAGAGTTACCACTGTAATTGCGTGGAACAACCTAAGATAGGAGGGGTCACATATTAAAGAAATATTGTCTCCCTCCTCCCCACCTAGTGCTAAAAAACAAACCAAACCCAACACAGAATCACCCAGGGTGGAATCTGAATATCTGACCTGAACTTTGATTAACTGAGAAACAGGATTTCCATCAGGGTTGAGGCTTTCCATAGTACATTACCGCTATCGCTTAGATTTTAAACAGGGCTATGGTTGGTAACATCAGCATAAGGTAGTTTAAGAAAAGTTGTTTCCCTGTTTAATGTATTTGCTACTATCTTGTTGCCTGCCAACACCGCTGATTGCACAGTGGAGAACTCCAGTACCAACACTGTAAATGAAGCACATAAAATAAAAGGTCAGGCAATTTCAAGAGGACAAGTCGACTCGAGTGCTGGGATGAATACATGCTATTGTCAACAATCTAAAAACTCATCATTTTACTTGTCACAGTAAACTACCGTACCGCTTTCTGGCAGCGTGCTGATAGAAAACAAAGATGGGAACATGTGTCCGTGACACCAGGTAAAGCCCGTCATAAAAGCAATGGGGGAGATCAGAGCTGAAATCTATAGTTAGGCCCTTCAAATCCATGGTCCATTTTAGTCAATTTCACGGTAATAGGATTTTAAAAATCATAAATGTCATGATTTCAACTATTTCAATCTGAAACGTTACAACGTTGTAATTGTGGGGTCCTGACCCAAAAAGGAGCTGTGGGGGTGTAGCAAGGTAATTGTAGGGGGGGTTGCAGTACTGCTACCCTTACCTCTGCGCTGCTGCCTTCAGGGCTGGGAGCTGGAGAGCGGCGGCTGCTGGCCGGGAGCCCGGCTCTGAAGTCCGCCAGCAGCAGTGCAGAAGTCAGGATGGCACGAGATGGTATCGCCGCCCTTCTGCGCTGCTGCCTGCAGAGCTGGGAGCTGGAGAGCGGCGGCTGCTGGCCGGGAGCCCGGCTCTGAAGTCCGCCAGCAGCAGTGCAGAAGTCAGGATGGCACGAGATGGTATCGCCGCCCTTCTGCGCTGCTGCCTGCAGAGCTGGGAGCTGGAGAGCAGCAGCTGCTGGCCGGGAGCCCGGCTCTGAAGTCCGCCAGCAGCAGTGCAGAAGTCAGGATGGCACGGGATGGTATCGCCGCCCTTCGGTGCTGCTGCCTGCAGAGCTGGGCCCTCAGCCAGCAGCCGCCGCTCTCCGGCCGCCCAGCTCTTAAAGGCAGCAGCGCAGAAGTAAGGGTGGCATGGGATGGTATTGTCCTGCTTACTTCTGCGCTGCTGCTGGCTGCCTTCAGAGCTGAGCGCCTGGCCAACAGCCGCCACTTTCCGGCCACCAGCTGTTTCTCTCCAGTCACCCAGCTCTGAAGGCAGCGCAGAAGTAAGGGTGGCAATGCCACTTTCCCCCTAAAATAACCTTGCGACCCCTCCCCTCCCCGCAACTCTCTTTTGGATCAGGACCCCCAGTTTGAGAAACTCTGGTCTCCCCCTGTGACATCTGTGTAGTACAGGGTAAAAGCACACAAAAGATCAGATTTGTGAGGCGTTTCTCCTGGCTGTGAATTTGGCCAGGCCCTAGCTATGGTATATTTGCCGTCTTACCACCCATTTTACAAGTGGAATATTGGCCTCTGACCCATCATCCCTCCCCTGAAGGACGAGCCAGCGCTCCCCTGAGAACAGGACATGCACTTTCATCGAGCCCGTCACACGCATTCTGCTCAGTTATGTGAGGGGAGGTGGGCTTCGGTTTGGTTACCATTGGTCCCGGTCCACCTTGACAACAATTGGCTTCTGT
The DNA here is from genome assembly GCA_037349315.1 of Chelydra serpentina. Taxonomy (NCBI): domain Eukaryota; kingdom Metazoa; phylum Chordata; order Testudines; family Chelydridae; genus Chelydra; species Chelydra serpentina. The sequence goes on along the minus strand of JBAIAC010000028.1, from coordinate 40,485,231 downwards.
CCATGGACAGCTGCCAGACGCAAAGCAGCACCTAGCCCACAACTGGGGCTCCTAGGAGCCAGGTAGTGCAGATCAATAATTGATATCATCAAAATTTGGCCTTGCTGCAATTACTCGCTAGCGGCAGAAGCCCAGCTCTAGCCAATGCTGGTGTCCACGCTGACGCATTCACACACTGAGCTCAGTGGCTCAGATGGCTACGTAAGCAGGAGGCACACGACCTTTTCCTTGGCAATTCACATCTCTTGCTAGCGAAAGGGCAGGATTCAGGGGCAAGTTGCAGAAAGGGCAAGACATCACCGTGGGAACCCCTGTGTGCGTGTCTGCGCGAACAGTGAGTTTGTATTGCCAGCGTGGTCTCCGTGCTCCCAAGACATCGTGAGGTCGAAGCCCCTGCGCTCCCTCTAGCTGCCAGCCACTTGTCGGCGTTGACATTTAGAACTTACAAAACCGTCACTTTGGTATCGAACCATCGGAAAACAAAGCCGCATTTCCAGGTGAGTGGCTTAAGAGCCCTTTGGCTGCTGCGCTCCACGGCGCTATTTTACTGGGTTTGCCGTGGTGCAGGATGAAAATGAACATGAGTTTAAAGAAGCAGTTGAACATTTTGCCACAAGGCCAGTGGCAAACAAGGTGATAGATGGCGGTGTCCCCAAAATGTTTCTGACCGAATGGACCATCTACCAGTCCCGTTATCTATTCCTCATGAAGCCAGGCCGATCCAGCCCTCTCGGCGGTCCCAGGTTCTAGGGGACAGTCCTGCTTTGACCCCCAACCCCTCCACGCCGGATTGAAGTAGAACATTCCCCACGTTCAGGGGCTCTTGCAGCTATATGCATGTTACACATGGTGCATATTATGGGCAGAGGCAGAGCTAGGGAGAGATGCTGCTTCGGGGGTGGGGAGAGACGTTGCATCAGGGCAGGCCAGGCTGGAAGGTGTGTAGGGGTGTGTGTGGGGAAGCGTGGGGCAGATTTGACAGGCAAGGCTCTGGGTTGGCTCCTCAGGGATTGGGGGTGAGGCCAGGGACATCCCAGCTCCCCCTGGGTTGGGCTCAGCGGATACTGTGTGCAGGAACCGCTCGGCTCTCGGCAGGTGACAACGCTGCATCCTGCGTTAGCCACTAGAAATGCTGGGGGAAGGGGGCGGTTTGAGATCACCTGGCAAAGACCCCAGTTCCAGAGCGAACCCTCCGCTCCCGGGCAATGGGGGTTGGTGGATACAAAGAACTGCACAATGACAACATGTGCTAGCGGGTGGTGGCATGTTCTGCAGAAGGGACATGCACAGTCTTGGCTGAGGCATAAACAGGCAGAGAAAAGCGTCTCTTGGCCGAGAGTTCAGCTGGCTGAGAGGCCGCCAGCTCCTTAGGATGCATCACTCCGCACAGCGCAGTGTTATTCTATCACCCGCTGGTGACGCAGAAACACAGCAGAGAACAAAGGGCCCACACAAGTCACGGTGCGGACGCGATACGCACTCAGCCTCCCTCTCCCTTCATTGGGACCCAAACTCATGGAGCGTTGGGCCAGGACCAATGTGCCCACTACTTTTTCCCACCTATGTGTGGAATGAATTTTATGTGCACCAATATGGAGGTGAGGTGTGACACATGAATTTATGTGGTGGGGGTGGGGCTGAGAGGTTCGGAGTGTGGGAGGGGGTCAGGGCTGGGGCTGAGGGGTTTGGGGTGCAGGAGGGTGCTCCGAGGCTATGGCAAAGAGAGAGGACTCCCCCCAGCTCTTTCTCCCCGCAGCAGCACCTGGCCTGGGGGGGGAAGAGGCCCCTCTCCGCTCTAGGGCCGCAGGATAGGCACCCCTCCCCTGGCAGGTCCGGGCCAGGACTGGGTTCGGGCCGGGGTGGGGCGCCTTGGCTGCGGGGAGGTCCAGGCCGGGCTGCCCCTCCCCTGGCCAGGTTCTCTGAGCACCTGCGCAGTGCTAAGAAAGCAGCTTACAGGGAGCTTAGGCCAGGATCCATTAGTCTGAACTTCAGGGCAAGACAGACTCCGGAATTTCATCCGGTCACTCCTGTATGCAGCCTGATCACACGTGGTTTTTCAAGCCTTGTTTCTGTAAGCGGCAAACACTTTGTAGCAGCACCTGCCGTCTACCTATCAAATGATACAGTTTAAACCCCGGCAGCTACTCGGCACTACAGTCAGCTGCCACTGCACAGGTCTAAACTTGGCCACCTCGCATGAAACCCGGAGTTTAAATGCCAATGTGACAGACCCCCCTAGAGACACTATCAATGGGCTAGAGTATTTTTTTAATGGCCTGGGAGCAGATCTCCGTGTTAGGGGAATGAAAGCAAAGGCCAATGTAAAATTAACCAGCTGCAACGTAGACGTGTTCCCTAACAAACAGACTGATTTTACACAGTTTAAAATAGTAACTGCCGGCAATCAATGAACGCTGAACAGCAACAGGCGGACCCAGCACCTGCTGCAGCTACTGTTTTGCTCGACAGAGCAGCCTCAGTAGCTGTGCGCATCACCAAATCTGCTCTCGCTGTGCTCCATAATGGATGCTGATTGCACTCTCGCAGACCTACATTCCCATACATTTTAGGCTCTGTCCCAGGAGGCCCCGATTAATCAAGTCGTCAGATAGTTGCACCGATACGGACGTTAGCCGCGTTCCGGTGCTGGAAGGGGAGAACGGCTGCTGAGCTCGGTGTCGAGATCCACTAGCAGAGCTTTGCAATCCCAGCAGCAGCTGCGAAATGTGCTTACAGGAGGGAAGAGATTACACTGTCCATACACAGCTCCTTAGGGCAGAGATGGTCCTTTATTCCAGCTGTGCAGCTCCTCCCACAATGGGGCCCAAGCTGGCTGTGGCTTTTAGGCTTTTCCTCCCATTGATTTTAAATACTATTGTGTAGGCGGCTCTCGGCCTTCGTTCGTATGTTGCCATACTTGCACTGACCAGAACATTCACGTGCAAGGTGCAGACACAGCATCTCTTGCACACTGAGTGAGACGAGAGGGCAGAAACCCTTTTCAAAAGCCACCAGCACATCCACAAAGGAGGCTGCCAGCATGTGTTGCACGTGTGTGCATAGCCGGCAGTGCCCACAGCATCTACCAGCCCGATGGGGACATGCTCCACCCTCCCCGCCCTGCCCCCCGGCATTCAGGATATTTCATATAAAGAAGTTTCCTGGCTCAAATTTGGCTTGCTCTGTCTGGGGAAGGAGTCAAATTCTTTCTATGAGAGATCAGGTAGATGAAATAAAACTTGTTTTATTTTGACTGGTGGTAGGAAGTTAATAGCTCTTCCCTCTTCTTAGTGTCTACACTATGATCCTTGTTCACGCCATTACTTTAGAACGGAGTTACACAAAGATGAAAATGTAAACAGCCTCAGCTGGCAGTGTGGTTTAATGCACAAATGCTTACTGCATTGACCTTCAGCTTCCTGATGCTATCAGCCGGAGTCTCAGCTGGGGAATAGAAAGTTACGTGACTGTCATTGGCATTAGGATGTTCTTCTCTCTGATGGAGAGAAAGATTGTCCCAGAGGCAGGCGTACGGAGATGGGATTTCAGGTTTCCTGCCTCATTGGTAAATGCTGTTATTCTAAAACATGCAACAACAAGCCACAGCTCTTGGAGGAATTCAAAGATGTTGGCATTTGCTCTCTCAGGACTATGTTACTGCAAGCCAAAAAGAGACCTTCTGAGTTATTAAACAGGATACATTTAGCAGCTGTAGAAAAATCTTTAAATTGCCCCAACCTGCACAACTGCTGTCAGAATCTATACACTGATAAAGGCTACATTAAAAACTGCCCCACCTCTTCACCGTGGCAAGGGAAAAAATAGAAAGAAACCACCAGGGCTTTAAAAATACTGTATAGAAAGCAAAAAGGAGGCAACGCTCAAAAAATGAATGATAAACCAAGCAAGTATTGACACTTAGCTCTGTCTCTGTCAGTTACACTAACCACAACGGGTCTGTAACAGCCACTTGCAGAAACTCACTTGAAAAAAGGATAGTCACAAAACTATGGAAAGCAAATCACTTTCAGCAGTGTCTGATACATATTCTTAAATGTGGCTCTCAGTAGTTTTAATCACAAAGGGAGCACATGGCTTTGATTGATGATAACTTGTTAAACTGAGTCTTCTTGGACAAATAAAATTACATGAAACATATAAGCGGAAAAATAGGTGTTGCTTCTGCCTGCAAAGCACTTGTCAGACACTTCTGAACAGATTCTTGTCAAGGAATTTAATAGTGTTGCATATTGACCTTGAAGTCATCTGCTTTGGTTCTTATAGCTATAGACTCTATGCCAGCACTGAGAGATTTGCTAAAATGTTTTTATTTACAGCAATGATCAGACTTAATTTACGAATACCCTTCACGCAATACAAACAGACTCCCCCGACCCTTTCTATAGGGTTAATCCTGCTAATCAAGATGTTGATTTGATTTTATTTGCTGCTACCAAGGTGCCCCTTTGATTTTCCAGAAAGTTAAGCTCTCCCTGTCTCTGGTACAGACTTTTCAAGAACAGGAGGCTTCACCTTAGGGGTTGGAAGAGAATGCACTTCATGTCTTTTTCTTGATGCTTGCTGAGATAATGTTAGTAATGGTTTAAATGCCTAATGAATCTCTCTGGCACAATCGAAGACTTTATCAGCAGATACCGAGTATGTTACATCTGGGATGATGCACCAGAAGTGGGATTGGCTTTAAATGCTTTTTAAAGGATTGCTACGTTCAGTGGGTTGGAGCAATGGTTTAGTAAATTAAAAGTTACTGCAGCTCTACATTTGATAAGGCGGCACACATCTGGATTAGAGAGCAAAAGCTTGTTTTCCTCTGATGTTTTGACACAAGATTGATTAACCAAGATGGCAGGATGACCAAACACCAACCCTTCCTCTTCCAAGTTTTCACGCAGGCGTAGCAGTGATAGAGGGAAGCAATGCTATTCCAGGAGACAGCAACCAGATGAGAAGTGCTGCCTTCTGAAGAGATTTAGAACATTTGACCCTTTCCCTACAAGATGATTTGGGAGCAGGGAGACACAACCTCCTCTGACATTCCACAGCTAATTGGAAAGGTGCTGCCTTCTACAACAGACTCCAAACCTGAGCAAAGTACTGTATCAGAAATACAAATCTTAGATATTTATATAGTGCCCATTGCCACAGTAACTAGTTGCTAAGACAAGAAAAAAAATGCATTTTAGGCATAGAAATTAAAATGGAGGAATACAAAATAAATATTTCACTTTAAAACCACAATTAAATGAAATGCAGTATTTGAATAATTATTGGAAACAAGGAGATGTGTAACCTCATTCACAGGAGCCCAGAGGAAACGGCCCCTGCCAGGAAACACAGCCCAGCCTGCAAGAACTGTGAAGGATCAGACAGCAGTAATAGTTGCATGAGTTTCCTGCAGCTATAAATATAGGCAGAGAGAGAGAGAGAGAGAGAGAGAGAGTGTGTGTGTGTGTGTGTGTGTCGGTCGGGAGTGGGCGTGTCATCTTTCTGTCTCACGCTGGTTTGATGTTTCAAAGCCAGCTGTGCATTTGAGAGGCAAACTTCTACAGGTGCGTGTAATGCAAAAAAACCCAACAACTTGATTTCCACTTGGACTCCAGTTTCCAGTACTGTGTCATACCATGTGGAATACACCACCAAGATTGCCCCTCTCACCCAGTTGAGTTACAGATATTGAGAGACGTACTGAGCTCTTGATTCTTGTGTCATGTGTACTAGAGGGATAAATAAAAATAAAACCACTAAGAGGGATTAGTATTATAAAACACATTGAAAATGTAAGTTGACTAGACTTGCATTGCAGTTACTCAGTTATTTATTTATTAACCAGACTACAACCTATCACTCCTATATACAGTACGAACATCAGAATTACGAACTGACCAGTCAACCACACACCTCATTTGGAACCAGAAGTACACAATAAGGCGGCAGCAGTGCGTGCGCGCACACGCACAGAGAAAAGCAGATACAGTACTGTGTTAAATGGACACTACTAAAAAAAGGGAAAGCAGCATTTTTTTTCTGCATAGTAAAGTTTCAAAGCTGTATTAAGTCCATGGTTAGCTGCAAACTTTTGAAAGAACCATAACGGTTTTTCAGAGTTATGAACAAACTCCATTCCAGACCTGCACTGCAGGTTGACAGCAAGCCGCCCAGCTCACGTACACAGACATGTCCTAGCTCTCTTTGAGCTAGCATGTTAAACAGCAGTGTCGACGCTGCAGCTTGGGCTAGGATCCAAAGTATAAGCCCACCAGGGTCCGTACTTGGGTGGCTAGCCTGCGTCACCACCCAGTGTCGCAATCGTTCACACTGTGATTTTTAGCACGTTCGCTCAAGCAGCGCTAGCGAGTGTCTACCAGGGCTGGGAGGCACGCCCCAAGATGAAGTACTGATAAACCTCTACAGCAGCACCTTGCCCGGGCTACATGAACTTGCATCCCCTGAAAACATGCAAACAGCCTAGTTATCTAAACACTTCAGAAGGGCACTTGTGCCACCGGTTGCCTCAATTCCCTCCTAATAGCTACCAGGCAGCATATTTACAAAACAGAAGAAACTAGGCAAAACATCGTGTTGAAGATGGAAACTTGAGGCTACTGCAGTATTCTCCGTGGTACACCAGAAATAGTGAGTGTAGTGGAAGACAAAGGGAAGAGACTGAGAACAGGGGCTGCAAAATAAGGCACTAAGTTCACTTAACCATGCTGATGGATGAAATAAACCAAAAATATCACCCCAATAAACAACCACCTGCTTTGTGCCCTTCTCCGGAGGACTCAAGGCATTTTACAAGCATTAGGCCTCACCAGCCTCCTGTGAGTAGGCTGACATGATCCCTAACTTGCAGCAGGAGTAAAGATGTACCGGGAGAGTAAATGCCAAAAGTCACATGATGAGTCAGTAGCAGCCAAGCAGAAAAGGTCTGACTCCCAGACTAGGCTCCCTTTTCTATCGCTACACTGGTTCTGCAGTACTGACATGAGTAAAAAGAAACCAACAAAACCCCAACCCAACTTATTTTTGTCACCAAGCAAAGCTGATCTAACTGTATACGCCACAGATTTTCTCCTTAAGTATAAAAATGTTGTATTTTTACATAGACTTCTTCTGACCTCAGCTACACTTTAAGAACCATCGTGCTCTTGCGGCGAAGTGGAAACTATGATTAACTACACAGTGCTTAAGTCAAAAGAAACGAACTGCTGTAAAGTGCTTTGAAAATGTAAAGTACTATATACAGTGGGCCTGATTCTTGCATAGACCCTACACCTTTGCAAGGTGGGTAGCATACGACATTCACTTTGTATAGGCATGACTGACTATGCAAGGTGCAAGCCAGTGGAGTATAGGACTCAGTATTTTCTCCCGCAGTAAGATAAGCAAATATCTGCTTTTCAAGAAACACTCTCAATGTTGAATCAAGACTACTTGTCTTACACAGCTGACTTCCAAGTGTCTGAAAGTTATGCTATGACCAGATTCATTAACTTTCCAAAGTTTATTCCTAGGAAAACAGGAAGTTGTTACTTATCAGTAAAGGTTCATTTTGCCCTTCAGTCCTTCCTTAATTAGGCAAGTCATTACATTTTTACAAATTTTGGTACACCTTCCCGAAACAGAAGACCTAGAATAGAAGTATTAAGAGAAAACACGTGAGCTCTGTCTTAACTCAGAAACAAGGCAGGCAGTAGTTTGGATACAGATTAACCTCTCCAAGCAAAGGACATTTCTCACATGAAACCAGTTGTTAGGCTAGAACAAAGAGTAGACATCAGTGGAATAGGGGATGACTATTTAGAATAAGATGGGAAGGAGGGGCTACAATAAGACAACTAGTGAGCATACATCTTCAAACAGAACTTTAAAAACTGTAAAGACAGTACTGCAACAACACAATTTATCCAAAGCAACAAATGAAATCCGGAATGGCTTTGGGACAATGTACAGTGCATTGCAGCCGTCAAGGCTGGAAGTCAAACGTGTGGCTTCTGAGAGGATAGCGACAGTCTCCTGACCAGCTGTAAATGGACAAAAGCAACAGCTGCTAGGAATGCTGTTTGGGAACCAAGACAGGAGTCCAGAATGACCCTGGGATTACAAACTGCCTTAATGGTTGGAAGACAGACACCTCCGGCCTTTGAGTGTTGGAGATTACCATGGCTCCTCCAGCTGTCCACTTAACATCCCTTGCATCCAGCTCAGGGTAAGCATCAACTTTGCATTCAATTACCATTCTCGCTTTGGTACTGCAACAACTAGAAGATGTTATTAACAATTGATGTAAAGGAGTTGGGCAGCATCTGTGTACTGTGAGAATTTAATGACATGATAGCTCACTATCTCTCCATGAAAGCAACCCTGCTAAAAGTGGAGGGTTAATATCCTTCTCCTGGAAGTAGCTTTCCATAATTCCTTCTAGATTCAGATTGAGGCTCTCTCAGGCCATCATGAAAAGAGATGCAGTCAGTGTCAAGTTATTCAACAGCGCACCACGAAAGAAAAACAATTTGTCATCTCCACTGAGTCTTTGAGATTTACTCTTAAATCCTGGTGAACTGATCTAAAATAATTTCATTGTGTGGTGGAATTCTTTAGCCATAAAAATAACAGGAAAAAATTCAAAAGGAGAAGCATTTTATTTAAGGACAAATCTAATCCATTATCCCATATACATCCAGCATTGGTGCAGAAATTCAACACAAGCACGTCGCATTTAAGGATTATAGCTAACATTTTGTCATTAAAAAGAATCCTTAAAGCTGAAAGAGTGGTCATGTTCCAGTTACCTGGTTGCTCTCAGACAGGGAAGCTGCTAGACTTCCTCTTCCAACCTTCAGGAAGATATCTCCAAAGGGTCTTTCCACCGTCAGCATCTTCAGAGTGCAGACCATCAGGGCTAAGATCCACTTTCAAGAAGTGGACCCTAAGGAGTCAGAAACCAAAAACATACTTGAATATTCCAAAATGAGTTGCTGTTTCTCTTTCTAGGATGAGGATTTCTTTTCTAGTTGAAAAATAAAGTAAATATGATACAGGCTTCTGGGTTTTATGTTCACTAGAGTTGGCATTTAAGCTAAAAATAGGTAAAGTGTATGTTAAATACCTGTATTAGTGACAGCAATATTTTCTCATCTTCTGTTTCCTATGAGTGGAACAAAATATTTTACCTATACTCATTTGATCTTCGATAGGTCAAATATTTCCCAAGAGCATTCAATCTTTCATTTCCATATAGGATCACCTGTGGTAACAACATAACTAGCCCAGAGTTAGAAAATGTTTTAGGAAGAACCACTTTGCTTTTAAGCAAAATAATGCTAAAATATGAAACCTGTGATAAAAGTACATTTGAATATTGAGTGAAGGACACTTGACCAATTAAATTCCATCAGAGAAAAACAAACACCAGCAGTTAGAAGATTTGGGGTTCAGACCCAATATTGATATAGTGGAAAAACGTGGAAAAGAACACTTATGCTGAGAGCATGCTATTAAGATTTATATTGTAACTGGTAATAGATACCATAATAAAATAAGTTAAATAATGTAAACACCCATCTCCAGATGTCTGCAAAAGCTACCGTGATTGCTAGCAATTAGTACAAATTCTTGTGCTTTTTAGGATGGAAAGCCAAAAACAATGAGGATTTTGAGTTTAGATAATCAAAACCGACTAACATTTGCGATTATTTGCCTTGCATTTTAATTTAATTTATTTAAAACCAGAACTTTTTTTAAAAAACCTATTCAAAAGCAAATTACTATGTTGGAACAGATAAAGATTACTGTATAGCACATTTGTACTGCTGAACATTTAAATATTAGCTCACTTTATGCACAATTGTTCAGACATTAATTCCACATTTTCAGTCCTTAAAATTATAAGAGACAAGTATGGCCAAAATAGTTCCTTGAAAATAGGTCAAAGTACCCATTCAAGACCACTTGTGCATTGGTTACCTAGCAAATCAATCTACCCACACAGATATACGCAATGTGTATCCCTGGCAACAGTGAGCAGAAAAAGAAAACCCAAGTAACATTAATGAGGTATCTTAGGCTGAATAATTGCAGTTAAAAGTTTTATTGAACAAAAGAAGGTAAAACATGGTAGTCTGAGTTCACTGGCAAAAAGCAGCTCTCCTGCTGAAGCTGCACTTTGTGCTAAATAACCTTATTAACTGAGACTATACAGAGGACATGTAATATGTAAGTTATCTCAACAGCAAAGGAGAAAAATTAGATTAAATTTGATCTGAAGGAACAATTTGGTCAAATTTAGTGGCTTGAATTAACATTTCTAGCCCTTATCTACATAACTCAATACAGGCATACAACAGGTCATACAACTGTACTGAATTCCAATTTATTAATAGCTTATGCTCCCTTACAAGTGGAAGCTGATTACTGGGTGTGTGGGGGATGGGGAAGAGACCAAAAATTAAAAAGCCCAAACATTTTAACTCTTCTGTTTGAAGTGTCATTTAATTGAGTCAGGGAAAAACCCTATAATATATGTTATTAAAAAACCCCGGGCCTACACAGGGTCCACCTGTTGCATAATATTAATTTTTTTAAATATTTGATTTCTCCTGTCTGCCTAAGAAACTCCATATGCTCTTAAAGCACCCACCCAATTGGGCAGGTAAAGAGATATGTCAAAAATACTCTGTGAAAAGAGGGAGGTAGCTCAGGCCTGCTGGCAACCTTTTGTCATAGTTCACATGGGTGCAGGCTGCCTCCCTTTAAAATCTGCAATCAAAGATGAAAGGAAGAAAGACTTTCAAATATGAAGTTTAGTGAACATAATTACACGTTCACTGCAACCCCTTCCAATGTGACTTACTGGGCTTCCTAATGTAAGTTGTAAGGTACCTCACACCCAATACACAACATTAAAAACGTACCTAATTCATATATTTTATAGACAATATCTTGTTTCTCACTTGTGAAAGATTTGGCTCTGTTGAGTACATTTTTCCATAATCTTTGTTAACCACTCAATAAACATTCTAGGCCAAACAAACAGCACAAGTAATGTCAAAGTCTTTTTTTTTTCTCCCTCAGTAACTGTACCAATTGCTGTAGGCTAAGCCTAACAGATACTACTGAAGAAAAATGAGACACTCCATGATGCAGTGCAAAGGTATTACCACAACACCGTAAGTCAAAGGATTTTTTTAAGGTGCCGAAAGAGGTGACTCTCGAGAAGGTGACCCTGTGTTGTCTTCTGGTGGGAAAACTGTAAGAGTGCAGGCTCGGATGCCACCAAGTGATTCTGGGAGGTCAAAGACCTTGTGCCACTCATCCTTTTCCGGGTCATATTTCTGAACTATTTCCACCATACAACGATTATTCCAAGAGTACCCTCCAACAACGTAGATTTTATTTTCGAAGACAGCAACCCCAACATCACTTTGCCCACGTAACATAGCAGCAATTGGAGTCCACTGGTCTAGGGTGGGTGAATAATATTCACAGCTTAGAACATCATCGTAATCACTTGTCCCTCTAAAGTGATTTCCGCCAATAACATAAAGTTTGTCTCCAACAGTACACATGCAGTGCAGACCTCTGACTGTTGTCATTGGAGCCTTCTGTGTCCATTTGTCTGTGTCGGGGTCAAAGCACATAAGTTCTTTTTGGAAAGTATCATGGGTAATTCCGCCTATAGAAAGAAAGAAAGAAATCAAAGTAATATTGACCCTGGAGTAAACACAAGTCATAGCAAAAATGTAACAGTATTTCAACTAATTCTAGACGATCCCCAGGGACAGCGGCTCTCAACCTTTCCACATTACTGTACCTCTTTCAGAAGGAGCGACAAAGAGTTCTGTGGCACCTTATAGACTAACAGACGTACTGGAGCATAAGCTTTTGTGGGTGAATACCCACTTCTTCAGATGCATGCTCCAGTACGTCTGTTAGTCTATAAGGTGCCACAGAACTCTTTGTCTACAGATCCAGACTAACACAACTACCCCTCTGATAATCTTTCAGGAGGCTGATTTGTCTTGCATACCCCAAGTTTCATGTCACTTAAAAACTAGGTGCTTAGAAAATCAGACAAAAATACAGAAAGTGTCACAGCATAGTTACAGAAAAACTGCTTACTTTCTCATTTTACCATATATTTATAAAATAAATTAAGTGGAATATAAATATTGTACATACATTTTAGTGTATAGTATATAGAGAAGTATAAACAAGTCATAGTCTGTATAAATTTTAGTTTGTACTGACTTTTCTAGTGCTTTTTACGTAACCTGTTGTAAAACTAGGCAAATATCGAGATGACTTGATGTACTCACTGGACGACCTCTGCATACCCCCAGGGGTACACGCACTCCTGGTTAAGAACCACAGCCGAAGAATATAGATATGGGAGACCAGAACCATTTGTGTGGAGCACACACATCTCCACACCATGGCACCTGCATTTGCAGGGAAACCCCGAGTGTGGTGGCACCTGGGAATTCTGGGGAATGACTCAATCAACAAGATAACATAGCTCCAGGTTGTATTCTCTTTTTTGAGTAAGTTCTATGTAGCCATAGATGGTGTTGGGGGAAATGTGCATCTCCCTTGGCTCCATCTATATCCTGTCCATTCCTCATTACAGATCACCCAGTTTCTACCTCTTCCCCAACACAGAAGTTGGACTATGTGAAGAGGATTCTGCAGGATCCTGAAGAGGGGAAAGTTCTATCTCTGAGAGGCAGCTCAGCCCTCCCGCTGAACTGAACTGGTGAGATATACATATGCGAAGGTCCCCCTCTAGTTGTGGATTTGAGAGAGGAAAATTGGCTCTCTAATTCTCCATTGTTTATATGAATCTTTTAAAAAAAAGAGAAAATAGCTGCATTCCTTTCCCATTTTACACTTTCCGATTCGGCAAACGTTCCCCCATTTTCATTGATTTCAAGAGCTTGAAATGAAAGAACCAGCAACAGTTCTGAGAAAAGTGAGCACACTGTCCCTGCTCATGGTCCCCATCTGACAGACTACTATTTACAAGTGTAAATTAGTATCCCTTTTACCTGCTCTCTAGTGACGGGCGAGTGTCCAAGTGTGAGTAAGCTACTTCTGAAGGAAGTACCTCTGTCAAGAGCATATCAGAGGTTCTCTGGCGTCAGCTGAGGAACCAGCAGTGGTGGCTTTGAGTGAAATGAACAGTGCTGCCTGGGGAAGGATTTTTGTTCCGTTTGACCCATTTCCAAGCAACACTTATTCACTTTCACGGCGTGTCACTACTGCCACTTCAGCTGATGTTGAACAGCAACTTTGACATCCCCTCAAACAGAGCAAATTTCAGAGGCAACTTACCTGCTTCTCAGATCGCTTCCTACAAACTTAAGTGTAAATGGGACATTTACATACGTTTGTAAAACTTTAGGAGTTAGTTAGTAGTAGGCCAGTAACCCTGAGTGCATAACCTCAGGCTTCCTTAGACATAGCTGCTCTTTAACACAGTATTTTTTCATTAACCACCGGCATTAGAGAGGGCCATCAATGTCAGAAGAGTTACAGGAAGATGCTTGATAGCAAGATTTTTCCTCCCTCCATTCAGTGATAATCTCCATTAATGGCTCCAACACATGCACCATAAGAAAATGAGCAAGAGGGAGTTAAATGGGGGATGACTTGTATGGGAATATAGACCCTTATATAAAATATAGGGGTTTATATTTCAAATGGATTTCTGCTTGGTAAGCTATAAAGTAATTTTTCTCTATGAAAATGAAGAGTTTGGAAAGTAAGCTCTTTGACCAATGGCCTAGTTCTAGAATGGAAGGTCAAAAAGAATGAGGGAAGAAGAAATTGAAGATGATGAAACTGATAATAAATCTGAATTTATTTTTATTTTGCTGATGAATGATTTTGGAGTGACTGGTTTTGTTATTAGGGTTTTTTCCAATAAGCTAGGATTTCATATTGAATTTACTGCAAACTGGTGGTTTAATATCACCTTAAGACCTTGCACCCACATAAGATCATGACAGCTTCCTAAAAAGAGATTTCATGTACCAAGATCTTTTTTATACTTGGAGGATGGTGGGAGGAGATCACAGACTCGGTTTCTCTGATATGCAAAACATTGACTATTTTTAAAATGGCTGATTTAAGTAGGACTTTTCCATATTGACACTTGCTACAGATGACCAAATTTGCTCCTCATTGGACCAAGCTACATGGCTCCAGTATAGGTAGTCCAAGGCTGAGTAAACTAAGGTCACAGACTAAGAATTAAGGGTACGGACAAGAAGCCTCGCCATTTCGGGTCACTAAGTCACCTGAGAGAAGACTGACCGGCCAAAATCCCCAATATTGATAATCTTGAAGAGAGGAAGTCACATCAACTACAAAGCCATTACAGCCTTCTCTAGTCTTCACCTGTACCTAGGTGAGGAGGCCTGCCAGCAACAAGTGCTGTGTCAGTAGAACATCACTGCCTGGCTCCTTGGCTACAGTTCCAGCTTTGACTCTTATCACACTCTAGGAGACAGAGAGCTGAAGAGTTTGTAACGCCCTTGCTATTCTAAATGTGATTTTTCCTTTTTGTGTTTTTGTCCTGTTTTTATTCACTGGAAGACATCCCAGTCTATTTAGCCTTTTTATGTTTAGGGCATGGAAGTGAAAGTGGGGCTGCACCCAAGCAGACAGGGACGAAATCTGAAAGAAAATTTTCCCAGGTATAAACGGCTCTAAATGTTGTCTCACAAAGATACTCATTAGAGTATGTTGTGTGTCCTATGTTTACTAGAACTGAAAGACTTGAGATTGTCATCGACAATTTCAGGAAAATAAGAGTTGTTACACGACGGCTTATAAAGAATTCCCTGTTACAGTCTGTATTATACCATCTCTGGGGAGGAAGAGTTAGCTGCCACATCGAAATCCAAGGAGTAACTCTGTAATTGGCTTTGATGTTGTCCAAACATTAGATAATAATTTGGCTTTGGTATTAAGCAATTTTAGATTTGATTCCCTCTGGTCAAAATTCTTTAGATGGGAATTATAACCATATGGACAGACACCTTCTTAAAATCTGTATAAGGACTGATCATTTTTGGTATTAATGTGATGATTTAACTGCAATTCAATATTGAGTCTAGCGTGTTTGATTTGCCCTTGATTTGACAGTTGAGTGCTTTACTGTTAGTTACGTTTAATATTAATAGTAGGTTAAGCTTTGGTGATCGGTTTTCTTTATTTTTAAGTGTTTTAATAAAATGTATAAGAGGTCACATTTCTTTCAACAAGCCCAGAACCTTTGAGGCCCTGCGTGCATATAGCTGGTCAACCTACAAGCCTGATCAGCTCCTCCTAATTGGTTCTCACACTTTCCTAAAGCCATACTAAGAAAATGGCAGAGCAGACACTAGAACGCAAGTCTCCCAACTCCCAGTGTCGTACTCTACCCACGAGATCAAGTTGCTCCCCACTGCAGGAAGATTTCAGGTGAGGTTGGAGAAAGCAGCTACACTGATTTCAGCCATTACAGATGTGTTCAAGATGGCATTGTTTCTGACAATTATACAACTACCGGTTTGGAGATCGCTGTAAAACAAGACATTCTTCAGAAGATAGGCATAAGCCTAAGTGATTTGACCTAAACTGTAATGCTTTGATTATCACAGGATATGCAGAGTCCTTGACTTCTATAAAGGCCATTTAAAAAGGCCCCTAAGATCTCTTTGGAAAGGAAGCAAGCAAAGAAACAAGAGGCCTGATGAGCTGCTTAAGCCACCTAATGGCAGCCACCACTATGAGTGCTTGGCAGTCTGTCAGATGGTAAAAAACAGAACGAGAGAACATTCAATTGAGAGATTGTCTGCCTAGGTATTGACATTGTTTTCATCATTGAGGTAATAGCACCTGTAGGGGTGTCTATATGGACAGACAGAAAAACTGGGGGGGAATACAAAGAACAAGGTGAGACGCAACAGCAGGGACTGTAAGTTCACTAATAATTTACAGATACGTAGACTGAAAATACATTCGATGAGGGCAGGAATCTAACTTTAAAACAACTTTTGCACCATGACAAATCCCTGATTTTACCCAAAATGTAACATGTAAAAAAATACAGGTCCCTTCTGATAAGAAATCCATCTACTAAAACCACCCTGTCACGCCTGGGTTCAATCTATATCTAATAAACCAATGTCCTAGAATATGTGCATTTGAGTTCTTAAAGGAGGGCAAACAGAATTGTTAGAGTGGTTATAGAATATACATTGGGTGCAATGCACTCATTTCAACTGCACTATCGCTATAAAAAGGAAGTGTCCTTCTCGGAGGTCAGTGGAAATTCTGAGCCAAGTGTTATTTAGAACAAGCATGAGGCAAAAATGTGGGCATGGAGCTTACTAAATGCCACTACCCATGGAAAGCATGTGAAATCAGAGTAGGTCAGGTGGGACCATTTATTGACTTGGCATGGAATTCCCCTCAAAAGAGAACAATTATGTGGGAGATCGGAGAACTTGCTTTCGCAGGATAACTATGAATCCTGATCTGAACAGCATGCATTATATTATCGCCTTTCAGAGGCACGGGACCAACCAAAGTTACAGCAACACAGAAGCAGTGAAAGTAGTAAAGATACCACTCACCTACTGTGGTTAACCTTAAAATCTTTCCAACTTTGTCTTACTTAAGTAGATGCTTCAGATACTGAGATAAAAGTGTTAGCTAACCTTTCCAATCCTTAGTGAGGTAACTATTTATATAAGGGCAAAATGATGAATTCTATATGACAACTATATGAGTGTTCGTATTGACAAAAATGTAGCACTGAAGGTTAAGATGTACTAGTGAGCATTGCAAATTAGAGATGTTTAAAATAAGTATCTACCAACAGCGGTGTTTTTATCTAAAATGGTTCTTTTAGAGATTAAAGTGTATATTATTTGACTAACATGTGGATGTTTATATCTAAAGTAAGAACAATTCTTTTAATCTTCCTTCACCCACTGGAATAAGAAAAAGTATGTAGTCAATATGACTCATGTGTGGTGGATTTTGTTCATAGAAACTTATAAGAACGATTTACCTGAAATATACATTAAACCCCCATACACCGTTCCAGCATGACCATAGTGGGGCTCATTCATTTTTGCAACATAGCTCCATTCATTCATTCTTGGATTGTAACATTCCACCGTGGCTGTTAAAAAACAAAACAAAACAAAAACAAACAAGAGTGCTTGAATTTAGCATGGTAATTTGATTTTGAGTGCAGTAGTAGTGAAAATAATACATTCATAAATAGACGATACATCAATGAAAAATATGTTATTCATATAAGAAAGTTTCAGAGATAAGTTCAGATATTCCGTATAGTTAAAGATATCCTTGAATAGCCTATACGTTTTCTGCCCCACGGGTGCAGAAGAAAAAGAACTCTTGCCCAATTGTTTCCCCTGGTTTGCATTCTATACAGTTGCTGCTTAGCCTGCCATAGCTTTCATTTATCTTGCTCTGTACACACTTTTTTTTCGAAAAAAGTGAAAATAAAATTAGGTATAGCTGCTTTTCTAATCCTCCTTCTCATACAACCTTTCCAGTGTCTGGTGCAAACTGATATAGAGCAAACTTTAAACATGTCTAAGAGGATGAAAGCATTAAGGAATCAGAAGGATCTGTGTTAGTCACGTTTCTTTAAAAGTGTCCCACCCAGGCACATATGGATACAGACCCAGCTTGTATTCTACCTACTGCATTAGAATCCCATTATGCCACTCACTCAAATATTGCCTGAAAGGACACCTGACATATAAATTCTCGATTTGGGAATGTGATTCCACCTTTTGTAGTGACTGCTATTTACTACTTATACAGCACCACAGAAGAGCATGGCACTTCACAAAAAAGAATACAGGTCTAACCCAAATTGCTTCCAGGATCCAAGCCTGAAAAGAAAACTATGTAGGGACTTACTGACTTAAAGGCAGCTCTGTGTGGGAACAAGACTCTGCTCACGCAATTTTGTTTGCAGGACTGAGGACTAGGGTAGATAAAAATCAATAATTTAAAATGTTTTTTAAAATTATGTACATAGCTTTATTTAAAAAAAGAAAATGTATTTAAAATTAAAATTATGGTGACCTGTGTTAAGGCCTAAACTTAATAAAATATAGTAAGATAATTTAAATAAAAATAATATTAAAGGACTACATGTTTGTTGCTGAAGTTTTAAAGAAACTTCAGACCACTGAACTGGTGGAAGTCACTGGTTAAACACCTGGAACCAGAGTCTGTTGACGTGACAAACCAGCTTTTGATGGCTTCTGCAGTTGCAGAGAAAATATTTCACTCATCTCCGTTTATCCAACTAGTTCAGTTACATTGTTTGTTTAGAGTTGAGAAACCAACTGGAAAAGCATGAAAGCTTGTTTTCCTGTTACTATCTATGAATAAAAATGAGGTGAGAGAGGATGAGATCTACTAGTTCTAAAATCTTTAATGACATGGTGACCAGAAAATCACATCAATTCACTAATTATTGATAATACTTTCCTTGTTTAATAAATTAGTTTTAAAGGGAAAACGTGTTTTCATTAACTCACTTTTCTCCTTGTGTATCCAGGATATTTAAGATAATTTTATTTAACTAATAAACTACTTTAATATTATTTTTGTGCATTTAAATTGAATTTCAATTTTCATCCAAATGCAGTTTGACACAAATCACGAGTAAATACTTCATCATCTAGGAAATAAGAAATGCATAATTCACTATTTTCTAACAAAGTAAAAATTAAGAATCTGAATAAAGTATAATGTCAAGTTATACTGCTATAGTATATCCTCCTGGTTAACAAAAAGTAGTACCAAATTAAAAACAACGAGAATCAACCTTTCTTTAGACATATAAAAAGTACAAATGAAAGACCAGATTAAAATTGATTATTGATATCAAGATTTCCTGCTGCTGAATTAAATCACTGATATAAATCAATCTGCCCTGTTGAGGACTAAGGGAATAGTCAAACTGTAAGAGAACAAGGGCGATAATACAAACACTTGGTTACGTGTGAAAGTAATGCAGGCATCTGAGAACAGTACAATAATTTAAAAAGAAACCACAGTTTAAGTTTCCTTGGTGGAGAGTTTAGAGGCGGTACTTGGAAACAGGATGGGGTCAGAAAGGGAGTTCCACATTTAGGGGCCTTATGAAAGGCACAGACATGGTCCTGGGAAAAGGATATGAATGAGGTATTCAGAATAGCAGCTTGAGAGGAGATGTGACCATAGACTTAAGCGGGAGTTAAATATAGTCTGACTACAATGCGTGGTGTAGCAACCTATAATGTTAAAGGTGCTGTACTCTTAATTTTAAATAATCAGGTCCGGTTAGCAAATTCTGTTTTCAAAGAACTCAATCACATTTCATACACATTGACTACAAATGTCTTCAGTTTTCAGAGATTAAATATTACCGTGGGACTTGCTTTTATTCAGTCTTAGACAAGTACTGAAACTCCCAAAGTGGTGTGATGGGCCAGGGTTAAATGTAAAGTCTGTCATCTCAAACCATCAGCATGACACCCAAATATATAAAATTGAAAGGCTGAGAATCGTGACATTCTAAAGATATGACAGTTGCAGTGCTGGCAGGAGTCTATTGTGTATCATGGTACTGAGGTACCGAGTCACAAGGACTATAAAAAGGACTATTTAAATGTTTTGGTTATTATTTTGAAAACAAGCGCACAGGTTATTTTCAATTGTCTGAAAAAAATCCTTAGAGATAATATCTAAGGACAAGATATAGCTGTGGCAGTAATTCTGAATTTGAGAGTACTTCCAAAGTGCACTTTAGCCAGGGGAATCTAGCAAAAAGGGGCCCCTCTCTCTCTCTCTCACACACACACACACACACACACACACACACACACACACACACACACACACACACACACACACACACACACACACACACACACACACACACACACACACACACACACACACACACACACACACACACACACACACACACACACACACACACACACACCTGTACACCTACTCACCAGTAGGCTCACCACAGAGTGCAGCTCCCTAAACAAAAATTCATCACTATCTCAGGTCTGACGACACTTCCAATGACACAATGCCCTGAACAGTGTGCTGAACAACCGATTGAGCAGGAACTCAGAAGGAAAGTGCCAGCTATTAAATTACTCACACAAGTCCCTGTTTCCCGTTGCATCCTGGATTTTCCTTGGACATTTCTCATCCAAGTACTGTCCAAGTCAGCTCCGCATACTTTGTGAGGTCTGACAAGGCCATAGCACAAGAAATCATTGCTGCAGGACATAAAGACAAAACCCATCCCACTTCCATTTCTTTCACAACAAGCTGCGCACTTGATTTACCAGTATAATTTGTGAGCTAATTTAGTGTTTATGAAAATGAGGAAATACCAGTAGTCTTGACCTGAAATGCATCTGCTGTTTAATATCAATCTCTTGAGTAGATGCAGCCAGTTGTGCCAAACATTTTGATGTCTTTGTTAAATGGACGAAAAGTATGGACCAAAATTAATTTATAAATAAGGTAAATAGCATCGATTATGCTATAGCATATCAAAATGTATTAAAGTTGTGATAAACAATAAAATTGTTAAGTGACTTTTGGGTTGGTTAAATAATATTTAGGTTAAGCCCAGTCTTTGAAATACAAAAGTTACCAATTATCAATGGATGCAGCGATACAAAATTTGTATGCATGAGACTAAAAAGAGGTCAGTGATAAAACTGTTCATATCTGGAGCCAAAAATATTTTGGTTCTCAATGTCTACATTTACTTTCTGCTACGGAGTTCCAAGTCTGGAACGGAAATATTGCAACTTCTTGGCTCCAACATAGGTAACTCCACCTCCCCGCCCCTACCTGTTGCTAGATAAACATCCTTCCGTTCCAATTTTGCCTGTTCTTCAAATGGAGCAACAGTTATCTTGCAGGGAAGATAAAAATCTTTTTTTTTTTTAAATTTAAATCAGATTTTATTTAAATTAAATGCAGGTTTATTTTTAAAACAAATTTTCTTAAATTTAAATGTGAAGTTATGACAACCCTACATTAAGGCCTAAATTTACTCAAATCTATTAAAATAATTTAAATTAATTACATTAAAAAAAATTAAGCAGTATATTTTTACCACCAAAGTTTTAAAGAAAATCAAAGCACTGAACTGGTGGAAGCCACTGGCTAAGCACCTGGATCCAGAGTTTCTTGAAATGCTAAATCCGCTTTTGAGAGCAGTAACTTTGTCTGCAGCTCCAGGGAGAATATTTTCATTTCAGTTGATCTAAGTATTTCAGTTCAATTATTAGTTCATTCAAAGTTAAAAATCAATAGGAAGTTGAAAAAAGCAAAACAGCTTATTGTCCTCTCCCAATCTATGAGATCTACTAGTTCTAAAAACTGGAAGGACATGACAAGAAACAATCACTTTGATTCACTCACTAACTGTAGATAATAATAATAATAGTTCCTTTACTTCATAAATCAGTTAGTTCTAAATGCAAAATATGTTTTGATCATTTTTGATCAATTTTTTTCTTATGTATCCAGGGCATTTAAGGTAGTTTTAGCTAATTAAAAAAATAAATAACTTCAAAAAGGCTGCTTTTTTGCATTTCTAATTGTGTTTGAATTTCCATCCAAATAGAACTTGACACATTGCACAAGAAAAAAATTAATCATCTGGTAAATAAGAAATGCATTATTCACTGTTTTCTAGCATAATAAAAATGCAAAAATTAAGGATCTGAATAAATGTGTGTTAAGCTACATAACTGCTCAAATAAAGGTGTATAGATATAGCATGTCTTCCTGGTTTGCAAAAAGCAGCACCAAATTTAGCATAAAGGCTATATTTAGTTGCAATGCATCATGTTTTAATGGTTACCAACCAATGAGAATCATCTTTCTTTAGGAAAATAACTAAGTACAAATGCAAAATGTAATTAAAATCAATGATTTAAATCAAAGTTTACTGCTTGCTGATTTAAATCATGATTAAAATCGATGATTTAAATCGATCCATCCTATTAGTTTGACTGTTTACTTCCTAGTAGTGGATCAACACCACCAATTTAATTAGCCCAGAAATATAAACATATGGACAACATGTACAGTTTTTTCCTGGCACTTCTTAGTATTCTGGGGGGGGGGGAAAAAATCGTTAAAAAAAACTAAGCAAGTACTAGTAAAATACTAAGCACACTATGGATTAAGTAGCCCCTCCTCGCCCGCCCCCCCCCCCCAAAAAAAGTTACAGAGAACCTAACAGCAATCAAAAACTCAACATCACTATCTCCAACACACCAGACAGCTGTTCATCCCACACCAACTGGAGGGAGGATTTACAGATGAGTTAGGACAGGGGACAGCAGATATAGCATGCAGAAACTAGTGTACAATATTATGGCTCGTACAAAGTTATAAAAATTGCCTGTTTGAGAGCGGACTATTGTCAGTTCCAGAATCCTTACTTTCTGAACATCAGCTATGTAGCTGCAGTGTTCATTTTTTAAACGAACACTATAAACTTTAAGATCATCATTCTGACTGAAAATCTTGGGGATGCTACATTCACAGCTAACTTCTAAGATTATCACAACTAAAAGAAGTGAGCTATTTTTCAGGATTTTTTACATTGTCTAAAGTCAGTTTCACTGTTTTCCATGCATAGGCTGTCAGTTTCTCCCTAGATAACAAGACCCATATAAACCTCAACAACGCATCAGAAAAAATATTTTTTTAAAAATTATAGCACATACTATTTAAAGGTGTTTGTCAAAAGAGACTAATTAAAAAAAAAATCCTAACAACACCTCCTCCCCGCCACCCCAGTAAGATGACAGTGTTTCTTGAAAGCAGATATAGTACATGCCATACTTGAGAGAGGTACCTCTCTTGAAGGTAATTTAGCAACTAGACTGGTACATTCTAAATAGGTTGAGATGGGTTCCTTCTCTTTCTCAAAAGCTTGAGTGATCCCATTAGGTTTTGTTATATTGGAGCAGAGGAACTTTTGACCAGCATGTCTCCCATAAAACAGCCCAGAATATCATTTTGACAGAATTAAAGGAATACACACTTCAAAAGGCACACCTGGAGCAATCCCAAATTATGCAACGCTGCTTGTATTTTCACACAGCCACCTGTGGTATTGTTTGTGGAGCAGGTAGACATTTATCAGCTTTGTGCCAATAGCTTCTAATGAGTCTTGAGATGTATGACCATTGTTTACTTGTCTTATAGGAGCCCCCAGTGCATCTGGGAGTGAGCCTCCTGCTCAGAGCAAGAGTTGTGTTAGGGGGACTCATGATAGCACGCTAAAATAGCTGTGTAGACATTGCAGCTCAGGCTACAGCTCTTACTCTCAAGTCTAGGCGGCTGGGGTGAACCTGAATCCAAGCTCCATCCCAAGTGAGAACAGCTACATGGCTATTTTTAGCACATGGCTCTACTAGCACAAGTCTGTGGACCTGGGCTGGGAGGCTCACCCCCAGATGCACTGTAGACATCCCCCTTAGAGGCCTATTGTCCCCATACACTGGGAAACTGAACTCTACTTTGTTCCCACTTGTAGGATTTTCATTTGATCATCCTGTCAGAGAGGAGAGTGTATGGTTTGTTCTTATAAAGTGCTGCATTTTTTTTCACAAATATAGGAACCCTTATAAATACTGTTACTACTCCTACTATCAGACTGAAAGGATCGCTCATACAGCATTCTCTTTGGTATTAGAGTTACTGTCGCAGAGTGACCCAGCTGGATACTACTGAGGGTTTTTATGGTTACCACCACCATTTATAAATTTTACAAGGACAATTCCCTGAATAAACAAATCTGAATACCACTGCACTCTCAGCTGTCACATAGCTGGTGTTCCATTCCCATTCTGGGGAATTGTTTTGTTTTTGTATGAATCTCTTCAATTAACTAGGCCTCACAACTGAAATTTCCATGCTATTCTTTTATGTTCTCTCATGAAAATCCAATATTCTCTGCCCCATATGTGTTGTATCATGACTTGATATTAATACAAGATGATGTTTTGTAATAGTACACTTAAAAATACATATGAAAGCACACAAGACCCCACTCACAAGACAGCATATAAAACTAGTTATTGGAGAACCCAGAATCTCTGGAGTTTTGGATATGTTGAGATTAACCATCGAAACTTCTGGATGCTTATCTAAACCTGTATCACCACCCCAGCCCCAGTCAGGCCACATGATTCTCGCAATACAACCACCCTTTCTCCCAACAAGCCATGGCTAGCTCTATTTGTCTTCAAGAAAGGGAGCCTATTATCAATCTACCAGCATTTATTGTGATTGGAGATTGTCTGTATACCCTCTGATCCTTCAGGCTTTTCTGTAACGCACCTCCCAATTTGTCTTCCACACCTTCTTTTCTTAGGAGTCTTCCTTTTCTCGGTCACCTCCTCTGTTTGTTCCGACAGATACACTCCCTAGAGTGTTCTCCCTTGATTCTGGCTTCCCTTCTCTATCGGTT
The DNA here is from genome assembly GCA_037349315.1 of Chelydra serpentina. Taxonomy (NCBI): domain Eukaryota; kingdom Metazoa; phylum Chordata; order Testudines; family Chelydridae; genus Chelydra; species Chelydra serpentina. Next base: position 40,460,651 of record JBAIAC010000028.1, on the reverse strand, counting down.
AGCATCTCCACTTAGCAAGCCATATCTAATTTCCATGCACAATTGGGGTAATTATATGCTCAAATTAGATGTAGAACTGTCCATAGCCCTGCACTTTTGCTGTTTTGAAAATGAGGCCTTGAAGAAACCCATTACAATTTTAGAATACATATGGTATTTGAGGTCGTTGCCAAATTCCAATTCTGGTAACTTCCCCTTGAAGGTTAGTATGCATTGTTAAATTACTATCATCATCATCATCATCATCATCCTACTCATGAAAAACAGACATTTATATGGTGAAAAGTAATGCTACACAGCTTTGATAAGCTTAAAATATTTGAGAAATATTTTGGGTACCATGGCTGAAAGACCCCAAAGAAGTATCCCTTTAATTATTGATTAAAGGAGACTTTTGGGAAAAAAATGTAAGGATATATATTTTAATAACTTTGACCCTTAGATCCTGCTGAGCCTGAAGGGGATGGTAAATGAGTCAGTACAACAGAACTGAGTAGAGATAGTCCAACATCTTGAGAACTAATATTTAAAGCCAATCTCCTTGGAAAGTTTAATTCAAGTTTTCAGAAATTCATATCACATACAATAACTAAGAAGTTGAAATCAGTTTGAATCCAAGGGGGCAAATTCCATAAATAGTTTTCCAGTGCACATGTAACCTGCTTTTTAAGAAAAGGTCGGATTTTTTATTTGGTGTGGGGAGAGAGCTAAACTGGATTTCAGATCTTTAGACTGCCAGTTTTTATGAAGGGAAAAATTAAAGTGAAACATGAGTTGGATAGCAATTGATGGGAATAAAAACAGAATATTTCAGTCCCCACATCAAAATCCTAGGCAACCAGAATACCTAACATTTATATAGAGCTTTGCATGCAAAAGGATCGAAATCACTTTGCCAGCTGTACATGGAAATCACTGCAGCAGTTTAACAGTACTTCTACACAAAAGTTAAACAGAATATTCTTCATTTCCTGTCTTAAACGGAGACTGCAGAGGAAATTTAGGTCAGCATGTTATCGCTTGAGATAGGTTCAGTGCTCTCCGTAAATTCAAAGCCTGGTCTGCACATAAAATTGCACCAGTTTCACCGAAGATGTGATTTGATACTGATTTAGTTAAATTGCTGCAACTTTGTGTATTGACACTGACATGAGCAGTCTCATGTATATCAAATCTAATCAGCTCAAACCACTGTATTGGAGTCAGCGAAAGTATGAGACTGATTTTATGACTTGGCTGTTTATACAGAAGACTCTAGGTAGAGATACTCACTCATCTTGACATGGCCTTAGGCACGTAAGAACTACTTGAAAAAAATGAAGAACATTTCTCCTCGAGGTCAACTGGAATCACCAACATAAAATGGCTCCAGTGGATAAATCCTTCACACTCAGGGAAGAGGTAAAAACTGTTGGCTTCTAGCACAATACATGAGGAGATGATCAGCCTCCAAGTGGGTTCTCCACCAGCATGCAAGTCTTATCTGTAAATGCATCAGTTTCCACAACCCACAATTAAATCAGAGAGCTGTGGAGATGATGCAAAGTAGGGTTGCCAGGTGTCTGGTTTTCGACTGGAATGCCCAGTCGAAAAGGGACCTTGGTGGCTCTGGTCAGCACTGCCAAGGTTCACTGACCAGGCTGCTAAAAGTCCAGTTGGTGGCATGGGGGTGGGGGGTGAGACGGGAGAGGAGGGGCACGCTAAGGCAGGCTCTCTGCCTGCCCTAGCTCCGCACGGCTCCCAGATGCAGCCGGCACGTCCACCTCCTAGATGGCCCCCGCCCTGTGCACCAGCTCTGCAGCTCCCATTGGCCGGGAACCATGGCCAATGGGAGCTGTGGGGGCGGCGCTCAGGGCGTGGGCAGAGTGCAGAGGCCCCTGGCCCTTCTGCCTAGGATCTGCACATGCCATCCGCTCCAGGAGCTGCTTGAGATAAGCGACAGCCGGCCGGAGCTGCAGCCCGTACCCCCTGCCGCTCTCCAATCACCTGCCCCAGGTCGGAACTCCCTCCCAGAGCCCGCACCCCAACCCCTGCCCCAACCCTGAGCCCCCTCCTGCACCCAAACTCCCTCCCAGAGCCCGCAAACTTCCTCCCCTCCCCCACCCTCTGCCCCAGCCTTAAGCCCCCTGCTGCACCCCAAACCCCTCGGCCCCAGCCCCAAGCCCCCTCCTGCACCCCAAACCCATCCCCAGCCCCACCCCAGAGCCCACACCACCAGCCAGAGCCCGTACCCCCCCACTCAGCATCCGAACCCTGAGCTGCCTCCCACACTCCAAACCCCTTGGCCCCAGCCTGGAGCCCCCTCCTGCACCTCAAACCCCCCAACCCCAGCCCCACCCCAGGGTCTGCACTTGCAGCCAGAGCCCTCCCCCCCGCTCCGCCAGCCCTGTGAAAGTGAGTGAGGGCAGGGGTGAGCGAATGATGGAGGGAGGGAGAATGGAGTGAACAGGAGGCGGGGCCTTGGACAAGGGGTAGGGCAAGGTGTTTAGATTTGTGCGATTTGAAAAGTTGGTAACCCTAATGCAAAGGAAAAGGACAGCTACAAGCCATTTAATCTGTGGTGGCAGACAGCAAAATATTATACTGCAGGAACATCTATGTATGCGAGTCTGATTAAAGCTCCTTAAGTGTCTGCTAGAACTGAAAATCAGAGTTTAAGGCCAGAAGAGACCATCAAGTCTGACCTGTGTATCACAAACCATTAAGCTTCACCCAGATACCCCTATGCTGGGCTCAATCACTTCAGTTAGACCAAAGCATATCAGTTCTCAGGAGACTTAACTGTTGCGTGCCACAAGCAGAGAACAGGAGAGACCAAGGTGCCACACATGCGAAGTAACAGGCAGAATGGATTATCCTCCTAGCGTGAACCATTAACATGGGTCCTCCACTGAAGCCCAGGTGCTCTGACACCAGTTCACATAAGTGAATGATGGTTGATATTCATTAATTACTTATTTATACAATAGGTACACTCACAAGACACTAAACTTTTACTGCATGTTGCACCACGAGGCAGATGAAGTGAAAAGTTACCAATTACGATCATTTTAGCTAGAAATGCATTTAGATATAAAACACGAAATAGTTGCATGAAAGAACCAAGTTATGTTAAAAACACAGTTATTATATAACACCAAAAATCACAAAAATCAATTCTACTATTCAAAACTTTGCTAAAAGAATTAAAAGTCTACAACTGTAGCACTATATGCTTCCCAAAAAGGAAGTTTATTATATGACTAGGAAATCCACTGCAGATTATCTGAATTTTACAGATTTGTAGAGGAGTAAAATGGGGTGGGGGGTGGGGGGAGAGAATCAGATGCTACATCACAAAACGATCAGTTCATTTTTTCTGATTGGTTTTAATTAAGACAGTACTTCACAGTACATTTATAAAATACACTGCAGTATATCCACAAAAATAATGAAGTAATGAATAATGAAGTAACAGGAGATTTCATTACAAAGCCATGACTGCTGCCAAGTCTCTGCTGTGAATGGGGATGAGATAGAGAGCCTGCAAGCTTAAATAAAACATCTGTATGTATACACTTAGGGTACGTCTATACTTACCCGCCGCGTTGGAGGAGTCCAACCAATCGTCTGGGTTCGATTTATCGCGTCTTGTCTAGACGCGATAAATCGAACCAGGAAGTGCTCCCCCGTCGACGCCGGTAATCCTGCTCCACGAACGGAGCAGGCGGAGTCGACGGGGGAAACTGCGCGCCGCCGTGTGGACCAGCGGTGAGTACTTTGAAGTTCGAAATAAGATACTTCGACTTCAGCTACGTTATTCACGTAGCTGAAGTCACGTATCTTAGTTCAAACTTGGGGCGTAGTGTGGACCAGCCCTTAGTGTGATTTAAGTAAGTGAAATTATATTACGCAATCAGAAATGTAAATACACAGAGAAAATGTACAAATGGGTATATATAGTCAAATCTGTTTATCAACTCTGAACACCACCTGCTTTTGGAGAAAAAGATTAATAATCTTACATTTCTGATGTCTTATGCTAAAATAAAAGTGACTAGCTACTGCCTATTGTAGTCTGATCATTTTTTATTCCTTCTAATTTTTATTTAGATCTTTTTTTCTCCACGTAAAATGAACTATAATTTTTGGCAAAGAGGGAGTGAAGAAAGGAGGATTAATAGAAAGGGAGACACTTAACCATGAGGTGCAGAGATTATGGAAAAGAACAAGTAAATTTTTTAGTGACAAACAAGTGGAGTGTGTCAGAACATCTTTAGTCTCACGGATAAGTTACTAGCCTGCCTTTAAGCAACAAACATGTTTAAAACACTGATATTTCAAAATCACTATTGTAATTATTACAAGAAAAAGTCACATCTTTTGAGAGCAACTGCACAGGTTTCCTTCAAGTACAAGAGACATTCTTATCCAAATAAAAATATGTTAAATTATTTTGGCTTACATGATCTACAAGGTTACTAAATCATGATGTGTTTGAAAAGCAACTATTATATGGAGGCAGAACTAGAAAAGGCTAATCTATTTGCAAGCAAACATTTCTTCAGTCAAATGTTTAAGGCTCCCTCTAAAGAAACTTTGCAAAACTCAATAGAAGCTTCCATAAACATTTAAATAAATGGCAGAGAGCATTTTTTAAAATAGTTTAATGCTAAAGATGAAAACACTGGATATCACATATCTAAATCAGTCAGCAACATGTCACTTTATTCTACACGTTAAATTTATTTTGAACTTCCTTCACAAATGTGTACCTGAAATTCACTGTGTCCAAATTAATCTCTAAAGATGCTGCTGCAAAGAAATAATTTGAAAACAAATTAAGTTAGGATCCTTGTTTTTCTCCCCCTTTTCACAGAACAGCATAATTTTAAGACCTGAAAAGATAAAAATTCATACATTCAAGATAAAATACACTTACCTAGTTCACCCGCTGCATTTCGACCACCAACTGCATACAAATGTCCTTTGAGGGCACTTAGGTGGAAGAAGGTACGCTTTTCATTTAAAGATGCAACTTGCATCCATTTATTATAGCGAGGATCAAATCTGAAGACGGTGTCAACCGCTGTTTTTCCTTTCGTGTCGTAATTGCTCTGTCCACCAACTACATAAAGAAAGTTTCCAATCACCGCAATGCCATGCTGGTATCTTGGTGCATCCATGGGAGCTAATGATTTCCATTCATGTGCCTTTTCATCATACATCCGTAATTCTTTGCTGACAACCAGTTGCTGCCTTAACACTCCCCCCAATGTTACTAAGTGAGTACTGTCTGATCGAATGGCAGTTCTCTCTGACTGCATGACTGGTTGCATGTACGGCATCATTTGGTAATTGCTGGCTTCCAAAAGCAAATTCACACATGTATTGTCAGTTCTCATGAAATCCACGGTTTGTACATAATTAATAAGATCCTGTGGTGTCATCAGTGGAAATCTGATGTTCTTCATTAGTTTTGCAGCATATTCCATTCGAGGCTCCTCATACCGTAGCCAGCGACAAGCAGCCTTGAAGAGTTCGAGCTCAGTGCAGTGCTTAAGGCTATTGCTTGAAAGCACAAAGGCAAGACGTTCAAAGGGGAGTTTCACAAACTCACCAGTACTTAATAATGCAGGGAAGTTCTTCAGGATGAAATTATTAACATATTTATCCACTTCTGTGAGATTGTACGTATTGGCAATCCGCCCAACCTCAACACAATTTTCCAAAGAAACCTATTAAGTGAGTAGAAAGAGGAATCAAAACACTTTTTCTTAATTTGCTGTTCATTCAGCCACATTAGGATAATACACAATTTAAGGAATACTATGGAACCAGCAATATTTGAATCATTTTGCAATGCTCAAGGTGATTTACGCATATGAGCAAATAAATATTCAGTCAGATGTGTATATTCATGATCGCAAGAAGAGATCAAGTACGGTATTTGTTGTTTTGAAGAAAGAAATAAGACTACTGGAGAACAGATGGCATCAGGGCCGGCTCCAGGCACCAGCTTGCCAAGCTGGTGCTTGGGGAGGCAGGTGAGAAGGGGGCGGCAGTCCGAGTCCCGCGGCAGCAATTCGGCGGCAGGTCCGCTCTTCCCGCTGCCGAATTGCTGCCGCGGGACTCGGACTGCCGCCCCAGTCTCGCCTGCCGCGGTGGCAAAGGGGCAGCAGGTCCGCTGCTGTCCCCTTGCCGCTCCGGAATGGGACTGCCTGCGTCGGGGGCGGGGCCCCGCCCCCGACGCAGGCAGACGTGGCGGGGCTCCACCCCCAACGCAGGCGTCGGGGGCGGGGCCCCGCTACGTCTGCCTACGTCGGGGGCGGGGCACCGCCACCCCTGCTTGGGGCGGCAGAATTGTAAGAGCCGCCCCTGGATGGCATATATTAATTATATGTCAGATCTGCTATCATAAAATGATGATACATAGCAATTATAAGGCACTTTATCTTCAAAGTGCTCTGCAAACATCCTATATGTTTGGAATGGGGAAAGTGTGGTAAGAGGAGGGATGCATAGCTATGTCAGAGTGAATCATCATGTGAACTGGGGTTTGGCCTCAAATTCCTAACACATTCCCATGCTCAGACAGCTACACCATCACCCCGCTCATTAACTTTTGCTTACCACAAAATAAGCTATTTTGTGACTATTTTCCTCCACATCTAAGCCACCCTCCATAAACAGTACCCACAGTGCATATAGTTTTTACTATGCAAGATGTTCTCTAAGAAACATTCACTTGTACATGATGGTAACCCTATACAAAACAATAGCAGGAAAATAATAGTTAAGAATTTAGCAATCAGACAGGTTAACATGTCCCCAAAGCACAGAAATGTCTACAGTTCAAAGTACCTGATCAAAGTTAATAGTAGCAAAACCAGAAAGTGTTTGAAAGAAACAATGCCTGTTTCTCCAATGCTACACATTTCATACAGTCAGCCTTTACTCTGAATTTGTAATTCCTTAGGTATGTTCTTTATAAAAGATTACTTGTGCACCATAACCATATTGATAAATGTTGATTTTACCGTACACACAAAAACTGTTGATCGAAATATTTTTGTCAAATTTACAAAGAGACAAAGTAAGAAAATGCTGCTTGAAAAATTATTAGGGTTTGATTTAAGGATATTTATTGTGTATATTTTGATGTGTGATGTAGAAAATGTGTGTTTTAAACAGTTATAAAGCTTTAGCTTTTTGAATCACTGCTGTCTACTGTCATTAAATAATTGCCTGACCCGCATTGCCTGACTCCTCATAATTTTGTAAAACTGTGAATATTTGAATAGATAAAAACCTAAAAAAAATAAATCTTTAAAACAAACATTGATATCTGTCAAAATTATCAAAAAATAAAAATTGAATTCTGTCAAGCCGAACCATAACTAATGTATAGAAAACTTAATTTTAAAGCTTCGTTTCAATGATGAGAATGTGGTGTATTGAAAGACTTGGCATACATCTACACAGCAACTAGTGGACTATGCCTGGACTATGCCAGCCGATTTACCCTGCGGGGCTTGGGCTGCGGAGCTGTTTCATTGCTGTGAAAATGTCTGGGCTCAGGCTGGAGCCGGTGAGGCAAATCTCATGATATCTGTTGTTTTTTTTTAAAGTCCCAGCTCTGAGAGTCATGAGAATGTCATCTCTTTTTTTTTTAAAGTAAGTTTTTACCTTTATGGTCAGACAACATCTGAAAAGCTGGACAACATCACCTGAGTGTAGCCTAAAGTCTCAGAGACCAGAAAACAAAGAAAAAGAACCCAAACATATTTAATATTTTGGAGCCTGACTCATGATTGTTGAATGCTTGGGACTAGCAGTGCTGCAATGCCCATTAGAACAACACTCGGGTTTTTTCAAAGATTTTGTCCAGGGAAATAGCAGATGGTTCTAAGTTAGAAACATAAGCTGCCCATTTGTTTGGGTTCACCACATGGGATCTTATCAATATCATGTGCATGTCATTCCTGAGTGTGGCACTGCCCCTTCAACATTTGACCAATTTACAAATAGCAAATTGTAGTGGTGATGATGTTTTTTCTTCACCAGGAACAGGGCCTAAGAACACTAACTCATTTTATATAGGCCACTGGAGAGCTACCAAATGATAATCACAGGTTTTAGCGTAGTAGCCGTGTTAGTCTGTGTCAGCAAAAAGAAAACAAGAAAAATACCCGTGGCACCTTAGAGACTAACAAATTTATTTCAGCATAAGCTTTCGTGGGTTTTCATGCATCCGACGAAGTGGGTTCTTAAATTTATTTCAGCATAAGCTTTCGTTGGTTAAGAACCCACTTCGTCGGATGCATGAAAACCCACGAAAGCTTATGCTGAAATAAATTTGTTAGTCTCTAAGGTGCCACAGGTATTTTTCTTGTTTTCTTTCAAATGATAATCTTCATTCACAGATGGCCTGCAATGCCCTCAAACAAGTGAGAGGTGAAAGGTTCCATATTCCATTATTAATCTTCTGTAAAACCAAGCCCTGTAATTGTTTTTTTTTTAAACTAGAACATTAACAGGATTTATACAGTAAAATGCCTATACATCATATACTTGAATCAAACTTGCTTTATAGTTGTTAGGAAAGAAGTACAAAACTGTTAATTCGTTATCTAGCTTTTGATATAAACTAATAGTCACCTACAGAGTATTCTATGAAACCTGACAAACATTTTTATTTTATTTTTCCTTTAAAGTTTGTCAATATCAAGCCAATTTCTATATGTTTTCTTCATAGGCTTCATAATTACATAAGTTAGTGGCAAATTGAGGGGAACTACACACACAAATTAATTTAACACTAGTGTAATAGGGAGTAGTCTCATTTCTAAACCTGTTTCAAGTTATATAATAAAAATGAAACAAAACAAATGGGAGAACCATACTAATAAAGCAGCCAATTCATGGTGTCCCACAACTCAATTAACTTGTAACTAAGGAAAGAGTTACTTATATATCAAGGTACACGCTAAAACACTGCTATTCAATGAGAGAACTTGAATGCAAATAGAACGATGCAGGATTATTTCCAAAGGAGGGCAGGACAGACAGAAAATGATGTTATGGCAGACTGCAGTGGTCCAGGAAACACTTGCTTTAAATCAGGGGTCTCAAACATGCGGCCCACGGAGTTATTTCCTGGGGTCCGCCATAGACGCAGACTCCACCGGCAGCCAAGCTCCCCTCACCTCCTAGCCCCCTTCCCTTCTCCCCCTCCCCGAGTGTGCCGCGTCCCCGCTCCTCCGCCTACCTCTCAGCGCTTCCTGCTGCCAAACAACTGTTTGGCAGCGCTTAGGACCTTCCAGGAGGGAGGGTGGAGGAGCAGGGACGCGGAGCGCTCAGGGGAGGAGGCGGAGAAGAGGCAGGGCTGGGGCGGGCATTTGGGGAAGGGATTGGAATAGGGGCAGGGAGGGAGTGGAGCTGGGGCAGGGACTTTGGGGAAGGGGTTGAAATGGGGGCAGGGCAGGTATGGGAAGAGGTGAGCAGGGGCGGGGTCTATGAAAGGGGTGGAGTGGGGGCGGGAAGGGCTTTAACCGAAGTAATTCTAAAAGTAAATGCATGTTTTGTTGTTTGAGTGAGGTGAATTACTAAGTGTTTATATTTTATTAAAACCCCTCTTCGCATTACAGTTTTTAAAAAGTTAATACATTGACTTTTAATGACATACTATATTACTCTTCATTTTTGACTATACTTTTGTATTGTTGTATGAAAAGGTTTCAGTGATGCGGCCCTCAGGCCAATGTACTAAAACTCAAATCACCAAGAGGGCCACATGAGGACGAGATCCCTGCTTTAAATCAAATGCAGGGCAAAAGAGGTACAGGTAGGTATCCAGGGAGTTTATGAAAGTAGAATGAATTATATTGTAATTATAATTCATTAAAGAAATGCTGCTTGTTCTTGCTGTCTGAAAGGTTTGTTGAAATATAGTTGTCAGGAAGAGAAACATTAAGGTGTGTGAGACAATGGGTCCTCAAACTAATGAACTTAAAGAGCTCCTACTGAGCTAGGAGACTGGTAAAAGTTAGTATGCAAATAAGATATGGACGTATATTTGTCAGTTTCTGCTTCTTTTGTTTCTTATGTTAAGTTTGTCTCCCCTTATCTGTATAAATAAGATAGCTTGTGCCTTTGCAGGGGACTCTCATATCTGGGTGCATTGGCAAAGCGCTTTGCTAATAAACAGAGTGGTCTGACAAATTTTGTGAGTCTTGAATCTGACTTTGACAACTGAAACATGCAGACAGAGTAGAGTGCATGCCTGTTAGAAAGTTTTGACATGGAGATTTTTAAGATCAATTTGTTTTTAAACTAGAATGTTTAAATCTTGTTTCTGTGTTTGATCTAATTAATATCCATATTGCACTTGCAACCTTTAATTGTGAATTTTACAATTTCTGTTTGACTCATCCATTTTGTATGTTGCTACTCTGCTAAACACTATCTGCAGATCTCAAAATAGACCAGCTCAAATCTATTATGCAAAATATTTACTCTTCACATGTAAATAGTTTAAATGGTTTAATTGATTACTCGGTCTAAATCTGATCTATTGCAACTTTATTGTGCATAATCTTTTAAGCAAATGTGCATTAATGGGGTTGTGTCCTGTTCTGTGCTTGTCTTGATTAATAAATGAATTTCCTTTATTAACGTCAATTTTGATTAAAATGTTAAATATTTTCTTGAAAGCTACCTTTCCACTAGCCCGATTAGTAATTTTTGATTGGTTTTATTGAGCATTGAGACAGATAACCAGGCTACATCATATTGTATAGACTAATCCTAGTTTGATTTACAGTGATTCCTTTTTTTAAAATATATAAAATATACTTGGTTTTCATCTGGAAAAAACCCTGACAAACAGCAGGGTGTCTAATAATTACTCGCACTAAAATATTCAAAAATTGGACAAGATACAGTATGCAGATACAATCTTCTCCAAATACTGCTTAGATACAGAGCAACGTACTTTATAGAATTTCATTTACATGATAATTTAAGTTCCTTTTAATTTTTATGGCTTATGTTATAACAGCAATGGTAGATACAAAAGCTGCTTCTATTGTATGGAACCCAAGAATAAAAGGGCTCATTAACAGGCAATGGAATATCTCAACCACTATTACTGGCTCAACAGTGCTCCCATTGAAATGAATGGCAAAGCTTAATGACTTAAAGGAACAGCCTAAGGCAAAATGTAAGATTTCGCTTACAAAAAAAAGCTTATGAAGTATCTGAACAGCAAAGACATTTTATACCCAGACAGAGAAAGGCTATAATTGGACAAACATTAACAACTCTACCAGAAGGAGCTGAGGGAGAGTTCATTCCAAGTAAGCATTCTTTACACTTTGGATGTTTTTGCCTACACAGCAAAACAGTTCAAGTTAATTCGCCCAACAAACTAACCCCCAAAAGCTAAAACTTTCAGTTAAAAGGAGCACATCAAGGGAGCAACCAGCAAGGGCAGTGGTTCTCAACCAGGGGCCCCCTGGGGGGCCGCGAGCAGGTTTCAGGGGGGCCGCCACGCAGGGCCAGCATTAGATTTCCTGGGGCCTAGGGCAGAAAGCTGAAGCTCCATCGCATGGGGCAGAAGGCCCTGAAACGGAAGCCTGAGCAACTGAGCGTTGTGGGGTCCCTGGTGGCATGGGGCCCGGGCAGTTGCCTTGCTTGCCACCCTTAATGCTGGCCCTAGATATGCAAAAAACAGTTGTGGCAGAGGTGGGCTATGGAGTTCTTATAGTATGCTGGGGGAGGGGGAGCTCAGAGAGAAAAAGGTTGAGAACCTCTGAGCTAGAGAGCTGCAACATCTTATTGAGAAGAGTGGCAAAAAACACCTTTTTCCCGGTAAAGTAACAGGATTCTCTTCTTTTCTACGTTTCATGGCTTGGAAAGTGAATGGATGGCAGAGAGCTCCAGAGAAAAATATTGCAAGTAAAAAAAAAAAAAAAGAGTCAAAGAAATAAGTAACTGACTATAGTGATCCCCAAAACCAAATGAAAAACTTAGCTGACTATAGGAAATTGGAAAAGGTGCAACAGAACACAAGTCTGAGGGTTCTGAGGAGATCATAGGATAATGACTCTGGAGTCGCAACTTGCACAGAAAACTAATTCCTCACTGCTCAACTTGGGAGCAAAATCTTGAAATCTCTTTTCCTCCCAGTTTTTTGCCTGGCTGCCCATATAGAGAAGTTCAGAACTTAGATGTCTTTTTCACAAAATAGGGGTTCAGGCCAGCTCAGAAATTGGACTGACTCACCTTCACCCTCACAGAACTTACGGCTGGGTGGATCCAGAAGGCAAGTTAGAGGGAGACTACTCGCTGAGCTACCAGCCTCAGGAACTCAGGATTTTTAGTGTGAAGCTGCTTAAGCAATTGGACAACAACTGGATCCCACACTCCCACCAAACCCCCCAACATGCTTGTCATGCTTTGTACAGCTTCGGCCTTCCTCACCAAGCATTTTAGTTGTCTTGGGAAGGTATGCTCTTAAGAAGCTTCCCGAGACCTCCATCATTTGAAAGTCATTACAACAAGCCACAACATGGACACTCTTTGAAAGGATAAAGCTTGACCTCAAACTCTTTCCACTATGATAAGTCAGGGAGACTTTTTGAATGGTTTTGTTCTTTGCAGATATAAGGCTAATGCTCACTGCACGTCAAGGAATGAAGCCTGCTCTCTAATGTAGATGCGTGTGGCTTTGGAAAGAACACAGGTAAGTGAACTGACTAGTTCAGATGAAACTCTGAAACTACTGGGAGGGTGAATTTAGGATATAAGCACAATGAGACCTTGTCTCTATGGAATATAGTGTAAGGCAGATCCACCACCAGAGCTCCAAACCCACCCAGCCTCCTGGATGAGGTGATGGCTACCAGGAATGCAACCTGTATGTTCTCATATTCATGTAGAATAAAATACATACTCTAAAGTCAGAGTTAATCAGTTTCTTGTGTATAAATTCCATTAGCAACTGTTTGCCAAAAATATATCTGTTGTCACAAGCAAAAGGATAGATTGAGATACTAGAGTCTTTCAGCAAGATTGAACACTTAGCAAATAACTGAAAGCAGTATCTGATGCATGATACTGAGTATATGCTTATAAATCCTGATAGCAGGTAATGAACATCTATGAAAAACAGGTGGGGATTGGATTCCAAATTAGCATTACATTTTCAAGATTCCTGAGTAATAAAATGTTTTCCACAGTCCTCACTAAGGGCTGGTCCACACTGGGGGGAGGGGAGGGGATCGATCTAAGATACGCAACTTCAGCTACGTGAATAACGTAGCTGAAGTCGAATATCTTAGATCGATTTCAAAAGGTACTTACCCCGGTCCACACCGCAGCAGGCAGGCTCCCCCGTCGACAGCGCTCCCTCCGCTCGCGGAGCTGGAGTTCCGGTGTCGACGGGGAGCGGCTCTGGGATCTATTTATCGCATCTAGACAAGACGTGATAAATCGACCCCAGAACATCGATAGCTACCTGCTGAATAGGGCGGGTAGTGTAGACATAGCCTAACAGATGACATAGACGAGAGGCCTCTATTATTTCAATATGCTTTTGCAGAACACTGTATTGGTAGTTCTGCTAGGGGCTTTCCTTACATGTTTAAAACTGATAACACTGAAATATGAAAAAAAAAATCAGACTACTCTCAAATATATGGTTAAAACTCAAGTGCAGATACTTAACTTTTTCATAAAACAATAATAATGGACTCTTGTTCACAAATGCACTGACTGCTTATCTCCAAAAACATCCACGTTCCTTTGGTTACCGGTCACTTGAGGAAATCATGTTTGCAACACTGACACCATCACATGCCTTATAAAAGAGATTTAAATCTACTTCTGATGAATTTATCTAGATTATCACTTTGTCTAATAGGCAGTCAAAATTTGCACTACCATGCCCTACAGCCACACAAAAAAAGATGGTCATTTAAATTGCTTGCTTATTTTACTGAATTTTCTACTACCTAATTATATGATCAAATTATTCTAGCTAGATTTATCTAGACCCTATGTCTGTCAGAGTCTTGTGAAGAGATAATGTTTCAGAAGTTGGCAACTATTGAGAAGCACTCTGAAGGAACCTGTGAAAGCCAGCCTTTGGCTTTGTAGGTATTACCAATCTAAATGTAGTCAAACGCAAAATAATATACTCAGAAAATCTTGTTCACCATACAAAATATTAGACTCCCAAACTATAAACCCAACTCCCTCACTCAACTCCTCTTGTATAAGAGATGTCTTGAGAGTTCTGACAGGGAATTATTTAATAATAATTTAAATAAAAAGTCCATGCACGGTTGAGTCAAGGATGGGGAAGTAAGTTCCAGAGGTGAGAATCCTTCACAGAGAACATTTTGCCTGCAGCCTCCTTTCTTATAAGCCAGAAGGTTATCAGCCTGAGGAACTTGCCGATTGTCTGTTGAGATCACTTTAATTGCACAGAAATATTAGCTTCAGTTCCTTTGCTTTCAGTGGTCTTGTATTTACTAGGAAATCAGATTTGTTCTTAACGTGTTAGGTAACATGGTAAAATCCTAGCATAGACAAGTTACAGTTTTAACACATTAATTGAGGTAAAGCCCTAGCAGGGAACATAGGATCTATCTTGACCAGCTGTGTGTTAAAGGTACAACTTGTCTTATCCACATTGGGGTTTTTTACACACGTTAATGTGTGAGCTAACAAGTGTTACAAATAAACTTTTTTTCCTATTCTGTACATGGCCAATAGATTTTCCAAAACATCTCATTTTTCCACCTGTAGACATATTGCTACACTGAAGAAAAGCATTTAAAAAACTGTGGTCACTTCTCATGGTCAATTCTAGTATCCTTCCCACTCCTTGGGTTTTAAATGCTACTGTCTGTCTATGTACACTGAGCGCTAAGTAGTGCTATAAAATGTGTGAGTTTTTCAATTATTGTAAAAACACCACTTATACTCCTAGTTCAGACAAACTCTTTTATGTTCTCTTTCAGGTCACAACTAAGTGATGGGAAAACCTCCAGTGATTCAGAAGTTGAGTCTCTCCAGATCTATTATTCCACACATCTCCCCCATCTTGTGATGCTGTGAGTTTATTTTAAAAAACTGTTCAACCAAATAAGAGCAGTGGGATAACTTTGCTAAGCACTACATCTACAATATATATATATATCTCTATATCTCTATATATATAAACCTATACAAATGATCCTCTGATTCAAGCTCTCCTCTTTTAGATAAGCCTTAGTTAATGGGGAGAGAACAGAGACTATTAACTCACTTAGTTCTGTCCTTACAAAACCTATTATTGAGGTCACTGTGATGAAATACTTAAGTATATATTCGAGGTAAAAGTTTTTTCTTTTCGTATACTGCAGAAATATGCAATAGTCACCATTAAAATCCTTATAATTACCTTCTCACGTAACTAACATTACTGTAGCATCCCCTACATATTCCCTATATTCGGGTATACTGCACTTTGTTTAAAGAACATTATTGTAACCTCATCAACTCAAAGATAACACTGTAAAGATTTCAGTGACAGCCACTGTAATTATGTGCTTCATATCCCCTATAAGAAAATGTTATATACAGAACACAAGTATAAAGATAATATGACAAATAATTCACTGTACAATAATGACTACATTACTATTAATACACAAAGTAACTTTCTTATGGCATGTTATAAAAAATGAGCATCAGTGAGAGAAATCCAGTAACCAGCTAATGAATTAAGACAATTGTTTACTGGAATATAATTTTCTAGTTGATGCAGTAAAATTAGAAATTGCAGTAATGTGCCATGATATTTAAATCACAAGCTTAGTGTGACTAGGGAGTTAGGTACAGTAAATAAGATTCAATTTTATGGTTCCTTTGAAACTAGAGGAACTTACTGTATGTGAACCCAAGTTATCCAGTGTCATGCTTAAATCCTTGCCTATGGACATTACACAATCACTGGGCTTTTTTTAAAAAGTCAGAACTTGAAACGAATACCAAATCAAAATACCTTACCCCAGAGATCAGAAACACTTTACAGAAGTCCAAAACAGGTAAAATCTGCAAAAAACTGGCCGCTTCTAGAGTGTCCTGAAGGTTGTCCATGTTAAGAGAAAGTTTTGCAGTGTAAATGAAATCAATAATCTTCTTTAGACCTATTTTGTTCACACCATGAAGCTTAATGCACATTAAATCTTGTTCCTTCATTCCACCTAAGTAAGAAATTAGATAAATTAAAACGGGTTCTTCAATTACATTTGAAAGAGTTCACTCTAATAATATACGTATTCTTACACAATTAAAAAGCTAATTTAATTCATCTGAACTTTAATTTCAATTAAATTAAGATTTTGATTTTTTATGATTATGATAGTAATAATATGTGGAAGAAAGTGTTTGATCTAGTATGTATGTTAGACATTTATTAGACTGACACCGAAGACATGTTTAAAACAGCTCAGAGTCTAAATTTATTACAGAAACAAAAGCACTACCTGTGAACATAGCCTTGAAGTAATCACTAGCTGATGCCATCATAGCTCGGTGAACGGGAAATACTTCATCACCATCGCCTGGTACTAACGTCACATCGCAAAGTAAACCTTCTATTCGCAGCTGGTCAAAACCCTAAAACAAGATCACAACTTGAACTGCTCAGCCATCTTGAAGTGGAAAGTAAAAAGTTTGTTTGGATTTCTTTAAGTGAAGTTATTTATTTACTTTAAGATTGTCTACACTCCTTGACAATTGCTTGAAACTGAGTCCGAGTAGTGGTCTTCCATACTATAACTATCATGTGCTCAGACTTTAAAGTATAATCAAATCATTCAAAAACGTAAATCAAATAGAACAATTCAATTAGTCTCCATTAGTGACTGCTGAGTGCAAAGTACAGTCTGACTGACTAAGTGTTCTTAATCATAAAACATAGATAGATTTGTTCAGAAAGGGCATGTTTTTTGTCCACTTATTCTCCAGATGTAAATGGTTTCAGGTAGGAATTGACATTTGCCCATTTGGATCAGCATCACTTCTCAGAAAAATATAACATGTGCAGGATACATTTATGTTCCATACTACTCCTTCAAAGTACTCTGCAACCTGGAAGGTTGAATGATAAGGGTGTCACTTAACTACAACTTTTGTCAATTTTATTACCAATTTTAACTTTGTAAAACCTCCCAGAAGGCTCATGTTATATTAGTATTTCTCATGTTGTTTCCTTCTCCAGAGAAGTCTGAGGGGCAAACTACAACTACCTGGGTCTCAGATAACAATGGCACCTTAAAAGAAAGGTTTGCATATGGGGGGAAAGCCTATTTCGGGAATATTTTAAGATCAATAGAAATAATGGCCCCTTTCATACTTTACAAGAACGTGGGAAGGACTTAGATCAATTTCATTTAGTCATATAGGTCACCTAATCCATCAATACTGAAAAGGTTGAAAGGGATGGGGGGAGGGAAAGGATGCAAATAGCCTTACAACAGATAACACTTGAGAGTCTCAACTCCAAATTCCAGAATTTATTTATTAATTATTATTTTTGTTATTATAAAGGAAGCCTGGACTTTAAAGCTGTGGTGAACATAAATACAGAGATGAAAACTCAGATCTGTCCTAAAGAAAGAACACAATGGGAATACAGAATAGAACCAGAGGAAAGGCATAAATATGGGCATAGTTAAATTCAGCGTAATCCTTCAGAAAATTCTTCTAACAGTCAGCATATTGACAGAGCCCTATTCTGAGCCCAGCTCAGCAATACGATAACCCAAGATAGGAAGACAACCTTCTGCTTTGAACCAAAATTTACAGCTACAATCTTAACAGAAGTGGCTAGTCAGTGCCCTGCAAACCTGATTACCACTGCAACAAGACACCCATGGCTGACCTGTGCCAAATGACTTGGCTCGTGGGGCTTGGGCTGTGGGGCTGTTTAATTGCAGTGTAGACATTCCGGCTCAGGCTACAGCCTTAGTCCTGGGACCCTCCCACCTTGCACAGTTCCAGAGTCTGACCTGTCCTAAGATTCGGAGATGAAAGAATACCAAGTAGAGGCCCAGGGGTTAGAAACTGAGACACTACCGGTGCTTTCACCCAAAACTAAAAGAAGAAAAAAAAGCTCTGCCTTGTTTTTGCCTGAAAACCCATTGTGATCCACTTAAACTATACTGGCAGCAAGTCCTAAAATAAGTCGTAATTCTTTAGGAAATCCTCATCGTATACAAGAAAACACACAGCACTTCTGCATAAAGTTCTAGTAGGAGATAGCAAAGGATTGTATGGGTTGTAGGCTTGAATCCATAGGATATGGAAGAATTCTAGTGATGCCTACACAATTCAAGCAGAACATAGAAAAACTACTTTCTGAAGTTTATAACATTTGAAAGCTTTGAGAGCTTCTGTGAGAGGATTGCGTTTTTATCTGCCAGAGGAGAGCAACACCATGTGACAGCATCCCACAGTGCCTTAGTTTGGTTGCTCCAACAGAAAAAGAGAAATGAGTTCAGGGTGGGCCAGAAGAACATTTTTAGAAAATTATCACCAGCAGAATAGAAATAGAAATGGAAACAGATGCAACAGAAAATGTACCAGCAGCTGCTCAGATATATTTTGTTTAATCCATCTGCACCTTTTAGTATATCTATAAACTTTACTTCTGACTGATAGAGACTGTAGAGAAAAAATGATCACATTAAAAAAATTTCCTCTGCTTAAAAATTAGTATCTGCACAGGTTTGGTATATATTACAAACTTGTAATAGTCTGAACAAAGAAAAAAATGGCTCAAAGTGTTTCAAAGTGTTGTTAGAGAACAACTCTGTTGTTAGAAAATACTGTATTCGGATCCTAAAAAATGAGCGCTACAGGCTTCCTAGTTTCTCTGGTGAGTGACGTCACAGCTATTGTAACAACAAGGAAAAAAATAGGGGTTTAGATGGGATGGGTCTTTCATCAACCTTTGTGGGGTAGGGCAGAGGGTGGAGGTGAAGGACCATCTCTCAGATAGAGCTAGTGGCAATTCAGGGCACATTTTACCCCTTCTCTAGTAGGTTTTAGAATACCTCAGCTCTCTTAATGATAGCATCGGAGTCATCCAAACATACACCTCAGTCACTGCTAGCTCTCTCATGCAGTAACTTGGAACTCCCAGTCTCACTGACCCCAACTGGTTCTAGGATTCAAAGCCCCCAATTCCAATGGCTGGAACAACTGTGGTGTAATTCTCTTGTCTGTAGCTATGTCTTAGTGCTGCAGGAGTATAAACAGAAATCTGCTGGTAATGAGAACATTTTTCAGGTTATACATATTGAGCTGTAGTTATCAACAACCAATAAAGTATATAACTAATCTACTCTCTTCTTCAGGTTTAATAATTTTGGGGATTTTTAAAATAAGGTCTTGGAACAGCGATGTGAAGTTATCTTTTTGCAAGTACTTATATAGTTCTATAAAGCAATTAGCAAGTTTAAGGGTAAATGTGCCAATTGGTTTACAAAGCAAACAAATATTTGCAATAAAATCTTACATTTCAAAGTCTGTTTGCTTTAGATAGAAAGCATAGGAAACTGACAAGGTGAGGCCACCACTTTAGTTTACTTTAATTAAAATGGAAAAGATGCGTGAGAAAGAAGACAAACACCTACGTACAATAGGATTAGAAATCCACATGGATGAATGTTTAAAGTGCAGTTCTGCTTTGAAAAATTATGCTTCAAAAACAGCACTATGGAATTCCAAGTTTGTCTCATTTTTTTCCATTTCACATGCCCAGTTTATATGTAAAAAGATGTTTTCCCCTGCCTGCTAGGCCCTGCAGCTGAGTTCTCTCCATTTTGTGCATCATTAGTGATAAAGGTTCTGTACTTCATATTAGGTCTCCATTTACACCTATGCACCTTCATTTACACATTTACTTATTTCCTTCAAAGTGATTGCCCAGATTAATAGGTTAAGATATATACTAACCAAACCTGGCATGTACAGGATGAAACAGAGTAACTCCCCTTAGCGCTGTAGAGCTCATGGAAGTAAGAAGTGCTACAATTTTATTTTTGTCACTGAAGTCAACTGATATGATCCTGAATAAACATAGGGGATGGAAGTGTCATGTTTACAGTCACTTTTCAGAGTAGAACCACCCTCCAACATTTTCTTCCTCTTCAGTTTGTATACCCACGTTAGTGTAACTTGAGTGTTTATACTTGAGTTTGGAAGAATTTAACTCAAAGGGGCAAGTATATGATAATATATGGTTAGGAGGTTATCGACGGGGGTTGTGTGGTTTTCTTCAAGTGTGTGCACCCATGACACAAACATTAACAAAGCCATTTACTTCCTTCTAAGCATCAGCTACCACTGTATGTATAATATATACTATTAAAATATGAAACTTGCTTGATTTGATAGCTGTGAATTAAACAAAGGTCATCTTTCCCTAGCTGAACAGGGCAGATAAGCTAAACTGAAGGCTATTTCATGGTTGGCCTGTAAAAGACAGGGGGCATGTTTATTTAAAAAAAAAAAAAAAAAGTGAGAGCTGGCGTATTGTTGAGCTTCAGAGGATAATGTAACAGTTTTTCTACGTGCAGAAAGTGCAAGCTTCTTAATAACGATTTCATATGTAGGTCACATACTGTGGCTTCCAAACCATGTAGCCACTGCAGATGGCTGCTAAGATTGTTTGTGGGAAGTATTCAGACTCTAGCACCAGTATGTGGATAGATCAAATAATGAAATTGCCAATGGATACATGTTTTAGGGGCACAAAGAGAGGAACAGTTAAGCCTCCTTATGACATCTTTAACACAGCGTTCACACAGAAAAGGCCGGAAGAGGAAATTCACCTGAAAGTTGCTTGACTATTAAAAAGGTGAGTTTCTTTGAGACAGCTTTAGCAAGCCTTATTTACCTATTTGAAGTTAATAGTGAACAAGTCTAATTCGAGGGAAAGGTCATGTTTTTCAAATTGTTGATGTGATCTGAACATTTAACTTGAAAAAAATCTGATTTTCACAGATGACGTGAGTTCTCAAAGAGAAAAGAAAGAACACAAAACCATGCTGCCTATTCAACAATCTTGAAAATCTTCAGGTAAGACTGGTATAAATATTACAATATACTGTGTTAGATTACCTGTAATACCACAGAACTATGAGTGTTGCTGGTGAAAAATCGTGTGGTCCCTGTCTTTGAAGACTGTAGATGGGCAGACACGCCCATATCGCTGCTACCAAGAGATACTTTCATGTGAGGATCTTCCTCTTCCACTAGAGATCTAAGAAAATGGGGAAAACAAAACAAAACAAAAGCTTAAGCACACAGTTGTTTAAATTACTTGCTGATAAACATTCAACCCATAGTGATTTAGGCTCGAAACCAACATCAACGTGAGCTCGTTTCATTGATTACGATGGGAGCTGTATTGGGTCCTTATTACTCATCAGATTTACTTAAGAGGAATGTTATGTGTTCACAGGTTATGCATATAACATTCCATAATTTTAAAAATTCATTTCATTTTAGATTTTTGATTAAGCAGACCAGCAAGTGGTTCAAAATCAATTTTGAACCACTTAAAGGAGGGGAAAGTGATCAGAAACAGTCAGCATGGATTCACCAAGGGCAAGTCATGCCTGACTAACCTAATTGCCTTCTATGATGAGATAACTGGCTCTGTGGATGAGGGGAAAGCAGTGGATGTGCTATTTCTTGACTTTAGCAAAGCTTTTGATACAGTCTCGCACAGCGTTCTTGCCAGCAAGTTAAAGAAGTATGGGCTGGATGAATGGACGGTAAGGTGGATAGAAAACTGGCTGGATGGTCGTGCTCAACGGGTAGTGATCAATGGCTCCATGTCTAGTTGGCAGC
Source organism: Chelydra serpentina (assembly GCA_037349315.1). NCBI lineage: Eukaryota > Metazoa > Chordata > Testudines > Chelydridae > Chelydra > Chelydra serpentina. The sequence continues at coordinate 40,438,751 of JBAIAC010000028.1, read as the reverse complement.
CGGTATCAAGTGGAGTGCCCCAAGGGTCGGTGCTGGGGCCGGTTTTGTTCAATATCTTCATCAACGACCTGGAGGATGGTGTGGACTGCACCCTTAGCAAGTTTGCAGATGACACTAAACTGGGAGGAGTGGTTGATACGCTGGAGGGTAGGGATAGGATACAGAGGGACCTAGACAAATTAGAGGATTGGGCCAAAAGAAATCTGATGAGGTTCAACAAGGACAAGTGCAGAGTCCTGCACTTAGGACGGAAGAATCCCATGCACTGCTACAGACTAGGGACCGAATGGCTGGGCAGCAGTTCTGCAGAAAAGGACCTAGGGGTAACAGTGGACGAAAAGCTGAATATGAGTCAACAGTGTGCCCTTGTTGCCAAGAAGGCTAACGGCATTTTGGGCTGTATAAGTAGGGGCATTTCCAGCAGATCGAGGGACGTGATTATTCCCCTCTGGTGAGGCCTCATTTGGAGTACTGTGTCCAGTTTTGGGCCCCACACTACAAGAAGGATGTGGATAAATTGGGAAGAGTCCAACGGAGGGCAACAAAAATGATTAGGGGGCTGGAGCACATGACTTATGAGGAGAGGCTGAGGGAACTGAGATTGTTTAGCCTGCAGAAGAGAAGAGTGAGGGGGGATTTGATAGCTGCTTTCAACTACCTAAAAGGGGGTTCCAAAGAGGATGGATCTAGACTGTTCTCAGTGGTAGAAGATGACAGAACAAGGAGTAATGGTCTCAAGTTGCAGAGGGGGAGGTTTAGGTTGGATATTAGGAAAAACTTTTTCACTAGTAGGGTGGTGAAGCACTGGAATGGGTTACCTAGGGAGGTGGTGGAGTCTCCTTCCTTGGAGATTTTTAAGGTCAGGCTTGACAAAGCCCTGGCTGGGATGATCTAGTTGGGGTTGGTCCTGCTTTGAGCAGGGGGTTGGACTAGATGACCTCCTGAGGTCCCTTCCAACCCTGAGATTCTATGATTCTATGATTCTAAGGGTTTTGATATAAGTGGTCTTTAAAAAGTCAGTCAATTCCATTTTCTTTAAATTATTTAAAAAACAGACACTTCCCTAAAATATATTTGTATTTGTGTTTACAATTATTTAAGATGCCTTTATTTTCTAATTTTTTAATTTCACAATTAAGTGTCTTACTACCTTATCAGACTGACACATGACATTTGGAGGTTATTAGTGCAACATGTGTTCTTAAAGTTTAATAATTTAATTTGTATTGGTTACTGCAGCCTTGCTCCAGTATAAAGAGAATACTGAAAAGGTGCCACAGTTTGTTAACACAAAAGATATCCTTGCACATGGGTTTTTAATTTCAAATAATTATTGTCCCAATCTAATGGTGGAGCAACTTTATAAAATGCTAATGTTTTCAATTGCTGCAATGTTGGTGGCTTACTACTTTCATCCTGTGATGTAAAATGCATTTAAACTTTATGTCTAGATCTTATATTTACGTAAATGCTACTTATTTTATGTCCATTTAAATAATAAAAAGACATATATACTAGGCTTTGGTACACTAACATTAAATTAATAAGAGATTTTACAAATAATTAAATTTTAATCACCTGTGCTAGGTCTTCAGAAAATTTTCAATATTAACCAGTTACAGTATTTTATGATTTACTGAATGTTGTAAGTTATCAATATGCATATCAGCATGGTTCAACAGAAGGCATTAGCAAATGTGTTATAAACCCAAATATGGAATTGCAGTTATCCATAAGAGAAACTGTGTATCTGAGTAAAGCATTCATAACACGTAACCAATTTGATACAACTATTGCACATCTCACATAGAAATAAAAAGTCTCATCCACATTGTAAAATGCAGATGTAAACATTGGCCTCCAAACTAGTTTCAGAAATCACTTTAAAAATCATTGAGAGAAGATAATTCAACTTTGATCTCCAACTTTTCACACAGCACTTTTATTGAGGAAGCCCAATTCAAAATGTGAATTGCCTTTTAACAAATAACTTTTTCTCAATATACACATTTAAAGTTTTCTAGTAAAAGCAGTTTCTGAAACTTAAGAATTTTTCTGATAGGGTTAATATATTTTGTATGTTCAAACCCATGGTGTTTTTTTTAAATGTCAGTTATAACAACAAAAATTCAAAACAAACCATTTTGATCACTCAACAATGCACATGGATTTGAAACGTAAGATTTTATGTACATAGACATAACAGTAACACACAGTAAAGGAACAAGGGTATGCTTCAGAGGTTTGAATTCACATGTAAAAACCTAATCCACATACATTTGAACAAGTTGTAATAAATGTGAATATATTTTAGCATGTACTATGGTACAGTTTGTTTACAATTGAAATGGTTTATTTTAAATCTCACTGGAACTCTTATTTAAAATACAAATCAATATTTTACACTGTATTTTGTAATCAGAAAGTTACTCTCCATATTTTGTCTTTGGAAAACAACAGTCAAAACAACATTCAACAAGAGGTTAGATAAAGAAATTTCTAGTGCATGACCTGAATGTTTTTGGTCAGTTTGCTCTGGCTCTCTCTTTTTTAAAATCTGAATGTATTCATATCAAGTATATTGTCTCATGTGATTTTGAGAGATATTTGCTCTTTATGTTTACATATCGTGTGTCCTTTTCAAACAGATGTGTGTTGATATGGAGGAAAGAATTATGTTGTTGAGAGAGAAAGAATTATTACAAAGATCCTTTTAAAATTACACTGACAGGTTACTTCTCTGAAAGAATACTTAATAAAAGGATCAGCTCAGATAACCCACGAAGCAGTAACTTTCAAAAGGCTTTTCTTCAACTCCAAGGAAAACTTGCCACATAGCTAATATGCAATAACTAGAAAAACAGGCAAACCCACTTACATGCCAACATTTCCAGTGGGCTTTTAAGATTTCAGCCATAATATATGACAATTCCATACAATATTCATATATACTTAGCATGAACCTTAAAGATTTGAACTGAAGGTGAAGGCCTTGTCTACACTAGACCGGGTAGAAGGAACAATGGAAGTACTATTGTAGTCAGGCTACTGGTGAGCATCACCATTTTAACCACCAGGACACCCAGATCTCTTTTGAGCAGGTTTGATAAGAGGGTCGTTAAAGTGCCAGTAGATGTCTCTACGAGTACTTCGATCATTGCTACCACAGGTGGAGCTGTACCACTGAGACATTAGAAAAGCAAATCTTGTCCCAGTAACTTCAACCAAGAGGTGCAAAGATCCTCATCTGGAGTGTTACTGCTTATGGATTTCTAAACAGTTGGGGGAAGTATGGGCTCTTACTGGTCACTGACACAGATGTAACAAACAACAGCAAGTTTGTAGAGAGTTCTCTCATTTTACAATAAAATTAGAACTATTTATGTATTTACAAGATTACAAACGTTACCTTGAGGAGTTAACTAGAACCATTTAATTGCACATTTATAGCACTGGCTATATTTGCACATTTAAAAATGTGTGGTGCAGAATGGATTTATAGATATTACCCTTTACACTATAGTTAAGCAAGCACTACAGTACCCTTGGCATTTACACTACAAAATTTAGTGACCTAACAGTAACTGAGTAAGTTCTTGGATATCTAGATCTATCTTAAGGAAACAAAAGCAAGCAACCATAAGATATGATTTTACTGCTTGCCAAGCAAGTCAAGTTCACTGTACCAAAATTGTAACCCTTTCAACATTTTGTATTTTCACATTAAAAATAACAAGATTGCCCTATCTCCCAGACAGTCAAGTTTAAGAAGTGGACTCTCAACTTCTATTTAATATCACCATCAATAAAAGAAAAAGAAAAAAAAGATAGTGGGCACTCAGCGTCTTTCACAATCTCAAAATGCTTTAGAAAGGGTAAGTTTTCTCTCCATTATTCAGGCAATGAAAGTGGTGTTCAGAGGAGTTTAAGCAACTTGTCCAAGGTCACATAGGAAAGCCAGTGGTAGAAGCTGGAAATATGGCTCTGGTCTCCTGACTCCCAATCTTTTGACATAGCCACTACAAAATACAGCCTCCCAAAATGATAGTATTCTGATTTTGTTACTGACATTGTGTAAATTACATGTATGCTATCATAGCATTAAAAACTCATCAAGACAAACTGAAAATGCAGTATTCCCTATATATTTTCAGTTACCCTATCAATATGCAAGATAACGGCAAATAAACAGATATCATGAGGCTTGAAATACTTGTGACTAATTTAAAAAAAAAAAAAAAGCCTGCAAACAGAATTCAGATTTATTCAAAATTTAATTTAACTTGCACTTTTATGAAAGTTTGGTTTACAGGCATAAAAGGGATTCTTTACTATTCATCTCTGGGAACACATGACTAATTCAATCTTATATCTGATTAATTTTTTTTGTTTTTTTAATGGAGTATTAACAGGTTTACAAAACCTTGCCATGTAAAGATCAGAAACAAAATCATTACAACAGCTGACTGTTGTTTAAAGAGACATTATAGAACCTAGTCAGTGCTCTCTATTTAACAGCTGGTTACCATATTACAGAGTGAACACCTTTACAACACTTATGACATATCATTTCTAGTGATTTTATTAAACTGAGTGAAATCTCTCATTACACATGTTTAACAGACCAGACATGTCTATCAACTGTTCTTTAAAAAGAATGGATGGGTATACTAATTATTTGTTTTTTTGGTATTTTTGCAGGTCAATGTACTTTAAGTACTGAATAAAAGGTAACCAAATATCTAATTCCTAATGAATACAAAATAAGTAGAATAAGCACTGTTACCAAAGTCATTTTACTTACATTTATTAATGTGGTTTGACAAGCACTATAATTAATTGGGTAATAATGAATGTAAATATATTGATCAGAGCTTTATAATAAGTACAGTACATCACAATTAACTTTCTTCTTTGCAAGTATGTCTAATTCATTTTCTAATTAGTTCTATTGTTCTGATCAATAAGTCATTAAGTAAAAATTGCAGCAGAAGCATTCTTAATCAGAATAAAAACCACTGATAAAGCATTTTAGCAGAGCTACAGCAGCGACAATAATGGACAATGAGAATTCACAACAAGCTGCTATAAACATGGATGTTAACACTACTTTAATCAAAAAAAGTTAGTCTGGGGAAACACTGGGCACAGTTTTCTATAATAGCTTTATGGTCAAATGAATGCTGAGTTAAACAGGAAATGAACACAGGAACTGCCATACCAGATCAGACTAATGGTCTACCTATTTCAGTAACCCTCTCACAGGTTAGTACCATGGCTTCGGGGAAAGGTGCAGGAAGCTATTTAGTGGACAACTATACAATACCCAGCCCACTGGGGAAGTTTCTTCTTAACCCCAACAGTTAGTGGGGTGACCCAAGTGCTTTACACGACTGCCAGCTACATTATTTACACTAACACTGTACATAACCCATTCTGGAATATTTGCAGTGAAGGTATCCTTGTTCTTGTCCTTCATCAATTCCATAATCCAACAGCTCTTACTAGTAGAGAACTCTCCTACTGTGTATTTTAAGCTTTTCCCCAAAAAAATTATTCAGGGCCTTGCTCTTATCTCAATCATCCAAGACTGAATATAGTCTTTGTTTATATTATCAGAGGGGTAGCCGTGTTAGTCTGGATCTGTAGAAGCGACAAAGGGTCCTGTGGCATCTTATAGACTAACAGAGGTATTGAAGCATAAGCTTTCGTGGGTGAATACCCACTTCTTCGGATGCAAGCAGCGAAAGTGTTTATATTGTTTCCTAGAAAAATGTTTGTAGATATATCATGTATCCCATCACCCTTCCCTGAGTCTTCTCTGTTCTGTACTATATAGCTTTTTACTCCTCATATTTCTCAGCATCCAATCCTTGCATCATGTTTCTTTCCTGCTTGCATTTTCTCTGTCTTTACTAGTATACAGCAGCCTGATACAACTATGTTACCCTTTTCTCCATACACCAGTGCTTTAAGACTGGAATAGGAAACAAATTGTTTTGAATTGCAAGTTTTGTACAATAACTTTGTACACTATAAGATGACCTTGCACTTAACCAGCTAACTGCAATATCCAAGGTAATATATTTGCATCAACAGCATTTTTACCTCATTTCACGAACAAACTTGATAGGCCTAAATAATACAGCAAAAGTTTTAGTTACAGGCATGGAGTACACAAAGGCAGACACAGGTTGTTCATGAAATGCTTACTAAATGCTAACAATTCTTATTAAATTGTTTCAGGATGTTTCAAAATACCTTCCTTTGGTAACACAGAATATACCAGACTAAAAATATCTCATTGTCTGGCGTCCATGACAACCAAATATCTGATCTGAAAAAAACTCGGCTACATATTGCTTGCTGCACAATCTGCTAAACTAGTTAATCCTGTGTATTGACTGATCAGAGCGTCAGATTTAAGAATGAAAATGCAAATTAGCTTCTTATCTCTAGTTTCCTTAAAATCATCACTAGACCCTATGCCCTAAATAGCAAAAGATATTCTTTGCTACATTATTCCTAACTGTATATATATTTGGAAGTATGCATGGACAACTACCTGTGTGTGCCCCCCCATATCCCTCCCGCCTCCAGAGTACAGCATGCTGTTCAACATGTACAGCATGATTAGTGTTAGGGCTGTGTCTTGCCATCCCTGTGAAAATATGCCCACATTTGTTCAAATTATAAAGCTTCTGAAGATCCGTTTGCACATACTCAGAGACTTCTTAGAATTTGAAAGCTAAATGTTCCAAAGATTTCATCTCTAGTGAGCACAGTCCATTCCACACAGCTCTTGCGTGTAGGGTCCTACCAAATGAATGGCCATGAAAAACGTGTCATGGACTGTGAAGTCTGGTCTCCCTCCGTGAAATCTGGTCTTGTGTGCTTTTACCCTATACTACAGTATACAGATTTCACGGGGGAGACCAGCGTTTCTCAAATTGAGAGTCCTGACCCAAAAGGGAGTTGCAGGGGAGTCATAAGGTTATTTTAGGAGGGTTGTGGTATTTTCACCTTTACTTCTGCACTGCTGCCTTCAGAGCTGGGTGGCCGGAGAGCGGCAGCTGCTGGCTGAGGGCCCAGCTCTGCAGGCAGCAGCGCAGAAGTAAGGGGTGGCAATACCATGCCATGCCATCCTGACTTCTGCACTGCTGCTGGCGGCGGCTCTGCTTTTAGAGCTGGGCTCCCGGCCAGCAGCTGCCGTTCTCCAACTGCCTAGCTCCGAAGGCAGCGCGCTTGCAGCAGCGCAGAAGTAGGGGTAGCAGTACCACAAACACCCCTACAATTACCTTGCGACCCTCCCACAGCTCCTTTTTAGGTCAGGACCCCATCAGTTACAACACTCTGAAATTTCAGATTTAAATAGCTGAAATCCTGAAATTTATTATTTTTAATATCCTATGACCGTGAAATTGACCAAAATGGACTATGAATTTGAGCAAGGCTTTCCTGGAATTGCAGACCCCATGGCCACTGTGGCGCTGGACACCAGAAATGAGAGCAGGAAGACTGGAGACGGTCTGACTAGCAGGGGTATTAGAGACGACTGCCTCATTTGTTACACAATCCTGATTCATTATTCCCAGTGCATCATCCATCCTATGCCCTGAATTAGGCAGGGCTCTGGTGCAAAAGACTGTATGTGATGATGTAATTATATACTGTACCATAATGCATGTGCACAAGGGGGCCAAATTAAGGTTACATGAGCAAATTTAATTCTGGAATTTCTTAACCTGAGTGTTTGACTTTGCAACTTTAACGTTCCTTTAACAGTTTTTAAAAACAATATGTATAATATTTGGTACTGAAACTCTGCCTTCCCTTTAGAGCTTGGCCTGTTGAGTGAGCACATGCAACGCACAGTATACCTTTAAAAATGTAGTAGAAAGTACTGAGAGTTTTTTCTTGTTGACTGTATTTATCACTTATTGTCAAAATAACAATAAAACAATTATTTCGTTTTGCATTGCTCTCACTATGAAATTGGATTTATTCTAATCCCATATCAGCAAGACAACTCCAAGAATGAATAATTTTGTGAGTCTATGAATTTAGGTAAATAAATCCAATTTGTTTTAAATGTATGCTTCTTTTGACACAAAATACTGAACTGACCTAAATTTTCTCTAACATAATTTTCTTCATACCAGAGTACATATTTTCATGGGTTATTTTTTAAAATATGACACGACATAATACATTAAAATTTACCAAAGCAACATAGTCCAGATGGTATATTGATAACTTCGTATAGCTCAGCAGCTTGTTTCTTAAAGGATTATAACCTTATTTTCTTTGTCAAATTATTCTCCAATGAACCACGACTGCAAGTGTTCTGGTCACTGGTAAGTGGCATTTTCTGAATTACTCTTGTCATGTGCCAGCACCATGGTATTTATCAGCCAGCAAGGAGCTAAATTTTAATTTCATATTAAGATGATGCTCTCTCACGGCAGATCTTTACTATTTTATGATCTAACCAAAACTCTGGTATATATGTGTGTAGCCAAGCATATGTTTAGCTAATGAAACTATTAACTTAATGAAGAGGCTGATTTAAATATAATGAAGCTTTCATGTATTATTAGAAAATACAGTAATGCTTGTCCTTAGCCTGCCAAAAATGATTTTTAAATATTAAGCACCTTAATGTCTTCCCATTAAGAATAGATGTTCTAACTTCTTGACTAGCGAATTTAGGAATTCTCTAATAAATTAGATGGTCATGTAAGAGCTGAGTAAGCTGAACAGTGATGGGGCAGCACTGTCGAGTGAATATTTTATCATTCTGATGTTAGGGAATTTAACATTGTTATAATAAGCAACACAGATGAATCTAGTTACATAATGCATGGTACTTCACTTTTTTTTTTAAAATACACACTTCTGCATTGTTCATCTGCGTAATTTAAAGAAGCACTTTAATTGGGCAAAAAATAACTAGATTAAATGTATTAGTTATTGTTCTTCTTGTCCTCCTCCAAAATAGTGAAGTTTTGTCCTTTAATTAATATTACTCAACTACAGTTTTGTAACACACAACTCCTCTAGCATTTAAACTACAATTTAAAGTAGTCAGCATTGTGATTTGCCAACTGATAATGAAAACGTATCAATTAGTACGAGAAATAAAAGTTTTGCTGGTACAAATGTATGAGTGATTTCATCTGAGATGGGGAGAGGGGGAACTAATTTTATGACGTGGAAGACACTGACAGCAAGTCTAACTCATCTTTAAACAGATCAACTGCAATATTTAGCAAACAAGCACTTGAAACTTTCCTCTTCTCTTTTAGAACACACAGGTGCTGCCTCACAATATAATAAGGTACTCTACTCTGTGTCCTCTTCTGCTGTGAAATATCCAGAGTCAAGATGCATGAAAGCATCACACTAGCAGAGATCAGTGAAGTGACCTCTGACACTTTAAATGATAACTAAAGCATACGTTTCTACTTGGAATGCTTTTCTGATGAGGTGTCAGTCACAAGCTATTCATTTGTAGGTGTCACACACAGTTCTGGCTGAAAAATTAAAAGGAAACATTAACTTCTATTATCAAATATAGGGGCTTAATAATCCTGACAGCTGCACAGACAAGTTCCATTGACTTCAATAGAAGCTGCAAGTTCTGTGGAGGAATAATCTGGACCCTTTATTCACCAAGTTACAGTCCAATTTCTACCTCCTCCCTCATTATAGCCTTGCTGTTCTCTTAAGATGGGTCTCAGTGATCAGCAGCATTCTGAATAGTTTTTAGTTATCTCAAAGTCACAAACAGATGAACTCTATAGCTTAACTTCTTTGGCTGGAGTTTTCAAAGCTATTGAAGCATTAGGTGCAGAAATCCTATTGATTTTTTAATAGGATTTGGGTGCCTAACTACTTTTGAAGATCCCAGTTTTTATTTTTAAACTAGAAATTGTTTGTGGAATGTGTTAGGGTCACAAAATGTATAAATGCTATACTTGTATGAGTGTGCTACTACTGCATCCTTGAGAGTGTAGTTCACATAAAAACTCACAAATTGAAAAGGACAAAAATAAAATCCAATTGTGTGTTAAATTAAGTAACAATTTAAACTGAGACCAATTTTTCTATTCCCAGTCTCTACCTCCTGACAGAAGCAAGGGGTATTGCTCTTTGATGTCAGAGCAGAAGCAAAAAGGTAACCAGGCACCATAAAGCGGAGTACCACTTTCTGCTAACACTACCATGGGGAAAGGTAGTGTTAGCCTCTCTCTCTCCTAAGGCTCCAGAAAAGGCTGACATGAAAGATAACAGAGGGCTGGAGTGCCAAAATCCCTAAACTGCTATAGAAGGGTGGCCAACCACAAGCCACAGAGGGATGAAGGAGGAGAAGGCAGCACTGGTAGTTGGATTGCCAACTCCGGTTACCTCTCAAAACCTACCAAAGAAAGCAGGGAAGAAGTCTTTCATTCCCAAGTGGCCCAACTCCTCCTCTGCCTGCCATCTACCATTGGTACAGCAGTTAGACTAAAATAATTTCTTTTCGTTTTTAGAGATAATGAGAAGCAGAGAATTGTTCCAAACACTTTTACCACTTCCAGAAAACTCTGAATTCACTGAGTTTTGTCCGGTTAATACGGAGATAGAGATACTAGAGATAGGAAATATGTTGGAGAATCCTTTAAGTGGGTAATAACTGGAGAACTGGAATGAACTTTAAATGTCCCAACTGTAGGTGCATGCAGACTTTGCTTTTCACACCATGAAACTCTCAGCTGCACACTCACTTTCATGTTTCCTCTTCTCTTTTCTGACCCCCATGATACTTATGAGAGGGAAAGGGAAGACATCCAACTCTACTGAAATGTTCATAAGTGACCCAAAGAATTGAACTGTAAGCATGCTAAGAAAACCCACAACTAATAGTGGACAAATAAGTGCAGTGTAATCTTTATAATTTAACAAAACAGAATTAGATTTTTTTTAAATGGGTTACAAAGAAAGGAAGTGAAGTAAGGAACAGTGAAGAGATATACAAAGAAGAAATAGTAGTTAAGCATTAGTACCACAGAGAAGGCTATCTGGTTTATATAGTGGATGCTAAACTGAATAAGCCAATAATGTGATACTAATGGTAACACTGTATTAAACTACAGTAATAGTCATAAACTGTGTAAAACACACCAGGTAATTATTCCACTCTTCTTGGCACTTCCACGGGAAAGCAATAAAGGTTAAAAAAAATTGCTGCCTATAACAAACAAGAAAATCTCAAGAAAAATAGCTATATTCAGTACAGTTAAAAAGATAACTTTTTAAATTTATGACAAAGCTGTCTCTATAAAGAAGAACTGTATAAATTATTTCACCCAATCAAAGAAGACAAAACAAGCAGAAGTAGGTTTAAGCTACAGTGGTGGCATTTTACGTTAAATGTTATAAAACTAACTTTATATGGATCTACTTAAAATGACATTATACTGAAGAGACTAAAAAAAAATCTGCTTAATTGGGCATTTGCTGCACTCTCACACTGAAAAAATGAAACCCATTGTCCCAGCAAGGAAACGCTACCTGTGCTAGATCCTAGAAATAATTCTAGCATCAAATGTGGATAGTGCTGACTGATCAGTGCTCTGCTCCCTTAACCTGGTCTCAGGTACAGAAAGAAGAACATTGATTAAACTTGAGATCATTCCTCCTCTCTGCCCCAGCCATCTTGAAACAAGCATCTCTATACAGAGCTGAACACAGACACCCCTCTGCTGCCACAAATGGTGGTAGGAGAGCAACTGCCAGTGGCAAGCCAGGTGGAATGGTGGAACAAGGTGACGAAGGAGCTAGAGAGAATATCCACACAGAGAGAAGACAGCTGGCACATAGGAATGGAGTGCACCAGCCCTTCGGAGAAGAGTGATTTACTTGGCCCTAGAAGACAGAGAGGAATCACTGGGGGAGACACATGTAGTTTTAAAAAATTTGTTGTCCTCATTTTATTAACATTTTGGCCATATTTTAAGTAGATTCAAAATAGGAACTGTTGAGCAATGAAGCAAGCTGCCTTGGGAAGCTGTGGAATCATCACTGGGCTGCTAGTGGGATATTCAAGGCTACCCACCAATCAGAGATAGTTTAGGAATAATGATATGCTCAGACAGTAATTTGAATGATTCAGGTTTGGTGCCTTGTTGCCAGCAGGGTCAGCTTCAGGGCAGATTACCCTAGAAACAGAGGAACAAGTTTCAGGGACTAACCCATTAAAAATAGAGTCTAGCCATTCAGAATTGCAGGAGGGGTTGTTTGTTTCTTTAACTTACTGGGGAAAAAGTTGAGTCTGCTTAGATCCCCAGTAGGGCCCCAGCAACAAAGCCCTAGCATAAAAATCGGTAGGCAAGAAGTCATGCACAACATGTGATTTAGGCTGAAATGGAGAAAATGAGCAAGGAGGGGGATACTAAGAGGATCTGATTTTTTGTAGCTTCAAACAGAGAGGTTTGTGAGGACGGAGGCCACTGAGGAGCAAGATGGCCCTGCATGCAACACTCCCTCTTGTGTTCTTCAGCATCTGACCACTCTACACTGTGACCAAAATCAGCACAAAAACAGCTCCCATGGACTCAGTGGTAGCAGCAGCAGAGGGAATGCCCAACACAGTGTGTGCCGTACTCCTTCACATACAGCACTGCCAACCTGTTTGGGTGGGATCTCCGAGGCTGAGGCAAAGAAAGGATTTTCTTCTTTCCCCATTTGCAAAGATTCCCTGTACATTTATCATTTGTGTATTTATGAAGAAAATCTGCATGGCACTTAAAATATATTTCTCATAGGCCAACACCCCAGTTCTCATCTTACTCAACCATCACTAGGATATGCCAAATGATCTCTCACCAGACCAGGTAAAAAGCTGAAACTATTTTGGACCAATTCAAACAAAGCTCATAGGTTTCACTCATCTCTTCACCCGAGGGAATTTTGCCCTGCTCTCTACAGTTTTAAACAGTTACCTCGTGCTGTTCCAATATGATCTAGAAGTTTCTACGTAAATCATTGCACTCATTGTGCTATAACTAGTAGGGCAAGAAGCTTCCTTTAAAGTCACAGTTACCACTAATCAGCAGGTAAGGGGTTGGAAAAAGTGGTGCTCTCTCTCCTTCCCACTACCAAGGAAATGTAATCTCGCCTCTGAAACAGTCTGAGGGCCAATTAGAACACCAGTCTCCCCAAAAAGCCCAGAGTTCTACAGTCTACAGTGATATCAGCTCAGGTGAAACAAATAGCTTGTACACAGATCTCTTCCAGCAGAGGGCTCTCTTTTAAATTGCTCTCTACACAATACTTCTGTAGCCTTTCAACTAGTAGCGAACTTTAAATAAGAAAATCTTCTGTAAACTGAGTCAGTTTACAGAAGAGTTTACAGGTCCATTCTGGGAAGCAATAAATATTTAACATTGATACTTTGTACCTAACATGGCAACTTTCATCAAAGAAGCTTAGAATGCCCACACATTAGACTCAATATTCAGCTACAAGATGGGTAAGGTGTAGTAAATCCATTTTACATATGGGGAAACTGAGGCAGTGTCTGGCCCATAACACCACAAATAAGTAGATCGGCCAAGAATAAAACCTAGGTATCCTGACGCCTACTCTTGTTTCTGAATGACTATCTAGTGGTTAGAACAGCAAATAGGATTCAGTATTTAAAGTCAAGGTTAACTGTTCTAGAACAACTAAAATATGAGGAATTGCACTTCACCAAGTACAGAAATTTTAAAAAAACTTTACTAGTATAGCCAGTATATGTATGAAGTTAGTATAAACTAGTATTATTTCACTAGTTAGATGTCAGAATTAACCTTAATTCCTGTAATTGGTTTACTAATACTAGATACTGGTGCAAATATTCCAGATTCTCCAAAGTATTAAGAAATTGTAGCAACACAATAAAAATAGTCAGTTCTTAGGTCATTTGTGGTTTGTTTGTTTTATTAAACACATACACACAAGTACTTCATGTAGAAGAAAAAAATACATGTATGGAGATGAAAACCAGTATGTACTATATTACACTTAACAAATCTATTGTAATCTTTGCAAGGGAAGTAGTGAGTGTCTTATCTATTTTGCTCTTAAAACTAGTCAGAAGGCTATTTTTAGCATTTAATATATATTGCCTAATCAAACTGGACCCATTTTGTAATTCTTCTCATTTAATATGTATGTATAATTTCAGTATGATAGTTAAGATATAATATTCCAGCTAATGCCAGGATTGTGTGTATCAATGAAGAAATATGTCTGCTTAGACACTAATCAGTGCCTACTGTAGCACTAATTTTTTTTTAATTAAAGCAGCTGTTCATGTATTTCACATGCTGCAGACGTACCTAACATAAGATAGTGAATATGTGATCACTGAACTGCTCCACATACATTGAATACATCAATATAAGTCAATAACACATCCAAATCAAAGATGCTGGAGCACATAGAAAACAAAGGTAACAATTTAGAGATGATGCATAAAATAAATTACATCTCTCAGGATGTCTGTAGACAGACACAAATGGAATGGAGATTTTTTAAAATCTTAACTTTATTAAATCCTGTGATTTTAAAAATCCACAAAAATGTCTATCAGACAACATCTAGTCATTCTTTCCCCCAAATAGGTTCAAAGGCCTCAAACTCTTCTCTGACATACTACTGTTTTTATATTCGACCTTGTCTTATATTTTACTACATAAGTTCATATCCCCCATTTAGTAGAAATACCTGGATACTTTCTGGTAGCTAACAACTTGCTTAGCTAAGAAAATGATCTGAATTGCATTTACGAAAACTAAATTTAAATAAAGGGCATATATATTGTACACCGGATCTGAGAATTTTAGCTTCTTAAACATTATCTTTTTCACAACAAAAATAGGGATTATGCATATGAGGTGCCTTATCTTGCTTTAATCTTACTGACAAATTACTGACCCCTCAACAGAAAAATATTTATGGAACCCGTAAGCATCTACATGTCACACTGTGTCCTCATAAGAGATAAAGCAAAACATAGGTATAACAAGGTTGAGTAATGACATCTCCTATTTTACACAAGTATAAGTCACAAAGCATTAATAATGTAGCTATTATATTAAGGAATACTACTAAAAGTAACTTTTTATTCCATTACTTTTCTTCATAGCGTATGTTGTGTGCAATATCAAACGTACTTAAACTGTTTGTTTTTAATAATCTTCCTGATTTAAAGAAAAATGCCATAATAGCACTTAAAAAAGAAAAACTGTGTACTCAATCAAGATTTAGCTTTATTTCACAATGCTAAAGCAAAACAAGCCACCTGTATACACTAATACAAAATTTACAACAATAATCAGAAGCTGAAGTATAAGCTTTACTAAGATTTGCCAAGATAAATTCAGTCATATACATTTTATGTATCTATTAAAATACATGCACATTTATCTAGAACCTACTGTGCGTGAACAAACTGCATAAAGAAATGCATACACATTTTACATGTAAGTATTATACAAAATAAAAAATGTTTTAACCCTCATGCTTTTATTTCAAGTATTTTTTTTTTAAATGTGAGATGTTAAATTCTTAAAGAGTATGACTGTAAAGGATAAAAGCAAGACTTAAGTCAAGATGTACCATCCCAAAACTAAAATACACACAAAAGTGCACAACAATATAGCAGGTGATTCTATATTCAATGTCTAAGTAACAATCAGAGAGCTATTTATTTTTAGAATAAACGTCACAAATAAAAATCTGCCTAGATGCTTAGACTTATTGATCTGAGATCTGTATTACAAATCAATGACAACTTGAACTTTTCAAATGAAAAGTTAAAAATATTTGTAAATATGATTAAATCTGCACAATTTCTCTGCATTTCAACAAAGGAAAGACTTGACAACACCTACCATGAAAACAATAAGAAGGTAACATTTGAGGTTGTATATATAGAAAGAAAAAATAAGGTAAAATTCTGAGTGCCAATGTCATTAAATATATAACAGGGTATTTTGCCACATGGTAGTCTCATGAAAGAAATCCCACCTTATTTATCCTCATTTCTCTCACTTACATGTATGCTGGAGAAAGTGGCGATGACCTGGATGTTTTAAGCACAGGAACTGGGAATTTCCAGATAGCAGGAGAGCTCGTTTTCCATTTCAATGGCATGTTGTCACCACGGTACTACAATAACAGTAAACAGCGTTTCCATAACAGACTACCAACTAGGACTTCCATTCCACACACTACTGACACAGCAGTGGCTGCTGCTAAGAACAAGCAAGCGATTCTGCCAATGCCCTTAAACCGATGCTTCCAATCTGTAAAATAGGGCTGTGAGGCATCTCCTTTTAAATCCTGCTGTCCCCTAAAGCAATACGATGATTCTATCATTCTAACTCAACAATAGTGCCACCTCGTTAGGGAAGCGTTGACTGCAGTATATGTTTAAAAAAAAAAAAAAAAAAAAAAAGACTGCACTGTGCAAACCAGCACAATGCAGCTTTATTTAATTAAACCAGCTAAGATTTTTTTTAAGCTATTGTAATGCTATTGTTCTACCTTAACAGGGACACTGCAGTACTGTGCTTGCAGCACTGTGCTTCATTCTGTTCCTATTAACCTGATTTCTGACCAATGGTAGCAGGAAAAAAAATGGGTTTCATATGAAAATGAAACAACATACCTACTCAGAATACACTTGTCATCCTCTGAACATTCTTCTTTTGAGCTGCAAC
Source organism: Chelydra serpentina (assembly GCA_037349315.1). Lineage (NCBI taxonomy): Eukaryota > Metazoa > Chordata > Testudines > Chelydridae > Chelydra > Chelydra serpentina. Next base: position 40,421,994 of record JBAIAC010000028.1, on the reverse strand, counting down.
AATACAAATGGGATATGAATCTCAGCATAGCCTTAGGCCACGGCTAATAGAGATCAGTGACTAAATTCAGCAGCCTGTTTTCCTCTTGTGCAAGCTCTGGCCAGACAATACAAAAATGCCATTATAGAAAAAGCCCATTGCAAAAATGCCAGTCCTTCTAATCCATAGTTAGGGAGGCAAAATGTAAGAATAAGTATAAATTGCTGCAGATTTCTGCATGGTCTTCTAATAGCTTCTGGTTCAGGTTTCTCTCATTTTTCTATTCTTATTTCCAAGAAGGATGAGCAAAATCTCATGCATTTTACAACATGCTGTGGGAACACGAATATCACTCTGTCTTCTGCAGTAGAGAAGCACAGAATAGCATGCTGTTAATAGCAGTCTTTGTAGGGATGCTATCAACAGTCTAATTCATTGCCCCCCTCCCCCTGGCTCCCCCCCAACAGCTCACAAATTGCCTGAAATACTGACGAAGCAGCCGGTCATGCAGGTGTCCATCAGGGACCACTCTGCAGCTCTGTGGTCTGTTTGGTGCCCTCCAGGGGCTGATGACTGACAGGGATGCTTAAAAGGTGAGCTGCTAAAAACAGACATTTAGGCACTGGATGAAAATTATTTTGCATAAGGTGTGTATGTACCTAGAAAAAGCACAAAACCAAAAAATCTTATTTCACTGAAATCATTGTTTAATATTGGTTTTAAAGATACTACCACATAACACCTTATTTAAACCAATGTTAGTGTATTTCCACGGTAGGCTAAACCAATATGTTTAGAATACTGACGGTACAGACTTCAAAGTAGTCTCTTTTACATGTGGCATCATGCTATTATGCCAAGCTAGTTATTCTGGTTATCAGCATGGCTTTATTCTGTCCCAGCACAGTAATAGCCTCTTCAGATATACTGGGGAAAGAGAGAAACCGTGCTAGTGTTTACATTTATCACTAGTCTTCCTGACAGGCTTTTCTGTAAATTTCTAAAAAGAAAAAGAAAATAAATTTCTAGCAGTGTCTGGAAGCACTACTGTAAAGGGGCTGTTATCAATTTGAAAATAAAGATTTGTAATGGATGTGTTAACTACTCTAAGAATCTGTTCTAAACTAAAACTTAGCACTGCATGTCTTTACAAGTTTTCCCCAAAATGGCACTGGGCAGTTTAAAAACTTATAGTAGCATAAACACAGGACATAAGCTAAAGCAGTTTTGGGAGTTAATTTCATTATTCTAACTCAAAAACAGTTTGTACTTACTTGGCAAGCAATTAAGAGGCTAATCTCTTAGTATTTTGGGGAGAAAAAATTTACACTGGCAACTGTTTGAAACTGTCAAAAAGGTTATCCAGATGTACTTGCTGAATATGGAAGAATGAGATTTACTTTCTGTAATCCTATAGAAAAACTAAAGTCTTGCAAATTGCAAGGATCCATTTTTAGCCGATGGGACTGGGAGTCTGTCAAAGTAAGACACATGCGTAACAACAGGCCCTATTTTTTGTTAAGACTATAGTTATATACTTTTATGCACACAGACACTTACCAGCAATGCACAGAAAAGACTGATTTGCATACATACAACTAGACAGATTAGATCTTGCCCTACCTGAATCCATGTTTTAGCATTCTTTTAAATTAGAAAAAAAAAGTCATTGGATATTTGCTATCACACAACCACATGGAAGAAACTAGACTTAAAAAAACCGAACTGTATAGCAAAAATAATGTACATTAATGTATACAGCCTTAAAGCACAACAATGCAATGTTCTTAAGCCCCACCTTAGGCTTAATGTATACTATGGATTTTCGTCTGAATGTAGAAAGGTTTGGCTGTTCCTACAATATCTAAAAACAAGAGGACTTAAGAGGACAAGAGGACTTTCTGGTTATGGATTAACAGAAGATACTAAAAGCTAATAAACAGACTAATTTAAAAAGACAACAACAATGGCCTCGAGATGTCATCTGTGTCACACTCTGGCTCAGCCAGTATAAATGTACACATAAGCAATTCAGCCAGTCCCTTGTACCTGAACTAATATTTGCAATTACAGTGGCTGTGATGAAACCAACCTATTGCCAAAGAGCAAGAATTCATTAGTCACTGATCAGCTCTGACCCCTCTAAGGAAAGCCAATGAACAGAACCACCTAAGAACTTGATTAACTATACTGGTGGTTTTTGTTTCTTTAATTTGGAAGTATCTTAGCCCAGGTCTACACTAACCCCCCCTGTCGAACTAAGATACGCAACTTCAGCTACGTTAATAACGTAGCTGAAGTCGAAGTACCTTAGTTCGAACTTACCTGTGGTCCCCCGTCGACTCCGCCTACTCCACTCGTCGAGCTGGATTACCAGCGTCGACGAGGGAGCACTTCCTGGTTCGATTTATCGCGTCTTGACAAGACGCGATAAATCGAACCCAGAACATCGATCCCGCGCCTCCGACGCGACGGGTAAGTATAGACATACCCTTAGACTAATCCATTATTGTACATTAAAAGGTAATATGATTATAATAGTGCTGATTAGTAATAGTTTTTGAATATTACTGCCATTAGCATTTTTAAAAACATACCAATTCCATCCTCTATTTCAACTCATCTTCTCTTAATGGTCACCACACTGTTGGTGTTGCTGTTCTACTCAAACAAGTGTGTTTACGCCCTACTTGGGTGTGCCCTATCTAGTGTCTGAGACAGTAAGAGTCTACCAATACATTAGCTAGAACTAGGCATCATACTGTAGGTATACAATTTGAAAACTTCCCACCAACTCTCCCAAACACTTTCAACATGACCTGCAAAAGCACTGCAATTCTAGTCCTGGGCCTCATTTGACTACAGGGCACTATCAGTGTCTACTTTTATGCTGGTTGTGTGATGTATGCCTCCCATTATAATAATCTAGAGACTTGGATAACAATGAAAATAAAGACCTATAGTCTAGAGTAGTATCAGTCAGTGCTAGAATTACCTGTGAGAACCTAACTTCAGAATTACATTAAATGCTGTTTTATGCGGCATGTTGAGGGAATGGGGGGTGCCGGTAAGTGAAAAATGCCGGTTAACTACTAACAGGGAGGGGGGTGTGGGTGTGGGGGAGGGGAGGAGTGGAGGCTGGGGGTTGGGGCATGCGGATCGTGGGCTCTGGGAGGGAGTTTGGGTGTGGGGGTGCTCGGGACAGTGGGTGGGGGCGTAGAAAGAGGTGCCGGACCCAGCAGACGCTCACCTCGGGCGGTTTCCCGCAAGCGACGACCTGTGCCGGCTGCTTCTAGGCAGCTTTGCGCGCTGCCTCCGCCCACAGGCACTGCCCTTGCAGCTCCCACTGGCCACGGTTCCCAGCCAATGGGAGCTGCAGAGGCAGTGCTCGGGGCTTAGCAGGGGCTGCACACAGAGCCGCCTGCCGGGCCTCCACCTAGGAGCAGCCAGGACAGGTTGCCACTTGTGGGGAGCCGCCTGAGCTGAGCAGACCCCAGATCCAGTGCCCCACGCCCCAAACCCCCGCCCAGAGCTCCCTCCCACACCTAAACTCCCTCCCAGAGCCCGCACTCCACTACCCTTCCCACGCCCCAACCAGCCCTGTGCCAACCAGACTATAAACTGGAATTTCAATGAAGATCAGAAATGCCGGTTTATAGAGCTTTCCAGTTGGTGAAGTGCCGGATAAAACAGCTTTTATTGTACTTGTTTTTCTGGTTTTTCCACCCAATTTCTCTGTTCTAAAGAAAATTGTGCACTTCAAACCCCATTTTCCATTTTAAATCTGTTAGAACATCAGAATGAAAAGGACTTTAAAAAAAATACTTTGCTTTAAACTACATTTAGAAACCCAACTTCAAATTTAAAAAAAATTGGGATTGTGTGTTTTAGAACTATTAAAATGCTGAACTGACATGAACTATTATGAAAAGCTATTTTAATAAACAAAAAATGAAGTAGAACTAAAGCTCAAAAGGCATTTCCATCAAAGACATGAAACTCAAATGTGATCTTCACTTCACAACCAGCATTTTAAATTGAAGTCTCAAGACACAAGCCTAGACACTGAAAGAGAGCAACCAGTGTTACATAACACTTTGTCAGGATCTCTAAAAGCTTTACAAAATGTTAGCGTACCATTTTCCTTACCGATCATCTCCCCGCCCCACTCACAGCCTTTCCCCCAGGCCTCTCCCTCTTCCTTCCTACAATCCATCTACCTGTACCTATCTTTGTTTTTGTTTTTTTGAAGAATTGGCCCACTACCTCAACAATATTTTATTATATTACAGTCAGCCGATAATCATGGGTTTTTTTAGGCTATACAGCTGAAAGAGTTAATATTGTTCAATTCTAAGTAAGGCAAATTAACTCCCGCTGTTTTGCCTGGGTATTATTAAAGCATGAACTTGAGTTCTATTGAAGCCAATGGAAATGTGTGTGTTTTCACTGCAATGACGCTAACAACATGCAAAAACACATTTAAAATATTATGGAAAGAGTGGGCTTGTGAACCAGGCAGTTCTCCTCTTAAAATGTCAGCATATCAACAGGCCTCTGCTCTGCATTAGGAACTAACAATCTTTCATTTAGCAGGGTGTTTTTGTTTTAAAAACTGAATGAGAGAAGAAATAAAAAGCAAAAGGAGCTGTAGTTCATTACTGAGAATTAAGCAAGGCTATTTTGATTGTATTTTGAACAACTGTAAAGATCGCAAGTTATCCACAAAAGAACTTTTACAAAATAAATAAATAATCCCTCAAAGACACCGAATGTAGGTGCCAATATATTATTAAAGCAGTAATGCTTCTAGAGATCACTATGGCTACGTCTACATGACCCACCGGATCGGCGGGTAGTGATTGATCTATCGGGGATCAATGTATCGCATCTAGTGTAGACGCGATAAATCGATCTCCGATCGCTCTGCTGTCGAATCCTGTATTCCACCGCAGCGAGAGGTGGAAGCGAAGTCGATGGGGGAGCGGCAGCAGTCGATCCCGCACCATGAGGACGCGAGGTAAGTCGACCTAAGATACGTCGACTTCAGCTACGCTATTCTCGTAGCTGAAGTTGCATATTTTCGGTCAATTCCCCCCCGCCCCAGTGTAGACCAGGGCTATGACATATTTCTATTCACTTCCTGAAGAATGTAAGTCTACAAAAGTTACTTTGAAAGATGATGAATACATTCAGATATGCTTGGCTGCCCTAAATAAAAACAAAAACATGAGGAACAATCGAGAGTGGGGAAGAGTAGGCATAGTGGGGAGAGTAATACAAAAGTGATTTGTAGCCTACTCTTAGTGCTGTCAAAACGCTATTATGGGACAAGCTTCGGTCTCTATAGCAATGTAAGCAGAGCTACAGCTAAAAAAGGAAAAAACAAATCCTTAAATATTAAAAGTGACGCATCAGTCAGACTTCCATTCAGGGTATGCACCACATGTTTAAACATGAAATGCTGCAGATTTCACCCACACTTTCAACAGTTTTCCCACATAAACTAGAAACTTGCTGAAGAATCTGCTGCAGTAACAGTTTAGGATGCACTATTGTTGTGGCCGTGTCGGTCCCAGGATTAGAGAGACAATGTGGGTAATATTTTTCATTGGACCGTGTCTTCCTCACCAAGAGAAGTTGGTCCAATAAAAGGTATGATCTCACCCACCTTGTCTGTCTAGAATGCACCATGTTAGAGAAAACTTTGCAGCCATTTATATACACTGCAGGCGGCAACACCTTGATTGTAAAAATCTTTTAATACAAGACAGTCGGATATAATCTTTTAAAACAAGCAAAATAATTTTTCCAAGTCATGTAACCAGACACCAGATATGGTGAAAAAAACGGCACTGCATGTTTGTTATTCTAGAAGACAGTCAGCATTTGGAAGAATTATTTGAAAAAAAGTGTTCTGAATGTATTAATACAGGTTATATTTTATAAGTATGCATAATGATTAGAAAAGTTATTTTTGTAAATGTTCCCCCAACAAGTATTTCCAGTTGAGAGAGCATTTTACTGAACCGTCAAAGTCTGCCTTATTTTCTTAAATCTCTTGCTATTAGTTGAGTTTTGTTTTGACATAACATTCAAAAGCAACATGATCTGATTTTGGACTCTCCATTTTCACGTGTCTAATTTTAATCAGGTTAAAAGAAATATCTTCCCACAATTATGACCAAGATTTTAAGGAAAGTTTACAGCAAGCTTTAACTTAAACTTCAAACTTAACAACACATTCTCTCTATAATGAGGAGCCGGTGGTCGTGGTATGCAAAAGGTTCTGGAGGCCCAATTTAGGCAGCTAGGTAAGAGACTGAAGTCCAGGACCTCTATGGCAGCACTCTCTAAAATGCTTCAAGTTCCACATTCAGGGCCAGTTAGACAGGCAGAATTGCAGAGTCTCAACGAATGGATGAAAGAAGGAGCTTATAGAGGAAGGATGGGCTACACTTAAACCAAAACAGAACCACATTGCTAGCTTGTAAAATTAAAAAGGCTGTAGAGGAGTTTTTAAATTAAGGGTTGGGGGAAATCCAACAAAGACAGAGAGCACACGGTTCAGACAGAGACCTCCCTTAGGGAAGGATCTATTAACAGGGATTTTCTATATCCTAGTTAGGAGGAGAGGATAGAAGCAAAGGTAGGAACTGAATAGAAACAGTCAAATGAAAAAGAGTCCCATTCAATTACATCACATAATGGCAAACAGCTAAAAAGTGACAAATACTATAAGTGCTTGTATGCAAATGCTAGAAGTCTAAATACTAAGATGGTTGAACTTGAGTGCCTGGTATTAAATGAGGATACTGATATAATAGGCATCACAGAAACTTGGTGGAACGATGATAATCAATGGGTCACAGTAATAACAGGATACAAAATATATAGGAATGATAGAGTAGGTCATGCTGGTGATGAAGTGGCACTAGCTCTGAAAGAAAGCATAAAATCAAATATAGTAAAAATCTGAAATGAATTAAACTGTACCATAGAATCTCTATGGATAGTAATGCCATGCTTGAATAATAAGAATATAGCAGTAGGAATTTACTACCGACCACCTGACAAGGATGATGACTGTGAAATGTACCAAAAGATTAGAGAGGCTATAAAAATAGGAAAAAAGTCAGTAATAATGGGGGATTTCAACTATCCCTATACTGATTAGTTATGTGTTACTTCAGGATGGGATGCAAAGAAAGTTTCTAGACACCATTAATGACTCTTTTTTTGGAGCAGCCAGTCCGGAACTCACAAGGGGAGAAGCAATTTTTGATTTAGTCCTAAGTGAAGCATAGGATCTGGTCCAAGAGGTGAATCGAGCTGAACAGCTCGGTAATAGGGAGCATAATATAATTAACTGTAACGTCCTTCTGAAGGTGCGGGGGAGCGGGGGGGAGGGGGGGGCAGGGGGAGGGAGAGAAATTCCAAAGAGCCCACCAGAAGCATTTAACTTCAGAAATGGGAAATACACAAAAATGAGAAAGCTAGTTAAATGGATATTAAAAAAGGTACAGGCCCAAAAATGAAATGCCTGCAAGCTGCATGGAAACTTTTTAAAAACATGATACAGACTTAAATTAAATGTATACCCCAAAATAAAAACATAACAAGAGGACTAAAAAAGTGACACTATAGCTAAACAACAAAGTAAAAGAAGCGCTTAGATGCAAAAAGGCATCCTTTAAAAATTGGAAGTTAAATCCTACTGCGGAAAACTGAAAGGAGCATAAACTCTGGCAAGTCAAGTGTAAAAGTATAATTATGCAGGCCGAAAAATAACTTGAACAGCTAGAAAAAGAGACAAAAACTAATAGCAAAAAAAATTTTAAGTACATCAGAAGCAGGAAGCCTGACAAACAACTAGTGGGGCCACTGGATGATCAAGATGTTAAAAAAGCATTCAAGGAAGTCAAGGCCATTGGGGAAAAGCTAAATGAATTCTTTGCAGTGAAGACCAATGCAGAGGATGTGAGGGAGATTCTCACACCTGAGCCATTCTTTTTAGATGACAAATCTGAAACTATCCCAGACTGAGGTGTCAATAGAGGCATCTTTGGAACAAATTGATAAGTTATACAGTAGTAAGTCCCCAGGACCAGATGATATTCACCCAAGAGTTCTTAAGGAACTCGTATACGAAATTGCAGAACTACTAACTGGCATGTAACCTAAGATTTAAATAAGCCTCTGTACCAGATGACTAGAGGATAGCTAATGCAACACCAACTTCTTTAAAAAAAAAAAAAAAAAGGCAATCCTAGCAACAATCCAGAGGCAATCCTAGCAACAGAAAAGGTACAGAGAAGGACAACAAAAATGATTAAGGAAATGGACCATATATGGAAAACATTAAAAAGACTGGAACTTTTCAGTTTAGAAAAGAGATGACTAAAGGGGATATGATAGACATCTATAAAATCACGTATGGTGTGGACAAAGTGATTACGGAAGCATTATTCGCTCCTTCATGTAACACAAAAACCAGGGGTCACCCAATGAAATTAATAGGGAGCGGGTTTAAACAAACAAAAGGAAGTACTTCTTCACAAAACACACAGCCAACCTGTGGAACTCATTGCCAGAGGATGTTGTAAAGGGCAAAACTATAATGGGGTTCAAAAAGGAATTAGATAAGTTCATGGAAGATAGATCCATTGGTGGCTATTAGCTTTGGGTATTGCCATACTTTGGGTATTGCCAAGCCTCTGACGGTCAGAAACTGGGAATGGGCAACAGGGGATAGATTGCTCGATGACTGCCTGTTCTATTCATTCCCTCAGAAGCACCTGGCATTGGCCCCTGTCAAAAGACAGGATACTGGGTTAGATGGACTATTGGTTTGACCCAGTGTGGCTATTTTTATGTATTTATATCACAGGTACAAACAAAATACAGTTTTACTTGGTCACAATGCTTCTTACAGAAGAGCAATAGGTAAAATAATTTCTTCATAAGTCACCATCTTCTACTTTTTAGTAAAAAAAGTAAGCACATTCCCCCTTCACCCTCTTTTAATCTCAGTCCAGCAATTATGCTGGTGAACTGCAGCTCAATAAGAAATGCTCTTGCTTTCAATTGGCATTAAAAGTGTTCAGAGTACTATGCTCATTTTCCAAAGCAACAGCATGCATATATTTAACAGTTTCAAAAGAACTCTGAGCGCTCAACACACACGCATGGCAGCCAGATTGACAGTGCTGCAAATAACTGGTCCAAAGCAACAGTTCATTTTATTAGATCAATCTGTGAACTACAAAGGATTTATATGAAAGTTACAACTTCTCTGTAGCTGTTATAGTCCATTGGCCAAACAATTCTATTTACTAAAGCTTGCCTAAACCCACTCACTCCGTATACCAGAATGATTCCAAAATATTAAACAGTTCAATAATCAAGAAGGAGACAGAGGTGAGTGTTGGTCACTTAGAAATGGGATAGTGTACTGCATCTGTTAGTTTTGATTCCCTTTTTCTGGATCTTTTCTATGTTTACCTGATTTTTTAAAATGGAAGTTAAATTATAATTGATGGTGCATTTTTTTCTTTAATCTTATTTGCTTTTGGCCAATCTTAAACAAAAATTAGATATGAATTAGAGCAGCCAGGCCAACAGAAGAATCTACACCAGGGCTTAGCTTGGAATAGCTACATTGCTCAGGGATGTGTATTTTTCACCCCTGAGTGCTGTAGCTATATCAACCTATGTTTAAATGCAAACCAGACCTAACACCTCAATTTAGCTAGTCAAGGTCACCCTGGGGAAAAATATGCATTAACTAACCACAACCTAATCTCAATTGCTTTTAATTAGACAAAACCAGGTTGGCTGCATCCAATGTGATAACATCCTGGGCTATATCATATAGGGTACCGATAGTAACATAAAAAAGTCGCAGAAAGTTATGTTAAGATGATTGAAGAAACCACATCAGCCTGGATTATGGCAGTCCATTCTATGACTGACAAATATTTGACAGACAACGTGGATGAGGTAATATCTTTTACAAGCTTTTGAGCCCGTCTCTTTCATCAGCAGATGTTGGTCCAATAAAAGATATTGCCTCACCCATCTTGTCTCTCTTATATTCTGGGACCGACACAGCTACAGTTACACTGTAGATATCTAACAGGCAGACTGCTTCAAAACAGGGCTGCAGCCAATCCATAGTTTCATTTAAGTGCCCAACAGATTTTGCAGTTAAGGAGGATTAAGTGATCTATAAGGATGTTCATTAAACTATTAGAGGGACAATTTTAGGCATAAATTAGGAATCCAGACCCACAGTCTTGGTCATCAGTTTATGAATGGATAAGCAGCTCTTAATGTCTGACAAAGATGGGCTGACAAAGATGGGCTGAGAGGAAACTGCCGAGTCCCCAGAAAAGCCTGGTAATCAAAACACGTTTAATAAGACAAACCCAGTCCTCCAACAATACCTTCCAAGGAGGCTCGGTTCAAAGGCACCGCCTCCCTCCACCCGATAGAGATGGGAAGCAGGTGAAGTTACTACCAAACCTGAAGTAGTAGTCTGAGTTGTCTGGAGACAGGGAGAAGGAAGAACATTATACATGTGTGAAAGTGAGATGTAAGTGAATGAAAATCCAAATATAATCTCAGATTGCGCCTTCACTCCAATTCCTTTGTCTGTGTGTTGATATCTGAAAAACCGGAGGGCATCCCTGCACGCGCACACACGTACACCCTTCAATTCCCTGTGGTTGCTAGAAAGTAGGAGCATTTTGTTCTCCCACCCAACAGCCTCTTCCTTGCTATGAAGACAATAATGGGAAGGTATCCACTAATCTATCCTTCTATTCTGCTTCCCCTCCTCAGTGAACAGCTCCAGTGATAATCTCTACATTGCTCATAATGTTCCCAAACTGAAGCAAGGTGGAGCTAACCTAATTTTCATCAGTTTCACCACTCCCATGTTCCCAGGAGCAACACTGACAACTGACAAAATGGTTAGTTTTCACAAGCTCATGGGGAAGCCGTAGACAGCAGCACAGGCACTAGAACAGTCTGTAGATTTAAGATGTATACTGTCTTCGGGTAGGTCTATACTTACGCGTCCCGTCGGAGGCGCGCGATCGATGTTCTGGGTTAGATTTATCGCGTCTTGTCAAGACGCGATAAATCGAACCAGGAAGTGCTCCGTCGTCGACGCTGGTAATCCAGCTCGACGAACGGAGTAGGCGGAGTCGACGGGGGAGCCTGCGCGCCGCGTGTGGATCCCGGGTAAGTGCTTTTTCATTCGAACTAAGGTACTTCGACTTCAGCTACGTTATTCACGTAGCTGAAGTTGCGTACCTTAGTTCGACAGCGGGGGGTAGTGTAGACCTAGCCTTCATGTCTGGAAGATCATCTTTGCAACCTTCCGTGAAACCATTTTTTTTAAAAAAAAACAAAAGCTTAGATTCTGCAGAAGTTGATGGCACTCATCCAAAGGTGCCTATTCACCACAGGAAGGTTGATTTCACCAACTCTGTTGTAATTCTTACTATAAGTATCCATTATGGACATTTTACCAAAGATTATAGAAAACCAATGAACATATCCATAGGTTTAAGTGTAGTAGCCGTGTTAGTCTGTGTCAGTAAAACGAAAATAAGAAAGAAAAACTTGTAGCACCTTAGAGACTAACAAATTTATTTCAGCATAAGCTTTCGAAAGCTTATTTCACGAAAGCTTATGCTGAAATAAATTTGTTAGTCTCTAAGGTGCTACAAGTTTTTCTTTCTTATTTTCGTTTTGTTGAACATATCCATGTTAACCAGAGTTAATGACAAATATCTGCAACAATGTCCTAAGAGATATTTTTTCAACAAAGTATATTATTTCATCATTTAAATGTCTAATTCAGAAAAGAAACAAGATACTTTAACAGTGCAACTGATGGCTTTGCTAGATTAATGTTTCATGTGTACAAAACTGACTAACCAGTTTACTCTCACTAAAAAGAAAATCTAGCAAATTTCACAGTATATTTGTTGTACATGTGAAAAAATTGTGTCTTCAGAACTGATGGCTCAGTTTATCCTGAAACATGTAATTACCTGTACTCATGTTCCACACTGGAGCTATTTATTACCAAATGTCAAAAACAATCCTGAACAAAAAAAAAAAAGAAATTTAATTCAGTAATTAAATGGTTTAATGCACTGCTACAGACTAGGGACCGAATGGCTGGGCAGCAGTTCTGCAGAAAAGGACCTAGGGGTTACAGTGGACAAAAAGCTGAATATGAGTCAACAGTGTGCCCTTGTTGCCAAGAAGGCTAACGGCATTTTGGGCTGTATAAGTAGGGGCATTTCCAGCAGATCGAGGGACGTGATTATTCCCCTCTATTCGGCACTGGTGAGGCCTCATTTGGAGTACTGTGTCCAGTTTTGGGCCCCACACTACAAAAAGGATGTGGATAAATTGGAAAGAGTCCAACGGAGGGCAACAAAAATGATTAGGGGGCTGGAGCACATGACTTATGAGGAGAGGCTGAGGGAACTGGGATTGTTTAGCCTGCAGAAGAGAAGAGTGAGGGGGGGATTTGATAGCTGCTTTCAACTACCTAAAAGGGGGTTCCAAAGAGGATGGATCTAGACTGTTCTCAGTGGTAGAAGATGACAGAACAAGGAGTAATGGTCTCAAGTTGCAGAGGGGGAGGTTTAGGTTGGATATTAGGAAAAACTTTTTCACTAGTAGGGTAGTGAAGCACTGGAATGGGTTACCTAGGGAGGTGGTGGAATCTCCTTCCTTAGAGGTTTTTAAGGTCAGGCTTGACAAAGCCCTGGCTGGGATGATCTAGTTGGGGTTGGTCCTGCTTTGAGCAGGGGGTTGGACTAGATGACCTCCTGAGGTCCCTTCCAACCCTGAGATTCTATGATTCTATGAATTATGGAAGACAAAAAATTAAGAGTTGTAATATTTTCTGGAAAGCTTCAAAATCAAACTAAAGTCAACAAGAAAGATGCATATTCTAAGATGTTAGCTATTTTGGTATTGCACACAAATTTGATATGGTAAAAATATATTCATTAACTCATTTCCAAAAGTAAATTTAAAATGGCAGTTTTGATGTATGCACTTAGTACTCTTGCCTTCTTTATTTAACAAAAATGACATTAACTAACTAGATGGTAATTTAGCTAGAGGTCAGACGTCAAAGGAAAGAATTGTTGCTAATGAACAAAAATACTGGTAGCATTAGTGAGGATATAGTGAAAAATACAGTGATATACCTAAATAGAACTTGGATATTTAATATCTCTGGATTCCACTCAGTGTTATGGATTTCAATAGTGATTCCACAGTTGAGTGAATTGAGATTAGAGTGGGGATTTAACACCTTTGTATATGGGAAAAATATGCACCAATCAGCATGAAAAATAAAGCACCGAATCTAATCTAAAAATCTAATTTTTCAGAAGAGTTAGAAGTAAATCAGTATTATAACAAACAATTACATGTTGTTGCAAAACTAGATGTGTAAAGCCCAAGAAACTTTGCAAAGAACATTTTGTAGTTTGCACTAGTTATCTAAGGATGGTTTATCTTCAGTGGAAAGTTTGCTCTCTAGTAGATGAAATAAAGACTCAGATGTAAGCACCAGCCAATTGGCACTTACCCTAAACACGTTAGTCAAATTTAGATAGTCTCTGAAAACACCTATGTAGTGAGAGTGAACCCCTGCACCCATGAAATTCACTGGGTCATTTTTCTATCTTTCAAAGCCTTGAGGCCGAACCTATGCTTATTTTGCCAAGAAAACACAAAGTATAGTTGTAAAGTATAAAGTTACAAACAGAAGTTTGTACAATGAACAGTACAAATAGCAGATGGCGAGTGCACTCCTAGGAACATTTACTGCCCGTTAGGGATTATTTTATTTAATTAACAGAAACTTCCATACACATTTACTTTCCATATGCTATTAATCTATACTAGTTATTAAATTTACAAAGTATTCTTAAGTTATTTAAAATACTTACTGTTGTATATAAAATGTAGAAATGTTGATGAAATATTTATGCTGGAGATGTTAGCTCTGCTATTTTGCAGAAAATATTAACTTATTTTGGCTTTATGAAATGTATGCTACCTCTCAATGAAAATGATTTTCATTTTTATGAATATTAATCTTCTCAGTATACACTGTCTATATCAATCTTCTTTCTAAAATTTAGGGTACTGCTATGTCTAAAAATCCAGATAGCTTGAACATTGTAAATCCAAATTTCATTCATACATATTCAAAATGGTATTATTGTTGTAAAATGTACTTCCATATTACTAGTAATTTCTACTTGCATACCACCTTCCACGTGAAGAGCTTGAAGTACCTGAACTCACCTGTAATGTAGGCAAGTATTTTGGTCTCATTTTATAGATTGGAAAATAGGAAGTGTTTAAATGACTTGCTCAAGGTAAGAGGGAAAGTATGTAGAAGAAGCCAGGAGAGAATCTAGGTCTCCCAATTCCCTACACTTGTGACAAGAATGCCCTTCCTTCCATCTTATGATTATAACTTATTTGCATTTCTGTTTTGAAAGATAAAGCTGTGCACTATTATGGAGTAATCACATTTCAGAAGTGAGCAGAAAGTATGTATCTTTTAAATCTGTACCTTAAATATCAAGGCTAAACTGGTATGACTTCCTTCAGATCTAAACTTTAAATATTTGAATATGGTTAGCTGTGCCAAACACTTGAATGCTAGTATCCACTGTATTTTCTGTCCTGTAACTCTTGTTCACTCTTTAAAATGTCTTTACAAAAATCAGTTATGCCACCCTCTGGTGACTATGTGAACTAACCAGCATATCTAACAGAAGTTAGTCCCATAAAAATTACCTCACTCACCTTGTCTCAGCATACCTAACACTCATTTTCACAACTCCCCATGGCAATGGGGAAAACTACAATACAAAGTCAGATCAGATTTAAAAAAAGAGGTTAATGTAACCAAATTAGTTTTTTCTTTTGTAGATCTGAACAAGTTACCGACTATATTTCAGTGAAGTTTATATATTTTCCTGCTCCATGCCAGGTACAGGTAGGCATCATATGACTGTTGTCACTCATGATCAGGGAGCAAACATTGCCGCATACAGAACAAGCTGTAGTCAGCAGAAATGCTCTGCTGTAAGTCCTGTTTAGAAAGTGTTACAATAATCAAGCCTTGTGACACAAATCATCTATTGCCATTGTAAAGTCACTGCATTGTGCATGTACAGCTATGTGTTTTCAGACATTCATAATGATTTGATAATTGCTTTTTGCAGTTTAGCAAAGGGTCTACTATTCATTAGGGACTGTCGCGCTAAATTTCAGGCTTCAAAGCTTAGGTAATGAATGACTCCGTAGAGACAAGCTTAAATTCAGATATATTCAGCACTTCCATGAGTCTAGATTCTGGGATCGCTTGAAGGCTGAAGCCTTTGAAGCCTGCCAGTCCCTCTTCACATGGCATTCACAGGAAGCATGAAAGGATGGCAGAAGTGCTCTTCAGTGTTCTGTCCAGGATCTGGTTGCTGGTGAAGACATTCATGAAATCTTATAGCTGAGCCTGACATACTCTATTCCAAGCTATAGGATATAGTCACACTTCTCTGTGAGGGACATCGCCAGTTACACACACAACATTTGTTAAGCTGCATTTGTTAACGTACGGTCGGTACTGTACATTGAAAACAAATAGACAGTCCCTACCCCTTAGTGATCTAGCATAAAAGAAAGTTTTCCCTGAGACATTGTAAGCACTGGTAATATAACCCTCCACCCCCATGGCCTCTAAAAATTTAGATATAGATTTAATACAAAATGACTGTGAATACACATCAATGGTAGGCAAAGAAACAAACCTCAGAAGCTCTTCTAGAATGCATTTAGAAATACCTTGTATTTACTCTTTTCTGACTAATGTAAATATGGCAAAGGGATTTTACCGTGTATAGGGATAAATGATTTAGGGTGTGTTCAGGGTAAATGTGCTGTCACTCTTCTATGGGGAGTAGACCCTCCCTCTGAGAAAGTGAGAGGAGATGGCCCTGCCCTCAGAAGGAGGGGGACTGACAGCTGGAGGAGAAGGGGAAGTGGGGGGGGACAGTTGAGGGGCAGAGGCAGGCAGAGGGGAGCCTGAGAAACAGAGAGTCTATGTAAACCAAAACAAGGAGAGAAGGCAGACAGAGGAACGGAGGGAAACCAGGACAGAGAGAAACACAGTAAGTAGAGAGACAGATTGAACAGGACAAACATGCAGAAGAGGGTTCCTTTAGTCTAAAGTTGGCTGGTCACGTCAGTCCATGTTTGATGGTGTGTTCCTGAGAAGCAGTGAGAGCCAAAAAAGCATCCTCCCTAAGCCATCCACAGTAGATGGAGATCTAGTCTAGCTTCAAGTTAAACCAATATAGGTGATGGCATGTTCATATAACCGAACAAGAGAACCTCACTAGTCCACACTTGGGAACTCGCCTCTAACACGGCTGCACTGAAGAGAATTTTCAGTAGACTGTAACACAAACAGTAACAGCTGTGCTACTGTACCACGGCAAAGTCAGCAAGTGAAGTCAGAGCAAGTTACCCAAATCGACTAGCTGGGCCGAGTCCTTATTAATGCCCTGCAACAGGCTGGGACTTATTGCTGACCAGTTATACTGGTCCTACCAGATGAAGGAAACCAAGGCATGAATGTACTGGAGCTATTAGGGTGAAGAGGAACCCAGCCAGGAGCCATAGTATGGCAGGACAGCCAGAGAAGTGGAGCTTTATAAAGCCAACCCAACTCCTCTCCACTTCACTTCCCATGTTGTCTACTTCACTCCATCCACATCCCTGTCCTTACTGGCAAATTTAAGGAGGACATTGATAAGCTTCAAACAGGGTTGCTATTCTGCCATCTTTGTCCAAAAGGGATGCTGAGGGACCTGTCAGCCTGTTTCTATATTACCTCTAGGAGGTTATCTTTAGAGATGAAAGTTAATACGGGAGAGGCAAGGAGAACATAGAATCATAGAATCTCAGGGTTGGAAGGGACCTCAGGAGGTCATCTAGTCCAACCCCCTGCTCAAAGCAGGACCAACCCCAACTAGATCATCCCAGCCAGGGCTTTGTCAAGCCTGACCTTAAAAACCTCTAAGGAAGGAGATTCCACCACCTCCCTAGGGAACCCATTCCAGTGCTTCACCACCCTACTAGTGAAAAAGGTTTTCCTAATATCCAACCTAAACCTCCCCCTCTGCAACTTGAGACCATTACTCCTTGTTCTGTCATCTTCTACCACTGAGAACAGTCTAGATCCATCCTCTTTGGAACCCCCTTTCAGGTAGTTGAAAGCAGCTATCAAATCCCCCCTCACTCTTCTCTTCTGCAGGCTAAACAATCCCAGTTCCCTCAGCCTCTCCTCATAAGTCATGTGCTCCAGTCCCCTAATCATTTTTGTTGCCCTCCGTTGGACTCTTTCCAATTTATCCACATCCTTCTTGTAGTGTGGGGCCCAAAACTGGACACAGTACTCCAAATGAGGCCTCACCAGTGCCGAATAGAGGGGAATAATCACGTCCCTCGATCTGCTGGAAATGCCCCTACTTATACAGCCCAAAATGCCGTTAGCCTTCTTGGCAACAAGGGCACACTGTTGACTCATATTCAGCTTTTCGTCCACTGTAACCCCTAGGTCCTTTTCTGCAGAACTGCTGCCCAGCCATTCGGTCCCTAGTCTGTAGCAGTGCTTGGGATTCTTCCGTCCTAAGTGCAGGACTCTGCACTTGTCCTTGTTGAACCTCATCAGATTTCTTTTGGCCCAATCCTCTAATTTGTCTAGGTCCCTCTGTATCCTATCCCTACCCTCCAGTGTATCAACCACTCCTCCCAGTTTAGTGTCATCTGCAAACTTGCTAAGGGTGCAGTCCACACCATCCTCCAGGTCGTTGATGAAGATATTGAACAAAACCGGCCCCAGCACCAACCCTTGGGGCACTCCACTTGATACCGGCTGCCAACTAGACATGGAGCCATTGATCACTACCCGTTGAGCACGACCATCCAGCCAGTTTTCTATCCACCTTACCGTCCATTCATCCAGCCCATACTTCTTTAACTTGCTGGCAAGAACACTGTGGGAGACTGTATCAAAAGCTTTGCTAAAGTCAAGAAATAGCACATCCACTGCTTTCCCCTCATCCACAGAGCCAGTTATCTCATCATAGAAGGCAATTAGGTTAGTCAGGCATGACTTGCCCTTGGTGAATCCATGCTGACTGTTCCTGATCACTTTCCCCTCCTTTAGGTGGTTCAGAATTGATTCCTTGAGGACCTGTTCCATGATTTTTCCAGGGATTGAGGTGAGACTGACTGGCCTGTAGTTCCCCGGATCTTCCTTCTTCCCTTTTTTAAAGATGGGCACTACATTGGCTTTTTTCCAGTCATCTGGAACCTCCCCCGATTGCCATGGTTTGTCAAAGATAATGGCCAATGGCTCTGCAATCACATCGGCCAATTCCTTTAGCACCCTCGGATGCAGTGCATCCGGCCCCATGGACTTGTGTTCGTCCAGCTTTTCTAAATAGTCCCGAACTACTTCTTTCTCCACAGAGGGCTGGTCACCTCCTCCCCATACCGTGCTGCGGAGTGCAGCCGTCTGGGAGCTGCCCTTGTCTGTGAAGACAGAGGCAAAAAAAGCATTGAGTACACTAGCTTTCTCCACATCCTCTGTCACAAGGTTCCCTCCCTCATTCAGCAAGGGGCCCACACGTTCCTTGACTTTCTTCTTGTTGCTAACATACCTGAAGAAACCCTTCTTGTTACTCGTAACATCTCCAGCTAGCTGCAACTCCAAGTGTGATTTGGCCTTCCTAATTTCACTCCTGCATGCCTGAGCAATATTTTTATACTCCTCCCTGGTCATTTGTCCAATCTTCCACTTCTTGTAAGCTGCTTTTTTGTGTTTAAGACGAGCAAGGATTTCACTGTTAAGCCAAGCTGGTCGCCTGCCATATTTACTTTTCTTTCTACACATCGGGATGGTTTGTTCCTGCAACCTCAATAAGGTGTCTTTAAAATACAGCCAGCTTTCCTCGACTCCTTTCCCCCTCATGTTATTCTCCATAAACATATGAGGTTTAATACACTCGTCTCATAAGCATTTCTTTTCCAGACCTCCTGCTAATAGACCTCAGGCTGCAATAGGCATCCTGAAGCAGGGCAATGAAACAGCAGGCCTTGGGAATGTGGAAACAGTGGATGGAAATGGAAGCTAATTTTTTTCTTTTAAAATGAGATATGAAGATGGCATGAAATTGACAGTATACCCATGGAGGAGTTTGAGGAACAGTCTTGCCAGGCCAAGGATAAAAATACATAAAAGATTGGAACTAGAACAATTAGAATAGTATAAATAACACCTGAAGATATGCGTTGGTGGCAACGTTATGTTCAAGAAGAAATTAGGTTTCTAAATGCAGAGCATTATTATTTGTAACAGCCACAATGCAGGCTGTCCAGGGTAACACATTCCTGCAAAGATACCTACACTAATTACAAATACAAAAATATGTAAAACCTTTCCACTATAGTTTGCACCGTAGTTCACTACAAGTCAGAGTTAATCTGATAGACACCATATTGGCAAAGCCTAATAGTCCATTTGCACAACGAAGGAGCATTTCTTACTTTAGAAACATACTGTCCTACATTTTCAGCACAGATTCACATTTTTTAGATTCTGTAGTCTCTGCCACTCTGAACAGTTGTCTTCTAATCCTAAAGTGTGATGCACTATGCATTCAAGTGAACTACAAACTGAATCCTAGACATCTCCTAAGTGTCTAAAAACAATGGATTCAATATTCGTAGAACAATACAGGCATACAGGAAGAAAAATATTCCTCAATGTATTCCATATGGTGCAAGTACTTTTTTTTTTTTTTTTAAAGGAGCAACTTAAATGGAAATCCCTCATTAGCTTTTAGAGAAACTCTGTAGTTTAAACAACACCACGCAGAAAGTTATCTTGCTTTTGAAAAGTAGTTCATTGGAGTCTAGCCAGGGGGGAAAATGCAACAGATCCATTTACAGAAGAGGATATTCCAAATGGATCAGCATCAATTTAACTGTTCCATTCTCAACTTCATGTCAAACTGTAAGTCATGGTTAAAAGCTAGCGCCAAAAGACTATTTTGGGGCATAATAAACCTGAGTACAAATGCTTATTTATCAACAGATGGTATTCTCAAACAGATTACAGGAAGATTTAAGAATAGCATGTTCCTTTTTACACTATGTCAAAGAGATACAGCATGTATTTCAGAAGTGCTCATTTAGATAATCAACTGCTGGCTAACAGCGTTCTAACTGCAGCTCATAAAATGTGGATAACGCCTAAATGCACTGCAGACTAAGCTGCACATTAGAACTATTCTTTTTTGGCATAATAGGAAGCATCTTAAAGGCAGACACAAAGATTGTAAGAGTGCGGAATTTTTCTGAGTTTATATTCTACAAGAACTAATCCAGCCTGTATTAAAAAAAAAAAAGGTTTAAGAGAAATTGGTTATTGAACAAATTGAGTGTTGGGAGATAAGGGCTGAGGGATTTATGTGGATAAATCAAACTTAAAGATGTATATGTTCTTCCTGTGAAAAAAGTTCAACTTAAATTTCAGATCCCAAGAAGTTTTTTCAGTCAAAAAGCAGTTAGAGCAAAGGTACCTACTGTTATTATGCAACAACAACAACAAAAGACTAAAATATAAATTAAAGACGATCACTACTATATTGATTACACTGAATTATGGAATACTTAGAATAAAGCTGCAGTGTGTTCAGCAGATACCGGAACAAGCAGAAAAGACATGGTCTACATAACTCAAATGTACATTTTATCTGCAACATTAAGTGATTGTAGCTGGGTAAATACATGGATACGAGTTCACATATAAACAAATACAGGTAATGCAAATTCATGTGTGTTTGACAAAAAACAGCCCATTCTGTTGGGATAGGAGAACAAAAGGAAAATCTAAAGACAAACTGCACGTGATTAGATTACAATACCATTTGCTGGGCCAAACCAGTTAGAACAATTTCCAAGTTCAATTACATGCAGTCATATTTCTGTTTTTAAAACAAGAATTGTGGGTCTAATGTGTAAATGCGAGCAACACTGACCAAAACAATATGGTCCCTCAGATAGAAGGATCTTTCCAAATAGTCAAAATTAGTTTGAGAAATGAGGATGTGCACTAATCTTCACTGAAAAAACAGAGTTTCATAGAGATTAAGGCCAGGAGGGACCATGATATCATCTAGGATGACCTCCTGTATATCATGCATCTGAAGAAGTGGGTTTTTTACCCATGAAAGCTTATGCCCAAATAAATCTGTCAGTCATTAAGATGCCACCGGACTCCTCATTGTTTTTATGGATACAGACTAACACAGCTACCCCTCTGATACTTGTATATCACAGGCCATTAAAATCCACCCAGATTCCCCTATATTAAGCCCAAAAAATGTATCAGACCAAAACATTTCAGTCCTAAACCAAGCTACAGCAGAAAACAGTGCCACCAATGCCCAAGGCCTGTACAATAGCAAGGAAATGATCCCAGCAGGCAAACCACACTTATGCTACAGAGGAAGGGGAAAGCCCATAAGATCTCTGCCAATCTGACCTAGGAGGAAATTCCTTCCCGACCCCAAATCTGGTGTCCCATCCCTAGACTCTGAGAATGTGAGCAAGACACACCAAGTAGGTATCTAGAAAGGATTCTCTAAACATCAGACAGCACTAGTCCACACTGTCTGGTGTCCCATCTCCAGCTATAGCCAATCTTTGAAGCTTCAGTGGAAGGCAAAAAGCCCAGAATACATCCGGTCAATTGGGGAGGACCCCTTGCACACACAGGCCATAGAATTTTTCCCAGGAGGCGAATTAAAGAATACATTTCAGAAAGCTATCTAATCTCTCCTTAAACATAGAATCACAGAAGATCAGGGTTGGAAGGGACCTTAGGAGGTCATCTAGTCCAACCCCCTGCTCAAAGAAGGACCAATCCCCATTTTTTTGCCCCTGATCCCCAAATGGCCCCCTCAAGGATTGAACTCACAACCCTGGGTTTAGCAGGCCAATGCTCAAACCACTGAGCTATCCCTCCCCACAAGCAACAGTGACTCCTGGTTAAGCTGTTCCAATGTTTAACCACACTGATTGCTAGAAAGTTGCATCTTATTTCAAAGCTAGATTTATGTATCTTCTCCTGCCTTTGTCAGTAAGGTTAGAAACCCTCCAATACCAACACTATCGGATCTCTTTTCCATGTGTAAGTATTTAGACACAGTAGTTAAATTACCTCTCACGCTTCAATAAACTGAATAAGTAGGCTTGGCAAATTTCAATTTTTTTGTATAATTGTGACAAATAATATTGATGTTTATGTTTAAACATTTTTCCAATTTTATCTATTTAAATTTTCACAGTTGCAGAAAATTACCAGAGAGGGTCAGACAATTATTTTATGACAGTACATGCTGAGATTCAAAAAAGTTAGCTTTACAACCCAACAAAACACAAATTGGATATGTTGACATGTGATGTTGACAAAGTAAGTAACCTTAAATCAAACTACTATCTTCTCGAGCAGCATTTCTTACCTTGCCCATGTGTAAATCATCATCCAGGAAAATATTTTTGTCTGTGTATGGTGAAAATGACATTTATCAAGTTATACTATAAAAATCTAATCCTTCGAAGCCTATGAATAAGTTGATCTCCTTGTGTCTCACATAATAAAGGTTTGTTTTCCAGCCCTGGGGATCGTTTTTGTTGCCCTCCTTTGAACTCCCCCCTGTATTTCCACATCCTTCTTGAAGCATGGAGACCAGAAGTGGACGCAGAATTTTAGTAAAAGTCTTACCAATGCTGTGTACAGAGCCAGGATCGCTTCCCTACTTCTGCTACTTGATATTCCCCTATATATACATTCAAGGATCACATCAGCCCTTTTTGCCACAGAATTGTACAGACAGTTCATGCTGAGATGGCCATCTACGAAGACCCCTAAAATCCTTCTGAGTCACTGTTTTCCAAGACAGTCTCCCAATTCTGTAGATCTAAACTGAGTTCTTGGTTCCCAGATATATTCTCTTGGTTTTGGCTGTACTTAAAAAAAAACAAAACACATTTTGTTGGATTGAGATCTAACCAAGTGATTCAGGTTACTTTAACAGTAGCCTGCCATCCTCATTATTTGCTACCCCACCAATCTTTGTCATCTGCAAACTTCACCAGCACAGAGTTCATTTCACCACCTAGATCACAGATAAAAACTTTAAATAGTGTTGGACCCAGAATCAAGGACACTGCTCAAAACAGCCCTAGTCATTACTATCTCCCCATTAACAACTATATTTTGAGATCAGTGAGAGAGTTTTTAATCCACTCAATCTGTGCCCTATTAATTCCTTATAATGCAAGTTAGCTAATCAAAATGACACACAGCACTAAGTATATTAAAATCAACATAGTTGTCTATATCAACCAGATCTGTAATTCTGTCAGAAAAGACTAACAGGTTTGTTACACAAAATCTACCTTCCATGAACTTGCACTGACTCATTATTACATATATTTTTAGCCTCCAATTCTCCGTTGAGTCCTGGATTAACCACTCGATAGCTTGATGTTGATCACAGGCAAAGCAAACAGGTCTATAGTTCCCTGCATCATCTTTTACTGTTTTTAATTATTGGAACTCTGCTGGCAGACTGCCAATTCTTCTGAATTTCCTCAAGACTTGTTACAAACCAACACTAGTGATTCAGAGAGCTCCTTACCTAGTTTCTTTAGGACTCCTGGGTGTTTGTTATCCTGGCCTGTTCATTTAAAAAGGTTTAATTTTAGCAGATGCTGCCTCACTTCCTTCATTGTTACAGATGGTAACCTTTTTATTACATCCACTTCATATGGGATGGATATAATCTCCTTTGTTCCAACAGAACACACACTTATTGAACTGTTTTTTCTACATCACTCTTTACAATGAACCTATAACTGATCTGGCATTTTTCTTGTTCCTATTTTAAAATGCCTTATCTTTAACTCTATTGGCCATTGATATTTCGTTGATTCCTTTGGCTTCCTTTATCAGTCACATACTTTTAATAAATTAATAACTTGTATTCATTGTCATTTACTTCCCTTTTGTTCCAACCTCTCTTTTTAATGTTTTATCACAATTTCCACACCTCCCTTTAAAGAAGGCAGATGGCTTCTTGCCCGGCCTAATTTTTTTCCTCTTGTGTGTGGAATTGTGGCTTTTGGGGTATCTAGTAGGATATCCTTGAACAATTTCCAGTTTTGTTAACACATCTCACTTTAAACTTATGTTCCCAATCAGTTGTGCCAATCATTGCCTTAAGGCTTTGAAGTTCCAAATATATACATCATTGATAGTTGCCATATTCTTTATTTCACACATTAAATGTAACCAGATCATGATCACTGGTATCTAGAAAACTGTTAATTTTTAGGTCAGCAATAATCTCTTTTGTTCATCAGAATGAGGTTCAATACCGAGTTATTATATGTTGGTGCAAGACTTTCTGTGTTAAAATATCCTCTATTCTTTTTAGAAACTCTAAGGAATTTTTATTACTGGATATGTGAGATGTCTGGCGCAAACCCCGCAGGTTGAATTCACCCATAACAGCTCCTCTTCCTACACATAATGGATCAGTTTAAGAAACAGTTCGTCCTATTCTCTAGTGGGATTTCGTGGTCTATAATCCATGTTCACCAGTCACCTGTCTTTAATTTTACCAGTTAGAACTTTACTCCAAAAGCATTTGAAGTTCTGTGATTCTGAACTATTACTTTAACAGGTAACCGTGTCTGGTGTAGAGTGCCATCACCCTTCACTTTTTCCCCTTTCTATTCTTCTGTAACAAGTTGTAACTATTGATTTTAATGTTCCAGTTTTAAGACCCATCCCACTAAATCAGCCATACCAACTGTGACAAAATGCACCCTTGTATTCACACCCAACACCACTGTAATAGTCTTTGTACAACATAAGCCTTGTAAGATATCATTTGAAAATGAATAACTTCCTAGTCAATAATATCATGGTGGAATGTATGTAGCAACATTATATGTAAAGTTATAAATTCCCCCTGAATGATGTTGGTAGCACATGTTCAAACCCAAGTAGCCCAGATTAGGCAGGATTGGTCAAGCAGGTCTTCAGCTAAGGAATGTGTTTACTTCAATTTACATATAAGTAGTAAACAAGGTCTTTGAAATAGCAAGAGAGAGGCAAGGCAAAAATCTACATTTTAGCAAACAGCATAGGAGTTGTCAGGACTGATTTTATTGAAGATAAAATCATCTGGAGCTTCATGCAAAATAGAAGTTCAATCTGGGAAGTCCCAACTGTTTATTTGAGAAAATTGACACTGCACCCCATATTTTTCATAGTGATATTATTATGACATGATTATAGCATAATTAGTATGTATTTTAGGCAAGACTGGTCATGTAAGGTGGAAAAGTTATGATTTCATTAATATGATTATTCTATTTGTATGCATGTATCATTTATCATTCATGAAGTTATAAATACTGACTATGTATCTGTACTTCAAATGTAGTTACACCTGGGTAACACCCACTAGACAAGATACTTTCAGTCTAGATAGCTGGTTGGGAAGGGCCTATTCAGGGCAATGGGCCATTAGGGAAAACAATAGGCCTCAGGAGAAGCTTATCCCCCACCTGGGAAGTCTTCCTGTAAGTAATGGCTGCTATGACTCTACAACGACATGTGACCAGGCCACATGATTCTGGACTCCATCTTGAGATGTAAGCGTTTTCCCACAAACCGGTCTGGGAACCAAGTTTTGAAACAAAAGGTTCCTGCCATATGCTAAGGCTATATAAGGCAGGGAGTGACATCATCTGCTGTTCTTCACTCCCCATACACTGAATAAGTAGGCTTGGCAAATTTCAATTTTTTTGTATAATTGTGACAAATAATATTGATGTTTATGTTTAAACATTTTTCAATTTTATCTATTTAAATTTTCACAGTTGCAGAAAATTACCAGAGAGGGTCAGACAATTATTTTATGACAGTACATGCTGAGATTCAAAAAAGTTAGCTTTACAACCCAACAAAACACAAATTGGATATTTTGACATGTGATGTTGACAAAGTAAGTAACCTTAAATCAAACTACTATCTTCTCGAGCAGCATTTCTTACCTTGCCCATGTGTAAATCATCATCCAGGAAAATATTTTTGTCTGTGTATGGTGAAAATGACATTTATCAAGTTATACTATAAAAATCTAATCCTTCGAAGCCTATGAATAAGTTGATCTCCTTGTGTCTCACATAATAAAGGTTTGTTTTCCAGCCCTGGGGATCGTGCAAGAAGACTCCTGCAAACACCAGAGGAACAAAGACTGAACTGGGGAAACTGCTGGACCCAGGCTAAAGGGATTTCTAGCCTGTGTATGAAAGACCTGGGGATTTCAAGCTGTTGTAAAGCAAGTGCAACTCTCCCCTTAAGGATCTGCAGCCTGCTTCTACCATCAGAGCTAGAGTGAGCATTTGCTAATTCATATCATATCTTCCTAGTATCTTAGACTTGCTTTGCGTTTTTGTTTATTTACTAGGTAATCTGCTTTGACCTGTTTGCCATCACTTAAAATCTATCTTTTGTAGTTAATAAACTTGGTTTTGTTTCATCTAAAGCAGTGAGTTGTGGTTCGGAATCTTAGCTCAGAGAGGCTGTTGCAGATTCCTCTCCACAGTGGGGGATGGGGTGGGGGAGGGAACTCTATGATCTTACGCTGTACAGTTCCCTGTAATACAGTAATAATTTTGGGTTTATGCTCCAGAGGGGGTGCATGCCTGGGGAGCTGAGAGTTACCTAGGCCAGTGGTTCTCAACCAGGGGTCTGGGGCCCCTAGGAGGCCTCGAGCAGGTTTCACAGAGGCCTCCAAGCAGGGCCAACCTTAGACTCGCTGGGGCCCAGGAAAGAAAGCCTCACCGCATGGGGCTGAAGTCCAGGTACCTGCATCCTGCCACCCGGGGCTGAAGCCTGACCAATGTAGCTTTGTGGTGGCCTGTGGCACGGGGCCCCAGGCAATTGCCCTGCTTGCTACCCCGTAACGCTGGCCCTGGCTTTTATATTGTGGCACAGGTGGGCCGTGGAGTTTTTATAGCATGTTGGGGGGGTGGCTCAAAGAAAAAAGTTGAGAACCTCTGACCGAGGCCTTAGCCTTTCTACTGTTAGTTCATGCAGTGGCTAGTCAGAGAGCCACATGTAACTGCAGCTGGCTGTGTCCCTACAAGGGTGTATGCTGGTGGAAGTGTCTGCAACTTGTCACGGCAACACAGTGTGAAAGGGAGCCCAGGCTGGTGAGTCAGAGGGCTCAGTGGTACCACAATTCCAGGCATCAGCCTACAAAGACATCACCTCTTTTACAGGTTTTTGGCTGAAGGAGTTCATTCTTTCTATTTAGTTAAGGAAGTTTTGCCCCTTAATTTGGGATATAAAAGAAGATATATAAATCGGAAATAAGATCACTATATTGACTTTTTTTTTGCTTTACTTTTTGAGTTGATTTCAGTTTGAATAAATGAGCTGTATATATTGCTATTACGAAGTCTGAGGAAAGAGGCACAATAGTTATTGTGCTAAAAGTTTTCTTTCCAGACAGGTCGTGAAACACCAATATCAGAATTATTATATAAAACATGATTGATCCAAACGGAGTTTATGATAGAGTTCAAAACAGAAAGAAAAGGCTGAAATGCAGCTACTAAAAAAACTGGAGTTGATCATCTTCTAGTATATAAAGAGAAGTCCTACCCTGAATCTGTTTCTCTAGAAAGGTTGGGTAACAGTTAACTGCATCAATAATAAAAAGCTGAAGTTTAAAAAAAAAAAAAAAATCAAAGAAAACAGCAGTTGAATTCAGAATTTTGTTTTAAAAACACCAGAATTCCTCCTCAGCCAGCCCAGCAATCAAGTGTCTTTAGCATATTCTGATTGTGTTCCTGACAAAGAGCAAGAGCAAATCCAAAAGACCGGTACACTTAACTAGATTGTTTGAGATCCCTCCCCAGTCTGTTTCCTTGCATTTTTCTTACAGAACTGCAAGCTTTTCATTTTGGAAAAATCATGTGCTTTATTTCTGAGGAACAAATAAACTAATGAAGTGAGGAGCATATTATGTGTTGTGTGTTTTATTTCCAAAAACATTTACTTTTGTTTTTGGCGGACTTTTTTGTTCGGTTTTGTTTGTTTTTCAGATTTCTTCAAGGTTTTCCAGAAAGAAAAAAGGAATAGGTTTTCAAGGTTAAGAAAAATCGCAGCCATCCTGACAATAAGCCCTGAAGGTGCTGCCTGATTTTAGCTACTTATATAAAACATACCTGTCATGAAGCACTGCTGACATCTCCCCTCTGAGCACAGAATGATCCATGCCGTCAAGGTTAGTAACTCCCCTGTTGACCAAATGAGATAAAATATAACATGCAATTTTTAAAAAGAGCAGCTACCCTAAACTGTATTTAACACGAGGGAATTAAAAATGCAGTCACTATTGAAGATTCATGGAGCCTATCTATTGTTTTGTTATGAAAAGGTGGCTTTTGTTTTAAATGGGAAGAAAAAGCACAACAGAATGAACAATGGGTCCATTATATAATTAATTTATTGCAGCACAATAAAATGAACCATTGCTTATTGCCATCAGACTGTCCCTCCGTTTTTATTTTTGAACATATTTTTGAAATTTTGTCCGTCTTTTAGAAACTATTTTCAGTACCTTGTTGAAGAAAAAGCCATTTTTCTATATCTCAAAACAGCTATAAATTACTATTCATGAACTAAAATGTCTCAAGTAAACAAGTATAAATATCTAAACACTATAGAAATAAATCGCCAATCCAGAGTAGAGATAGTCATCTCCTTAATGAAACACATTTCTTAGAACTGTGTTCTCCCCATCTCGTTCACAAAATTTGAATGTATAGAAGATATTTAAGCAGATTGAGCACAATTTTACTTTCAAATCCTCACCTATTCCGCCTGCATAACTGTCACTGGCAAACCTGAAGTGAAACCTTCTTACAAGGTACTGCATTTAGATCCTGCCTGTGCAACAAGAAAGGACTGCTAAGAAACCGGTTAACCTGTTTGGGCACATTCCGCCCTGTCAACAATGAAGTAGCAAAAATGTTTTTGGAAGTCATTAAGACTATTTGCCTTATCTTAATATTTAAAAAACAAAAAATGAAACCACATTG
Organism: Chelydra serpentina; assembly: GCA_037349315.1. Classification (NCBI taxonomy): domain Eukaryota; kingdom Metazoa; phylum Chordata; order Testudines; family Chelydridae; genus Chelydra; species Chelydra serpentina. The sequence continues at coordinate 40,392,690 of JBAIAC010000028.1, read as the reverse complement.
TACAAATTGCAAATGGGGGACAAAGTCATGTTATATGAAATTGTTTTTAAATATTCATTTAAGAATTCTCTCCTAACAGAATCTTTGAGATGCAGAAAGGGCTTTCATTAAAATTGTGAAAAACAGGGAAAAAAGAGCCATGTCACTCCTTTATTACTGTTGTGGAACTTCAAAAATGTTTTCAGTTTAAGCTGCGAGTCAGCTGTAACTTTGAAGTCAGGGTTTTGGTAATCAGATCCACAATTATTTTTGTACCATTAAAATATTTACCTAACTTTCTCAATTATTAGAGCTTCCTTGATCTGTGGGATACAAAAAAAGCATAGGATTTTATGTACAAAAAGTGTATGTTTGGTATTTAAAATTATACTGATCTCTAGAACACAATACTTAAATATTAATGTGTTTCTAAAAACGTTACTGGGCAAGTTTAACATCAGAACATCAAGTGTTAACTTTATTTTTATTTAGAATACAATTAATGCCTTTCTCGTGCACATTATGTACAATATCGTGGGTGGGATACAGCTCACAGCATCAAGTTTCAATGCAAGAATGCAAACGAAGACCAGACCCCTTGTAGATTTTAAATACCTTTTTTAGAATACAGTTGGTAACTTTATCAATAAAGGACAAACATTTTTATCCAAACCAAGAAATATCACTCTTCAGCTAATATCTTGCACTGCTTATTTAAAAACAAAAAAAACCTAAACTTTGGAAATGCAAGTTTATAATGGAAGAGCTAAATTTAGTCTTACCCCATGACCTTACAGATTCTTATGCATGTGAGGAGTACCACTGAACTCACCAGGACTACTCACATGTGTTTGCAGAATCAATTAGCAGCATGTAAAGCTAACAAATAAGTGAGACAATTGTGTAAATTATTTGCTTTTTGCAAGATAAGCAAATAAACTGTAGAAGACTGAGAATTTCTCAAAGTTTGGATAATTTTCAAAAGATTTCATATCAAAAGGAATACGGATTTTTAATTTGGTTGTTAGCAGAGGTCTATTTCCAAACAAAGTGTCAGAGTATGGATTTTAGCCAAATAAAACTTTAGGTTTCTGCACCTTTTTAAAAATACCCTAGATTGAATACACTTGTTAAAAACCCACAAATTTTCCCCAATTACTTTACTCCCATTGCAATAAAAAGTATGATGCAATCAGCATCTACCACCTCCTCATACTAACTTGAAATCTGCCGTACAGCTGTGCATGCAGTAAGACCAGAAATTAGAAAAAAAAATATTTGCCAGTAAACTGGCAGGTAATTAAAAGTTGACTGGACTTTTTAGACCAATTAACGTGGTCCAGGATATTGTATAGTTTAAGGGTAGAGGAAATAAAATGTTTAGTATTCAGTTCATAACATTTTAAACCTACAAGCTATGAGTAAAAACAGCAGAATGAAAGCCTTTCTTCACTCTCCTTCCAAATGTATCTAGCTCTCTTGCAACAACCGGCAGAATTTACACTTAATCATGCATGTGATGCCATTAGGTAAGTAATGCAGCTGGCTAAAAAGCCTCAGAGAATTGATGGAGATAGTTTTGCCACTTTTCCTGCAAACAACTTCTTTCTAAGTAAGCCCCAATACAATTTACCACAGAGGAATAATAGTACTGATTACAGCAGGAGACTAGAAGTCAACTCACTTGGTCTGCAACTGCCTCTATCACTGAGTCACTGTGTGGCCTTCAGCAACTTCCTCAGTTTTCCTATGTTAAATGTTTATAGGCCAAATTTGTTTTAAACTTGCGTGCCCAACATCAGGAAACTGTGTAAAACACCAAAAATGTTCAGAGGTTGTCAGCACCTGAAGTCACCTCCCTGAGACTTCAGTGGGAATTTTGGACACTCCGAACCTCTGAAAATTAGGTAACTAAATAAATGGTTGACTTTTACCAACACCCAAGTTGTAAATTTTAATCTGAATGCTTATATACTTCACAGAGAAACTGATATTTCAATGTATGCTTGTGAAACACTTTGCATTCTGTTGAAAATGTTGTAAGTGACACATTAAACATGGTTTATACTCTCTAGATTGAATAAATGATGCCTCAAAATGTAAGGCATTTTACATTGACCTAATAAATATACTTAATAGGACAAAAATCTGTGTCTTTAAACCACTAATCAATGTTTACTAATATGCAAGGCTAATTGGGTGAGGTTCCCTACTGGCAAGGGGAAAAAACTCCATTTTTGGAAAGATTTAAATACTAGTTAGCTCAATTTATGAAAGTGAAATAACTTGTGGGTAACACAAATGCTGCAGTGGTGAGAGAATCCCAGGTGGTGTGGGAAGGAGGGATTAGTTCAGGCTTTACTCTGAATTCTTGACTTGACAATTCTGTGATTACTACTACAAGAGCATTAATTTCTCCCCCTCCTCTGACTCTTGGGGCTAGTCTACACTTACCCGCTGCGTCGGAGGCTTCGGATCGATCTTCTGGGTTCGATTTATCGCGTCTTGTCTAGATGCGATAAATCGAACCAGGAAGTGCTCCCCCGTCGACGCCGGTAATCCTGCTCTGCGAACGGAGCAGGCGGAGTCGACGGGGGAGCCTGCGCGCCGCCGTGTGGACCAGGGGTAAGTACTTTTTAGTTTGAAATAAGATACTTCGACTTCAGCTACGTTATTCACGTAGCTGAAGTCGCGTATCTTACTTCGAACTTGGGGGCTAGTGTAGACCAGCCCTCAGGGTATGTCTGCACCTCATGTGATGCGACTGTAGCTTGGGTACACATATCCCAGCTAGCTGTATTCAGGGCTTCAGCACAACCTAACTGCCTACACAAAGCATGTCCCCCTAGCATGGGTACGAATAGCAGGATAGATGGTGAGGCACTGTTTAGGCAAGTAAAGACATGCCTGAACCCTGCGATTATGTGCCCTACACATCTCTCTACAAGCACAAGCAATGTCTCCCCTGTCCACAGAGCTATTTTTAGCAGTGTAGTGTCCTGCTGCCAGAGTCCTTCCCCCAACGCAGGGAAAGGCTCTAGCAGAAGAAAGGCTCCAGCAGCTACTCACTGCTGGAGCCTTTCACTCGTGCGTGTAGTTATACCCCGCGGTGTGGACACAGCTTGCTTTTCACTAACACATAGCTACATGTACCCTATACGCTGCCAATAATATGTACTGTAGACATCTACCTTAGGTAATTATCCAGGGGTCCGGGCAGGCTTGTACAGCCCAAGTTGAAGCCCCCGTTGCGGTACCCAGCTAGCTAGATACAGCTAATTTGGATAGGTCTACACACCAGGATTGCTATGCAGGCATACCCTAAGGGCTGTAAGGAAAATTTCAACTAGCACTCAAGAGATTGCTATTTCCATTCAAATGGAGGCTAACAATACACCAAAGTCCTTTTGTCACCATAAAGTATTCAAAAGGAACTGTGAATATTTTCTCCATTATTCTTACGTGTTAGCAGTTAGTCTCAAAGCTCAGTGTCTTAGCTACCATGAGATAAATCAGAGGTAACTTATGTCAACCTTGTATCTAATTCTTAACTCTAAGGTATTCTTGAGTTTTGGCAAATGCCAAATTCTTCATGTGTCACTGATAAATAATCCGACAAAGTGGATATTCACCCACGAAAGCTTATGCTCCAATACGTCTGTTAGTCTATAAGGTGCCACAGGACTCTGTCGCTTCTGAAAAATAAGCCATTTTTTTAGTCACATCCGCTCTTGAGCGATGAGGAAGGCGGAGAGGGGAGAGCAGTGACCAGGAAGGAGAGGGCAGGGGGCGGGACCTTGAGGGGAGAGGAGCAAGCAAGGACAGGGTCTTGGGGAGGGGGAAGGCAAAGCAGGGGTTGAGTGTTGCGGGGCGGGGGGGGGGGGGGAAGAGGTGGCAGGGGGTTCCGGTTTTCAGAAATTAGAAAGTTGGCAACCCTAACAACATCTCCAAAAGCTATCTTTCTTTGACTTCCACACAGCTAAATTTGATCTATTTCAGTTGACTACTGAAAACTCCTTTCTGGTCTGGACAAATGCCACATTGCCGCTCTACCCTTAAATTCATTTAAACACTGGTGCAAACATCTTCCTGGATTGTCATCTCATGCACAATAACCCTCATTCTGTGTATCCCTCCATTGGCGCCTCCTCTTCCACCACATGAAGAATGGACTATTTGTATTCTGTATTTAGGCCCTTAGGGCTTAGCTCTGCCCCATTTCTTACATGCTACAGAGTCATCTATGCCCTCTTCTGCCACACCAGTGATGTCAGCCTTTATTTTCCATTAGTCAAACTGTCCAACAAGCATTGTCATGCTTTTGTCCATACAACCCCTTATATATCAGAGGAGCTCCCTTTAAAAATCCATAAATGCACTACATTATTCTTCTCCACATCCCACCTTAACTCACCTAGGCTGTGCCTCCTCCCCCATCTCCACCTGTTCTTTCTTATCTTAGACTTGGTTTGTAAACGCCTTGAGGCAGAAACGGTCTTTTCATTTTGTTTGCACAGTGCCCATGAGACTGGGATCATGAACTCCAGCTGAAATCTCTTAACACTACTGTCATAACTGAACAATGGGGCTCTCTGCAGGTTACAGAATATTGAACTGCATTGGTGTACACTTTTCATATTTAAGGGCTAGATTTTTCTTAAAATGAAAGCTTTGATTCTGAAGAGTTTGAAGATTCAAGATTCCCATTTGCCCAGAGCTAGTAGATTTTTCAAACTGCGATCATCTACTTTTTTAAAGGCAGGCTAACTCAAAGTCTTTCTTCTTTAATTACAATTGTCATTTAATTAGTAACAGTGATTTAAAAATTAGAAATAAGAGTAAAGCCAAAGTACTTTTACAAAAAAGATTGTTTAACTTCTCGTTCTTATATCAGAACCAGGGGAGCCATGTTAATGTATCACAGGCAAGAATCACAAAAGCGGGCAAGTGGTAACTATTAATGCAACACTTTATATTGACAAAACGCTGTACAAATAATTGAAAACATGACGAGCTGTAAGTTGATGGCTGAGCACTTGGACAGCATGATAGTACTGTAGTATATAAAGATTTAGACCCTTTTCTCTTACAGAGAGTATTATGTTCTGAAGTCAAACGTAAATCCTACATGGTATTTATGATACTTACTGTGTCAGGTCACTTCTCAATGACTACTATGGAGACACGAGAAGCAAGCATTTTCAGAACAATTTTACCAGCAGCTATAATCTTTGGAGGTTTTTCACTACCACTCTCTCCTTCAGTAAGAGGAGTGTGTGAAATTAAGATATACAATTTTTAGAAACGGTTTTCTCAGGATTTCTCTACTTACGATTCAAAACACTGAAGAGTGCATCTATCTGTGCTGCGATAAGCCAAGGTCTACAATTTAAGGAAGTGTCTGGTGTTCACTGAAAATCATCAACAGACTTCATAGTCCACACTAAAGTGCATTCAGGTTCAGCATTTAACATATGTACAGTCAACTCAGATTTCCTCTTAACATATAATGCTATTGATCACATATTCTATTGATCACAAGTGATATATCAGGAAATAAACACCTAAAATTTTGTTTTACTCTACTAGAATAGTCCATTGAACTGAACTATGTTATACAAAACCTTTTTTAAAAAAGATGGTACATATAATTTTAAATAAAGTTGTACATAAGCCATTACACTAAAAGCTAGCTTTTACAGCGAGACACTTTTGTTAAAGTAAATTAAAGCATCCGATTCATTAAGTAGTTCAAAGCTGAATTAAAGAGTTGGCACTGAAAACAAAAGATAGCAATGTGAACAACAGACCTTTGTAACCCTTGTTGCCTGCCCCATCTCTCATTGTATGCCTTGAAATCATCCAGTACAGTATCATGGACATTCCATAATCCAAAAATCTTTATTTCATGGTAGACATAGCAGTCTTATATTTAACAAAATAAGACATCTTACATGTAACAAAATAAGCCCCCAAAACTGTTTAATAAATAAAAAACAATATACTCTTTGTGCTGCCAGGGAATACTAAAAGCTTGAAATTGCTCTTGACAAATCCAGCTGCTATGCGGTATTTGCATTTGGTCTAACACAACACGCTTCTGGGCTGCCGAGCTAAAAATTGGATTATTTCATTGTCTAAGTACGTAGGCGTCTGTACCCTAAAGGATCTTGGCTTTCAAGTCAATCCATGTCTGAGAATCAGACTGCATAACTTGAACTCTACAACAGCCACAGTCTGGCAACAAGAAACATCAGACAGACCAAATAATTCTGCTCCTCTGGACAAATTTTAAAGGAAGATTTATGCAAAATAGAAGTTTAAAATGAAAACTGCCTGCTTATTCACACAGCAAATAAGTACTGAGCTATAGACAGACTCCATACAAAAAGTACAATGGAACTTTTGTTTCAGACTGTGCTATTTCACTCAACTACATCAATAAGTTTAGCGCATATAACCAGGGCCAGTGGGAAATGCTCTGATCCTGATTTTATCTACTTTTTTAAAATACCTCATTGCTTGCAAAGATATCAGGTACTTATGTACTAAATGAAGTTTAAACTCAATTTTACTACATAGATTGCTTTCCGAACGTACTAGTGTTTTCAACTGGCAGTGCAGAAAACTAGCAATCACCAAACATCCCCATTTAAACTGAGAGATTTTCTTGACAGTATTTTTGGGACCATTATTCTACTAACCTTCTAAACCAAGGCAAACAAAAAACATAGAAGGATTCACTTTATGCAGATGTAAGGGGTGGGCAGAGGAAGGGTTTTATTAAGTAATGCTTTGCCTTATGAGCAGTATTGCCAAGATGCCCAAATCAAAGATAGAGATTGCTGCACTAGGCCCTCTAGAAACACGTTGGAAGACATATATGGTCCTTGCTTTTAAGGGTTTAGAGTCAAATTTATATTTACCCATAACCCTGTTTTAATCTCTGACAAACTTACCCTTTCCTAGCTTCTTTGCCCCCCAATTTTTCTATCATCCTTGTTTGAGCCACAAAACTTTGAGTGGTCATAAAATCATACAAATGTGGAGCTGGAAGAGACCTTAGAGGTTATCTAGCCCTTCCCCCCTCTGCTGGGGCAAGATTAAGTATACCTAAACTAGTGGTTCCCAAAGTAGGTACCCAGACTCCCAGGGGTCCACCATGAACATAAGAACGGCCATACTGGGTCAGACCAATGGTCCATCTAGCCCAGTATCCTGTCTCCTGACAGTGGCCAATGCCAAGTGCCCTAGAAGGAATGAACAGAACAGGACAATTATCCATCCCTTGTCATTCAGTCCCAGCTTCTGGGAGTCAGATGCTAGGTACACCCAGAGACACGGTTGCATCCCTGACCATCTTGGTTAATACCCATTGATGGACCTATCCTCCAAGAACTTATCTAGTTCTTTTTTGAATCCCATTATATTTTTGGCCTTCACAACATCCCCTGGCAATGAGTTCCACAGGTTGGCTGTGCATTGTGTGAAGACAACTTCCTCATATTTAATACCTGCTGCATATTAATTTCTTTGAGACCCCTGGTTGTTGTGTCATGTGAAGGGAGACAATAACACTTCCCTATTCGTGATTTTATAGGACCTCTATCACAGCCCCCAAGTCATCTATTTTCTAAGATGAACACTTCCAGCCCTTTTAATCTCTCCTCAGGGCCGTTTCATACCCTTAGTCAATTTTGTTGCCCTTCTCTGTACCGTTTTCATTTCTTATATATTTTGGGAGGGATGGGCTGACCAGAACTGCATACATATTCAAGGTGTGGCTGCACCCTATACAGATACTCTATTATCTACCCCTTTCTTAAGGATTCCTAACACTGTTAGCTTTTTTGACTACTGCTCCCCACTGAGCAGATGTTTTCACATTTTTCCTTTCGTTCCTTTGTAAGTCTTATTTTAACAATTGGCGGTTTAGGGACTCCAAGAACGGTATTGTGTCCCTGACCAGCTAAGCTAATAGCCACTGATCGATCTACTCTCCATGAACTTGTAACAGTTCAAAAAAGAATTAGATACATTTGGCCTTCACAGCATCCCCTGGCAACAAGTTCAACAGGTTGACTGTATTGTATGAAGTACTTCCTTCAGTTTGTTTTAAATCTGCTGCCTATTAATTAATTGAATGATCCCTGGTTCTTGTGTTATGGAAAGGGGTACATAAAGTGAATGGGGAAGTGTTCTCCCCAGCATTCATGAGTTTATAAATCTCTATCATATCCCCCTTAATCATCTCTCTTCCAAGACGAACAGTCCCAGTCTTTTTAAACACTCCTCAAATGAAAGCTGTTCCATGCCCTTAGTAATTGTTGCCCTTCTCTGTACTTTTTCCATTTCTAATATATCTTTTTTGAGATGGGGTGACCAGAAACGCACCCACTTTCAAGGTGGGAGCATACTATGGATTTATAGAGGGGCAAGATAGTTTGTCTTAACGGTTCCTTCCCCAATGGTTCTTAACATTGCTAGCTTTATTGACTGCCACTGTTCATTGAGTGGATGGTTTTAGAAAACTGTCCACAATGACTCCAAGATCTCTTTCTGAATAGTAACAGTTAATTTAGACCCCCATCATTGTGTGTGTAGTTGGGATTGTTTTCCAATGTGCATTACTTTGCATTTATCAACATTAAATTTCATCTGCCATTTTGTTGCCAAGTCACTCAGTTTTATGCGATCACTTTGTAACTCTTTGAACATAAGAACGGTCATACTGGGTCAGGCCAAAGGTTCATCTAGCCCAGTATCCTGTCTTCTGATAGTGGCCAATGCCAGGTGTCCTAGAGGGAATGAACAGAACAGGTAATCATCAAGTGATCTCTCTGCTGTCGGCAATTCCCAGCTTCTGGCAAACAGAGGATAGAGACACGATCCCTGCGCATCTTGGCTAATAGCTATTGACAGACCTATCCTCTGGCAAGGACTTCCACAGGTTCACTGTGGGTTGTGTGAAAAAATACTACCTGTTGTTCGTTTTAAACCTGCTGCCTATTCATTTCATTTGGTGACCCCCTAGTTCTTGTTTTATGAGAAGAAAATTAATAACACTTCCTTATTTACTTCCTCCACACCAGTCATGATTGTATAGACCTCTATCATATCCCCCCACCCCCCCTTAGTCGTCTCTTTTCCAAGATGAAAAGTCCCTGTCTTATTAATCTCTCCTCATTAGGGCAGCCGTTCCATACCCCTAATCATTTTTGTTGCCCTTTTCTGAATCTTTTCCAATTTTCTGTCTTATCTATCCCTTTCTTAAATGATTTCCAACATTCTGTCACTTTTTTGACTGTCACTGCACACTGCGTGGATGTTTTTAGAGAACTATTCACGACGACTCCAAGATCTCTTTCTTGAGTGGTAACAGCCAATTTAGACCCCATCATTTTATATGTATAGTTAGGATTATGTTTTCCAATGTGCATTACTTTGCATTTATCAATACTGAATTTCATCTGCCATTTTGGTGCCCAGTCACCCAGTTTGAGAGATCCTTTTGTAGCTCTTCGCAGTCAGCTTTGGACTTAATCTTGAGTAATTTTGTACATCTGCACACTTTGCAACTTCACTGTTTACCCCTTTTTCCAGATCATTTAAGAATATGTTGAACAGCACTAGTCCCATTACACATCCCTGGGGGGCTCACTATTTACCACTCTCCATTCTGAAAACAGACCATTTATTCCTATCCTTTGTTTCCTGTCTTTTAATCAGTTACTGATCCATGGGATGACCTACCCCCTTATCCTATGACTGCTACAGAGCCTTTTGGGAGAAAAGCCTGTTAAAGGCTTTCTGAAAGTCCAAGTACACCAATATCCACTGGATCACCTTGGCTCACGTTTGTTGGACACCCCCCCTCAAAGAATTCTGATATTGGTGAAGCATACTTTCCCTTTACAAAAGCCTTGTCGACTCTTCCAACATATCATGTTCATCTCGGTGTCCGAGATGGGTTTTTTACTATAGTTTTAACTAATTTACCTAGTACTGAAGTTAGACTAATGGTCTTATAATTGCAAGGATTTTCTCTGCAGCTGTGCTTTCTTTATTAAAAAAAACAAACTCAGCATTACAGGGGCTATCTGCCAATTATCTAGCACAGAGGCTGATCGAAGGAATAGGTTACATATCACAGTTAGTAGTTCTGCAATTTCATGAGTTCCTTCAGAGCTCTTTTAGAGTAAATACCATCTGGTCCTGGGGACTTACTACTGTATAACTCATCAATTTGTTACGAAGCCTCCTCTTTTGACATCTCAATCTTGGAGAGTTCCTCAAATTTGTCACCTAAAAAGAATGGCTCGGGAATCTCCCTCACATCCTCTGAGTGAAGGCTATTGCAAAAAATACATTTAGCTTCTCCGTAACAGCCTTGTCTTCTCTGAGTGCTCCTTTAGCACCTTGATCTTCCACTGATTTTTTAGCAGACTTTCTGCTTCTGATGTACTTAACATTTGCTGTTAGTTTTTGTTTCTTTTGGTAGTTGCTCTTCAATTCTTTTTGGCCTTCCTAATTATACTTGACTTGCCAGAGTTTATGGTCCTTTCTATTTTCCTCTTAAAGGATTTATCTTCCAATTTTTAAAAGGATGCCTTTTTGACTCTAACAGCTTCTTTTGCTCAGTTTAGCCATGGTGGCATATTTTTGGTCAGGAGGGTAATAGATATTGTTTGAACCTCTAATGGGTTGGGTTTTTTTTAAGTTTCCATGCAGCTTGCAGGCATTACACTCTTGTGACTGTTCATTTTAATTTCTGTTGAACTAGCTCTCTCATTGTATAGTTCCCCCTTTTTAATGTAAATGCTACTTTGGGGGTTTCTTCAGCATTTCCCCCCCCCCCCGCCCTAAATTAAGTGCCTCTCATCTTGTGGGTTCCAGGACTAGCTTTTCTAAGAAGCAGTCATTAATGGTGCCTAGAAAATGTATTTCTGCATCCCATCCTGACGTGACATGTACCCAGTCAAAATGGAGATAATTTAAATCCCGTTATTGGGTATTCTGGTTTTGTATCCTCTCTATTCTCCCTGAGCATTTCACCATCACTACAGCCATCCTGATCAGGTGGTCGTTAGTATAGTCGTACTCCTATACTCTTTATTATTCAAGCTTGGAATTTCTGTCCATAGAATTTCTAGGGTACTGCTTTATTCAGTTAAGATTTTTACTGTATTTGACTCTATGCTCTGTCACATATAGTGGCACTTCCCAATCAGTGTAACTACTCTGTCACTACTCCACATTTTGTACCCTGGTATTATCATGTCCCACTGATCATCATTCCATCAAGTTTCTGTGGTGCCTATTATATCAATATTCTCATTTAATACCAGGCACTCAAGTTCACCCATCTTAGTAGGTAAACTTTTTGTATTTGTATGCAAGTACTTATAAAATTTGTCAACATTTAGTTGTCTGTCTTCACTTGATGTAATCTCCCTGAGCGTGTGTGTGTATTAGAAATTTAAGTATAGTCCTTATGACTTATTAATGAATTCTTTGATCAGCAATATTACACATTTTTGATTTGTAAAGTAGAGCAACTTTATGTGCCAAGATGTATGAAAATCTTAAACTCAATATTTTCCGCAGATTTTTTGTTGGCCTACTGCTAGTAAATTTGAAACATGTTTTTTAAAAATATAATGGGAAATATGCTACAGAATAGGAGGTACTTACATACACATACACCTTAAATGCTCTGCAGAGAGTCTTTGCTTTTCACCCACCATAGGCTTAGCCCAGAAAGGAGCTACAGCAAGTCAACAGCTATATGCTTATGAATGTAGTTTCATCTGATGAAATAATTACAGGTATATTCGGCAAAGACACACTAAAATGGATCTCACTGACAAAGGCATGACTAACTGAATAGTCCCTTTTAGAAAAAATACACTGCAGCAAAACCACAGAAATGGTAAAAGGCTAAAAGGAAAAAACAAACAAACATTATCTCTGCTAATTCAAGGGAAGTGAGAATTGGGTTATCTTATTCCCCAGAGGGTCAGACAAACCAATATTGATGAGCCAAGTGTTGTAAGTTATTTTAAGAGAATACATCATCTTCAGGTAGTTACTAATATCAGGAACAGCCAGAAGACCGGATCAATTTGATGACTGGAATAAATAGCTTATATTATGCATGGCATAATTAGAGAGATATTGGAGAGACAAGGAGTATTAGGTAATAATTTTGTATTGGACCAAATTGTGAAAAACACAAGCTTTTGAGTTTTACTGTCCAACTTGTCAAATGCCCTTAATCTACTGATTACTGTTAGCCACAACTGAAGTAAAGCTTCAAGTTGTATTGCACAAATGAGTCTCCTAATTAGACATGGGGCAGAAATTTTGGAGAATGAGGAACCCTAATTCAGATGTCAAGCTCAATGAGTGAATCAGAGCCAAAAGAACAGAATGCAGTTTCATGCATTGTTAATGTCAGAGATGTCTTCTTTGCACAACTTTAGGTTCAATGCAGTCTATCTAGTTCACTCTTGATCTAGCATTAAAAAAGGCTGTGAATTTAAGAATTGAACAAGACTGCTGATGAGGACACATTTATCACCACCAGATTTTTATTTTTAAACTACATTTTTTTTAAATAATTGATTCCAAACTGCAGCAAGTACACATTGCAGTGTGAACATATTCATTTATAAACCCATTTTTATTTCTTCAGACATTCAGTAAGTCTTTGAAGCTTGCTTGCTAAATATTTTGAAGTCTCCAGCTGTCTGCAATTTAGATATTACCAAAAACTTTATTTTCTCAAAATAAAAGTGGTAATATTCACACTTAGATAACATTCACTTTCATAGATCAAGTACTTAGTAAAACTGCATAAGCAGCACCACTATTTTACAAAGATACTACAAAACAGAGGTTAAACTCAAGGTTACCTGGTAAGTCAGTAGCAGAATTGGGAAAAACAACTCAGATATGCTGGCTCCCACCTCCCAAGTCTAATCAGCCTGACCCCACAGGTGCCCCACATTTATTTTATCCTCATGCATGTTGACCCATAACAATTTGCAAGAAAAGCCACAAAGATATTACCTATTATTGCACCTGTTCATGCTATCTGAAACAGAATAATCTTACTGTATGCAAATCCAGACAGACTCTTCACGGTTGGTATCAATGTCTGTAATGCTTACCTGCTATATATCTCATTTTAAAAATCCGAGCATACCTGACCTAACCATAAGTTACTGAAAGCAGAAATCTACCTACTTTCTGTACTTACGACTTTAATAGTGACCATTTATCATCTGTGTGCATCAAATGCTAGCATCACAAATAACTAACCCAAATGTTCCTATGCCAAGATTATTCTTCATAGTTAGCTCTGTTTTGAAAATTACTATAGTTAAATGAAGCCAACATTTATAAGTTACACTGATTCATAGCTGTTCTTTTTCATCAATACATTTATTTGTTGTCTTTTAATAGAAACAAAACTGTAGTTAAATAAAACTAAATTTCCCTGATGGTTGGAGAATACTTTAATCCAATCTCAATACACAGCAATTGCAAAGTGTACAGGCTGATGTGACACTTGTTAACTTAATCAAACTCGAATTTTACTACACTTAACAGTTTCCAAAAATTCAAATTAGAAAATACTGGACTAGAACTATGTTCTCTTAGCCACTTATTTTTCCATGTCATATAAACTGACACCCCCTTTTGCCAGTGAACAAAGCAGGGTATACAACCTTCATTGAGCCCAGAAGCTTACGGTCTGGACTGACCAAAGACTGCTAGAGAAATTATGCTTGTTTCTCTGGGAAGAGAAGGAAGTAGATTTGCTCTTGCATACATGGGCTACTAGGTAGTGAGAGGTTTCAGAGTGGTAGCCGTGTTAGTCTGTATCAGCAAAAACTTTTTTAGGGAGTTTCTTGAGCAGATGGTGTAGTTTCTTTTGGTAACCCTCAGTGGGATGAGAGTGGAATGGCCTGTAGAATGTGGTGTCAGAGTTGCCTAGCAGCGTCTTGTTCCTATTCCGACCTAGTCATACCTTCTTGTCAACTGTTTGACATGAGCCACCCTGATTACCACTACAAAAGTGATTTTTTTTTGTCCTGTTGATAATAGCCCACTTTAATTGAATTGTCTCGACCCCCCACTTGGTAAGGCAACTCCCATCTTTTCATGTACTGTTATATATATCTTCTTACTGTATTTTTCACTCCATGCATCTGATGAAGTGGGTTTTAGCCCACGAAAGCTTATGCCCAAATACATTTGTTAGTCTCTAAGGTGCCACTTGTACTCCTCATTGTTTTTGTTTTAGGTAGAGAGAGTTATCTTGGTGTTAACTGGCCACTTCACTTTGTTGAATGTTTCTGACAATGTGTGTTAACGACTTACGATAAACAATTTGTTCCACCTTATATTAGCTGGGACATTTGAGTACATTTCCTAGATCTTTAAAGAAGAGCTCTGTGTAAGTGCGAAAGCTTCTCTCTCTCACCAATAGAAGCTGGTCCAATAAAAGATAATATCTCACCCACTGTGTCTAATCCTCGGATTAACATGGCTACATCACCTCTTTAAAACATCCTGAGAGCAGAGTCTGGGACACTTCTAAATAGGCTCAAATCTTTGAAAAACAGAGGCAGGAGCATGAATTTTGAAAACATGTCCCTCTCCACAGTTGAACACAGAACCTGGTGAGTCAGGACAGAACAAACCAGAATGTGCGCTTGACCATGTCCTCTGGCAATCAGCAGTTTGACTTTGAGAGATTCCTCATCCACTGAGTGATTACTCTAGACAAAGTATGAGTCTGACTGCCCCTAACTTCCCGGCTAAGTTGAGTCATCTAAGAGATAGAGTATCCCTAATTCACTATTTTGGAGGAAAGATGGGAAGGACAAGTTCTAGAGACTCCACTGGATAAACATGGATAGCCCACTACCTTGAACCAGGGAGCTGAACTCTACTGGAGTAATGTTTTGAACCTCAGCGATGTGAGAAATCAGATAAGCCACCAGTGGATACCCTCCTGTGTTGAAAAGCACCATCTTGACTGCAGGGGAACCAAAGGCAGGCCCAGAAGAGACAGAAGGATGCTACAGAACTGGTGGAAAGGGAGGCCTCTTTAGGTTGTTCCTCTGCAGGGGGGAGAACAGGAAGGATGTTAAAAAAAGCTCTCTGCTAGGAAGAGGTCATGAAGCTGCAGCGGCCTTGTTCTGCTAGGCTAGACTACAGGGTATAAGAGCTCCCTCACTGAAAAGGAGAAGCTCAAAGGGGAGCACAGCTCCTTTATCTCTATTTCAATTTGAAAGCCATCAATGGAATCTCCTCCTGGCTATCTGCGCTGATGGCTCCGCTGATCAGGATGCAGCTCCTGGTCTTTCTGAGCTGATGCTGGGCACAGAAGTGAGGTGCAGCCACCTAGTTTCTGGCCCCTACTAAATTCTACAGTCTGCCAACTATGTCAAGTCCACATGGGCCTTGGCCAGGAAGAATGGGCCCCAAGAACACCATGTAAATCAAATCAACCCAACTGATTGATGCTGAAGTCTCCCGGATCAACAAAAGCAGCGCTTCCTTCTCCTAATTCATAAGGAATCCAGGTGCCAACTAGGGCACTGGAACAAAGAAAAACTGTCAGTCGGCCTTCCTGAACTGGCAAGCAGAACCTGAAAGGAGCCAACAGGAAGATGACTGGAAGCCAATATTTTCTTGATTCCTTCTTGACTAAAAGCAAAGGGAGTAACCCCCATGGTTTACATTGGCCTAAATCAATCCCCGAATTAGGAAGACAAGTGTTAATCTAATTTAACACTACTAGGAATGAAATCTGTTTTTTCTATTAATTACAGAACAGTAACCAGAACAATGTTATCCATGAAATTGTGCATGTAGCTTCAAGATGGAGAGGCACAAAATATACTGCTTAAGTCTGTTTTTATCTTAAGTCTGGATTCTAGAAGAAAAGGCAGAACTGTATGGAAATTTAAAATCACATGAAATGGGATCTAAACGAATTAAACTGGTTAAGTAATCGCTATACAAGTTTAGAATAATTAAACAAGCTAACAAGAGAATTTTTTATAAAAGTAAAATTCTGAGTGTGAAGTTCAGGTTCCTATAACTGCACTTAGTCAGTGAAAAAGGAAGGAACTGAGGTGATAGGGGTTAACAAGGCCCCACAATACTTCAACTTCAGATGCTTAGTGCCATGAAGGGGCACTCAAGCCATCTCCACAAGCACTGCTTTTCTAGAATGTTACCAGAACTCAAGAGCATTTTCCCACCCCACGGTGGGGGTTGGGGTGAGAGAGAAAAAGATTAACTCACGTCCCAAGTGGGAATATTCAGAAGCCACCTTAAGGAACACAATATGTTTATACTATATGAAAGTAAAAATAAGCAAAATGATAGTATTGCTGCTGGGGGACTCTTCTACTACAAAGTCCTAGAGTAATATGACAATACAGTTTTAAGTTGTTACTCTAGGCTACAGTAATATTACTGCTAAGGATCTCTGACAGAAATTGTTGGTTCGAAGGAAAGAGCTGCTTGATGACTCAGGATTCCACTGTGGCACTAGGAAGCAGTGTACTGACAGAGTTACTGTGTCAAAGAAGGCACCAGACTAAGGCTTTGAACACGAGTCATCTTTAATTACCTCAAATTTTCACAATAAAAAATGTTTTAGAAAACTGACCAAAGCACTGGAGCTAAATTTATGTATAGCTCCTTTTGCCTTAGTGGTGACAAGACTATGGTAATTTTTCTTCACTTCCTGTGCTGAACTGTGGTGTAGTGTCTGTGTCCTGTCATACTGCTGCTGCATTTCAGGGGTTGGGGAAAAACTGGTTTTCAGAATGAATGGTATTGTAGAATTTTACTATACCAGCTTTGTGTGGTACAAGTCAGAGTCCTCAACCAGAATTAGAGAGATTTAATTCATAAATTGACATGGACCTATTAGCAACAGTGAAGAAAGCTCATCCTTAGGTGACTAATTCAAACCTTCTACCATGCAGCGCTGCCACAGAAGATTATTTGAAGGGACTCTTAAAAGTATCTCATTAATCCTGCCAAAGATTATCCACAGGTTATATATTACTCATATCTATAAAGCAAATTATGTTGAATTGTTAACACTAAAGTTCATTAGTAGATCAGTCACCATAGAAAGGTTACTGCCATCAATGGCTGTTTATGAAACAGTACAGAGAATCTATTTTTTAGTTCTACAACTTTAAGACACCATCCAAACTTCACCTTATATTGTTTGTTTTTCAAGAGATGCACCTCAAATTCATGATTTTTCTGAGCTCAATGAGGACTTGAAGCATGATCAATTGTCATAAATGGGAAGCATATTTAATGAAACATGGAATAAAGAAAATAAATTCACATTCAATTTCATTTCTGTTCCTACACAGTAAAGTTTTGTTTTTAAACACAGTTACTCACAAAGTGTCTCTCCACATCATCCCTGAAAAGCTAAATTATCTCCTGTGCTGTTCATGCACCTGCAGTTGAACACACACAAAAAAAATGGAGCAGAAAGTCAGACTGACATCAAGAAACAGAGCATAGATTCCCAGATCCCAAAGATTTTAGCAAAGCAGGGCAAGATCTGTCCAAATCATTTATACTCAACTGATTCTCTCCTTCCTTGTTCCATCAACTGTCCCCACTGACACTTAGGGATAAAAGAATGAACGAGAAACCAAAAAATGCTTTTCTGTAGGCAAATATTACATTACTATTGCTGGGGGGCTGGAACAATTTGTATTGGGGGGAGGGGGAGGGTTATAAGCCACTGAACCAAACTGTAATCCCTGTACGTGACAGAAACCACTTCAAGCCAGAGAGTGCTGCCACACCCCGAGCACCTCTAGTTCCAACACTTATGACTACTGCTCCTGCTGTGGGAATGAGGATGAATTATGAAAACTAATCAAGTGAGCAGGGAAACTACAGGCCCTAGGTTTTTCAAATTAATCTCATGGTTTAACCTAGCTGTGCCTGATCCTGCCTAGCTATCCCATGAACAGTTTACTAAAATGGGACCTGTGACTATCTTAGGAATGAAAGGGAGAACCAGCCTAAATCATCAGTTTGTGATAACACACACACACATTAAAAGAAAAAAAAGCCTCAATTTTTATGAGCCATATTTTTTAAATGCACCATAATCATTTACCAAATATTTACAGTATCAACCCCCCACTCTTCATTCTCAAAGGTTTACTCTTAAAATACCTTTACAATAATCAGAGATTGATTTTAGTGCTCAATCATAACTCACTTTAAATGTACAGATTTTGCTAAAGGGCACACTGCTGCAATTTTACTTAATAAAGCACACTATTTTCATTTGCAACTAACAGAATTGTAACTCATTCACTGCGAAGTATATAATACCATTGAATTACTCTTATTTTTAGTTCTGAACTTATTTACTTTGCTATTTTGTGTTATAAAGAAAAAAAACTGCAACAAAAATTAGCTACTGTATGGACTTTATATTGGTTACTTTTATGAAAGATGGTACACTGAGCTTTATAGTCCTAAAACACTTTTTGAACAGGTTGTTCTCTCATTTGCATTTATAGGTGTTAAATGAGTTGTACTATTCATGTGGATGAAGTGGAAGATAATTTCACATAAAAGGTTTATAAAATGGCACATTGGTTTAAAAACAGCACAAAGCTCACAAGTCAGTCCTATAAAAAAGAAAATAAATTTAGGAATTTCTGCAAATCCCTCAGGCACTCAGCCTCAGTTAACAAATAAAGATCTCTATACCAATACCACCATGCAAATAAGGGCTTATACCAGGGGTGGCCAACCTGAGCCTGAGAAGGAGCCAGAATTTACCAGTGTACATTGCCAAAGAGCCACAGTAATAAGTCAGCAGCCCCCCGCCCCCCATTAGCTCCCCCCGATCCCAGCGCCTCACACCCACTGGCAGGCCCACCAATCAGCGCCTCCCTTTCCCTCCTGATCAGCTGTTGCGAGGCTTGCAGGAGGCTCGGGGAGGAGCAAGGGCACTGCAGGCTCAGGGGAGGGGGCGGGAAGGGGTGTAGTGGGGGCAGGGCCTGTGGCAGAGCAGGGGTTGAGCAGTGAGCACCCCCCCCTCCCCGGGCACATTGGAAAGTTATACAAGGTGCCGCATATTAACTTCTGAAGAGCCGCATGTGGCTCCAGAGCCACAGGTTTGCCCTGGCCTACACCAATTTAAAACAAAAACAAAAAAAACCTAGAAAACCTTTAAGGAGCGCCCTTCTGTTCAGAAGTAGAAGTCATGATAAATGCTTATCTAGAATCTTACCTAAATGGGAACTGTCAAATCAGACACATTCATTAAAAGTGATTCACATGAATGAAGTGAAAGCCTTACTTATTAATTCATTGTGTTCTAAGCAACATCTAGAACATGGCATTACTAAAAATGGCACCATATAAAAGAAATCCTTTAACAATCTCTAACTTGCCTGCTGTCACGTCAGTTGTCGCTGCTAGTGGAACAAAATTGTTCTCTGCTTCTTCTGTTGCTGCTGCACCTCAGGACATGCTATTGGTTCAACTGAACTTCAGATTTTCCTATGTCAAAGAGAAGAAATCCACTAAATAATTTTTAAAAAAAAAAAAAACACACAAAATGTTGCTGCCAAAGATCACATTCTATCGATCTTCACCACTAAAACAAAGTCATTAATTCACTCTCCAAAAGCAAGACACTCAACAGAATGCCATTCTCCCAATTACAATCCTTAAATAAACCTGGATGTGAAGTCCTGTCTGTATAATGGACAAGAAAGGCTAATCTAATTGGAATGGAGTTTGTTGCTTGGTGGCTTTATTCATCCTAATACATTACTCTAGTTGTTCCAGTAGCATTTATGGGCCTATACCAAGGGAGCTGTTTCCAAATATATCTGGCAGGACAAAAACCCTAGACTCAATTTTGTAATCCGTGGTTGAACGAGGTAGTGAACCCTCCTAAACCTGAACATCTAAGGCTCCCCAAGAGTAGCTGCCTGACAAGGCATTATGGAGAGAAACAGAGATTGGCTTAGTTTTGGATCAAGGTACAAATGGAGATTCCCATGATTGAAATGCTAAAAATTAGAGCCCTGCAAATCTGCGGATCGGATTCAGATATAAATTTTGTATCCAAGTAGGGCTCTACTAAAAATCAATGGTTATAACCTATTAGGGAAGGACTGAATGGGCAAAAAAGGTAGGGGAGCGGCCCTCTGGCATTACCTGTTTCCAAGTAACTGAAAACTCGGACGAAAATCATCTTTAATTCTTATGGCTCAATCTCTTAACAGATCAAATAAAAGATGGAGTGTTGATCATCTGTAGCAGACACCAAATAAATCACTAGGAATTTTTTCCTCCCACCTCCCCCCCAATTTTTTTAACTTTTTTTTTTTTTTTACCCCCCAGGCAGGTCCCGCTGCCAGAACAGCTGTCTGGTTTCTGGGAGGGAGGGGGGAGGAGCAGGAAACTGCGCACACAGGGGAGGAGGCGGAGAAGGGGCAGGCCAAAGGCAGCGAGGGGGCGGGGTCAGTGATGCGGCCCTCGGGCCAATGCACTAGTCCTAATGCGGCCGTCGTGGTAATTTGAGTTTGAGACCCCTGATCTATGATGTGTAGGCAAAAAAAGCTGCGGGATTATATGGGACTTAAAATTGAGTGACTTATGCTGGAGGTCTCGTGCTGCTAATACTAAAACAGCCATAGAATTTCTAAATTACAGATGACAATTTCGTAACTCAAGAAGTACTGCATCCAACATAGGGGAATTCTATATTGGACCTTGTTTCCACAGATAGAAAGGAACTGATCACAGAACTAAAAATTAATGGCCGCTTACGTACAAGTGATCATGACTTGATCATATTTATAATGTGCAAACAGAATACAGTCCAGACCGGTGATATATATATACACATACATGGAAGAGAGCCAATTTCACAAAGCTGAAAACAATTATGAGCAAAATCAGCTGAAAGGAAGAATTTAATCAGAAAAATGCAAATGAATAATCAATGCTGAAGAGGCAGGTTAGATTTTGTGAAAAATCCACACGCCTGTTAGAAGTAGCTATACCGACCAAACCCCCAGTGCAGACAACGCTAAGTCAACAGAAGACTTCTTCCATCAACCTAGCTACCACCTCTCGGGGAGGTGGATTACCTACACCAACAGGAGAACCCCACCCGTTGACATTGGTAGTGTCTACACTGAGCATTACAGCTGCACTGCTGTACCATTTTAAGTGTTGATATACCCCAAGTCTCAGGACAAGGAAAAGCTGAGTATTACGCCCTAAAAATGTGTTTTTGTTCACTGCTACACAAGAAAAAAGGACAGGACTTGAAATTAATGATTGTTCATTGAAAGGTGATTTGGTTAATAGTAGTCCAACAGTTATTGTCACTGTTAAGAAAGGGAACCCAATAGTAATCAAAAACAAGTTTCACTATATATGCAAGCTTAAATAATGGCAATGGTCAGAGTCTATCAATGCAAGTCCACCTAAAGAAAAATTGATCATTTGGGATATGCTCACTTGAGTGGAGGATTACAAAGAGCAGTAAGGTGCATGTACTCCAGAGTTCAGCTGCTCATTTAAACTGCATGAATACTTTCCTCCAGGCAGTACAACTGAACAAGTCCCTAGCTTTGATTAATCCAGGCTCAAAGATCACGGATCCAGTTTTCTAAAGCACAGAGAAACCACAATCTTTCATTTATAGTGTACCAATTTATATTTTGCCTTGAATCTACAGTTATATCCCTCATATATTTGTAAACAGGTGAAAATTAGATGTATATCAATACTATTCAAAAATATTTCAGTGTAAGAACTGGACCCTTGTGACACCACAAGATAACCTAGATGCTTTTTACCTAAACACAGAAATAGCGCGGCCCATGTTTTTCTGACATGAAAGTTACCTAAGATTACTACACATTTTTTGGATCAATACCCTATCAAAATCAACCCAGAGCTTTTTCAGTGCCGCACTTACCATAATAATGAAAATTAAAACTCACTGAAGAGAAGACTGAAGATGTTCCTGGAACATGCAGCAACATTCTGTTGCAATCCTACACTCCAAAAGCATAAAGCAGAGGTAAAAGTTGGTTTGTCCAACATTTCAAGTATATTAGCCAGCACTGAAATGGATAACTGAAATGGTTAAGTAACACTAGGTTGTGCTTCTGGAAATAGTAGTAGAGTTACTTTTCTTGAAGAAAGGAACAAGGCTGCTAAGCAAACATTTCACCTGGCCTACTCCTTGCAAGAGCAAACATCTTAAAACAGATGGCTAGAGATTAAGTTATTTTACAAAGTATTATTCCACATGCCTTGAAGTAGAAACTGAAGGCTCTTTGTTAAATGGATTAAAGGTTGCCTACTTTTACTGTACCTTATGAAAGTAAATCTAAATTTTACTAAACTACTTCACTTCTAAGAGAGATGTTTTTCAGTGAATCACGCTAAATCTGTATGTGTACACATATATGAGAGAGACTTAGGCATTTTTAATACCCCCACCACATATGTATGTGGGCACAAGTTACAGAAACAGTACAAGAACTATTTTTCTGCCCTGTTACTCCAACAGTGGACCACCACCGCCAATCAGACAGCCATTTGATCCATGAATTAGCATTTTCCATACTGATACTATTACTAACATAGCTTAAGTAACTAGCTTTCATTACAATTTGCACACACTGACCATGATTAGCAATTGAGGTGCTTCCACTTTTGGCTAGCCAATTTAAGACACTTTAAAGGATCTGATTTTCAGAAAGCAGGTGCTCAGCACTTTCTGAAAAAATCAGGCCCCTTTAACCGTGTCAAGTTTTAACTCATCTCAAGTACTTAAGAATCCATAAGAAAGCAATCTATAAGCAATGTTTCCCAATTAACAGCACGACTTCAGAGTAGTAAGTAGATTTTGCAATAAACTAAAGATGAAAAGGTGCAATTTTCAAAAGCAGTTAAGTGATTTAGGAGTACAAAGTCACATTGACTTTCAGTGGGATTTGTGCTCCTAAATCACTAAGGTACTTTTGAAAGTTGCACACAAACTCAACTCTCTCAATTGCTGTAAATGGGGCAAGCCTTTTAGGAGAAATTATTTAAACACCATGTATCAGTTTTGTGACACTTTTTGCAGAAAGTGTTCATCAAATCATTCCAACATCTGTGTACCAATGCAAATTTCCAATACCTATCTTTTTCCAACTGAATATTTCCTGGAATACAAAAAAAGCTATTCTAGCTTCTATCCCCATGAATGTTGACATTTAATGTCAACAACCCAAAATTCCATTCTTATTTTTCCCCCCACATTCAGTCCATCACTAGGTCCACATGTAGTAACTCATACATCATAAAAAGAAAAATCATTCCTCTTGAGACATCTGATTCCAGTGCCAGTGAAACTAAAATGGAAGTGTTAATGTAAATATACATTAAGGAATTGGAGGTCTATGACAATAGTAGAAGAATCCTACTCCCACATCTGTATATATAGTAAAAGTATGTACAAAGCACGCAGTGTGCATACCTATTGTAGAAATATCTATTTCATTGTGAGATTCTTACATACTTTACACATACTGTAAAGCCCAAAAGTTGAGACTATCATAGCACCAACAGCAACATAAACAGAATATTCAAAGCCCCTTTATAAAAGTTTGCCACTTAGTTCCATAAGTCTGTCAAGAGTACAGTATGCCTTCAAAAGTACTAGTTCTACTGGACTCGATAAACCAGGAAGAAATTGTCATCTATAAAATGTTAAATTCCGGAAGAGATAAGAACACCATGCTCATGCTAGCTGAATTAAACACCTGTATAAGCACATTTTTCATTTCCTCATCTAAAAATGTCCATTAGCTCCTTCATGTAAATTTCTTATGAGAACTGTGGAGGATTCCAAAAATTGTTTTAGCAGCCAACAAAGTAACCCTTGCACAATGCATTAGATGTTTTGAGAATTACTAACATACACTACTTTAACAAGCATGTTGGGAATTATTAACTTTCAACATCATCCATCAGTGCTATGTAAAAAGAGAACAGTACACCTGTATTAATGTGACTGGCCAACAAACTGAGTAGTTAAGAATGCAGCATCAACTGTTTCATTGTGCCTTCATTACTCTCTTCCCAAAATAAATGTATGTGGCCATAACTTCACACCTGTCTTGCTGCACTTATGCCAGCATCCAGGACTACCTCTGTGATACAGAGCTCCACTTCATCAGTCCCAGAAGTCCAGGTTAATTTTGACACAGAACAAAACTCAGGGAAGAAAAAAAATAATAATACCGCCACATAGGCTTGTAAGCTATTATTCACTGCAGATGTTATTTAAAGACCTCCAGGGTACAGCATTTCCATCAGAGTTAACTACTGACTCCTGCAGTTATTTAAGCCTGATCTCCACTCTGGGTGGAAAAGTGGAACCTCCTTCTTACCTGAGAGAAAGTCAGTTTACTCACTGCAAGAGCAAGACAGTCTTGTCCCATCATTCCACACATTTCAGGCATTTCTAATGCACACCTTTCCCTGGTATCTAGGCTGCAGATACAAAGTCTCACTGAACTGAAATGGATACAAAATTAAAATCACTGAATTCATACATGGTGAGCTCTGATTTTCTCTAGTTCTTGCTTCAGTTGCTGCTACTTAAAACATTCTTCTCCTCTCCCATTTTTCTGAATGGGTACAAGACATGATCAAGGTTAGGGGCCCAGGCAAAAGGAGATGCATCTTGGAGGTGAATGCCTGCCTGGCTGTGAGGCACCTATCAAGGAAGGGGAAGAGCATATTTGGATACAGACTGGCTAACCTAGTGAGGAGGGCTTTAAACTAGGTTTGAAGGAGGCAGGTGATCAAAGTCCACAGGTAAGTCAAAAACATGGAGACCTGGGAGAAGGATCGTCATTTGGGGGAGCATGGGCTGTTATAGCAGGGATAAAGGAGAGACAAGACAGAACTGGGAGTGGGGGGAATCAAATCAGTATCTTAAATGTCTGAATACTAACGCAACAAGTATGGGGAATAAGCAGGAAGAATTGAAAATGCTAGTAAATAAATACAACTATGACATAATTGGCATCACAGAGACTTGGTAGGTTAATACGCATGACTGGAATATTTGGTATAGAAGGGTACAGCTTGCTCAGGAAGGACAGG
Source organism: Chelydra serpentina (assembly GCA_037349315.1). NCBI lineage: Eukaryota > Metazoa > Chordata > Testudines > Chelydridae > Chelydra > Chelydra serpentina. Next base: position 40,367,481 of record JBAIAC010000028.1, on the reverse strand, counting down.
CACGGAAAAAAGGGAGGAGGTGTTGCCATATATATTTAAAATGTATACATTTGGACTGAGGTTTAGATGGAAATAGGAGACAGACTTGTTGAAAGCAGGGCTTTGGAGCGGAGACCGGAACTGGTGCGCGGAGCAGTAGGTTTATGCCTGGAGCTGGAGCAGAGCCAGAGCGGAGCAATTTAGAAATTTGATTGCTCCAAATCCCTGGTTAAAAGTCTCTAGGTAAGGATAAAAGGGGTAAAAAACAAGGGTGATGTCATGGTAGGGTCTACTACAGACCACCTAAGCAGGAAAAAGAGGTGGATGAGGTTTTTTTTAAAACAAACAAAATCATCCAAAGCACAGGAATTGGTGGTGACGAGGGACTTCAACTACTCAGACATCTGTTGGAAAAACAACACAGCAGGACACAAATCATCCAATAAGTTCTTTGAATGTATTGGAGACAATATTTTATTTCAGAAGGTGGAGAAAGCTACTATGGGAGAGGCTGTTCTAGATTTGATTTTGACAAATAGTGAGGAACTGGTTGAGAAGCCCGAGCCCCACCACGCCGGGCTGAAGCCAAGGGCCTCAGCCCGGGGCAGTGGGGCTCAAGCCCTTGGACTTTGTGCCCCCTCAGGGTGGTGGGGCTTGGGCCCCTCCACCGAGGGCAATGGGGCTCGGGCGGGCTCAAGCTTTGGTCCCCACTCTTGGGGTTGTGTAGTAATTTTTGTTGTCAGGAAGGGGTCGTGGTGCAACGAAGTTTGCGAACCCCTGGTTTAAGTCATTGCAGCTTGGCTTGCTGGTCTGTGAAAGTTGCATATTACTCTTTCCCCTCCACCTCCCATCATTCAGAAAAATCCCACCCACTTTTCCCCAGTTCTTGTAAAGCCAATTTGCAGCTGGTCAAATGGAGAAGCATTCACCAAACTTTAACTTTTCATTTTTCTGTCAGATTATCAAGTCCTAGCCTTGGGATACAATCTTTAAATTGTATACACTGGTAAAACTGGTTTTAGTGTCAGTTCATTTTTCACATCAAGAATACTGAAAGAACAAAATACTCTTAATTTTGACTCTTTACCCCTTTTCCCCAAAAGATTAAGTATCTTTAAAGTTCCGACTTTCCCCATAAAGCCCAAAACTGAACAATTTCAGCTCATGCAATTCCAATCCAGTCTCCCCTACAAGTCTCTGCTTTTCATCAAAGATTTAACAACTACGGCATACACCAATAACTGCTGCATAATTCACAAAGAAGAACTTAAAACAAAAGCCACAAGAAATCATATGACTGTACTGTGTCATTAGTATCTACAACAAAGCACTGCTGTTTCCGTGAAAGGAAATAAAATGCTCTGTTTCCTACAGCTGAGTTTAAACTACATCTGAGTTTATCGCAAAAAAAGCCTAAGCTCTAAGAACATAACTCAATTGCTATGCTCCCTCCAGAGACCTCATGCACATGATCTGCTTTTTTAAAAGTTGCAAGCTTCTCTAAATGGACAGGGAGGTTGCAGATGTGCTGAGATCACAACCTATCATGCTGACTAATAATATCTCATGGTTTCCTTGTACTTCCCCAATCTGTATTCATCTGTTGTCTCGGGTTTTATACTTCGATTGTAAATTCTTTGGGGGTAGAACTGCCTTTGTTCTGTTCATAGAATCCCTAACACAATGGGGCCTTGGTCCATGACTAGGGCTCCTAGGAACTGAGACAATACAAATAATAAATAACCACAGAGTAGGCTATTTCAACAGCTTCAAATGGGCATGAAAAGCCTTATTTGAGATGCCATCCCACCTTGTTTTCAGCAGATATAGGAAAATCAATTTGGACCATATCACAGATCTAAATTTTGGTCCATCTTGCAAACTTTTCCCACTGAAAATCAAACGGGACCGTCTCCCCGCCCCGAACACACTCCCCCCTTAGTAACAGGGCAGTTACTTCCTCTCTATGGTTTCCCAATAAGCCCATCTATGAAAAGCTCTTTGAAGGTCAGTGGAGTCCCTTTGTCACTGCCAATATCAAGTCTCACACACTGGAGTAAATAGCCTCAGGACACATGAAATCTGAATTCAGCTACTAGTCCAACCTCAGGAAGGTATGTTAAGCTATGTCTTCACTGCAAGAACTAGGTGTGGTTTTACATCCATGTACCTCAATGTAATGTCCTAGATGAGATACGGTACAGGTAGTTTTTACCTAGCTGTAGCTAGTCATGGTCAAATCTACACACCCCACTTGACATGCATCTCGAATAACTACATACAGGCAAGACTCATTTTACGCGGGGGTTCCGTTCCGCGGTTCGCGCGTAAAGCAAAAAACCGTGTATAGTGAAACGCCATTGAGTTAAATGGCGGACGAATCGCCCGCAGTACCGATTCAGTTTTTAAATAGTTATTTTTCTTTTTTTTTCTGGTTTTGCCGACCACGCAAAGCTGAATTCGCGCATGTTAAATGCGCCTAAGATGCGACTTGCCTGTATAGGTAAAGACTAACTATTGTGCCTTCTTTCCACTAAGATATTATATTGAAATAGCTATCTTGATACGTAAACTAGGGCTGTCGTTTAATCGCAGTTAACTCACGCGATTAACTCAAAAAAATTAACTGTGATTAAAAAAAGTAATTGCAATTAATCACAGTGTTAAACAATAGAATACCAACTGAAATGTATTAAATATTTGTGGATGTTTTTGTACATTTTCAAATATATTGATTTCTATTACAACATACAATACAAAGGGTACAGTGCTCACTTTATATTATTTTTATTACAAATATTTGCACTGTAAAAATGATAAAACAAAATAGTATTTTTCAATTCACCTTATACAAGTACTGTAGTGCAATCTCTTTATCGTGAAAGTGTAACTTACAAATGTAGATTTTTTTTTGCTACATAACTGCACTCAAAAAAAAACCCAATGCAAAACTTTAGAGCCTACAAGTCGACTCAGTCCTACTTCTTGTTCAGCCAATTGCCAAGAAAAACAAGTTTGTTTACATTTACAGGAGATACTGCTGACTACTACTTATTTACAATGTCACCTGAAAGTGAGAGCAGGTGTTCGCATGGCACTTTTGTAGCAGGCATTGCAAGGTATTTACATGCTAGATATGCTAAATATTCATATGCCCCTTCATGCTTCAGCCACCATTCCAGAGGAAATGCTTCCATGCTGATGATGCTCTCGTTAAAATAATGCATTAATTAAATTTGTGACTGAACTCTTTGGGGGAGAATTGTATGTCTCCAGCTCTGTTTTATCCACATTCTGCCATATATTTCATGTTATAGCAGTCTCAGATGATGATCCAGCACATGTTCGTTTTAAGAACACTTACACAGCAGACTTGACAAAATGCAAAGAAGGTACCAATGTGAGATTTTAAGGATAGATACAGCACTTGACCCAAGGTTTAAGAATCTGAAGTGCCTTCCAAAATCTGAGGCTGGAGCGTGGAGCATGCTTTCAGATGTCTTAAAAGAGCAACACTACAATGCAGAAACTACAGAACCTGAACCACTAAAAAAGAAAACCTTCTGCTGGTGGCATCTGACTCAGATGATGAAAATGAACATGCGTCGCTCCACTCTGCTTTGGATCATCTTCTGGAATGGTGGTTGAAGCATGAAGGAACATATGAATCTTTAGCACCTCCAGCATGTAAATATCTTGTGATGCCGGCTACAACAGTGCCATGCGAACGCCTGTTCTCACTTTCAGGTGACAATGTAAACAAGATGTAGGCAGCATTATCTCCTGCAAATTGTAACCAAACTTGTTTGTCTGAACGATTGGCTGAACAAGAAGTAGGACTGAGTGGATTTGTAAAGTTCTAAAGTTTTACATTGTTTTATTTTTGAATGCAGTTATTTTTTTGTACGTAATTCTACATTTGTAAGTTCAACTTTCATTATAAAGAGATTGCACTACAGTACCTGTATAAGGTGAATTGAAATATACTATTTCTTTTGTTTTTTACAGTACCAATATTTGTAATAAAAATAAATATAAAGTGAGCACTGTACACTTTGTATTATGTTGTAATTGAAATCAATATATTTGAAGATGTAGAAAATATACAAAAATATTTAAATAAATGGTATTCTATTATTTAACAGTGTGAATAATCGCACAATTTATTTAATTGCTTGACAGCCCTAGTGTAAAAACCTTTTTTCAGTGAAGACAGTCCACGAAAGGAGACAGAAGAAGCATACTTAGCAGGGACACTCAAATCTTCTGAGATTTATCCATACTCCATCTTTCAGATGTAGTAATCCAGTCACAAACACTTAGAATAAAAAATTTCAGCGATAAAAACATCTGCAACCAGTCTTCCACCAGTGCAGCCTAGTGAGGTAATTTTTAAAAATTCTCAAGAAGAGATGCCGTCTTGAGGTGGAAGAGGGCTCATCCACCACATCTGTTCAATCCTTGGTACCTCTGCTGAGACTCATGAGGATGTCAGATGTGGTGATGATAGATTGTTAAGTGGACATCTATTCAGTGGAACCTAGACTGAGGGAGCCCAACTGAGTCAATTCCCATAAGCTATTGAAGAGTCATGAAAAAAATGATGTAATATTACTACGGACACGCACTGATACTTAAAACTTAATACCATCATCTCTTTTATATAGCTAGTTCTTAGAACAAAAACAGAGTTTCTCAGTTTGTCCATGATCAATATGGCTGTCCCACACAGAGGTTCAAATCTATACAACCTTTGATGTAACATAACAGGGACTTTTAGCTCAGCTAGTAGAGGCTCTTGCTTTTAGAACCAGAGGTCCTGGGTTTGACCTCCACTGCCTAATACCTCCTAGGGGTGTTGTGTTACATTTTGGGCTAGTCTACACTAGAAGCACTACAGTGGTGGCATAGCGCATCTGGGGAAGACTCTCCAGCAGACATAGCGCTGTCCACACCAGCACTTAGGTCAGTGGCTTATTCACACCCCTCAGCGAAATAAGTTATACTGACTTAGGTGACTTAGAATGGTGTACAAGCGCTCAGAAAGATAAAGCGGAGAACCTTAGATTTTGCAAATGGGATACCATCAACTTAAATCACTTTTGTGCCTTTTTTTTAATCTGCTATTGTAACAAGCAACATCTCTGGTTACTGCTATTTAAAGAGATTATGGAAAAATTACTTTACTTTGTACATGAAACAGCACTCCCTGTATAGCCAATGCCATTGTTGTCACAATGTAGACAGTTACCCATTCCCCAGAGGGGATCTCCAGTGGCTGCTCTTTGCACCCACTTTCTGAGGGTACAGGGTTTCAACTTCATGACTGGGGCCTTAGTCACTACTATTTTCCCTTTTTGATTACAGAACTGTAGGGGAAACTTTTTTAAATAAGGAAAGGTAAAAGCAAAACTGGCTGGAACTCACTACAGTGAGTTTATTATTGGAAAGTGGTTTCAACCTGACAGTTGTCCCTGTAAGTATTCTTGCTTTAGATGCACAGCAGCATGCTAATGTGTGCTAGAGATCCACTGCAGTTTGCTGAATTTTGCATATTAGGGAATAAAAGAACACACCTTTTTTTTAAAAAAAGAGACTTATTCTGAAATGTGTGGATTTGTCTTAATTATCACCCAAACGTAATGTGTTAAAATATTCTGTTAGTACATTTTAGTAATATTAAACTGGATTACAGAACTGGCTTTGCTATGAAATCTCTGTTGAGAAATGGGGAGAGTTCCTCAAGGTTTCTGACGAGGATTACCAAATGTACAGACTAGCAAAGTGAGAATTACTGAGGCTTCTCTGTAATAGTCTGCACAATATTTAGACATAGATCACACCTCTCAATTATTTGAAGCACAATACTTCTGATGCTGACTGCAGCAGCTCAGAAAGCTGGTATCAATATCTTGTTAGCTCTCAGAACCATTACTCTAAAAAAAATCCCTCTCCTCTACCATGCAAACAAGGTAAATGACATGCATGTGTGCGTCTCTGAAGTTGTGCAAAGGACCGGTGCTAAGAGCTCGGAGGGTTTCACAAGTGAGCACTGCACATTTTCATAAAGACATCAACAACCCCGAAGAGTGCCCGGGGAGGGACAGAGCAGGGCCTAACTGCAGAGCGGGGAGGGAGACCAGCCAAGTCAATTACTGTCACAGACACCTCTATTTCCCTCCACTTCCTCTGCACCCCGGCAACGGGTCCCTGGCACGCTCCCCGCACCCGAACCTGGGACCAGAAGGCAGCACGGGGCGAGGGGGGGGCGCACGGGCGGGATGGGGGGGGGGGTTCCTGTGCCCGTCTGGGGGGGGAAGGAAGCAGCATGGCACTTCTTCCAAGTGCGGAAGGGGAGAGGGCCCCAGCTTCCTGAGCAGAGGGAGGAGGGACAGACACAGTGACCCCCCCCTCGGCCCACAGTCACCCCTCCCCCGCGCGCACAGTGACCCCCATGCAGTGGCCTCCCCAGGAATTGAAACGTGGGGGGGGGTTCGAATTTACTGGGGGGCGGCGGGTGTCCCTAAATTGGCATGCAACTAGTTCACAAAACTGGGGGGGGAGTGTTGGGGAAATTCAGGGGGGGTGTGGGGAAATCACTGCCCCCATGCCCCCTGCAGTCACCCCCTCTGCCCCCCCCCCCGCACGCGCACTCAAACTGACCCCCTCTGTAACCCCCCCGCAGTGACCCCCCCAGCCCCACGCGCACACAATGACCCCCCCCCCACTATCTTCCCGCGCGCGCACAGTGACCCCCCCCCCTCAGCGCCCCTGCCGCTCCCCGGGGGCAGGGTGCGCAGCGCCCCCTCACCCCAACCCCCGGCGAGGGGCGCCCGCGCCCCCCGGCACCAACCCGCCTCACCCGCTGGAGGCTGAAGCCCCGGAGCTGCCCCGCCGGAGAGAAGCAGGCGCCGGTCGGCTCAGTCCCGGCCTCAGGCGGCGGCTCGGCCCCGGAGCCCGCGGCCCCCCCTCCGGCTCCGGAGCTTTTCAAAAGTCCCGAGTCCGGACTGGGAGGCTCGCCCCCCCCTCCCGCTTCCCCGGACCCGCTCGCCCCGCCCCCCGCCGACGGCACGCCGCCAAGATGGCGGCCGCGCGCGCCTGTGCGCCTGCGCGGCGGATCGGGATTAAGTTAAGGGCAAGGCAGTTGGGAGGGGGTGAGAGAGCCTGGGCTGGAGCGGGGGGGCGAGCCTGAGACGGGGGCTCTGGGCTGGAGCGGGGGGGCGAGCCTGAGACGGGGGCTCTGGGCTGGAGCGGGGGGCGAGCCTGAGACGGGGGCTCTGGGATGGGGAGGGGAGCGAGCCTGAGACGGGGGCTCTGGGCTGGAGCGGGGGGCGAGCCTGAGACGGGGGCTCTGGGATGGGGAGGGGAGCGAGCCTGAGACGGGGGCTCTGGGCTGGAGCGGGGGGCGAGCCTGAGACGGGGGCTCTGGGATGGGGATGGGGGCGAGCCTGAGACAGGGGCCCTGGGCTGGAGCTGGGGGGCGGGAATGAGCCTGGGACGGGGGCTCTGGGCTGGAGCTGGGGTGGGGGGACGAGCCTGAGATGGGGGCCCTGGGCTGGAGCTGGGGTGGGGGGACGAGCCTGGGATGGGGGCTCTGGGCTGGAGCGGGGGGGCGGGAATGAGCCTGAGATGAGGGCGCTGGAGCTGGGGTGGGGAGACGAGCCTGAGACGGGGGCTCTGGGCTGGAGCTGGGGTGGGGGGACGAGCCTGAGACGGGGGCTCTGGGCTGGAGCTGGGGGGAGGGGGACGAGCCTGAGAAGGGGGCCCTGGGCTGGAGCTGGGGTGGGGGGGACGAGCCTGAGATGGGGCCCCTGGGGGGGGGGGGGCAAGCCTGAGATGGGCTGGAGCTCAGGGGAGGGGACGAGCCTGAGACGGGCTGGAGCTCGGGGGAGGGGACGAGCCTGAGATGGGGGCCCTGGGCTGGAGCTGGGGGGGGGGGGGGCAATTCTCCACCTGTTTTGCCAACCCTAAATATCCAAAAGCCATGTATCCTGGCTGGCCCTTAGGAACTCCTGGATGGTGAGACGGTGGATGCAGCGTTGGGGTTGGCCCAGCTGTAGGGGTCACACCTGCTGCTGCCTCCTCCCCAGTCCTCATTGTGGGGCTCCCAAGACTTGGGGCTATTGGGGGGCACCCGCTCCCCGGAGAGTTGGTACCGCTGGTCCCCAGCTCAGCCGCAGACTCCATGGGATGACACTCACATAGGCCTTGGTAGAGTAGGGAAACCTGTGCTGGTGTCAGTATATTGAGGTAATCGCCCTTGATCACTCGGGGCCTCAGCGTTCACCTTGTAACGGGACAGTGATATGGACTCATCCTGCCTGGGAGTCACTTGCTTCCTCACATGATGGCTGTATAAGGAGGAAGAGGGACCTAGGGTCATGCATGTGGCCTAACTGCACCCTGGGTTTTCATCTGACCCACCGTCTGCATCAGCAGATCCGCTTGTTGCAGCACCTAGTGTCCAAGTAACGTCCAGGGGCAGCAGGGCCGAGCCACGTGAGGTACCAAGAGTCGGGAAATGAAATTACTCCGTGACACAATATGATGCACATGCTACAAGGAGTACCACAACCTTAACCTGTGGCTACCCCCCTCAGGCCTCTCACTCTCTCATCTTCTGACACTCATGTTACTTCTAACTAAGTCTTGATCCTGCAGCGAGTTCTTTGTGGCCATGTGGCAGGCTATATAGTGCAAGCTAGTCAGTGCAAACGTGTATTTTACTGTCCTGTAAAGTGCCATGCATACCTGTGATGCTTTACAAGAAAGCATGTGTTTATACAATACCCACTATGATGAGGCCAGGATCCTCAATAGGGCTCTTCTGCAATATACAAACCAGTAAATTACAAGATGTGATGATTTCAGCTTTTCCTAGAGACTTCTAGGTGCTTTCCACCTATTCCTGTAAAATGATGAATGTGTTTCCCCCCCACCCCCCAGATATGCATCAAGTGGGAAAGGAATATAACAAAACATGCATCCGACGAAGTGGGTATTCACCCACAAAAGCTTATGCTCCAATACGTCTGTTAGTCTATAAGGTACCACAGGACTCTGTCGCTTCAACAAAACAATAGTGCAAGAAAGGAACGATGGACAAAGAGGAAGGCATTTACTATGGGAGTGCCTGCTGTAAAGGAGGAGTGCTGGCGGGGTCATGCGAGCAGCCGTGAGGAAGAGGCAATATGCTCCTTGTTCACGAGAGTTAATGCTGCTTATTGGAGGCTCTTCATTCTTCAGTCCCCCCGAAGTACCATGTGGTCTAACATCACCCTCACTGTGCATACAGTCCACTGTTTCCCTGCATGTCACATTCTCCTTTTGTGTTGCATACTAACTTGTGCACAAGACAGAACGGCAGAGAGAGCAAATGGGTAAGAGTCACATCAGATGAGATATTTGGCAGATACTACATTTCATTTTGTTTGAGCTTGTTATATTCTGTACAGATTTGAATGGTTTTACAGTTTGAGCCTAAAATAAGAAATATAGTAGCCAAATGAAAATAAATTGTTTCCCTTTGCATTTTAAATTGATGGGGAGTGTTATTTTTATGTTCAGATTTACCATATAACTTTTCCACTGAGGACCAGATATGAAGTAGGCTGCCTTATGTCGACCTAACTATGTAGTATAGACTAGAGCTTAGTGCCAGGATGAGAGAAATAAGGTTGGTGAGATATAATCTTTTATTGGAGCAGCTTCTGTACCTGCATCTCACCTTCAAAAGATGGGCCTGGGAACTTAAATTCATAACTCTGCTGGACGCTAAAATATATTGGATTTAAGAGGCACTGGTTTTATGGCCCATTACAACTTGTAACACACCCTGCTGCCTACTAACCCTCCATTGTCCATGACTGCAGAGGGGTTAACTGCCCACTTTATTTTAAGTGGTGCCCAACAATATGTCTGAAACCGTTATGCTCAACATCCTGTCCCCTTATAATTAGCTTGGGCAGTCTAGTTTCCTTTTCCAGACCTAAAGAAGAGCTCTGTGAAGCTGAAGAGCTCGTCCCTTCTGCCAATAGAAATTGGTCCAATAAAACATTATCTCAACCACTATTTTTTTTTCATAAATATAGTAGACAGGATTCTTTTTACGCTTTATGGCTGAGTCTGTAATCACCACATACACTATTCCTTGTGCATTTCTGGCACTACACTCTCTTACTTGGCTGTATCGCCTTGAAAAATGAATTAGAGCTTTTTAATGTCACCCCAACTTCCCAATACTCTCCCTGTACCCCTCATAATATGATCTGTCATCTTAAATGGTTCTCACACTGTGGGTTAGGACCCCAAAGTGGGTCACAGCCCCTTTTTAATGGGGTCGCCAGGGCCAGGATTAGACTTCCTGGGACCAGGGGCGGAAGCCTAAACCCACCCCCAGGGCAGCAGGGCTCAAACTCCAGCCCCCTTTCCCATGTAGTAATTTTGTTGTCAGAAGGGGGTCGTGGTGCAGTGAAGTTTGAGAACTGCTCTACATTCTTCATAAAGATCCTTTCTTTCCTGGGAGCTCTCCTGCATTCCCATATCAAGAGATCAGCTGTTTCTTTAACCTTACATGTGTTAATAACCCGTCTTTTTGTCTATATCAATTATTATTCAAACCACAGTGACCCGTTAACAGTCTAAATATGGGCACCTCACTGATCCTTTCATCACTTTGGAGCCACACATTATTCTCTATTCTGTGGCATACTTCATAGAATCTTCTTCCTCTTTTATCCTTAGACCACAATTCCTGCCCTTCTTTTTTAAAGGTTTTTTAACTAAACTTTTAAATTCCTGCTTACTCAAAGGAACTTTTATATCAATTTCTCCATTTTTAAAGCATTTTTTGTTTCTTTATCCACCACTTTACTGTCAGGTATCCCATCATGTGCCGGAATCCATGCTAGTACTATATACACACCCTAATATACTAACTCTGTTATCAAAAACAATATTTCATTTATTAGATTACTCCTGCTTTCTGAGGTACCCCTTTTAATTGCCAGTATACCTGATTATTAATCTGAAAAGATAACAGCTGAGTTAGGCTGTAGGTCCCTTATCTAGTTTAATGCTAACATTTTCCCCACCAATTCAGCTGTCATAATGGCTACAAAATTAGACACTTTGTTAGATGTCTTAACTCCAATCTCAGGGATGCAAAAGGCTGCTCATTCACTCTACCTGCTTTTCCACCTTTAGACTCATCAGTGTGTTTTCAGCAAAGGAGACTCTATTTACCATATGGACATGATTCTCTGTGGCCCTGTAGTTTTTGCAGTCCTTTGCAGCAGTGCTAAGTGAATACAGAATGAGCACAAAACACTACCTAATCAGAATGGTAATGGATTACACGCTATGCACTGGTATTATTGACAATGCAAAGGGCTGGAGAGAGAACCAGGTCCATTTAATGATATTCCCAATATAACAGTATTTACTATTTAAGTACTTAGTAAAGAAAACAAAATTAAAGCATAGCTACCACCCCAGGCCCCAAGCAATACATGATGTAAACTGAACCTGGTTTAATTTAACAGATTTATGTCATAAACTACAATATTACTTGTTACAAAGCTCAACAAGAAGCTTTGTTAAATGAGAAGCTACGCTTTATTAAAGTTCAGATACCAATAATTATGTTTAGGGTTCATTAAGAACACTACAATTTAAATTGCTGATCTTACAAGCACTTACTCTTGCTACAGTCAGTGGGAGTGACATGGGAGTCACATGTTTAAAGTTAATCATATGCATAAGTTCCTACAAGATCAGGACCTTAATGCTCTGTTCTGTGCTGAACAGATGGACACATTCATGGCCCAGGAGCAACTGAACTAAAGGAAGACAACTCTAAAGGAAGAAATCGGCTGCTTATTTGTCAACAGGTAAAAAACGAAAACAATATTTTCTGATAAAAGGTCACTAATTTTAAGTCTTTCTGATCCTAGAAACACTTTCCCCTCCCCCCACCACCCAACTGCAACAAATTTCAGTTATAGCTCACTTAATTGCATCCATTCATGCACATACTCCTTACACTATATTAGCAATGTTACTGACTAATAGAGCATACATTTGTATCCAGACTTAGACTTTCCCAAAAGAAGATTTTTATCAAAATGGGAAATCATTTTTTTTATGTGATACTTTAAATCAACTTTGCTGCTTTGTCCTCCCTTTCCCTCTGTTTTTCTCCCTCTCTGTCTTTTTCACTTTGGCAAAAAATTATCCCAAAAAATATTTTTTTGTTATTCAAATGGCAAACAGCACGGCAATGCTTCCAGTAAATGTCAGTGCAAAAAGCTAACTTACTCTGTTTCAAATATGCATCCTACTACAATAACTCTTTTAACATCAGTCCCATCAATGGCTCTTTTACTAAAATGTCCATACAGCAAGATTCAAAATGAACAGAGCTTTGGTTTGATGGCAATGAAAGTTTTGGCTGTTTTGTGACTCATTAACTAATCATATTCTCATTCACAGAGCACAAATTCAAATGGTCAGCTAAAATAATAGGTTAATTGCTGTCTTCAGAGGAAGACTTTATTGTTCTAGTTGACCAATTGCTATAATACCTTCTGTAAAAAATTACTTTCACTGGTAGAAAACTATTTTCATCTCACTAAACTGTGTTCAGTTGGCTAGACAGTGCTGCATTGCACGCTTATATGCCTTTCTTCCCCTGTGACAGATGATATTCCTTCTTCACATATCACTGTTGGTCATCTTTGAGAATGTGGAATATAAATTTTTTTTTTAATTCTGTTGCTCAAATACCTGAAAAGACTTTTTCCTATTGAAGCATAAAACTAGTATTATCGGCATGATGCTGGCTAGACCAGGGATCTCAAACGCAAATCACCACGAGGGCCACATGAGAACTAATAAATTGGCCCGAGGGCTGCATCACTGAAACCTTTTCATACAATGATACAAAAGTATAGTCAAAAATGAAGAGTAATATGGTAGTCTATTAAAAGTCAATGTATTAACTTTTTAAAAACTGTAATGCAAAGAGGGGTTTTAATAAAATATAAACACTCAGTAATGTTTGGAGCTTGGCTGCCAGTGGAGTTGTCACCTATGGAGGGCTGCAGGAAATAACTCCGCGGGTCGCATGTGGCCCACGGACCGCATGTTTGAGACCCCTGGGCTAGACACTTGCTCAGGGGAGCAGGGGGCACAAGGTGCACCCTTACTCCTTGGCATATCCATAATACCAGTAGCAGTGCACGGGGAGTTGGGGAGACCCTTCCATAGGGCCGCTGTTGCCCTTTCTGGGCAGGTGGGTAGAAATGGGCAAGAAGAGGGCAGAGCCTCTCCCCCCAGTGCACCCACCAGTACAGCTGAGCTAGAGTGGAGAGGGAAGGAATCTGTGCCAGGTATAGGGCTGGTACAGATAATTTTCCCTTGGTGTGAGGGGACACCAGGAATGCTCAGTGAGGCAAAATCTGGTTCTGCACTGCCCTTTACTCCGGGCTTTTAGCAAAGCCACAATCTAGCTCAGTGGTCCCCAAATTATGGGGTGTGCCCCCTAGAGTGTTATGGAGAAACGTTCGGGGATGTGCGTGGTGGGGCTTGGGCCAGTCACCACAGGGGGCAGGGAGGGAGCACCTCCCAACCCTGCTCCCAGCCACACTCCACCCCCAGTCCAGCTCTGGTCCCAGTCGCAGCGCCATTCCGTCCCTTACCCAGCTCCCACCCCATCCAAAGCTCTCTCCAGCCCCAGCCCAGCTCTGCCCTCCTTCCCTTTCCACCCCCAGGCCAGATCCACCTCTTGCCCCAGCTCCTCCTCCATCCCCAGTTCCAACCCCAGCTCCGCCTTCAGCCCAAATTCTTCTGCTGAGCCAACTGTGCTGTGATGGAGGGGGGGCACAGACAGATTTCATTACTGGTAAGGGGGGGGAGGCGTATCAAGAATAGTTTGGGCACCACTGATAGCTCTTTGTGGACATTTCTTTCCATACAGAAGGAGGTGATGCATGACCTCTTGTTTTCCCTTGTGCACTAAGAGTAGTGGGAACAGCATATTTATCAGTATTAGTAAATCATCTATCACCATAGTATCTAAGCAGGATAAAAATATTGCCACCTATGACTTTTAAGACCATAAAGCACCTATTAAGAACCAGACCCTGCTTGTCTTATTCAAGCATTCCCACTGATTTCTATGTCCCTGCTCCTGTGAATGAGGAAAGTAGAATTTGACCCAAGATGTGGCAAGTTTGATTCAATACCATCCATTCATGCTTGAGTAGAAGAGCTATTTGTCACTTTCCCAGTGTCATCAGCGCAATACAGAAGAGTAGCTTCATATTCCTGTTCTTCAGAAAGTTAGCTGATAAGTGTGCCTTCTGCTGGCAATCAATAGTTCTTATATCCAAGCAATCTGTCTTTTGGTTTACTCACAATTAAGTATCATACTGAATATAAAATAATTATTGATTACTGCCAGGAAATACATTACCAAATCCAGCTCCAAACAAGAACAGATCGATGGCGCCAAGTGAACCAAATATAGTAAATGTCAGTACTTTGGGAGTTTTCCATCAATCAGTTCTGGCTGATCCAATAGTGAAGGAGCTTAATATGCCCCATACCGCTCATAAACCTGATCCTGGGGACAATAAGAGAATATTCATTACGTGTGCTCTGGGCAAAGCTTTAGCAGGAGGTATGAAGTTCCACACGTCCTGCAGGATACTAAGCAGTGCTTCATCATGATCATCCTAAGAGCCATATAGCACATATTAAGCTCACAAATTTGCACCAGTTACAGAGAATAAACGGATCCCATACTGAGATCTCCTGTTCAGCTGATGATCCCCCTCTCCTCCCCCCCCCCCACACACTCCCCAGATCTTGTTCAGAATTACTGATTCCCAGGACAGGGTCCCCCATCCTGTAAGCATAGCCTACATTCTCTGCTCGTAGATGTAGACATTTACATTTAGCAATATTAAAATGCATATTGTTTGCTTGCACCCAGCCTAGCAAGTGATCCAGATTGCTGTGTATGAGTCACTTGTCCTCTTCATTATGTACCATTCCTCCAGTTTTTGTATCCTCTGTAAACTTTATCAGTGATGATTTTATGTTTTTTTCCAGGTTGCTAATAAAAATGTTAAATATCATAGGGCCAAGAACCGATCCCTGCAGGACCCCATTAGAAATACACCCCTTCAATGATGATTCCCTGTTCCAAGCCACAAAGGAGAGGGGATATTCTAGAGATAGTCCTAATACACAGGAATTCGTTCAAGAAATAACTATACTTGACTCACTAAGTAACAGTAATTACAAACAATTGAACTGAATTGAATATCCTTAGGGACAGGATTAGATATACCAAACAAAACCCTAAACTTTTAAAAGAAGGATTTTTTTTTAAATGAGGAAGCCAGTCAAAAATTCCCTGAAGTTACAGTAAGATCATTAAAATCTTCAGATTCAGCATGGTGTGAACTGAAGCAACCATAAAAAAATCACCAAAAAGACACACCCCTCTAAACAAGTGCCTTGTTGAATGGTCTCTCACAACACCCTACGTGTTTGTTTTCTTCTGTCACCTAATTTTAAAACTGTAAAATGATAAAAAATCATCCTTGTTGTACCAGCCAATGCAAGGAAAATGCTTTTTCCCCTGCCTCAGCCCAGGAATATTTTAGTTATGGATGACAGGTCATTCAAGCAATGCATCAGATGTTCATATACTGTAACAAAGACAGTAACACAAACCAATAAGACATGTCTATTTACATTACAACATGTTTGAATATAACATTTTTGTGGGCTAGGCTGTGCAATCTGTTCTCATGTTGAATTGCACCTTTCTCCACAAGCATTTCCACTGAAGTCAGGAAAGATGCTGTTCAACGTGAGTAAAGGCATCACAATCTGGCCCTGTAGATGGATATATGGTAGTGGAGATTAATTTTCAAATGGGAGATACTCTTAAGTGACAAGTCTATCACACCAGCACTGAATACCCTACCTAGCAGGGAGCCCCCAAACTGGTGAGTGTTGCAGTGTGTCTATATGTTAGCTTTAGGGGACAAGGCTGGTGGTATTGTATCCCTGAGGATTTCACTACAGCAGTGCTCAGTGCACATCAGTGTGTGAAACACTATTAAGATGTTATTCCTGGGAAGACCGCTTTGTTGGCTAGCGTCTGAAGGAATGGCCAGGTGCAAGGAATGACCGTGTCTAAGCTTGCCTCTAAAAATCCTTGTTTGTCTCATGTCTAGATATGAATTTACACTTGAATTTTAAGATTCGCAATGCTATGAGTTTTGGCTGAAATTCCCAGCTCTCTGTGACACTCCTATCAAAGAGACAGAATGAATTAGCACAGGGTGAGGGTTGTAAAGCATTGGCCATCGCTATTGGCACAGTAAGTATAAGTGATATGCAACACATTAAACACTGAGGTGGAACAGGTCAATCACTTTAGAAGCTCATTACTTAGTACTGATTGCAGCTGCAGTGCCCTGGTGTCTTTTTAAAATATTGCTTTTTAAATAACGAGATGTGTGGCACAGTGAAATCCTGTTGATGCCGCGCATGAAATGCAGAAATACCTTACATTTGCAATGAGAGGTAAAATGGGTAGTGCGCCAGAGCCGATTAAATTGCTCGTCAGTTTGTCTGGACCTCTGCAGTTTTCAAATACAGAGCAAATATTTCTAAAATCCCTTTGAGAACTAATGGAAACGGGGGCCGAGAAATCCCAACTGGCCGTGCTGCAACCGTATTAGTTGTTCAGAAGAACTGAGCAGACTTCACAATTACAAGAATGAGCAGAGGCAGCGTTGTGTAGCAGGAGTGTACGTGGTGCGGCTCAGCTGTGCGGCCGTTAGCCATGCTGCCATGGCGATACTGCTATTTATATGGGCACTAGCTCAATGAGAAATAGCACACGCACATGGACACAAGCAGGGGAATCACTCCCCTAGCTCAGAGTGTAGACATAACCTTAGAAGCAAATCTAATCTCAGTAGTAGGACAGAGGAAGAAAAAGAGAAGCTGTAGGTAACGTTTCTGAATGTCAATGGAAAAAATCGGAATTCATTTGGAGGGAAATTCCATCCTGTTTTTTGCCCAGCCCTACTGCCTTGAGGGTAACTACATGGTACTGGGCTGTGTTTCTGTACGATTGCCACATGACAGAGCAGCTTTCTGCTAACACCGAATGGAGAACTTTGTCAGGGAGAGACTCAGTTCTATCCATAAAGCTGGGCCTTCATGGCTAGATCCTTCTCTTAGAGCCTTCTCCAGCCCCTTGCCCAGTATCCTACCATGGACTTAAATTAACCATTCACATGCATTGCCCTAGCAGGCATTGGGCCCAGCATTGCTCTGCAGACTCCACATGCAGCCCTCCTGCAGCTGTGTTCTCTCTGCCACAGAGGAGGAAGATGTGGCCAGCACAGTCTTAGGCCTCAGCCATTCTGTAGCTATTGCAACAGGGTACAAGTCAGAGTGACCCTTAGACCTGCTCTAGCCTGCATAGAGGACCTGAACCCGTCCTCTTCCTGCCCACTTCGGGAAAGCTGGTCCCAGGAGAGGGGCTCTCAGCAGTGTGAAGGATTCTCTTTTACCTAACTCTTAGCTCCATTTCCCCCATAGGCTCACACAAGGCTGGATGGAAGGTACCCTCTCATTGTAGGGTGACCAGATATCCCGATTTTATAGGGACAGTCCCGATTTTTGGGTCTTTTTCTTATATAGGCTCCTATTACACCCCCCCCCCCCCCGCCGTCCCGATTTTTCACATTTGCTGTCCGGTCAGCCTATCTCATTGTAACATGTGCACTAGAAGCTGTGACGGGTGGGAGGAAATCCTAGGGGAGGGGTTTTCAGCACAGACTTATGCATGGTGACATCTGAACCCCGGCGTTTATTCTTCTCAGTGTAAACCTGTTTATAAGAAAAGAAAAGAAAAATTCACCGTGCTAATAACAGCACAAACCACACTCTACATTTTTGCCTTGATATTATTGATCTGATGTTAGGGTGACTACACTTATTTTTTCAAGTCATTTCTATAGCAGTTTGTATTAAAATTTGAATTAAACATATACAGAGTACATTCAAACACACTGAATTTCTGTGGCAAACACCTGAGTTGTAGTTCCAAAGCTAGCATTGTAAGGAATCACTTGCATATTGTACTTTATTTTTCTTTGCCATGTTTGCTATGCAGTGTTGCCAGCTGTTGTTGACATTTTATCACAAGTGTCATAATATTTGGTGTTTTTCTTAAAGCCCCAACTCCTGGAATCATGTGATTGTGAAAATCTCTGCTTTCATTGAAAAAAAAAAAAGATCAATTACTAGCCCTCAGGGTTGCAGAGAAAAGTTTGAAAATGTGAAACCTTAAGACTCAAAAACCAGAAGGCAAATAAAAAATCCCACATGTTTTTAATCTCATGATATTCAAGCCAATCTCATGATTTGGGGGTGGCAGGTCTGACTCATGATTTTTGGATGTTTGGGGTTGGTAATACTGTGTATTACTACATTCAAATGCGATTGCTGTAACTCAGAAGTGGGCAAACTACGGCCCACAGGCTACATCCGGCCCGCGGGACCGTCCTGCCCGGCCCTTGAGCTCCCGGCCCCATCCCTGCTGTCTCCCCTCCCCCACAGCCTCGGCTCGCCGTGCTGCCAGCGTTCTGGGCATCAGGGCTGTGAGCTCCTGCTGGGCAGCGCGGCTGCGAGAGCCACCAGCCTGCCCCGGTGCTCTAGACTGCGCGCTGGCAGGGCTGGCTCCGGCCGGGCAGCGAGGCTGCCAGTCCTGCTGCCCTGAGTGGCATGGTAAGGGGGCGGGGAGTGGGGGGGTTGGATGAAGGGCAGGGAGTCCCAGGGGGCAGGGGATGGGGAGCAGGGGACAGTTGGATGGGGTGGAGGTTTCGGGGGACGGACAGGGAGCAGGAGGTGGTCGGATAGGCGTGGGAGTCCCAGGGGGCCTGTCAGGGGGCTGGGTGTGGATAGGGGTCGGGGCAGTCAGGGGACAGGGAGCAGGGGGGGTTGGATAGGGGCAGGGGGTCCTGGGAGGGGGTGGTCAGGGAACAAGGAGCAGGGGGAGTTGGATGGGTCGGAAGTTCTGAGGGGGGCAGTCAGGGGGCGGGAAGTGGGAGGGGGCGGGGCCAGGCTGTTTGGGGAGGCACAGCCTTCCCTACCCAGCCCACCATACAATTTTGGAACCCTGATGTGGCCCCCAGGCCAAAAAGTTTGCCCACCCCTGCTCTAACTAGTGGCTGCATAAATTAAACTAGTAAAATCTATAGGGGTGAGCAAGCTGTGGTTTTGGGTGTTGATTTTTACACCACATGATGATCCTGCGGGCAACAGAATTGTCAGACTTGGCTGCAGCTTGTCAAACATTTATCTATCATTATCCGTTTTTGTTGTCGTTTTCACACCCCTCTGTGTTCTATGAATGCAAAGGATTGCTGAGCCTGTTTCGACCCACCACACTTGGCAGTTCACAGCTCACGTTTAAAATAATCAATTGTCCTTATAGGAGGGAGGAAAATAATTGGGAAATTTCCAGTGTTTTTTCATCAAGAAGCCTAGGGTTTAAAAACACAAATTTCTGACTCTGCAAAAATGTTTCATTGATGTCCCACGTTATTGGCAAGGAGGCCTGAAAAGATAAATTACTCCTGCTGCAGCACTGTAGTTCCCACACTTTCTGGGGTGGTTGTTGACTTTCAGAATTCTAGGCAGGTGTTGTGGATGCCATTTTCTCTTTATTATGCAGCTCCTGCAGGATGGGGAAGGGGGAAGAATTGCACTTTAACATAGCAAATCTGAATTTTAATTGAATTTTAGCCTGCAGCAAGGTGGAAAGACATTACAATCAAATGTGGGTATCTCATTTATTTTATGTACTGCTGTCCCTAACTAATTTTAGCTGAAATAACTAAATATCTTCATACCAAACGGACTGCTCTGTCTCTGTAGTTTGTCTCTTTACAAACTGGCAAGTGTACATATTTATCTATTGGGTTTACACAGGTCTAAATATGGTTACAGTTTTGTTTTCCTCTCAGATCATCAGCAAATGTTCTCCTGAAGACAATGGGAACGTGAAAGGTTTTGGTGGCATTTTGACTCCAAATAATATGACTTTCTCCACCTGCAAGCAATAGGGCTCGTTGCTGCATTCTGATACATTTGAATGGGCCAGTCACATACACTTAGACAAGGTTGCACTAAGTGCCCCTTATCTCAATCTATTCCCCCAATACTGATCCTGCCAGAGTGCTTTTGTTCTCTATTCAACTGATATTTTAATATGATTTACTCTTGGGGCCTATATTGAAGGAACATAGCCCTCCCAGAGGGTTATAAGACAAGCAGAACACTAGAAAAGAGTCCTTAGCAACTTCCCCCTGTTAGAATACTCCAGCAGATGCAATCCACAGCCAGTCCTTAAGCACCAGGTTAATCATGACTTACAGATAAAGCTGCCCTACAGAGATGAAATATCTGTTTAACAACAGGGCCCTGTCTCTCCCCTTTCTCCCTGAGATCCATGGTACTATCCCCCAAGATCCTCCAGTCCCAGGGGGGAATGTGCTTGGGGAGAAGGGGGAGAAGCCTCGCCAGGCCA
The DNA here is from genome assembly GCA_037349315.1 of Chelydra serpentina. Classification (NCBI taxonomy): domain Eukaryota; kingdom Metazoa; phylum Chordata; order Testudines; family Chelydridae; genus Chelydra; species Chelydra serpentina. Next base: position 40,346,870 of record JBAIAC010000028.1, on the reverse strand, counting down.
CGCGGCTGTATGATGCCAGTGCCCTCTGGTCCTGGGGCGCTTGGTCAGAAAAGATATCCCATCCCAGGACTCCCATGGAGCCCTCGCCGCTACTTCGCTCCCACTCATACCCATCCTGGTGCTCTTAGCTGCAGCTGCGGTGAGGGGCTGTCTCCCGCGTTGTGTCTCCAGCGGAGCTGGGGGAGTCGGGCTAGAACCAGGTCAAAGGTTCAGGGCCCCATCTGGTTGGCTCCAGTAGTACAGCCAACTCCAAGTGTTCAAAAATCATGAGTCAGGCCCCGAAAACTTATGAAATTGGCTTTCAAATACTGAGATTTTTTTTAAATAACAAAATTGGGGTTCTTATATATGCCTCCTGAGCCTCTAGGAGTCACTATTCACGCTCTTTTCTGCAGTCAGAAGGGCCAGAAATTTACCTTTTAAAAAATGACCATTGAGTTCACATGACTCCAGGACCTGGAGCCTTAAGAAAAAACACTAGATATCATGAGAGTTGGTAGCACTGCTCTGGCCTTCTGCAGATCCCCTCAGGCTGGTCACAGATCTCTGAGGATTTGCCCCATGTCCAATCAGGGAATATCTCCGTAACACAATCTTCATTGAGATTTCCTCCCTGGGAGCCTCCTCCTGGAATTCAGGTGGGTTTGTCTGCAGAGTAAAGGAAGGATGGGAGAACTATCTTCCCACATTTCATTGCTCCCCAGAAAGAAATAAAGACCCCTGTCCACCTCACCCAGTTGAGAGGCTGCTGCTCTGTCATAAGAACAGCCAGACTGGGTCAGACCAAAGGTCCATCCAGTGCAGTATCCTGTCTTCCGACAGTGGCCAGTGCCAGGTGCCCCGGAGGGAATGAACCTAACAGGTAAGGATCAAGTGGTCTCTCTCCTGCCATCCATCTCCACCCTCTGAAAAACAGAGGCTAGGGACACCATTCCTTACCCATCCTGGCTAATAGCCATTAATGGGCTTAACCTCCATGAATGTATCCAGTTCTCTTTTAAACCCTGTTATAGTCCTAGCCTTCACAGCCTCCTCAGGCAAGGAGTTCCACAGGTTGACTGTGCGCTTTGTGAAAAACTTCCTTTTATTTGTTTTAAACCTGCTGCCCACTAATTTCATTGGGTGGCCCCTAGTTCTTATATTATGGGAACAAGTAAATAACTTTTCCTTATTCACTTTCTCCACCTCTCATGATTTTATAGACCTCTATCGTATCCCGCCTTAGTCTCCTCTTTTCCAAGCTGAAAAGTCCTGTCATTATTATTTATGATAGTAACATCTAAGAACCCCAGCCAGGGATCAGGGCCCCATTATGCTAGATGATGTACAGATATGTAATAAAGAAAGTAGTTTTAAAAAAAATAAAATAAATGGAGATATGCCAATCTCCTAGAACTGGAACAACCTTGAAAGGTCATTGACTCCAGTCTGCTGTCTTCACTAGCAGGACCAAGTACTGTTCCCTGACAGATTTTTGCCCCAGATCCCTAAATGGCCCCCTCAAGAATTGAACTCATAACCCTGGGTTTAGCAGGCCAATGCTCAAACCACTGAGCTATCCCCCCCTCTCTAGTTTCCCCCCCCAGAGAACTCACAGACTAGGTGTCCGTCAGACAGGATACGGCAGGTGGATAGAATAGGGGTGGGGGGTTGTTTGGGAGGACAGGGTAACCAAAAGACAAACAGAACTTTCCCCAAGATATTAGATCTCTCTCATCAAACTCCTGTAGATCTCATCCTGTATATTTGCATGCCTTCATCTCTCTTCCACCCAGAGTAAATCCAGACTCTTCCCCTATACCATAAAGTGACAGGCAAACAGTGTCTGCACTTTGTTGTGGCTGCTACAGTTTGGAAGGAATTGCTATTAGCAAAGACGGCTCAACCCAATTTCTAGAAGCAAGTCCAGTGGTGTGAAAGCTAAATAATGCTGGCTATCCCACAACAACATGTGAGCCTGGGCCTTCTTAATACCACTGGGAATCAATTAGTGCTTAAAGACAAACCAGTGGCATTGTAAATATATTTGATCTGTACATGCATTTGCTCAGTTCATCATCATTCCAGTTTCTAACGTATTTCTTTCTAGGAACTATAAAGATAAAAGTTAAATGTACGAGAGAGGAAAACATTCTAGAAATGATTGGCCATATTCCCCATTCCCAACATTTTTCATTACCTAGACACCGCAGAGATTAAGTGAGGCCAGGACGCATCATTCTCTGCGCTTCTCTAGACACCTGTCCATACACAACAGGAGGAAAGTGTACAGAAATTTTCTGCATTGCACCACATTCAGCTGTGAAGCTGGTGGTTTGTGGAGACCTTTGCCTCCTTGAGAGCTACAATTTAACCATAACCCGGACTCAACATGCTATTGCAACAGCACCTGTTATCGCCCTCTAATAAGACCTGGGAGATGGAGCAGTAGTTTGTGTGTGATTTCTTGTTCACTTCAAGTTCTATTATTCTCAGTTAATATATGTATAAAGTCAGAACGAGAGAAGGGGTGGATGGGGAGAGGGGCAGAAAAGACTCTATTTCAATTTGAACACAAGGAAAGTATATAACAATCTTAGTCACATAGAAATACACATGACTCGGTAAATATGAATGTCTGATCCTTTCCCACCAATGTCTTGGGTTTGATAAATAATGGAATATACAAACCTGAGAAATCAATTCACTTTTAAATAGTTTCTATTCATTTATTTTTAAAGGGGACAAGGAGGTTCTCACTGCCAGGAGAGAGGAGGCTGGGATCTCTCAAACACCTTGGGAAGAAGAGGAAGAGGCATGTGTGTGGAAAAGAGGTAGGAGCAGGGTGGCAAGGGTTTGCATCTCCCCAAACCCTATGAGAAAGGGAGAGAAGGGGGTGGGGAAAGTGGATAGGAAAAGAGAGCATGAAATCCCGGCCGCATTGAAAATTTCAGCCAGAGTAACCAAAGAAGAGCACAGGCCGTGTGGGATGGAGTGACAGAGTAAAAGGGAAGGAAGTGGACAGAGCAGAGAAGGGATGGGAGGACAGACAGAGACAATAGGGGAGACAGGAAACAAAAGAATAGGGAGAGCAGAGACAACAGGCTAGGAAGGGGAAGGGGAGGATTAAAGGTCAGTCAGAGCCTGGCCAGGGTGTGGTTGCTGGACCCATCTGGGGTTTCAGTAGAAGTAGATTCCACTGTCACAGACACCCTCCCTCCCACAAACCCCCTCAACCCCAGAGATCCCATTTATTCGAATAAGTGACTCCTGCAGTTCAACAATTGCTCAATTTTTTGCCGCATTGCTAATACAGAAGTTATCCACCGGGTCATTTTTTCTATCAGTTCATCTCACTTGTCCCATCTTCCCTCAGACAATTCTCTGGCTAATACAGGGAGGAAGTCATTCCATGTATAAGATGGACGGGCCAGGGGAATGAGATCCTTCTGGTATTTTACATTTCTGTTGTTTTATGGTCATTTGCATTATGTCTTTGTGTGTGCTATATTCCTGCCTTGTGGTAGGGCATGGCTGTGTTGGTCTCCTGATATTCACTGCAGCAAAAGCAATCATATCTTCCTTGGTATCCCCGAGTCACTTTAGCTTGAACAGACTTCAGCCTAGCCTCCAGGGTTGACAGTCCGGCACCTTTCTGCAATAACCCTCTTAAAATAAAATAATATTTCATGACTAATTTAATGTTCATGGAATATATGAACTGGTAAACCGTCATAGGCCAGTTTCTTGAAGTGCCCTTGCTTTAGAATATAAATATATATATTTAAATAAAAAATGTTTTCGAAGTTAATGACCACTTCACAGCAGTTATACCAGCTAGCTAACAGGTGAGTCCGTTGTGACCCCGAAATCTGGTCCCTGTAGGGGTGAGAAGCGATTTAAACCAGGCTTTCACTTAAAGCCAGTTATATAGGAAAAAATGACTCCACCTCTCGCTACGGCATTTCCCTCTCTATTACAAATGCCCCTCTTCCTCCCATTCCCCAGTGCTGGCTGTATTCATGAGGTGTGCTGTGAATGACCCAATACAGGACTAGAATTCAGAAGTGATCTTGACAGCACAGCTGCCCCGTGCGCAGAAACTACTTCATTGCTTGGGGAGGCTGGGAACAGGAGGTCTCCGAAAGTGTGATAGAAAAATTTCTGAAGAGAATAAAAGGCACGAAATCAAACCCTAGTTTCTGTTCATCTGGGAGAACCCTAGAGCCTTTCTCTTGAGTGGAGATCAATGGCTATGGCCGTTTGTGTACACTGGGATTCTGATGTGAACTGACAGATTCCCTCCTCTTGCTGGTTTCCAGCTCCTCAGTCAGTGATTTGCAGCTGATTTTAAATGAACCAGAGACATAAAAGAGCCTAAACGAAAGAGGTGAGACATACTGAACTTTATAATCCTTTTTAAAATGCTATAATAACTTACATTAAATATAAATGGTTAACAAACGCACAAGGCTCATAGCCTGGACATCAGTCAAACCACAGGTCAAAGTTTTTTATCAATTGATTATATAGCACTTTTCATCTCAAAGGGCTTTGTACGCAACAGGCTCAATCCTGAAAGGTGCGGAGCATTCTCAACTTCCATTAACGTCAGCAGGAGCTGAGGGTGCTCAGAGTCTCACATGATCAGGCACCATATGCACAAAGGAATTCCTGCCCCCCCCCTACCCCCAACCTGCCCTTCATGCAAGCAGCATAGTCTAGCAGATTGGTCACTGAAGTGGTGGCCAGGAGACCTGAGTGCTAGTTAGAGTTCTGGGAAACTGAATTTCCATTCTGAGAATACTTTTGAGTTTTGGGGAGGGGAGGATTGTTCCAAATAGGGATGAAGATAAAACCTCAACTTTTTGCAGCATCGAAATTCCAAACTATTTTGGTTAGGAAACACCGAAACATGGTGTTTCCGAAATGATATATGCTCCCTGGGATCCCCGACAGCTCAAATGGACGTGATTTTTGTCCGTTTTACAGCTGACCCCACCGAATAGAAGCAGTGAAATGGACCAATTCTATTCCTGGCTCTGCTACTGACCTGCTGCATGACCTTGGGCAAATCACTCCACCTCTCTGTGACTCTTTCCCCTCCCATCTGCTGTCTCTCGTGTCTTTTTAGACTACGCTCTGTATGGCAAGGCCTGAATCTCACTATCAGTTTATACCTCACCTAGCCCGAAAGCCCCTGGTTTTGATTGGGTTCTCATGGTGCAACTGTAACACAAACAATAATAATAATGTGGAAGTGCAGCAGCCTCTGGGAAATGGTGGGGGGAAGAGGGAGTAGCGGTAGTATCCAGGCAGACAACTGGCATCCAGTCCACTGCTGAACTGGGGGAGAGCGTTGCCTAGGACACAGGAGCAAAGCCCTTTGCTCTGGGTAGGTCGGAATGGCTTGATGGAAATGGGTTTGGTACAAATGGCTGAAGCTGTACCATAGTATTTGGAAATTATTCATGTAATTTGTTGTACTCGGCAGCAGACCCACAATGCAGCATGAGCAAGGTGGCTGAAGAATAATGCATTGCTAGTGTTAGACAGACACTAACCTTGGTTTAGGAGAAACTGTGATCAATAGGAGCAATAATTTAAGTGAGTTCCAGGTGGCAGTGGTCACTTTAGTCTTCTGGGGTGGGATATTTGTTTGTTGGTCTGACCTTTCACTCGTCTTTGAGCCTCACCTTGGTAAAGTCACCCTCCTTTTCACTAGTGCAGGAAAACGCCCACACTCTTAATGTGTGAAGAGACTAAGCATGCCGGGGCTTTTCTTGTATTCATACCTCTTCTGTACGGACAGCATGGTCTTTATGTCTTTAAGACTCTACACACATTATTACATATGTCTATGATTGCCCCTTAGTTGTGTTGTTTTAGGGAAATCTGCTGGTCCCCTCTTGGACCATGTGCAAAGTACAAAGGTAGCTGCTGCCTTTAAAACCCTTTCCTGATTTCTTTTCCCAGACTTGAAGAACTCTGTGTAGTTTGAAAGCTTGTACCATCCACCAACAGAAGTTGGTCCAATAAAAGATATTACCTTATCTCTCTCATATCCTGGGACCAACACAGCTACAACAACACTGCAAGCAACTTTAAATGCTCGGAAGCCAGCCGTTATCCTTGCTATGTGAGGTCTCGGTCCTGGTGACAAGAATCCTGTCATAATCACTGTTGCTAGGCAACAATGATACCTCAAGCAAAGAAATGTGGTAGATCAAAGATTCCTGCAAGTCTCTGTGTTTTTCCAGTCTTCTGGAGTTTGTTAGTGGAGTTTGTAGTGGCATTATCCACTTTTGTTTAGCCAAGGAAAGCATTCACATGAAAAGGTGGTCCTACCTGGGCAGAGGTAAGGAAGACCTAAAAAGAGCTGTTTTCTTGCAATTCCAGGAATTCCTTTATTGAGAAATAATGAAAACAAGAGACAGAGTGAAAAATGAGGTGGAGACCAGGTCCAATTATAGGAGAGAAAATGTAAAGGGTAAATCAAGCAAATCCCCAAGAGGAGATGCACAAATTTCAGGGGATGCAGGCAGCCTGGTACTTTGTGACAATTTCTGGAGGCTATCCAGCAACCTGATAAACTAAAACCGGCACAAAAGGTCAAAACTGTACTTTAAAATGTAGGGCAATAAAGCATGCCGAGAGAGAGGAAGATGCATAGGAAATGCAGTTGCATTCAAAGCCTGACATAAAGTCTACATTACACGCTTTGCCCAGCGCCACACAGGGACCACTTCCTATCACACTGACCTCACATGATGCGAGATACTCACAGAATGAGTCAGCTGAGATAAGCTTCACATGGATGGTTCTGGTAACTTGTACGTTTTGCTGTAATGTGGGTGGCCACTTGTCAGTCGAGAGGTTTTCATCTTTGACAGCCGAGGTGTCCATTGCCACTTTCGCTGCTGCTGCTTCTATAGCAGCTGTAACCCCTTTAAAGAACAAAAGCAAGTATTACACTCTTTTACCAGAACGTTGCAAAACCACTAATGGCTTCTAGTACCAACCCTGCAGCGTTTGGATCTAGAGCTAGGGTCTTGTTGTGTTTGGGATAAGTGCTTTAAGACCCTCTAGTATTATTTTTAATAAAACAGAGATAAAACACATAGCCCAAAATATGTCCAAAGAGCCAAGAAGGTAGAAGAAACAGCCACTGGGGAAAAAAGCTCGGAGAGGAAAACTAGTGCTAAAGTGACCACAATATACCAGTGCTACGTTTCCACTCTGAGTGATTTTCGGTGTCCCAGTTGAAATTTCTGCTGGAGAAGGGCTCCTGCTGCTCCTTCCAGCCCAGCGTTACTCAGAGGCGAGCAGCTATGCCAACCTAGCACACACGAAGGCCCCAATCCTGCAGGCAGCCTCTCACACCTATGCAGAGCCCCAGTGAAGTCAATGAGACTCGACGTGGACATAAGGTTCTGCCAGCCTGGATGGAACGGCACAACCTGGGCCTGTCAATGAACAGGGGCAGGCAGAGAAGATCCGCTCTTCTCCTGCACTAATGTTGTCATTCTGCACCTACCATCAGCCAATGCGTAGGCTGCATGGGTCTCTGGCCACAGGGACTCTGCCTAACATTGCACTCTTTAGTCCTGCTTGTGCTTAGGAAAGAAAGCTGCTAATCTGATTTGGGGGAAAAGAGGACCACTTAGGGGACTCTAGTCCTGAACCTCATAAAAAGCAGATCTGAATGGGCACAACCAGCCAGGGATGGCAAAGCTCGAGGAGTGGAGGTCGGGAACAGAGCTGGGTGAAATATTTTGGTTGAAACTTCTTTTGTGTACGTCAAAAACGCAACCTGAGGTCGACGGAAACATTCTGTGAATTTGCGTCAAAGTCGCTGAGTTGTCTGAGTCACAAAAAACCCTGAAGAAATCTGAACATTTCATTTCAACATTTTCGCAGCAAAACATTTTGATTTTTCAGTTTGACATGGCTTGTCATTTGGAAATTTCCTTCCGTTTTATTTTTTAAAAATGTAACATTTTTTAAAAACTCACACTTGAAACAGAAGGTTTTGTTCTTTCAGGGAGAACTAAATGTTTCATTTAGGGTGACCAGCTGTCCCGATGTTATAGGGACAGTCCCGATTTTTGGGTCTTTTTCTTATATAGGCTCCTATTACCCCTCACCCCCTGTCCCGATTTTTCACATTTGCTGTCTGGTCACCCTAGTTTCATTTGATCCTAAATTAATTTTTGTTTTTTCGGAACTGCCAGAGAACCAAAAATCGGTTGTTCACACAGCACTAGCCAGGAGGCTGTGCCATTAACCCGCCATCTGTTTGGAGTCTAGTTAAAATACAAACTGCTGACTATGGATCTGCGGCACAGCTGAGCCTTATAGATCTCGGCAGAGCTACGAACACATTGTGATTGGTCGCAGGGCTGCTTTCTGTTCACTCCATTCCTCTTTAAAAAAAAAAAAAAGTAGCTGCTTCCAAAAAATGAAAATGCAACTGGAATGACATCCTACTTCTCCAAGTGCACAAACACCTGGCTGCTCATTTGTACTGCATAGAGAGAGGGACAACGGAACACTAGTGCCTTCGTGTGCCCTGTCAGGGCTCATCTTTATCAGCACCACCGTGGGAGCCGGGCTATGGCAGCAAGAGTAAACAGAATCTTTAGAGCAACAAAACTACGCTGGGCAAAAAGTTCAGACTCCTTCTGTGGCAGGTTCCAATAATTATTTGTAAGTACCCCAAGGAAACAGCACATAAAGACTGCCTGTTTCTGTTCTGCCATTGGCTTTAGACTGGGACTCATCTGAACATCCACATATAGCTGCAGAGTATAATTGTATTTATAGGCTTGAAGGCTTATCAGCTTTGCCTATTATTTCAGTGGTTTCTGCTCACTCGGTGTGAAATGATTGACTCCACTATAGAAGAGGCAAAGCTATTGTTACTCTCTCAGCCACAGTTATTTATACCCTGTGGTGCTAAGCCGTGTTTCCTCCACCAATAGACGAAAATGTGTCTCTCAAACAATGTGCCATTGGGGGAGAGACGACCTTCATTTTGGGCCTTGGGGCTGGTCTCCAGGACTCCATATAAACTACCACTGAAATAGCTGAATTGCTTTTCATTCACACCCTGGGTTGCTACTGTGCAAATCTGTGTGTGGATGCTCTCTGTCTTAAGTGGGTTTATTTAAGCTAACTCAGAACAGGACACTGGCAGCGGCATGGGCCCGTGCCCAGGGGCTCTGGCCAATTTGGGGGCTCTGAAGGAGCTTTGAAACCTGGGTAGAACTGGTGGGGCCACAGGCACTGGAACTGAGGCCCCCACTCTCTGCTCCTCCTCTTCCCCTGAGACCCCGCCCCATGCACCTCCTCTTCCCCCTGTGGCCCCGCCCCCTGGCCAGGCCAGAAGCTGGAGCCAGGCCATAGTAAGAGCCTCCCAAGGAGCCTGTGCTGCTGAGGGGAGCCCCAGACTCTCATCTTCCCTGGGTGGAGGGCTGGGGAGCCCAAGAGCAGCTCCCAGACCCTCCCCCGAGGCACCACCACCCAAGGCAGGTGGAGGGTCCAGGGCTCCCCACAGTGCCCCAGGCTCCCTGGGCAGCTCTTACCACAGCCCAGCCTGCAGTCAACCTGAGGAAAAATAATAGAATGGTTAATCCAGGACTTTGCCAACAAAGAATTAGAGGTTAATTATAATTAATGCCAGTTAGAATGGTTTCACCGAAAGTATTTCTTGTCAAACCTGTTAGTCTTTTTTGAGAGGTTTACAGGGTTTGGTTGATAAAGGCAACGGTGTTTGTTGATACAGTATTCTTGGATCTCTCCAAAGTATTTGACCTAGTACCACATGACATTTTGATTAAAAACCTTGCATTATATGGAACCAACCCGCACAGATTAGACGGATTACAAACTGGGTCACTGACAGATCTCAAGATGTAGTTGTTAGTGGAGAATCAGCAATGAGCAGAACTGGTTTGAGCACGGGTCCCAGGCATTGGGTTCTTGGGCCAATGCTATTTAATACTTTTATCAATGATCTAGACCAGGGGTTTTCAAACTTATTTGATCGTACCCCGCCTTCTTTGTGTTTGTGGTAGTTTACACCCTCTACCCCCACCACACAAGTACATTTACTGATAAAAAAATCAACTCTCATGCCACTCACTAAATATTGAAAACAGTAAGGGCTTGTCTACACTACCCGCCAGATCGGTGGGTAGCGATTGATCTTTTGGGGATCGATTTTTCGCGTCTAGTGTAGACGCGATAAATCGATCCCCGATCGCTCTGCCGTCGACTCCGGCAATCCACCCCCGGCGAGAGGTGGAAGCGGAGTCAACGGGGGAGCGGCAGCAGTTAACCCTGCGGCGTCCTCACAGCGCAGTAAGTCGATCGAGGTACGTTGACTACAGCTACATTATTCACGTAGCTGAAGTTGCGTACTTTACATCGACCCCCGCCCCTAGTGTAGACCTGGGCTAAGGCATTGATTCAAACAGAGCCAATGATCCGCTGTAATAAGAGCAAATGCAAACCTGCAATTGTGATCAATGCGTATAATCAAATGTGCACACCAGTCGTAGCAAACAGATTCATGTGCAGGTGGCAACAACTTTGTATCATGCTATGGAAGCTTAACTGAAATCCGTCACAATGCACAGCGCCCTCTAGGGTCAAATGCACAGCGTTTTCTGAGGACCTGATGTGTCTACAGGAATCAGCTTGGCCAGTTATTCATTGCGGTGGGGAAAATGTGCGCAGTGAGGTTTTTTCCCTATAGTTTCTCATGCCCGCCCTCCCAGAATATGATCTGTGCGGCTCCCCAGTTTGAGAACCTCTGATCTAAACGATGTAAAATGGGTGCTGGTAAAGTTTGCAGCTGATAAAGATTGGTGGAGTAGTAAATAAAAAGGAGGTTAGATTACTGTTTCAGAGTAAAATGGTCACAATCCAGTAAAATTCACCTTAATACAGCCAGATGCAAGGTAACACATCTGGGAATCTAGAATGCAGGCTACTCCTACAGGAGGGGACACTGTCTTGGAAAGCAGAGACTCGGAGGAAGATTTAGGAGGACAACTGCCTCAACATCAGCTCTCCCTGCAGTGTTATGGCAAAAAAGGGCCAATACAATCCTTGGAGGTATAAAACGGGGAATATCAAGAAGCAGAAGTAGGAAGTGATCTTGGCTCTGTGCACAGGATTGGTAGGAATGTTACTAGAATATTGTGTCCACTTCTAGAGTCGGTGCTTCGTGAAGGATGTGGAAATGCTGGAGAGAATTCAAAAGAAGGCCACAAAAGTGATCCCAGGGCCAGAAAACAAGCCTTAAGGAGTTCAGTCTTTTCAGTTTAGTGAAGAAGAGGTTGGGAGGTGACTTGATCACCGGGTCTAGACATTTACACATGGCAAAGAGATCTGATAGTAGGCGGTTTTTCAGCCTTGCTGACATAGACATCACAAGATCCAGTGGCTGAAATTGGATACATTCAGCTTTAAAACATGACACAATTTCCTAGCTGTGAGGGTAGTTAAATAATGGAACGGCTTATCAAGGGGAGTGGTGGACTCACCCTGGCTCACTTTTTAAGAAGAGATTAGATGTGTGTGTGTGGCAGAGGGGGAGGATGGGTTGGCTGGTTGGCATGGCGGTCCTTTCTGACCTGGGACTATATGACTACCCCAGCTCATTTTTCTCCCTTGGGCCATGAGGAGAATAGGATGCTCTGCTTTGACTTCGGCATGCTCTTAATACCTGGTGCTCTGCATTAAAACAATGACCATAATCAAGTCTTGCTGTCCCTAAAGCATGAGGATATTTTCCCCCTAATGTACAATTGGCCAGATATATTTGGTGGGTTGTTTTTTGCCTTCCCTTGAAGCTTCTGAGATTGGCTGCAACTGGAGATGGGACCTCAGGTTTGGTGGGCTTGAGCTCACTGGCTAACTTTCTAGGGTTCCCATTTCTTATCATTCTGGATATGAATTCAGCCTCCGCAGCCAGTTGTTAGAAGGTCAATGAAATCATATTCTGTTTAGGAAAGAAAATCCTAAGTTCTGAAATGAATTCAGTTTATCTGACCTTAAAAAAAGGTTATAAAATACCAAAATGTGCACATTCTCAAGTGAATCACTCTAATTATATGCCAGGGAAGGAGGAAATTATATTGCATGGGGACATGGCTGGGAAGGAGCCAGATTAGATAAACCAATCTGAGGCACTGATCCTGTACTGAACTCTGTGGGGGCATCGCCTGGGTGCCATTCATTGCAGGATCGGGGCCTTTGTTTGTAACCAGATTTGCTCAAGAAAGAACAATAAAGAAATTCAAAACTGGGCTTACCGGGACCGCTGCATAAATCACTTAGACACAATCAGCTGAAGTCTGGCTTGTCTTGTCCCAGTGTTGCCTTTTTGACATCAAACTACATTCTCTGAGACAAGTGCTGTCCGCCTTTTTATTTGAAGTCTGTAAAGCATTTAGCCCAACGTGACTTCTAGGTATTTCCCTGACTGAGGCAATACGTGGCCAAGCGCAGGAAGCTCTCCAAGCAATGTCATGACTCATTCTCCCTTCCTGGAAAAAGGGTGAGGGTTTGTGCAGACGGGGCGGGGCTGTGGCCTGGGGACCATGTGATGCCTGAGCATCTGTGGCAAATCATGGCGCCAACCCTACAGAGCTTGGGACATCCACACAGAGCGCCTGCTCTCCAGATATTTTCCTGTGCTTTCTTCCTCCCCAACACCTGAATATCAAGGCGTCCCTGTCAGAGTTCTGGAGTGCTCAGCCCCTCCTAAGGTGGTTCCATGCTGCACACCTAGGTGACAATATCTCCTTGGCATTCCCTGCCCCCGCTCCTCGGGAATCCTGAGACCACAGACAGAGGTTGGCTTGGACCGGAGCACCCTGCCTGGAATGTGGAGGGAGGAGCACGGGTGGCAGGAGGGAAGATCTGGAGGAGGCATGAAGAAGTCATTCTGTTTGCACATGGCTTGCGCACTAGCTGCAGCATTTCTGTAAATGTCTCTCTTACTAAATAGCCAGTTTTCGTTTTAAAAACATGGAGCCCTCCTCTTGTTACCCCGCCCCCAGGATGTGAAACACGGACAATGTGTTCTGCTGCCTGTCATCGGGTTCAGACAGATTTCTGTGGCAGTGAATTCCAGAGGGGAGCACCCCCGGCGACACCCAGGAACTTGGATTATCCTTTAGTCCTCGATTTACTGTTGAAATACAACGTGACCACATGTCCACGTATATTGCCCAGGAAGACGCAGCCTCTCTTATACAAACAGACATGCGAAGGACTACGTGCCACGCTGGCCGATCACCTACCCATTCACTCTGCCCCGTTTAGCTGGGCTTTTCTTAGCACTGAGCATTCCTCCGGGCTTTTATCCCAGGGGGTGATGTAAAGTATCTCGGTATGCTGGGGTGTCTACCCCACCAAGACCTGAGTGGGGGAAAAGGGCCAATTAACCCCATGAGAAGCTTCCCCTGGAGGAGAGTCAGAGCTGATGAGGCCCAAATGGCTGATGAAGCCCAGCTGGGGTTGGAGCTGAGACAGACATAAAGAAGAAGGTGGTGGTAAGAGGGGACTGTAGGGAGGAACTCTGCAATCACTCCCTAGAGAGGAGCGGGGCAGAAGCCCTGGGATCCTGCCTGGGAACACAGACTCAGACAAGAACCCGAGAGAGGGTGAAGGAGCCACAGGGAGTAGAGGAAGCTCCAGTGGTAACCCAGAGCGGGCCAGAAGGCAGAGAAGGGAAGGTAGGAAAGAGTCCAGGGAAACAGCAACAGGGTCTGAGAGTGGGCAGACCGTGGCTGTTGGGCAGGGTGTCCCGAGGCTGGAACCCGGAGTAGTGGGTGGGCCTGGGCTCCCCTTCTAGCTGCTGGGGAAGTGGCATAGTCTGGGCTGTGGAGCTGAAGACTGCCTGGGATAGTTAGTCCTGAGAGACTTTGATACTCCAAAAGGAGTAAATTATAGTGACTTGGCTGGAGGACCAAGCCACGAATAGGGAGCCCCCTAAATCACGAAGAGAGAACACCCTGAGTCCAGAGACAGAGAGAGACACCACAGAGTGAGCAACCGAAGGAGGGGGTGTCAGACCCATTGAGAGCTAATCCCCAGATGAGCTGCAAGGAGGCGCCCCAGTGGAGACTCCTGTGACAATCAGCTTTGAACCGGGACTCCTAAGAACATTCAAGAAGATGGGATTTTTGACATGAGCCTGCAGAAAAAGGCCAGCGTAAGCAATGAATACCCAGAACACCACAGTCGAATTGCCCTGCTGGATCTGTCAACACCACATTTCTAGCTGGAGTGCAGGTATTTATTGAGAAGGGCCATCTCCGCTGCCTCTCCATTGCATAGTTCTGTGGCTATGTCTGAATCTTCCATTTTCACGGTCAGTGTGGAAAGCATGCTCGGGCAGGTCTCTGCTCAATAGGGGTGGGACGTGTGTCCCCAAAATACAAAAATATAGCTGGAGAAACTGGAACTGGCTTAGAAGGAAGGATTTTTAAAAAGCTCCGTTCATTCCTAAATATAACAGAGAGCTTTCAGCATGCAAATGACTGTCGTTGCTTCGGGAAGTGCTGTGCATTAGGCTATAGTGCCCAGTAGGTAGCTAGCTCCTAGAGAGAGAGATGCATTTGATTGCACTGTATCCGGGCCCACCTGGAGGTAGAACCAAATTACCAGAGTACTTGATGGTGTGAGATGCTGTAATGGCATTCTCAGAAACACACTCTGATGCACATAAGCACCTGGAATGAGTGGCTGCAATGTCATCCCCTGCAGATAAACGTTCCGGCGCATCTAGGAACGAGGGAATAGTCATGAATGAACCACCCCTGTGAGAGAGGGGGAACTACTCTCATTTTGTAAAAATAGTGGGGTGACTCAAAATGAACAAACACTAACAGAAAAGCAAAACATGTCCAGACAGAACACGTCTCAAACATTCCAGCAGCACGTAAGGTCCGCGAAATCATTCTTAATTCGAGCCAGGTATTTGTAGTAGCACTGCAAGAATGAAAGCAATAAGCTGCGCTGGTGTAAATCGGCATGTATCTATTGCCCTCAGTGGAGCTAGATCAGTTTACACCAGCTGATGGTCTGGTCCAGCACACAGGACTCAAGGCACCGTAAGTAGAGTGTATAAATAACCAATTTTTTGCCTCACTGTGTCAGGAATAAGGCCCTCAGCTGCACCTGCTCAGTATTCCCAATGCCCTAACAAGCTGGCTAGGCTGCCTGGTGCCAGGCTGAGGAATCCAGCAGGCTGCTTCCTAAACTCAGCAGCAGCAGCCCCTCACAGGCTGCTCAGGGCACATGCCCATGGACTCTGCCTCCCTGTACTGTCTCTCTAAGCCTTGTTCCTGCTCTGCTCCTCCACAGCTCCAGCCCAGATCCTGCCATGCGCCCAGCCTTGTTCCCAGCCTTGCTCCAGCCTCAGAACCAAACCTGTTCCTGCCTTCCCTGACTTTTGGGTAATCTGCTTCCAGCCCTCAGCTCTGACTCCTGACTCAGGCTTTGGCATTTGGACTCCGACCACTAGGCCTGACTCTTGGGCCGACACTAGGCCGACCACTAGGCATGACCACCCGGTCCCCTGACATACTGGCTGAGCCAGAAAAAAATTGTTTCAGGTTGATCCAAAATTAAAATTTGTCAATTTTTTCCAGCAAATCTAAGAACATTCATTTAAAGTCAAACAAAGCACTTAGTTTGACCCACAGTATTTCATTTTGTTTTTAAAATAGAATTCAGGGAAATTCGGAAAAGAAATGCTTTTCCAAAATGAAAATTCCAACTGTTTCATTTTTGGAAATGCTGAAGTGAACTGTTTTGACATTTATGAAAACATTTTCGGCCTAAAGCATTTTGCCAAAATCCACCCAAATGCACAAATTGTTTTGATTGACCCAAATCTGTATTTTACTTTATTTTTAGCAAAAAAAAAGGTTTTGCACTAAAAAAATTTTATCCAGCTCTACTACAAATAAATGTCCCCAATATGCAAATGCTATTGTTTGGATATTTTCTTTTGAACACTTAGAGGAAGACAACAACAACAACAAATTCACTTCCATTGGCTTTTATTAACATTTCTCTCAATGCTTTCTGAGAAGATTCCCCAAACAAGAATGAACCTGGAAAGTTGATTTGTGTTTTATAAACTACTTGAAATAAGCCACCTGCACTTAACTGACGTGACGGCATTTCTGATTGTAAAGCATAACTTCAAACAGCTTTATTCGTTAAAGTCTAAAAAGAAATCAAGCTGCTGTTTTATTTATTGTTTGTATTTCCCTATTGCTCAGCAGCCTTAGCCGTAGGCCAGGACCTCATTGTGCTAAATGCTGCACAATCACAGATGAAAACGACAAGTTTTGCCCCAAGAGTTTCTGATCTAGTGTAATGCAAGAGATAGAGACAGATAATCAGGATGAACAACATTACCAAATTCTCAGTGATGAAACAAATTGAAGGTGCAAAAACTACTTATTTTTACAACTTATTGCTGTTTTACCCGTGGTTTGTTTTTTTTAATCAGCCTTCCCTGACGACGAATGGAATGCAATCAAGTGCAGTGGTTCTCAACCTTTCCAGACTACTGTAGCCCTTTCAGGAGGCTGATTTGTCTTGCACACCCTCAAGTTTCACCTCACTTAAAAACTACTTACTTACAAAACCAGACAAACATACAAAAGTGTCACAGCACCCTATTACTGAAAATGGCTGACTGTCTCATTTTTACAGTATATCTATAAAATACATCAATTGGAATATAAATATTGTACCTACATTTCAGTGTATAATATATAGACAGGCATAAACAAGTCATTGTCTGACATCTTTGTTTGTAGTGCTTTTTATGTAGCCTATTGTAAAACTAGGCAGATATCTCGGTGAGTTGATGTATCCTCTGGGAGACCTCTGCGTACCCCCAGGGATACGTGTACCCCTGATCGAGAACCTCTGGTCTAGTGGTTTGAGCACTGGACTGTGAATCTGATGAAGCGAGGTCTATTCCTAACACTACCTCTAGCCTGCTGGGTGATTTGGGCTTAAGATTCCCATTCATAAAACGATTAACCCCCAATCTTGCAAAGACTTGTGTACATACTTTGCTCTATGCACGGGGAGTGGAAGTATTGACCCTTATGGGGCTGCTCAGAATGTATAGCAGTAAGCCTGTGCATACATGATTGCAGGATCTGGGTCTGTTGCAGTAACCACATCTCATAGTACAGTAACCCCATGTAGTCCACAGTCATGTAAGGCTAAATTTCAGTTCTACGGTGCTCTGAGAAACACAAATGAAAAACATTATAGGAGTGCAAATAACAATGTAAAATAAAAATCTGACCCCTTCTTTAACCTAATCTGACAACATTTTCAATCCTGAATGGGATTCACTGAGCAAGCTGTTGTGTTTTCGCATTCAGAATTTTTGGCTAGGCATTCAATGTACCAGCCTGTGGAGAGAAGATAAGTTTAAAGGTAGAGCTGCTCGCCGGGGAGCAATAGCTCATCCTTCAAGATAAAGATGATTCCTCCATCTTCAGAACAACAGTTCTCAACTTACCAAGCAGACTGTTTTTTCAAAATAATGTTGATCTTTGTTTGATGTTGTATCGGGAAAGGTCCGATGCAAGAGCGAGCAAAATAGCCCCCAAATCTTTGAGTAAATCGTCATTTACTGTCTGTAATTCTGGCGAGAAGACTGCGATGTGATCCTCAGCTTTCGAGTAACTGCGAGGCAACGGTGATAAAGGCACTGATCCTCACATTGCTGACTAGAGCTGGTCAGGAAATTTCCACTGAAAGTTTCTCTCAGAAAAAAATGTGGCTTCCACGACATTGGAGTTTTCCAGTGGAAAATTTCAATTGTGCTGAAATTATTCAATCTTCCAGCAGGAAATAAAATATTTTGTTTCAGGTTTGGTCGTCCTGACTCAGCACTTTAAAACAAAAATTGAACCAAATCAGAATATTTAATTTTGTGGTCTCCCCTGCATGTGAACTGCAAGGGAATGCCATGACTCTAGCACATCCTGGGCAATGTACTCTAGCCAGGGCATCTGATCCATAGTGAAGAAGGGACATAAGACGCCCAAATGACATCTCCCAGGAGGCATTGCAGCAATGCAGACAGAGGCAGTTCAACGCTGAAGTGACCTAAAACGAAATATTTTCACATTTCCAAACTGAATATTTTCCCAACTTTCTATTCATCAAAAAAAGTGACGTTTTGGCATTTTGTCCTGATTCGGGACAAACAGGAGTGCTGAAATAGTGGAATGCTGACGTCTGATCAGCTCTGCTGCTGACCAAAGAACACATATGAACATGATCCTGAGCCAAAGTCTTGGCAAGCACAAAGCTTTTCGGTGTCTCTGTAAGAACTAAAGGCTGGCTGTTACAAGGAGCTATGCAGACTAACTGCGCATCATGGAAAGGTGCAAGAGAATGAGCGAACCTGTGAGTGTAGGGTGTTGAGAAGTGAGCCCCTCTCTTCCTGCACTTATATGGCTTATTTAGACTTAGTTATGATCCAGGTGCATAGGATCTCTCTTTTCCTTGTGGACTGCAACTTGTATAGTTACCAAACTAGAACCAACCCCCCCACGGTATGATGTGTTGTGTAGTGTTCCTTCGATCACTTTGCAATTATTTCAAACAAGGCAGTAAAGCCATTCTGTAGAACCAACCTATCTTTTCTTTATTTCAATACAATTTTCAGTTTCCTGGTGCTTTGCTTTACCAGTGGAAATAGGCCACAAAAGCCACACTAGCATTTTCCCCATCATGTTCCTTTTGCAAACCAGAATCTTTTGTGTTATCGGTATACGTGCAGCAGCAAGCCCTTGAATCGGCTCTGTAATGCCCTTTGATTAGAAACATGGCATTATAATTGGGCTGCCCGCACTCAGCTCAATATTATGTGATATTTGCTTTATCTAAATGTCTGTTGGGATGTAAATTCAGGCACTTTTCGGCCTCAGCGTAGTTCAGATTCTAAGGACTCAAAGCAGATTTCCCCATTTCACATTCATGACTAGGTTTATGTTGGTATAAATCAGTGTAAAATATGGGAGGAGTCCTAGGGTGAGCCCGTATAGTTTCTCTTTAGAGCTAATACATTACAATAGGGGGAAATAAAACAATCATTATTGGCTGAATAGGAAATCAGAGGTAAGTGGTTTAGATTACAGTGGGTTTAAAATTTCAATAGGCTGAGGGCCAGATGCATCCTTCAGAATTGTACACATAGGATTTCCTAAAGCACTTCTCTTCCTGGCACCTGTCTAAATTAAAGAACACAGCGCAATCCAGCATGGCTTCTATCCATGTTCTGGTTTATCCCTGATCCGCTGCTCATCTGGAATTTTATTCAATGATAATTTTGGTCCCAATACAGAACTAGACATCAGAGCCACCAGTAGTGGGGAGACAGTGTGATGTCATGGATAGTGCATTGAAGTGAGGCTCAGGAGACCTGCGGTCTCTTCCTGGCTCTGCCACTGGCCTAGTGTGTGTCCTTGGGCAAGTCATGTCCCCTCCCTGTACCTCATTTCCCTCTCTGTAAAATCCTGATCTCCTTTGTAAAGCGCTTTGATGAAAAGAGCTGGGGATTATTGATTATTCTTACCTGTACACTGGCCTGTGGAACTGTTCATTGAACAGCTATCAATGGAGAGTGGTTTGATTCAAATCAGAGTTGAATTAGATTGCGAATGTGCTTGGCAAGAAGAGTGGGTGACTTTAACTGGTGTTCCTCATCACAGCTGTCCTTGTCTTTGTCATGTCTGGATTGAGTCACTGCAGTGTTTTCTGGACGGGGCTACTCCGGAGATCCAGTTGGTACAGAATGCAAAAGTCTGCTAACTGGGGCTTCTCACCCTGAGCATGCTTCACCTACGCTCCAATTCATAACTATTGATACTGAGCCTTTAATGGTTTGGGTCCAGTGTATCTCAGACCTGCCGCTCTCCTTGTTTTCCATCCCAGCCTCTGAGTTCAGCCGAGACGCATACCTGAGAGTGCCTAGATTGACACTTCTTATGAATGGAAAATAATTTCAGCTCTGATTCCAGCAGAAATGCTGCCACTTACAGCAGGGCTGACTTTGTCCCTGAACGTCATTACAAGTAACTAGACCCGGCTGTCCGAATCGCCCCCTGGAACAGTCCCTGCCCCTCTGACATCCTGTGTGGCTCCATTGCACTCGATTGTCCAGCACACTTGTGTGCTATATAAATAATACCTGTGATAATAAGTCCTGGCTAAATTCTGGGCTAAGTCTAGGCAAGGCTTGGTGTGAATTAAATACATCGGTTTGCTCTTTTTTGGTGATGAACTTGGTGCTCATGAACACGAGCTATTTATCGTGCTAGCTGGAGGCAGGCAGTGCACAGGCTGGCTAAGTGTAAACGGCTGTGCACTGCGCTGTCAGTCAAGATCTCCAACACCCCTTCTCCTCCAGTTCGGCAGGGACCTCTTGGGAGGCAGGACGGCTGCTTCCAAGGGCTTGTTTGGCAGTTTTTTGGGAATGCAGCTAGAATGGCCTGAACCTGTCCCTTGTGGAGCTCCACTGATTTCAGCCCATTTACACCTGGGCAAAACATGACCTGGTGTCCTAAGGGAAGTAGGATGACGTCAGCAGCAAATTCATTTTCTCATGTTCTCTCCACAGGCTGGGTGTTCTGGCACCTGACTCTCCCCCGCCCTGTACCTTATGTCGCCATTCACGCCCGGGCAAAGGGTGTGTGAGTGGCCAGGCAGTCAGAACTCACCAATTACTCATGGCACTGGGCACCCCCCTGCACACATGTCAATGATGGTGTGAGTTGCAGGGGAGACCTGGGCTCTCAGCTGCCACCTTCTCCCCACACCTTTGCATTTGCTTCATCTCCGGAAAAGCGTCCTCGTGGTAAGAACAGCCAGACAATGGAACAGGCTGCCGAGGGAGGTTGTGGAAGTGCCTTCACTGGAGGTTTTCAAAAGGAGGCTGGACAGCCACCTGTCTTGGATGGTTTAGACACAACAAATCCTGCCTCTCAGCGGGGGGTTAGACTAGCTGTCCCTCGCAGTCCCTGCTAACCCTGTGGCTCTATGATTCTGTGATCGCTCGTCCCTGCTGCTCTCCGGCAGGTCAGACACGAGGGTACTTAGCAGGCGTAGCGGGAACCTGGCTGTGCACTTTATGAATTCTGCATGAGGCTGGGGGCCGTGTATCTAGTACCGATTGCAAACTCCAGTATGGGTATGGGCTGGGCTGCTGGGGCTGCTGCCTCTTGACTCCCTGGTGAGGTAAAACCCACAGGAGAGAACCAGAGAAATTCTTGCTTGTGGCATACCCCTTTAAGGGCCAGCCAGCCCCGCTCCGTTATTAGAGGCAGCTGGGCAGGGGGCAAGCAATCCCTCTAAAGGGCTGGGAGAGCTCAGCTGGGGAGAGCTCGGCTGCTGTGATGGGTCCTGGACGTGAAAGGCCCTTGCAGGCGGTGCTGGGGAGGGGAATGGCTTTGCTTTGGGTTTCCTTGAGGAGGGTTTTAGCTGAATTCATAATCTGTGCCCTGAAGGGAGGGCCTGAAAGCGATGGGCATGAGGCTGAGTTTTCTGGGGCTGGTGAGGGAGCCCACAAGCCTACCCTGGCACCTGGACAGAGCGAACAAGGGGGGTGGTTAAACCTTGATGGTCCCTTAGTCACATGGAAGCCCCCTGGGCCAAAGAGTGAGCAGCTGCTCGGATACACTAGTTCTTCCAGGTCTGAACTCTGGGAGGAGGCAATGACTCGGTGTGGGAGTGAAGGCCTGAAAAGGGAGGAACAGAGGGGAACCTCCCAGAGACGAAGGACGCTTGGAACAGCAGGGTGTGTGTGCGTCCTTTCCAGAGGGAACCTCTAAGGGTAGGACCAGCTGAGGAAGAAGGAAACTCTCTGCGAAGGAGAGAGACTCCAAGGTTTGGAGGAGAAGGAGCATAGGCTGGGGGGGGGGCGGGTCCTGGACTCCTCAAAGTGCTCTGACCCAAGCCCAAGGCATGTTCCAGAGTGGTGAGGGAAATGAGGCAGGGAAAGGCATCCAGGGTTGTGTGTTTGGCTGTGTGGTCTAGATCTGTGTCACCCTGGTGCGATCTAGAGGGAAGAGTGGTTGGGTTTTGGGAACCCTTCCAAAGCCTGTAGGCTACCTGCTTCCTCTGTCCCTGACCTGGAGAGGTGCCTCACCAAGGCTGGAGCTCTGGAAAAGGGTGTCCTTCCACAACCGGGGATGTGAGGGGTCAGCCCTGGGGGCCTCGGGCAGCTGGACTGTCCAGACTGTGAGCTGCACTTTGGGGAAGGGAGCAGAGCGCGTGCCAGAGAGGCCAAGGGAAGAGACTCTGCTGGGACCAGGGGATGCTTAAGAGTACGTGGGTCTGGCACATGAGCCCAAACCCGCAGCCTGGTGAATGTCCAGCCGGGGGTGCTTGCTGAGGCTGTGACAGCAGGATGCAGCATTCACCCGTTTGAAAACTAGGCCTCTTGGGTGTCTCATAGATCATCCCCGAGGCCAAAACTAAAGCTTGCTCAATTGCAACGGGGGCTGGAACCGCTGCTACAGCCTGTAGCCGAGCAGAGCCGGAGAGGGCATCTCTGATACAGGAGAGACAGGGCCTGCATTGCTTACGGGACTCACCGTGCTCCCAGCACGCACGAAAAACCCACGGTGCACGTTTTACGGTCCTGCGTACAAATCCCAGAGGGGCTAAAACGTACCCACAATGCTGTGAATCAAAGGCACAGCTGCCCTGCCTGAGGGGGAAGGAGGTTGGGTCAGTGCAAAGGATGAAGGGAGGGACCCGTGGAGAAGTCTGTGCAGAACCCTGCCCCTGGGTGCTGTCTGTCTGGAGTCCTGCACATGGAGCTCCATCTCCCTGGGCAGCACAGCTCTCTGGGAGCCGCCCTGCCATTGGCTCTGGCTACGAAGCTGGCTCCTGTCCCCTCCCAGTTCACGTGCGCCATTGGTGGGAAATCCATGCCCAGTCCAGCGGTTATTCCTGCCCCACCCTCAGAGCACTTCCTCTGGCCTAACACCGCCCAGGTCTGGGGCTCTCACACGGCAGGGCTGGGCGGCAGGAGGAGCATGCCAGGGAGACACTGCCCCTCTGCTGCTGCAGACTTAGGGCTAGATCTGCAGTGGGGACTTGGCTGAGTATCACAAGGCCTAATGGTGCCCACTAGTGGACTCCCCAGCCGTGTGCGAGGTGCTCCGGTTCCTTACGCCAGGCCTAGGGAGAGGTGGGCACCCCAAAATGGGATTCACCAAAGCCAGCGTGCTGCGCAGGGAGCTGCTGAACCTAGCCAAGGGGAACGGCCCAGGAGAGAGCACGGGCCTACCTCCACCCCTCAAAGGCACTTCAGCACCTCCCTCTGCTCAGGCTGCACCGCCACGACTCCTCTCCTGGAGCTAGGCCTTGCACACAGAACCTGACTGGAACCCCTGCCCCCTTACAACCTATAGCCAAGCGGTTCAAGCACGCAGCCAGCCTGGTGGGGGAGAGCTGGGTTCAAATTCCCCCTCTGCCTGATGTGGAGCAGGGATACGCAGCCGTGGCCCAGCTACGTTCCCCTCTCCGTTGGCTGAAGAGTCATTCTCACGCTTTCCCTGGCCCACTGACTAGTGAGTATGTCACATAAAGTGGAACAGTATCAACAAGAGACTGGGGAGTCCCCACTTCAGACTGCCCCATAGCCTAGTGGTTAGGGCACTTGCCTGAGAGTGGGAGAGACCTGGGTTCGATTCTCTGCCTCAGGATCTCTCTCACACGCAGTTTTCCACCCTCTGTCAAAGACCTGCCCTTTAAGAGACTTGCTAAAACGGGCCAGGCCGTGCCCCCTGTGAGGCACCTACACGCTGCTCCTGGGGCAGGGCGTCTATCGTGAGCAGGGGCAGACGTTCTCATCCTCCTACCTCCGCCTCCATGGATCCTGCCTGGCAGAGACCATCTATGGTCTGACTTTTCTCAGAGGAGCTGAGCGCCCACAGTTGCTATTGACTTCCCCACAAATCAATCCGCTGACCAGTACCTACAGCAGCTGGGGTATCGGGGGGTCTCAAACTTCTTTGCACCGCAAACCCCTTCTGCCAACAAAAATTACCACACGACCCCAGGAGGAGGAGGGGGGGGGGAACCAAAGCCTGAGCCCTACCGCCCTGGGCAGGGGGCCTGTAATGTGAGCTCTGCCCTCCAGGGCTCAGGCTTGGGCTTCAGCCCTGGCCCCCCGCAAGTCTAACGCCAGCCCTGGTGGTCGTGACCCACTTTGGGGTCCCGCCCCACGGTGTGAGAACGGCTGCGTTACTGCATGCCAGACCGCACCACATGTTCCTGGGCTTGGCCAGAAGAGTAACGAAGGAAGTGGGGATGTTCAGGCAAAGTATTTCAAAAGCATGTAACCGGCCACATCAGCTGATCGACTCTCCTTCACCAGTGAGTAGAACCAAGGATATTCCAAATGTATCCCTGCTATTCAGAGATATAGGACCAAATTCTGCCCTGATTTAAGAAGCCCATTGGATGCAATGGCTCTATGAAGCACATAGAGCACTTGGATTGGAGCACTTGGGGATTTAGGATTTATCTCCACAGGGACACTGGCTGGAAAAGCTATTGCGGGATAGCTCTCTCTGTGGACACTTATTTAGCTTAACTGAATTTAGCTTAATCCGTTTAGGATTAAGCTAAATTGGAAAAAGGCCCCTGTTTTTCCAGAGGCAGAGTACCCACACAGTTATTTCTGACTCGCTTTTCCTACCAATTTCTTGGTGTAGACAAATACTGTTTGGCCCAAACTACCCTCCTGTCCTGTTGCTAACCATTAGGGACTCCTGATGATCTAAAACTCATAGGCCTTCCTTGGGAGGGATTGTGAGCTTCAAACCCAGGCCTGTGGAGCAGAGCCGTAACTAGGAATTTCTGCGCCCGAGGCAGGGGCGCAGAAATTCCTAGGGGCTCTTACCCTCCGCCGAATTGCCGCCGAAGCCGCGGCACCGGCGGACCTCCCGCAGGCAAGCGGGAGCGGCTTCGGCGGCAGTTCGGCGGAGGCTATTTTTAGCAGCCGCCGAAGCCGCCCCAGCTTACCTGCGGGTGGTCCGCCGGTGTGCGTGCAGGAGGCCCCCTCGGCTGAATTGCCGCCGAAGCCGCGGCACCGGCGGACCTCCCGCAGGTAAGCGGAAGCGGCTTCGGCGGCGGGGGAGAACGGGCGCGCCCCTGGCAGCAGACTTTTATGCCCCTGGCAGCAGTGCGCCCCGAGGCGAGTCCTCGCCTTCATTACGGCCCTGCTGTGGAGCCTCAGGTATCACTCAGACCGGGGCTCTCACCCAGACCACTGGAGAATGAGGCTAGCAAAACTCTAGCTCGCAAAGGGCCTGTCCAGGAAGCTCCTGACTGGGGGAGACGTCTAGCCCCACCAGTTGGCTGGGATGCACTTAAACCAGACAGAGGGACAGGCAGTTGTCTGAGCAACGAAGCGAATCCCCGGCAGTGGCAGATGAAGCCTATTGGCCTGACTCTGGATCCCTGCCTTCCTGCCTGCCCTCCTCATCCCAGTTCCCAGTTCCTGCCTTGCTCCAGAGCCCTGCTCCTACACCCTACCTGTGATGCTGATTCCACCATTAGCCCCGGGTTGGCACCTGGCTCTGCCCTTTGGGTCGACACCTGACTCTGAGCCCAGCTCTCATTCCGCGCCCCTGACTCTAACCATTAGGCCTGCCCACATGCTAGTTCCTACATCGCTATAGTGGTGACTAGGGTGACCAGACAGCAAGTGTGAAAAATCGGGACAGAGGGTGGGGAGTAACAGGCTTCTATATAAGAAAAAGCTTCAAATATCGGGAATGTCCCTATAAAATCGAGACATCCTGTCACCCTAGTGGTGACTGTCAGTCTGGGCTCCGTTAGTTCTGTGTCTGGGTAGTGATTGCCTTTCCCCCAGTGTTCCTGCTCCATTGGCTAAACTCCTTCCAGACATTTTAATTAGCTGGCCTTTTGGACGGCCAAGCACATGAGCAATACCTTGAGCAGACTCCATTCACATTGCGGCTGCGGTCCTGTCAGATCAGCTGTGCGTGTGGCAGTGCAATTCTGTTCATAGTAACCCCCGTCATCAATAGAAATGCATCCGGGAGCAGTAAGATTGGACAGGTCGGCCAAGGTAAACAGTTGGGAGATTCGGAGCAGCCTCTTGGCACATCTTGTATATCAAGCTCATTCATACCTGTCTAATCTTAATCCAGAATTCGCACAGTAAGTATGTGGGAGCTCGCTCTGCTTCTTCTGGGTTTTTTGAACAGTGGGTGCTCACATCTTAGGTGTTTAGTCATGGCTGGCTGGCCCCACATAACTGCACAAAGGCATACACTGCACTTTTCCTTTGAGAAAGCTATTTCTGAAAATTAATTAGTGCGGCTTGTTTATGACTAGAAGTAGCTGAATCGTTGATGTCATGATGCCCTAGAGAAGAAAAGGAAATTGTCTCTTTGGGGTTTTTTAGGAAACTGGTTGCAGCGTCTTGTGCTAGATATTTAATTTTGACTCCAAACATTTGGACCTCACAACAGCATGGTGATCAGCCCCAAACTGGGGCTAACCAGCATTCATCTCCTCCAATTACTCTGAGCACACATGACAATTTCAGCTTTACTTATTGTAATGTGGCCTTTAGTATGGTCATTTGTCTTGCGCTTTAAAGGGCAATGGCTGACATTTGGTCTTTGGTGGATTTAGCAGTTGCTTCTAACCGTAAAGGTTCTGTCTGCTTAAATAAAGTTCCATCTGAGGTGTTGTTTGTGACTTTCTGCTCCCCTCCCCAGAATGTCACTGTTTGCCTGTACTCTGAACTGGTTCGGGGAACTCAGTTTTGTTTCTGAACAGTGCTGAAAATAGCAGGTACTTGGCCTTAGGCCTGAGCCCTCATAAACCAGCCTCCTGAAACAAGATGGACCAGTGAGGGGGCAGTGCTGACTTTTGTGAAGCTCCTGAACTTTTCTGTTTGAAGAGACTGACATCATTGCTCCAAGATGTAAGTTCATACTAGCAGCCACGCACTGGGCTTTTTAAATGCAATGGGCTATCAGGGAAAGTGTTTTCTTCTCTCCTTGGACCTATTGCTTTGAGATCTAAGTCAGACAAGCAGCGATACTCCGATCCTCAGTGGCTCATGAGCCAAATTAGCGATCGACATTACCCAAAAGAGTCTCAGCAGTGTGAATTCATTGTTTCATTTGATATAGTACTAGCTAGTCATGATGGGGAAATATTTAGTCTATATACATATATATTATTCTCACAGCAAAATGACTGACCAAGTATTATTACTTTATTAACTACAATATAGTAAAAGCATCTGGATTGGTTAATAACTTAGATGGGTTAATGATGAAATCACAGTGTTTTAATACCATGTGCTGCAAAGGAGACACATTAAAGAGCCGCTTGCGAGCCCCAGTCTGAGTATCACTGACCTAGAGAGCGGGGTATTCCGGCGTTGGCCTCAGGAAAAGGCAAGGCCGGATTTGTGGGCTTGGTAGAATTAGACCTTTGTTCTCTTACTGTAAAAACAAATTAGGGCTTAGGCTGTGTGAGGATGGGCACGTTCCCTTTAGCTTATACCCCTGTGCAGGGTCCACACACAACAACAGGCCTGGCACTTCTAGAGCATTGAGGACTGGCACCGTCTGCTGCAAACAATGACCCCAGCCTCCCCACAGAGACAACAGGCTGAAGTACCGTCTCTCTGCGTCAGCTCCTGAGCTGGGCCAGCCCACATGGGGAGGAGGAGTACATCTCTCCTCCTGCGCAAGGGGGTAGTAAGTCTACGCTGGAGCTGGGGCGTAGCTAGCAGAGGGATGGGCTAGCTGCCATGAGGAGGTACCTAGGGTTTCAGACGGGAGTGTGCTCAGGGCAGCTAGCCCATCCCTCTCTGCGCAGATGCAGCTACACTGCTGTTGTTAGCAGATCAGTTCACTCCGAGCTAGCTCAGCTCGGCCCATATAATCTGACTCCTACACCTTCCCGCTCCATGTGGACATACCCTGTGTGTTCCCTCGGCCCAGCTGCCTGGTATTGCCACGCAGGGCCCCTCATTACCTATTGCTGTCTCCACCCCTTTCTCTTGCAGGCAGTGGCTTAGATCTGCAATCTTGCTCTGCGGTCTGATGTTCATGGGGGAGGCTGGTACGCTCTGGAAGTCAGTAGTCAAAACAAATGCCTAACGGGGTTCTGACCGCCAATGGACAGTGGCCATTAAAGATCACGCCGGGTATGATTTGTAACGTGATGTAAGCTAAAGAGCCAGCCCCGTCAGCCTCCCCTGTCCTCTAGCTCTCGCTTACAATAGTACAGGCACTCCTCCCCAACCATCGTACCAAATTGCCTCATAGTCGTTCTGCTTCCAAACACTCAGATCTAGCCCAGTTCTCAGCTTCGATGCTAGGACCCCGCAGGCGGGTGTGTGCGGAGAGCAGACTGCAATTCTAACACGGGCTGATACCAGCTAGGACAGTGGTCCCCAACCTTTTTGTGGCCAATAGCACTTTCATGTTTTCAGAAGAGTGTGGCGGGCGCCAACAATTTGTCAAGACTTATTTTGTATTTGTACATTAAATAATACAAAAAACATCATATTTAATATTACATAATATAGGAACCCGGGGCCGTGGGGCAGCGCAGAGGGAAGCCGCGGCCCCGCACCTGCCGGGGACAGAGAACACCGGCAGCCTGCAGCCCCGGAGTTCTCTGTCCCCGGCAGGCCCGGGGCCTTGGGGCAGTGGGACAGTGCAGAGGGAAGCTGCCCGCAGCCCCACGCCTGCTGGGGACAGAGAACACCGGCGCCCGCAGCCCCGGAGTTCTCTGTCCCCGGCAGGCCCGGGGCCACGGCTTCTCTCCCCTTCTGGCCACTGCTTGGTGGGCGGGCGCCCATAAATGCCCCAGCGGGCGCCATGGCACCCGCGGGCACCGCGTTGGGGACCACTGATCTAGGATATCATGAATACAACAGCTATTACATCACGGCCTGGTATTCAGGAGACTGGGGGTCATGGTGTGAGAGAGCGTGTTTGCTATCATTGTTTTTATTTGAGTTCACATCATTTTCCAAGGATTAATTACAGAACTTCACCAATATTCACCCTAAGTAAACCAAGACCCAACTATCTGACAAAGAACCCCAGTGACACCAGGCTTTGCAGTCAGGGAGATACACACCAGACTTACCGCAGTATATTGTTACCCCTTCTTCCAGTACCAGTGTCCCATTCTGACACCTGGACCACCCCTTTGCCCAGCAGTAGCAGATGGCTGGAGCCGGGCAGGTCAGCTTCCTGGGTGAACAGAAATCAGAGTCAGAAGAAGTCACATAAACTCTGGAATAGTGGCTTCTTGGGGAAATTGACTGGCATAACTAGAATTATTCCTCTATGGCTATGCCGATCAATTTCTCCATTTGGACAACCCCTAAGTGTACCTTGTTTTACTTACACACAAACAGCAGTCACCTGCAACAGCGCTACTCAGTGAGGCCTGTCATGACAACAATAGAACTGCCACATCCTTTGGGAAAAACACTGACAAAAGCATGGCTGAGCCCTGGTTATTGGTTATTGATGGGAGTGGAGGAGAGGACAAAATCCCAGCCTCCATCCCCAGGCAATCCAGTCACAGCAGAATACAGCCTGGTCTCTCTTGTGTCCTAGGAGTCACAGTTTAAATGTAGGTTTCAGTGTAGTAGCCGTGTTAGTCTGTGTCAGCAAAACGAAAATAAGAAAGAAAAACTTGTAGCACCTTAGAGACTAACAAATTTATTTCAGCATCAGCTTTCGTGGGTTAATACCCACTTCATCGGATGCATGTTTAAATGTAGTTTAAATGTAGGCTTTTAAATGCTGCGCTAGGAAATCTGCTTCAGGTCGCTGTCTTGCACTATTATAGGTCATAAGGTTTGCAAGGTGTTGGGAAAACCAGTACTTTACAGTTAGAGTTTGCTTTTCTGTCCAACATGGCTAACATCACCCAAGAAAACCCTGGTGCCCTTGGTAGTTTTTCTTGCTGTCACTGAGTTTCCTTTTTTAAACCTGTGTGTGATTATAAGCATGAGGCCAGAGCACCACCGTCTGGTGCTGTATTGAAAAGCAAACTCTGAATAGTTTTCCACTGATCCCTTTTATCCGCATGCAAGCTGGAGCAGCTTCCCTCTCAGAAACTGACCCCCTTCCTTCCTTGCCGCAGCTGTGTTCCTCTTTTCTTTCTTTCTAGCTCTTCGCCCTTTGGAAAGTAGCCAGTGCCCTCAGGCGTGGCACCTGGGAACCAGCTAATTTGCAGGTTATTGTGGGGTTGCGGAGGGGCACTCTCCTGGGACGGAGGGAGGCTCTGTGGACCTTGGAGGCAGGCTAGGTTAAACTCTTGCTTGCAGTGACACTATGCTGCCCTTTGTCCCGACTTTCAGTTGAGGTGTAAGCCTGAGGGCCTGCCGACCTGTGGTCAGTAATAATTCTGTGTCTCTATTCACCAGTGGGGAATGTTTGTCCTGGGGTCCTAGTCACACTGCAACCCTGATCATTTACATTTCCCTTCCTAACATTCCCCTGGAGATGTCAGCAGGGGGTGGTCTTCTCCTCCATTTCCAATCTCCACCACTGGTGTTTCTGTTCGCTGGTAAACAAACGGCACTTCCCCCCCCTCCCCCAAAGGAGGATGCATTTTTCTGGTCTCTTGGTCCTGATCCAGCCCCCATGCATGTGACTGCAGCTGGATACATATCATTTTGCGAGGACAGAGGCTAAGCAAGGAGAGCCGGTTCACTGGAGACACAGGTCGGGGCACGTCACCCTTTCTGGGTTGGAATCCCCGTGCCTGGATTCTGGTGTAACCCAGTCGACTGCTGCTTCTCTATGGCTGCTTCACTTGTCAAACTAGCTGCAGTTGGGGAACTCAAATACAGCCCATGCAGCCTAGCTCCTACGGCGGCAGGTTGGGGCAGCAACCGGGGGCTCCGGCAAGAATTCTTTCTGCCCTTATGTGCATCTGTCATAGCCTGGGGTGCTGTTGGATCCCCACCTGCTGTTAGATGATCACACAGCATGACAGCAGCGCTGCCCAGGACAGGCCTTCAAGGGCATTGGAGCCTTCCCAAAAGTGTGGGGGTCAGGGCCCCCCCTGAGGTCCCACCCTGCCCCACCTCTTCTCCCTGAGGCCCTGCCCCCAGCCAAGCCAGAAGCCGAGCGGGGCCAGGGAGCCCGCCCAGGGTGGTGTGGGGCCAAAAGCAGCCCCCTGCCTATGTCCCTGCTCCCCCCCTGGCTCCCCCTGGCAGGGCCAGGGCGTGGGACCTCGGGGGGGAAGAGGAGGGGAAGGGGAGGGGTCTGCCCCAGTGAAAAGTGGATGAGTCAGGCCTGTCCACTTTCAAAAAGTGTGAGGGCCCTAGCCCCCTGCCCCCCCGTTCTGGCACCACTGTCTTCACTATCTTTGGGTGAGAGACCAGCTGTGCCTTGCAGCTGGGATCCTTGGTGCTGGGATCCTGCCTCTGGCACCTCTGGCCTTGACTACTGCCAAGGACCCTGTGCGGGGCTGCTCCTTCGGAAAATCTGCAAATCCCGGCAGGCGCAGAGGGCAGCAGCCCACCCTTTAAACCATGGGTCTCAACTGACCTCAGGGCCAGTCCTCACATCCCCCAAGCGGGCTGTCATAAATATAAAGGGAAGGGGGAGAGGGTCGGATGCAGTGCTATAAAATCCTCTTACCAGTAAAGGGTTAAGAAATGCAGGTAGCCAGACTGACACCTGACCTGGCTGGCATCTGACCAATAAGGGGACAAGATACTTTCAAATCTTGGGAGGGGGAAAGGCTTTGTGTGTGTGTCTTTGTCTGAGTCAGAGTGATCTTGGAAGACAGAAGGAACCTACAGAAAATCAACCCTCCCTTTTCTGAAGTAAGTTTAGATAGCATAGCGAATAGATTTCTGTTTAATTTTGCTTGGTGTATTCCCTGTGTTACAAGGGGCGGGGCGGGGGGGTTATTCATGGTTTTCTGTAACTGTAAGGTTTTGTCTAGAGTGGGAAATCTCTTTGAGTTTGGAAATTAAGTGCCCTGTAAACTAGTTACCATCCTGATTTTACAGAGATGATTTTACCTTCTTTATTTTTAATAAAATCCTTCTTTTAAGAAGCTGACTGTTTTCTATGGTGTTAAAACCCAGGGGGTGGGTCTTTAGATCACTGGGTAACCAATTGGTTGGGAGATTGTTCTCAAGCTTCCCAGGAAAGGGGGTGTACGGCTTGAGGGGGTAGTTTGGGGGGGGGGGGAGTTCAAGTGATTCCTTTCCTGGATTCCTATTAGACATTTGATGGTGGCAGCGAAAGAAGCATTTCTCAGGGTGCAGGGAATTTTGTACCTTGGGGGTTTTAACCTAAGCTGGTAAAAATAAGCTTAGGGGCTCTTCATGCGGGTCCCCACGTCTTTACCCTAGAGTTTAGAGTGGGGAGGGAACCCTGACACGGGCCAATCATGTCACAGAAAAGAAAACGTTTAGATTGTATTTTTATTTCGAATTTCTTAGAAATAATAAAACTGTCGTACGACTTGATACAATTCGTCACCTGCCGGAAAGTTTGTAGTGTTTGTGACACCTGGCAACGCTTCCGTCCTGTCCGTTTGCTGATGTTTGGCCTCAGTGACCGAGCAGTGGAAACCTTCTGGTTTTTCATTGAAAAAACCTAAAACTGTTTTGAAATCCATAAAATATTTTTAATTGAAAACCTGGAAAATGTCTATGTACATTTTTTTTGGGGGGGAGGGGGGGGAGTTTCTTTTGAATTTTTTTCCATAGCCAATACTAACCATTTTCTGACTAGCTCTAGTTACAAGGAATAATCTGCAAACAAGTGAAGGGGCTACAGAATCTGCCGAAGCGTTTCTGGGGTGGGGGAAATGAAATATTCAGGAGTGAAGGTCTATTCAAGCATTGCTGTAGCAAGCTTGTGTGTGTGCGCGCATATGATATCCGCT
The DNA here is from genome assembly GCA_037349315.1 of Chelydra serpentina. Classification (NCBI taxonomy): domain Eukaryota; kingdom Metazoa; phylum Chordata; order Testudines; family Chelydridae; genus Chelydra; species Chelydra serpentina. Next base: position 40,313,867 of record JBAIAC010000028.1, on the reverse strand, counting down.
TGGAAAAGTTCCTGTTGTCGTTTGTTGTCCTTTTTAAGCATTAGCTGAAGAAAGGAAGGGGAATTTCATTATGTCCTGAATGTGGCTAAGAGAATAAGAAAAAAGCAAAGGCATTTTGAGAACTGCAAAACTTCCTGATTGGCTCTTACATTGTATCAAACTGTAGATAAGAGCTGTTAACAGGCCACATCCCTCGGCAGTGGTAATCCAGCTAAACATTTCCATTCTGACAGCAGGTGGAAGGAGGAGCAGTCGGCTGGGCTGGTACGTTTCTGATAATACGTGCTAGTGCTAAACGCAGCCAGCTGGCTCTGAGGATTAGAACATTCTCTGCTAGTGACTGGGTAAGACTGGCCTTGTTGGTTTAATGGAGAGAAAGAATCCTGTTCGTAGATAGGAGGAGAGGACTTTACGGTTGCTGGTGCTGAAACAGAAAAGTAGATGCACTTAAAATCCTTGTGGACTGAAGGTTTCAAACAAAAACAAAACTCTGTGTGTTTGCAGCAGGTCCAGGAAGGTCGCTGGTGAGGTGGGGCATCCATGGCCTATCCTCACAGCCAGCCATACCATCACCCAGTTCAAAACTCACTGAAAGGGTCCAACGGACAGGGCTGGAAACAGTGCTACAGGCTCACAGCTACATTGTATCGCGGGTAAACATGTTAATTGTGTGATCATCACCCGGAAATGGTGCAACTAATGTGTGTGCGGTGTATCTTCTCACCTCCCGTCAGGCACGCTGAGTGGCTTCATTTTCTATCCAGTTCCACATCCCTAGTATTTGTATTACTGCATCACACCACACAAGGCTGAAGCCTCATTGTGCTGGACAAACACAGTCTCTGCCCCAAAGAGTTCCCAGGCTAAGCAGACAAGACAGACAGTGTCCAAGTTTGCACAGGTCAGGGGCAGAGTCAAGGGGAGAACCTAGATTCCTGATGGCCAGGATACCGCGCTATCCACTGGGCCACGCTGCCTCCCAATGGCTATTGTGAGATCAGTCAGTCGCACAGACCAGCCAGGCGTCCATCCCCAGAGGATGACACACACTCTTAAGTGGGTGTTTCCCCCAAGTGGGTAGATGAGCCTGATGACAACGGCAGGGGGGCCTCCTTCTAGTGGCAGGACAGACACAACCTTAGCGACACTCACCTTTTCCCGCCGGTGTTTTTCCACCAGGTCAGCGCCAGCGCTGAGGGGCACTGGTGTATTTACCCGCATGTTGTTGAAGCAGCTCTAGCTTTCCTCCCAAACAACCACGGTAGTGCTTCTCCTCTCCCTGCGTGAAAAGGACTTCGGATCATTGCAGTCCATGGGGTTGGCGTGGAGCCCTTGTCTGTGCTAAACTAATGTTTACTGAAACCCTGATCCTGCTGTGCAATCTGCCACCATTGTGACGATCCAGTCACACCTGGGGAGTGAACCTGGCAGCTCCCTGATCCAGAAGGTGAGCTACTAAAACACCAAGAGCCAGATTTGTAAAGGACTCCCCTGGGGAGTCTTCCAGCTGGGAGCTGTAGCAGGGTCAGCTCCTCTGAGCATCACGTACCAAGAGGGATGTGTACCATACACCAACCAGTGCCTCACACTAGCATGAACCCCTCCGCCCAGACAGAGGCCAGTGGTACTCTGCACAGGAATGGGAGTCCACGCTGGCAGATCCCAGGGCAACATTGGGAACTATTCCTTCTCGTACCTCCAAAGCTAGGTCTAAAATCACTTGCAGCATTTCCATTGTTTCTTGGCTTCAGCCTTTACAAGTTTGGACGGCTGCTGTCTCTAGTGTCAGTCGTGCACCCAGACAGAATACCCAGGCTGTAATTCTGGCTTTGCTGCTACTGTAGAACATGCAAACTGTGCTTTCCTAGACCATGACGAAAGCAGAAACCCTTCATTTAATTCCACTGTTGAGTGCTCCATCTAGGACTGTGACATTTAAATGAGTTAATAATACAGCACTGAGTTAACATTTAGCTGTACATGGCTAAAATTAAACCAGTAGGCGGACGCATGGCATAGGAGTAACTATCAGGATCTGATTTAAATACAGGAAAATCTGCACATTCAGAATGAACCCATCCTATTGTGCCTTAGCATTAGAATGTGTGACATAGAGAGCTGTGTTCTGCCCACATTTCTTCAGAGCGAACCTCATTCTCTTTCTCTGGCTCAATGACTGTTTAACCATTTGCCCACACTGGAGTGGTCACTGGGCCAGAGAGCCTGAGAATGACTCTGTAGCCCAGTGGTTAGCTGCCCCACATGGGTGGGGGGTGACCCTGGATCCAGTCCCCCTGCTCCAACCACTCTCTCCCTCACACACACACGCCTGCGAAGCTTACTGTCCATGCCAACGTACAACAGAGAGTCATGGTGCTCTGCATGACCTGGAGGTGCATTCGTTACACACCAGTGCAGCGGCCTGTGTGGTCCTACGGATGAAGAGCGGAGCCAGTGGCGTAGCCAGGTTTAGAGCACAGGGGGAGCGGCGCTATAAAAAGGCGCCGCTCCCTATGTACTCACCCTGCAGCGCTTTAAAGGGCCCGGGGCTCCAGCCACTGCTGAGCCCCACTGCTCTACAGCCAAAATGCTTCTGAAATACATGTAGTCAAACTTTACTAATTCTTAAAATTGTTGATTGTCTCTAGTTTTCAAGACATGCTATTGGGTCAGTATATACGACCCTTGACTTGGGAATGGCGGAGGATAAGTGAGTTATAAAGGGAAGGGATCTCAATTTCAACCAGAAATGACTAAAATACATCTTTGACTGGATCTATGAATAAATCTATGACTGGGTTTGGACAGTACTTGCTTTTTAGGCAAAACAATGAATGATGCAATCTGAAGCTGGTATTGCATCATACATGATATGAATTGCATCATGTTATTCCTAGAAGTCATGGATGATGCAATCATAACGAAGCTTACATCACTCTGCTGAACAAATTGCCCTATATCAGCTCTAGAAATCATACAGTGTCGTGCTCTCTTATTTGTCAGTGTTTGATTTTGCAAAGGGACACATTTCTGTTTAACCAAAGTGAGCAGAGATGCCTCGTACTTGTGTGAACAGTGCAGATAACTTCTGCTATGTTTGTGGTGAAGTGACTTTTGCATCACAAAAGCGCAGTATAACCACTATGGTTAAGAAAGCCTATCACCTTTATTTTGGCTGCAACATTAGAGATCAGGACAAGAGGTGGGCCCCACACATATGCTGCAACACTTGTGCAACAAATCTTCGCCAGTGGTTGAACAGGAAAAGGAAATCTATGCCTTTTGCAGTGCCAATGATTTGGAGAGAGCCAACAGATCATACCAGCAATTGTTACTTCTGCATGGTGCCTCCAGTTGGGAAAGGTGTGTCAAAGAAGAAAAAGTGGACTGTGCATTATCCAAACATTCCATCAGCTATACGCCCAGTACCCCATGGAGAAGGACTGCCGGTTCCTGATGCACCAGAATCATTCTCACTTGAGTCAGACGAGGAAGAGGAAGAGGATGAAACTTCTGGTCCTGAACCATCAATGTCACAGGACCCACATTTTCTCCTCCTCTGAACCACACCTCATAACACAAGGTGAACTGAATGACCTTGTCAGGGATTTGGAACTACCCAAGAGTAAGGCAGAGCTTTTGGACTCCAGACTACAGCAGTGGAATCTCCTGGCAGGTGATGTTAGGGTTTCCATGTTCCGTGACCGTCAAAAGGATCTTGTCCCATTCTTCTTCATGGAAGGTGATCTTGTAGCCTGCAACAACATCGATGGTGTGATGGCAGCCCTCAACATCGTTCACAATCCAGATGAGTGGAGACTGTTCATTGATTCATCGAAGACGAGTCTTCAAGCTATTTTACTGCAGAATGGCAATGTTTTGCCATCAATTCCAGTTGGTCATGCAGTCCATATGAAGGAAACCTATGACAACATGAAACAACTTTTGAGGTGCATAAACTATGACCAACATCAGTGGCAGCTTTGTGGCAATTTGAAGGTTGTTGCTCTCTTGCTTGGTCTGCAGACTGGATACACAAAGTACTGCTGTTTTCTCTGCGAATGGGATAGTCGTGCAAGAGATTCCCACTACATCAAGAAAGATTGGCCACTCCGACAGTCATTGGAGGAAGAGTGTTCAGCATCCACCACTTGTTGAATCAAGGAAGATTTTGTTACAACCCTTACACATCAAGCTGGGTCTGATGAAGAACTTTGTCAAGACCATTGACAAAACACAAGCAGCTTTCAAGTACCTCCGTGGAAAATTTCCAAGGTTAAGTGACGCTAAGATAAAGGAAGGTGTCTTTGTTGGTCCTCAGATTCGTGAACTTCTTCGAGATGATGCATTTGACCATGCACTGCGTGGCAAGGGAAAAAAGGCATGGAAAGCCTTCCAGTTAGTGGCAATACATTTTCTCGGAAACAACAAGGCAGACAACTACAGGTTGTTGGTGGAAAACCTCCTCAAGGCATACAAAAGCCTTGGTTGCAACATGTCACTAAAGATACATTTTTTGCACTCTCATCTAGATTTTTTTCCACCGAACTGCGGAGCAGTGAGCGACGAGCATGGCGAGCGATTTCACCATGACATTGCAACAATGGAGAAACGCTATCAGGGCAAATGGAGCCCATCAATGCTTGCAGACTATTGCTGGACAGTGACAAGAGATGCTCCATTTAATGAATACAAGAGACAAGCCAAGAAGCGCCGAGTAGACACTGCATAGGACTAAACTATGTACATAATCGTTTTTTGCCTTTTGTTTCATAAGAAATTTTATTTATATAACCCCTTTGCTGATTTTTAAAGTGTTACATAAACAGGACAGGTGAAATAGTATCATGTAAAGCAACCATAAACACATGAAAAGACCTAGGTTTACAATTTATGATTAAAACTCTACTTTCTACACAATATACATAGACATAAAATGTAAAAACTGAAATATCTTGGAAACAGTAGCCAATCAGTTGTTTTAATTGTCATATTTGAATTCAGCACATCAAAATACATACTAAATAGCACATTTTATCTCTGAAGCAGATGACTTCTCAAAAATTGTAGACCAGTGGCCCCCGGGCCTTTTAAATCCCCACCCGAGCCCGGCTCCGGCAGCGGGGCTGGGCACTTTAAAAGGCCCGCAGCTCCCCGCAGCTGCAGGAGCTGCGGGCCTTTTAAAGAGTCCCCCCGCAGCCTGGGTCCGGCAGCGGGGCTGCGGGGGGGGGGGGTGCTTTAAAGGCCCGGCAGCTCCCCGCAGCGGCGGGAGCCACAGGCCTTTTAAAGCGCCCCCGAGCCCGGCTCCCGCAGCGGGGCTCCGGCGGCACCTTAGCATCGCTTCTCTTCACAGGGGGAGCGGCCGCTCCCCCTGCTCCCCCCCTGGCTACGCTACTGAGCGGAGCTGCTTAGGGTGGTGGTTACAGTGATAGGCTTTGTGAAAGGTGTGTTTAGAAGAAAGAGTTGAAAGACTGGAGGGCGGATGCTTGTCACACCACAATGGGGTCTAAATGAGCTGTTACCACTCAAGAACGAGATCTTGGAGTCATTGCGGATAGTTCTCTGAAAACATCCACTCAATGTGCAGCAGCCGTCAAAATAGCAAACAGAATGTTGGGAATCATTAAGAAAAGGATAGATAATAAGACAGAAAATATCATATTGCCTCTCTATAAATCCATGGTACGCCCACATCTTGAATACTGTGTGCAGATGTGGTCGCCCCATCTCAAAAATGATAGCTTGGAATTGGAAAAGGTTCAGAAAAGGGCAGTAAAAATTATTAGGGGTATGGAACGGCTTCCATATGAGGAGAGATTAATAAAACTGGGACTTTTCATCTTGGAAAAGAGACAACTAAGGGGGGATATGATAGAGGTCTATAAAATCATGACTGGAGTGGAGAAAGTATATAAGGAAGTGTTACTTACTCCTTCTCATAACACGAGAGCTAGGGTCCACCAAATGAAATTAATAGGCAGCAGGTTTAAAACAAACAAAAGGAAATATGTTTTCATACAACACACAGTGAACCTGTGGAACTCCTTGCCAGAGGATGTTATGAAGGCCAAGACTATAACAGGGTTCAAAAAAGAACTAGATAAATTCACGGAGGATAGGTCCATCAATGGCTATTAGCCAGGATGAGCAGGGATGGTGTTCCTAGCCTCTGTTTGCCAGAAGCTGGGAATGGGCGACAGGGGATTGATCACTTGATGATTCCCTGTTCTGTTCATTCCCTCTGGGGCACCTGGCATTTGCCACAGTCGGAAGACAGGTTCCTGGGCTAGATGGACCTTTGGTCTGACCCAGTATGGCCGTTCTTATATTCTTAATGGCTCTGCACACAGCCCAAACATTGTGTCATCTGAAGCAAAGTGGCCTGGTGAAGTCCTCTCATTCTTGTTGGCCTAGCAGATCTCTCTCCATCACAGGAACAGCTATATTTTTCTCCAAGTAAAATGCTGCATTGAAATAATCTTCTCCAGAAGTTTTAGTCATCCGTCCAGTTGTTTTGAAGAAGAAGAAGAAGGAATCTGAAGTATGAAGTGATACGGGACCATCGGTGGTGCACAAAACCTCAGTGAAAAGCTTTTTGTCTAAACTTCCAACTGTAACCCAAGAAAGCCTGGTTCCCCTTCTCCACCCACCCTTTGGAGGAGGCAATTCCCAGACGAGCATCTACGACGTCATTGAACACGTTTGTGATAATTGGGAACCGGGACATTTTCTTAATGCTGATCATTATAGTATTATAACATATAAAGTTACAATAATTTCAAAATACTTTGTGGTGTCAATCATAGTGTTCAATTGAGTTTCATGAGAATTTTTTGAACACAGCCATTTTGGTTTGAGTGGGGGTCCAGTGGGGATAAAGTGGACAAAATCAACTGCTTAAATTATTTCATTAATCTTTAATAGTCTTTCTCAAGCCTGAGATTGTTTTACAAAAAATGTGTTAGAAAATATTTCCTTTATTTTATAAAAATGTATTTGAAATTCTTAATGAATTTTGGATTATTTTATAACTTTGTAAACCTGCCAACATTGATTCAAAGAAAGTTGTCTGTATCACAGATTTTCCATGCAGAAACAGTGACCTCATTTACTTCTTGGTGTGAAGAACTTCTGTTTTAGCTTAATGAAAACAGACCAGGAACGACAAAAGCAGTTTCCAGGAGAGACCACAATGTGTGGTGCTGTTGTAGAATGATGGCTCAATTCTGCTTCATAAAATGGCAGCTGACTCCTAGATATTTAAAGAAGTAGGGCACAGAAAACAAAGTCATCACCATTATATAGTCACACACACACACACACACACACACACACCTGGACTGTTCCAGACAAAAATAAAAAATGGCACTTCTGACGAGAATATTTGCATTTGCAAAGATTGAGATATAGCTCATCTGCACATGCAAAAGTTGGCAGCACGCCCATAATACTGAATAAAGAACAAGTCTTTGCATCAAATCTGTGTAATTAAAATGTTTTTGCTTGCAAAACTAAGAAGACGATAAAGTAGCAAGAACACTCTTTAAACGTAAGTATTTCTGCCCTCTGAGTTTCGGGAGGACAGCTGAAGAGGCAGATGGGTAGCTCCGCTGAGAGTTCTCTCAGCTGTTTGTTTTTCTGTCTAGCAGGAAGCCAGTAGCAGTGCAGTTTGGAGCCTCGCATCAGTATGTGCATCAGAGGCTATTCTAATGCTTAGTGCAGGTCCTCGCCAAAAGACACAAACATATTTCCCTCCCGACAAAGCAGGTTGGTTCACAAGTTCAATTAGCCTGGGGAACCCTTGGCCATTTGACCCAGACTCTGTCAAGCCACTTCAGACCCTACTGCTTCTTTTAAAGGGACGAGAGCCACAAAGTTCAGATCCAGACCTGGGCTTCCTCAGGCATGTGGCTCTACAGAGCTGTGCAGGTGTCCCGCCCTCAGTTCCTTCTCAACTGCATTGGCCTGAGATGGAGCCTCGTCTGTCTGCACTGAGCGTGTCTGGGCTCCTTTGCTTTGGCTGAGCTTAGCTGAGCTTCATGTTATTAGTTGGTTGACTTTTATTTGGAGGATTGTTCATCTCCTCCTTCACCAGAGCCCTTCCTCGCTGAGAGAGGCGTGGCCTGTTCCCCAGGTTTTAAACGCTGCCTCATGTACCGCAAGGCCGTCCGGGTCAGGGATGGACACTCTAAGCGCGTTAGCTGTTTAGGAAAGTCACAAGTCCCATAGAAGTGTAACGTCTGTTTAACCCTCAAATCCAGGGCAAGAAAGAACCAGGAAATCAAGCTGCAACTGTTAATGATGGGGACCTCCCTTCGATCTGCTTCAGAGCCAGGTGAGGAGAACCTCCCCCTTCTGTACATTAGTCTTCAGGGGTATCTAACACCTCTTCAGCTCAGCACTCCCCCAGAAAGGCTCCCAAGAAGAGAAGCACTAACCCCTCTCTTAGGCACCACTTTGAAAAGACCTTGCTCTCTGAGCAGGTCAAGGGCCTCAGAAGCTCCCACCCCAAGGCACAGTACCGCGGAGGCTAAGGGTTGCTCTGGTACTGGTGGGGCGAAGAGACCCTGTAGCTTTAAGAGCAAACCTGGCTCCAAGAGGGCACTGGTACCATCTGGAAGAGCTGGACAGATTAGGCCTAGAAGAGCGGTACTGCCAGACATAACCACTCCACTGGTACCTTCTCTAATGGGCTCTTCAGTACCGGTGTGACCAAGCCCCCATCTACGCCAGTAGCTATCTCAGAGCGCTCAAAACCTTCGGTACCCTCCTGCAGGGACAAGTGCACCCAGCGCCACAAATCCACTCAGTGTTGCAAGTCCATGCGGTACCGCAAGACTTTAGGTACTCAAAGGATGTATCGGTGACTGCTGATCCCGAGTCTCCATTGCTTGCTGGTACCGAGAGTCTTTTGAGACTGAGTGGTTCTCAGTACCCAGACCCATACACGTTTGTGGTACCACGTGATTCGCACGTGATTCAGTTGGAGCTCCTTCATTAGAGGAAGAAGAGGATGATGATGGGGACTGCCATTTGGTCTTCTTGGTATGCATCCAGGGTTACCCTTCATATCCATATAAGAACCCGCTTTCCTGAGGAGACAAGGATTAATTTGGGGGAGTACATCATGTTTGGTGGAAACCTGGGATGCCACCCCCTTCCCCATATGGACCTCAATGTCCATATTGGGATCCATGGGCAGCTTATAGCCAACAATTGTCCAGGACCCAGCCCTCTCCCATTGGCATGATAGGGGGTCACAGGCTTCTCCTCCTGGACACACTACTCAACAGGAAGGGGCTAGGGTGGACAAAGAAGCTACTCCTCAGATTACCATCACCTGATGGGGCAGTAATGCTCCTCCCCCCTCCCCCCCCCCCCCGCGCCCATGGCTGATGATTTTCGGCAGTTCCAAGAACTTATCAAATGGGTGGCAGACTCTCTACAGATATATTTCCAGGAGGTCAAAGAATCACAGCAAATTGTTGGATAGTCTTCACCCTGCCACTCCATCTAGAGTCGCCCTCCCTGTCAACGAGGTTCTCCTGGAGCCTGCAAAAACAACTTGGCTAACCCTGGCCACAGTACCACCTACAGGTAATAGGGCTGTTCAAAATATTATGTTCCCTCCAAGGACTCTGAGTTCCTATTCTCCCACCCTCCATCCAACCCTTTGGTGATTGACATGGTGAATGAATGACATATGTCCACCCCATATGACAGACACCAGAAGCGTCTGGATCTTCTAGGGAGAAAATCTTACTCATCTGCATCTCTACACTTTCTCATTGCACATTGCCAAGGGCTAATGGGCAAATACAATTTCACAAATTACACAGAGCTTAATTCTCTTATTAAAAATCATCCTCCAGAAGAAAGGGAACAATTCCAGGCTGTTATTGCTGAGGGAGAGTTACTGGCCAGGCTGGTCCTTCAAGCATCCTTACATGGCTCGTTCTACTGCCACAGGAGCGGTGATGCACAGGGCAGAGAATATAGGATATAGCAGAGGGTCTCCCATTTGACAGACTGAAGTTGTTCATAGAGAGTATCAATGAGTTGCCCTGCACTCTAAAAGACTCTAGAGCCACATTGCATTCATTGGGATCTACACCCCTGCGAACAAAAGGAAATTCAATAGATCACAAAGAGCTCAAAGATCCCACCTGATGCAATTCTCAGGGTTTCAGAGACCTTTCAAACCTCCGAGAAAGAACCAGAGAAAGAGATCCTCTAGCCCAGCCGACACTAGTTCACAGCAGAAATAGGCAGAGGATGTCTGAAATGGCATCACCCTTAGCACCATCTGATGAAGTGGGTTATAGCCCATGAAAGCTTATGCCCAAAGAAATGTGTTAGTCTCTAAAGTGCCACAAGGACTCCTCGTTGTTTTTGCTGATACAGACTAACACGGCTACCCCTCTGAAACCTAGCACCATGAGATAGATCAGGGATCTCAAACTCAAATTACCACAAGGGCCACATGAAAACTAGTAACTTGGCCCAAGGGCCGCATCACTGAAACCTTTTCATACAATGATACAAAAGTATAGTAAAAAATGAAGAGTAATATAGTATTCTACTAAAAGTCAGTGTATTAACTTTTTAAAAACTGTAATGCAAAGAGGGGTTTTAATAAAATATAAACACTCAGTAATGTTTGGAGCTTGGCTGCCAGTGGAGTCGGCGCTATGGCGGGCCGCAGGAAATAACTCCGCGGGCCGCATGTGGCCCGCGGGCCGCGTGTTTGAGACCCCTGAGATAGATCCCTGGGGTGAGCAGTATGGTAGCGGTATTCCTGGTATACAGCACCATGTGTTAGAGTTCCCAACAGCTTTCTGATTCGACTGTGGTTCTAATCCGGGAGACAGCAGGGGTAGCCTTTTGCAGTGTTTTGATACTCGCTGTCCATGAAGTGACAGGCCTGCCCTGCGCTGTGGCATGCTGCCTATCATGCACCTTTTCCAGCTCAGCGTGAGGTCCAAATGCCAGCCCCAAAACTCTATCTTAGGGTTTATGTGGCCACCCGTCATGCTGATATCTGAGGGCCTTCCATGTGCAATGAGTAGCAATAGCAAAGTCCCCAGGGACCCTAGCGGAGTCTCTGGTCCTCCTCCCTTTTGGCGGTAAAAACTCTGCTTGGGGTATTGTTTTTGTTTGTGGCTTTTTGGTTTTGATGGGTTGATTGGGTTACAGGTTTTTATTTGTTATTTTTAGATCTATTGGCTAGGGTTGTGGGAGGAATGTTGGGGTAGAGGGGAGCTCGTGGGTGGCTGTGACATTCCCTAGAGGACAGTGAATGGATTACATCTCTCCACCCAGTGGTGTGTATCTTCACCCATGTTCCACCAGGTTATCTTTATTTCTAACGGGCAGCTAAAGAATAAGGTGCCACAGGCTACTACTGCAGTATGGTACCGAAGTGATGAAGAAACTCGTCTTCGCTCCAGCCCTTGTGCACTGCCGTGGGCTGTAAGGCAGACACAAGCCGCTGGGAAAGCATTCCTGCGGCTCAGGGGTAGCCCTGGCGTTGTGGGAGGAGGGGATGCATGCACCACCAGGAGCACTCTGGAGAATGTGCGCTGCTCCAGGCTGCTGTCCATTAGAACAGCCTCAGTACTCCAGGCCCCGGAGCAGCCCAGAATCTGGACAGCCTAAGCCACCTCTGTGCCCCCTTACTGGGGCTGTGCCCGGTCACGTGCCCTCATCCCCTGGAATGGCTGTGTCGGCTTCCCACGTGAAAACTCCAGCTCTGTGTCCTTGCCTATCGGGCCACGTACATTTGTGCTCTTGTTTGTTAGGATGTTAGGAATCATTAAAAAAGGGATAGAGAATAAGACAGAGAATATCTTACTGCCCTTATACAAATCCGTAGTGCACCCACATCTTGAATACTGCGTACAATTGTGGTCTCCTCATCTCAAAAAGGATATACTGGCATTGGAAAAGGTTCAGAGAAGGGCAACTAAAATGATTAGGGGTCTGGAACGGGTCCCATATGAGGAGAGATTAAAGAGGCTAGGAGTTTTCAGCTTGGAAAAGAGGAGACTAAGGGGGGATATGATAGAGGTATATAAAATTATGAGTGGTGGGGAGGAAGTGAATAAGGAAAAGTTATTTACTTGTTCTCATAATAAAAGAACTAGGGGCCACCCAATGAAATTAGTGGGCAGCAGGTTTAAAACAAATAAAAGGAAGTTCTTCTTCACACAGTGTACAGTCAACCTGTGGAACTCCTTGCCTGAGGAGGCTGTGAAGGCTAGGACTATAACAGGGTTTAAAAGAGAATTGGATAAATTTATGTAGGTTAAGTCCATTAATGGCTATTAGCCAGAATGGGTAAGGAATGGTGTCCTTAGTCTCTGTTTGTCAGAGGGGGGTGATGGATGGCAGGAGAGAGATCACTCGATCATTACCTGTTAGGTCCACTCATTCCGGGTCGCCTGGCATTGGCCACTGTCGATGGACAGGATACTGGGCTGGATGGACCTTTGGTCTGACCCAGTACGGCCTTTTTTATGTTATGTTCTTATGTTTCCTCCACACCCTGCCACCCTCTATGCTCTTCCCAAGTGACTCCCCTTGCTTCACCCTTCACCTCCTCCTCCAGCTCTCAGCTCATGCTTCCCCCCCCCCCCCCCCCGCCCCAGAACGGTCTCCCCTCCTTAGCCTCAAAGCACCCACTTTATCCTGCAAAAATGCCTCCTTAAAACCCACCTGTTCAGGAAATCTTTCTCCCTTCCCTCACCCTGTGCCTCTCCTGCACAGCTGTCTGTCTGACGTTTCGCCTTCTGTTGGTGTGTCATGTCTTATGTAGCTTGTCAAGCGTCTGGGACCTGGACTGCACTGGGTGGTCAGCAAAGTGCTGTGTTAATTGACTGTGTCAGTGTTTTATGATAATCCTGATCATTCCAAGAAAGCCCATTTCTGCATCAAACTTTTTATTGCCTTAAAACTTTCAGTAGGCATCCAGGCGACTGACAGCATTGCTGAGATCAGCCCGTTTGTTCCTCTTCTTGAAGCATCTGTTACATTATCCCATAAGGCATTCTGTTTCCCCGTGCCCTATGCAGTGCCCAAGCTGGTGGAGAGCTGCGTTCCTGTGTTGTGCCAGGCTCTCATGCTTGAAAGTGTTTCTCTACCACTCCAGTGATTTCTGAAGGAAAAGATTAGAATCAATTCCTCTGCTCAGATTTTCCCTGTTAGTAAAAAGCAGAGTAAAGCAGACGGGCATTCAAGTGTCAACACACACGAGGATAGAATCCTTCCCCCGACTCTGGTCACTCTGTGTCAGAATTCCTCCCCTGCACAGGCATGTGCACACACACTCACACACACACACACACGCACGCACACACATTCACACCTCTACAAGGAGAATTCCAGTGGCAGCCACAACCTGGGGCCTTGATAGCTAGATAAGGGACAGGAGTGAAGAGGCATAGGGTACTCCAGGGTCTAGCAGGTCCCCATGATTTCCAGAACTTGGTGGGTTTATCCCCTGCTCCTGTTGCAGGGGTAGAGTGGAAACCCACCAGCCAGCACTGGACTGGGACTCAGGAGACCTGTATTCAATTCTGGCCATCGACTTCCTGTGTGACCTTGGGAAGTTGCTTAATCTGCACTGAGCCATAGCTCCCCATTGTACAATGAGGATATTAGCACTTCTCTCCTTCCCAGGGGTTTGCGACTGTGAGTGGCTCCGCAGCTACTGCCCTGGGGGCTGTTTAGACAGATAGCCGTATGCCTGTCCCTCTCTCCATGGTGCCTCCTATACCTGGAGTATCCTCCTCGTCCGCTAGGAACACAACCTCTCTTTGTTCCTCTTCCCACAGTACTTCAGACAACATCCTCTCTTGGCTATTTAAAGAAAGGGAGTCCCGCCCTTTGCCCACCCCTGTGTCTCGTGTTGCCAGTGGCCATTGTAAGCTCTTTGGGTAGGGACCTGACTAGAGATTTTTGGTACATTTGTAAAGCACCGAGCACATCCAGGGGCACTAGAGAAACCACCATCATCATTTAACCAGGAAGCCAGATATCTACTCCAGGACCGGTATATCAATAACTCCACTTCCCATGGAAAACCCAGTGAAATTAGAGGTTACCATTTCCAAGGTGCTCTTTCTTTACCAAACGTTGGCAGTTGACTCCCACCCCCGATATAGGAACTACCCCCGATATAGGACCGAACCAAGATGGCCCATTCTAGAAATGAAGTGAAGAATTAGGTTCAGTGTACAGAGGTGTGGCTTGTGGGAGGTAGAGGAGACCACACAGCAATAACAAGGGGGAGAGTAAGGAAACCCAGGGGAAGACACCAACAATCATTAGCTGGTGTTGGTTGTGACAGCCTGTCAGCTGTGGCTGTCACGGCAGTTCTTGGCTGGTGACACCAGGAAGGCAAATACAGCTCTGGGGCGAGCTGCTGCAACACCTGTTAACGCTAATGGTAATTGCACCTGCTAATGCCAGAGCTTGATTTGGTCCTGAGGGTGCAGAAACCAGGGCCCAGATTTCCTGTGTCCTGCTGAGCTGTGCTCATTCCAGGACTGGGAGGGACAAAGGCGGTTTTATGTTAATTTTGTGGCCCTGGGGCTGACTGGTGACAGGTTTGGCCCATTGCACAACTTGGAGTAGCCCCAGGGCTGCTCTAGGTTACACCCAGGACATCCAGGGATCACCAGAACTCAACAGCACTCCGCTCATTCATCACTTTACCTGGCCACACTCCTTGAGCTTGGGCGGGAGTGGGCCAGCAGTACAGCCACTACTATGATTCTGTCCCATGGGGGGCAGGTCACCTGTTAAGCCGGAGTGATGTGAAGCAGCCAGATTGTAGGGAAGAACCGGAGCCAGAGTTTAACTTTTTTTTTAACAGCCAGAAAAAAATAAATGTTTCATTAAAAGGCCTTTGCCAGTTCACTCCTGACCCAGACAGCAGGTACAGCCCATCCAGAGATGTGAGCTTTACCCCCGTGGCATTCCTTTGATATGTTTCAGGCATGTCCACAGAAAGGCAGTATAGACAGATTGTTTGATTTCCTTAGACCAAAATGTCACAACCACCTCAGCTGGGAACTCGTACTGACTGGCCAGGAATGCCAGGCCTGTACATTTAGTCAAGTCTTGTGCACTCAGCACTTACCACAAGGAACTCATTTCCATTTTCTCCGTGCTCTGCCTTTGCCTTGCAGCTCCCCTTTCACACAGCCACATGAGGGCTGACTGATCTGGAACATTTTTAAGATTACTGGCATTACCAAGGACACTTTGACCCTATTATTAACCTTGGCCTGTTCATTTTTTTCTGCAGTGACAGTTGCTATGAGCACACAGGTGTTCTGCTTCTTTTGGCTTAGGTGAGTGCCACTCCCTCGCCGTCTATGAGTATTCAGTGAATATGAAATGTGCCGTTCACAGCAGGGCCCTGTGGCCGTTTGCTGCAGCCTGGTTACTGGGGTAGGACCAGTATAGCTGGGGTCATAGCCTCATGCCAGATTGGGGCTGCTTTGTAGTTAATCCAGCCTCAGCCAGACAATCTAATTCTCGGTTACAGATATCATTATTCTCCATACCTGCTGCCAAAGCATTCAGCACAGCCGTGTGCAATGCCAATCGGAAGTTTTATTTGCAAAGATTTGCTTGGGTTGGGGGGAAAATGCTGAATAATTTGTAATACCAATCACGAACTGTACACTAGATCTCTGGAAACTGAATTCCTGCTACCAGAGTGGTCCCTAGGGTCAGGGCCGGCTCCAGGCACCAGACGACAAAGCACGTGCCTGGGGCGGCGGTCTGTAAGGGGCAGCAGTCCGGGGACTCTGGGGCGGCCGTTTTTTTTGGCTTCGGCAGTTCATCTGGACTCTTTTTTTTGGCTTTGGCAGTTCGGCGGTGGCCATTTAAAAAAATTTTTTTTTGCTTGGGGCAGCCGAAAAGTATGGCAAATCGGGGCGATCGCTCCGGGCCCTGCGCTTTGGGAGGCTGGCACAATTGGTCCCGGAAGTGATGGATTGGTCCTGGAAGTGATGGATTCGTCACTTCCAACCTGCACCTTGCACCTCGCCAGAGACAGCCCTGTTTGCTACACCCAAACTGTGCTGTTCTGGTTGGCTGGGAACAGGAAAGTTAATTCACCTTTTAAAACAAACTGAAAACACCTGACCGCACCCTGAAGAAATATGAGTGAGATTAAAACCATGAAAGACACTCTTCTGTTTTGCTCCTAAGAACTTGGCAGAAACACAGCATTGTGGCTGCCAAATCTTGTGCACACCTCCCTTTCTAGCCTCTTCCGATCAACAAATAGATTTGCTGATGCTTAATGACATCTCTAAAAAATCCTTCACAATATGCAACCTTATACTTTACCAACCTGATAAAGGAAATTGAGGTTGCTGATTGTTAGTGCTGTGGTAATAATCCTACTAACTTCCTATAGTGTCTAACAATTGCTGTGAATCTTCTCAGATATACACAGGATGAGAGTTTTCAGAGTGTGAGGGCAAAGATCATTACGTGTAGGAAATTGGGCTTGATTCTGATCTTAAGCTTGTACAAAGCAGGAGTAAATGGAGTTATACTTGAGTAAAATCCAGACTTGGGCTCTTGGTGATCTTTAAGATGATAATGTTATCTATATCATTTCCTCTGGGCAACAATATACTCAGCCTTACAATTTCTGTCAGCTATTGGCAAGGTACTAAATTAAAGAAGCTCTTTATGTTTTTTCAACTTCTGTAGAGGTCTGTCTTTCCAATTAAGATTACATCATTAGCTTTAATAATTTAGAGATCACTCTATTGTCTTTAAGGGAATCTATGTGTCATGCTGACTGCCAGACTAGGAACATGAGCTATGTAGTAATCATTGAACCATTAGTCAGTAATTTGCTGCATGTGATGTTTTGCCCTATTGTTTCCTACATAAAAGTGCAAGGTGCCAGCCAGGTCCCTCCGTACCTATTTATTGGAAGAAATACAAAAACTGCCTAAGGATGTGCCAAGTGCCCTCATTCCTCATCTTCCCCCATCCTCACAACCATCGTCATCTGGCTGGCTGCTACTCTTCACCCATTACTGGCTTTTTGTGAGTGCAGTCAATGGCACGTCCGGAGAGAATGGGAACCTACTAGGTGTGTCCTTTGGCTCAAATGCTAGAGGTGTATGTGTTTGGAGCTGAAGGCCTAGACCCTCCTCTGAATGTATGCAGTGGGCATGCCATATAGCCTCCTGTGTAGACTGGCCTAAACCCACACGCTGTGTAGCGCACTCTGCTTTCACACTCTGGATTTCAAATTCTGTCTTGTTGTGAGTAATGTTTTGTTTCTGAAAACTGATGGTCCGTGCTTTTCCCACACAATCTTCCTCACTGAGTGAAGGATTACAGTCAAGTTTTAACTATATTCTTGAGCCCCTGAGGCTTATTAGAAGAAATGTGTCTCTTCCTATGTGTTATCAAAGAGATTTCTATAGAGATTACTTTGAATGTGTTGAAAGCTCTCTGCCATATAAGTGCATTTATACAGTATCTAGAACTTGCAGTGCTGCACATCCCTAAGAGTGTCACAGCCTCATTTTTGGCATCTGATTTTTTCCCCTATCCTACAAAACAGCAGACAGCGGTCTCATAGCAAGTTGCACTGACCAGGCCAGGTGACACAGACCAAGGCTTTTAAAGTTGTTGTTACAAGGCAATCTTCTTGACAAAGTTGACTATTGTGACGGGATTCCCAGGGGACCCAGCTGAGGTCACTCAATTAGGATGAACTGCAAAGAATGGGGCAGACAATCCCCATAAAGCTGGTGGATATTCCAATACTTAGATTTGCCAAGCCAGCACAAAACAGCTTCTTTATTACTTTACTGGTTACTCAGAAGTCCAAACAACACAGATCCCTTAAAGTGATCCAGCCTCAGGGCTCCGCCTGGACATCCAAGTCAGATATGATGAGGATTAATGAAAATCTTATTAATCATATAAAACCAAAGGATCGGACACATTACCTCCCAGGTTAAGATCTTACCCAAATACACGCTTACAGACAATTCTTATTAACTAAACTAAAATTTGTTAAAAAAAGAAAAGAGAGAGAATTGGTTAAACGATCAGTATACATACAGACATGAGCACAATCTTGACATTGAGATTCATAGCAGAGATGGTGAGCTTTATAGTTTCAAAGAGTTCTTTTAGAATTTACAGAAGCGACAAAGGGTCCCGTGGCACCTTATAGACTAACAGAGGTATTGAAGCATAAGCTTTCGTGGGTCAATACCCACTTCTTCGGATGCAAGCAGTGGAAATGTCCAGAGGCAGATATACATGTGCAGCATTAGTCCATAGGTTATAGTGGAAGGGACCCCGAGAGATCCACTAGTCCAGTCCCCTGCACTCAAGGCAGGACTAAGTATTATCTTCTAGACCATCCCTGACAGGTGTTTGTCTAATCTGCTCTTAAAAATCTCAAACTTAAACCACCCTTGCTGCAATTTAAGACCATTGCTTCTTGTCCTATCCTCAGAGATTAAAGAGAACAATTTTTCTCCCTTTTCCTTGAAACAACTTTTATGTATCTGCAGGGCCGGCTTTAGGCCGATTCCTCCGAATCGGGCTCCGCACCTAAGAGGGCCCCGCAGCGTCCGTGTCTTCGGTGGCACTTCGGCAGCAGCTCAATCGCTGCCGCTGTGTTCAGCGGCAATTCAGCGGAGGGTCCTTCTTTGGCGGCAGTTCCTTTGAATCGGGCCCCGCACTTCCTAAAGCCGGCCCTGTGTACCTGAAAACTGTTATCATGTCCCCCTTCAGTCTTCTCTTCTCCAGACTAAACAAACCCAATATTTTCAATCTGCCTTCATAAGTCACAGTTTTTAGATCTTTAATCATTTTTGTTGCTCTTCTCTGGGCTTTCTCCAATTTGTCCTCATCTTTCCTGAAATGTGGTGCCCAGAACTGGACACAATACTCCAGTTGAGGCCTTAACAGCACAAAGTAGAGAAGAAGAATTACTTCTTGTGTCTTGCTTACAACACTCCTCCTGATCCATCACAGAATGATCTTTGATTATTTTTTGGGGGACAGTGTTACAGTGGTGACTCATATTTAGCTTGTGATCAACTATGGCTCCTTTCCAACCTCTGTCGTCCAGTCCCAGCATCTGGCAGTCAGAGGTTTACGGACATCCAGAGCATGGGGTTGCATCCCTGACCACCTTAGCTAATAGCCATTGATGGACCTATCCTCCATTAATTTATCTAATTCTTTCTTGAGCCAAGTTATACTTTTGTCCTTCACAACATCCCCTGGCAATGAGTTCCACAGGTTGACTGTGCATTGTGTGAAGAAGTACTTCCTTATGTTTGTTTTATACATCCTGCTTTTAATTTCAGTAGGTGACCCCTGGTTCTTGTGTTATGTGCAGGGATAAATCACACTTCCCTAGTCACAATTTTATTAGACCTCTACCATACTCCCCCTTTATCATCTCTTTTCTAATCTGAACAGTTCCAGCCCTTTTAATCTGTCCTTTTATGGAAACTGTTTAATATCCCTAATCACTTTTGTTACCCTTCTATGCACCTTTTTCAATGGCAATATATGTTTTTTTGAGATGGGGTGACCAGAAGTGTATGCGGTGTTAAAGGTATGGGTGTACTGTGCAGATATAGTGGAATTGTGATATTTTCTGCCTATCCCTTTCCTAATGGTTTCTAACATTCTGTTCGCTTTTTTTTTATTGCTGCTGCACATTGAGCAGATGTTTTCAGAGAACTATCCATGATGACTCCAAGATCTCTTTTTTGAGTGGTAACAGCTAATTTAGACCCCATTATTTTATATGTATATTTAGGATTATGTTTTCCAATGTGCATTACTTTTCATTTATCAACATTGAATTTCCTCTGCCATTTTGTTGCCCAGTCACCCAGTTTTGAGAGATCCTTTTGTAGTTCTTCGCAGTCTGCCTGGAACTTAACGATCTTCGGTAGCTTTGTGTCATCTGCAAATTTTGCCACCTCACTGTTTACCCCTTTTTCCAGCTCATTTACAAATATGTTGAATTGTACTGGTCCCAGTACAGACCCTTGGGGGACACCACTATTTACCTCTCTCCATTGTGAAAACTGACCATTTATTCCTACTCTGTTTCTTATATTTTATCTAGTTACTGATTCATGAAAGGACATTTCCTCTTATTCCATGACATCTTAGTTTGCTTAAGAGCCTTTGGTGAGGGACTTTGTCAAAGGCTTTCTGAAAGTCCAAGTACACTATATCGACTGGATCAACCTTGTCCAGATTCTTGTTTACTCCCTCAAAGAATTCTAATAGATTGATGAGGCATGCTTTCTATTTACAAAAGCTGCATTGACACTTCCCCAACATATTATTTTCATCTATGTGTCTGATAATTCTGTTTTTTACTATAGTTTCAACCAATTTGCCTGATACTGAAGTGAGGCTAACTGTCATGTAATTGCCAGGATCGCCTCTGGAGCCTTTTAAAAAAAATCTGCATTACATTAGTTGTGCTCGTCACTGGTACAGAGGCTGATGTAAGCAGTAGTTACATACTACAGTTGTTAGTTCTGCAATTGAATATTTGAGCTGCTTCAGAACTCTTGGGTGAATATTACCTGGTCCTGGTGCCTTATTACTGTTGATCCATTTGTCCCTCAGCTATTATCCCTCCATCATGTAACTCAGGATCATGGCTGCTCAGAGACAGTTTTTTGGATCTTCTCTCTGTAGTCACTGTCTTTCCTATAAAAGCTGCATATACTGTACAAGCCACCAAAGCAACTCCCCCCCCCCCCCGCAAGTGGCTGAGTCATTAACACCTCCATTTATTAATTACATGACACTCTTCAGTTCTCATTTCAACCATTGCTACCTTCCTTTTTCACAACCCACCTAGCTCCACCCTCATCCCGCACAACCAACCACATGTATGGCTTACTGAGCCATCTGCTTTACCTAATCAGTCTAGGATGGGTGGAGATTTCCTGCATTATCCTCCACATATTTCTGTCCATGCTCTTGCACTGGTGTTCACCAGGCAGGGAGGGATAGCATCCCGTTGTAAGTGGGAGCTGCGAGATGTTTTCATGTGAATGGATAATCTACGTGGGTAAGGATGGATCTGAGCGTGGTAGTAATTTTTAAACAGAAACGACAGCACTGCAATCTGCCCCTGAGTGTGCACTGGTGCATTAGCTCCAGGCTGCTTGTTCAGGGTGGAGGTGGGGGGATGTGGTTGGTGAAAGGGAGGCGGGCCAGGGGCCAGGAAGGGGAATGGATGAGTGGAGTGGCTGACTGACTTAACTGCTTATTTTCCTTTTTTGGGACCTTGTATTTAACTTGAGTCATGCAAGTTTAGCTGAGGCGGGGCTGCAGCTAGCAGCTTGACAGGCCAATAATAACTGCAATCTACAGCACCCTGTCAGCCCAGGAACAAAGTTAATTAAACCACTGCCCTTCTGAAGGTCTTACCATTCCCCATCAGTTAGGGTGCAAGGTGCTTTAGGGTAAGGCCTCTCTCTCCCCTAGGGGTTTGTACAGCACCGAGTACAGTGGAGCCCTGCCCCTCCCAGCCCAACAGAAATAAGCACCAGTCTCTGGAAGCACCCAGTGCGGTGCCAGAGGCCCTGAAGCCTCTTGCCTGGAAGTGCTGGCAGTCTCTCTCTCTCCTAGGTGTTTGTATATCACCTAGCACCGTGCCCAGGTGTTTGTCCAGCACCTAGCACAGCTCCCAGGTGTTTGTACAGCGCCTAGCACCACGCCCAGGTGTTTGTACAGCGCCTAGCACAGCTCCCAGGTGTTTGTACAGCGCCTAGCATCACGCCCAGGTGTTTGTACAGCGCCTAGCACAGCTCCCAGGTGTTTGTACAGCGCCTAGCACAGCTCCCAGGTGTTTGTACAGTGCATAGCACAGTTCCCAGGTGTTTGTGCAGCACCTAGCACAGCTCCCAGGTGTTTGTACAGCACCTAGCACCACGCCCAGGTGTTTGTACATCGCCTAGCACAGCTCCCAGGTGTTTGTATATCACCTAGCACCACGCCCAGGTGTTTGTCCAGCACCTAGCACAGCTCCCAGGTGTTTGTCCAGCGCCTAGCACCACGCCCAGGTGTTTGTCCAGCGCCTAGCACAGCTCCCAGGTGTTTGTACAGCGCCTAACACCGCACCTAGGTGTTTGTACAGCGCCTAGCACCGCTCCCAGGTGTTTGTACAGCGCCTAGCACAGTTCCCAGGTGTTTGTCCACCACCTAGCACCACACCCAGGTGCTTGTACAGCGCCTAGCATAGTTCCCAGGTGTTTGTCCACCACCTAGCACCACACCCAGGTGTTTGTACAGCGCCTAGCACCACACCCAGGTGCTTGTACAGCGCCTAGCACAGTTCCCAGGTGTTTGTGCAGCACCTAGCACCACACCCAGGTGTTTGTACAGCTCCTAGCACCACACCCAGGTGCTTGTACAGCGCCTAGCACAGTTCCCAGGTGTTTGTCCACCACCTAGCACCACACCCAGGTGCTTGTACAGCGCCTAGCACAGTTCCCAGGTGTTTGTCCAGCGCCTAGCACCGCACCTAGGTGTTTGCCCAGCGCCTGGCACAGCAGAGCCCCGCCCGAGCAGGGGTCTCTAGGCGCCAGTCCAACACCAAGGCGCAGCAGCTCCGGCCCTGAAAAGGGCAAAGCCAAGGCCCGGGCGGGAGCCAGGCTCGCCTAGGGGAGCACCGCGCCCGGCCCAGGCTCTGACGGGAGCAGGGCCCCGCAGCGCTCCCCCGCCAGCGGCCCCGCCCCCGCTCCGCCGCGGCGCCCATCGCCGTCAACCGACTCGCAGCGGCCCCGCCCCCGCCGGCAGTGGGCGGAGCCTCCGCAGCGCCCGCCCTGCCCCGCTCCGCTCGCGAGACTTGTGCGGCCCCCGCTGCCGCCGCCAGCCCCCCGCCGCCGCTTCGCCTGCAGCCTGCCGGGGCCGCGGCCCGCCCCGCCGGCCCATGGCGTCCGACAGCGACACCGAGGAGTTCTACGACGCGCCCGAGGACGTGCACCCGGGGGGCGCCTCCCCCGCGCCGTGAGTACCGGCCCCCCCCTCCACCCCCGGAGTACCGGCCCCCCGCCCTGCTCCGCCCCCCCCTCCACCCCCGGAGTACCGGCCCCCCCCGCCCTGCTCCGGCCCTCCCCTCCACCCCCGGAGTACCGGCCCCCCGCCCTGCTCCGGCCCCCCCCCCTCCACCCCCGGAGTACCGGCCCCCCGCCCTGCTCCGGCCCCCCCCCCTCCACCCCCGGAGTACCGGCCCCCCGCCCTGCTCCGGCCCCCCCCCGGAGTACCGGCCCCCCGCCCTGCTCCGGCCCCCCCCCGGAGTACCGGCCCCCCGCCCTGCTCCGGCCCCCCCCCCGGAGTACCGGCCCCCCGCCCTGCTCCGGCCCCCCCCCCGGAGTACCGGCCCCCCGCCCTGCTCCGGCCCCCCCCCGGAGTACCGGCCCCCCGCCCTGCTCCGGCCCCCCCCCGGAGTACCGGCCCCCCGCCCTGCTCCGGCCCCCCCCCGGAGTACCGGCCCCCCGCCCTGCTCCGGCCCCCCCCCGGAGTACCGGCCCCCCCCCCTGCTCCGGCCCCCCCCCTGCTCCGGCCCCCCCCCTCCACCCCCGGAGTACCGGCCCCCCCGCCCTGCTCCGGCCCCCCCCCTCCACCCCCGGAGTACCGGCCCCCCCGCCCTGCTCCGGCCCCCCCCCCTCCACCCCCGGAGTACCGGCCCCCCCGCCCTGCTCCGGCTCCACCCCCGGAGTACCGGCCCCCCCGCCCCCGCCCTGCTCCAGCCCCCCCGCCCCCGCCCTGCTCCAGCCCCCCCGCCCCCGCCCTGCTCCAGCCCCCCCGCCCCCGCCCTGCTCCAGCCCCAGCCCCGCTCCAGCCCCGGAGTACCGGCCCCCCGCCCTTTCCCAGCTCCCCCTACCGCCAGAGTACCGGCCTCATTTCCCAGGGCTGCTTCCCCTCAGCCCCGGCCTCCCTTCCCCTCCCCTTCCTTCTGCTGCCCCGGCCCTTCAGCTCCCCGTTTACACTCACCCCTCCCCCACCCCCGTTGGGCCCCCCGCCGCCCTCCCCCCTCCTGGGGCTGGGCCCGGGCCCCTCACCCTCGCGAGCCCCGGATCGCATTCAGAGGGGAAGATGCTCTCTGCGGAAGCTGCGCTTCCCTGTGCACCGCCCCAGCCCTGCTCCTTCTACCAGGCAGGTGGCTGGTAATGCCCAGGTGAGGCGGTCACCTAGCTAACCTGCACCGACAGCTGCCATTGGGGTGAGATGCCTAGGGGGTTAGGGATCTTTTTTGTGGGAGGGAACAGCCCCAAGTCTTCAATCTGTCAGGGGCAGGCCACCTCTGGTTGTGGGGGGAATATGTGGTGATCACAGCTGGATGGCATTAGGATGTTAGATAATTATCTGATTTGACAAACTTTTAAAAATGTATTTTCCTAATTGAGGTGGCTTCCAAACTCTTCTGTCAAAAGGTCCTTTGTTCCTTGAAGAATTATTCATGTTTGCTTTGGTAATTCAGATGTATGCAGTAGTAAAAACTTCAATGCAATAGAAATGGCTTCCTACAAAATAAAAAAATGTGGTGAAATTAGCTTTTTTTTTTAAAAAAAAAATCCCTCCTATGTTTGCAAGCCAAACCTTGCAGCATGGTGCCAGTAGATGAGATCATGAAAATGGCACTGATTTGGTTTGTATTCATTGTCCAAACTGAGCCAGAATCTGTATGTGAAAAGCAAATTAGATATTTACAAAGATCCTGGAAGTGTTGCTAACCATGTAAGAATTATAACATGAGTACTAGTTTTTAAGTGCATAATTTTTAACTTCGTAGTGTTCAGTTTAAGGCCGCCTTATGAGCTGAGATGCAGAGAATGAAAACAGTTTCATGTTTATAAACATACCACTCATACCTAGGAAATAGACTTCTTGAAGGAATCTGCAGGTTTTGTAGACAATGTTTTATGCTTTTATGTTACTTTTCTTTTATGTTGAACTTGGAGTTTAAGAATGCCTGTGCAACTAATAAGCCACACAAGACTGCAATTTAGATGATGTCATCTTTCATTCTAGAATATTTGTGCTATGTCATCTAGTTACTTATTTCATAGGCTATACTCTTGCTAACGCTAGTTCAACGCTTATTGTCTTGAATTAGAGAGGGTACCATTATCAATGTTAAATTTAAAACTTTGCTGTTTAGTAAAGCCAGATTGTCTACACTTGTAACCTATGCTTGTTTTTATTGTGGGTTTTTTTTTTAAATTGCTACAGCTGCATACTGTTTGAACAACTTATGTCTCATATGTTTGCTGTGCTTCAGAAACAATTCTCTATTACTGAAAACTAAGTATAGGTTTTGGTAGAACAAAAATGCTTAGTTTTCATTTTTATCTTGACTATAAAAGCTCTTTCATTGGCTGCACTTGATTACACAATTGCTGTTGGAGAGAAAATATCACACAGATGACAAATGGGGAATCAAAAACTCACCCTATTCTTAGTATCCCTTACATATATATATTGAGAATCGTCTTTATAAAATCATGTTTGTGTGCTCTGGCCAAGTAATGCATTGCCTTATATAAGCACAGAAATATTTGTATTACATGCAGTAGAAGTTGGTGGTAGACATTACTTTTATATATAATCACGGAACCACGATGAAACATAGAAATAAGGCAAAATCAGTTATGTAGAAAATGAGGCTTTTTTAAAGAAGTTAGTTTTACCCTATGTGAACTGCAATGTGTATGGTGCTTTATACCACTGGCGTATACCAAATCTTTCTATAAACTGGTGTAGTGCTGTTCAGGCATTATAACACATCTTGGGGATTAAATAAAAACGTTTTTATTTCAATGTAAAATCATAAAATGACCACCTGGAAATTAAGTGTATTATGTGTACCAGGGGTAGTCGTGGCTTTAGCGAAGTAAGCTTTTATTACAGTTACCTGTCACAAACGCCTTTCTTTTTAACTGTCTATTTTAAATAGTTATTAGCTGGATCAATTCTGTTTTGCGCAGTCTGAACCAAAAGCCGTGCTCCCTTTGACCTTGCAGTGGAAGACCACATATAGCTTGTTGAAAGAGCAGTAAGATTTTAAAACTTTGAGTTAGGGTTTTAGTTCTAACCATCTGTATATCAACAAGCAGCCAGGGTCCAGAGCAAAGCAATAGATACCGAGTCCACTCTGTCTGCACCCCTCCTCCCACCGTGCACTTTTGTCAAAACTAGTGCATTCTGCACTATCAGCTTTTTACATGCACTCTGTCCTGAGCTATCTTAATGTCACAAAGATGTATATTAGGGTTACCAGACCTGATATGTGATTTCTCTAATGTCACTCACTGTGGTCATGCCTATGCTGGATGTATAATTTAGTGGCCACCTTCAGGAAGCCCCTGTAGAATAACTGGGAGACCTAGAGTATTATTGGTCTTACCCCATCTTGCACCTGACCCAGCTAATTTAGTAACCAGTTGCTGTATGATTTCCATGTAGAGCTGGTTGGAAAATTTTTGACAAAATGTGTTTTCATTGGAAAATGCTGATTTGTCAGAACTAAGGTTTTTTTTTACAGTTTTGGGAAGGTTTCTCTGGCCCAGATTGGATTAACGAGAGAGTGACCAATGTATAGTCCAGAATAGGCCATAGCCTGATAGTTAGGGCACTTATGTGGAATGTGGTAGATCCAGATTCAAGTCCTTGTCTCCAATTTTTTGCAAAAAACTTTGAAAGATCTTGGGTTCATCCCAATGCAGAAATATAAATTCTTGAAAAATTTCATGGGATGTAAAAACAGTTTCCCACCCAGCTCTAATTCCATCTCTGCCATTGGGTATGGAACATGCAAAACAGTAAAATTAAGCAGAAATATGATCTCACAATTTCTGTGATCTGTCATTAACGTTTGTAATTAATACTTGGGCTCAGGAGTACAAAACAGGAACTAATTTACGTGGTGTAATACTCCAAATACATGGTTTTCTTTAGTAGCAGGAAACAAGAGTCCGGGCCTAATAAATAGAACATGGGACTGGGTTCTAATCCTTTTACTGATATGGAAACCTCTGGCCTTGGACAAGTCACACAACCTTTCTGTTTTGCTGTCTGAAAATTAGGGATTATACTGCCTGCCCACGTCACAGGAGTGTTGTGAAGACACTTTTAAATAATTAAGCTTTAAAGTGCTAAGTATTATTACTAGCAAAACCAAGTATTCTTTGTTAACTAGCTGTATTTTCAAATAATCTTCCCACTGTATTTAGCAGTCAAAATGCCTGCCATTATCTTTGACCCTCTCTGGGCACAAAATAATTTAGAATTAATTGTAACATCTTTTGAAATTGGGCCCACTCCATCTGGCTCACATAGCTTTTTTTGTTGCTACCTATATGATTCATATGCTTCTGAGGTTGGATAAACATTTTTTGTTTTAGGTAGTGTTCTGCTGTCCCTGTTGCTCTTGGAGGTTTCTGTGCATGTGGGAGGAACAGTATTTGAGTTGAGATCCACCAAAAGAAATATGCCCTTGGAGAGTAAGAACTAATTGGAGGCTCTTCCCATGGAGGGTATGTCTACTCGGCAGCTGGGAGTTGTGGTTCCCAGTGCAGGTAGACACCTGTGCACCAGCTCTGATTGAGCTAGCACCTAATCATAGCAGTTTGACCACAGAAGAGGAGGTTAGCAGAACCACTCAGTACAAACATACAATGCTCAGGTAGTTCCTCTGATGCTTTGTTGGAGTTCTCCGCTCAGCATAATGAGTCCTGTGACAGCCTCTGAAGACTGGTACTTCGGGCTATTTTTCTTGCTAATTTTTGCTAAAAACTTTTTCATAACTTGGTTCATTTGATCCTTGGAAAGAACTTTAACACACGCACACAAAAAATATTCTTCAGTGCATTACAGATCTAAATGTACATATCCTTCAGTGTGTGTGTGTGTAAGTACAGTATTTAACAACTTTAATGTCATACCTGAATTTAAAAAAAATATATTACTAATACAACTTTCTGTGCTTATAAAGGTCAAACACAGCATAAAGTTGGGCTTGATGTAAACAACATAAGTGGACAAGTAAACAACAAATGAAATTCTCACTGTTGAGTCTGACTTAAACACAAACATGAATTTAACATCTTAACAAAATAGAGGTTTAATGGAAGCCAACACTTCACCTGTGTCTATACAAATGGCAATGGTTTAATGCCACTGACTTGCCCACTGGGACAGCTATATTTAAATCATCTTGTAAAGCTGTGCAGAACTTTGTGATTTTATTGCCTTTCCAGTGTATTGTCTCTTGGTTTTTTTAGTCTTCTTATCAAATAGCACATCAACATTAGATACATTTACTCCACATGTCATCAATAACATGTCATATCAAGTTGACATCTTGACCTTGTTTTATATGACCTAATGTACTTAGTCAAATTATGAATGCTTTTATTTACATTTTGCTCACATGACTAGGTTTTTAAAAATTGTTTAAAAACCTGTGTAAGTGTAACAGACGTATGTAAATATTGTATACAACAAGAGAGAGAGTGGCTGTATACTTTCATGTTCTGGTTTTTAATAGCATATCAGTAGGATTCAAAATATAAGGGCAATATCCTCATGTCTGGGGAAATGACTTAACCTCCCACCCCCAAATAGTCAATTTAGACATTGCAAAACGTTCATGAGCACCCATATCATTGCTGGGACAGACCTTTTTGCAGTTTCCTTGTGTTCTGTTTCTGCCAAGAGTAGGAATACATTTGAAGGGGGTTGGAGTTGTCCTTGGGGAGCATGACTTGGTCTGATTAACTGCATGTTCATTCGTACATGTGCATTCAAACCCCAGGCTGAAAGTTAGGATGGTATTTCAGTGCTTCTGTGGGAAGACCCATCAGTGTACGCAGGATTTATTTAAAAAAAAAAAAAAGTTAGTGTTTATGGTTACAGGGATATGTTCTGATCATGAACCAGAGTCATGCTGTCTTGCTGAGACAGCAGACAGAAGGTCAAGCAGTAGCTCAGATACGTAGACTACACCACTTATATCAGTTGAATATTGACTCTGAAGTTTAATGATGTTTTAAATGTCATTGCTAACAATTTCACTTCTGAACATGTCAGCAAAATAAGACTGACTTTAGAGATGGAAAAAATGTATTAGGCCACCTACTTCCTTCCCTGAGGCCTGAATAAGATTTTCCCAATGTGCATATTCTCACAGCTTTTTCCAGACTAATTAGAAATGGCTCAAACAATGTGGTTTCCATCATATAGCTAAGGAGACTGATCTTTAGAAGTTTTCCTCAGCCTAATTCTTTTTTTCTTAAATTAATACCATTATTTTTAGTTTGACCCCAGTGATCAAGGTGAAAGGATTTAAAGAGGGGTAAAAGCTACCTATGGATGGGGTGTTATAAACTGGGCATTGGTTTTCAGCTTGACACCTGTGTGGACCACACACCTCACTACACAGGTGACAAGTATCAGAGGGGTAGCCGTGTTAGTCTGGATCTGTAGAAGCGACAAAGAGTTCTGTGGCACCTTATAGACTAACAGACGTATTGGAGCATAAGCTTTCGTGGGTGAATCCCCACTTGCATCCGAAGAAGTGCATCCGAAGAAGTGGGGATTCACCCACGAAAGCTTAGAATCATAGAATCATAGAATCTCAGGGTTGGAAGGGACCTCAGGAGGTCATCTAGTCCAACCCCCTGCTCAAAGCAGGACCAACCCCAACTAGATCATCCCAGCCAGGGCTTTGTCAAGCCTGACCTTAAAAACCTCCAAGGAAGGAGACTCCACCACCTCCCTAGGTAACCCATTCCAGTGCTTCACCACCCTACTAGTGAAAAAGGTTTTCCTAATATCCAACCTAAACCTCCCCCTCTGCAACTTGAGACCATTACTCCTTGTTCTGTCATCTTCTACCACTGAGAACAGTCTAGATCCATCCTCTTTGGAACCCCCTTTTAGGTAGTTGAAAGCAGCTATCAAATCCCCCCTCACTCTTCTCTTCTGCAGGCTAAACAATCTCAGTTCCCTCAGCCTCTCCTCATAAGTCATGTGCTCCAGCCCCCTAATCATTTTTGTTGCCCTCCGTTGGACTCTTTCCAATTTATCCACATCCTCCTTGTAGTGTGGGGCCCAAAACTGGACACAGTACTCCAAATGAGGCCTCACCAGTGCCGAATAGAGGGGAATAATCACGTCCCTCGATCTGCTGGAAATGCCCCTACTTATACAGCCCAAAATGCCGTTAGCCTTCTTGGCAACAAGGGCACACTGTTGACTCATATTCAGCTTTTCGTCCACTGTAACCCCTAGGTCCTTTTCTGCAGAACTGCTGCCCAGCCATTCGGTCCCTAGTCTGTAGCAGTGCATGGGATTCTTCCGTCCTAAGTGCAGGACTCTGCACTTGTCCTTGTTGAACCTCATCAGATTTCTTTTGGCCCAATCCTCTAATTTGTCTAGGTCCCTCTGTATCCTATCCCTACCCTCCAGCGTATCAACCACTCCTCCCAGTTTAGTGTCATCTGCAAACTTGCTAAGGGTGCAGTCCACACCATCCTCCAGGTCGTTGATGAAGATATTGAACAAAACCGGCCCCAGCACCGACCCTTGGGGCACTCCACTTGATACCGGCTGCCAACTAGACATGGAGCCATTGATCACTACCCGTTGAGCACGACCATCCAGCCAGTTTTCTATCCACCTTACCGTCCATTCATCCAGCCCATACTTCTTTAACTTGCTGGCAAGAACGCTGTGCGAGACTGTATCAAAAGCTTTGCTACAGCTTATACTCCAATATGTCTGTTAGTCTATAAGATGCCACAGAACTCTTTGTCGCTTCTACACAGGTGACAGTTCTTGTTGCTGAAGGCTTGCAGTGTAATCTCTCTGCAAAAGTTTGGTTTGGTCAGATTGCCGTAATAGCCACAGGTTAGGTTTTTCACTGTTAAGGGTGTCCACGTGTGTAAGTGTCTAGCTAAAGCTTGGAGCTGATGGAAGAAATATGTGTAAATCAATAAACTTAACATTTGATTGTTTCTTATAACCAGCTTCTTCCCTCAGTTCGCTGGGCCTTGGAGAGCAGTGGCTTTAGCACAGCTCCCCTACTCAAACTGCACTTTGACTTTAATTTCTGTCATTACCAATGAAATGTAGTCTAGTGACAACCACTGGTGTTTGAAAACCCTTTTAAGTTTTGATGGTGGTGTGGAGAAAAAACACCCCAAGATCCTACTTGTGATTACATTGTGTTGCTAAGCTAGTATTCTTTACGTCTAATAACTTAGTAACCTAATCATAGCAGTTTGACCACAGAAGAGGAGGTTAGCAGAACCACTCAGTACAAACATACAATGCTCAGGTAGTTCCTCTGATGCTTTGTTGGAGTTCTCCGCTCAGCATAATGAGTCCTGTGACA
This sequence comes from Chelydra serpentina, assembly GCA_037349315.1. Lineage (NCBI taxonomy): Eukaryota > Metazoa > Chordata > Testudines > Chelydridae > Chelydra > Chelydra serpentina. Next base: position 40,282,408 of record JBAIAC010000028.1, on the reverse strand, counting down.
GCCTCTGAAGACTGGTACTTCGGGCTATTTTTCTTGCTAATTTTTGCTAAAAACTTTTTCATAACTTGGTTCATTTGATCCTTGGAAAGAACTTTAACACACGCACACAAAAAATATTCTTCAGTGCATTACAGATCTAAATGTACATATCCTTCAGTGTGTGTGTGTGTAAGTACAGTATTTAACAACTTTAATGTCATACCTGAATTTAAAAAAAATATATTACTAATACAACTTTCTGTGCTTATAAAGGTCAAACACAGCATAAAGTTGGGCTTGATGTAAACAACATAAGTGGACAAGTAAACAACAAATGAAATTCTCACTGTTGAGTCTGACTTAAACACAAACATGAATTTAACATCTTAACAAAATAGAGGTTTAATGGAAGCCAACACTTCACCTGTGTCTATACAAATGGCAATGGTTTAATGCCACTGACTTGCCCACTGGGACAGCTATATTTAAATCATCTTGTAAAGCTGTGCAGAACTTTGTGATTTTATTGCCTTTCCAGTGTATTGTCTCTTGGTTTTTTTAGTCTTCTTATCAAATAGCACATCAACATTAGATACATTTACTCCACATGTCATCAATAACATGTCATATCAAGTTGACATCTTGACCTTGTTTTATATGACCTAATGTACTTAGTCAAATTATGAATGCTTTTATTTACATTTTGCTCACATGACTAGGTTTTTAAAAATTGTTTAAAAACCTGTGTAAGTGTAACAGACGTATGTAAATATTGTATACAACAAGAGAGAGAGTGGCTGTATACTTTCATGTTCTGGTTTTTAATAGCATATCAGTAGGATTCAAAATATAAGGGCAATATCCTCATGTCTGGGGAAATGACTTAACCTCCCACCCCCAAATAGTCAATTTAGACATTGCAAAACGTTCATGAGCACCCATATCATTGCTGGGACAGACCTTTTTGCAGTTTCCTTGTGTTCTGTTTCTGCCAAGAGTAGGAATACATTTGAAGGGGGTTGGAGTTGTCCTTGGGGAGCATGACTTGGTCTGATTAACTGCATGTTCATTCGTACATGTGCATTCAAACCCCAGGCTGAAAGTTAGGATGGTATTTCAGTGCTTCTGTGGGAAGACCCATCAGTGTACGCAGGATTTATTTAAAAAAAAAAAAAAGTTAGTGTTTATGGTTACAGGGATATGTTCTGATCATGAACCAGAGTCATGCTGTCTTGCTGAGACAGCAGACAGAAGGTCAAGCAGTAGCTCAGATACGTAGACTACACCACTTATATCAGTTGAATATTGACTCTGAAGTTTAATGATGTTTTAAATGTCATTGCTAACAATTTCACTTCTGAACATGTCAGCAAAATAAGACTGACTTTAGAGATGGAAAAAATGTATTAGGCCACCTACTTCCTTCCCTGAGGCCTGAATAAGATTTTCCCAATGTGCATATTCTCACAGCTTTTTCCAGACTAATTAGAAATGGCTCAAACAATGTGGTTTCCATCATATAGCTAAGGAGACTGATCTTTAGAAGTTTTCCTCAGCCTAATTCTTTTTTTCTTAAATTAATACCATTATTTTTAGTTTGACCCCAGTGATCAAGGTGAAAGGATTTAAAGAGGGGTAAAAGCTACCTATGGATGGGGTGTTATAAACTGGGCATTGGTTTTCAGCTTGACACCTGTGTGGACCACACACCTCACTACACAGGTGACAAGTATCAGAGGGGTAGCCGTGTTAGTCTGGATCTGTAGAAGCGACAAAGAGTTCTGTGGCACCTTATAGACTAACAGACGTATTGGAGCATAAGCTTTCGTGGGTGAATCCCCACTTGCATCCGAAGAAGTGCATCCGAAGAAGTGGGGATTCACCCACGAAAGCTTAGAATCATAGAATCATAGAATCTCAGGGTTGGAAGGGACCTCAGGAGGTCATCTAGTCCAACCCCCTGCTCAAAGCAGGACCAACCCCAACTAGATCATCCCAGCCAGGGCTTTGTCAAGCCTGACCTTAAAAACCTCCAAGGAAGGAGACTCCACCACCTCCCTAGGTAACCCATTCCAGTGCTTCACCACCCTACTAGTGAAAAAGGTTTTCCTAATATCCAACCTAAACCTCCCCCTCTGCAACTTGAGACCATTACTCCTTGTTCTGTCATCTTCTACCACTGAGAACAGTCTAGATCCATCCTCTTTGGAACCCCCTTTTAGGTAGTTGAAAGCAGCTATCAAATCCCCCCTCACTCTTCTCTTCTGCAGGCTAAACAATCTCAGTTCCCTCAGCCTCTCCTCATAAGTCATGTGCTCCAGCCCCCTAATCATTTTTGTTGCCCTCCGTTGGACTCTTTCCAATTTATCCACATCCTCCTTGTAGTGTGGGGCCCAAAACTGGACACAGTACTCCAAATGAGGCCTCACCAGTGCCGAATAGAGGGGAATAATCACGTCCCTCGATCTGCTGGAAATGCCCCTACTTATACAGCCCAAAATGCCGTTAGCCTTCTTGGCAACAAGGGCACACTGTTGACTCATATTCAGCTTTTCGTCCACTGTAACCCCTAGGTCCTTTTCTGCAGAACTGCTGCCCAGCCATTCGGTCCCTAGTCTGTAGCAGTGCATGGGATTCTTCCGTCCTAAGTGCAGGACTCTGCACTTGTCCTTGTTGAACCTCATCAGATTTCTTTTGGCCCAATCCTCTAATTTGTCTAGGTCCCTCTGTATCCTATCCCTACCCTCCAGCGTATCAACCACTCCTCCCAGTTTAGTGTCATCTGCAAACTTGCTAAGGGTGCAGTCCACACCATCCTCCAGGTCGTTGATGAAGATATTGAACAAAACCGGCCCCAGCACCGACCCTTGGGGCACTCCACTTGATACCGGCTGCCAACTAGACATGGAGCCATTGATCACTACCCGTTGAGCACGACCATCCAGCCAGTTTTCTATCCACCTTACCGTCCATTCATCCAGCCCATACTTCTTTAACTTGCTGGCAAGAACGCTGTGCGAGACTGTATCAAAAGCTTTGCTACAGCTTATACTCCAATATGTCTGTTAGTCTATAAGATGCCACAGAACTCTTTGTCGCTTCTACACAGGTGACAGTTCTTGTTGCTGAAGGCTTGCAGTGTAATCTCTCTGCAAAAGTTTGGTTTGGTCAGATTGCCGTAATAGCCACAGGTTAGGTTTTTCACTGTTAAGGGTGTCCACGTGTGTAAGTGTCTAGCTAAAGCTTGGAGCTGATGGAAGAAATATGTGTAAATCAATAAACTTAACATTTGATTGTTTCTTATAACCAGCTTCTTCCCTCAGTTCGCTGGGCCTTGGAGAGCAGTGGCTTTAGCACAGCTCCCCTACTCAAACTGCACTTTGACTTTAATTTCTGTCATTACCAATGAAATGTAGTCTAGTGACAACCACTGGTGTTTGAAAACCCTTTTAAGTTTTGATGGTGGTGTGGAGAAAAAACACCCCAAGATCCTACTTGTGATTACATTGTGTTGCTAAGCTAGTATTCTTTACGTCTAATAACTTAGTAAAGATGAGTTCAAGCTATTTATTTTTCACTTGTGAGCTTGCTTTGTGTGTTAATTTTGTTTTTGAGCTCTAAATCTTAGTGTAATGGAAGGGCTATTGTATTGCCTAGAATGCCTTGTGTAGCTTTTTAAAAAATGGTCTGGACTAAGGTATAAACAGAATAGCTTAGAGGAATAGCACTAAGGGCTAGTCTACACTTACCCGCAGCGTCGGAGGCGTCGGATCGATCTTCTGGGTTTGATTTATCGCGTCTTGTCTAGACGCGATAAATCGAACCAGGAAGTGCTCCCCCGTCAACGCCGGTAATCCTGCTCTGCGAACGGAGCAGGCGGAGTCGACGGGGGAGCTGCGCGCCGCTGTGTGGACCAGGGGTGAGTACTTTAAAGTTCGAAATAAGATACTTCGACTTCAGCTACGTTATTCACGTAGCTGAAGTTGCGTATCTTACTTCGAACTTGTGGGCTAGTGTAGACCAGCCCAAAGTTGCTGTTTTATTGTTGAAAATATCTGATGTTATTTTAGAGCTGTTTGTTTAAGCAGCTGTTGAGCTTACAGCAGTACTAAGTAGGAGTAGTTTGTATTTTGGAGAATGGAAAACTTGTTTTTCCACATCTAGCAGCACTGTTGGGAAGGCTGGGTTTAAACACCCCATGCTGCTGCCCTTATTGATAGGCCAACTTTCCTGCAGATGTCTTCACTTATGATTTGGGAGGAGCAGCTAACATTCCGCAAAAGCCAGTAATTGGGATTATGACTCTGAAGCACAAAGCCAGCACTTCAGGGAAAGCAAAAATACAAGAGGAGTCTGAGTATGCAAGGTCATCATTACACTGTAAATTCTTCAAAATAGTGACTTGATTTGGTATTTTTATCTGTTGCATAGTGATATTCATAGTAACAGCATAAATGATTTTAACAGGAATGACAATTAGCAATGAGGATTTTGTATTACTACGCTATTGTGCTTAGAGTCAGTTGAATCTCACCTATGGGCTGCATACACTAGTGGCAATGTTACTTGAAAACCCTATTTGTCCCTCAAAAACGAATATTGTGACTCGTGTCTTTAAAATCTTGTGGCTGTCATTCTGTTTAACACAACTTCAAGAAAAACCTCCCGATTGCAGCCAAATATTTAGCGATGCCCTTAAAGAATTGTCTACTCCAATATCACTAAGACCCTGTGTGCATAAGAATATCTTTCCAAAATTCCCCACCACTGATGATAGTGGTTCAGTTTTCTGGTGTTAGCAACTTTGGGGAATGCAACTGCTGCTGTTTTAAGCACCATGTTGTCTAACACGCAACTGGGGTCATCTCAAACCTCATTTCTTGCTTTGCATGCAGCCGTGAATATCTTAAACAATGTCCGCTGTGATTTATGTGGCGGAGTACAGGAACCTAACAGTAAGGATAGACTGGGTTTGATAACTGCAGATTCAGGAAGCCCAACCACTCTGGCAAATAATGGGTTAAAATGGATGCAACATTTCTAATTGTCTGTGTGAGAAATCTATTGAGATGAGTTCGAAGGTGTCTGGTCAGTAAATGAAGTGTAATAATTTGTGGTTCTATACTCTCTTCTATGACAAACATCAGTTTTGCCTCTCAATACCTCCATTTTGCAAACAAGGAGACTGAAGCATAGAGTAAGCGACCTGCCCAAGTTTCCCCCACCTCTCCTGCTGTGTTCTGCACACTTTTCAGGCCTTGTCACTCCCTTTGTCACCTCATCCCACTCTCACCTCTGTGCTTCTTGACGTGCTGTTCCTCATGTCTGGAATGGCATCTGTAAGTGTATCAGAATTTGTAATTTGCCCACTATATAATTACTCAAAGTTTTTCTTTTAACCTTTGTCTCTCCTTTCCCTTGCCCCTCCCTTTGTCTTCTTGTTGTGACCTAACTTCTATTGTAAGACTGAACTTTTCAAAGGAGACTTGGGCTCCCAACTCCCATTGCACGTCAGTAGGAGTTGGATGCCTAAGGCCCCTTTGACAATCACAGCCTCAACTCCTTCGGGAAGCATCATGCAAAACTATGGTGCTATGTAAGTGTTTAATATGGATAAAAATCCGTACAAGTAACTGCATAGAATGCAATTCATCCTGAGGATTAAGGGCTGGGCTTGCCCTTCTGAATTGGGGACTTCAGTAAGATTAAATATTCTAAACCAGATGTTTAGGGACCTAAGGCATTCCCTCTAGCTGAGCCTATATGCTTCATTGCCAAAATATATCTTCGTTCATTTTATTTGCAACTATGCTTCTATGGCTGGACATATGGAGAGAGTCGGTGTCTCAGATAACTGGGTCCTGGACCATGTCAGCCTTAATTAGTTTCCTGTACATCACTGAGGAAAATAACGTCGGCATTGTTATGGACTGATCAATGAGAACATCTGCTCAGTGTGCAGCTAGGGTCAAAATGCATCCTAGATCATAGGCTATATTAACAGAGATTAAAGCGGAAAATATTGTAATGATCCTATATAAACAGATGACATGCCCTTATCTGAACTACTGTTTTTTAAATTTGGTCACCCCATTTCAAAAAGGGTATAGTGTTAGAAGGGTTTCCAAGGGCTGGTCCACACTAACCCCCCCGTTCGAACTAAGATACGTAACTTCAGCTACGTGAATAACGTAGCTGAAGTCGAAGTACCTTAGTTCGAACTACAAGGTACTTACCGCGGGTCCACACACGGCAGGCAGGCTCCCCCGTCGACTCCGCATACTCCTCTCATGGGGCAGGAGTACCGGTGTTGACGGCGAGCACTTCCAGGATCGATTTATCGCGTCTAGACAAGACGCGATAAATTGATCCCAGAAGATCGATTGCTTACCGCTGAACCCGGAGGTAAGTATAGACGTACCCCAAGAATAGCAGTGAAGATTAATAAAGACATGAAGATTTTCAGAGAGGAAAGTGATTCAGGCTCTTCAGTTCAGAGAAGAGGCAAGTGAGATGGTAGAGATAATGAATTGTATAGATAGGGTAAATAAACGCCTATGAGTGACTTCATCTCATACCACAAGAAAAAGGCGTTCCCCCAATGAAACAGTAGCAGACTTAATACTGATAAGGGGATACTTCTTGTGAACTACACACAGGAAACTTGGAACTTCTTGTTACAGGAGATTGGGGTGGAGCATAGTAGGATTAAAAAAAGGATTAGACTTCCGTGGACTATAAAATATCCTCTGTTACATTAACTAGGTAGGGTAAATATTTGAGGGTTTCAGCCCTCATGCTTTTAGGATGTAAGCCAACCACTAGTTTTCTGGGGTTACTATCTAACTATCCCAAGGCTATTATATTATTGGAGTTTTAAACGTTGAAGCATCTTGTATTGGCCCTTATTAGAGACTAGGTAAATCACTGATGTAACATGTATGGTAATTCCTTTGTTCCTATACTTATTTTAACCAACATCTAAAACCTTCTCATCTTGTGTCCCATGACCAGCCGTTGGAGAGATTTGCTACTAGCCATCGCAGATCGGCTACATGCCATTGTAGGCAGTCTCATCATACCATCACCTCCATAAACTTATCAAGCTCAGTCTTGAAGCCAGTTAGGTTTTTTGCCCCCATTGCTCCCCTTGGAAGGCTGTTCCAGAACTTCACTCTGACGGTTAGCAACCTTCTCCTAATTTCAAGCCTAAACTCGTTGATGGCCAGTATATATCCCTCTGTATTTGTCCATATTGGCACTTCACTAAAATAGCTTTTCTCCCTCCCTGGTATTTATTCCTCTGATGTATTTATAGAGAGCAATCATATCTCCCTCAGCTTTCTTTTGGTTAGGCTAAACAAGCCAAGCTCTGAGTCTCCTCTCATAAGATAGGTTTTCCATTCCTTGGAGCATCCTGGTAGCCCTTCTCTGCGCCTGTTCCAGTTCGAATTCATCTTTCTTCAACGTGGGAGATGAGAACTGCACACAGTATTCCAGATGAGGTTTCACCAGTGTCTTGTATAATGGCAATAACGCTTCCCAGTCTCTACTGGAAATACCTCACCTGATGCATCCTAGGACTGCATTAGCCTTTTTCACAGCTACATCACCTTGGCAGCTCTTAGTCATCCTGTGATCAACCAAAACACCCACGTCTTTCTCCTCCTGTCACTTCCAACTGATATGCACCCCAGCTAATAGGAAAAAATCTTCTTGTTAGTCCCTAAATGCATGACTTTGCACTATTAAATGTCATCCCATTTCTATTACTCCAGTTTACAAGGTCATCCAGATCTTTTTGTATGATGTTCTGGTCCTCCTCCGTATTAGCAATACCTCCCAACTTTGTGTCATTTGCAAATTTTATTAGCTCCCACTTTTTGTGCCAAGGTCAGTGATAAAAATGTTAAATATTGGTCCCAAGACCAGTCCCTGAGGAACTGCACTAGTAACCTCCCTCCAGCCTGACGGTTCACCTTTCAGTATAACCCATTGTAGCCTCCCCTTTAACCAGTTCCTTATCCACCTTTTAATTCTCATTAATCCCCATCTTCTCCAACGTAACTAATAATTTCCCATGTGGAATTGTATCAAATGCCTTACTGAAATCCAGGTAGATTAGATCAACTTGATTTCTTAGACAAAGGAAACGCAGTCATCTTCTCAAAAAAGATGATGTATCATTGACAATGCAGGCCTAAATGTCTTCTGTTTTCACTTGTACTGAATTTGGCAAGAAGCTGTTCAGTTGTGAAGACATTATTCTTCATGAAGTCTCCACTCTTGCTTGACAGTCTATTAGCTTGGAGCTGCCCAATAAGAGGAGACAGGGAGGAGGAGGAGGCCTTTTATAGCCTGGTCAGTTTTAGGATGAATAAGTAGGTTGAATGAATGTAAGAGCAAGTTCCGCCGGAGGCTGCTGGTATTTTCAGCTTTAGATATTCCAATAAGCTGGTTATGTTTGTGACTGTCCCACTGGCTCATTCTTTGACTCCTGCTTTGCCTATTAAACCCCTTTTGTTCAGGTGTCGTGACGATGGCAGTTATATAAAAACGTAAACAAGCTACTCTCTAGACATTTCATCTGCATGTAACCGAAAATCAGTTTTGTTGGAAAGGATTTTTATGAAATCTGTTATACGGGGATGATCCTCTAACTGCTAAATATCAGATAATGGGATTATAGAGCTAATACATTTCCTGGATGAATATCAGATTATATTCAGCAGTACTTTCATAACTAATAACAGTATCTAGTGTCTTCACTTGCTTTAAGTTTTTGTCTAGTACATTACATTTCATTGTTAATATAGCATAGACTTCCTAATTGAATTTTTCATGATGGCTCAAACTTCTATAATTGATATTTGTACCAAATAAATTTCATGTCTTCTGTACATTTATTTATGAAACCGCTGCTGTTCAGATACAGTATTTGTAAAATCAGTGTCTGATGAACTAGAACTGATAGATAATTTTAGGGGGCTGGGAAAGAAAAGGAAACCATTACAGAACAATATTAACAACAACTCTTATTGGTAAAAGTGCCTACTAACAAGGGTTTTTTGTGATGTACTTGTTATGCTGAGTTATAAAGGCATAAAAATGTGAATCACTCATGCTTTGGAGGGACAAGTAGTGACATTTATGAATAATTGAAATGAGGTACACACAAGCCTAATGAACAGGGGTTTTTTTTTATTCTTAGTGCACCACAGATTGATCTCAGAAAATTATGCCACCACGACCAAAAATAATGATGGCAGATAATCTGAATGCCTGGTTATGTTGAATAGATGCCACAGCAACAAAAAACTTTTATCTTTAATGTGACTTTTATTCAACAGCCATATCAAATACCTGTGTTGTGTTATACCTTGTGATACCTTTGACATTCTTATTGTATTCTCTTTGTCGGCATTCTGTACACTTCAGTAATACATCGGAAGTGGAAAATAATTTAATGGAACTTGTGTGTGTTCTTCCAAGAAACTGCAATTAATTATTTTGAATCTAAAAATTCTACCCACGGAAGGCGGGAAGAAGAATTAAATTGTTTTACTACACTACTTACTTTATATAATTAGTGAAGGAATGTGAGGGGGTGTTTTCCTGGTGTGTTTTTTTTGTTTAGAAATAATCAATGTTCGCACTGGTAGTTACATATGTATATAACTTTGTTTAGTATTACTTTGTAACAGGTAGGGTGTCCAAAATATCTTTGGCCACTATGGTCATTTAGATTGTAAGTTCTTCAGGGGAGGGACTGTTTACTGTTGTATTTGTACAGTGTTTCGCATAGTGGCCCCCCATTCTTGGTTGGTCCTTGGGCACTGCCACAATAAACGTATTTAATAATAATACTAAGGAATAAAATGCTTCTGAGATTTATGGCTATAGTGACATGGTACTGTCTACGTCAATGCTCCTTTCTCCATTTCAACTTAAAATCAAGGGGTTATAGTACAAAGTCCTGCTAATTGAAAATACAAAGTGGTTATGGATAGCTGCTAGGAAGAGGGAGTGGGGGAGGGGAGGGAGTGAATGATAGGTCATCTTCCCAAGCAATATGTTAAGAATAGCAGTAAAAGGCACGTACTGATATTTGAGTTAAGTATTGATTTATTGAGCTGAACACCTTGGTCAACGTTTACTTCTAGTAATTGTCCATCATAATCACTGAAATAAATTACTATCTATATTACTACAAATATTCTGTATATCTCTGGAGATCTCGCTCCAATGCATTAATGAATTTCAAAAGCATATTCTTTTTTCCTACTAAAGAGATGCTGTCAACTTGAAATCTAGTCAATTTTTAAAAAGCTGAAAGTAGTTTTGGATACTTACTTTTTAAAAAAAAATCTCTCTGCATTCTTTGAAGGACCTTCTTGAACAAAAGCAAAAACTTGATGACTGACGTAAACCGAGTAAATACTTTTCTCTAACCTTTCAGTTTATTTTTTTAGTTGTCTCTGGTGTAACAATGGTCGTCTTTTTAAAAACAAATCAAAAAAATATGGTAATTACTTGTTTTTCAAGTTGATATTGTCCCTTGAAACTGTCATTCTGGAAAAAAGATGAAGAAAACGGTCTGGAAAAAACTATTCTCTTAGGCCTTGTCTACACTAGGAAGGGTTTGCTGATATGGCTGTACCAGCAAACCCTCCTAATGGAGTTGCAGCTTTTACTGCCAAGAGTTATTTTGCAGGTATTATGCCAGATTCTTGAGTTAAATAAGCTATTACCAGCAAAAGAACTCTTTTGCAGGCATGACTTTTGCTGGCACAGATATTTTGGTTTAGGAATGTGATTTTTTTTTTTTTCATACTCCTAACTGACACAACTTTTGGCAAAAAGTTTTAAGTGTGGCCTAGGCCTAATCAATTAGGAAGCAAGGATTTAATTATGATGTGGTTCATCAAAGGTGTGGTCACTGAACTCTGCAGCCAGTTAAAATGCTTGAGCAGTCTGTTTAACATAGCTTCAGACTTTGATACTCTTAGGCTAGGTCTACACTACCCCCCCCTATCGAACTAAGGTACGCAACTTCAGCTACGTGAATAACGTAGCTGAAGTCGAAGTACCTTAGTTCGAATGAAAAAGCACTTACCCGGGATCCACACGCGGCGCGCAGGCTCCCCCGTCGACTCCACCTACTCCGTTCGTCGAGCTGGAGTACCAGCGTCGACGACGGAGCACTTCCTGGTTTGATTTATCACGTCTTGACAAGACGCGATAAATCGAACCCAGAACATCGATCGCGCGCCTCCGACGGGACGCGTAAGTATAGACCTACCCTTATTGGAGGAGGCAAACTATGGGCAAACAGCCCATAATAGGCAGAGGTTATGGTGTATGTAACTTGAAGGGCCCTGAAGTCAAAACACTGATGCAGCACTATTCAATATAAGAGTATCTTCTGGAACACCAAAAATCAAGAACAGGTTCAGGAATTTGGGTCCATTGCGGAAGTAAAATAACCCAGTGAACTTGCCATTGCTGTCAAGCTGAAGTATCGTTAAACCAGTGACCTGAAGATGAATAGCTCCCTGGTGCCCAATCCCTTGAGGCATCTAGAGCCTTTCTCTAATTAGGTTTATTAGAAGTTGTGCTTCAGAATGGATGCTAATGTAGTTCTCTGGCTCTGAATGTAAACTTCTGAAGGCCAAGTGCCCAAGCTGCTTGTCTCATTCCTGTGGCTGGTGCGAAGGTGTTCTTATCACAGTCCGTGCTAGTTGAAACTCTGGGTTGCAGCCTTTATTGGGAGGCTGAAGATTGAATGGGCATGCCAGAGGTGACACACTCAGTCAGGGCTGAGGCACTTGACTGCTCACTTGGAGTTTGCACTTTTCCTTTCAATGAGGGCTTCAGTTTTCAGTGATGCCTCTCTGGCATCTTTCATGAGCAATGGAGGGGTCGCCGTGTTAGTCTGGATCTGCAGAAGCGACAAAGGGTCCTGTGGCACCTTATAGACTAACAGAGGTATTGAAGCATAAGCTTTCGTGGGTCAATACCCACTTCTTCGGATGCAAGCAAGTCCACTGCTTCATCCGAAGAAGTGGGTATTGACCCACGAAAGCTTATGCTTCAATACCTCTGTTAGTCTATAAGGTGCCACAGGACCCTTTGTCGCTTCATGAGCAATAACTCTATTAAAATCTCTCTGATTAGAAATGATCAATGGCCACAGAGATGGGATAGCATCGGTTTTATAGAAGGGATGGAGGGCAGGATAATCTTATTAGGTTTTTAAAAATTGCTTTTGGCTGGGGTTTTCAAAGGAGATTTAGGGAGTTATTGTCCCAGCTCCCGTCAAATTTCAGTGGCGATTAAGCATTTACCTCCCTTCAGCTTTTCTGAAAAGTCTTCACTGTAAGTGTTGAGGAACCTGTGGTACAGTCACTTGCCTTCGTGTTGGAGGCAGACATAATATTTTTAAACTGAAAATTCAAAGTAAACCACCAGTTTAGAGAAGACCTTTGTCATTGTGAGTTTTGTATAGTGAAACTTCCATTAAATAATCAAGGGAAGGATCCATTTTTGGAGCTTTGGGATTCTTTTGTATACTTTCATCTAAATCTTTTTTCCTTTTTTTCTAGCAGGTCACCGACAAAAGTTGGGTTCCATGTATTAAAGGTGTGTCTCTCTTTATATAATCTTAAATGTTTGTAATTTGACAAATGCTTATGTAACATGCCTGACCTTAAGTCCATAATATTGGGTCGTATTTGCATGCCTGGGCAGAAAATGGCAAACTAAGGATGAAGCTTTTTCCCAAATCAGACTTTCTTTGTTGTGGGTTTGTTGACATTTTATACTTCCACTTTTTTTTAAGTTTAAACTTGTCTTGTTTCCTTTGGTTTAAAGAAAAATGGACCTACATGCTTTGACCAAAGAGCTAATAAATGGTATCCTTAAATTTGCAGTTTTTAATTACTCAGCCAGTATGTACAGAAACTGGACCCATCTCTTTTGTTTTATATTCAGATACCGGAGTAGGTCGGAGAGCTTTGGTCACTTTGGTTATGTTGACTTATTTCAAATCGTTGACTAACATTTCTATTGGTATTTTTGGTGACAGAAGGCAGCAAAGTGTTTATACTTCAAAAGCTACCACTTCAGGTTACATGAAAGCAAAACTCTAAATTTAGCTTATCGAGGCAGCATCACCACTTCCCACGCAGGTAATTAGTACACTGCTTCTATGCACAATGACAGTGCAGCTGAACCTCTGGCATTTATTAAGTAGGTCAGGAATTGGTATATGTACAGATACAATTCATTATATGGGTTGGGAGAAGGACCAAAGGTGATGCTAGGCAATAATCTTTTATGTGGAGTAATGCAGGGTTGGCGTTTTCAGTCCCAGAAGTGCTGGGTAATCAGTAGTGAAAATAGCAATATTTTGATTCATCAACAGTGGTAGAAAATAAGTCATAAAACTGTCCCACAGATAACAGCATATCTTTATTCGTTCCACTGTAGTGTGATTTAGGAGAGATTTAGAAAAGTCAGTGACTTAATTCTGTCGTTACATTTATAGGTGTCTCACCTGGTATCCCATTTTAATTTCAACGTCTCCTTGACAATATGGTATTAAGTCTAAACTTTTCAGTAAATGTAGTTCCATTTAATTCTGACAAAGTAGTATGTGGATGTGGATTGAGTTGGATTCCATGTATCACTGGCTAAACTTTGAGTGAGAATATTTGGCTATAATCTAAATTAAGTGTATGCAGTGGCTGGGCACTACTGTTGGTTGCTTATTGGATCCTCACCATGTTACTAATTTTCGTTTTTCATTAAGGAGCATCTTCCTAAATCAAAAATAAAAGGAATACTTGTGGCACCTTAGAGACTAACAAATTTATTTCAGCATAAGCTTTCATGGGCAACAGCTCACTTTATCAGATGCATGGAATGGATTACATAGTAAGCAAATAGTTATACATACAGAGAAACATGAAAAGGTGGAAGTAACCATACCAACTGTAAAAGGCTAATTAATTGAAAGGAACCATTATCAGTAGGGGAAAGAAACTTTTGAAGTGATAATCAACATGGCCCATCATGGATAGTTGACACAGAGGTGTAAGGGTACTTACTAGGATATTAAATTAGGGGAAATAGATTCAATTAACATAATGACCGAGCCATTCCCAGTCTCTGTTCAAACCTGAGTTAATGGTATCTAGTTTGCATATTAATTCAAGTTTGGCAGCTTCTCCTTGGAGTCTGTTTTTGAAGCTTTTTTGTTGCAAAATTGCCACCTTTAAGTCTGTCACTGAGTGATTAGAGAGGTTGAAGTGTTCTCCTACTGGCTTTTGAATGTTATGATTCCTGATGTCAGATTTGTGTCCATTTATTCTTTTGCGTAGAGACTGTCCAGTCTGGCCGATGTACATGGCAGAGGGGCATTGCTGGCACATGTCATATATCACATTGGTAGATGTGCAGGTGAACGAGCCCCTGATGGTGTGGCTGATGTGATTAGGTCCTATGATGGTGTCACTTGAATAGATATGTGGACAAAATTGGCATCGGGCTTTGTTGCAAGGATAGGTTCTTGGGTTAGTGTTTTTGTTGTGTGGTGTGTGGCTGCTATGTGATCCATTCCATGCATCTGATGAAGTGAGCTGTTGATCACGAAAGCTTATGCTGAAATAAATTTGTTAGTCTCTAAGGTGCCACAAGTACTCCTTTTATTTTTGCTGACACAGACTAACGGCTACTTCTCTGAAACCTTCCTAAATCACTTCACCTTCAAAAATCAGCCTTGTATAAAAACACACTATCAGCTTCACTGCTTGGTACCATTATCAGTTCATTAAACTTGTGACTACCCATACAGCTGAAGGAGTTTGGGATCTTTCACAAGTCCAAAGTCTACTGTGTTAATGTCAACAAAAGTGGAAATTAATATAGCAAGCTTGTTGAGGCACAGACTACAGTGGGATGTATGTGTGTCAGAATGTGTTTGCTGCTTGTCACCTTGTCAGTATGCCTTTGAAGAATAGCCTAAATTAAAATGTTGTAGGAGTTTATTATATGATGTCTTGTCACTAAGAGTAATTAGAAAAAGTACATTAAAATATACAAGTTTTTCTGTTATGGGGAAAGTGCCTATATGTTAAGTAATTTTGCTCATTAATTAGTTCTCTGATAGAATAACTGCAGGTGCTTCTCTACTATCTGGGCCAACACTTCAAAAAAATGTGTGCCTAAAATTTGGCTTTCAAAAGACAGCTGAGTTCCACTGAAGTCATTGGTAACTGCTGGGTGCTCTGCTTGGTTAAAAATCAGGCTACTGATTTAGGTGCCTGAATATGGCTCTGGGTGCTGGAAATCAGGCTCCTACTTTTCAAGAACTTGCCCTTATTTTCTAACTTTTCAATTCTAATTGTTGGAGTGTATTATAGACAATTCTCCTGGTTCCTTCTCAGGCCATAAACCTGTTGACTTCTGATTTTTAACTGAGATTAGTTAAGGGGTTTAGTTGCAGACTAAACTGGATCCCATTCAACAGTTGTAATATCAGACCAAATTTTAATTTTTGACAAACTTGATATTACAGTAAAAACTTTGTTATCCGGCCTGTTGGAAGAATGGGGGAGGGTACCAGTTAGTCTCAAACTCCAGTTAACTAAGTTACACTTAACAATGGATTACCAGTTTTCAAAAATTAGAATACAGTAAAATGAATAAACATTCCTGTTCTCGCCCTTTACAAGACATGTACAAATATCTATTTTCTGTTTTAATGTCAACACAACTCTTATGCTTCTCTCCTTTGCTTTTCGCTGGTATTTTTGGATGCCATAATGGTAGTGTGGCATTGATATTTTACTATAAACACAGGACAATACACCGTGTAATAAACGGACCCATCACACTGGCGGATACAAACAGAACAGCATTTGGCTCTTCTTGGCTAACTCGAGCGTAGTTCGACTGCTCTCGGAAATACTTGGGGCCCAAATAGCTTTGGCATTGATTCCGGTTAGCTTCAGCATCGGTCCTGGTTACTAGATTTGTGTTGGGAGTTATCAGAAATGCTGATTTCTAGAACTTTCTGGTTGGTAAAGTGCCAGATAACACCGCTTTTTACTATACTAGGTTACTAAAAGATCTAGAAAAAACAGACCAAATTTGCTTGCAAATTCATACTAGAATGGTTGTCATTTACAATCTCTATCAAGATACAGTAGTCTGCAAAATAAAGGGCCTCAGCCTCTGTCAAGAAACAATAAATATTCAGGTGCTGTAAAATGTACAGTGCATGTACATATTAATATATATGAAATGTCAAATCTTTTCACTTTGGGTATGAATTTCAGATTAAAACTGCTAACAGTTTGAAGGCTTAATGAAATAAGAGGTCTGGATGGGGATGGGAGGGAGCACTGTTAAACTCACATGAAAATCACTGCTTCCTGATTTGCTCTATCATCAGACCAGAGGGGTAGAATAGCATTGGCTGCATCTGAGTTCAGAGAATTAAGTGTGTTCATTTTACATTGCTCCTGCATTGGTTTTACCTCTTCACAGGTTAATCATTAAATTAATGGCTTGTCAGATGACTCTCCTCAGCCAGTCATGCGCCAGGATTTGTCTTTTCTGTGTAAGAATAGCTAATACTGGCCTTTGCCTGTGGGTTTGGGCTCTAAGTGCCACTCTCTTTTCTTCACATCATCATAAGCCGTGTAGTATGAGAGTTGAGTAGCTAAAAGCTTACGGGTCAGCATATGGTCAATATTCTGTCAGCTGAAATGAAAACTAGCTTTTTTGTCCCCTTAGCAGTGTTGAAGAGGAGAGAGTGAATTCCTAATAAGTAAATTGCAATAGCAGATGTGTAAGGAACACTTCCACTGATTAGTAACATCAGTTTTCCAGTATAACTTTTTTCTGTTCCTGAAAAATGCTCATTTTTGCTCCGTGGGTTAAGCTTGAACAAATGGTCTCCTGAAAGTACTGCACAGAATGCCATACCAGTACAGCCAGTAACTATTTAGAAATGCTCTTTAAGAAGTAATGGGTGTAATTATAACTCGAATAGCATATTTCAATTAAAGAAATACTTTTTCTTTTGGACATCTTTTTTTTTTGGTCATTGTATGAAAAGTCCACACTTTTAACATGCAATTGTAGGTTTTTAACCAATCTCTAAAATGTTCAGAATTAAGTTTAGTTAGCTGACCTAAATAAATGGCTAATGTTTGGAATTGGGTTCCAAACATTTGCTTTAGGTCTTAGTGTATTTAATACACTTAATATAAAACTTCATTGTGTCAATTACATAGCAGCAGCTCCAGGAAAACCCTGTAAACTTGCTAAAATTTATGCTACATTGTACTTTCTTGGCTAAGTGTGAGTGGGGGTGAAACAAAGTTCTCTAAGGGTTGCATTGTATGTTTAAGATTTGCTCATAAAGTTAAAATATAATCAGTGGAAATACTATTCAAATGAATGGTGCAAGATGTGAACTGCCCTGGATGTGAAAATATTTTCCAACCACGACATTTCTTATTTTTGTAACAAGCAAATATCCCATAAGGATCACACTTAATGACTTTCATTTTAGAGTGGAGCAGTTTGTCTGAGGAATAGTAAACAATTGCTTAAATATTTTCTTGTTTGTGTTCATTGAACCTCATAATGAAATGGGTTTAATATACCATACTGCAGTTTCATTAGATTCCAAAAGCATCTGAGTGAACATACTTTTGTATTCAGTTGTATTAACTAGTATTGCTATGCCAGGTGTTAAACAGCTATAGTTAGAACACAATACAAGGTTGTGACTTTTCAAGAGCTCAAAGACTTATTTGTGATTGCCAGATGTGACTATCCTGATTTCACCTGGCAACTACTAATCACATTACACTTGCTATTGTGGGTGATGGTAGAACTGGCAGTATTTTCACATTTTTAAAACCAAGTACCTAAAGATCACTTGTACTGAGCTAGTTTTGCATAATCAAGACAAACTTTACGTAAACTAGTATAAAGATGTCTGTGTTGATTCCAGGATATGAGAAACACAAGGAGGTAAGCTAGTGTCTCTTCCTGAACAAACTCTACAAATTGCTATAGACAAGAAACCCCCATGTATCACCAAACTTACCTTCGTAGATCCAGCAACCACCTCAGACACACCAAAACATTTGTTATCTACAGCCAGGCCCTCAGCTACCACTGAATTTGCGCCGAAGAGAGAGTCAGGGATACACACACCTAAACCTGCCTTCACCAAGCAAGGACACACTACCAGAGAAGTAGATTGCATAATGGAAAAAGCCACCCAAATACCCTTGGAGAACCTATTTCAGTATTTTGGGGGGGGGGGGGGGCAATAACCTCTCACCCCTAGTTGTCATGTACCACCCCACACTGGAGCCAAACAGAGCATCATCATCAAACAATTACAGTCCATATTTTGTGGGGATCATATCCTGAAATAAATCTTTCCTGACCCCCCCCTCTCTGGCTTTCTGACAACTCTCAGACATTAGTAAGCTCCCCACGGACCAGGACACACCAAATCAAAATGGCACCAGAGCCTGCCAGAACAATGGCTACAAAACCTACAGACATGTCTCCACCCCTATGATGATGAATATCCCTCACAACGCACCTTTCAGGATTTATGGATCCTATACATGCTTGTCGCAACATGTAGAGTACCTCATCTGGTGCATCAGATGCCCTAGTAACAACTCTGGGTAAAACTAGACCATCACTGCACTCTAAATGAACTCTCAGAAATATAAGACAAAAATGCCATCGCATCCACAAAGTGATTGCTTCATATCTGACCTCTCTTTCCTCATTCTGACACCTGCACAACACCTTCAAAAGCAAGCCTGGGAACTGGGAATTCATAACACTGCTAGACACTAAAAACCATGGACCTAACAGTGACACTGGTTTCATGGCTCATTCCAATAATCTGTAACACACATCTGCATGCTAACCCTTAACGGTCCACTTCAAACTCCTTTTGCATAACAATCTAATGCTTATTGCCCATTCATCTCAAGGGACCTGCAACACGTTACCCCCTTATGCTTACTGTCTGTCCCACTCTGATTGCTTTCCCTAGAGCTAAAGAAGAACTGTGTGGTTCAAAAGCTTGTACCTTCCACTGACAAAAGTTGGTCCAGTAAAAGATATTGCCTTACCTACCTTCGCTCTTATAAATGTTTAATTTTTCCTAATTTTCATTTGTTGCAGATTATTAAATATGCTTGCATTTATTTCTCATAATTCAACATTACCTTCAATTTGGTTATTTTAGCAATGAAGTCAGAATATTGGTTTTTTGTGACATTTCAATGGGAAAACACTGTGGGTTTCATAAGCACGAGATTCTAATTTCTGTGTAGGATCATTTAGATGGAAGGCGGTTACCTTGTGATAGACAGATCTTATCAAGCACTCCTGAAATAGCAAGAGAAGAGAAAATTACTGAAATTGAGTTACTTTTTTATTTCTCAGTGTAGTGTATGTCATCGTTCTAGGGTTACCCCAGTGTGACGTACCTTTCCCAGTTTGCTCTGTGAACTACTACTTAAGTTTCTCAGTATGACCCCAGTAAAACCGGTCTTCATATATATCAGAAGGTTTGCCCCCTTGGGATATTTTGCTGCTTTGCCACTTAATTTGTATCTTTGCTAAATTACTTTTCTTAGTGAGGAATTTCTTCTTCCTTTCCTTACTTATTATTGATGGTTGTTTTTACAGGAAACAGACAGCAATATACACAGAGTTGCAAATGAGGCCCTGATACAGGAAGTAAAACAAGATGACTCTAAAGAGGTTGGTTAAACATCTGTTTAGCAGTATATAAAATGTCTAAACTTGGATTTAAAATTTTCTTAGTTGAATTAAAATATTTTTTAAATTAATTTTTTATATTTCTAGCAATATATTGAAATTGGAATCAATAAGTTTTAAATTTACCATAAAACAAAGTTTTTAGAAATAGTTATTGTAAACAGCCCAAATGCTGTTCAAATGGGGAGCGGGGGAGAATCAAGCTAAAAATGTTCAAAATAAAAATGCAGGATTTGTGCCCACTAAATCATTTGGGTAGTTTACAGTATAATAAATAGGGGGAGTGAGGGGGATGATAAATGTCCAAAAAAAATTAATCAGATTTGATTTTTGTTTTGTTACAACCTTATCTTTTAAAAAATATAAACTACACGAAAAAGCAAGAAAAGGCAGTCTACATTTTCTAAAGTCACTTGCCCCCATTACCACTCAAGTGGGCGTATTCTGTACTCCACTTCTAGCCTTCATAATTTTGTTTAAAAAATTCTAGAGGGTAATATTTATTGGTCTTGTGTCCTTGTTTTCATTATAAAAGTGAGGTAACTTTTCCATAGAAGCTGAGACTTTTATCCTATGCTGTGGCATGGACTGCCTGACCAGGGTGCTCTAAGAACTCTGCCTTCCTATATTTGTATGTGTTGGCAAACATATGTTTTGGGTTTGTTTAGATTATTGACAGTATTATAGAAGAAAGCCAAAAGGTACAACAGCTAGAAGATGATCCTTTGGCTTCCCAAGGAAAAGAACTAACTGATCAAACTTCAGATACAAATACTTGGATTCCTGGAGCAGATATCCTTAGTAATATTCCTGAACTACTAGCTACAGAATCAGCATTACAAGAAGATACTCAAGAACCTGTGACTCAGAGTACATGTAAGGAGACAGAATTGGAATCCAGAGGGGTTTTTTTGCCTTCTGACCATACCATTGAGCATCAAGAAGGCGAAACCACTAATAAACTAGCAGAAATAATAAATGCAACTGAAGAGCTTAAAATCACTGAAATTTACTCACCAAAAGAAACATCTAAAAATGAGGAAATAACAGAAGTGAAGCAGACAGATATTTTAGAACAGGTGACTTCAGATTTCTTACCTACCAAAGATCTTACAACAGAAGAAATGCCTCCAGCCAAACCCCCAAGGCAACTTAGTGTAGAACCTGATATAGTTGCTAGCACTAAGAAATCTCTTCCGGCACGCCCACCGCCTCCAGCAAATGTTCCTCCTCCTAGACCACCACCACCTGCACGGCCTGCTCCACCACCACGGAAGAAAAAGAGTGAATTGGAGTTTGAAGTGCAAAAATTATCTGGTTTAGAAGGCAAGTATATGCTTTGCCCTAAGGTATTCTGTCCAGGTTAGTGCACCAACTTTCTATCAATAGACAGTTGCCATTTTTCTGCTTTTCAGAAGTTACTGAGCCTCTTGATTTTCTTTTGGCTAGCTATCCTTGAATTAAAGAGATGCAATCAACTGAACAATCACGTGGGATTTTCACATATCTGCGTGAGTTAGGAGCCCGAGTCAACAGGAAAGTCAACAGGATTTGGGCTGTTAACTCGCATATTTTCTTTTGAAACTCTCACTCCATACTTCTGTCAGTATTTTTCACCCGCTTTTATTCAGAACACCTAAAACAGAGCAAGAGAAAATAATGGAAATATTTTCTCTATTTTCTTTATTTTCTATGTTTGCACCATTTTGTGATCAGTTTCACTGTTCCTTTATCTTTTCCCTGCTTATGTCTTTTCTGCACAGCAACAGGAGACTAAATGTTTTTTTAAAAATTAGTGATTGTAAAGCCACAGACTAGAGGTGGGACTCAGTTATGTTTTTGGCTAGATGGCTATGTTTATGGCTAGATCTTTAGAAGTAGACTCTTTCTTTGGTATTCATATTGAACTTTTTAAAAATCTGTACACATGACTTTTAGTTAAATGAAAATAAGAAAGAAAAACTTGTAGCACCTTAGAGACTAACAAATTTATTTCAGCATAAGCTTTCGTGGGTTAGTACCCACTTCATCAGACGCATGGAATGAAATTATATTTCAGATAGATATTTATACAGTCAGAGAAACATGATGGTCCAGGTGTATAGACCAATCTTAAGAGGCTAATTATTTGAGAGGAAACATGACAGCAGGGGAAGAAAAAGCTTTTGAAGTGATAAACAAGATGGTCACACAGGTGTGAATGAGGATCGTTAACTTAAGGGAAATAGATTCAATTAACATAATGGCCGAGCCATTCCAAATCTCGATTTAATCCGGAGGCAACGCAATCTAGTTTGCATATCAATTCGAGTTCAATAGTTTCTCTTTGAAGTCTGCTTTTGGAGTTAATCTGTCGCAACACTGCTATCCTCAAATCTGTCATTGAGTGATCAGGGAGATTGATCACTCAATGACAGATTTGAGGATAGCAGTGTTGCGACAGATTAACTCCAAAAGCAGACTTCAAAGAGAAACTATTGAACTCGAATTGATATGCAAACTAGATTGCGTTGCCTCCGGATTAAATCGAGATTTGGAATGGCTCGGCCATTATGTTAATTGAATCTATTTCCCTTAAGTTAACGATCCTCATTCACACCTGTGTGACCATCTTGTTTATCACTTCAAAAGCTTTTTCTTCCCCTGCTGTCATGTTTCCTCTCAAATAATTAGCCTCTTAAGATTGGTCTATACACCTGGACCATCATGTTTCTCTGACTGTATAAATATCTATCTGAAATATAATTTCATTCCATGCGTCTGATGAAGTGGGTACTAACCCACGAAAGCTTATGCTGAAATAAATTTGTTAGTCTCTAAGGTGCTACAAGTTTTTCTTTCTTATTTTCATTTTGCTGACACAGACTAACACGGCTACTACACTGAAACCTATCATGACTTTTAGTTGTTGCCCATACTGTAGGTATCTTACTACCTTCTACTCATGATGGTTGGATGTGCATATGTATTGGAGTGTCATAAGTAAACATGAGACGTAGTCCTGAATCTAGCACAATGCCACTTTATACTAAGTAATTATATACTGTCCCAGAGAATTGTCCAGCAACAGTGAGGACAGCTGATTAGAAACAGTAATCAGTTCACAAAGATCAAATTAAACCTTCAGTACTAAATTTCTGATGCAATAACTATCAGAAATAATTTTTAGTCAGAACCGAAAGAAACTTGATCTTCTGGCACTCTGTCAACTATTTCTGCCTAGGAGAGGGCTGTCTTTTACGTTGAGAATAGTGTAGGCCAGAAAACGGCAAGTTTGATAGGCTATAAAATATACTTTGAGCAAGATAGCACTCTTGTGGTGAAAGGTAAAACACACAGCATAGTACACGCATTTGTGTATATACATATAATTAAATCATACATTTTAGTTTTCCAGCGATGGTTTTCACCATATGTATTGTCTGAGGATTTAGTTTTTAAGCAGGGAACATCTCTAATGAAACTCTTTGAAACATTCCACTAGGAGGAAAATTAACCTTTGCTCCTGTAAATAGAGAAATTGTGTAGTTTCAGTATGCCAAAAGTCAATTTAGATAAATTTTTGGGTGATTTTTAACCACTGGATGATGAAGAGGAGGAGTTAGAGGTGTCATATTGTAACTATATCCTTTTGTATCGTTACAGATTATTTCAGTTCCTGCTGATTCTAAAATTATAAATGACCTGTAAACTATTTTATAATTATTTATTTTTCAGAGATTACTATGGGGAAAAACAGTTAGAGAGTTGGCAGTTTTTCAAAGAGACATTATTAAGGGCACAATAAGAGCAAACTATCCCACTGTGTAGGAAAGATAGGAAGTATGGCAAGAGATCACCCTGGCTTAACCAGGAGATCTTCAATGATCTGAAACTCAAAACAGAGTCTTGCAAAAAGTGGAAATAACACAAAATGAGATTAAATTAGCTAGAGACATAAAGGGTAACAAGAAAATATTCTACAAATACATTAGAAGCTAGAGGAAGTCCCAGGACAGGGTAGGCCTGTTACTCAACAAAGGTGGTAAAACAACAGAAAATGTGGAAATGGCAGAAGCGCTAGATGACTTTTTTTGTCTGTCTTCACCAGAAAGGTTGTTAGTGATTGGATGTTTAACTTAGTGAATGCCAGTGAAAATGAGGTAGGATCAGAGGCGAACATAGGGAAAGAACAAATTAAAAATTACTTGGATGTCTGCAAGTCACCAGGGCCTGATGAAATACATCCTAGTATACTCAAGGAGCTGACTGAGGAGATATCTGAGCCATTAGCGATTATCTTTGAAAAGTCATGGAAGATGGGAAAGATTCCAGAGGACTGGGAGAGATTCCAGAGGACTAGAAAAGGGCAAATATAGTGCCAATCTATAAAAAGGAAAATAAGGACAACCCGGTGGAAATTACAGACCGGTCAGATTAACTTCAGTATCCAGAAAGATAATGGAGCAAATAATTAAGCAATCTATTCGCAAACAGAAGATTATAAGGTGATAAGTAACAGCATGGATTTGTCAAACCAACCTGGTAGCTTTCTTTGATGGGGTAACAAGCCTTGTGGATAGCCCAGAAACAGTAGATATGGTATATCTTGACTTTAGTAAAGTTTCATACTGTCGCGCATGACCTTCTCATAAAGAAACTAGGGAAATACAACCTAGTTGGAGCTACTGTAAGGTATCAGTTCTGGGTCTGGTTCTGTTTAATATCTTCATCAATGATTTAGATAATGGCATAGAGAGTACACTTATAAAGTTTGTGGACGATACCAAGCTGGGAGGGGTTGCAAGTGCTTTGGAGGATAGGATTAAAATTCAAAATTATCTGGACAAACTGGAGAAATGACTTGAAGTAAATAGGCTGAAATTCAATAAGGAAAAATGCAAAGTACTCCACTTGGAAAGGAACAATCAGTTGCACACATACAAAATGGGAAATGACTGCCTAGGAAGGAATGCTGCGGAAAGGGATCTGGGGTTTGTTTAGTCTGGAGACTGAGGGGGGACATACATTTTCAAGTACATAAAAGGTTGCTACAAGGAAAAGGGAGAGAAAATTGTTCTCTTTAACCTCTGAGGATAGCACAAGAAGCAACGGGCTTACATTGTAGCAATGGCAGCTTAGGTTGGACATGAGGAAAAACTTCCTGTCAAGGTGGCGAAGCACTGGAATAAATTGCCTAGGGAGATTTTGAAATATCTGTCATGGGAGATTTTTAGGAGCAGGTTAGACAAACACCTATCAGGCATGGTCTAGATAATATTCAGTCCTGCCCTGAGTGCCAGGGTCTGGATTAAATTACCTCTCGATGTCCCTTCCAGTCCTAGGATTCTATGTTTAAAGAAGCTACTATATTATTGTTTCACCAAAGTACAGTATCTGCATTGCCTGGCTGAGCTGCCTGTACTGCTCAGTAGAAATCGTTACCTAACAAGGTCTTGTGCAAGGAACAGAACAATTAATAGTATATTCAACAGCTTGGTATATACAGCAGGCTTCCCAGAGTTGTGCAGATTGCAGCTGAAGCATGTATAATCTATATCTCTATGCTAATAAATAGAAGTAAACAAAAACAAGTGCTGCTCAGGCCCTAGGGGGGAAAAACAGTAACATAAACACTTGCTGAATGGAGTAGAGGTTAATAGCAAAACTTATTTTCAGGCTTAAATGATCCCCTTAACTGGTGTTGGATTTGTGTGCATAAGAAATCTTATTGGCAATACAGATTACTAATAGTGTTTGATATTAATTTCAGTTTGAAAAATGTGGTTTATTAATGTAACTGACTAAATGATCTCTATTTTGGTATTGCAATTTAAATTTAAAAAAATTCTAGGGCATATAATATCATGATGGACCTTCTTCTAACCTGCAATTGCTTTATAGTTCGTAGAGAGAATTTAACAGCTGGTGGTCTCTTTGCTTTGAATACAGTGACAGACTGCATGGCCAAAGATTCTCAGCCTTCTTTGGATCTGGCAAGCGCAACCAGTGGAGATAAAATAGTTACTGCACAGGTTAGTGAACTATTATATTATTCTGCATTGTGACTATCTGGAGTCGCATTCATGTATCCGGGCCCCATCGTGCTAGGCACTACATATGTGTACACACAGACAAAATGAAAAGAGAGTCCTTGCCTCAAAGAGCGTACGAATGAAGTAAAATCTTTGGACGACCTTAATAAAGTATTTAGAAATCGTACCGAATGGGTTCATTTAAATAGGTACTTTCACATCATAACAAACTTGGAGAAATCAAAGGTGTACATATGTGTAACTAATATTGTATGAAATACAATGCAGCAAAAGGAGAATGAAAATAATAAAGTGACAGCATGTTGTTTTTAATTCTTGACAGTCCTTTAATGCAGATAGGGCCTCCCACAAGTGCCTGTGTCCTAGAGCTGACTACAAGTAGAAGCGCAGTTAAATGCTTTCCCTTCCTTCTCCAGGTTCTCTCTAACCCCACCTACCTGCATCCCAACTAGTCATGGGGAGAGCCCATTACAATAGAAAATACATTTACTTGTCTGTATTTTTTAGTACATCTCTTGCCAATCGAGGTTTTTTGTCTGAATAATATTTTTTTACCTCCCAATCCACCTTTTGTTTGATTGTACAGTAGATTTTGACAAACTTGTTGCAGCTGAAATTATTGTGGCCAAATTCACCTCAGGGCTAACTCCATTATAGCCAGTGAAGTTGCCCAGGGATTTGTTTGACCCTGAACTTTCACCACAGGACGTAGCAAGAGAAAATGAGATAATCGGAAAGTCACTTAAATATAAGCACAATCACCCTTGGTTGGGATAAAGGCCAGGGAAGCTATTAGATCCTGGGGCCCAATCTTTCACAAGTGCTCAGCATCCACAACTCTTTAACAGAAGTCAGTTGGACCTGCAGGTGCTCAGCACTTGCAAATATCAGGCCTATAGGTTTAAAGTATTGTGTATTTGGTAGTCCATCTGCATAACTATTCATTCAGAATTTAATTTCAGAATACTTTATTTATAAACATTAAATGTACATTTTTCAATTGGAAAATGGTTAATATCTGTCTCTTTCTGGAAATCTAGTGTAATGTCATTGCCAATTTGTACTTCCGGAATTATAGTGAAACTAATGTACTTAAAGAATGTTTGAAGTAAATACATATATTTATATATATATCTCTCTCTCTATGCACACATACAACTGCAGGAAAATGGAAGAGCAGCTGATGGTCAAACAATACCAAATGAGTTGCTTGGACCACAAAGACCCAGATCTAACTCTGGAAGAGAACTCACAGATGAGGTATTACCAGGACTTCTACTCAGTTCTTTCTTGTGTATGCTTTTTCTTTGCAGTTTGAGAGATGGGTTAGAATAGTCATGTTTCATCACCCCTGCTCGTGCCCTGTTGAGCCATGATGTACTGAGGTGGGGAAAAGGAAGGCGCGGTGGGGTATGGTGTAGAGCAACACTATTTTTCTTCACAAGTTAGGAGTTCAAGTGAATCAAGGGCTGTGAATGCTCACAAAGTGTTTAAATGCCTCTGTGTTGAGCATACTGGAATTCCAAGTGTGTTTGGCTGCATATTTTATTAGAAGATAGAGTATTTTCTGTTATACTTATGACTAAGGGTATGTTTACGTCTCAGAAGTCACGGAATCCATGACTTCCAGAGACCTCCGGGACATTTTCTGCTTCAGCCCCTGGGGCTGCGGGATAGGAGCTGGCAGTCAGCGGGGCCCCGCCAGGGTTCCAGCAACAGACAAAAGCCTCCTCAGGGTCCCCCTTCAGGTTTCCAGCGACAGGTGACAGTCTCCTCAGGGGGCCCTCCTCAGGGTTCCAGTAACTCAAGGGGACAGCCTCCCGGGGGCGTGGAGGGGAAGAGAACACTGCAGTTCCTAGCCACCATGGTGGCAGGGAAAACCATGGAGCTGCAACAGCAGAAGTCACAGAAAGGTCACAGCTTCTGTGAATTTTTGTTTATTGCCCGTGACCTGTCCGTGACTTTTGCTAAAAAACCATGACAAAATCTTAGCCTTACTTATGACTTATATTCTTGGGTGTATTCTTGTCCATTCTGACATTATAAGATTCCCTCCCCTCATAAATAGGCACTAGCTGTCTTATTGTTGGAATAACACCGCTGCCTTTGTGTTTTCTTTATGCTTTTCCCTTATGTATCTCTTGCTTCATTCCATACCTTAAATTTGTACTAGTTATTTCAGCAAAATTTTAGATTCCGTTCATAAGAGCATAAGAATGGCCATATTGGGTCAGATCAATGGTCCACGTAGCCCACTATCCTGTCTTCCAATAGTGGCCGGTGCCAGATGCTTCTGAAGGAATGAATAGAATAGGGCAATATATTGAGAGATCCATCCTGTTGTCCAGTCCCACCTTCTGGTAGTCCAAGGTTTAGGGATACCCAGATCATGGGGTTGCATCCCTGACCATCCTGGCTAATAGCGATAGGTGGATCTATCTTTTTAAAATTTTTCTTTCTTGGATTGCTTTACCGCACTCCGTTCTCAAACTAAGTAGCATCACGAGTGGGAATTCCAGCAAGTTTAACTTGTCGTGCATCTAAAAAGGATGGAGGAAAACCTTTCTTCAAATCAAATGATCATCTTCTTAGTGTCATTAGGAAACAGATGGCTTATTAATAAACTAGAAAAATGAATGGTGGCATGAATAAGCCAACCCAGGACTCAATCATTACTATCATGGGATGGCAGACCATCTCTAGGACATCAGTAATTTAAGCTGCCTTTAAAAGCTGTCCCTTGTTTTGCACTGACTAGGACTCAACTGTTCTAGCCCACAGTGCCCCCTGGTGAATGGAGGCTGGCAGTAGGCAGATAAGATGGTTCTCTTTCCATTTGGACATAAACCTAAAATAAAGTTTGAAGAGAAGGATTTCAGAATTTTGGAGTCTGCAACCTGTTCCCTTATCTAGTTTTCTAATTGTATAGTGGTACAGTTGGCTATTTAAATAGGACAGTATCAGTTACCAAATACAGTGAAACCCCGCTATAACGCGATAATTGGGGTCCAAAAAATCCCATCGCGATAAATGCGGGGTCGCGTTATAGGGGGGTTACAAAAAAATTACCTTTTCAAGCCGGTCTCTTCTCCTCTCACCAAAGCGGAGAAGTTTCAAGCTGGTCAGTTTCAAGCCGGTCTCTTCTCTTCTGGCCATAGTGGAGAAGTTTGACCAGCTTGAAACTTCTCCGCTTTGGGGAGAAGAGAAGAGAGGGCTTGAAACTGACTGGCTTGAAACTTCTCCGCTTTGGGGAGAAGAGAAGAGAGGGCTTGAAACTGACTGGCTTGAAACTGACTAGCTTGAGTTTCAAGCCGGTCTCTTCCCTTCTTGCCAAAAGGGGAAGCGGAGGCAGGGGGAAAGGGGCGGGGGGAAGGAACAGGGGAGATGGGGAGGAGATGGAGCCAGGGTTGGCTCCAGGTGAGGAAGCATGCTCCCGATGCTTTTTTTTTGCTTGGGGCAGCGGGAGCCACCTTATAATCGCGTTATAGCCGAATTCGCGTTATGGCGGGGCGCGCTATAGGGGGGTTTCACTGTATCGATTCGGAAATTGAAGATAGTTGAGTTTACATGTTGTAAAACAGAAGACAAGTTAGGTCTGTGTTTTGCAGAGGTCATGTAGAATGCTTCCCTTCACACACCTAAAATGTGTAACTCTACCCGTATAATCCAGTTAGTTGTGTCCTTTTTTAAAATGCTATCATTGACATTCTACATGTCTAAATCAAGACAATTTATGAAAAAATGGTTCCTATGATGCAGTATTGTAAGGCATAGAGTGTACTGCAGAATTTCCCACTAAAAACAAATACAAAATATTCCAGTATATAAGGGGTCCTATTTTCTTTAGAATCCTCTAAAATCATTGTTTGAAGTCTCAGGATTTAAGGAAGCCTCATTAATGTCCGATTCTTCATATTTTCTTTACTGCAGGAAATTCTAGCGAGTGTAATGATAAAGAACCTTGATACAGGTGAAGAAATACCATTGAGCTTGGCAGAAGAAAAATTGCCAACAGGCATTAACCCCCTGACGTTACATATCATGAGGAGAACTAAGGAATATGTCAGGTATGAGTGAAAATGGCTTCTAGCTGTTCATCTCTGATAGCTCTGATAGCTTTGGGGGAGGGATAGCTCAGTGGTTTGAGCATTGGCCTGCTAAACCCAGGGTTGTGAGTTCAATCCTTGAGGGGGCCATTTGGGGATATGGGGCAAAAATTGGGGATTGGTCCTGCTTTGAGCAGGGGGTTGGACTAGATGACCTCCTAAGGTCCCTTCCAACCCTGAGATTCTATGATTCTATGATATGATGTGGTCCGTTGCTCTAATATTGCTGTTTTGTTTCTGTACTCATGGTTTTGTTTAAAGCCTTTTTTAACAGAAGCAAGGAAGTATGTTTCAACCCATCCATCTGTTTGTGATGTGTATAATTTGAATGCTGTTACCTAGTTTTCTCTGACATTAGCTTATTTAATTAGGTAACAGAAGATGTCTCTTAAAATACTGTATTTTTAGGATAACTGACTATTGGACAATAATTCTCTTGACTGGATCTGCAGGTGTTTAACATCTTTGAAAATCAGCCCTAACTCCAAACCAAACAGCAGTAAATTTGCATAATGTTGTGTCGCTTCTGACCTGAGCTGAATGCGTTTTATTATATCACAATAATAGGTGCCTAAGAAGTAGTTAAAATTTATGGGAGAATAAATATTAAGAGGTCATTCATGCTTTGAAATTCTACGGCCACCATTACAGTTGAGTATTTTACAGTCTCCATACTATTTAAGCAGGTTTATAATTTCACTTTTGAGTTCTCTCATAAGTTCGGAGATTGTTGTCAATTAACCTTATGGTAGACTATCGCAGATACTTGATGCTGATCAGTGAGTCATATTTTAATGCAGAGATCTCTAAGCCCTTAGCATAAATGTCAGATAGGAATTTGAACATTTGTACTGTCTATAAATACGTATAGCATTGGACAAAATAATTTTCAGAAAGCCACATAAATAAACTTCTGTGCACGAAATTTTGCTTTGCATTATTTCTTCTTTCAGTATTGGCTTTCTTAGATACATATTTGCTTAACATCTACAATTGGAAACAAAGTACCATAATGGAACAGAAGTATACGTAACATGTTATGAAACAATAAAAAGTTGTTATACATACAAATAATTTGTTAGCCAATTCATGTAGTTAGTCTGCTTCAGACATTCTTTCTTGTCTGTGTTTTGAAAAATGTGGCCTTTCAAGATATTTGAATGTACATAAGGTGATAGATAACATGTAGCTTGAGTTGATCGCTCTGGGAGAGAGATGTGTATGCAGTTTGTCTTAATCAATCTGCTGACTAAAACTATTGCTTGCTGAATGTGATGCTGAACGTTATTGGAGGATGTTGAACTTACTAATGAACTCCTAAATCAAGAGCTATCAAGACGTGTGATATAAGTAGGAATCTAAAGATCTGGTTTAATGCTTAATAGAATGATGCTAGCACGTTAATTTGTGTTAAAAGCTGTTATGGTATTTTGCATATAACGTATATTTCACAGCAATGATGCGGCACAATCTGACGATGAAGACAAAATGCAGACACAGCAAACTGATTCTGATGGAGGAAGGTTAAAACAAAAAACGTAAGACTTTAGGCCTCTTGTTTCGATATGTTTTATGTAAACTACCAGTATCTTTAGAAGCACAAATGTTTTGTTTTTATGTAATCTGCACTCTGGTCACAACTTGTCCCCCCCTTCGTGTTTAAGAATGACTTCAGAACTTGGGTCTGAAATCAGTTATGCCTACTACTATATATTAAAAATAGGCAGCTATATTTTATCCTAATTAAATTAGTGATGATTATGAGCAAAAAAGCTGAATCAACAGGTTTAAAACAAACAGAAGGAAGTACTACTTCCCACAACACACAGACAACCTCTGTGATTCATTGCCAGGGGATGTTGTGAAGGTCAAAAGTATAACTGGGTTCAAAAAATACTTAGGTCAGTTCATGGAGGATAGGTCCATCAGTGGCTGTCGGCCAAGATGGTCAGGGATGCAACCCCATGTTCGGGGTATCCCTACGCTTCTGACTGCCAGAAGCTGGGACTGGACAACAGAGGATGGATCACTAGATAATTGCCCTGTTCTGTTCATTGCCTCTGAAGCATCGGGCACCAGCCAATGTTGGAAGACCGGGTACTGGGCTAGATCAGCCATTGGTCTGACCTAGTATGGCCGTTCTTTATAGTAAGATGTAAAAATACAAATGGAACGAAATAACACTTTATTTCAAATCCAAAGTGGTTTGGGGTCACAAATTGCAAATACTATATGTGATTGGTTTTCTTTGCATGACATAGGTGGTGAAAAAATATTCTTGCTTTTTAAGGACTCAGCTGAAAAAGTTCTTGGGCAAATCAGTAAAGAGGGCAAAGCATCTTGCTGAAGAATATGGTGAACGTGCTGTAAATAAAGTTAAAAGTGTTCGAGATGAAGGTCAGTGAAATAGAATCATTATCTAATAGAGCCGAGTCCTGTTGTGTATCCCTTGGGACAAAAACTAGCTGCATAAGGGAATCTGGGATCTTCCTTTGAGGGGAAAATTAAAAATGAATTATGTTCCCACCAAATAGCTTCAACATAATGCGGGTTCTCGGGACTGAAGTCTGTCTTGCAGTTCTCTGTATGACATGACAGATGAATACTTCAGGGATGGTTTTGTTTGCTTCCCTTGTGGTGTTACTGTTTCTTACACAGTACAAACAGCAGGAAAAGCTGTGGGGAGGGTGGCAGGAGCTGAATAACCATTTTAAGTGTAGCATAAAATTAGTCTATAGATGTACAGGAAATATAGGGGATTGTAAGACATTTAATCAATGTATATACTTAATAAAAACAAAGAATTATGCTTGGTGGTTCTTCTAGTGCTGGTCCCCATGTGTATTCCACACCCGGGTGTGCATGCACCCGAGACTAGAGATTTGTAGCAGGGAGTGCTCTTTGATCTGCACGTGCACAGCTGGTTTCCCCATGCTCCAAACCGTGGGCATAAAGGGTGGCGTGGACCGATGCCACTCCAGTTCCTTCTTACCAACGCACGGCCGGAGTCGGAATTCTGTGTCCACTATGATCTTCCTCTACTTTCAATATCTATAAGTTGCCTCAAACTGTGAGCAGCATCAACCCGGAGTAGAGGCCACATCAGTTAAGCCTAAGAAATCCTCTCATAAGAGTAAGTGATATGACCACAGGCATAAGGACAGCTTCCCCTCCACATTTGTCTCTAAGAGAAAGCATCCCTCCCCATCCCAGTACAAGATGGGTGAGTCTTTGTGTGCAGATCATAAGGAATTAGGTCCTCCTAAACCTATCCAAAAAGGAAAGGTGCAACTGAAGAAGGATGACCATACCGGCTCTGGCCCGCAAGCCAAAAGATCAACACCCACTGCTCCTGTCTGAGAGCTTCACGCTGGACCCCATTCGACAGTTCTGGCACACTCCAAGTGGGATCCTCAGATTACCAGGTCATTAGAGGCTCTGGATCTGTCCGTTCCAATCTCAGGAACTCCAGGTAGGACTGAAACCTTTTCCTCACCCAATGATATTTTCTCTCTGGCTTATCCACAATCTCCTCTTCTGTCAGGCCTGGTCCTCCTTGGAGACATTTCAACACCGGAAGAAACCATCTCAAGGAGAAGATCCTCCCCTACTGTATCCACAAGTCACAGTATTCTCCCACTGGCACAGTTGATAGAATAAGAGCCTACCTTTTCAACAGATGGATCCGAAGCTCCAGATGAGCACACCCAATCACACAACTATCAAGCACTGTTAGCAAAGTACAATTTCCTAAATTATTCTGGATTTCTGAAATTCGGAGACAAATATCCTCAGGAAGACAGAGCTCAGCTCCAAGCCCTCATTGATGAAGGCAGGTTGTTGGCTAAAACATCACTCCAAGCAGCTGTGGATGCAGCTGATACTGTGTCTAGAGCCATCTCCACAGCCATAGTCATGAGGCATGAACCATGGCTTCACTCGTCAGGATTCCCCATGGAGGTCCAGAATCCCATCAAGCACTTGCCCTTTGAGTCTAATCTCTACAATGAGAAGACCAACAAATCACTACACTCTCTTAAGAACTCTAAATAACCAGGGAGCGGAGGGTTTTCCTACACCCTGGTCCCAAAGAGGAAACATCCCAAGCAAACCTACAGGCCATGACCCCTCCCCACCAAAATAATCTTCTTTTCCAAGAAAAATGGTTGAGAAATGCACACTGTTGGGATCAATTCTATCTAACATACACTGTTGTGTTGTGTTCTGCTTAGTGTTCCATACTGACCAGGATGATCCCTCTTCCAGTGATGATGAAGGAATGCCTTATACAAGGCCAGTTAAATTCAAAGCAGCACATGGCTTCAAGGGACCTTATGACTTTGAACAAATAAAAGTAGTTCAGGATCTCAGTGGTGAACACATGGTAAGTTTATCTTTTTGATGTCAAATTCCACTTTGATGTAAATGAAGAGAATACTTCTGCTTGCTGAGTGTGGTCAGTGTGAAATCCAAGTGTATCTTCAGATTATGAAATAACAGAGTAGGGAGACAGAGCCATTAAGACTCATTTCTTCGGTCTTATCTAGGAGTGAGATTCTGCAAATGAATTTGTCTGGACTCATTCCTAACCCCCCCAAGGAGCTATTTGCAGGATGTAGCCCTGTGTATGCAGCAGTTAATGCAGTGCCATTCCTCCACTTAGAGTATTGTACTGCTTTCTCATACTCTTGATTTGAATGTTCTTGTGGGGACTGGAAGGTAAGAATAGTGTGCAGTAAATAAGGCATGGGGCCACATATTGAATAATGAGGAGAAATAAATTGAATAGCTGCACTTCAAGTGAACACTGTCCATCCTGTGCACTGAATGAAGCAGGGTCCTGTGTAAAAAGTAGTATGTGATGATGTAATTAAAGACTGTGTCATAATGTATGAGCTCAGGGGGGAACAAATTTAGATTGCACCGGCAACCTTAATTCTGGCGTTTCCTAACTTTTTGGTGCTTAATTTCACAATCTTAATAAAATGTTCTTTTAACATGGTGGTGTATGTATGCAAATTAATATGCTAGTTAATGGTTCTGGTATGGAAAAGGGTACTTGCATTGTTTTATTGTGAACTCTTATTTTGACAGGGTGCTGTTTGGACAATGAAATTTTCTCACTGCGGCCGATTACTTGCATCAGCTGGACAGGATAACGTAGTGAGAATATGGGTTTTAAAGAATGCTTTTGACTATTTCAATAACATGCGACTGAAATACAATACAGAAGGTACCTCTCCATATCTCACTGGTACTTTAAGGGCATTAGAAATTCTAGAACTATCTAGAGTTTTTCTTGTCTTTTTTAAAAAAAAAAAATTCTACTTAAATAGTTTCTAACTTTCTGGGTTTTAATCTGTGTTCTAGGTCGTGTGTCTCCCTCCCCATCTCAAGAGAGCCTGAATTCTTCAAAGTCTGATACCGATGCAGGGGTATGTGTACCAACCAGTTAGTGTAGGAGTTCTTTAAGCAATGTGTTCCCTGTTTCTGTAATGCTATAGATTTGCACTGCTTTAATCCAAAAAGCATGCCCCAGCTCTGGAGGAGTTCAAACTCTGAAGTTTCAATTCTTCAGTCCAATTCTGCGTTGTCTTCTGAGGGAGTTTCCCCTCAATAAGAATGCAGGCTTGGATCCTATGTGATATGACTCAAACATTTATTCACTCAGTCAAAAACTAAGATCTGATTGAAGATGTTTAGTCAGTGTGTGCATGTGATACAGGCAGAAAATTAAAATAGAGCAAAACTAGATAACTTGTTACAGTCTGCACATCTTCATTTTGATGTGTTATTAATTAAAGCTAATCCCTCAGTGGATCTTTGAGCTGAATGCTGGAAGTAATTAAATACAGATAACTTTGAATTTCCTCACCTGGCAATTTCTTTCACACCTTTATTTAAAGATGAGTCTGACACTATCTCCTTAATTCTCACTAAGGCTAAGATTTAGTCATGGACATTTTTAGTAATCGTCATGGGCAGGTAATGGGCAATAAACAAAAACTCACGGCCCGTGACCTGTCCAAGAATTGTACTATAAATACCCCAGACTAAATCTTAGGTGCTTTGTGAGGGGGGAGGGGGTCTCCAGGGTCCCACCGCTTGCCCCAGGGCACCGCTGCTGCTCTGGAGCAGGGGGCAGCCCGAGCAGCAGCCAGTGCAGCTGGCTCCAGGGGCCGCCCCAGCTTCTCGGGCAGCCCTGGGGTCAGCTGCACCGTCTGCTGCAGAGGTCCCAGAAAGTCACGGAATCCATGACCAACCTGCACCCCTCATTCTCATGGATTGGTTTGGGAGGGGGAGGGTTAGAGAGAGAGAGAGAGAGAAGGGAACAAAAAATACAAGGGCAGTTTTAAGAATGGTGTATGTTTATAATAGATGTGTGCATACACATTCTGTTTCAGTTATTTATACACTTACATAAACTGAATACTGCTTAGCCAATAAATCAGAGAATTGACCTCTCTTAAATATGCAGTATGTATTTAGACAATGTTATTTTAATCTATTCAAATCAGTTAAGTACAATAATAAGCATTAAAGTTTTTTTTTACAGTTGAGTGTTTGCCACAGTTAGTAACTCAGTATACTGCAGTAACATTAGTTCATGCTCAGTTTCACAGTTTGTCTGTAACTGCACTGAGTGTTCAAAATCTTTTCTGAAAATGTATGCTAGTTTAAAAAAAGGAATGTCTTCTTTGGGTAAATCCATACCAGCATCATAGACCCACATCAGTGCTCATGTGGATGTTCGTTCTGAGACCTAGCTTTTCATCAGAGGTCCTATGCAGAAGCCAACTATTTTCCTTTCATTTTACATTTGTTTATTGCTGAAAAGCTCACGTATCACTGTGGCTTCTAAATACCCATTCCAAGTAAGCACTAGGAACCTTCATGTTTTTTATTTAGAATTTTTTTCCTTACTTGGGCAGTGAAAAAGTAAAGTCAGTGAAATGTTGTTAAAACACAATGTCTAAAACCCAGGTTATGCATCCTAAAAAAGTGTTTGATTAATGGACTTGCTTATCTGCCTTCTCCCCCTGTTGTAATGAAAAGCGCTGCAGTGTTTGACACTTTAGAATAACCGAAAATTCGAGACGTACGGTAGAACTTTGTGCTTTTAGAACAGTGTAGTTGTAAACTCAGTACACATCTTATAGCGCCATGTAATTTGTTTTGAATGTTCAAATAACAGACATGAATCACTTATTTCTCTAATACTTGGTACTTAGATATATCTGTGCTGAGATATCTGGGGCACATCTGCATATCAGAAAGCAGTAACAATGTGTTCTGTTACCATAGGTTTTTTCTGTTGCATTGATTGATTTTGATATATTTATATCTGATAGGTTTGCAGTGGAGCTGATGAAGACCCTGATGATAAAAATGCACCATTTCGGCAGCGGCCATTTTGCAAATACAAAGGTCATACAGCGGATCTCCTTGATCTCTCATGGTCTAAAGTAAGACAGCTTTTGTGCAGACTATACAGAACTTTCCCATTTCCCCCCATGTTTTTCTGTGTTCCTTTTCTTGCACTTGCCATTGGCACTTTATATCTAACCAGTGAAACAACTGATTATTAGTCTATGGACATAGGCACAGCCCATCCGTGAATTGGCTGATAAATGTCTAAAACGCTTTGTAGCTGGTTTCCTCTGGTCTCTCATAGAGTATCCAGCATAAGAACATTCTCTCTCATTCTAGCTCTGCTGCAGTTTTTAGGGGGCCAGATTCTGATCTGGTGTAAATTGGCGTAGTGTCATTGGATTCAGTGAAGCTGTGCTGGTTTACTCTAGATGAGGATCTGATCACAGAATATTCAGTACCTTCAGATTGGCCATCTCTGTGAGTTCTAGCTGTGTTGTATCTAAAATGGGATCTTAGCTGCTGTTCTGTGAAGAGCTTAGTTTATTGCACCCTTTTAACTATTCTATTATGGCTCAGTCTGTGTTGGCAGGAAGCAGAGTCCATTTGTGGCTTTCCATCTCTTGTAGGATTACATAATGTCCTGCCACTACTGGCTCCAGTTTGCTTTATCTGAAAATGTTGCTCTTCCTCCATCTCCCCTATTTTTAAAAGAAGAAGAAAACTTGGAAACTGGTTATTTCAAACCTTTTTGACTATTCACTGAAGAACTTAGGCTACACAGAGAGGAGGCAGGAATGATGGCTACTATTTTTCAGAGGTTGACTGGCGCTGGTTGAATGAGTCTGGTTGAAAAAAACTAATTAAAAAAATCAAGTTTTAAATTCTTGCAGCTAATTGTGTAACCCTACTGACGTGTTGATGAGATCTTACCATGGGGCTACTCGTGTGTAAGGGCTCACCAGCGTAAATAAAGGTGTTCCAATGCAGTTAATACATGTGGAAACTGGGAAAACTTTTTATTGGATTGTCTGGAAGCAACTTAGATTATAAAGATTCAGAAATCAAGATTTTAAATATACCATTATCAAATCAAACACCTTAATTTCTGGAGGCCATTACATTTCTTACTCAGTTAAGGGTCTATATTAAAATCAAAGTAGTGTACATTCAGTACCTTTATAATATATGGAGATATGCCTATCTCATAGAACTGGAAGGACCTTGAAAGGTCATAGAGTCCAGTCCCCTGTCTTCACTAGCAGGACCAAGTACTGTCCCCTGACAGATTTTTGCCCCAGATCCCTAAATGGCCCCCTCAAGGATTGAACTCTCAACCCAGGGGTTAGCAGGCCAATGCTCAAACCACTGAGCTATCCCTCCCCCTCTTAAAAAAACAAAAAACAACAACACCAACAACATTTAAATCAGCACCTATGCCTAAATGGCCCCCTCAAGGATTGAACTCTCAACCCTGGGTTTAACCAGGCCAATGCTCAAACCACTGAGCTATCCCCCTTCCCAAGACACGCAAACAAGGGAACCCAGGCAGACCCATCATATCTAGCCCCAGCACTCTTACTGAAGGAATATCGGGACTCCTAGAAACTATCCTCAAACCACTCACCACCCAAAGGGCCAACTTCCTCTAGGACAAAACTGACTTCCTCCAAAACTCTGAAAATTAACAATCTCACTCAGAATATATTTACAAGATAATGGACAACCCTCAGATATCCAC
Organism: Chelydra serpentina; assembly: GCA_037349315.1. NCBI lineage: Eukaryota > Metazoa > Chordata > Testudines > Chelydridae > Chelydra > Chelydra serpentina. The sequence goes on along the minus strand of JBAIAC010000028.1, from coordinate 40,243,334 downwards.
CCAAAACACATCGCCAAATTCATCCATTTCATCCTCACCCATAATAATTTTCTGTTTAACAACAAACACTTTATTCAAACCCTGGGAAGAGTCATGGTTACTAGGATGACTTCCCAGTATATCAACCTCTTCATAGCTCACCTTGAAGAGTTTCTAGACAAATGCACCACGAAACCAGTAATATACCTGAGATACATCAAAGACATTTTCATCCTCTGGACAGACGACCTGAGCTCTCTCATAAATTTCCGCCAGCACTAGCCATCCATTAAACTTTCTAGAACATACTCGCACTAGCATCATCTTCCTGGATGTCACAATCAACTTCAACAGTGGAACCCTACAGACAACCATATACAGGAAACCCACGGATTACCACACCTACCTTCACAGATCCAGTAACAGCCCCAAACAAACCAAGACATCTGTTATTTACCGCCAGGCACTCAGATACCACAGAATAATCTTCCAGGAGAAAGTCTGGAATATACACCTTAACACATTTTAAAACTGCCTCCATCAAACAAGGATACTCTACTAGAGAAGTATAGAGCCACGCAAATGTCCTGAGAAAACCTACTTCAGTACAGAAATAAACCCCCCTCCAACCACACACCCCTAGTTGTCCCTACCACCCCATGCTGGAATCCATCTGGGGAGTATCAAACAATGACACCCCCCACTTGATGGGTACCCCATCCAGAAAGAAATCTTTCCTGAATCCCCTCTCTGGCCTTTATGAGCTTGGAGAAGCTGGGGGGGCGCTTTAATTACAGGCAAGCTCCCCACAGACCAGGACACACCAACTCAGAGGCACCAGACCCTGCCACAACAGATGCAAAACCTGTAGACATCTCCACTGCTCTGATGATCAACATCCCTCACAGCACATCTTTCAAGATCCATGGATCCTACACATAACTATCACAACATGTGATGTACTTCATCCAGTGCACTAAATGCCCCAATAACACCTGTGTGGGTGAAATCACTACACTCTCGAATGAGCTGACACTGAAAAATAAGACACAAAAAACTATCTGTGGGTGAACTCTTTTCATAAAGTGATCATTCTGTATCTGACTTCTCTGTCCTCATCCTCAAAGGTAACTTGCTCAACCCCTAAAGATGACACTGGGAGCTTCAATTCATAACTTTGCTAGATATTAAAAGTCATGGACTGAATAGAGACTTTGGATTTATGGCTTATTACAACAATCTGTAACCCACTTAACTACCCCCCAGCTTTTTTTCCTTTTCCCCCCTTATGAATGGAGAGATGTTAACTAGCCACTTCACCTTGAATGGTCCATTGAAATATGTGTTAACTACTTATGCTAAACAATCTGTTCCACCTTGTACATTTCCCATACTGGAAGAACTCTGTGTAAGCTCGAAAACTTGTTTCCCACCAACAGAGGTTGGTCCAATAAAAAAATATTCCTTTACTGACTTTGTCCTTCACAGAGTGCACAAGTAAGAACTAAAAGATTAAACAGAATTTTCAGCTGAAAAAGAGGCCCTAAATAGAACTAAGTGATATGTATTCAGTACTGAAATAACTCTGAAAAACTCTGAATTTGAGATGGGAGGGAAGGGGAATTTCCACTGATCTATTCTGTGGTTTCTAGTTCCTGCATTGTTGCTATTTTTGTCATCAGTACATTCCACTGTTCTTGTGCAAACTATAGTCCTTGAAGCCACTGCTGTATGTCTGCAGTTAAAATGAGAAAATCACCCTACCTTCAGTTTTGTATCACATTTTAAAACCAAATTAACTTTTCCTGAGTTCTCTATACTGAAATAAATAACAGAGCAACCTCTTAGGAATGCAGACATCTGGCCAAAGGAGGCCAGGCAGTAGTCTCTTTGCCCTCACCCTGGAGTTTTTCTTGTAGCCATGCCTTTTTTTAAATTATTTTTTATAAACACAAATACTTTTCAAGAACTAATTTTTAAAACCATTTCATTGCCCCTTTCATTGGTATTTTTTCTACCTAAATTTTCTACCTAAATTTCTTTTGTACCTTACCTAAATCAGTGTATAATCAATAAGTATTTTGGGTGAAAATGACATTTTTATGAAAAGATCAAATGTTAAGCATGATAGGAGGAAACAATTGAGTGGTCTGTGGGAGCTTGTAAACAACTTCACTTGGTATCATTTTAGTCTTGAAGTGTGAAATTTACAAAGGATGAAACCTTATATGCATGCTGTTAGTAATCTTGTTTGTTAAAAAATATCTTAAAAACCTACAGGCTGCACCTTTCAAATGCTGTGAGAATAATTCTGTTTAAGAACTGAAAATATAATAAAGAAGGAATATTATTTTTCTTCCATTTCCGTGAAAAGGAAAAGTTTGTTCCTGAAGAGTTAATTTGCTCTTGTTGATTCCTCTTCTGCAACAGCAACTTTGCAGTTCCTTTCTGTGGAGATTATTTTGATGTCATAAATTGGAATGGTTCTTGACTTTAAGATGGGGAATAATCAGGAATAGGTGAACTCTAAGATTTTCATCCAAATTTTTCTAGTAATAAAGGGGGCGGGGAAACAGAGTATGAGATAGAAATGGTTTTTAAGTGATTTTCAAAATTCTTCAAGAAATGTTGTAGGATACTTAAGTAAATAATTGTACTTGGTAGGTGCTAACAATTAATTTTTCATTAATACTGAGTTTCTACTGGAGTGCTGTTACCTGGAAATCCATGTTATAATCTGAGCAGGAAATATTATATACCAAACTGCATTTGTGCTGTGTGCCAGTATATTTGATAAACCTTTGAATTATTTCATGCAATTTCTTCCACAGAACTACTTCTTGCTTTCTTCTTCAATGGATAAAACAGTCAGGCTATGGCACATATCCAGAAGAGAGTGTCTCTGCTGTTTCCAGCATATAGACTTTGTTACTGCGATAGCTTTCCATCCAAGAGTAAGTAGCTGCATACCCTTTCATATGAATAGAGGGGAATATGGTTGAAAGGGGATTTAGGCACCTCCCATTAACACTCAAACTTAAAAATTGAATCTTTGTAAAAGTTGGGCACATGAGTGCTCTTTGTGCCTCTTGAAAATATTCCCCATGTCCTTAAAATTCTGTCCTGAACACTAGTTATTGCTAAACCCTAGTCCCAGTTGGCTGGCTGACATGATAAGGAGCATGAATTGTTCTTGTATGCACTGGCCGCTAATATGTGGCTAGTATTGCATTAGCTAACTTGATTGCAAAATAAATCATGTTTCCAAATGATAAAATGTCCTAATGTCGACAACCGAGCAGGAACGCATTGCATCACTCTCTGGAAATTCATCCCAACCACTTATGAGCTTCATCATGGACTCCGGAAGGAGCTGTGTCCAACCAGCCAGAAAAACATCAGTCCCTTAGCAGGGTATATCAGAGGGTAAAGAACTCTAAGTAACACATTGCACCTCTCAGAGGGACTCTGAACAGTTAGACCATGTTTGGATAGAAGACATTGATAATGTTGCTAAATTAAAAAAAACCAACAAAAAAACCTAGAGGTGTTGCATTGTACATTAAATGATATTTCAAATAGTGTCTGGGTCTTAATTCTACTAATTGATTTGTCAGTGAATTCCTATTTGGGACAAATGGTGGGTCCGAGAATGGGGTTTCCAGTATGTATTTCAGTGCATACACATCCTTTTACTCCACAGCTTATGGTATCTGCCTTTTTAGGATGACAGGTACTTTTTAAGTGGCTCATTGGATGGGAAACTCCGACTTTGGAACATTCCTGACAAAAAAGTGGCATTATGGAATGAAGTGGATGGGCAGACAAAATTGATCACAGCAGCGAACTTCTGTCAGAATGGCAAATATGCAGTGATTGGCACATATGATGGTCGATGTATTTTCTATGATACAGAGGTAAAAATTTCTGTTTTGTATACTGAGTTGTTAATTACAGCCCCACTGCTTCCATTTATTGATAAGACAGTTTCACTTCTAACTTACATTATTATATTAGATAAACAACTTAGTTTAAAGCCTTTTTTTAACATTCATTTGCAGAAATATAAGCTTTCTAAACAGTTACTATTTTTCAAGTTCTAACAGACTTCTTTATGCTGCCTGCAGTTTTATCTAATACTTTCCAATAATTAAGAATCAGTGTAATTTCTCTCTAGCACTTGAAGTACCATACACAGATACATGTGCGGTCTACCAGAGGACGGAACAGAGTTGGAAGAAAAATTACTGGCATTGAGCCTTTGCCTGGAGAAAATAAGGTACTGTAATATAGTCCAAACAATCTTTCACATGCGTGTTCAGCAAGGTGTTAGTCTCAGATACTCAGTATTCTTCCCAGGGTCTATGCTAATAGTTATTTTTCAGAGGTACTGGACACACACTGCCCCCAACTGACTTTTGAATAATCGTTTCTGGGCTCTACTCCATTATAAACATTTACTTGGATGTGGTTCAGTTGATAATATGGTACCACAATCACAGCAGAGACACAAATGCCATATTTAATATTAATGGGAATATTGTAGTAATCTAAAATACTGAAATTGGCTGCTGATGGTTAGCCCAGGAAGTGCGTATATCTTACCTTTAGTATGTCTAACTTGTTTCCTAATAATTGGGTTTATTTTTGGAAAAATTGCTGAATTTACGTGTGATTTCATAGGATTTACCTAGAAAAGTTGTTAAACATGACTCAGAAGCTGCTATTTTAGGGAACAAGTTACCTTTGGTGTTTCCATAGTGGGTTCCCTTGTTCATCTTAAGGGACAAATTATTGTGAATCAAAGAACTACACTACCGCATACTAAACTTAAAATGAGAGAATTATCAGCTGCCACTAACATCTGCTCTGTCAAGGCTCTGATGTTATGCTATATGAACTCCTGGCTGTGGCTTAACTATTTATCACCACCTGCTCTTTTGCTTCCATGATCGTACTCTAGACATATACCAATGCTGTAAGCAGCACCGGCCCATCTCAAGGGAGTGTAGAAACCTCAGAAGTCTTTGGATCTGGATTGGGCAATGTTATGCTCTGGTTAATCAGTTGGGGGGTTTTTTGGTGATGAGCTTCCAAAAGAGCAGGGGGTGAAACCTTGTCACCTAGAGGAAATAGATGAAATCCCTTTGCCCATTATGTTAAGTGACCTGCTCATGTGAGGTGTGTTTCTAACCTTTATTTTCTTTTCTCCTTCAACTGGGAAATATCTTCCCCCTGTAATTGAAGGATACAATGTGTAACACCTACTTCAATTGAACTTTATACATTTAAATGAATACCAAAATGAGGGAACCCAGTAAGCATATGATGATAGCAATAAACCATGCCAAGGACTGTCACTATTTTTGTGCACTGCTTGAATAGTTGACCATTTCTGCGTCACAATGCACCCAAGGAGTCTAGTGGTACTTACTTTTGCAACATCCCATTGTGGCTTATTGCTGCACTGCAGATCCTATTCTATTTCCATCATGATATAAAGGTGCTAGTGAGTTGAAATTTCTTCTGTCCTCTCTTGTGTAGTTGCTTTCCCATGTACCTTTCCTAATGTTCCCTGTTTAAATGTGCACTTAAATCCCTGATCTTGAAAAATGTGACAATGGAGGTGCAAGAAAAACCTCATTGAACAAAAAACCAAAACATTAAATTACTTATGTTGTCAATAATGGGCCAGTCTTACTTGGGGTTACTGCTGTTCTTCCAGCTGTGTTGCGTGAATGATGTACCTGTGCTCTTCTGAGGGACCGTAATCACTCAACACCTCTCCCTTGTCCATATCATTGTAGAATAACTAACAACTTTCCAAAATCTCCCTTACCAAGTGATGCAATGTCTTTTGGGCCTCAGTACCTATTAAATCTGTGTGAAGGTGTACTTGCCAACTTTAATGTCCTGTGAATGTCCTGTGTAGAGCTTATCTACATGCACATTCATTTATTTACAGGTTAGTCCCAGTTATTCAGAGACCCCAGGGATAACCTTTGAATAATCTGAATATACAAAAAGTGTTTCTACATTTAAGATTTGATGTGAAGGACATATCTGAATTTAAAAATCAGGGTTTGGTTAATTGGAGTTTATCTGTACTTCGCATGAAAGGGGTGAGAAAAAATAAATATGAATACTACTAAACAGCCAATAAATCTGACTTAATTTCTCCTTCAGTAAGGCGGGAGCCTGATTTTCTGAAATCTGGAGTCAATGCAAGTAGCTACATATACTGCTCTTATGCAAAATAATAAAGGAAAAGTTTTTTTTTTAACATTTTCCTTAAATTCTCTAGGCCTGTTTATCAATAATTTGGTGTCATTCTCTCCCACGTTTTCTTGAGACAGTCAAAGCCTGAATGATTTGTTCAAGAACTCTTGTTGATAGAAGTTAGGTTTTCCAATCAGGTAGCAGAAACAATACCATGTGACTTGTGTGAACAGCATACCTCCCAGATAGCAAATGGTAGGCAGTAGAATATTCTACTGAGTTACCTATTGATGCCAATCAGCAAGAAACCAGATTAAACAGATACATCTCGTGCTGTTACTGCAGGCTTCCAGGTCTGGGCTTGTTACTTGGATGCTTTATAAGCATGAGAGACAGGGACTAGATGAGCACCCAGTCCCCACCTAAAGTACACATGGCTTGTTGTGAGAGCTCATGTCATTCAAGGACTCCTTTTTAACTGCCATGTGGCATAGTGAGAGGGAACTCATAGGCCAAATGCACCTGCTCAGTTGCTAATGCAGTGATTAATACAGAGCGCTGAATCACCTCCTTTCTCCATCACTATGGACAGTGGCACCATTCTGCCTGTCACTCAGGCCCATAACCTGGCTGCCCTCTTTGACTCAGTTCTCTCTGGGTCCTCACATCAAGACGGTGTCTAAATCTTAAAGATTCTTCCTGCATAACATCTCTAAGATACAGCCTTTCCTGTCCCTCTGCAGAGCTAAAGTGCTTGCCCAGCCTCTCATCTCGATAACTGCAGCAGCCTTCTCTCTGGCCTTGACACATGCAATCTTGCCCTGTTCATATCCATTCAAAATGCTGTTTAAAGACCGTTTTCCTAGCCCATTGCTTTGGCTATATCACTCCTATCTTTAAATAGCTTCCCTGGTGAAACATAAGTTACTTGTCTTCACTTTCAAGTCTCTTCATGGTCAGTCCTCGCCCTACTTATCTCTCATTCACTACGGAGCTCTTGACTCCCACCTCCAGTCAGCCAAGGATGCCAGCCTCCATCTCCCACTTGTTCAGACTTTCAATCGGGCACCTTTATGCTTTCTCCCATGTCGGCCGTCACACTTTGGGAAGAGCCATTTCAGTAAATATTCCTCTTGTTCCTATAGACGTCCCCGGAGCTACCTCATTAACCTCCTACAAATCCCTCCTAAAGCTCTCCTTTGACGTGATCCAACAAAAAACTTGACAATAATTATGCCACTGGTATGCTGAGACTGCTCCCTATCATGCTGACCAATATTGTCTCATTGTTTCCTTGTATTCCCAGATCTGTGTCTCTGTTCATCCGTTGTCTTATTTTATACTTCAATTGTAAGCTCCTTGACGTAGGGATTGTCTTTCTGTTCTGTGTTTGTACATCGCCTAGCGCAGTGGGGTCCGTGACTGGGACTGCTAGGTGATATAGTAATACAAATAACGTATTTGGCTCGGTCCATAAACAACATGGGTGGAGATGTCCTGTATGTGCCATTTGACATAAGACCAAAAATATGGAAATGTCATTGGAATTCCATAAAGGTGACATTTCCTCTAGGTGATAAGGTGGAATGAATGTAGGTGACAAGAAGGAAAGTAAGTGTCAATCTGTTTAAGTACCTGGAAATTCTGCTGCTGTGGTTTGAATCAGCTATGATGATCATTTGGGTATGCTGCATTGTTTGTGCTTAGTATAATTTACCTTTTTCTGTTTATTTTAAATTGGAAAGCTGTTTCTAAATCTTTGCAACATTTTTATTTCACTTCTAGATATTAGTGACATCCAATGACTCCAGAATCAGACTGTATGACCTAAGAGATTTGTCCTTGTCCATGAAATACAAAGGTTATGTCAACAGCAGCAGTCAAATCAAAGCCAGCTTCAGGTAAGAAGTGGAAATATGTAGAATGTGTTATAGCAATACACTTTGTGAATCTCCTAGTAATCTCTTAAGGGTTATGTATAAAATTGCCTTGTTGGAGGATATCTGTATGTAACATAATATGAAACGGAGCAGCTTGACTGCTGGTTTGCTAGAAATCCCAGGTGAGTTGTAGGAGAGGGGAGAACCCAAACCCACTCTCAGGCAGGAGTGGCAGAGCTGCTCAGGGATCGAGAGCTCATGTAAATAAGCTAATCTCCTTCCCCTACCTGCACCATTATTCCCAATTCTTGAGTCATGTCCCATAATTGTTTCCACAGCTGGCATGCCCCAGGCTCCAGAAGCCAGGAAAGCTCTAGGGCTGGAATAAGCACTGTACTTAGTTGCAGTGGTGAGGAGAAAGAGAGGCTCTCTGGGGTGTTCCTTCCTTGGTTCTTCATCTGTTATAGGGAAGCCAAAGGCTCTTGATCACTGCTATTGGTACCCCCATCAGCAAGTTGCTTGCATTTCTCAGGTGGGGGAAATTCTCCTTTACTTCCCCCACCTCATATTGCATTGGTGAGGGGAGGAGTATTGGGCCCAATAAGCATAATATACTCTCCTTGACTAAGCTCCTGTGAGCTTCTGACTCTGCTCAGGCATGCAGGTGTCAGTTTCCTGCTAAAAAATAATGGGGAGCTTGAAGGAAGAAGAAAGGGGGCCTTCTTTCCATGTACCATACATGTTAGTCAGGCTAGGCAAGTTGTAGAGCCCAAGCCTCTGACTGCCAGATGCTGGGACTAGATGACAAGGGATGATCACTTGATGGGTGACCTGTTCTGTTCATTCCCCATAAAGCATCTGCCACTAGCCACTGTCAGAAGACAGGATACTGGGCTAGATGGACCTTTGGTCTGACCCAGTCTGGCCGTTCTTATCCCTGAGAAGGGGGTAGGCTTGAATAGCTGCTTAACCCAAAATCTGCACTGGGATTCTTTTCTTATGTCAAAGGTGCACATGTGTACAAAAGTAAATAGGTATCCTCTTGTGGGGGTGGCAGAGGGGGATGAATGAAGTCCCCAGAGCTGAGATGTTCATGCTAACAAGCCTGTACATTGTGTGACGTTTAAATACACTCGCCTGTAAAAACCAAAACTATGCAACAAGAATAGAGGGGTAGCACAATTAAGTACTCAGGTTAGGAATTGCATGTACTACCTTGACTGAGCCTGTTTTGTATATCATAGAATCTCAGGGTTGGAAGGGACCTCAAGAGGTCATCTAGTCCAACCCCCTGCTCAAAGCAGGACCAATCCCCAACTAAATCATCCCAGCCAGGGCTTTGTCAAGCCGGGTCTTAAAAAAGACTGCGTTATGACAGTCTGTCATCATATGATCGTATACTATTTCTCAAATGTCTGTCATTTTTGCAATCTTTCGTACACACCAATTTGTGCTTGTAGGTACTGGTCTGTTTGACAGACCATGAATATCTGTTTTGTGATAGGCTGCACTGTGGCTGCACATCTTGCAAGGTGCTTATTTCAGGTTGCAGCCAGAAGCAGAACACGACTGTGCTTTTGTATGAGTGATTTTCTTCCCACTGAATGTAGTAAACTAGGATAGTGTAATCCCCTCCAGTTGCAGTAGCCGCTGGAGAGTAATTTCTTTGCAGCTGCCATTGTCAGCTGGTGGGGAGCATTTTGCACGGGGGAGGGTGGCTAGATATGGGTCACTGTGCCTCTAAGGTGAGGGGGCTGCTGATTGTAGGGCAGGTCTACACTGAAAAAGCTGCAGTGGTGTAGCTGTAGTGAAGCTACTACTGTGCCAATGGGGGAGCTTCTCCTGTTGGCCGCCTTAACCCACCTCCCCGAGGGGCAGTAGTTATATGAGGAGGAGAAGCTCTCCCATCAACATAGCGCTTTCTGCACCAGGCTTAGGTGGGTATAACCATGTCACTCAGGGGAGGATTTGTCACACCCCCAAGCGATGTAGTTCTATCGATTTTAACTTTGTAGGGTGGACCTGGCCTTAGACTCTGGGTTTCTTGTGTTAAATGGCCGTTGTGCTCCCACTGAAGCAAAGGAGCTACTTTGATTGTAACTTGTTTTTCCACAGTTGCTTACATTAGTTCCTTACTGTTCTAGGGTCCAAATCCTTTTCTGGATTCAGGTCTCATCACTTGTTACAATCCAGCTGCTGCTATGATGTATTTCTTATGATTTGACTGGTAACTAGCTCTATATATGGTACTGGAATAATTTCCGATCTCTGTTCTTTAAGTTTTAAACAGCAGGTGTATGCTTTTCTGCTATTTCATGTTCTTTTAAGGAAAGCAATGCAGTGTGCTGAGTGGAAGAGCCAAAGATTAAGGTAATAAGTCTTTCTCTTTTGTATCTTCAGCCATGATTTTACTTACATTGTAAGTGGCTCAGAAGATAAATATGTTTATATCTGGAGCACCTACCATGACTTAAGCAAGTTTACTTCAGTAAGGAGAGATCGTAATGACTTCTGGGAAGGCATTAAAGGTAAGTTACTTGATTTTTTTAATATACTTTTTATCTAAGCTTGTACAGTTTTAGGGATTGAATGTTTTTAATGTCTTTTGGCTTTTACTTTTGCCAGCAACCATTAAGAACTGTAAGGAAAGTCACACAGGTTCATTAACGTAATATAACAAGCATTAAGTTTATAGAAGCAAGGTGTAATATATAACTTTTGAGCTTTGCTCATAATGAAACTTTTCACTTGAAGAGCTGAAGAGATGCTTCTGAATATGTGACTAGGTACAACTGAATAAGTGACATGATAAGAGATGGATTTAAAATTTTCAAATAATCCATAAGGGTCAATCCAACTTCAGGCAGGGTCTGGATTTAGGTTTCTAGATGCACTTCTGTTGGGGAGCTGGTCCGATCCGCTTCCATCCGCGTATTGGTAGGCCCGGGCGGCCTGGGATATAAAAAATGGTTCAGCGTCTGATATACCATCGTAGGTTGTCCTACAACACAGCCTCTAACAAGACCAGGCTGTCCTGGACACCAGGTAACAGGATTGTTTACCTTTACAACAAGAAAGTTGGCCAGGCACCAAAGTCTGCATGTGGTGTGTGTCCCGGAAAACTTGGAAGTGTTTGTGCTGTGCGCCCTAAAATCCTTATGAGCTTGGCAATTAGCAGAGCCTCTGGCGGTTCCATGTGTGCGAAATGTGTCTGACAGAATCAAACAAGCTTTCCTTATTGAAGAGAAGATTGTTGTGAAAGTGTGTTGAAGGCACAAGCACAGAGTCAGAAATCTAAGTGACTCTCTTTGTATTGTCTGCCTAATAAATGAAAATCCAACTTTAAAAAAAATCCATGCAGGTTAGCAGGGCTCTTAGCTCAGTTGTAGAACTGTAGGGTCATCAACATTGAAGAATGTGTTGCTTGGTGTCTAATTTATTTAAAATCCCAGGTTTCTATTGTATGGAAATAGCAAGTTGACTCTGAAAACAAAATGAATTGCTTAAACTTTAAGCTTTGTAACTTGCCTCTCCTTAAAATAAGAAAACATGCATTAATATAAAGAAAGTAAGAGCAGCAAAACACCCATCTTCCCCTCCACTCCCCCCAGACATCTTGGTGGGGAGGAGAGTTAAAGTAAGAGGAGTTTCTTATATATATATTATTCTATCTGGGCAATCGTTCATATTGTGCATCTTAATTAATGGGATGGATGCCTATAGAGACATTTTATTTCCTCAGATTTTTAAGATGGCAACAGTACTCCCTGCGTAGCCCCAGAATTCCCAGAACATGCAGGTGATGACTTAGTTCAGCTTACATGAAGCTACTTTGGCACTCTGAAATTCTTTGGGATTTTTACTGTATTTTAGAAAATTGATGTTTCTTGAAATGAATAAATCTTAAAATGTTTTCCCCTCTTTCTTTAGCACACAATGCCGTTGTCACATCAGCAATTTTTGCCCCAAACCCCAGTTTGATGGTATCATTGGAAACCTCTGAAAAACAAGAAGCTGAAAGCAAGGGAGAGGATCCTGAAGCATCAGACACTATACCTTCTGGTAGGTTGCTGATGTCCACCTGTATTTGGTACCAGCTGAAAAGATCAGAGGCAAGATTTGATCCATAGTGTATAAATGACTTGTCAGAATGTTCTTGAGGAAAATGGCAGTTCATCCGTTGGTATGGGCATTTTTTAATGAGGTGCTTTCATAGATATAAAAATACCCAACTATTACTCTATAGAAATTGTTTAGAAATGTGCAAATGAGAGGAATCCCAAGTTTCTCATTAGGAACATATCACTGACACCCAGTCCCCATTAGGAAAATGCATTTTTTTTCCATTCAGACTGAGGACAATGGGGCCCCATTATGGTAGGTGGCTGTACAAACCTATAATAAAAAGAGCGTCCCTCACCCAAAGATAGCTTATGATCTTGGCAAATAACAAGAGGCAACTGCAGACTATAACAAATGGGGACTATGGAGAGGACAAGGTAGATTGTACCTGGTCTTCAGTTGAAAACTGCATCTTTCATTGCAATTGGTAGCTTTGTTTTAATAAGCAGTTTTCTTTTAAAATCAACTAAATTCTTTCTTTTCCCTGAAGGTGCTTTGAAGACCGATCACACAGAAGTGCTTTTGTCAGCTGACTTTACTGGAGCTATCAAAGTCTTCATTAACAAAAAGAAAAATGTATCTTAATTATTTGTAGCTGATAGCATTAAAATGTGGTACCCTGGAAGTAAAATTCCACAGATGACACGGACAGAAGCAAAGTATCTAATGAAATAGCATCATGGGCTGATTTAGTTTTAAATCATTGTTTTAAAGCTACTCAGTTATCAGACCACTTGGGAAGCAGTCTCAACCTATTAACACCTGGGCTTGTAGAATAGAAAGGAATGTGTAATAATAACCTTGCCAAACAGGCTCTACGTTTTCTAAATACCATTGTTTTGCTACATAATTGTGAACATGCACAGATTTCTGCATGAAAATATGTTAATATATTCTCACATGTGTGTGCCTTTTTGGTTACATGCACTAAATTGAACATATATCAAGAGTTAATTTATTTAGTGGTGCTTCTGGCCACTTGATGGGGGAGGGGAAAATAAATTTTAAAAAATGCTAAATGGTCTAGCTTGAAAAGATAATGCAATCTCTTTGCACAAAGTTCCATTTCTAAGAAAGGTGATCTATTTTGAATTTGTGGTAGTTATGGTTCAGAATATCTAAGTTATGCAAGTTTCTGATGGGTCAGCAACCATGTGTTAAACATTTTTATAAATTTGTCAACTTTCAGGACATGTGAAAATTTTTGTTGTCTTTTAATTGTGGATTTAGATTCCTTTATATATGTATATATATATTTTGCACACTGGAGCACAATATTTCTATGTAAAGAATTCTCTCATTCCTTATTCACGAGCACCATGCTATGCTCACCTAAAGAAATTAAGCTGCATTAGAAACAATTCTTATATTTTACAACAATGCAAAATAAACTGTTTACATATTTTTTTTAAGCATTGTAGTTTTAAAAAGTTTTAAGTTGTCTTTTTGTTCGTTTAGAGCTACTGAATTTGAAAGTCTGTAAATATTCATATAATGTACCAATGAAATAACATTCTGGGCAACATAACCCATGAAATGTTATTGATGGTTAAAACTGTTTCAGAGAACAAAGCTGTATCATTAAAATTGGTCACAAATACTTGGAAAATATCATTCCTTTTCAGATATTTTGTATGTTTGCCTCTTTGCCTTAATACAGTTTCTACCTATTTTTTCTCAGATCAAAATCTTTTTGCGTACAGTTGTTCACTCTCCACTCTCCCTGATTGAAAAAGCGTTTCATCAGAAAATTCCCAACCACCTCTATTGAACAGTTCATAACTGAAACATTGTTGCTAATTTTATTTTCAACATCTACTTACAACTTCATTTGCTGTAATTTGTAAATTACCCATGCTGCAAACTTAAGGGAAATCGTTGATTTTTCAGTCTCCCATCATCCAGCAACTGGAGGTGAATAGTACCTCCGCATCTTGGCTTCTCCTTGCAAACATGTATTAGATATAATCACTGACCTTTGTACATGCAATCCCACTGAACAATATCTAGCAACAAGTGAGGAACTGATTCTTTTTAAATTACTTATTCTCATGCCTGAGAACCAAAGCTGTTCTACACAAACCACCTCAAACCTTCGAATCCTTTAAGTCTCCTGTCTTTCCTTTAAGATCTGGAGGAGGGATTTTGACGTGATTGGGTTGTAGTTAAAACATACCATCCACTTTGGAATTTGATGAATCAAACATTTGTTTTTCTCCTTAGCTGCTGAAGACCCCATTACTTAAGTTTGATGTGCTCCATGACTCTTAAGTATTCAATACCTCGTCATAAAAATCACTGATTACAGCTGTCTTTAATTATCCAGCTCCTTTTACAGTATCTGGCAGTAAGCGAAATACACTCTATTTCTGATTGAGACAGTCTCATACACCAGGCGCGTTTTAGTTTTGCTTTCATTGCTAAAGATCTTACAGTAAGTGAGAGTTCAGAAACCATGAGAGCTGAAAGTAACAATGTTGAGATTCTTTGAATAGTTTAGGTACATCCAATTTTTAAAAGAAAAAAACACCTTGTTACCACCAAGCTGTGCCCACAGCCAGTCTGTCTTCCCCCTCATTCTTGCCCCCGTTCCTTCCTACATCCATACCTGTTGCTGCATCTTAAACAGGGCTGGGCCTGTCGTGCTTGGTACAGTGGTGCCCCAATCCTGCATGTAGATCCTATAATCAGAGAAGTAATAAACATCAGAGCTACTCCTCTTCACACTGCCTGAAGTTGGTGGATTGCTGGGTATTTGGCTGCAACATAGTTTTGCCTATTCAGGCCTCTGCTCTTTGCCTCAGCACCACAAAGCTGCGGAGTGTACCAGTTGTGAGGTCAGCCATGATCCACTGGCACCTCAGGCAGAACGAATCTGACCGACCTCAGCTGCGTGAGGGTATCTGAGGCATCCGAGAAGCTTACAAGGAGGCATTTCCGGTCATTCCTGAGGTCTTCCTCCCATGACATACACATCTTCCAACAGACTAACGCGCTTCCTTTCATCAGCAGTACAATCAGTTATGCAAACTCCTACCTAAAAATATGGCAACTCTCAGCCCCTCTCTGCCAAGCCAAACAAATCATGAGAAATGGATGAAGGAGGAGGGGAATCATCCTTGTGGGAAAGGATTCCTACTCAGAGGAAATCCCTGCAAAGAAAACACAATGAGCAATGTTAAACGGGTAGCCTGGAGAGGGATTTGCGCTTTCGCAACCTTGGAACTAAGAAGCACTTGCATTTTGCTCTGGCTGATTTAGGACCTGCCTCTTCTAGTGGAGAAAGCATGTTACACTATTGAACATATAGCAGCCGTAGCTGCCTCTTCAACAGCAGAATGTACCTGTAACCAGGCAATTCCTGGAGAGGAAACTCTGCTGCCACCATCCACTTGCTTCCCAGATGTTCACAGCTGGATGGGAACATGCTGCTCTTGTGCTTTAATCATAGAGAGATTTCAAGGGTGTAGATGAATATTAGGCTGTTTATTCTTTCCTATTAAATAATACGCGAATTGAATCTATTTCCCCTAGTTAAGTATCCTCACACCTTTGTGTCAACTGTCCGAAATGGGCCATCTTGATTATCACTTCAAAAGTTTTTTTCCCCTGCTGATAATAGGTCCTCTTAATTAATTAGCCTCTTACAGTTGGTATAGGTACTTCCACCTTTTCATGTTTCTCTGTATGTATAAATATCTTCTTACTATATGTTCCATTCTATGCTTCCGATGAAGTGGGCTGTAGCCCACAAAAGCTTATGCTCAAATAAATTCGTTAGTCTGTAAGGTGCCACAAGTACTCCTGTTCTTTATACTCTCAGGGTAGATGGTAACGCAAAGGAATGCTATTTACACAATATTATTTGTGACATTAGCCCCAGGACCCCATTGTGCTTGGCGCTGTAAAACCCACAGAACAAAAAGACAGTCGCCCCCAAAGAATTTACAATCTGAGACAGATGGGGAGTACAAGAAAGCAATGAGACAATGTAACCAGGAAGCTCTTTACCCAAAGAAACATGTATACCGAAGAAAATAACTAAATCAGTGTAGACAAAAACTTGTCCTAAACTCTGTAAGTAGCTGAGAAACTAAACTCCAGCCACAGTGGCTGAATGTGTTTCAGGTGAGTCTAGTTTGTCCAGTCACTGCCCTTTTCCTGATCAAACGTAGGATAGTGCCCCGATTTGGATTGCTGTATGAGTGACGAATAGTAGGATTTCTCCTTCCATGATGCCAGGTCTTTTAAAGTGCAACCACAGTCTGATCTTTTAAGCACAACACAAACACGTCTTTGCCTCAGGTGCCCTGACTCTGACCTTTCCCTGTCAGTTTAAAGGCTAGCACAATCAGTTTGGTGTGTTAACAGGACAGACTTACAATATCATCCCTGGCCGTGTCCCTGCACTGAATACAATCCAAGAAAGCTACAGCCTCTTACGGCTGAAGACAATGCCCTTACGCCTGTTTCACAGGGATGTTGTCTGCAAGCCTGCATGGTCTTGTTGACAGCCATGGGTCTTCACACATTGCCATGATTTCTTATTTGCATGTCAGTAATATTCACAATGCACTGAGCACTGTCCCTGCCCACATGACAACTAAGTTCCTGTTTACAATCTAAGCAGCAATGTATTAAAAAATACAAGGAAAAACATTAAATTGGATACAATGGCTAGAGGCACCAATGACCTGTATGTGTGTCTTTTGATTTATTGTGTCTTGCAGAAGGAGGAAAGCAGACTGGCTGTATGTTTCTAGGGCACCTATTTAAATGATATGCATAGGTGAGGTTCAGAGCCAGATTTAAGTTATTAGTGAATATTCTACTCAATTTTTTTTGAAATGTGTGTATTTTTGTGAATATTGATTAGCTGTACAAAGGGGGGGGATCAGTGCATAATTTATTTAGAGAAACTTGCAAATTTGGTGAAATATTCATGTAGCATTATTGCTGATGGTTGAATAATTATTTGGCAAGTTTCATGAAGTTTTTGTAATAAATTATGCACCGATTTAGGTTTATACAAAAACCTAAAAAGAACACTTCAATAGCTGGCGTGCTTAGATAATCTGCATGGATCTGTAGTTTTTATACAGATGATAACCAGCAATAGTGTCTGTGCATGACAATTACTGGAGAAACAAAGCTTGTTTCCAGTAGATGGCGCTACGAGTTTAGAATCTGTAATAAAGATGCCACCCCTTCCTCACGTTGAGGGCACAGGGAAGGGTTAGGTGGTTGCTAGGTAGAGAAGGAACAAAGAGCTTTATATTTGTGATCAACACAGTTTGGGGGCTTCTGAATGGTCTTAACTTGCATCCCTGCTACTATTGACAGTTGCGGGCCCTACCATACCTCACTGAAAAGTAATTTGCCCTGGAGTTGTGCTAGGATCTGTGATGTGAATGTGATCGTACTGATGAGCTATTCGTGATCTCCAGGCAGCTGCCATACAAATCGATCGGTGCTGGTTTGTCGATTTGGTAGTTTGTGATTTTTCAGGGATATAGCAGTGAGTTGAGTTTAACTTTCCATGGATTCCCCATATTTCGTAGCCAGGTTTAAACCCTCTAGTATCTAAATACTGAGAAACCTGTTTGAAATCTAGCTATAGGCTCTTAGAGAAGCAAAGTAAGAGGCCCTCTGCCGAAATACTTCACACTCCTTTGTCCCTTCCCGTGGATGGACCACATGTGCATTGATTATCACTTTTATTTATTGTTTGCATGGCTGTAGTGCCAGGCAGCCCAGCCATGGACCAGGCCCCCTGTGGACTAGGCGCTGTACAAACACCACAAAGCGTCGGTCCCTGCCCCAAGGGATGAATGTATCCGCAACGCCCCCCTGAGGGAAAGAAGTACTAACTAAAGCACGGAGAGGTGAAGCAGGGGCGCCGACTCCGTGGGTGCTCCGGTGCTGGAGCACCCACGGAGAAAAATTGGTGGGTGCTCTGCACCCACCGGCAACTCCCCGCCCACCCCGGACCCGCGGCAAACTTACCGGGCACCGGGAGATGTTGCGGGGCCCCGCCCCCGACGCTGGGCAACGTGGCGTCGGGGGCGGGGCCCCGCAACGTGGCGTCGGGTGACAGCACCCACGGGCGGGGCCGGAAGTCAGCCCCTGTGAGGTGAAGTCCTCCAGGAAGCGTGTGGCCAGGTACAGACTCAGCAGTCCTGGAGCCCAGCTCTGTGCTGGGGCCATCCCTCCATCCCTCCTGGTATTTGTTAAGCAGGAGCACTAGGCGGTGGGTAGGACGCAGGGCCTATTTGCTTCCCAGTTGTCAGGGCCTGGGAGGCCTCTGGTGGGGGATTGTAAATGTCTCTGAGTTTCAGTGCTGGGTTATTCTGTATGTTAATCACTGGTCAAAGGAGGTTACAGAAGTCAGGGCCGGCACTACCATTAGGCGACCCTACGCGGTTGCCTAGGGCACCAGGATTTGGGGGGGGCGGGGGTGTGTTTCAGATCCCTCAGCAGCGGCAGCTTCTTCGGCCGCCGGGGATTTCGGCAGCAGCCTCTGCTACCGCCTAAGGCGGCAAAAAAGCTGGTACCGCCCCTGATTTTAATGTATGAGAGAGCCCCTGCAGCAAAGGGCAGGGTGTCCTGTCTAGGGAGGGAGCGTATGGAGTCAAATGCCTGAATTTCTCCCCCTCATAGTTCTAAGGAATGCAGTGACGGCTACGTTTTCAGCAAGTAGGTGAGGTGAAGGTGGGGGTTTCTGCCTGTCTCCTTCAACACCCACTCTATTTGCCCCCTCCTCAGGAACTGGCAACAAGAGTAGGGGGGAAGAAGGGATACCTTCTTAAACAGGGCCACCGCTGTGAGTGCGACCCCTGCGCCCTAGCAGAAATCCAGCAGGACGTGCACCTGTCTTGTACATGATGTAAAAAGCCCTTGGGGAGCGAGTTTTTTGTTGGTGCTCATGAAAGGTGCCTCAAGGACAGCCCACTAGACATGTCCGTGGTGGGAGACAGCCCATGCGGCAGCAGGGCCAGGCTCCTCACACTATCTAGTCTCTAGGCCTCATTCTTCAGGGACCATCTCTGGGGATGGGAACAGGCCTCGATACGTCGGTCTCCAGAGAACCTGTTCAGCCCTTGGCTTCTGTGCCAAGGCCACCAGCAAAGGAGCCAACTGCGATGGTGGTTTCTGCGAGGCGGATACTACGCAGAATTGGACTAGGATCACCGTGCCCATTTCTGATGGTGACGGCTTATCAGATATGAAGACTTTTTAATTCCAGTGGCTGCTTTCCTGCACCCTAGCATCATGTTGACCAGGGCAAGCTTTAAACACAAGCAAAGAAGGGGGGGGGGGGGGAATGAAGGGCTAGTTTTCAGATAGCGAAGGCCCATACCCAGGATGCGGTGCACAGTGACAAAGATCTAAAAACAAGGGTCACACACCGATTGTTCCTTCAGGAAACTTCCATGCAGTGAGGCTGCTTCATTCTGTGCAATCACTCTCTCTACAGACTGAAGTCCATGAGGCTTAACTCCTGCTGTAAATGGTACCCACCAATAAAAGTGAGAGGGCACCATTGTGTGTGGAAGGTAGGCAATTTGGCGACAGCAAAGGAGGGACACTTGAGAGCCATTCTTGGAACTAAGTTTCCTCACATCAGCAGGACTAGAGGGGGAGCTGGTTGAAAAAATGGAAACAAATTTCACAAGGGTTTTTTTTTTCATATTTTTCATTAAAAGTTTTCAAAATTTTTTTATTAAAATAGTTCATCAAAATGTGGGGTTTTTCCTAACCTTCTGACAACTCTGCGAGCTGGTTTGGGGGGGGGAAGGGGGAAAGGCAAAAAATGTCATCAAATTTATTTATTTTGCAAAAGAAATTCATTATTTTGAAAGTTTAAAAGACTTTGGCGCCTGTGTATTTGTATTTTTAATCCTGCCATAGGTCAGAATGACACTGATGTTCACAGGTCATCAGAGAAAACAGGGAAATTTTGAAAAGACTTTAAAAGCTTGAGAGTGAGATTTCCCTGGTTGCCCCCAGCAGGCCCGGAGCAGTCGGGTCCATAGTTTCCGAGAGATTTGCCACTTGGATCTGTGGAGACCTCCTTGCATTTCCCGGCTTGCTTACATTGTTGCTCTCACCAATGGCTAATCTTCCCCATTCCTTTTCCTGTCTCCCGTAGGTGGTTGAAAAGTACATCCCCTTTGAGGGGTCCATAGAGCGCCACGTTGCTTCTGCTGCTCTCCTGTCATTTGCCCACACTGATAGTGTTCCATTGTGCGTGTAGCTCTTCTCCATTCCGCTGCTGGTTCCTTCTGAGGGGCTCGTTACTTGCGGAACACGTGGCATGAAGACGTCACACGTGGGGGCATGCACCCCGTCACGGCCCTTTCACTTATTTTTCTGTTCCTCTCCAAAGCACAGCCCTGTTGTTCCCTGTAGCTTCAATGACTATTTAATCCCATTGCATGCGGAGGAGGATGTGCAGCTGGGCTGACTTGGCACCTCCCTTTATGGGAACTCTGACGGCCGCGGTGCTGATTTCATTTCCTGTCCAGTGCCGGGCCGGAGCACAAGGAGTTGTGCCCCTTCTTTTCAGTTTTGCAAGCACAGTTACGCTGGGTCACCACACTTCAGACACTGAAGGGATATGGTACAAAAGCCGGTCTCTTGAGCTTTGAGGTAACAGGTAACCTCTCCGTAAGAATGTCCGTATGCCCGGGAATAAGAGAGTGAGCCCAATTGATACCCTACTAAACACAGGAGCCAGCTTCCTCCTTTCCCCCCTGGGTGCTCAACCGCCTCTCTGCCCCAGGCCCTTCCCCCACTCCATCCCATCCCCAAAGGCCCCATCCCCACCCTGTCTCTTCCCGCCCAGTTCCACCCCCTCCCCAGAGTGTGCCCCATGTCTGCTCCTCCCCCTCCCCAGCCTCCTGCACCCCGCTGAACAGCTGCTTGCAGTGGGCAGGAGGCGCTGGGGAACGCTGGCTGCTGGTGGGTGCTAAGCACCTGCTAATTTTTTTCAGGGGTCAGGGAGTCTGCGCCTGTGCTACTGGAAAAATGTTAAATGTGAAATATTTGTCTGTCATAAGTTCATCATTTTTGCCTCAATAATTTGTACATTTGAGGATGCTAAAAGAAAAAGGCCATTTCTTCTTCGAGATGTGTCCCCCGGTGGGTGCTCCACTTGCGGGGTCGGTGCGTCCCGGCCCTGTCCGTCAGAGATTTTTGGTAGCAGTGTCCGTCAAGGCCACGTGTGCACAGCAGTTGTCTCGCGGTGCCGTTGGTGCCTTGACCAGCATGCACGCAACCCGACCCCCTTGGCTGCTTCTCATCCGTCCTTGCCTGAGATGGAGCCCCGCAGCTGTGTCGAAAGACAACCTAGGGAAAATAATTAGAAGTACTTAGAATTACTTTGTCTGTAATGGTCCATGTTGATTATCACTTCAGAAGTTTCTACTGATAACAGTTCCTTTCAATTAGCCTCTTAACATTGATATAGACACTCCCACCTTTTCATGTTTCTCTGAATGTATAAATATCTGCTCACTGTATGTTCCATTCCATGCATCCGATGAAGTGGGCTCTTAACCCACGAAAGCTTATGCTGAAATAAATGTGTTAGTCTCTAAGGTGCCACAGGTATTTTTCTTGTTTTCTTTTTGCTGACACAGACTAACAGGGCTACTACACTGAAACCTAGAATTACTTTGTGATTGTTTTAGAGCAGCAGCGGTGTTAGTCTGTGTCAGCAAAAAGAACAGGAGTACTTGTGGCACCTTAGAGACTAACACATGGATTTCAGCAGAAGCCTTCGTGGGCAACAGCTCGCTTCATCGGATGCATGGAATGGAACACACAGAAAGCAGAGATTTATACATACAGAGAAACATGAAAAGGTGGAAGTACTCAGTGATTTCCCTACACCCGCCCTGAATTTCCCTAACACCTCCCCAGTTTTGTGAACTAGTTACATGCCAATTTAGTGACACCTCCTCCCCCAATTTCAATTCCGGGGGAGGCCACTGGAAGTACTGATCCCAACTCTAAGAGGCTAATTAATTAAGAGGAACTATTATCAACAGGGGGGAAAAAACTTTTGAAGTGATAATCAAGATGGCCCATTTCGGACAGTTGACACAAAGGTGTGAGGACACTTAACTAGGGGAAATAGATTCAGTTACGGGAATAGTTACTAGTTGGGTTTTCATAGGTTACTAGTTTAGATATTTCACATCTTTTCGTTCTCCTTTAAAAAAAACAACAACAATCCTTCCTCGGGATCTGCTGCACCTTTCCAATCACAACCCAGAACCCAATGCACAACCCTAGATCACGGGTTAGAAATACGGTATTGCGGCGAGCGCCTAGGGAGCCTTTCTTTCGCCTACCTTTGACGTTTGTGTGGCCTCCCGAGCAAAGCGGCCGGCAGCCCGTGTGTTCTCAGAGCAGAGCCTGTCCCGGTAGCGGGTGCGCTCGCCTCTCGGGGCGCGGCAGGCTCCACACACCACGCTGGAGGGGCGCCCCCCTGTCGGGACTGAGCCCCGGGGAGCTGCCAGGCCAGGCGCGTGGGGAGAAGCGGTTCAGGGACCAGTTCCCGGGACTGAGCCCCGGCGAGCTCCTCTTCCCCGCCTCGGCTCTAGTACCCCGAGAGGGCTGGGCACAGCCCCCCGGCCGGTGCAGTACCGCGGGTCTGTGCCCATCCCCGTGCCGGTGGGTCCCAGCCCCAGTGCAGCCGAGGGGGGTCACACACCAGCCCGGCTCTGGGCGGCGCTTTCTGCCCTCGGCAGCGGCTTTACCCCGCTTTGCTCTGGCCGGCTCCCCCGGGGTGTGTGCCCGGGGCGGGGCGCGGGTCCCGGCTTGCTCTGCCCGAGGGCAGCCGAGGGCCCCCCGCTGAGCCCCCCCGGAACACGGCCCCCTGCCCCGCCGGGCTCGCCGCGAGCCGGGACAAAGGGGCGGATGGAGCGAGCTGGGGATGCTCGGGTGGAAACACCGGGGCAGGGACCAGCACCGGCCCCCACCGCCCCCGCCAGCTCCAGCCCGCCCCCGGGCCGTGCCAGCGCGGGGAGGGGGCGGCTCCCGCCCGGCTACGGGGCTCCCCAGCCTCCGGCGTGACCCCGCCCGTGCCGGGGAGGGGCGGCGGCGGGGCGGGCCCCTGCGAGCGGGCGCCGAGCCGGGCACCATGGCCGAGGTGCGGAAATTCACCAAGCGGCTCAGCAAGCCGGGGACGGCGGCCGGGCTCCGGCAGAGCGTCTCGGAGGCGGTGCGCGGCTCGCTGCTGCTGGTGAGCGCGGGGCGCACGGGGCCGGGGCGCGCCCAGGGCGCACGGGCCGAGCGGGGCCGGGGGGCGCCCTGTGGGGCCGGGGACGCCTGGCCCGGCCGCCCCCCGCGGGGCCCTGCAGCGGGGCTGTTGGGGGAGCCGCTCCCCGGCCCCCTGGGCAGCGCCCCGCGGGTGGGGTACGAGGGGAGGGGACCTTCCTGCTGCGGGCGCCTCCCCTCTCCGATGCGCCGAGAGCCCCGGGCGGGGCTGCCCTGGTCCCCCCTGTGCCCTGGGGCCAGCCAGAGCCCGGGCCCGCCCGAGGGTCCCCGGTTCGCTGTGCCCCCAGCTGGTGCCCTCGGCCCCGTGCCCAGGTCCCTGGCGGGGAAGGAGCCCCCTTGCCGGGGCGAGGGGCGCAGGGCGGGTTCCCGGCGGCAGAGCGGGGCCGTGGGGCTGCCGCGGGAGTCCTGGGCAGAGCCCAGCCGGTGGCACCCGCTCGGCCAGGCAGCTGCAGTCTGTGGGGGCGGGCAGAGCTGGGGGACAGGCTGTGGGGACGAGGTGCTGCAGGGTGACTCCCCCCCCAGCGAACCCAGGGGTCGAGCCGGACCCTGGTGTGGAATGACCGGTGTTTCTTTGCCGCCCTCCCCGGGCCGGGGGCCTTTCTAAAGGTTTGTGTGGCACGTGGGCCAATAGTTCTGCAATGGCCGGCGTGGCATGGGGGCCACGTTCCGCTCCGCTGATGTCCCTCAGTCCTTACGGCAGCGTCCCGGCTCTTTCCGCCCTGATCCCCACCTCTCACGCAGGAGTCGCCAGGCTGGGTCGGACCAGTGGTCCATCGAGCCCAGTATCTCCTCTGATAATGACCAGATGCTTTAGAGGAACCTCTCCTTAGGCAGAGGTGGGATAATCCGCCCCCACAATAGGTGTATAGCTTCTAAGGCCAGGAGGGCCGGCTGTGATCTTCCAGTCTGGCCTCTTGCATAACTTGGCCAGAGGAGTGCCCTGAAATCATTCCTGTCTGATCCAGAGCAGAGCTTTTAGAAAAACAGCTGGCGTCTATCCACCCACCCACCCACCATGCACTCACACCCATCTCCCCATCACCACCACCATCCATCCATCCACCTGGGTCTCACTGCAGTTCCCCTCCCTGTCCCCCATGGCGTCAGCCACGCTCCAACTGGGAGCTCAGCGGGGCAGAGCCTTGGGCAGCAGGGCCCCACTTCCTGATGGGGGCCCTGGACACTATCTCAGTACACCCAGACACCAACGAGGGGCCACCTCCTCCTGCCCCACCGGGCACTCGTTGCCCGCGGCGCTGGGTGTGTCGGAGAGCCTGCCCTGCTCAGCGCATGGCTCAGGCAGGGCTGTTTGTGGCCTGCTGTCCACGGTGACTCCGGGGTGGTTGTTGCAGGGCCAGGTGTGAGTTGAGGTGGTTTATCCCTTGGGATGGAGGCTGCTGTGAGGGAGCGGGTTAGGGGGGTTGTCCATTGATCCTCCAGTACTTTCCAATGGATCGGGCGTGTTTGTACTTCCAGAGCCACAGGTAGAACCTGGGAATCCCGGCTCCCAGCACTTCCACATTACACCCACTCCCCTCCCTGAGCTGGGGATAGAACCCAGGAGTTCTGGCTTCTAGTCTCCCACCCCAGCTCTAACCCATTAGACCCCACTCCCTTCCCCAAACTGGGGACAGACCCTGGGAGTCCTGACTCCCACCTGCTCTAAACCACTAGACCCCAGGCCCCTCCCAGAACTGGGGTAGAACCCAGGTGTCCTGACTCCCAACCCCCTGCTCCCTCCGCTGTAACCCACTAGACCCCTGTCCTCTCCAGGAGCCCTAATAGTCAGAGATCGACTTCCATCCTCTCGCTCCGTCTCAGTCCTGGTTTGCAGCCCCCCTGCTCTGCTGGCCTGTGTGGAGCAGCCTCAGCTAACTGCTCAATGGCCTGTTAGTCTGTGTGAGGGTCACAGGCATCGGCGCCTTTGTGACCTATTCTCCTCCCGGTTACGGGTTGTTATGTCTATTGTGGGAGCTCCAAGCGGCCCCCAAAAGGGAGCAGGTCCCCCTTGTACTGGGCACTGAGCAAACGTTACACAGAGGAGGTCCCTGCCCCGGTCAGCTCACAGCCTAGGACCAAGACAACACGCAGGGAGGGGGCTAGCAGCAGAGAAAGATGCCCAGGTCTAAAGCGGAGAGTCCCAGAGATCTCTGCAGTCACAGATGATCAAGTGTCCAGAGGCGCCGCTTGCCCCTTTTAAGTTTTAGAAAATAATCAGAAGAATATTGTGTTCACCTTAGACAGCCTGTACTCTAGATCTGGGGAGCAGGATGTCACTGCCAGCCCTGTACTCTGGATATCTCTATTGTATTCACTTTTTAGTGTGCGTGCAACATACCAGGATCCATCACCTAATTTGGTCCTCTGGATGGATCGTTAGCTTCCCCAGCCTAGGCCGGCTACTGACAGGGAGAGTGTCATGACCTCTGTACCCTACTGAGTATGTAGGCTATGGAGTGAACATTAACAGCAGGGCTGTGGGTGATCCAGCATTTGACATTAGGATCAGGTCAAAGCTTCTCTGGTCCCTAATTTGATCTGCTGCCCTATTCCTCTTTGAATCACATTAGGAGACAATTAGGTTTGACCTTGAACTTTACAGAGTGTTAGTCGAGCCTACATACAACAATGCAAGTACAGTTTGTGCAGACACTTCTCAGTACAGATTGTTTCTGCAAGTCCTAACCTGACAGACAACATCTGTGGAATAAATGATGGATTTTAGACAGATCTTTTAAAAACAAAGCGGCCAAGGTTCAGATCTCTTCATTTAATAATCACAGACTCAGAGATTTTAAGGCCAGAAGGAAGCAGCAAAATAATCTAGCGTAGCTTCCTGCCGACTGCGGGCCAGAGAATGTCACCCAGCAATTCCAGCATCGTGTTTAATCTGGGTTTCTTAGCAGGCTCCCATTCGTTTTGCTCGCAGTTTTTCAGGAACAATTCGGATGTACAAATGCTTTATTAAAGCTGATGGAACCTTTCTCATTACAATTGTGATGATCTCTAGCGATAGTCTGCTAGGTACCCGACAGCCCAGTAAGGATACAGTCCCTGCTCTCGGGGACTTACAAGGAAAACAGACAATGGATGAGAGATGAGATGAGAAAAACCCCAAGTCACTGAGCCAGTAATGATGTTCAGCACCCATCTGGCATGTTCTTTGTTTGCCCCCCCCTTGGCTCACACTCACATATACGCTCTCCCCTGACTCACCGCGCTCTCTCTGTCTTTCGCACACACGTGCCCCAGAGCCCATTAGTGCATCTTGGGCATTGGTTTGAGTGCTCACAGCCCAGTGTGGCGGGAGCAGGCAGTTCGATTCCACGGGGCTTGAACCTGCCGTCTGCAGAGAGCCCGGCTCCTGACCGCTGAGCAGCCAGGGGTCAACAAAGCCGAGGTCGGAAACCGGGTCTCCCGTAGGGGAGCATATTGCTCTGAGACTAGGTCGGCTGTCGGAGCCAGAGTCCCAGGCTGAACTTGGGACAGGCCCATGAGCTGAAGCTGCCTCCCCCCTGGGACTTGGCTCTGCTTCTGGCGGGGAGCCAGGCACTCGGTTCCGCGAGGGAAGAGACGATGCCGCTCTCCTCCAGATCTCACCTAGCTTGGGAGGGGATATCGCCCGTGCTGCCCACGGCGACCAGGGGGAGAAGAGAAGCGGGTAGCAGAAACGGGCCGGGAGGAACGGCGAGGGGGAAGCCTGAAGGGCCTTGGGGGTGAGGCGATGCTGAGCGGGCCGGGGACTCGTCTCACGGGCGGGAGCCGTAACATCTCCCGTGCGCACGGACGGCAGGGCCTCGTGTGAAAGCGAAGCACAGTGTGAGCCGCACAGCGAGCCGGAGGGGCTAGGACAGCTCGCAGGTCCTGTGACGGTGCCCGTACTGAGAGCTGCTGTCTTGGATCGCAGAGGAGGTACAGCATGGGCCGGGGCAGTGCCAGCTTCCCCACGCAGCCCTCCGACCGTGGCTCGGCAAACCCGGGGCTGACCGGGCACCTCAATGGCTGTATAATCCTAGGCCTGTCTGAGGCCGTCAGCCAGGGAGGTGGGGGAGCTTGTGCCATTGACACCTGCCCATAGGAACTGGCCTGAGACCTCACTGTCACATCCACCTTTTTGGCTGCTCTGACCCAGGCTAGATGCAGACTAGTGACCGCGGAGTGCAAAGATCCACGGCCCGCTACCCGCGCCATCCAGTGCCGTGCGGTTATAATGCAGGGAGTGAGGTTTAGCCAGTCAGCTGAGTTCAATACGCCACACAGCACAGAACAGCTGAAGGGATCATTCTTCCTCCGGCTGCTGGGAGACGCGTCCGTGGAGAATTTCTGTTCGTGAGCCCTTGAGTGACCCAGTCTCGGAATCACTGCCCTCCCTCGCTGGTCTAAGCAGCTGTGAGCATCTTCAGATCGGTCTTAGCACTTACCCACCTGATGATCCCATAAAGGACTGTCATGCATAGGGACTTGGCCCATTGTCCACAGAAGCTGACGGGAGTCTTTCCAGTGAGCGTTGATCAGACCCCAGAATAGAAAATACACTGTGCCTTCGAGTTAAACGTCTCCCTCTGGAGCTGCTAACTGCGTGGGTACACCCAGAGCCTAATTCTCCTACAGCACTTGGGGAATGTTTCTTTGTCACAGAGCTTCTGCAAACAGGTTTAAATGCAAACATCTTACTGAGGGTTACAGGGCACCCGGCACTGGCCACTCGGAAGACAGGATACTGGGCTAGATGGATCATTGGTCTGACCCAGAAACGGCCCAGGATGGCCGTTCTTACGTACAGAGCTTTCAGCAGCAGGAAAGCGGTCTGGCTTTATTGCGGAATAACACTGCTCAAAAGACGACATAACTCCAGCTTGACAGGGACTGCTGAGAAATCTACCCCTGTGTAGGCTCCTCTCCGTGTGTGTCTCCTGTTCTGTAGCGTGTTGGTTAAACAGACCCGTAGTGTTCTTGCATTGTTGCATTTTAAGGCGGTATTGTTCCCATTTTCACGTTTCCAGTGTAGCCTAGCTAGTAGCGGGGAGAGTTTGAATGAGTGGTGTTCCTTTTGTTTTGTGCGTGAGCCAGGGGGGAAATCCAGCCTTAGCCAAGTCAGTGGGCGTCGTGTCATTGCCTTCAGTGGGGTTGGGATTTCACCCCGTGTCTGTGAAAGGGAGAAGCTCAGCACTGCACTAGCCACCGTCAGGTGCAATTCCAGCTTCCGCCCGCAGCTCTGCTTTAGCGGGACATAGGCTCGGATTCAGGATTCCTGGGCTCTCACCAGCGCAATGTGGCAGCAGTTCTGGATTGGGCGAGGCAGGTGGGGGATTTTGCCCTTTTGACTAGACACTAGGATAAGGCCGCCAAAGTTATTTCTACTCGTGCGGTGAAATGGGTTGTAATCCCTGTCTCTAGCGGTGAAAGGGCTGCCCGGGACACAGCCGGGGACATTCGTAATCCTGGTGGCTAGGATAGGACGGGACAGGACTCAGTCCACCCCATTTCACCTCCTCTAACCCTTAGCCTGGCTTCTCTGTGTCTCTCTCACCACACAAGAGAGGAAAACAGCCATCAGGGGAGGAGTGAGAAAGAGAGTCTGGGGGAAACCCCCCATAGGCAAACTGGAATCCTTATGAACGAAACCCAAAGAGCCCTGACTACTTTGGGCAGTGAAGACATAGGGGAGCCCTCATTCTTTCTGCGGGCTTGAGGTTTTTCACACGGCTGTAGGGTGCGATTGTATCAGTTACAGCCTTTAACGTTCCCCGTGTTTGCCTGGCTGTAGATGAGTGGCTGGAGTCTTGGCAGGATCACTTATAAACAATGTCACTCTTTTAATGCTCTTGCTGTGTTTATTTAGCGGTCGGGCTGTGGTATAAATGGCATGTAATGGCAGAGCGTGCTGCTTAGCGAACAGCGGGGCTAGGGCTAAGTGCTCAGAGTTCAAACCTCTCTTAACCAAATGTTTGGTCGCGAAATAAATCTTGGGGGCCCAAAAAGGAACATGTTGCCTTCTGGACTGCAGCGTCACACCCGGGATGTAAAGCGAGAGCACCGTACGGGGAGGGGAGGATTTGCAGAATCCGAGCCTGAACCCAGCGAAAAGGGAAAGCCATGGTCTCATGCGGACCAGGATTGTTTTGGCTGAGCTGCTCTGTCCTACGCACCATAAGTGCTAGTATCAAAGTATCTCGGGTCTCTCTTCCCCTCTGTGCTCAGCATGTAACTTACCATTAATGGGAGAGTCCCCCAGCCAACAGGGAAGGAGAGACCCTTATGGCCCAGCCCTGCTCGGTGCTGTGAAGGAGAGCACACAAGAAACCCCGCAGACAGCAGTGTGAGCACAGGGTAGAATTTGGGTACTTCTGCTGTAGGAGTTATGGAGCGGCATAGGGAGACGTGGATCAGGCCTGCCAAGCCTGGTCTGCAGACAGGTTCTTGCTGACTCTGGCAGTGGCCTCTGTGTGTATGTCTTTGGATCACATAGGTCTTGACTCTTGGCTTCACCACGGGAATATTGCTGGCCATTGCAAAGAGCCTCCCACTTAGTTTAATAATGTAAAAGTCCCCAATGGAACTAGGATCCAAACTGCTGCATCTGGTGGCACAGAGCTCTGTGTTAGGAAAGCAAATCAGCTACCCCGAGGTAATCGATTTCTCTTTGTGCAAGTGAGACCATCCTGATTTCAGCACCATCCCACACAGTTCCTGCATCTCATTCCCCTTGTGAGCACTGATGGATTCGAAAGGAGCAGAGCCTCTGCCGTTAGGTCACTGCAGGGATTGGGGAGTAGATAGCTGCTCCCGAAGCACGTTTAATGTCTTCCAAAGGTGCTGTCCCGTGTGGTGAGGGAGAAGTAAAGTACATCCCAGGGTTTAGATCAGGAAAGTAGGAATTTGGGCAAATATAGACAAACTGTTTCCCTGACAGTGTTGCCCAAAATAGTCATCTGGTGGCAATTTTAACTCTGACAGTGGTTACTCCTACGTTTCTGTACGTCGTTCTGTCACGGAATGAATTGACGATACCGTCAGTATGTTACCGTAAGGATTTATCAAAGAAATAAGTCATGGGTGTAATACAGCATCTTAGCTGAAAACCAGCAGCTGCACCAGCACGTTCAGAAACCTCAGCCAGCCTCATCATCAGTCTACAGTGCAGTGCACTACCTGAGCACGCCTGGGTGGTCATGCACACGCGTGTCTGAATGCACACGCGTGTCTGAACGCACACGCCTTTGTGAAAATCTCTGCTGGCAGAGGGCTGCGGGGGTTTTTGCCGTATTACGTCATGCATCTACTCTCTCAGGTGTTATGGAGATGCCTGAGATGTGCTCCCTGACACCTAGCTATTAGAGAACGGGCAGAAAGCCAAAGGAAGGTCATTTTCATTTGATCCAGTCTGGGCTTGGCTTGTACATGTGGCTCAGTTTCCAACAGAAACAAAGTAGGAGACAAAAATGGCCCCTAATGATGGTGTTAGAGAGGCTTTGACTAGAGGCAAAAGACATTTTATTTTTTCTTTGTGTGTCTCTTTCCGTTTAATCGGTATGATTGGCTGCAGGATTTACACTCGTTATACGGTACAGGAGAGAGCCTCTCTGCAAAGGAAACAGCCTTCCAACTGCGCAAACCCTTGTTGTAATAAACTAACCCCACTGTGAGCTCAGACAGTGCTGGCAGGGAGCTAGGCTGGTACAGACAGACGAGCGAATGTGGAGCCTGCCTGAAGGATTTATTGCCCGAGCAGGCAGTACATAGGTGTAATATTGACAGCAAACAGGTGCATTACGGACAAAGGGTGAAATCAGTGGGAGTCTTGCCAGCCACATCAGCGTGGCCAGGATTTCACCAACCCCCTACACACCTGGTGAAATTGGGGGCCAGATTTTGCCACCTTTACTCACTCTGAGTAACACCTTGCTCCAGGGGTGGTCCCACCGACTTCCATGGGGTCACTCGCAGGGTAAGGCCACACAGCGACCCGGCTTCAGGAAAGCACCGAAGCACCCGCTGAACGTTAATCCCACGCTTTCCCGGCTCAGGGCCGCGGCGCGCTAGGGTATCGGAGAACGGCTCAACGTCAGTCACATGCCGTTCTGCGCTATCGGGCGATTTACGCGGCACAGAGGGGCAGTTTTGCTCGGGCCTCCCCGTCCAGTCTGAGCAGCGTGGGGGCAGAGTGGGGGGAAGGAGCCCTGCAGAGGTATGAGCTAGCCCTGCTAACATCACATCCCCCTAGCGCCGTCCGGCTTGTGTCCCACCTAGAAACAGCAAAACACCACCCCAGCCTCCCAAATCCACCAACTGGCAAAACCCCCGGCCCCCTGCTCCCTTTCGGGGCTGTGCCCCTTCACAGCTCTGCCCTGTGTGGGGGATCGAGACCCCTCTCCGCTACTGCAAGAGGTTCCACCCTCAGGCCGCATAGGCCGGCAGTAGGCCGTGACGGTGCAAGACCTGGTGAATGGGCCCTTGGTGGTGTTTTTGGAAGCTGGGGCCGGTTCTCCAAAGGCGCTAAGTCTTATCCCTCACTAGCACGCTCTGCAGCTTGCCCCCGGGATAGGAAACCTCTCAGCCCCGGGAGCTGAGAACCCGACTATCCCGGCTGAGCGGAGATCCTGCCCCAGCAAGCCCAGATGTGCCAGGGGTGTACGTGGGCCTCCCTTCTCTCTGCTGGCTGCATTCTCCTGTTGGGTTCCAGGAGGTGGGAGGGCACAAGCCCACCGACCTCTGAAGCCCCCTCCCCCAGCCTAAGGGGGGGAGCTACCAAACCGGAGGCTCAAGCAACGATGGGGGACAACTAATGAGAAAACAGGGTCAGGAATGAGGATTACAGGTTCAAAATCAGGGATCTGGAAGTGTCTCACCAGCTTCTTAGAGCAGGATTCTGGTCGGCTGCGGTTCTCTTGCACCTCGGGACAGGAGGGAGGAGGGCCTGGGCCCTTCCCAGCCATGCACAGACATGTCCCATCACGTTTTGCCACCCGGGATGCGATTTCAACATTGCTGCGGCCCGTGTTTGGCACGGCGGAGTGATGTACTCTGTACGAAAGGCTGTAGGACACCGATCCAGGCACTGGGGTGCACACGGTTAAATTGCTCCTGACAGGGCCCAAACAGACCCTGACTGTCAGTAAAAGGAAGCAGCTAAAGGGCTGACCCGTCTCCTTGGTTACGGCTAATGCTGGTGACTGTACCGTGCACGGATGAGAAATGGGCTCAGGCTGCCAAATTCCGTGCTGGATTGGAAGCACCCATTAGCCAGGGAGGTATTTGGATCTGGGGTGTTGGTCCAGCCCATTGCAGAAAGTGGGGCCATTGGTAGAATCCCCCCAAGACCGAGGGTGTTCAGCCCCCGGGTGCTCTGTTCTAATACAAGTCGTGGGAGCTTTGTCAGTGTTTGCTTTAAAGCCTAACACGCTGCTTTATGATCTCTAACAGGGTTGTAAAATGATCTCATCATTATTATTATTGGCAACTATCTTGGCAGAATGGTGCGAATCTTTTAAACTCTCTGTGGTCGGGAAGTGCAATCCCCGTCCGATAAATCATTTGGACAGCGACCAGCTTTCCAGTGCAAGTGTTTTCAAATCCCTTGGTTAATCCGTCTCCTTGTTCCCGGCAAACTCACGCGCTGTCCTGCTGCCTTTTCAGAAATGCTGGGAATTCTGTTTCCCTACAGCTGCCTCCCTCTATGTCCGGTCTGGCTTCGTTCTCTCATTGCCTTACAAACCCCAATCAACGCTGTCTCTTCCTGGTTCCAGGGTCCTCGCTCACAGCCCAGCACTCCCCTGGCTCCTGCTGTTTCTCTAATGGTGTCTAGTCTGTTCTTGCCTGCCCATTTCTCACCCTCGTTAACTCCTCTCCTGATGCCATGTGAAATAGCTTTGTCTCGGGCCCTATTCATTTCTTGCTGAGCTAGCGATGAGTCACTATCAGAGCTCGGGGGGCTTCTCGGGGGAGCAACTGCAGAGGGGAAACAATTCTCTCTCTTCCAGGGCAGCTGTTGCACAGACTAGAGCTTAGTGTTCCCAACATCCCCGGCTCCAGCTGCTTCTGACACCTCTCCCTCAGCCTCCCTGGAACCAGCCCCAGGCGGCGCGGGCTGGTCCATCGCGTCCTGCCCATACAAAGGAAACAAAAGCAAAGCCCAAGTGAGAGCAAGCCCTTGACATGCTGTGGCCAGAACCTCGGGCAGGAGCAAACAGCTGCTGGGCCCCCACGTGATTTTCAGCATTCAGGTCGTCTGACCCCAGTGGCTTGAGCACTCGGGGGTGGGGGGCTTTGCTGGGAATTGGATAGGGCCCCACCCCCGGTTAGGGGAGGCGCGTTCAGCTGCGTTATTCAGAAGGGCTGAACTTCTTGGAGAAAGTTGTGATCAGCTGAACAATGAGGTGTCCGTGGAGGGATGGTTTAAAATGGAAGTGACTTACTGGTGACCGGTTTGGGGCCAATTCTCCCCTCCCTGCTCTCTCAGTAATCATTTACCCCAGGCAAAGCGGGTGCAATTCGCTGCTCCCTTTGCCTGCACCCAGTGCCGGTCAGGAGAATCTGGCTCTTTGCTCCCCGTCAGGAAATGCTACGACATGCACAGCTCACAGAGATGGAGATTAAATAAGAGCAAAACCAGCCCAGGGTAAGGCCTCTCCAGCCACAGACAGGTCAGCCAGAACAGCTGTGGATTCAAGCCCGTCGGTGTGGAACTGACTTTCTTCGGTTCCAGAAAGGCTCTCTCCTTTTGGCTTGAGCGCTGACACTTTGTCAGGGGATTGCAAAAGGGGTTTAGACCGCTGTTCCCTCTAAGCTGTGCGCGCACACAGATCCCAAACCCCGCGCACACGGCGAAACACTGCGCGCTCAAAAAATGAAATACTACATCGGAGCCAGGCCGAAGTATCATTTACGGGCGACTTTTGACATTGTTCGCCGCCATCTATCAACACAGCCAGATTCTGTTAGCTGGCAAGGGGGGGAAAGGGAAAGGAGGGCCATGAACCGTACCCCTCCCCGCCAGCATTTCGAACGTGGAACGTTGATCACGTTGGGATGGTCGGGGACCCACACATCTCCTTGTATAAGCATTTTACCCACTTGGGTGCATTTGCCTCTTGGTGCTCAAATTTGAACTCGGCTTCAAAAATTTGCACAGAATAAATTTTTTGCGCACACGGCCTGTCAAAAATGAGAGGGAACATTGGTTTAGACCAAGCTGGCTCCAGGCCTCCTGGGCTCCTGAGAAAACACGGCTTGATCTAACAGTAACATTAGTAACATTATATCTTTTAAATTATGTATCTTCAGGAACCAAAGTAGCTAACGATTTTCCAGCCCATTAAAACAAATTCCATTGGAGATTTAAGCACCTGATTTGTTGCCATTGAAGTGAATGAGAAAACTCCCTTAAAATCAGTGGCAGCAGGACTGGGCTGGAAGTACTTGGGGAAAATGAGAAATCACAAGCAATTGGGAAAAGGTCTTCGTTGCCCCACACAGAGGTGAGCTGGCTCTGCTGGACAGACATGACTCAGATATCCGGGAGAGGTGTCTATGGACGTTAATGTGAACCTAGATTTTAAAAATTATGATCTGTGTTTAAAAATACAGTAGCAGGTAAAATGTAGTGATGGTAACAGAGCATCATCAGAAGCAACTACAGAATAAAACAGTGTAAACGCCCCTATATTGTAACAGGACTTTCCTTTTCCGCAGTACCGCACAAGCATCTGTCCTCCTGGCACCCAGCTGGAGTAGGGAAGTATTATTATCTCCTAACAGACACACGAAAGGTCAATCCCTGTTGGCCCATCTCTTGTATTGTCTCAGGGGAGAGTAAGATGGTCATGCCTAGGCGGCGGCCCCCAATCAAAGATCCTGGCCGCTCTGTGCTAAGTGCTGTCCAGACACAGAGCAGAGGGCGGGCAGTGCCCAGAGAGCTCAGACAGACTAAGGCGGGGGGAGGCCTTGGGCGGACGAGAGAACCGTAGAGCGAGCGGAGCTGAGCCGAAAAGCTGAAGTTGCGCTCGGAACTCGTGCCGATTGCGTGTGATTTGTAGGGGTTTGACCCAGGCAGGTTGCGACTGGGCTCTGCGCCTACATGAGAAGTCTCTGTCCACCCCAGGCCAGGTCCCTGGACCTAGGGGCTGGGTGTGCAGGGGAGGCAGAGGCAGCAGGTGGGCGGGGAGGGGGAGGGAATGAGTGGGGCCTCGGCTCTGCTCCCCTGTGCTCTGGGCTGTGCAGCAGAATTGGCTCCAGGGAGCCGGAATTTGCTGCCGGGTCCAGCTGTGATTCCAGTGGGGAGAACGTGGCCTTCGCACATGCCTGATGAGCAGAGGTTTTGTAAACTGGGGAACTGTGTGGGCCTGGGATAAGCTGGCAGGAGGAGCATCACCGCTAGCGCTTGTGGTAACACAAGTCATCAAGCCCTGGCATCCTGCTTCCAAACCCTGTTCTTCATCCCTGCCACGAGGAGGGCATTGAACCGGGATGGGAACACATGCCTGGCCGGCTCCCCCCGCAGCGCTGACAATACACAGCAGGGCGGTTCACCGTTTCCTCGCGGCATTGGGGCTATTTGCCCTTCACGCTCCGGTTCTGGGCTGCTGTTTGGATTTTTTACTTCTGGTGAGCTTTGCGATTTGCTTTTAATTCAAATGTGCACTTCCCATTGTCCCAGAAGAAACGCAGCTGCCGCATGTTGCTAGCAGCATGTGGGTGCCAACTGGACCTTCCTGTGGTGTGTGAAGAGAACGGCATTTTGCAGACACACAGGGGGTGTCAAAGACCATCCAGCGTGGCCAGTCTCTTTCCTTGCCACTGCCGTGGCTTGCTCTGCAGCGACGGGACCCTAATTCTAGGTGTGCTTTAAACGTGGCCTGTAAAGAGAGATGACGCAAGAGGAAGCAAACCACTTCAGCGGCAAGGCTGCCAGGGACTCAGTGGGCATGGAAGGGGATAATAATGGGGGATCTGAACCCACAGCCGCGCTTGGGGAGGTGGAGTTAAAAGGACAAGAGAATCCTGGTAAAGGGAGGGGGACAAGGAGGCTTAATGGGGAGGGGGCAGGGTGGGGGGAAGAGAGATCAGAGGCAGGAGAGGGAAAGAGATGGGCTGGCGTGCGAGAGACAGCGGGAAGGGGAGGGCCAGGGCGATGCACAGCAGATGGAAGGGGAGTTAGGGGGAAGGGACGGGGTAACACAGGAGAGAATACGGGGTTCGGTGGAGGAAGAGGCAGATGAGAAAGAGCCCGAAGAGGAGAGAGGGGCTGCATTGTACAGGGGGGAGGGAAGAGCTGCAGATGGATCTGAGAGACCAGAACAAGGCGGTGGGGTGGGGGGAACCAAACACAGAGCCAGGCGCTCAGGTCAACAAACCGCAGTTATTTGTGCTGCTCTGTCTTTCTCATGCGTCTACGTTCAGGGGACAGGGACGGATTGTCTCTTACGTGATGGGCCTGTAAGAGGATTCACTCACCGCTGTGGAACCTCCTCGTGGCTGGGCCGGGGATCAGCCCTCATCTGGACTAGCACCCCCTTCCGTGGCTCGCCGGCCCCGCAGCCCTCTCGCTCTCCAGGGCTCGGGGTGCTCTCTCTCCGGGACTCCACCCTCCAGCCCGGTCACTGCAGATTTCCCCTTCTGGGGGAGCCAAGTCCCGCCGGACGATCTACCCGTGTGCCGTCTCCGGCAGGCTTCGGTAATTCCCGCTCTGGGCTACTTTCACAGTGGCTGCTAGGGGAACCCAGGCCTGCGGCCATCTAGCCTGCACAGTCTCAACACTCGCTGCTCATTCCTTGGGCTTCTTCCGACTCCCCGGTTTGTGCCCAGAGGTGAAAGCAGGCTCACGCCCTGCAGCCCCTTTCTGCCCTCAACTTCCAGGCTTTTTACAAGTCCACCTGCTCCTGCCCAGCCAGACTTTATCTTCGGTTAGTGCTCGTTGGTCAGGCCTGAGTCTGCCCCACCTGCGGTCCATAAGGTTCACGACCCTTTCTGAGGCACTTTAACTCCATCAGTGCTGGGCGTGGGGTGACCACCCCACCACAGGGCCCGACCCGGCTCCTATTAACAACAACAGTGGGTAATTGAGGCATGGGTACCCGTCTCCAGACCAGTTCCCTACCCAACCCTGCCTCGTGTACTGCCCATCCTGTGCACCTCCTCCTGCATTGCAATGCGTTTGCCCGAAGGGTGAACAGACACCCTACACTCGGTCGTTTTCTGACTGAGTGCTTTGTTTGGCAGCTTGCATGTTTTTGGTGGTGTTTGTTCGGACTGGAACTTCGTGAATGCTTTTTGCAATCCAGCCCCTGAAGGGTTGTTCACAGGTGCCTGCAGTAGGAACAGAGAAGAAAGGAGCATCGTTGCAACTAGTATTCACTCTGCACCTGGACTAATTTAGCCCGCGGACCAGGCTGGGCTGGCCAAGCAGCAGCTGGCATGGGCAGCTTCCTGAAGCTGGGTAAATTGCTCTCACTTCTGAGATCTTACTTCTGTGCTGCAGTTTCATGGATGTTAAGCATGTTGTTAAGGCAACCCGTGTGTGTGTGTGTGTGTGTGTGTGTGTGTGTGTGTGTGTGTGTGTGTGTGTGTGTGTTTTTCCTGCCTTCTTGTGGATAACCTTGGGAAGTCACTTAACCACACGATGCTTCATTTTGCACAGCTACCAGGTAGATCGCTATCATTTCACCTACCTCCCAGGGGGGCTCAGCTAGTTTGGAGAGCTTCCGGGCCCTTTGTTCGGCCCAGCTTCTGAACAGCTCCTTGACAGAGCAATGGGGTTTTTCTGTTAGCAAGTGGAGGGTCGATGGATCGTTGATCATTTGATGATGTCTGGAGCCCGGGTGCTTTGGAGCTGAATGCTAAATGTAAATTCCAAACCACATCAATAAATGATGAGGCATCATCGATGTCTGTAAAGCTCTTTGGGACCCTGAGATGGAAGAGCTTTCCCAAGTGCGAAGCAGTAGTAGTAGAATTGATGATGATTTCCCTGATACAGCACCCTTCTGTGTACAAAAATAGATGGAAAAATCAGCCTGACGGAGATCCATGTGTCCAATGGAAACGCATAGTCATTTGCCAATTTCTAATCCTGGCCCCGCTATTTCCAGAGGAGAAAATCAAAACAGTGTTTTGTTTAGATTCCTCTTAACTCGAAATAGCTGTAACTCCACTCAAGTCAGTGGAGATGCAGAGATCTTCGCTGGCTCAGGATCTGCTTCTCTGTCTTTGACGTATACAAGCAGGAAAGCCATGTTTGGTTTAGCTTAGGGCCAGATTCTACCCTGGGATGTGTACTATTGACTTCCGTGGGAGCCAGGCATTGTGCCCAAGAGCGGAAGATGCCATAGCGATTGGTGCCTACTGGTCATTATTGTGTGTGATGCAGCAGTGTCCAGTGACCCTGCTTGGGACCAGGGGTGCATTGGGCTGGGTGCAGCACTCACACACGAATAGGCGTGGGAGAACAAGTGAGTGTGATAAAGAAGAGGGTGAGGGTAACAGGAGTAAGATCACGTGGTTACGTTGCTGAGCTGTTGGACGGCTAGAGGTACCACATCCTCTCGGATACACATTTAAAACCGAGACCTTGTCTGTGCCAGCCACCAGCGTAGTGATGGTGATTCAGGCTTAACCTAGGCCTGGTTCTCCATTCCTCTTGTGCGGTCATTTTCAGTGGTGCAAAGTGGGTGTTGAGCACAGTGGTGTTTTAACTCACTTTGCCTCGCTCGCAGCGTTGCCAGTTCTCACCATTTTATCTTGAGTCTCTCGTTATTTGTTTTTTTTTCTTAAAGCCCCAGCTCCTGGAGTCAAGTGACTGGCTGAGAATCTCTGCATTCATTCAAAAAAAAAAGTGAGGTTCCAGCCTTCCTGGTTGTGGAAGAGAGCCCCCAAACCAGAAGGAAAATGAAAAGAATCCCACACTTGTTATTTTAAAATCTCATGGCTTTAAGCCAGTCTCAGGATGCTGTGATGTTTGAATGCCTGGGGTTAGCCCCAATTCTGGTGTAAACAGCCTCACAAGGTGCAAGGAAACAGAGAGTCTGGCTCCTAGTGTAGATGGGCAAAGAGGTTATTAGCAGGGGAGGTGCTTAGCCCTGCTTGGAACTAGAGTAAATACAGTGATTACGATCAAGGTATTTCTTCACACAACGCAAAGTCAACACATGGAACTCCTTGCCAGAGGATGTTGTGAAGGCCAAGACTATAACAGGGTTCAAAAAAGAACTAGATACATTCATGGAGGATAGGTCCATCAATGGCTATTAGCCAGGATGGGCAGGGATGGTGTCCCTAGCCTCTGTTTGTCAGAAGCTGGGAATGAGTGACTGGGGATGGATCACTTGATGATGATCTGTTCTGTTCATTCCCTCTGAAACACCTGGTATTGGTCACTGTCGGAAGACAGGATACTGGGCTGGATGGACTCAGTATGGCCGTTCTTATGGGGCAAAAGTTGGATCTAAAATGTGGCTCAACCCAAACTGACAAGCCAGGAAAAATCACTTCCCCATGTGCAGTGACACAGGGATTCTGTTACAAGACAGAGTATGTGCAGGCAGCCTGCGGTCACAAGCAGGGGGTGGTTCAAGGTGACATCCTTTGGCTCTTAAACCTGGGGGGCTCTGCTGTCCACAGACTCCCCTGGGGCAAGGCGAATGCCCAGCAAGCCATCTGGTTTTGACTGCTCTGCATCACTGGAGCAATGCAAAGCTGTTGGAGCAGAAATCTCTGACATGCTGAGCAGACTCACTGCAGCAAAGAAGTGCTTTTGAAAAACGACTCCCAGAAAAAACTGCGGCTTGGCCTGAGCTCAAAGGCCCCACGCCTTAGAGACCGCGGGGCCAGTTTCCTGTGTGCGCCGTAAAGGCGTATCGCAGTCTCTGCATGGCTCCCAAACGAACACTAACCCCACTCCACGTGCTCTCCAGCAAGCCCTCGCTGTATAATTCTGTATAATTAGAGAAGTCAGCCCTGTGTTTAGAGAAATGGAAAAGATCCAGTTTCTAGAATCCCCTTTGGGGTGTGGTTCTGAGCGGGGCTACGCTGGCTGGTACTTTGTGGGCTTTTCAGTCGGAGTCGGCCAGGGAGTCCCTGCACGGCTCTGCTCTGGGACGGGTGCTCGGGTGTTACCGGTGTACAACTTCCTTTGTGAAACGAACGCAACGTCTGGTCACATGCTGTGGGCCACATCCTGGCTGGTGCTGGAAAAGAGGCGGCCAGATGGGTCCGGATGGGGCGAAAAGGCCCCGACTCCCCACCAACCTGAACTTGTAAAAGGTGCTTTAGGAGTGGCTCCCTGGAGAGGATTTCCAAGTGGACTCCAGTATCAGAGGCATGATCTATTCCCTTTAGCCTGCTCTGGGCTCAGCCCCATGTCCTGCTCGGGCTGCTTACGCTGGCAGGAATCACCTGGGGGGGAAGTGGTGCTGTGCAGGTATCGCGGTAGGGCAGGACACGGGGGCAGAGTTACAGAGGCTTTTGCACAAGTAATGCCCCCGCTGGGCATGGTGCTGCTGCAGATGCCAGACTCTAAGCCTGGATTTTCAAATGGAAACTCAGAGTCATCGTCTCTGCGCAAATTCTCTGAAACTGCCCCGGCTGCTCCCCTCGTCCCAAAGCGGGGACTCTCCATCCCCCTGGAGGCACCAGCCAAAGCTGCCAGGAGCCCTGGGAGGAGAGCAGGAAAGCTGTTGTGTTTGCTCTGCCTCTCGCTCAAACCCACGCCTGGGCAGAATAACAGCAGCACGCAAGCCTGGGGTGAGGTGGGCTGCGTTAGCCAGCTGGTCTCCCGCGTGCCCCTGTAAAGTCCTGGCTTAGCCCGGCTCTGCAGCGGCGAAGCAGGCAGGGCAGGGCGAAAGGGTGTGATGCGCAGGCAGTAGGGCTGGGCGGCCTATCGGGACCAGGCGCTGGTAGACAAGAAGAAAGCCGCGAGTGGTGACAGTCTGGTGTGGGAGAAATGGGCTGCGGGGACACTGCTACTTGAGCCCCAGCCAAGGGGGAGTTTTTGTGTTCAAAGCCTTGGGAGAAGTCGTGCAGATGGCGAAGAGGTGCCCAGACCAGATACCACAGTGATGGGCATGATGTAAGATCTGGAACAGAGGGGAATAGTTGCCATGTTACTGTGCCCCGCCCAAGGGAGGACTTGGTTTGTGTGATGCTTGGTGGGGAAAGCCCCCCCATGGTGACAGAGGAGAGAGACACTTTCCCACACTTTAGGCAGCAGGAAGTCCGGTTCCCAGAGCCAAATTTTGCTGCCATGTGGACGGGCTGCCAGAAGGATCCCGCGTGCCTGAGTTCCAAGCTGTCTGCAGTCCCTTGTACTTCCCTTCCCTCTCCCCCCGTAGACCACTCTGCCCAGGACACACGTCATCTCTGTAAGGACCCTGGGCAGGGCCCCGGGAGTCCGTGTATAAATACGGGCCCCTAGCTCTGCTCCACATTGCCCCAATTTGGGGGAGCCTGTGCTC
The DNA here is from genome assembly GCA_037349315.1 of Chelydra serpentina. Lineage (NCBI taxonomy): Eukaryota > Metazoa > Chordata > Testudines > Chelydridae > Chelydra > Chelydra serpentina. Next base: position 40,201,399 of record JBAIAC010000028.1, on the reverse strand, counting down.
TGGCCTCTCTGCAGGTTTGGGGGGAGATGGGACAGGAGCAAAAAACGGGGCACCCACATTTTATAGCTGCCCACAATGGTCATTGCTTATGAGGCCCTGCTCTGTACAGCTGTGTGGATGCTTGTTTCACATCCTTAGGATCCTTTGGTGTCAATAAGTGTTGTTTTCCGGGGAGGGATAGCTCAGTGGTTTGAGCATTGGCCTGCTAAACCCAGGGTTGTGAGTTCAATCCTTGAGGAGGCCATTTAGGGATCTGGGGCAAAAAATCTGTCAGGGGACAGTACTTGGTCCTGCTAGTGAAGGCAGGGGACTGGCCTCGATGACCTTTCAAGGTCCTTCCAGTTCTGGGAGATTGGCATATCTCCATTTTTTTTTCTTTTAATGACAGTGGGACAAGGTGAGGGAGGTGAGATCTTTTATTGGACCAATATCTGATGGTGAGGGAGACAAGCTTTGAGCCACACACAGCTCTTCTTCAGAGCTGGGTAAGGAACTCCCAGCAACACAGCAAAATGCAAGGTGGAACAGTGTTGAGCATAAGGAATTAGCACATATTGAAAGGGACCATTCAAGGTACAGTGGCCCATTAACACCTCTGCAGTCAGAGGACAAAAAGAGGGGGTTAGTGGGTTACAGATTGTTGTAATAAGCCATAAATGCAGCACCTCTGTTCAGTCCGTGATTTTTGTGTCTAGCAATTTAAGCTCCCAGGCTCGTGTTGTGCATTTTGGGGGTTTCCTTTGGGGATGAGGACTGAGAGGTCAGCTATAGAGCGATCACTTTGTGAAAAGTGTGTGCACCCACAGGTGGCAAAGTGTTTTTGTCTTTTATAGTATCAGAGGGGTAGCCGTGTTAGACTGGATCTGTAGAAGCGACAAAGGGTCCTGTGGCACCTTATAGACTAACAGAGGTATTGGAGCATAAGCTTTCGTGGGTGAATACCCACTTCATCGGATGCAAGCAGTGTCTTTTATAATTTTCCTGTGCTTTAGGGGATCCATTAAAACACCTGGAGCATATAAAGGATGGGGTTATACCTGTTTCAAATGGATCACTACTTCTGAATTCCAGTTTCCTCTTCTAGAATATATAATCCCTTCATAGGAAGAATGACGCCGTACTCCATGCATGCAATGGGTGTTGCCAACTCACATGAGGGTCGATGTTTTTCTTCAAGCCCCAGCTCCAGGAGTCAGGAATTAGATAAGAATCTCAATTTCGTGGCGGTGGGTTTGGTTTGTTGGTAATGAAAATTTTTGCTCTAATGGCTGCAGTGAAAAGTTTGAAAATGTGACTAGAGCGACCCAAAGATGGCTCAGGAAGCAGAAGGCAAATAAAAAGAACCCAAAACTTAAGTAGTTTTGTAAAACAAAACAAAAGAAAAGAAAAAACAACCTCATGATTTTTAATCCAATCGCAGGAAGTTTGGGGAACCTGATTCATTATTTCTAAGTGTTTGGTGCTGGAGATACTTTTCTTCTATTATGGTTATTTACTGGTAAAAATTCCTCACTTTTCCATAGTGTACTTGTTTAAAGGTAGATTTCCCCAGATCTCGTTTCAATGTAAACTCTTTCTTTCACAAACAAATTGCGTGAACAAAAGCTGAGATGTGATGTCTGTGGTTTTTATATGCTTATGTATCCAGGTTAGTTACCTCTCTCGGAAGTTGTTCCCCTTCTGAAAGTAGAGGTTGCAAGTTTCAAAACCAAAGTGAGTGTATTACACATGCACACGCCCGTTCTTTCTTGAGCATCACTGACTGGGCCACTGTGGTTAGTCGGTCCAAAATGTTTAATTATATGTTGTCATATATATATAAATGCACCCTTTTCAATCAGTTCCTCAGCTTAACTTCCGCCTCATGTTTTCTATATTTTTCATCTAGTTGGTCCTTTGGGATCTATTTTAAAATTTAATTTGCACTGCGTTTTATGAGATGCGCCCTAGAAATGATTTCATACATAAATCAATGCATTACGGAGTTACAATAGAGAAAATAGAAAGTAGGTATACTGTATAAAGCTGATTGATCGAGTTTTTTGTGAGCAACAGTTGCATAGCCGGATGCCTATTTTTAGATTTGTATGTGATCTGTGTTATTTCCCCTCTTTTGTCCACTGCTCTTAACATCTGTGTCACTCTTACTATTCCAATTATGGGTGTCTCTGTTCAGGACCCCATCTCTTTTGCAATGAATGGATGTGTTTAGTCTCATTTCAGATACTTCTCCATCGAGTCACAGTGTGAAAACGTGACATCTCTTGTTCACAGGCTCATCCACAAAGAAAAGGTTTTTAGTGCAAGGTTTGGAGAAGAAGCTGCAGTAAAGGTTGACTTTAGCAGAGGAAGGATCATGTACTGAAAAATAATGTCAGTGTTAACGGGTTGGCATTTGTGCATCAAGAAGTGAAAGTCTAATCTAGTCTAGTTCCTACACTGGGGCTGTGGGTTAAAGAATGACCAACTTCCGTTCTGGAGCAGGAAATGTGAGTTGACGGTTACTGACGAGTCTTTCACATGCTGTCCAAACAGACTGCGGGAATTGATTAATGGCAAAGGAAAAACAGCTTTTTGGTCTGTAACTTTATTCACCATCCGGGTGATTTGGAAGAAAAGGGATACTTAGAAAGAGGCCATTGGGGTATGTTTCTATTAATAAATATGTGTTTGTAAGAAATTCAGCAGGTGCAGAAAGGAGGCCATTGGAGAGAGATTGTTGTATTGACCTGGAAAGTTTGAAATGGAACTCTCCTTTCCTGTCCTCAATCCCATGAACACCCCAGTTGTTGTTACAAGGCGGCTCATGAAAGTTGGGCTGGTGGCATTTAAAAAAATGCTATTTTCTTTTTAGAAAAAGTGTGCCAAAGACCTTGTTCTGAAAAAAAATGTAAAGAATTCCATCGATTTTGCAAATGGATACAGGACAGGTCTCTTTGTCTGACTCCTCGTCAGCCTCCGGAGTCCCTCGGTCTGTCCCCTTGATGTGTCAGTCATTTACTTACCCGTTCCTTACGTCCTCTGTGACTGTTTCCCATGGCTGTACACACCCTGGTGCCCATACGCTGCATGGTCGGGTGTCTGTACCTGGCGCTAGCTGAATAGGGTTTGGGCAGCCGTACAGGCGAAGGCAGGTTCCCTGCAGAGACGGAGCAGCTTTGCCCGGGGGTTATTTTCTGTGCTTTCTCACTCTTTGTATCTGCACCCGACCAACGGCAGAGCCTTGCGCCTGCCTGGCTGGGCAAAACGAGTTTGTGTTTCAATGGAGTAATGCAGCTGGCGGCCATGTCCAGATTGCAGGCTAGCGGATTTGAAGCCACGTTGTTCCCTAGTGGGCTTCCTAGGCTACGATATGGTGGCCACCATCTTGGACAACACAGCGAGGGCCTCCTTGGCTCGGCCCAGAGAGGGACTTGGAACGCACACAGACCACTGGGTCACAGTCACATGGCTTCAGACGTGCTGGCCCGGATTCAGTGCAGCTCTCAGGATGTTAAGCTACCTTGACTGAAACACACCCTCTGTCTGTCCAAACATATCCCTTGAGACAGCTCCCTGCTGCCCCGCACATGTTACCTCTCGCCCCGTGTCTGTAAGCATGATGCTCATGCTCCCTCTAGCTGGCCAAGCAAGCTACCCCGGGAAGTACTAATGCAGTGTGCCTCTGTGCTGGCCTTCCCTTCGTGAGCGCCGGCATGTGGCCTCCGGGTGAAGGTGAGGAGAGACGTGTGAACCCAAAGCAGTCCTAGCGACCCTGCTGTAATAAGGGGACACAGGCCCTTGTATTTTTCAGCAGAGCTTAAAAATATCCTGTCGGTGCATGTTCGCCAGGAGCCATTCGCTCAGCGTTGTGCAAAAGGACGGTGACCAGAGGCTGCTTCATCTTCTCCTACAGAGAAGCTCCAGGTTTCTGCTGCTGACCTAGCTTGGCACTGTCCCCGTGGGCAGCCCTGATTCCTCACCTGGCAAAGAGAGATCAGCACTGAATTTCTTTGGGGTCACTGATGTAGAAAATTGCTGAGCTTTATGGTTTGTTTTGGTCTGCCTGGCGGAGGCTGTGGGGCGGGACCAGATCCTTCAATGGGAAGACGCTTCGCCTCGTGATCTGTACAGGATGAGTGTTGTCACCGGGTTGGGAAACGTTACTCCATGGAGCAATGTGTGTACGCTTGTACGTTTAATGCAGCCCAGTGTCAACACCGGCCATGTCTGTGACTGTGACCCACCTCTGTCTTTCAGCGGGAGTCTCTTGATTTTCCCTGGAAGAAGATAGTGATTTTGGTGCTGAGGTAGCCAAGCTCCTTTGTGCTCCAATGTCAGCTGACTCCGTAGAGTCGGCTTCTAACTGTATAATTGCTTTAATGCAGTTGCTTCTCCTCTACCGTCACAATTCTGTTGGTGCCGTCTGCTGATGTAATAGCAAGAGGCTGCATCCTTTACAGCAGGAGGTGTCTGTGGTGTGCAGGTTAACAGAGCTCAGCAACAAAACAAAGACTTTTGAAATCTTCTTTCAGGGCTTAAAAAGCCTCGTCGCCAGCCCTGTTAGATCAGCACCCTTTGACACACGCCGGAGAGCAAAGACATATTTTTGATGCCTGTCTTGCCGTCCTACCAGTTTGCAGTTATAATTTGCGTCAGGTTCATAAAAATACTTCTCTCTAACTGGGTGGCATCTTGTAACTGAGGAATTCAGGTTCTCCTGGGTCATAGCTGTGCCGTGGGCTAACAGTCAAGTCTGTTTACAGAGACTTGACCTGCATCTTTCAGTTTCACTTTGAAGGCTTTGCTCTAAATCATCTTCTGGCTTGTGGCAGCTGGCTGGGTTGTGTTCTGGTGAAGTTATTCAGCAGTATGGGTCCCTGGGCCAATGAGGGCTGCAGTTGATACAGGGAGGACTGGATGGAGTGATTTGATGCCCTTGGAAATGATGTGGTGCTATCCTTTGCTGAAAAAATGTAAACTGACCTGCGACATTGTGATTTTGTGTCTATTTCATGCATGTGGGTGGGCGGCTTCCATTCGGGCTTTAGGGGATGCTGTTCTAGAGCTCCTTGAGAGCAAACTAGAAAGCCCTAACCCCCTATCCAGCCTCCCTGGCTGGCTGGGCATTGCAGAGTCTGTGGTTAAGGGATCACACTTCTTACTGCTTTGGGAAAAAGGAATGTAAAACACTCTTGGCTCTTGGTACCGAAAGGCCTAGCCTGGCAAACCCTTGTGAGTATTTTGCACTTGTGCTGGTGGCTGGACTAGAGGGCTAAGAGCTCAGATCCGTGGGTCTGTGAAGTTTCCCCACATACAGCTGAAGGTCTGTTCCTGAAAGGTGCTGGGTTTCCTGAACCCTCCTTGTAGGCCGGAACCCCCGGGGGAACCCTGCCATCCAGGTGCTATAAATAAGAAGGGGCGGTTACAGCAGATGCTTTGTTGAATGTCATTAAAATCAGAAGAGGCCCCTTCGAGCAGAAGAGCTGAGGAAATGCTGGGCTATTTTTAGGCGCTCAATAACACCAATTGTTAGAGCTGGTCAGGTATAAAAGCCTCTCATAAGAAGGGCTCGGGTTCATTTTTAGACCTTGAAGTCTTTATAATTCAATTGACACCAGTTCCTTTAAAGATGCCCATGCTGGGATGTGCTCTAGAATCTCTCATTGCTAACTGGTAGTCAGCCACCTAACGGGGAGAGAAGAATTTGGCTATTGTCAAAGGAGGCCGGGAGGGTTGAACTAGTTTTGGAATCCGGGCTCATTTCCAGGATTTTTCCCCTTTTGACTCGCAGTGAATCCCTGCAGCCCCGTTACACTGCTTCTGCAGAATAAAAGACTCTTACGGTGGGCATGAATTACAGTCATCCCCGCCACCAGAGCAGTAGAAAGGAGTCTCAGTGTGAAGGAGAATGGAGGCTCAAGACTTCAGTTTAGCATCAGATTGACTGATTTGCCTTACTTGGCACTGCAGCAAACATCGTTGCGTGCTCAGAGCAATGTGTGTAAGGGCTGGTTTGCTCAGGAAGCAGCTTGGCTCAGAGAAAGTCAGACTCTATTTTTGTGTGTGCAGGATATAAAGCTGCAAGCCAGGAGAGTGACTTTTAGGGTGTTTCTGCCCATCGCTAGCAAGCATTTGGCACATTGTCACAGTGCACTCTGTTCGACTGAAATAAGAGAGCTGTCTGGGGACGCTAACCAGCGGCTGCGTTCAGGGCCACTTCCTGCCGTCAGCGCTCAGTGACGGCTGAGTAAAGGCTTCAGGCTCTAGCCATAAGTACGTGAAGTCAAATTCAGCTCCCGTCCCCTCACTCTCATCACACTGCTGTGAGTGTGGAAGGCTCTGACAGCATGGGACCGCTGACGCCGGGGGTGGGAGGGGAGGGCTGGAGGGGGAAGAATGGAGGGGTGGGAGGTGGGGTTGGCTTTCATCCCCTTACTGTTGCTGTGGTATCAGCATTGCCAAATCTAAGCATTCAGAGAGATTGGCCTGAAAACCGTGAGACATTAACAGCAATAAATATCAGGTTCTTTTGATTTGCTTTCTTCTTTCTGAGCTTTTGGGGGTCCCATTTTCAATCTCTTCTCTGCAATTGTGAAAGCTAGTAACTTCCTTTTGTTAAAAAAAACAATGCTAACTGAGATTCTCTCATCATCACATGACTCCAGGAGCAAGGGTCTTATGAAAAGCTATCACAAGACTTGTAATAAAACAAACACAAGAACATAACACAAGAAGTAGAGGCCACCAAATGAAATTAATAGGCAGCATGTTTAAAACCAAGAAAAGGAAGTGTTTCTTCACAGAACGCACAGTCAATCTGTGGAACTCCTTGCCAGAGGATGTTGTGAAGGCCAAGACTATAACCGGGTTCAAAAAAGAATTAGATAAGTTCATGGAGGTAAGTTCATAGGTCCATCAATGGCTATTAGCCAGGATGGGCAGAGATGGTGTCCTTAGCCTCTGTTTGCCAGAAGCTGGGACTGGGTGACAGGGGATGGATCACTTGATGATTGCCTGTTCTGTTCATTCCCTCTGGGGCATTGGCCACTGTCGGAAGACAGGATCCTGGGCTAGATGGACCTTTGGTCTGACCCAGTAGGGCCGCTCTTATGTTCTAAAATCAGAGGTGTTGGTTTCACAGATCCCTGCCTCGTTAGGGGAAACTGCACAGAAACCCCTGCTACAGTCCACAGAAGCTGTTGAGCGTCTGCGCTGGAGCTCCTTGTTCTGCGGTGGTTCACCAGACCTGCACCAGCCCATGTACGCTGACGGGGCCTCGTCCTGGGAAGTCTCCAGAATTAGGTCTTCCATGTGGCTGTGATTCATGCAGTATAACACGTCCTGCGTAATTCTCAGAAGTTACCCACCTGCGAGAGCGCAGAGGCTGTCTGGCAAACACCTCTTTTTTTCCAAGTTGCTAGTTTGTCTGGTGGGCTCATCATGTCTACGTCGAAAGGATTTTGCTGGCATCAGCGCACTGCCGGAGCTTGGCGGAATTCGTTGAGGGTTTTGTGCGGGGTGACACACACATTTCCAGAGAGCGATTTTGATGGCACCGTTTCAGCTGTTTGAGCTGATCGGCATTCCTGCACTACGCTGCATGAAAAGAACTCTGAATGGAAAGTCAGGTGGGGCAGTTAGACCCAGACTTTTCACAGGGCCTCTCCATTGCCAACGCAAAGCTCACCGAGGCGGCGGCTCAAAGCGTGTACGTGAAAAGCTGTGTGCACTGTGCACACGGCATGGAATTCCCTGCTTGCTGACGAGCCACATGAGGCCAGGCACCACTTACGGACCGAAACGGGGGCTTATCAGCATGTAGACCCCGTGCTAGCCTCCTGCAGGGATGGGGCTGGCAAGCTTGACTCAGTAGGTTGCAGAACCGGGTCCCGACGGAGCAGTGTTTTTCTGTTGGCACATATGCCAGTTCGAGGAAACTTGAAGTGAAAGATGGATATTTTTAAAGTGCTGTAGGATATTTTTAAAGTGCTGTAGATCTCATTGTTACTTGTCACATTAAAAATTAACCCCAAATGACTTCCTGATTGAGCCTTCCCCAGACGTTGGGACAGCCTGCGCAATGGGCGTTGTTCATCCTCTCACAGCCGTCTAGTCAACCTCACTTGGCCCCAAATGTACAATTTGTGAAAACCCAATCGGAGACGGGGTTTGTTTTGTTTTTAAAACCAAGTGGGAACAGTTGTGTTTAATCAAATGGAAAACCTCCTGGGGCTATTGCAGCCCTTGAAAATGAAACTAACTTGAAACCAATGTGAAAAGCACTTAATTGATTTCAGTTGTCCACAGTGGGGAAAATGCAAAAAAGTAAACAAGGAGCAATAAATGATGAGATTCACGCTGGATATTTAATTTTTTTTCATTTTAATCATCAGACTTGTTAGGAATAGGTAAACTCATTTTTGTTTACAACACATGATATAAATTAACAGCAGCCCCTTCATAAACTGAAAAAAAAAGGGAAAAAGGCAATATAAAAAGTATTTGATAGCCTTGTTCTATATACATAATAAAGCATGTTTTTCAGTGTAAAATCTTAAAAGTTAGTGCCACTTGAGATAAATTGGTACTACTGCCCTAGGCTACTGAAATTATTGAGTATTCTTTTTGACCGCAACCCTAAAAGAATAAATTGAAGGATCCATTTTCATCTTACTGGACACATGGACCTTCCAGTAATGTGAATTGGAGTTATTTTCAGGTGTTAAATAGGAAATAATATATCCTTATATTCAAGCTGATGAGATGTTATTGATAGAAGTTAGTTAAAAATGAGTAAACAAAAAATATAAATAATAGCAATGTTATCCTTAAAATAGCATAATCCAGAGGTATTTAATTTGTGACCGCATAGAGAAACGTTACAGAAAAGAAGTTTTCTAATATTTCTGTTTTTATAAAGGGAGCGGTGTACTGATTTCTAGTACCATGGCTGGCAAAATAACTGTCCACAGCACATTGCATTGTTGGCAAATGCGCAAATTGTATCGAGTGTATTTCAGTTTTCATCATATGATACCACTTCCTTTTTTGTGCTTAAGCGGAAGGGCCGTAGCACTCTTCTTACACAAAATGGCATTTCTGCCTCTTTGGTTGCCGTTTTGGGGAAGTATCCTTTGTTTGCTAACCGATCAGATGTATATACTGAAACACAACTCTACTCTAAGACGTCTCTAGTTCCAGAGTGAAATGTAATGAAAATCACTGCAAAGATTAAATAAACAGCATCGGTGGAGGGGCTGTTTAGTGTTACACCTTTCTCCTCACTCAGGAACAGGGCCAAGCTAATAGACTGAGGTTCATTTCTCCATTCGTTGTGATCCTTCCCCGACATCTATAATCTTTGAAAAGAATTTGGTATAAAATTTAATTTTTATAGCTCCTGTGATAAGTGTCTGATAATTGCTTATGAAATCCAAAATCTGGGCTGGAACTGGAGTCAGTTTTCCTATTTGTTGCTTTTTTGGTCCCCCTTTTTTTTGGCCTTTGTTCATTTTTGGCGCTCTCTAATCTGGCTAAAGGAAAAGCAGTGAATAGCAGAGTGGTTTTGCAATACCTTCGAAGCAATGCTGATGGCTAACACATTTTCTTTCACAATGGGAAAGGAGTTCACCTGAGCCACGCTGACTCCCAGAGGTCTCTGCCAAAGGGGCCGTATAAAAACACCTTGGCAAGGATAAAATAATCATTTGGGTTTTCTCTTCAGCAACAGCAATAATCTGGGGGGGGGGAAAGGAATGGCCTTAGATGGCAGGCAGTAAATTGTAAAGCTGTATCTTCTGATAGAGGAATTTAGTATGTACATGACAATGCTGCCATATGATCGAATATGCAGCTGTTATCAATTAGGTGATGGCTGATCTGGATGGAAAAAGGTGGAACAGTCATTGCTAGCGAGATACATTTATCAATGGGTTATAACGGGCTTGATTGTGCTCTCTCACCATTTTTACCCAGTGTGACCCCATGGATTTCAGTGGAGTTACTCCTGATTTACCGTAGCCCAGGTCTTGACCTAACCCTTAGCTACATTGCTCAGAGCGGTGAAAAATTCATACCCTGATAGTTAAGCCAACCTAAGGCCTGGTATAGATACTGCTCGGTCAGTGGAAGAATTATTCTGTCGACCTAGCTACTCCCTCTCGAGGGGGTGGATTATCTACGTCGAATGAAAAACCCCTTCGTCGCTGTAGCAAGTGGCCACTCTATGGCACTCCAGTGGCACATCTGTCTGTAGCTGTCTGTAGCATAGGGAAGCCTGTATTCTAAGCGAGAGCAAAATCAGGCCCAGAGATTTAACAATCGCTCTTGCCATAAATTGTGGCCTCGGTGTGTCTGGAGGTGTGATTTATTGCTAGGCGTTTGGGTTTCAAGTGTTGAAAGGGATTATTGTGTTGATCTTCCTTTCCATCCTGCAAGATTCCTAGTTAGAGCTGGGAACAGCTGGTTTGCTTTCCTCCTGCCAAGTGGCAGGCTTCCAGAGGCCTCGTAAATCTTGTCAGCTCGCATCACATAACAAGCCTCGAACAGAGCAGGCTCAGTGTCGGAGTGTCATTCCAGCAGGATTGTTTTAGACTAGTGCAGATGAACTACCACTACTGGTAAATACCGCGCCTTGCAGCAGCTCTAAAACCATGACCGCTAGCCTGTCCAGGCAGCTTGTTTTCCACGCTAAAGGAAGAGAGGGCGTGTGGACCAGGGCGGCTAGCGCTTAAAGCCGTCAGGATGATTTGGTTGTTTCTGTAGGCAAGCTGGTGCAAAGGAAGTTTCGCGCCCTAGGCAAAACTTCCTTGCACCAGCCCTGCACACCCCCCCAGCTAATGCTACCACCAGCTCCCCCACGGGCTGCAGGAGCTCACCCCCCCCCCCCCCGCCCATGGGCTGCGGGCGCTGAGTGTGAAGCCGGGAGGCAGGGGGGCGGTTCGCCGCGGCTGCCTCCCGGCTCCAGGCTCAGTGGCTGAGGGTGGAGCCAGGAGGCAGGAGGCAGCTGCCTGCCGCCCCCGAAATCCTGGCACCCTAGGCAACCACGTAGGGTCACCTAGTGCTAGCGCCGGCCCTGTCTGTAGGCTGTTGTGTGACCGTGGGCATGTCACGGAACCTCTGGTTCACCCTGTAAGATGTGCGTAGTAATGTTCACCTACACGGCGGGAGGATTGTAAGGCTGATTGTAATGAGTCATTCATTGGTACCGGGCTTTGAAATCCTCAGGTGAACATTGCTATGGAAGTGCAGAGAGCTGTGAGTCACTAATGTGATTTGTAAAGGGCTCCCGGCGTAACCTGGATTCGGTAGCAGCCAACCTCAGGGGAAGAAGTGGAACTGATGAGTCGTGGTGGGGAAGTGAGTCTCAGTTCTTGGTTGGGTGCCTCAGATACAACATTTGAAAAAAAAATTCACTATCTGATTTGTTGTTCTGCTTTTATTTTCCTTCAGGAAAAAACCAAAGTGGTTGAACCCCTGGACTACGAGAATGTGGTCCAGCAAAGGAAAGCCCAGATCTACAGCGATCCTCTCCGCGATCTGCTCATGTTTCCGATGGAGGATGTGTCTGTGAGTTTGTGCTGGCTCCTTCTCGCGTACAAGGCCTAACCCACCCCTCCGCTAACCCACTCTCACGCTGGGGAACCCGCTTCGATTTCAGTGTCCACTTCCACACTGATTTCAGAGGTGTTACAGCCAGGTCAAGTGGGAGTGACCAGGCCTTGAATCAGACCCAGAGGGTTTATTATTTTCACTGACCATTAAGGGCCCGTTTAACTATGACATCTCTTTTTCTATCTCCCCTCCCCACAGATCTCGGTGATAGGTCGCCAGCAGAGGACCGTCCAGTCTACGGTGCCAGAAGACGCCCAAAGGAAGGCTCAGAGTCTCTTTGTCAAAGAGGTAGGATGCAAAGGCCTTTGACATGCAGCGTCGCGGCGCCTTGTCCGTCCGGGGAAACGCTCTCCGGGCGGCTCTGCAGCTAAGGCTGCAAGGTGCTTTGCTGGCCTTGTCCGTGACACAAGGGGGATGCAACTCCAGGCCTGGGGGCGGGGGGGGGCTCTTTTTTGTATCTGCCAGATGCAGTTTATGAGTCACCTGCTGCCCCCAGCTGTGTGGGGTGCCGTAGGCACCCGCAAGGCCTTACATGGGAGGGGGGCAGGCAGAGGCTTCACTGCTTCGGCCCGTGGTGCCCCAGAGCCGCGGGAGAGGGTCCTGGGTTGCCTCGGCCGGAACGAGGCTGGGGAAGGGAGACGCCCGAGAGCAGCTGCTCTGAGCAGCACCGAATGGAAAATGACCCCTGGGTTGCTCTTGAGGCAGCAGCAACTCCCCTTGGCAGCTGCAGCTGCGCCCTGGAGGGTGGTTCCCAGGCAGCTGCGGGTGGGGACCAGCTCCCGCAGGGCCAGAGTGGGGGGGAAGGGGGAACCCCGGCAGAGGTGCCATTGGTGGGCGGCTGTTTCGAGACCCCTTTCAACGAGCCCGGCTCTCGGAGGCAGGTGCTCGGCGCAGTCTGAAAATCGGGTTCCACGAAAGTGCGTCCGGCAGGGCGCTCAGCAGCGCTGGCCGGGTCTCGGAGCCGCGGCCTAGGTACGCGCAGATTCCAGCGCCTGGGCACCTGGCAAGGGGCTGGTGTGCATTGTGACCAGTGTCCTGTCCGGGCGCACCTCGTTTGGTGCAATGAGGAGGGTGGGGCTGCCCTTGGGAGTATTACATGGGGGAGGGCCCAGAGGCGAGGGACCGAGAGCTCAGAGAAGGGGCCAAGCAGGAGGGAGCGCCTTGGGGAGGGGATGCCCCAGAGTGGGGAAGCGGCGAGAGGTCCCTCGTTGAGCTGTGGGGCCGGATCCGGCTGGGGAGAGGAGGAGGCAGTCGTGGGTCCCCCGGCCAGAAAGGGCTGGAGACCTAGAGCAGCAGAGGGAGATGCCTGCTGGCTCTCCGAGCCAGAGAGCTGAAGCCATTGGGCCAGAGAGGTTGAACCTGCCGATGTCTCTGGGCAAGAGCTAGAAGCAAACCCGGGACAGAAGCAGGGTGGAGGAGCCCCCCAGCTAGAGGGACTGGGCTGAGGCATAGCGAGGTAGCTGCACCGGTCGAGCCATGGCCGTCCACAGGAGGGCAGCCCATGGAGGGCTTGTGACATGGTGGGGAATGTGTGCAGGTGACCGGCCCCCTTGGAAGAGGGAAACTGAGGCAGGGGCCTCTTGCAGAGTCACCCTGAGGCCAGGAGGGGGTGCTCTGGAAGAGGCCATCCTATCACATGTGTATCTAGGGCTCAAAGGAATCCTGTGTTGTTTAGTTTCCCCAGTCCAGGATAAATGAGACAACTCCGCAAAGTCTTTGTCCAACCTATTGTGTATGTTTGTTACCTTAATGCCAGCCTCAGCGTCTCACTGGTAGCTCTTAATTCATAAGAGTTGTGCATGTTTTTGCTTAGCGTGCCGTGATTTCAAAGAACGTGCATCATTCTCCTTACAGTGCATTAAAACGTACCACTCAGACTGGCAGGTGGTGAACTATAAATATGAAGAATACTCGGGTGACTTCCGAATGTTGCCGTGGTAAGTGTCTCTCTCTTCTGGGATACTAGGAACTCTTAATAACCTTGCTAGACTGGGGTTTGATCAGGTCTAAGTTTCAGCTTAGAAAAGAGACGATGCTAGGGGAAATGATAGAGGTCTATAAAATTGTGACTGGTGTGGAGAAAGTGAACAGGGAAATGTTATTTACCCCTTCACCTATCACAAGAACCAGGGGTCACCCACTGAAATTACTAGGCAGCAGGTTTAAAACAAACAAAAGGAAGTACTTCTTCACAGAATGCACAGTTAACCTGTGGAACTCATTGCCAAGGGATGTTGTGAAGGACAAAAGTATAACTGGGTTCAAAAAGAAACTAGATAAGTTAATGGAGGGTAGGTCCATCAATGGCTATTGGCCAAGATGGTCAGGGATGCAAACCCATGCTCTGGGTGTCCCTAGTCTCTGACTGCCAGAAGCTGGGACTGGACATCATTATGGATCATTCTATAATTGCCCTGTTCTGTTCATTTCCTCTGAAACACCTGGCATTGGGCACTGTTAGAAGACAGGTTACTGGACTGGATGGAGCATTGGTCTGACCCAGTGAGGCCGTTCTTATGAAATATTGTTATTGATCCAATAATCCACTAATGTTTTCTGTTCCCTGATGTTTGTCCCACCCCTGTATCTTCTCATGAGATTTACTTACCCTTTACGTAGGGTTTGCAAGCCAGAGGTCTGTGTCACTCAGACTGTATCAAGGAACTGCAGGAGACATTACAGGGGTTCGTTCACATTGTATCTGTCAATGTGCAAACATCCTCCTTCCATCAGCTGCTATGACCGGAAAAGCCTAAATTCAGGGCATGTGGCAGAATAAGTAGCTTCAGCGCAGTCTGCTCATCGCGAATCAGGAACCCCATTGTCTCTGAATGCTGACATTCACAGCACGCTGTACAGCATGTTCCTTGCTCAAGTCAATCCTGCTTCTGCCTAACATGGTGGGGAAATCCCCATCCTCTGGGAATAAGAATATCGCCATCCACACTGGCAATGCTTAAGAGAGTTTGTGCATTAACATGCCAGCCCTGGGCGTTTTTCCAGCCAAAGGCTAATCTCGTTTAGGGCCTCCATCTTCAGACAAGCACATGCATGTCTGATTGATGGGTAGTTATGTGCTGGGTGGGGCCAGTTTTGCCCCCCGCCCCCTTCTCAAACTGCTGCAGACAAAGCTCTCTGATATGCTGACAGCCTTTTCTTGCTAATTGACTCCTTGCGCTGTGAGTGGTTTTGAGTTTGAAACGTTTTGGTGTCCTGAATTGAGACGAAAAGTCAAAATCTGGAAATTTTTGTGAACCAAAAAAACTGGAAAAAATCATCGGCTCAAGGGGATGAAAATGTTTTTGTTCTGGAATTGTGAACATTTTGTTTGGATTTCAACCTTTTTCGTTTTAACCCTTTTCAGTCTAATTGGCTTGAATTTTGAAACAGAGAGTCATTCTGAACTGGAAAACTGGAATTTTTCATTTTGAAAATGTCCAGAAGAGGTGGCTTGACAATTTCAACACCTTTCCCCAAACACATTTCTGGTCAGGAAGTTCGTCAGAAAGGGCCTTGTCTTGCAAACAGTTTTGGTTTCCACGTTCATGGGAAAATGCCATGTCAAAAAATTCCAGACCAGCTCGACATGGAAGCGGCCTGCTCCATGCAGGTGACGTGAAAGCCAGGCACGAGCGGATGCCATTGGTGCTTGAATTACATTCAGTTTGCACATGCTCTCGCAATCTGATCTTTGTTGGGTTTTGCAAAATAAATGATGGGCCGGTCTCTTGACTCAGTCCTGCTCATGAGAACCAGCAATAACTGCACTGAAGTTGGTGAAGTTACACTAGTGTAACAAAAACCAAAGTAAAAAGCCACCCACCTCCAGCCCCTGTGGATAAAACACTGCTTGCCTTGCTCACACAAGAAGTGCCAGTGACAGAAATGGGACTACACAGGTGAGTAAGGTAAGCGGGATTTGTCCCTATAAAGGCTATGGGCATTCTGTAGGTAGAGCAAGGTCATTGGCCACCCACCTGTGGACTTTGGTCAGAAGTCAGACTTTGGTAACGTTTGGTCAGAAAATCAGGCTTCAGAATGATTTGGAGGTTTGTTAAATGTAAAGATCTCTTTGGTGGTCAATGAAGGCACCAGTGTCTATAGGTTTTGCTTGTACTGAAGTGCACGTTCAGTGTGAAGCCCCGCTTCGGTGCACGTGAAGAGGGCAGGGGGGTGCGGTTCACGTACAAGCTTTGATCGAGACCACTGCACGTTTCTATCATTGTCTCCCAGAGAAGCAACAAGATCCATAGATTTCAAGGCCTGAAGGGAACCGTTATGATGATCTAGTCTGGCTTTCTGCATAGCACAGGCCAGAGAATTTCTCTCAGGGATTTCTCCAAGCCCAGTAACTTCTGCTTGAGCTCAGGCGTCTCTTTTAGGCAGCCACCCGCTCTTGACACGTCACGGCGACACACACAAATGTATGGCCTTCCATTGTCCTGCCCCCTCCCTACTCATCCACATCAATTTTTGCAAATAATATCTGCTGTTGAGCCTACTCATTCCATTGCATGCATGTACGTTCCCAGCAGTGACAAGAGGACCGATACCCGTTCTTTACTATTGTCCTGATTCTTCCCTTTCGTGTGGCTGTCTTACAGACTGTGTTCTATTTTCAGCAAATCCTTTAGACCGGAGAAGATTCCAAACCACATATTTGAGATTGATGAAGACGTTGAGAAGGATGAGGTAAGGGGAAGATAAATGTCTCCGTAGCACTGTGCGTTGCAGCTGGAACAAGTCACGCCAGGCAAAGCGCCAGCCTAGAATGCTCTTGCTAGGAAATCATACACTGACGGCCCATTCCCTTTTCTGAGCGGTTGGGACAAGGCTGCAGACAATTATCCATCTGCAGGTGTTACAAGATAATCTCTTAGAGCCAAGAGGCTTATGAATTAGTAGGCATGTGCCTCCTTTCAGTTCACCAGGATGTTTTCCCTGGATGCTTTCTTTGGCTCTCCATCTGATATCGTGCAGCAGCACGAAACGGAGAGGCCAAGAACGTTACTAAGCAATTCTTTGTGCAAAGGTTTTAATTAAATCTACTTCAATCAAAAGTGAACAGGTAGGTTTCCCTGTGTAAAGTAATCTTGCAAAACGGTGTTGCTGCTCGTTTAAAGGCAAAGGGTCTGACTCTCTTCTGCCTTGCGATGGAAGTTGTTAATAAGTTTTAGTCTAAAATTGTTGGACACTGTAGCCTAAATGTGTTTAAATTTGATGTGGCGAGGAGGCACCACGGCTGATGAATTTATTAAAGGAAAAAGGCCGCTTGTGTTTTGCCAAGGCTGAAGATTTGAATGTTTCGTATGCATTTTTAATGACTATTGTGCATGTCCTGGATGTGCCTTTTAGAGGCAGACCGGAACGGCGCTTTATAATCGAGAATTGATTGTTGGGCCCAACCTTGAATTTCCTGGTTGTTTTGTTGGCTTGTGTCATAGCCTTAACATTAGCGGTGTGTAGCTCTTTCCTTTAATAGCATCTCACTCTATCTAGATGCGGTGTTGTGCAGGAAGTTACATAATGTGCTTTCCCAAAAGAAAAGGACAAAAATAAACCCTCGAAATATAATAGAATTGTTTTCTTTTCAGCAGTTCCCCAAATAAAATACTCCACTGAAAATACTAAAGTAATTGGAGGGAGTGTGTCCATACCCCTTCTTAGCCGAACTGTACTTCCTCGTCTTGGCTTGTGTCTGACTAAATGTGGACTGTGCTCTTTGTGATTTTCCAATAGAGCTTTTGCATCGGGATTAGGTAAAAGAACTTGAGTGAAAAGCAACGTGTTAATGGAAAAGGGTGGACTGTCAGCAAGGAGAAATCCGGGACTTTAGTCACAGACGTAAAGCACGGTGGATATTTCCATTGTCACTGTAGACCCTTGAATTGTGAGGCTTGAAAGCTGCTCTCGAGGGGGCCAGGAGGCCTAGGTTCTATCCCCTGCTATGCTACTGACTGGCTCTGAGACTTTTAGCAAGTTGCTTCCCTGTCTGTGAAATGGGGGTAGTTATGCATGGCCCCGCGTAGAGCGCTATGAGATCTACGCGTGGAAAAACGCTGAGTATGCCAAGCTGGGCAGATGCGAAGGCCTGGCTTACACTGAAAAGTTTTACCGGTTTGGATGGTTTGGGAAGGGGTTGTGGTTTTGTTTTTTTAAACCGCAGTATTATACCAGTAAAAGCTCTCGAGTGGATGCAGTTATACCAGTATAAGGGTGACCCATACCAGTATGGATATTCCCCTTTCTGTGCAAGAATAGCGGTGCCATTACAAAACTGTATATCGACATCACTGCGTCCATGCTGTGGGTTAATACCGCCTGAACGATTCATTCGGTGCAACTTCCTAGTGGAGATGAGCCTGAAAGTTCCCGTTGACTTCCATGGGACTCTTTGCATGTGACACAGTGGCAGAGTCAGGACCTGGTTAGCGCTGACATCACCTCTTTCTAATCTCCTGTTTTGTTGCAGGACTCCTCCTCCTTGTGCTCTCAGAAAGGGGGAATCATCAAGCAAGGCTGGCTGTACAAAGCAAATGTCAATAGCACAATCACCGTGACCATGAAGGTGAGCGTCATTCCATATGTAGAAGATGACAGAACAAGGAGTAATGGTCTCAAGTTGCAGAGGGGGAGGTTTAGGTTGGATATTAGGAAAAACTTTTTCACTAGTAGGGTGGTGAAGCACTGGAATGGGTTACCTAGGGAGGTGGTGGAATCTCCTTCCTTAGAGGTTTTTAAGGTCAGGCTTGACAAAGCCCTGGCTGGGATGATCTAGTTTGGGTTGGTCCTGCTTTGAGCAGGGGGTTGGACTAGATGACCTCCTGAGGTCCCTTCCAACCCTGAGATTCTATGATTCTATGATTCTATATGCTGTCGTACCGGAGCAGTGAGAGGGGGGGTTCTCGCTTACGTGTGGCCGTGTAGCCAAGCGTCTCCGTTCAGATCCAAGCTTCCCAGTCTGGCAGCTGGGTTTTGGTTTGGGCCCCTCTGTAACTCTTGCAGAGCTCCCTCTGAACGAGTCCCTTTCTGCAGTGCGATCTTTGCTGAACCCTAACGAGCAGCGCGTAGGACTAGTCGCTTTGAATCACGAACGGCAGGCTAGGCAAAGAGGTATGTTAAAGCAAACCCATGATCGCCTTCTGAATCCACGCCCGAGGCCCAGAAGAGGACAACTGAATTCAGCAAAACAGCTGGCCTAAAAAAAAAAAAGGCTTTTGAATGCTGGTTTCCTGGTATGCACATGCCAAACTTTTAGAATCTAAATAACAAGTATCCGTGCTTGTAGCAGGGATGGTGTCTCTGAGCTGATACAATAGGACTGACCCGTGCAGAAGCTGTCTTCAGCTCTTCTTTTTATTGGATACCGTGCAGCTCTCCACAGCTCGGACTTCGCTACAGAAGCTCAAACTAGTTGCATAAGTGACTTTGCTCAGCCAATGATCTATTTGTCGTTTCAGCAAACGGCTGCTTTGTTACTTGATAAAAGAGACTGATCTGGTGAGAGCACTCGGGTGGGTATCCAAATTACAGCGGCAGCAAGACTCAGGAAAAAACCGTTACGTTCTTTTGCTCCTGTTGGGATACTAAGAACTCTCCAAAATATTCCATGATTTTGAGTGTCTCAGTCTGATGCCTCGATTCAGTGAGGTGCAGAAGCACACGCCTGACTTGAAGCCCGAGCTGTGTCTGACCTCCTCCTGCATCGTACAGGCCAGAGGACCGGTAATTTCTGCACTAAGCCCATAACTTCAGTTTGCGCTAGAGCAGATCAATATCCAGCCTATGAAGTGAAGCACATGCTCAAGGATTTTGCTGCCCGGGGGGGCCTAAATGCTCAGCTAGAGGCATCTGAGGCCTGATTTTCAGGTGCTGAGCAGCTGCAATCCCATTGATTTATCTGGAGTTGTGGGGATGCAACACTTCTACAAATCAGGCTCGTGTTATCTATAGGGCGACTCAAAAATCAAGGGACCCAAAATTCGTCCCCATTGGTGCAAATGTTGGTTCTGATCACTGCTCTCCCTTGCAGAGGACTTCTCCAATGCCTGTTGCTAGAGTTCTGAGACAGCAGTAGCACCCTGAAGGTCTGGAGCCATCCACACGGGCACATTGAAGCATCATTATAGGAGATTTGCTATGATCTCCGTTCCGAATTCTTTCATTACGGTGATGTGCTAGGCAACGAATGGTGCTGGCTGTTGCTAAGCATGTACAGAATGTTTTTCATGGTGAGCCAGCTTATGAGCAAAACTTAATTAGGCTTACAGTTGCCTCCGTTTGCTTCAGAGTAACCTTTTCCCTTGCAGTGCGCTTTCTTGCAGACATGTTCTCCAGCGTGACGCTGGTTAGCTTGGATTCTGTTGCACACCAATCCAGTTTAACCCATGGCAATCACTAGATCAGGACCCTTTTTTTTTCCTGGACCTCCTCAATTCTCTGGCTAGTCCCACGCAATTGTCTAGCAGCATTTTTTGGTTGTCCTTTTTGCTTCATCTGAAGCTTTCATGACTCCCTCTGCCAAAGGTGGGATACTGAGCTGGCTGTACTGGTGGTCTGATCTGCTATGGCATTCGCTCTGTGCCTGGGTTCCTGCGATTTATTCCAAGCGTGGTACAGCATCCTGACAATTCTTTGTCACAGCAGGCCTGTGAAGGAAAAAACCATATAAATAATGCAGCATATTTGTGTGTGCTACTTGCTTCTGCACTTTCCGTTGGAAGGATGTTAAATATTTCAAAAGTTTTGCATGAAATCAAACATCCCATGAGAGACTTATTCTCCTGTCTTCTGAACATTAGCTAAATACACATCTATTTCTTCTAAGATTTTCTGTAGCACCCAGTACTAAGTATCTAAGGCCCCAGTTCAGCAAAGCGCTTAACTTTGAGCTCCTGCCTAAGTCCACGCCTGCTAAGTGCTTTGCTGAATCAGGGCAAAAGTGCTTACACTATCCTCTAAACTTCAAATTCATCAGCATCAAGTCCTCGGAGCTCACACACGGTACTTATCTAAACACTGACTCAGTGTTACATTTTAATGGATTACATTTAATTCACTCTTCCTATTCTGTGCAATAAGTGAATGGCCTGATCAAATACATGATGGATTCACTATTCATGGAGGCACGAAATTACTGGTAGAACCTGATCTGTGTTGTTCAAATGCTGCATTGATCCATATTTGTTCCAGGCACTCATTACAATGAGAATATTTTCAAAGTCTCAAAATGGAAGTACAAAGTGGTGTTTCTCTTCTCCCTGTCCTGACCTCCTGTGCCCTGCCTTCATGCTCCTTTTAATCATGATCTCTAGCAAGAAGGAAATACATTTCTGATTCATAGCAAACCTGAGAACATCGGAGGCTGCTTTTCCATCTGCTGAAATTGCAAAATGTTCCCAGGCATTATGTGCCAGTATTTACTGCTAAGCAGTCTCCTGGAAAGGTGGGTTGTATGACTGCTACCTAGGGCAGGAGCACATTTGTCTCATCTTTGTTGTGTCTCTGTAGCTCCCAGTCTATAGCAGTCGGATCACAAACATTCTGGCCTTAATTTGGCGTCCAGTACGGTAGGAGCAAGAAGTTGCAGATTCAGCTAATTGTGCATGTGGTCTTATGCTCCCATTGACTTGCAGCACCAGATTGCATCTGGAGCTTGGCGGGCATAGTCCACCCTGTATGTCTGTATTCATAACTCCGGTATGGAGACACGTAAGACAAACTTATTGCATTTAGGGGTGAGTGAATGGGTCAGGAAACTAAACCAAGGCTGGTCCATAAAAGTTACTCTGTGTTCTCCAAAAAGAAACACAACCAGTTGTGCGGATCCCATTCAGATTCTGTCACTGGACTGTTAGCCAAGCTGTTGTTACAACATCTGTCTGACCATTGGGTTGCGACTATTACTGAGGTCTTTAGCATGAAGGGTTCTGGAAGTACCTTCGGTGTGGTGGAACGAATCCCCGAACGCTTGCTCAGCTGAATGGCCCAGACCCTAGTGTCACCACTTGGCTTTTCTTGTTCGAGTTGAAGGGGACAGGAGCCAGCGGAGGGGAGAGGTGCAGGCAGTATGAAGACTCTGCATTGGGGGGAAGGGAGACTGTAGTCATGCACATCCTCCCCTCCCAAAATATATTAATCCAGGGCTTGCTCCTGCAACGTGCTGAGCACTTCGATCCTGATCCAGCCAAACACTTAAGCAGACGAGTTAACCCCATTGATTTCAATGGGGCTGTGGACCGACTCAAGCACTCTGCTTGAGCAGATTTGCTCAGCACCTGGCAGAAGTGAGCCATCCCAGGAGAGGGTGCAGAGGGACAGAACTAGGTGCCAGCTCAGATTCAAACTCAGACTTTAAGCTCAGAAGGGACCATCACAATCATCTAGTCTGACCTCCTGCACAGAACCTCACTCCTGCAACAGACCCCCGGCCTCTGGCTGAGTCACTGACGTTCTCAACGCACGGTTTCAAGACTTCACCTTGCGGGGAATCCACCATTGACACTAGTTTAAACCTGCAAATGACCCCTGCCCCAGGCCGCAAAGGAAGGCAAAACCCCCCAGGGTCTCTGCCCATCTGACCCGGGGGGAAATTCCTCAGATTGCCAGTGCAAGAAGGACTTCTTTAGTCGCGGAATCTAACCCTGCTAAGGAGTTTTGCATTACCCCATTGAGTGAGCAGTCTGGGACGTGTCTCAAACTGCAGGAGGTAAACGGAGGGTCTCTGAAATTAGGTGTGTGAGACGCGAGAGCGTTGGGGGCTGTATTTCAGCCCTGGCTTTGAGTGTGCTGACCCGTGAAACCTGCTTTCTGTCCTTCCCTCCTTCCAAAGCCTGAGCGTGAGAACATCTTTAGGGTTAATAATAACCTGGTAAATGTGTAGCACTGAGAGATGACCCGGTTTCCCTAGCGGGGTATCGTACAGCGACTGGGAATACTGCAAACGTGTGCCTCGCTGGCTATGTACGGCACAGAGTGACCCGTGTATGAGAATGGCGTTCTGCTCTTGCAGGTGTTCAAGAGACGGTATTTTTACCTCACGCAACTGCCGGACGGTTCCTATATTCTGAATTCCTATAAAGACGAGAAAATTTCAAAAGAATCCAAAGGCTGCATCTTCTTGGACGCTTGCATTGACGTTGTTCAGGTAGGTTGACAAGGGGTGAGTCCTACCTGCTTTCGTCCCCGTGCTTCATCGATCTCATTCGTGTGCTCTGCCTGTTCCAGCTTCCTCCCCGCCAGACCTGACCAGCAATGCCATCGCTGCGGCTAGCAGGTGGTGGGCAGAGCCTACTGCTGACGGTGTAAAATCTGGGGTTCACTGCCCCCGCACCTTCCGCCTGTTCTCCAACCGGCTGTGTCAACCATGCCGAGATTGGATGAGCTCTTTTTCTTTATGACCGTACAGTGTCCACCACCAAGGGGCCCTGTCCTCTGATGGGGACCTCTAGGCACCCCCGTTGATTTCAATGGGACTACAGGTGTTTGAAGTACATGCAAGATTGAGGCCAGTAACTATTCTGTGCAGTCAGATGTTCATCCCAGTGTTACCTTCATCTGCCTTCCTCTCTGTCTGTCTGCACCCACTGGTTGTCTCTTGTCTTAAATTAGATCCGGATCCTGTACACACACACAATTCAATGGGTCTACTCACACATGTAAAGTAACTCACACGTGCAAGGGGTTACAGAAGCAGGGCCTTAAATTGTAAGCCTTTCCGGGCAGGTAGAGTCTCTTACTATGTATTTGAACACTATGGTTTGCTGGAGGACTATTATAATACAAATAATAAGAGAATGCAAATAAGCTGCGTTTGCTTCCTGTAGCTCTAGTTAAAGAGGAGGAGGAGGAGTGGTGAATGGTTAAGAGTGGTAGTGGAAAACGTCCCCAAATTGCAACATCATGGCGTCTTCTGTGAAAACTGTTGCATGCACTAGTTGTAGTGTATGGAAAAACACAGCTTCTGAAGACTAGGGTGACCAGATGTCCCGATGTTATAGGGACAGTCCCGATTTTGGGGTCTTTTTCTTATATAGGCTCCTATTACCCCCCACCCCCGTCCCGATTTTTCACATTTGCTGTCTGGTCACCCTACTGAAGACTGAGCAAGTTTTTATCCCTGACCTTGTGCTGTCTCTTGCGTAGCTCTCACAGGGCTCACTGTTTTCAGGTGGGTTGGGCTAACTCTCGGGTGAGTAGAGCAGATGCCACGCAGGTTCCAAAGTGAGTTTCCGTAGATTTCTTTGTAGCCATCATGACTCTGGGCGGTATAGACTGTACTTTACAGGTTGCATCCTGGGATTTGCCTAGACTTCTCACTGGAATATGCTACTATTAGACAAGCAGCGGTTGGAAAAGTGAGCTGCCATTAAACCATCTTAGTCTGGTTTCTGATTAATGCTTCTTACTATAGCGCTGGGCAGACGTTCTACTTGGCGGGTTGGACGAGTCTTTAAAATCAAGCTCCTGGGTGGGCTGTAAAGGTTCCATGGCAATTTTTTGTAAGTGAAGGAATTTGCTCTTGTGACTTTGGCTCAAGTTTCCCTTCGCACTAGTGCAACAGGCTGCACCTTGGCTGCTTGCTACTTCCCACCCCAGAGCTAGCTGCATGTCAGTGGGGCTGGCAGTGGGTGTATGCAGCTAGCGATTCGCCCCGGAATGAAAGGTGCTATGGGAAGTAAGGCATGTGTAACATGGTTATTTTTGCATAGTGTGTTTCATCGGGGAGAAGCTTCCGAATAGTTCTGCGCTGGGCTGAGCGCTAAAGTGAAGGCAATATGAATGAGGGGTAATGCCACGCCCGCTCTCTTGTTTGTTTCATGCAGTGCCCCAAAATGCGCCGCTATGCATTTGAACTCAAGATGCTCGATAAGTACAGCCACTACCTGGCAGCTGAAAACGAACAGGAAATGGAGGAGTGGCTGGTCACTTTGAGAAAGATTATTCAGATCAATACGGAGAGTTTGGTGCAAGAGAGGAAAGACACCGTGGAGGCCGCACAAGGTCAGTTTTTAAATCGCTAGATCTTTCATTTCCACCGTTCCGGCGCTGACGTCGTCGCTAGGCAGGACACCTGTACTGGTGTTTACATTCTTTCCTGCATTAAAAATAAGCATCGTAGCAAGTAAATGCTGATGCTGAGATTTGGCTAGTAGCACGTGAACTCTAGTGGGTAGAATAAAAGTGGGTTTGAAACTTGACTCTCCTGCTGGATGGGAAACCCATGGCAGTGTCTCAGAGAGCCCCAATCAATTGTCCCCGTGCTATTGTAAGTGAGTGGCTCAGGAGCGGAGCCCGGGGGCCTGGTGGGATTAGAAGGCGCCATTGCTGTCATTTGGAACATCTGCTTTTCATGACTTGACAGATGATGACGCGAGCAGCCAAGGGAAATCGGAAAACATCCTGGAGAGCTTGGAGCGAAGCATGCATCCTGAGCTGATGAAGGTATTGTGTCCACGGAGATCGTTTCCTGAACTCCCACAGCTAACTCGCAGCTGCTGCTGGAAAGGGGACTTCCCGCTCGGCACTATTCAGTGGCAGAGGTTAAGGTCCCTACCGAGGTTCCTAAGCTGTGCTCTGGGGAGATGCTGCTGGCGCCGGCTTCGCTCCGTGTGTGCAGATCCCATCAGGGTGCCTCAAAGCACGGAGCTGGAGCTGCTCCCAGGTCTGCCGCTGAGGCTACTGCTCAAAGCGCTGCCTGTATTCTCATCCAGACTCCCAGCCCTGCCACTGCTTCTGCCCAGAGCCAGCTGCGGGGACAGGGAGAGGAGAGAGAACCCTGGGAGGGGGGCTGAAGCCTGGAGAGGGCGCGGGTGGGGGAGCATTGCAGGGACGGTCCGTGTCTTTGGGAGTGGCAGGGAAGAAGGAGCCTGGGGCAGGAGCCTGGAAGGAGCTGCAGGCAGGAGGAAGACAGGGCCACAGCCGGAGATTGTACGTTGAGCTGGTGCCCTTGTTCCCCTCGGGGAGCTAGTCGTGGGAGGGAGCTGCAGGAGGTGCTGCCGGTGCTAGTTCCTACAGAACCACGGGTGTGCCCGGCCCCGTGGCACAGGGTTGGGAAGGGGCTGGAGGCCTCCGAAAGGTGGTAGGGAGGGAGTGGGAGTGCCGTAGGAGATGAGGGGTACGAGAGCCTTCAAAGTCAGGGTGAGGAGTGTGAAATCCCGTGGGGACGGGGCAGGCCGTGGGGAGCAGGGTCAGAGTGGAACATATTGGAGCGGATGAGATGAGAGGCCTGGGAGGCTGTAGAAGTTCTGGGGAGAGGTAACGCGGCCTTGCAAGGGAGAGTTTTGTGGGCGGGGCTGGGGCGGATCTCGGCGGGAGAGGCCGTGGAGGGAGAAGTGGCTGGATTTGGCGAGAGCCGGGAGGTGAAGAGAGGAGGACAGCGAGGGTTGTAGACACGAGTGACTCAGAGGGTGCGAATGTTGCTGACGGAGGGAAGTGATTTGGGGAGCGAGCTGAGAAGTTCAGGTTTGGACGCGTCGAACATCCCAGAAGACGTGGCCTGAGCATGGATGTGGGGGGTGGGAGAGCAAAAGGGGGAGGAACTGACCTGGGTCAGCAAGGTAAAAGGTGCCACCCAAGCCACAAAAGAGGATAACTCAGCTGCAGGAGAGGGCATCGAGCAAGGGACGGTGGATGCATCTGAGGACAGGGGCTGGAGAAGAGGTCACCAAATCTACCCCAGGGACATGCAGTGCAGACGGGGGCAGGAGAGCTTGGCCTCCAAAGTAGTGCAGTAAGATTGACAGCTTGACTCCCATTTGGCAGGGCGGGGATGGCGTGTCACAACTTTCTCTGCCCCTGTGCTGGGTAGGCGAGGTGTAGGTGTCTGGTAGCCAGCTGGCTGTGTCACTCAGAGTGACCCTGTCCCATAACCAGGTCACAGGACTCCGATTCCTCCTGTGTCCCAGCGCGGCACTCGTCGGTGCGGCTGGGCGGTATTGTGGAATCTCTCCGGTCACCAGTCAGCTCTGAAAAATATCGATTTCTTTATTTTTATTACATTTTGCGTCCGTTCCTCCCAAAGCCAAACTCTTGCTTCTCTGGTGGCCTGGTCTCCTCAGTAATGGCAATGCTTTCCTTGTCCTAGTACGGAAGAGAAACGGAACAGCTGAATAAACTAAGCAGAAACGATGGACGGCAAAACCTCTTTTCCTTTGACTCGGAAGTCCAGGTAATTCCCCCAACTTCAGAGTCTTTCAGGGTTCAGCCATTCTGAAAAGTCCATTTGGTGTCACCTGCTTCCTTCCTCCCTTGGGTGCCTGTGGTCACCTCCGGCAGCAATGGGACTTGTAAGAAGACGGTAAAATGACTGGTCGTCAAGTCACCTCTACGGATAAGGCCGATGAGATAAGCAGCAAGCCCGTGTCTCTGCTGAGTCCTTGCCATATATGCCAGCCGCTCAGGTTCTGGGTTTTGGAGATGCCAAAGCTCAGAACACCTCTCACGTCAAGGAAGTCTTCCTGGCTGCTGGCACACGGAGGCTCCCAAACCACAGAGCCTGTTCCCTGTTCAGACTCCTGTCTGACAGCTGCAGAATGCCGAATTTGGTCTTTCCCCACCGCTCCTTTCCAGGGACTTAGTCTGATTCCATGATAGCCCTTAATTTGACCATGTAGACAGCCAACCCTTCTTTAAGTAGGCTGTTTTTATAGGTAACACATCGGTTTGTCTCTAAATTTGTTCTTTACGAACTTTCAAGTTTTGGTCTTGGAAAAGTGGCAAGAATTCATCTCTAGTCACATGGATAGGAAAGGGTTAATAGACATGTTGCTACAAGCACAATGATAATGTGCTTTGAGCTCAGTACCCTTGGAATACGAAGGGCCGACTTTATCCACTGCACAGTCCTGGGAATAGAGAGAGAGAGACTGAGACTGCCCCAGCTCCCGCAGAGCCGCCATGTGGGATGATGGGGGCCCTAGGTTCTCCCCAGGATGGCAAAAGGAAGGTTCGGCAGCACACTAGCATTTCTTCTCCGTTCCTGAGACCCATGGTAGGGATCTCAAGGCACCCATGACATTTAAAGGGACTAAGCTGCTGCTGTTCACACGACTTTAGAAAACGGTTCCGTTTATTTCCTCGGTTCTGATTTTCTCTAGCTTTAAATCAATATCATCTGCTAGGGCCCGGGAGGGAAAAATGCAGAGTCTCCCAAGAGTCTTTCTTGTACCAAACCGAACTGTCCTCTCGGGCCTTCTTTAGGATGATTGCACCGGGGGCTCTGCATCCCTCGTGGCAGCCATGAGGCTTGTTTTTTAAAAAGGGACTGTTGGCAACACCCCAGCATACTAGTCGTGTGATTGAGAAGGGGAACATCCTGGAAAGTGCAGTACAAAACCTCTTTATTGGCTGGGCTGTCACTGAACTCCTGGTGCCCTTTTCCTGGGCACAAAGAAGCCCGTTGATTCTGGTTCAGAGCAGACCCCGAGTGTTCTGTGGTGGGGTACGCCTGCCATCGTGGACACAAGTTCAGTTTTGTGGCGCGTGTTTACATGCTTGTCAGGCTGATGTTGAAGCAATTATGTGATCGGAGCCGTGGGTCGGAGAGAGGGCAGGGTTTTCTGTCTGCTCGAAAGAGAATCAGAAATAGTTTTCTAAAATGGATTAATGATTGCAGCCTATGTTTGCTTAGATTGCTCAGAGGGGGAATAGCTGGGGGAAATGGTAGCATGTACATCAGCCCTTCAACTCACTGTTATTTTGATGTTCTGGATGCAGTCCTACGTCCTTGGCACACAGCAAGGTGGGTCCGGTGAAGGGAGGAAGTTGTTATCCAGCTAAGGGTCATGCCTAATCTGTTTCTTCCCCTTCTACACTGTCTGTGGATGGTCACTGTGTAGGCACAAACCAGTCACAGGAACAGTTGGGCCTTCAGAGCTATGGAGGAGGTGACTGGATTCAAGATGGTTTGAGTTTTATTACAGCAAATTGAAAGCAATTGCCCATCTTGACTTGTTTATAACCAGACTGGGCATTGCTGCCCATCAAAAATGTCTCCCGGTTGGTGAGCTGTTGCTGGTTCTGGCAGCGCTGTCTATTAACTATGGGAACGATCTCTTCAGCCAAGAGAAGCCTGCCAAGTGGTAGAAACTCTCTGAGCATTCCTGCTGCTAGACGCGGTTTTCACCTCCAAGCTCCCTGTGGTCGGACATTTGGGTGGATCCTCGAGGTTACAACTAAAAGGCAGAGAGCAAAACTGAAATCTTATGGTGATTTAGTTCTCTGTACTGTACAAAGTTCTCTGTACTGCTAAAAGTCAGTACAAAGTTATGAATTCCTGTCCTTAACGCGTGTGAATAACAGGCACCAAATGGGCTCTTGGTTTATGAATGTGCTGCACTTTTTATACCATTTTTTAAATCATGGTAAAATACCGTTGGCGCTAATGTAATCCCTGAATGGTTTGGTGACATTCCGGTTTTAAAGGCTGTGTGTCATTTGCTTTTTAGAGGCTGGACTTCTCTGGAATTGAGCCAGACGTAAAGCCCTTTGAGGAAAAGTGCAGCAGACGCTTTTTGGTGAACTGCCATGACTTAACCTTCAACCTCCTGGCTCACGCCTGTGACCGATCCGAGGGCTCCCCCACAAACGTATGCATTGTCACTGGGAAGTTCCGTGTCTTCTGTTGGAGCTGTGCTTAGACGTAGACAGTTACCGCCCTGTTTCTTCTGATCCGCAACAGAAACTGACCGGGGGTGGAGCTGGGAAAAGAAAGTAGGCCCCAGTTCTGCTCCTGGTGGCCTGGGGGTCGACTGGCACAGAGCTCATTGCAGGCCTGGGGCCTGAGTTTGCATCCATCACTGTTACAGTATTCCACCAATATGACAGAGAGGAATGGAGGCACTGCTAACAGAGACGTCAGTCCTGATGCACCCAGGGCCAGTGGGGACTTTAGATTTTAGCCTGCAGAATCTGAGATAGCCGATATGTATGTCACTGGTCTGTTCAGTGCTGGATCAGGCCCGCTGCAGTCTTAACCTTCGCTTGGTAGCTTTGCCCTCTACAATTCTGAACCAAAACCATATGGAATTGTTGCTACTTGTCAAGGCCTGGAGCTACAAAGCCCAGACCGAGGTCTGATGTAGACACCCCATTGTGGAACTCACTTCAGACCGGTCACGTGCAAGGTGAGAACAGCTAGTGAAAGGTGATTAGTTTATGCTGGAAGCTTTCTCTGGGTGACCCTGCCTGACGTGACCAAGAAATATGTGGAGTCTCTTGCTCGAACACAACTGAGGTCAGGCAACTCAGCACTGAGTTATTTGGGACTTTGTGAGATGTGAAGTTCCCTGCTAAAAACACACATTCTTAGGCTACGTCTACACTACAGACCTTACCGCAGTACAGCTGTGCCCCGGTCAGGTCTCCCGGGTACCCGCTCTACGCTGACGGGAGAGAGCTCTCCTGCTGGCATCATCAAATCTCCCCCTGTGAGCAGCGGTAACTATGTCGCGGGAGAGCGTCTCCTGCCAGCATAGTGCTGTCCACACAGTGCTTCTGTCAGTGAAACGTATGTTCTTTTTACACCTCTGACCGACAAAAGTTTTACCGACAAAAGGGCTAGGGTAGACATAGCCTTATACTGAACTTACATCCTTTAAACAGCTCTTCCAGACTGATCAGCGTTTTCATCTCTTCCTGACATTCGTGTTCCACCATTTGTACAAATAACCCACGACTCTTCTTTCTGTATGTTATGTCAGTGATTTTAAAATGGCACTGCTCAGCTTTACTAGATACAAATGCAAGAAGATCCAGCAAAGCTGTGGTCTTAGAGTGCTTTTTTGGGTAGTGAGAAGCAAATAAACTATTGGTTACTTTATATAATCCTTTCACAGTGAAATTCACCCCTGCAGAGATGGCCCCCGCGGATTGTAAGTGGTGCACAGTCCTTGTGGAAGGGTGAATTTCCTCGTAAGAGTTGAACCGAGACTCAAAGAAACAGAGGTCACACTTGTGTGTCTGGTGATTAATTTCAAGTACACCTAGATGTTAGAACCTGTACCGTGCTTTTTAACAAGAACGTTCATTCAAATTCCCAGGTTGAGCCTTTTTTCATCAGCCTGGCACTATTTGACGTAAAAAACAATTGCAAGATTTCAGCTGACTTCCATGTGGACTTGAATCCTCCCTCGGTCCGTGAAATGCTGCTGGATAGCTCCACCCAAGCAGCTGGTGACAGCCACTCCAAGAGGACTTCGACCAACGAGCACCTCATTCACGGAATTGCTGAATCTCACCTGCGCTACATAAAGCAGGTGAGGAACCGACTTCCTGTTTTCTTTCCTTGTCACGGAACGTGCAAGGAAAAAGCGTTGATGTTATTGCAGCTCTTCAGAAAATGTACAGCACATGATTGATTATGCGGAGTGCCGTAGCATCTAGGAGCTTTAGTCATGGCCCAGGACCCCACTGTACTAGGTACTGTACAAACACAGCACAGAGAGTTGGTCCGTGCTCCGAAGAGCACAATCCCGATTAGCCAGCCCTCCTTCACCCATGGCCCTCTGTTACCGGAGTGATCACTGATCAAACATGCACACAAAAGCAGTTGACATTTTTCCTGATTTTTATCAACATTTTGAAATTCAAAAAATGTCTCCAACTCTGCCTGAAACGTAGCCACCTGGGATTCGCGAAGGAGCCAGTGAAAGTGCCTCGAAGCCGAGCATCTCCCTCCTGGAGGCACCTTCGACTCTCCCAGGCCATAGGTCAAGCATACGCCGTAGTTTTCCTTTGAGTGGGAGGGCGGTTTCGTTATAAAATCCCCTCCACTCAGCTCTTCATTCTGCCGGGAACCCAAGCGGCTCCAACGTTTACCACGTTTGGGGCTCAGAGAAAGAGCCGTTTCACCCTCCATGTCCCACAGCTAGCCCCAGTTCTGAGAAGTACTGAGCGCCCGCACCGTCCCATTTGCCTCTCTCAGGCTTTGGCCCGGCTCAGACCATGAAAACCTGCCGGAACCTGGCCGGTGGCCCCAGAGCCATGTCAGGAACGGACACGTGCCATGAATCGGCATAGCACCAAAGCGGGGAAGCTACCAGGCTCCATTCTGATTGGAGCCGGAGGCAAGCGTGGCCGGGGGAGGAGTAATTGCTTCTGACTCTCTGCTGTTCGTTCGCTTGCAGGGAGTCTTCTCCGTGGCACACCCCCATGTGGAGATCTTTCTTGTGGCCCGGGTGGAGAAGGTGTTGCAAGGCAGCATTACACACTGTGCGGACCCGTACATCAAGAACTCCGACCCGGGGAAGGTACCGGATAAGGTTATGTATGGCAAGGTTTCCCAAAGGGCACTGCGGGCCACTTCTCTGATAACCGGGAGCTGGCTAGTCTCCACTGGCCTGTGATACTCTGAGAAGCATGAAAATACACATGGGTTGTTATTTCTTGTCCTTTCTGGCACACCTTGGGCTTTTCCCGTGCAATTAAGGTGACCACTGCTCTTGGCATTTCTGGCCTTGCTCTGGGCACTGGCCTCACGGCTGATGTCCGCTCGGCTCTCAGAACCCAGCTTGCTCGCTCAGAAACATGTGGTGGATTTTTAAGATGAGATCATTATTTCCCCCGCACGTTAGAACGGTGTGGGGGCTGATGCCGCGTCGGCCTCAGTTGGGTGTGGAACTGCTCTGAACAAGGGAGATTCAGCCCTGCTCACAACCAGCTGCCTCAGGCTGCCTCTGCGTTTGCTCCTGTAGGGGGGGGAAGAGCTATTTTGTAATGAAAATGGTTCCTGCACCAGTTTGCGGGTCTCAGAACCAGGCAGAATATGGCCCACCCCATAGCCACGCCCACTCTACGCACAGCTCCGCCTCCTTTCCCTCCTTCTCTGCTTGGGTGCACAGGGAGTGTGTGCAAATGGCAGCAGGATCTGGGGGCTCTCTAATGAAATGCCATGTACCCCAGCTGGGACCTGACCCCTCCCCTGAATTCGATGAAAAGAGTCCCGTTGACTTCCGGGTGAGGGGGGTGAGGCCCAGGGTGGGTAAAGGCTCTGTACCCCCCTTGCATACAGCATAGGTTAGTGCAGGATCGCGGAGGTCAGATTTGGAAACGCCCTAGCGATGCCCTTCTAGCTCTGTCAGGTTAACGAGTTATTGAGGGAAGAAGCTAATTGCTAGCACAACTGGACCCTAAAAGTTGTGCCGATCACATACAGCCATGAAACAGCCCCGCTGTGAAGTCACGATGGTCGTGGGCTTAGTCCTGGTGTTAGCTTAGCTGCTCTAACGTACTGCCTGGCTGTGTGTTGCTGGACGGCTGAGAGCTTTCCTTCCCCGCAGCTGTTGCATTTTAATTCTTGTCCTATGAAGGTGCAACCCCATTGTCACCTTGTTGGTCCTTTCTCTTGTCTTTCCAGACGGCCCAGAAGGTTCATAAGTTGGCTAAGCAGGTGTGTAGTCGGCTTGGGCAGTACAGGATGCCCTTTGCTTGGGCCGCCAGGTCAGTCATCCTGAAATCCTCACGTGTCCTTCAGAAGTTGTTGTTGTCTATGTTGTTTGTAAATCAGGCCAAATGGTGAGGGGTTATGGGCCAAATTCCTCAAGTCGGGGAGGCTGCAGAAGCGTAACTGAGG
This sequence comes from Chelydra serpentina, assembly GCA_037349315.1. NCBI lineage: Eukaryota > Metazoa > Chordata > Testudines > Chelydridae > Chelydra > Chelydra serpentina. The sequence goes on along the minus strand of JBAIAC010000028.1, from coordinate 40,168,233 downwards.
GCAGAATTTGGCCCTACGGATTGTTTTTCTGAGGCAGCATTTGGACTGGCTGGAGTCCTAGATCTCGAGCGAGATTATAAAATAAACGAGTTCTGGGGAGGGCTATAAATAGAGCTGGTTGAAACGTGGAACTTCCATTTGGTGGGAAAAGTTGACATTTTGAATTTTGTTTTTGTTCTGTATGGGAACAAAAACATTTGAAATTTCCTGGGAAAATGGAATTCCCATAAAATTTCTGTTTTGAAAAATTTTCATTTTGGAATTCTGAAATTCCATTTTGAATTTTATTTTTTTAATCAGTTTTGTATTTATTATTTTTACGTTCTTTCATAACATGATAGTAACAGTAGGGTCAGACTGTTCACTGGAATACAAACAGGAGACACTTTGGTCTGGAAAAGAAAATGTTTCAATCACCACGATGTAGTGTCTGCCTTGATGATTTTTAAAATAAAATAGAATATTTCAGCTCTTAGATTAGGTCAGATTGTGCACCACTACTGCTGACATGTTAAGAAATAATGGGAAAATATTTTTTAAAAATGAAAAACATAAAGTAAAATAAAATCTGAAACAAAACTTCCCCCAAAATGAAAATTTCAAAACAAGAAAAGTGCATTTTCCCTCCCACAGGAATTTTCATGAAAAGCAACACATTTGTTGATGTCTAGATTTCAACAGCAACCGCATTTTTCACCAAAACCATGTGGGTGAAAAATTTCCAACCAGTTGTAGCTATAAACCCTCCTGCTTCAGGGTGTGAGCTGACCTCTGCCTATTGGGGTCAGGAGGGAACTTCCTTGGGAACAGATGATCCCATAACTGCTAGTGCCAAGGTCTTGCACCTCCTGTGAAGCAGCTAGTACAGGACACCGTCAGCCTCAGGACAGGATGGTCCACTGGTCTGATCCCATCTGGTAGCCCCTGTAGTTCTTCAAAGAAAGGAGTGAAGGGACTGCATGCATGTCCTCTCAGCTTCAGTGGCTCTGCCCAGGAGACAAGGGCTGCAGGACTGGACCTTTCGTGAGTGGGTGTTTGGGGTGGAGGTTAACTAGTTCAGTCTGGAACTCTGGAGAGATGCCACCTCGCTGCAGCTCCTCCCTTTGTCTCCACTTAATTAATATTCTCTTGGATGACTGAAGACCATAAACATATACCGAGCCAAGCTGACCCTAAGTGCAGCTTCCTTGAAGACACTGATGTAAATTCATCTCACTGTCTCCTCTTCCTACCACTAGGTTGCTATTTGGTCCTAAACCAAGATGGTGAGGACTCTTGAACGTCAACCTGGACTGAGGCTTGGTACATACATGTCGGTTCCTGAGCAGTGTTTTCATATTGCAAGGACATGCTGAAGAGCTTCTATAGGATGCCGTTCATTCCTGTGCTGAGAGCCAGCACAAATCCTATGCACCACCTGTGTGCTGGTTTGAGTATTTGTGTTGCGTAGACCTTGTGTGTGTTGCCTGCACAGGAATGAATCCCCGTTTGAGCTTGTCCTCAAGCCCATTGAAGTCAATGAAAAGATTCCCCCAACCCCAATGGGCTTTGGGTCAGTTCCTTCTCCATACCCTGTTCATAGCAGGGCAGAGCACAGCGCTCGGGAGCTGCAGAAGCTGAGTGTGTCACAGACTGGCATGTGTAGCCACACAGCTCCCTGACACTAATGCTCGAGAAACGTGTCCACTTTTGTTTTTCTGCAGGCCAGTTTTCAAAGACTCTCAAGGTACTCTGGATCTCGACGGGAAATTCTCTCCTCTCTATAAACAAGACAGTGGCAAACTCTCTAGCGAGGATCTGCTGAAGCTGCTAGCAGAGTTTAGGAAGTGAGTGTAAGGAACTGGTGTCGTGGCTGAGTGGGCATTTGAATATTCTTTAAAATAGTATGTGTGGACGCGAGAGTGTTTCTAAACCACTCAGAGAGATCAAATATTTGGGGCTAATTTGTTCATGCTTCAATTTTCAAGACTGGTGAGTTTGTTCTTGCTTTCTAATACAGGCCAGAGAAGACAAAACTCCAGGTTATCCCAGGCCACTTAAATATCACCATTGAGTGCATCCCTCTGGAATTCTCAAGTAAGAAACACAAATCTGAAAGTAAATCTTAGCAGTGCTAACCATCCTGGTAACATTTATCGTATGCTTCTCGCTAATATGGATGAGGAATATCTAGAATTTACAACGTTCGAAAATGAGCAGCTAACTCAGTGAAATTGATATTTTAAAATCTTTTGGATGGGTGCTGTAGAGCGGCTGGAGCATAACAGCAAAGGTCTCGCTCAAGGAACACACCTGTGCACTTTTGTTGTCAAGCTTGAGGAGATCTGCAGCTCTGGCTGCATTAGTCTAATGACCCATCAAAGGGGTTGCTGGCATGTGATTGACAGGAGAAGTTGACCCCGTAGCATGGAACAGAGAGGAGCCAAATTCTGCCCTGGGGCATATCCCCACGGCTCCCTGACTGCAGTCAGAGCGCTGGCAGTGATGGCAAAGGCAGACTGTCAAATGTGAAATGGCATCTTGCATTTGCTGTGTCTTTCCCATGTTTGTCAGACACCTGCTTATCTCAGCTTATCCTTCTTCTTTAGATTGTGTTACTGCCTCTTACACCCCTATAAAGCCTTTTGAAGAGGGCCATGAGAACATCACCGTTGAGGTGGAGGAGTTTGTCCCAGTAGTGGCGAAATACCGTTATCCCTTCACGATTTACAAAAATCATCTCTACGTGTACCCCTTGCATTTAAAATACGACAGCCAGAAAACGTTTGCAAAGGTGAGTCACACGGAACATGGGCCGTACAGATGCTCACTGCGTCCCCGATCTAAGACTGGTCGCTTACTCTCCCATTCGTCTTCGTTCCAGGCAAGGAATATCTTGGTCTGCATGGAATTCAAGGACTCCGATGAAGCTGATGCCCAAGCTCTGAAGGTTGGTTCATAATCCATTTCTGAAACCGTAAACAAATGTATATAGAATCGGGAACTTTCTTAGGCTAACATGGCGTAGTACTGAGTGGCTCCATAAGAACAGCCACACTGGGTCAGACCAAAGGTCTGTCTAGCCCAGTGTCCTGTCTTCCGACTGTGGCCAATGCCAGGTGCCCCAGAGGGAATGAACAGAACAGGTAATCACCAAGTGATCCATCCCCTGTCACCCATCCCAGCTTCTGGCAAACAGAGGCTGGGGACATCATCCCTGCCCATCCTGGCTAATAGCCATTGATGGACCAATACTCTAGTCAAATAATTCTCCAAGTTGGAGAAGAGAATCTAGAAAAATGTCAGTATTTTCTGTTTCCGATGTATTTCATTATTCTGGTTGGCAAATTTGAGTGACAGCTGCATTTGCTCCAACATGCTACTTGCCTTCATTTCAGTGTATCTATGGCAAACCTGGAGGACCCCTCCTGACAGAAAATGCTTATGCCGTTGTGTTGCATCATAACCAAAGTCCAGAATTCTACGATGAGGTAAGAACTCAACTCTAGAACAGCTGCGGGAAGTAATAGCCTTTCACGGGTTTACCAAAGCCATCGAGAACGTCAGCACCTCTTTCTGGATAGCTGGATATGGAATGAGGTGAAATAAGCATCAGCCCATCTGCTCAGTGATTTTCAGTTTTTAATGTCAGTTTGTTTTCTGGTCTCTTGCTTTCCTAGTATATGATGTTATTACTGGAAGGATATGGTCACAATGTATAAGTAATACACAGTTGTGATGAAACTGTCAAAGATGTGCAGAAATATCTGCAACACAATGTGTGATTCTGAAAAAGACAGTAAAACTTCAGTAAATAAGAGAGCTTACAATATAACTTGACAATTATAAATCCAATATTATCTGTCATGGTATCATTTTAGATTAAAATTGAGCTTCCAATTCATCTCCATCAAAAGCATCATTTGCTTTTCACCTTCTATCATGTCAGCTGTGAAATTAACACCAAGGCATCAATGAAAAAACAGGACTCCATTGAAACTCCAGGTATGTTTGCTGCTTAAGTTACTGCCCTTAAAGTTTAAGACTCAGCTATGGGAATAAATGTCAAGAGCTGAATAAAAAGAAAACACTGTGATTTAAGGTACTAGTCTGTTTTAATCTTCTTATGAACAAATTAATCATGTATCCCCAGCTACAGGAAGCAACACAACGGGTTAGTGTCTACTAAAATGCAAACTACTGTCTCCATCCTGCAAAGTCTTCTGCCTAGTCTTACCTTTACTTACATAAGAAGTCCCATTGACTGCACCGGGGCTACCCATGGGAGTAAAGTGGCAGGTTGGTGCAGGATCAGGGTGCAGGTGTAACTTTCCACATTGAAGTCCTATTGAACTGGGCATCTGTGCCTGCAACCCTCCCTCAAGCAATGCTCGTTGGGGGGAGTTCAGCACAACGGCTATTTGTCATGCAGCCCCGCTGAGGGTTGCAGTTGGTGCCATGTGAATTTCAGCCGTTGACTTTGCAGAAGGGATTTTGTCAGAGTAAGGCGGGCGGGTGGAGGCCAGTGCCCAGTCTCTGGGTTAGCTTCCCTGGGCGGGTGAGTCGTGACCACGGCTCCGAGTCTCCCGAGAAACAGTGCTGAATGCACACCCGTGCGGGTGCGTTAACTTCTGCTCATTGGCTGTTTCCGCAGTGGGATTTGCCTGGCTCCCTTTGTTGAAGGATGGTCGAATTATCACCTTTGAGCAGCATTTACCCGTTTCGGCCAATCTGCCGCCTGGCTACCTGAGCCCTGGGGACACGGAGTCGCGCAGGGTAGGAAGAGCTTTTAAAATACACTGAAACGTAGAGAGAGGAGAGGAAAGCGTACGTCTGTTACCGTGTCAAGCCTTGGGTTTGCATTTGCCCCACAGATCTTCTTCTTAGCCATGCCTGTCCATCCAGAAAGTCCTGCCCCCACTTCGCCCACCATCAGCACCATTGTGAGGCTGTAAAAGACCCGTAGTGCACCCTGGTGTTACTGCCTGGGCGTTAGACAAGTACAGGCTTTGTAGGGGGCTCCATGTGCTCTGTCTGTCTCTCTGGCTGGGTCTTTATTCCATGCTCATCATGTGAGTCCCAGTGTGTCTCCTCTGGTGCTGTCGTGTGTGGTAGGGGGCCTGGCTAGTGGGCTCGTGTATTATGTGGATTCAGTGGCTGATGAAGTGCCGCAGGCCACGTTCCCTGCTGCGGGCTGGGAACAGAGCGGCTGCAGGTGCACTCTGGGTTGAAGGAGGACTCCGTTCTCCTGTGCCATGCACAGCCCTTTTCGAGGCATTGAGCATTGAAATACAGGGCTGAATAAAGATCCAGCTGCGTAAAGCCTTGTTCTCATCTGCAAATGTCTGCAAGCAAGTAGCTGAGTACTTTCTGTTCGCAGCAGCCGAGTGTTGATGTGAAATGGGTAGATGGAGCAAAGCCACTGTTGAAGATCAAAATCCACTTGGAGTCAACCATTTACACCCAGGTAAGCGGACGGTCTCATTCCTCGCCAGGAGCGTAGCGGTGGCAAGACCCTGTCACGATGAGCTTGGAGGGAGTGTTGTAATGCTGAGCAGGCTGTGTGGGGAGGGGCTAGCCAGAAAGACACAGTCGTGATGCAGATTGGTACAAGCCTACTGAGGCTGCTGTTTTGCGTTAATGCTGAAAAGCACAGGGAGCCGGAGGAGCCGTTTGAAGAGGGTGGTTATGTGGTCACGCTTCTGTGTGCATCTGAAAAGACAGGGAGCAGTGTTCCACATGGGCTGTGGCCTAGGGAACGGGGATTTGGGGAGGGCAGTTGAGGATTTCCCAGCAGGGCTGAGATCAGGCTATGCCACGCGCCGGGCACTGTTGCAGAGGCAGCTAGAGGTAGGTTTGCAGACCTGGGAAATGTGGGGTAGGGAAGACTGACCAGGGTTGAGGTTGATGAACTGAATTTTGTTTGTTTTCATCTCTCTTTCAGGACTTGCACCTGCACAAATTCTTCCAGTACTGCCAGCTGGTTCAGGCAGGAGCTAAGGAAGTTCCCGGAGAGCTTGTTAAATATCTTAAGGTGAACAGTGTCTTCCCCTGACCCTTTTTATAGTCCGTCGGTGGATACCCAGATGGCTTTTCGAGTCACTCAGTCACCACTAAGTATTCCATGTGGAGTACGCAAATAGGGCTTGAAATGCTCGTGTGGGACAGTAATAGAGTTATTGATCTCAGTAATGCTTTCTAGTGTGTGCATCTGTACCTCTGATACGTATGAGTCAGCAGCCCCATAGCCTAGGAAGTAAATGGCTTATCACTGGAGTTAAGTCAGATATAGGGAAGCTCAGCAATATTAGTCCCTAGTTACTATAACACATGATGCAATGATTCTGCGCTATATGCGCCTTACAGTGCGGGCAGTGTGTCTAGCTTTGGTAGCACTGTGTGTTGGGTGTACTGCAAACCCCTTGTCTTTCCCTTTGCTTCCCTGCACGGACGAAGGGTGACCAGATGTCCCGATTTTATAGGGACAGTCCTGATTTTTGGGTCTTTTTCTTATATAGGCTCCTATTACTCCCTCACCCCCGTCCCGATTTTTCACATTTGCTGTCTGGTCACCCTGTGTGCCACTTCATGTTGTTTTAAAAATAAATATCAAGTCGCTAAAGAGAGACCATTCACCAAACGCAATGGTGCGCTGTGTTATGAACAACTCCAGTCCTGCCCTGATTTCATGGAAGCCCCTCCCCTTTTCTGATGTCATTTCCCGCTCTGCCCTATCTGTGCATACTGCAAACACCTCGAAGCAGGGACCCATGAGCTGTGAAGGGCCATGTTTCTCATGGTGCAGCACAGATAACTGGTTTTGCTCAATTGTCTGGCACACGCTGCAGCAGGGTCCGTTTTTAGGCTTTTGTGGGAACGGTGGAGCCCCTGTGAGAAAGGACTCTCCTCTCTACACCCATTGAGGACTGACCCAGCTCCCACTGATGCTGACAAGAGTTTTCCATTGACAGCATTGGAAATTGGGTCAGACCCTCAAAAACTAGAATGGGGACGGGGTCACTGTCCTTGTGAGATCCCGAATGTTAAAATATAACGCCCTTCTTCATAGAATCATAGACTATGTGGAAGAAAATAAATCCTCACTCTCAGGTTGGAATGCAACAAAATCAGAGACAGCTTTATTTCAAGCAATTGCCAGGGAAGAAATCTAGCTGACAGAGAGCATCTCTGCCTCAGTTTCTTCAAAGTACAACAATAAGCCACAAACATTTATACTCTTTCATGGAATGCATTCATTAAAAACATCTGCAATTTATTTATGTTATGTTATGTCCTGCCCATTCCAGTATTTTCTCACTTCTGTCTCACTTCTGTTCTCACAACATCATTGTCTCCAAGGTTAGGTCACATTAAGTCTGTGTTGTTTTCCCTCCCGGATCAGACACAGAGTCTGCTTTCCCAAGTCTCGCAGTATGAGACTTAAGAATTAACTGCAATGTTCTGTCTTGACATAACTGAGGGGCCTATAGTCTAATCCTTTAACCCTTGTTTCCACAACTATCAGGATTGGAAGGGACCTCAGGAGGTCATCTAGTCCTGCCCCCTGCTCAGAGCAGAACCAATCCCCAACTAATGTTAATGTTCCCAGTGTTCCTCTCTGCTTACGTGATTGGCTCAGAAATTCTCGCCTCTGTTTTCACTTTCGTTCAGTTTTTTATGAGGGTGTGAACCTAGTGGCATTTGTGCAGCTTCCGAGCGCCCTCTAGTGGTAAAGATCCAAATAGTGCCCATTCAGACCAGCCTTTCCCGTAAACGAGGGAGTAATTCTCTCGACTGGCAGATGTCACAGGCACTTTTTGCTACATTGAACCTAGCTGGCATCAATGATTTCCCAAAGGTATAATGATATTTTATATGACACCTATACTCTCATGCTGCTGTAGGTACTGAAGATGCCCTTGGATTAGCATAATTTCTTATTTTCAGCCATTTATAACCTGTGTGCGGCATATTTTTTTTTGTTTTGGCCAGCCTGAAATTTGGCCCATGTGGCCGATAGCTCAGAATTGAATTTTAAGTTTAAAGGACCTCCAATCTTGACGCAGGTGAGTCATCCCACTGAAATCTGAAGGTGGGTTGTAGGATCAGGCCCAAGTTTTTATAAACAGTAACTTCTAAACAGGACAAAAACTTTCTGTTCACTGTTTCTGATAACTTTATGATAAGAACTTGTCTTCAAGTATGATTCTGTAGCAAAGAGGTAGATTATTTAGCGTTAAAAATCATTGGACATATGTCATAGCTCTGAATATTGTTTTAAGGAATAAAAATAATCACACCTTAATAATGGCGAGCACTTAAATAGTAGTTTCCATGTTCAAAACACTTTACAAACATAATCTAATGAAGACTCAGCCCCCTGAGATAGGCAAGTAGTGATTGTTAGTCCTCTTTCACAGATGGGAAAACTGAGGCAGAGATGTTGTGTCACATTGCCAAGGCCGTAGAGGGAGTCCATGTCAGAGTCAGGGCTTAGCACCTCTGAAAACGAGGCCACTTTTATTTAGGTCCCGAAATATGGGCCTGGGGGAATGGCCGAGTGACATCAGTGAGTTAATATTTAAACTCACAGGGTCAAACTTTCAAAAGCTCCTAAGTCCCATGTTCAAAAGTGGACCCGAGCACTTGGGAGCCTGAGTATCATTGCACATCAGTGGGAGTTAGGCACCGAAGTGCCAGAGTTGCTTTTGAAAGATTTCCCCTAATCACAAAAAGAGAGTTGGGATCAAAACTTCAGCTTTAACCTTTGGGATATATGGGGCCCTTCGGAACGTGCACGTGACTTCTGGTAAAGGCAGCTGAGTCATTCCAAGACAGCGCTGTCAGGCGGGGCACATCTGAGGGTGGTATTTATGAGCCTGGGAATGATTTACATTCGCTGGTGTGAGGCGCTGGCTGGGTAATTCCAACCTCTCCTCCTTTCTTTGCAACTGGGAAGCCCTCACCTTTATTAACGCCTGCACTGGTGCAAAAATGTCTGTGCAAAGTAAACACAGGACAACATCTGTAACCTATCAGGCTAAAAGCCATGTGTTTTGAACCTTGTTCTAGTGTTTGCACGCCATGGAGATCCAAGTGATGATACAGTTTCTACCGGTAATTCTTATGCAACTGTTCAGAGTCCTCACAAATGTGAGCCAGGAGGATGAAGTAGCTGTCAACTGCACCATGTAAGAGTCTGCTAACCATGCTTCTTTCTTCCATTATAAATATAAAGCTGGAATTCAGCTTTTTTCAAAGGAGTTCTGATCTTCCATCACCAAAAAAAGAAAAAACGTAGCATTTCCCAACTGATTTCTGTTAAAGCTCGTATTGACCTCCACAAACAGAGCTGGAAGTCAGCTTGCTTTAGCAAAATATCTTGCCTTTATTTAAAAGCATTTGGAGATGAAATCAGAGATCAGGGGAATTTGATTCTCCCTCTTTTCTTATTTTACTTCTTGGCTTCAAAACTTTAATTTTGGAGGGCCAGGCTCTTCCTGAGCTGTGCTGGGCAGGATTTGCTCGTGTGAGTGGTCTTGTTGAGGGCAGGAGTAAATGTTACTCAACAGGAGTAAAGGTGGCAGAATCTGACCCTGATTGTCTTGCGGATATTGACGTCCACTTGTCTCCTCTGAACTGTCACTTCCCACCAGATCCTAGAGCCTGAATTCGAATCGGTTCGTCGTCTAGTATTATTAAAAATCACTTGTATAGCACGGCCTGTTACAGGCTGGGACGTGGGCGGTCAGGCCTAGGGGAGTCAGGAGCTGAGGGCGAGAGCCAGAGTCAAAGGCTGGGTGCCAGAGCCCAGAGTCCGAGCTGAGGGTCGGAGCCGGAGCTGGAGCCAGAAGAACAGGGACAGGAGCCCGGAGCTGGGCAGGGAAGCAGGAGTCAGGCAAGACTGGAAGGCAGGTCCAATGTAGCAGCCAGCCAGGAGCTCACCAATTGCACAACCAACTTCCTGTGCCTCTTTCAGGCTTAAATAGTGCAGCTGGGCCAATCGGGGGGCCAGGCGCCCCTTCAGTCAGGACTCCTGGGGGCGGTGCCGCTGGTGGGGCAGGGATTCCATGAGCTGCTCAGCCCACCCCCTGCTAGCAAATGCCTGATGGTTGCTGGGATAGGAAGGTTGCCTGGTGACCCAGGGGCCCCAGGTTCAAGACCCATGGAGCCTCATGCTGAACGTGCATGGTGCTGCACGGCTATGTCTGAACTCTCATTCCCCCAGTGCACAGCTTACGAGCAAAAGGGTTAAGATGCCGGGGCGGCAGGTTTGTATAATTTTTGGTGGTGTGGGTCCACGTCCTGCCATCTACCCCCCGCCTAAGGCTCTGGGAGGGAGTTTGGGTGTGGGGTGTGGGAGTGGGTGTCGGGGTCGGGCTCTGGGAGGGAGTTTGGGTCTGGGGTCTGGGCTGGGGCAGGGGGTTGGGGTGTGGGAGGGGGGGTCGGGCTCTGGGAGGGAGTTTGGGTGTGGGGTCTGGGCTGGGGCAGGGGGTTGGGGTGTGGGAGGGGGTGTCGGGGTCGGGCTCTGGGAGGGAGTTTGGGTGTGGGGTGTGGGAGTGGGTGTCGGGGTCGGGCTCTGGGAGGGAGTTTGGGTCTGGGGTCTGGGCTGGGGCAGGGGGTTGGGGTGTGGGAGGGGGGGTTGGGCTCTGGGAGGGAGTTTGGGTGTGGGGTTTGGGCTGGGGCAGGGGGTTGGGGTGTGGGAGGGGGTGTCAAGGTCGGGCTCTGGGAGGGAGTTTGGGTGTGGGGTGTGGGAGGGGGTGTCGGGGTCGGGCTCTGGGAGGGAGTTTGGGTGTGGGGTCTGGGCTGGGGCAGGGGGTTGGGGTGTGGGAGGGGGTGTCGGGGTCGGGCTCTGGGAGGGAGTTTGGGTCTGGGGTCTGGGCTGGGGCAGGGGGTTGGGGTGTGGGAGGGGGGGTTGGGCTCTGGGAGGGAGTTTGGGTGTGGGGTTTGGGCTGGGGCAGGGGGTTGGGGTGTGGGAGGGGGTGTCAGGGTCGGGCTCTGGGAGGGAGTTTGGGTGTGGGGTGTGGGAGGGGGTGTCGGGGTCGGGCTCTGGGAGGGAGTTTGGGTGTGGGGTTTGGGCTGGGGCAGGGGGTTGGGGTGTGGGAGGGGGTGTCGGGGTCGGGCTCTGGGAGGGAGTTTGGTTGTGGGGTCTGGGCTGGGACAGGGTGTTGGGGTGCATGAGGCGGGGCGGGGTGCAGCGCTTACCTTGGGCAGCTCCCAAAAGCAACCCGCACCCCCCACTGGCAGGAGCTCCTAGGTAGGGGGCCGGAGGGGTCTCCACGCGCTGCTGCCCGTAGGCGCCGTCCCCGCAGCTCCCATTGGCCACAGCTTGGGGTGGGGGCAGCGCGCGGAGACATGCCCCCCCACCCAGGGGCCATAGGGACGTGCTGGCTGCTTCCGGAAGTGGAGCGGGCCAGCAGGAAGCCAGCTTAGCCCTGTTATGCTACCAGTGGTGGCGCCCGGGGGCCCTTTTAAATTGCCCGGGGGAGGCAGGTGGGGCTGGGGGGGGGCACGCTCCAGGGGGAGGTGCACGGGGGTGGCAGGCGGGGCTGGGGGGACGCTCTGGGGGAGGTGTGCAAAGGCAGCAGATGAGGCCGGGGGAGAGACCCGGCTCTGAACATTGGTGGAGCCGGGCCCCCGTTCTCTCATATTGGCGTAGCACGGGCCCATAGGCCTCACCGCCCCTGTGCAGAAGAGTCGTTCAGGAGGAAAGGGTCTCACTCTGGAGAGGTTACTGGGGAATAGAGACGTGGAGCGTTCCTGGCAGAAGGATTTGGAGGAGAAGGCGCAGTGCAAGGAGGAATGTGGGTGGGTGTTACTCAGCTGGCCCCTTCCAATGACTCTGCTGGGTTGATTTAGATTTTGAAAAAATAGGTTTGAGAAACCCCAGCATCGATGGGAAGGTTTCCACATTCTCCTAAACCTCCAGTGGAAATTGGCTTGTGTTGGAAGTTGAACATTCCCCAGCAGTGTTTGCAAGGCCAACACTGTAGCTCTGCGTGAAGGAGTGAAAGCCGGAGAGCAGCCGGCTGGGCTGAGAGAGATGTAGAGAGGAAACCCCAGGCCTGGCAGTGAATAGTAAAGTTGCTTTTTAAAACACCTTTTGCTCCTGATAATCTAAGACCCAGTGAAAATGCAGATAAACAAAGTGGTGTGTTGAACATCCCTGGGGCCTGGTTCACTTGTCACACTGGTGCAGTGCCACCGTGGAGCCTCATGACTTACACCAGCCGTAGAGGAGAATCGGGCCCGTCGATTTGAACCAAACACTGCAGGCTTGCACACATTGGGAGCGGAGGGCAGGGTGGCCTCTGTCCTGCCCTAGGCCCGTCTCTCTCGCCCCCGCTGGAGTTTGAGGGCATTCAGTCTGGCTCGAATGTCTCTGGGGTGAACCTCCTCCACAGCCACAGGGCTCACACTCAGGAGGTGTGTCTGATCACACCAGCCGCAGGGACCCGGCTTCTCAGCTACTGCTGCAGTGGGACGAAGCCCGAATGCTCTCTGCTCGCGAGCTGGGTGAGCTAACCCTGGCCCATCGCTGAGTGCTCTGTGGTGAGCAGAACCCCCCGGTTTGTTTTTATAGGGTTCTTCTCCACATCGTGTCCAAGTGCCACGAGGAAGGACTGGATCATTACTTGCGGTCCTTCATAAAGGTCAGTTGGGACGATGCTCTGGTCTGGTAAATTCCTCACCGCGAGAAGGCACCTCGCCGGCCTGACGATGTCCCTGTTCCTTTGTAGTACGGCTTCCGTGCAGAGAAACCCAGTGCCTCCCAGGCGAAGACGACCCACGAAATTCTGGCCGTCGCCATGGCCACAGTGCTGAAGCAGTCAGCAGATTTTCTAGCCATCAATAAGCTGCTCAAGGTAAAGGGGTAGCTGGCCATTTACCGTAGACTGTGGGAGAAGAAAGGGGGAATGGCCAGGGGCTCTCTGTTACAAAGCCGCTTCTGTCCGCTCAGCCCCATCCATGGGATCAGAGCCTCGCTGTGCCCAGGCGAGCCTTTATAATCTGTGCCCAGGCTCCCTCCCAGCGGACACTGATCCCTGCTCTCCCTGCAGGAGACACAGCTGGGACTGTGATTCCTGGTATGATGCACCTCGCGGATTTCTCCGTGTGCAGTTGTATTCATTCAGGTGACCGACAGTCTCGCTCCTTTGCAGACTCCACTCAGGGGGAGTGTTCCTTGCAGTGCTGGTTTTGCATTCCCCTGGAGACAGACAGCGTTTCTGCCACCTGTAGCCTAGGAATGCGTCCCTTTCTGTGCCCTCCCTCCGCCCAGGCATAACGTTCTTTGGGCCCAGTAATGCGCTGCCTTACCCCCCATTCCAGCCCCAGCTGGCCCTTCCTATGTGCCTCTGCATAATGACGTAGCCCCTGATCCTGCAAGTGGATCTTCTCCAGGCAGACCCTTGCCCCTGAGGGAGACCCGCTGATTTCAGGGGGGCTCTGTCCAAGTATCAGGGTTGACCTGCACCGATCTGAGTGCAAGAGAGGGGGCGGTAGTTGCAAGCGTTTTGAAGCTGTAATCTACTTACGCGCAGTGCCTTACACCTGTGTTTTGGATTCCGTTTAAAAGGCTTAGTTTAGATGAAGGGATGCTCTTGGTTTAAACTGTCCTCCGTATTACTCCTCCAGTCATTACAATACTGCGTGTGCTGATTAAGACCAATGTGCTCAGTCTTGCTGGGAGATCGAGCTGATCTCCATTTCTTTGTCCTAGTACTCCTGGTTTTTCTTTGAAGCGCTGGCAAAGTCGATGGCAATGTACCTGTTGGAGGAAAACAAAATCAAGGTAAGTGTGACTGTCCATGACCCTTACAAGAGAGAGATGTCAACGCAATATTCATTCAGACAGCTATTCTGCAAACTTGATCTTCAAAAAAAAGTGTGTAAACCTTTCTAAACAAACCAAAAAAACCCTGCTAGATATTTTTTTCTTCTCTCTCCCCACTTGCCCTCCATTGTAACTTTATGTCACAGTAAACATTTGTGGTCTTTTTATTATGGTCAGTGCAGCACAGACTTCCTGTACTTGAGCTAAAGGAGCAGTTCCATTAGTTGGTAGCAGTAGTAGGTTGTTCTCCTCTAGTGTCCCAGCGACTTGAGGGGCACATGGTGCACCATTTTTTAGTGTGTAGCTAAACATTTCTTTATGTGAATGCCTAAAGGGAGCTTGCCCATTGACTCCCATCTCTCAGACCTGATTGTACGCTGTGGTATGTGTTTGATTTCAGCTTCCCAGAGCCCAGCGGTTTCCTGACTCCTACCATCATGTTTTACATTCACTGCTTCTTGCCATAATTCCCCACGTGACTATTCGCTACAGTGAAATCCCTGAGGAGTCAAGGAATGTCAGCTTCAGCTTGGCCAACTTCCTGAAGGTCAGTCGTTTCCTGCTCTCTCCCAGGCTTAATAAATAAAAGGCAGCTAGCACTGAGCAGGCTGTGAATTCACAAGCCGGGCAGATGTGGCTTTGCTGCGTCATCTCTGCACGTCCAGTGACTCAGACTCTTTCTGTCACGGTTAGATTTTGCAGCAGGTAAGAAGCAATGAGGACTCTCCACTTTTAATATGGGGCCTGCCATCATGCCTAGCCACTGTGCCAAAGCTGTGATTAAAATGAGAGTGCACACAATTCATGTTTCTCCTGTCCCCTCAAGACCCAACTGAGATCATCCAGTACATTTTAGAGAAAAAAGTGTATAGATCACATGGGGCTTGAGCAGCCCTGCAGAAGGACGTGGCGTGACTCTTGGCAGGACTCTTGGTGAATTGACTCTTGGGGTGTAGAGAAGATTTAGCCACGGTGACGTTCTTTTCTAACGATTGCTGACATGCTTCACTGTGCTTTCTGCAGCGCTGCTTGACATTTATGGACAGAGGGTTTATTTTTAACTTGATAAATGACTACATTTCTGGATTCAGCCGCAAAGACCCTAAGGTGAGCGTTGGATTTATTGAAATAGCATGTTGTGGCCGGGGGGAAGGGGGTGTTATTTGTCAGCATCAAACAGAGCTTTGTGGTAATTATTTTGCACTGTAATTGGCTGCCACATGGACACAATTGCTGCAATATCAGCTAAGTGTAGAGGTGTCTCCGTGTGCTCCAAGAGCACCAATACCATCTACATTTGAAAACAACCTGAGAGAATTGGAGCAACCAAACTCAAGAGATGCTAGGGAGTATCAGGCCCAGGGTAGCAAGAGAGGGTATGGGAGACAAAGAGCAGGGTAGCAGAGGACAGGAGGTCACGGTGGCTTATAATGACTGGAGAGAAGAGACAAAGGAAGCAGGACATAAACCAGGACTAATCAGTTACTGATACTATGGAGACCAAGCTGGTATTGTGCAAACCCCATTCCTGTGCTAGCTCCGTGAACAAGAAGTACGTTGAATGCCAGCTAGCAATGAACCAATCAAACTAAAATCTTACGTCTTTTATCCAGATACTGGTTGAATTCAAGTTTGAATTTCTGCAAACAATTTGCAATCATGAGCATTACATTCCTTTAAATTTACCGATGACCTTTGCCAAACCAAAACTTCAGAGAGTTCAAGGTATGTCCTTTTCATACTGAATTGGTTCGAGAGCCCTAATTTATCAGCCTTGATGGGTTCCCTTGGTCGTATTTGGTGTTAATTTTATGTAACTCCCCTCGGTGAGCCCCATTTTCATTTTAATGCTTCTGTGTTACTGGGCCCACGTAACTACAGGCAGACTCTTGGTCAACACTTTCTGTATTTCCTAAGTTTAAATAAACACGTAGAGAGCTGCCCTAGAGAAATTCTCTCTGTTTTCTGGACAGGGGTCAGTAACTACGTTGTATATAGTGTATCTAACTGCCCTTTCCCACAACCTCCGAACTCCGTCCCCAAAGAGGATGGCTGTTCCCATGGGCGAGGCACTAGCCTGTGACCCAGGAGACCTGGTTTAATTCCCTGCTGTCCTGCTAGTTCAATGGGTGACCGGGTCTCTCTGTGCCTCGAGGTATGTCTACACTGGGAAAAAAACAAAAAACAAACCCAGGGTGGCAAGTCTCAGAGCTCAGGTCTACAGACTCGGACTGGTGCTTCAGCACTAAAAATAGCCATGGAAACGTTCCTGCTCAGGCTTTGAGTCCTACCCCCATTGCTGGGTTTCAGAGCCAGCACAGGAATGGCTGCGTGGCTGCTGTTAGCGCTGTCGTTTGAGCCCCGCAAGCCCAAGTCTGCAGGCTCTGAGACTCACTCTCATGGGATTTTCTGCAGCGTAGCTGTCTCCTCAGTCCCCCATCTGTCCCATGGAGATAACAGCCCTGTCCTACCTCCGAGGGAGCTCCAAGGCTAACTGCGTGTAGTCAGAGCACTTGGGGACAGATCAGCATCTTCCTGGCTGTTTTCTCGCGTTACTTACTTCTCTGAGCTGCCCGGCCCAGACTAATCTCCGTCACACTCGCGTAAACTGGCCTTTTGTCTGTCTGGCCCGGTGTAACAGCATGCACGGCTGGAAGTGGCTGGGAAAGAGAGGAGAGGTTACACACTGGGCTGTCTGCTGACTGCTTACGGTTAACGCAATAGGACAGGGATGCTCTGACTTGGTTAACATACATCTCTGTACTCGCAGCATTCAGACTGAAAAACAAAAAGCCCCTGAGCTCCCGCCCTGTAGTTCATTGCCACCAGTGTCTGCCGTTTTAGTCGTTTTCCTTCCTTTTTAAAAAACGTGCATATGTTAATGAGCGTGAATCGGTTCACCATGGTCACCAGGATCTAGCTGACGTGAGGAAGTGGCACAGCCCCCTCCTCAAACGTGCACACGATAGACGTGGCATTGACGTGTCCATTCTACCCGCCCTTGCAGAGGAGCATGCTGGGGCGTGTCCGTGGTGAGGTGGGCAGGTCTGTAGGTGTAGTTCATGGCGTAGGGAGTTGTCGGAACCAAGGGAAGAACCCCTCACGCTACCCCTGGAGTACTGTGTTCACGCTAGAGAAGGACTTAGCTTGCATAGGGGACGTGGCGTGAGGGGACACATCGCATGCAGACCAGGCCCACTTATCTCTCAGAGGCATCTCAGAGCAGTTTGTGGCTTTCCAGGGCAGGGATAATGAGAAGTCAGTTTTCACATCCCCTCCTTCCCCTGTAGGTTTCTTGAAAGACATCTGTGTTTCATCAACAGCTAGAGTTTGGCACTACTGTTGTAAACAGAAGTAACACTGGCCAGTTTTTGCAGGTCGCTGCCAGCCAGCTAAACAATAGATTAGTAGAAAGAGAAGTTACAGTGTGTGAAGAAGTGGGTGTTTTCCCCACAAAAGCTTATGCCCAAATACATCTGCTAGTCTTTAAGGTGCCACCAGACTCCTCGTTGTTAATGTGCTAACCGTGTGTAACAACACCATCAAGACTTTCCCCTGAACAAGGCTGAGGGCAGGATTACTTAATACTGTTCAGTTTTGCTGTATTTTTATTTGTTCCTTTTCTTTTTACATATGAATTAGATTTTTTTTCATTTGCTGTGGAACGGTTCACTTCAGTAGGTAGGTTGGACTGGGATCGTTGAATCATCTAATGTCAAATTAAATACACCGCTTCAAATCAACTAGCTTGCTTGCACCCAGCTAACTGAAATAACCATGGTGTGTAATAGATGTAGACGTTTACTAAAACAACTAACAATCAGTGCTAGATAGCTTCTCCAGCTTGCTTTCTGTTTTCTCCTAATCAAGAATTCACAGTTCAATTAACGTGGTATTGGACGATATGGAGCAGCAGAATTTAAAATATCTATTGTTTCTGTAATCAGCATGACACAGCTGGTGGAAAATTTAGTCTGGGATTTTCAAAGCTGTCTAGACACCCCAGGCCTAACCAGGTGTATCAGGGGAGCCTTCCACACTTGTGGGAGTTTCCAAAAGGCATCTGAGCCCAGACCACGGTGGTGAGACTGGGAGCTTGCGGGATATTCTGTGTGTGCGAGCATCAGGGGAGAGCACGCCAAGAACTGGCCATGGTGAAGTGAAGCCACCCTAAGCAGTGAAATGCAGAGCTGCATTGCTCCTTGGTGGCTGTGTGTTGGGAATAGCGAAAGATGTCTGCTGGCGGAGGTGAAGCCCTCACAGCCCTGGGAAGCAGGGCATTAGAACCCCTCCCCGGTTAGCTCCCCCGGCCCTCGGGCACATATTGAAAAGCCTGGTGTTACAAACCAACAGCAGGGACAGGATGGGCAGGGAAGGTGAGTCCTCATGTGCCTCCCGTATGTTTTAGCATTTCCTGCAGCTTGATCTTGTACCGTAGTTGCAAGAAGCTGTCCCCTGCGTATTGGAACTCTGGAGTATTATAACCCTTTCCTTTGCTGTCTGACCAGGGCTGAAGGAGGCAGTACTGCCATTGTGGATGCAAAATAAACTAGCGTCCTGAGTCAGTGTGCAGATTCCTTCCCAAGCCGCTGCGCCGAGTGGCCTATTGAAACTAGGCATCACTGCCATGATGTCTCTCATTCCACCACCCATTCGCCATTGCCCGCAGCGGGCTGCACTCACTCCAGGGCGTGAGCTTCTCACTTGCTTGTTAGTTCGCAGTAGCATAAGCAGCCCCCGAAAGATGCTGTGTCATTATTATACCCCCTCGGCTAGGCTAGTCCCCAAGGGCTAAGTGTCGTTGGGTCTTAGCAAATCTCTTCCATCTCTGCTCTCTGTGATTCTAGGACTTCAGTAAAACTCTGCTGAACTGGGCCCTAGAGAGGTACATTTAACAAGGCTCTCTGAGGACCGCTGGGTCCAGCGCTGCCCAAAACATTGTCATGAAAGAGAGAAGCAAATATCAAAGTTTAACCTAAACAGGAGCTAGTGGGTGTCTGTGTCCTTTAATGTGATTGAAGTCGGTGGGCAAAATCTAGGGTCAATTCAGTGTTAATCAAAACGTTGCTGCATTGAATAATGGTTACAAAAGTTACAGGGCTGTTCATAGTCACTGAATCACACCAACATGAGAGTGCTTTACAGCGGGGGCGGTATGTGTATTACGAATATATCATGATTGTGTGTTCTTTCTCTAAAACAAAATATTGCGAGCGCTGTTCAGTGTTTTTCTGTTTTGTTGCAGATGTAAATCTTGAATACAGTTTAACCGATGAGTATTGCAGGCATCACTTCTTGGTGGGGATGCTACTGAGGGAAACGTCTCTTGCCCTGCAGGACAATTATGATATCAGATTTACAGCCATCACTGTGTTAAAGAATCTGTTAATAAAGCATGCGTTTGACAATAGATACCAGCACAAGGTAAGGCATGACTTTATTGACGATTCAGTGTGTCTTTGGGTTTGATGCAAAGACGCACAACAAACTTTTGGTTTTGCACAGTACATTAGTATTTCATTACTTTTTAAAGACCCGTTCTGAATAATTGACAGGAGCTTCACTGTGTTGTGGGGAACATTCAAGATGGAAATAGCTTAATCTTCAGTTAGTTATTTCCATTGGTTTTAGCCATATTGAGCATTAAGGTGATAAGACCCTGATCCAACAAGGTACTTAAGCGTGTGATTAGCCATGGGCTACCTAAAGTTAAGCATGTGCTTTGCTGAACTAGGACTTCATTTAACGTCCTTGTATTTAATATGCAGTAATCTGGAGAGAGAACCAATCTCTATTACTCTAAAGTAGCTTGAGGTTTTTCTAACTAGTCGATCTCACACTAAGGTAAAAGGATTTGGGTGAGGTTTGGTTTGAAATGCCCACCTAGTGTGTATGGTGCCTCTCTTACTCCAGCAGTTTTATGGTAAAACATTTTTAAATGTTGGAACTGTCCTGCTTCCCCATGTCTTCCCCGCCAGTGATTTCTGAGATGCGGGATTTCTGCCAGCATAACTCCTCTCTCTTTTGGGGAGAATTAGGCCGTCTGACATTTGGTATCAGGTTTGTTTTGTTTCTCGCTGATCTCTGTTGACTTCTGTAGCTTAGAAACTCTTAGCTGCAGTGCTCAGGGGTTGGCAAGCCATGTTGTAATAATTATTGAGATCCAGGGAAAGCTCCCAGTCCCTTCTCAGTGCGATAAGGGAACAAAAGGCACAACTCGTTAATTCAGTGGCACTTACTGGGTACTCAGTGCTCTGGCAAATCAGGCCTCTCTTATTTAGAAGAAGGATGGTCTAGTGCTTAGGGTGCAGCCGGGAGACTCAAGAGAGCCAAGTTCAATTGCTTGTTCTGCCACCGACTTCCCGTCACTTAGCCCTGCTGTTCCCCATCCATACAAGAGGGGTATTAATAGTTCCTGCCTCACAGGGGTGTTGTGGGAATAAACATGTTAAAGACAGTGACGGAGTAGTAGCTAACTCTTTCTAGGCTATAGCAATCAGCAGGGAGCATCACGGAGAAGCTGAGGCGCTTAACGGTGTCACCCACATTTGAAGCTATTGGTGGTTATCTTAACAGTTTGTATCACGGATTGTCTTTCAGAACCAGCAGGCGAAAATAGCCCAGCTGTATCTGCCGCTGGTTGCGCTGCTCTTAGAGAATATCCAGCGCGTGGCTGGCCGGGACACCCTATACTCCGGCACGGCCATGTCTAACTCTGTGAGTAATGCTACAGGCACCGAGGACTGGCAGTTCTCTTCCTCGGGATTTCTAGCTGAAATAGACCGGCCACCATCCAAGTGCCCCCGTTTTCCCCCTCTTCACTGGGCACCAAAGATCCACCCTCACCATCCCCTTGTCTCGGGGCCGATGGAGACTCCCCCATTCTCCACCCTGTGTGACGGAGCAGGGCTTCTCCCCAGCTTGCCAGACCCAGTCTCCTTGAAGTAGGTTTATTTGTCCGAACATAAGCACACTCCACACACAGCCAGTTCCTTGGCTCACCCTTCATCCTAGTGTTGCACAGCCTCCCCTCCCAGGGGTCTGGGTAATCCTGCTCTTTCAGCCTCACAGCCACTTCTCTGCTCTCCGCCACCTTGGCTTCCCTTCTGGAACACCGGCCCCAGAGCTACCTTCTTGGGCACCTGGTCTCTCGTTCCAGGAACCCACCACCAGAGTTGGCTCCACTCCTTTGTGGTTCCTCTCCCCCGGCGCAACCTGCCCCAGCCAGGGCCGCCGATAGCGGGTTCGGGCCCCGGTGAAAAAACATTTTCAGGCCCCCCCAGCAAGGTCGGGCCGGCTAAAAATCTTTACACGGGATTTGTATTGATGTGCAAAAAAACCCAAATATGCCCTGCCTGGTATACAAATGATAATGATACTACTGAGAAAGACAAAAACATATGCAACATAGTCGGGCCCCGGACCCCGTTCTGGACCGCCGGGCCCTGGTAATTTGTACCGGCTTCCCCCACCCCCCTCGTCGGCCCTGGCCCCAGCCACTCTTCCTCCTCTTGGCCGCCAGCAGGCCTTTCTAGTCCCAGGGATAGCCCTGCCTCCTTGAATTGGCTCTGTTGGGCTCATCTGCTGTGATGCAAAAGCACCGCGTGGACCAACCCCCTTGTTTCGTTAGCTCTATCACCCTACCTGCAGTTTTTAGTATGTACAGCCGGTAGCCTGCTCAGTTCTGCTTCATAAACAAATAACTGTGTTCTCTTTTCCATAGCCCAGTTTGATCTTGCTTGTTTCATTCATTTCACATTCCTTTTCTACTCGGATATAAATCTCTCTGCACTGCTAGGGGAGATTGCTTCGCCCTTTCATTTGCAGTTTATAACACATTCTTTTGAGATCTACCCTGTGTAAGCGTTGTCATTTGAGGAAAGCAGGTTGTTGAAATGTGTTAATGTAAAACCAAGTCCTGCTCTCGCACGGGTGTGGATTTGCAATGGGAGTTGCATATTCATATCTGAGTGTGGCCCCGGGGTGAGCTTTGAGACTTGCAAATTGTCCCTGCCCATTTATTCAGGGCAAGTAATTTTTTTAGACTGGCAAGTACAATATCAAATTTTTAGAGCTGGTCAACATTTCAACAGAAATCTTGGGGAGAAAAAAATTGACAAAACTTTTGTAAAAATGCTTTACTATTCTTTGAACAACTCTGCTAGTGTATTCATCCTCATCCTCATCCTGGCAGAAGTGGGTGAGGAGATTTTTTTTTCTTTAGTCACACTAGATATTTTTCATCCCATATTTGCAATGCTGATCTAGTTGGTAGTAGCTGTTATACTTTGACACCGCTTTTCCGTCACACACATCTCCTGTTGTTTTGCAGGCATCCAGAGATGAGTTTTTGTGTAATTTTACATCCCCTTCAAACAGATCGAGTCTGATTGTGGAGAAAGATGCAGGTAAATGAGTTACTTTAATTACTGTATCACTAGTGCAAACTAAAAGCAGCTGGTAGAACCAAGCAGCACTTTCCTTGTATTATTCAAAATGCATAGCAAGAGAAGGAAGGAGACAGGAGAACAATAAATCAAATGTGGGTTGCCCTCTTAGTCTTCAATGGGCCAGAGATTTAAGTGATTAAAAATGGTAGAATTCTGCTCCGTTCCTTGCCCAGAACAATAGTATGCCCACCTTTAGAACATAAGAACGGCCATACTGGGTCAGACCAAAGGTCCATCCAGCCCAGTATCCTGTCCTCTGACAGCAGCCAATGGCAGGTGCCCCAAAGGGAATGAACAGACAGGTTATCATCCAGTGATCCATCCCCTGTCGCCCATTCCCAGCTTCTGGCAAACAGGCTAGGGACACTATTCCAGCCCATTCTGGCTAATAGCCATTGATGGACCTATCCTCCATGAATCTATCTAGCTCCCTTTGGAACCCCGTTATAGTACTGGCCTTCACAACACCCTCTGGCAAGGAGTTCCAGAGGTTGACAGTGCGTTGCATGAAAAAATACTTTCTTGTGTTTGTTTTAAACCTGCTACCTATTAATTTCATTTGGTGGCCCCTTGTTCTTGTGTTATGAGAAGGAGTAAATAACACTTCCTTATTTACTTTCTCGACACCAGTCATGATTTTATAGACCTCTATCATATGTCCCCTTACTCGTCTCTTTTCCAAGCTGAAAAGTCCCTGTCTTATTAATCTCTCCTCATTAGGGCAGCCGTTCCATACCCCTAATCATTTTTGTTGCCCTTTTTTGAACCTTTTCCAATTCCAATATATCTTTTTTGAGATGGGGCAACCACATCTGCACGTAGTATTCAAGATGTGGGCGTACCATGGATTTATATAGAGGCAATATGATATTTTCTGTCTTATCTATCCCTTTCTTGATGATTCCCAACATCCTCAGCTGTGAAGACTGATGCAAAGATTTCGTTTAGTTTCTCCACAATGCCCTTATCGTCCTTGAGTGCTCCCTTAGCACCTCGATCGTCCAGTGGCCCCACTGATTGTTTAGCAGGCTTCCTGCGTCTAATGTATTTTTTAAAAAAAATTGCTGTTACTTTTGGAGTCTTTGGCTAACTGCTCTTCAAATTCTTTTTTGGTCTTTCTAATTATATTTTTACACTTCATTTGCCAGAGTTTATGCTCTTTTCTATTTTCCTCACTAGGATTTATCTTCCACTTTTTAAAGGGTGCCCTTTTTGCCTCTCACTGCTTCTTTTACGTTTGTTATTTAACCGCGGTGGCTCTTTTTTGGTTCTCTTACTGTTTTTTTAATGTGGGGTATACATTTAAGTGGAGCCTCTATTATGGTGTCTTTAAAAAGTTTCCACGCAGCTTGCAGGGATTTCACTTTTGGCATGTACCTTCTAATTTCTGTTTCACTGACCTTCTCCTTTTTGTGTAGTTCCCCTTTCTGAAATTAAATGCTGCAGTGTTGGGCTGCTGTGGTGTTTTCCCCGCCACAGGGATGTTAGATTTAATTATATTATGGTCACTATTACCAAGCGGTCCAGCTATATTCACCTCTTGGACCTGATCCTGTGCTCTACTTAGGACTAAATCAAGAACTGCCTCTCCTCTGGTGCGTTCCAGGACTAGCTGCTCCAAGAAGCAGCCATTTAAGGTGAGGGACTTCGTGTCCTTAAGGTTGCCAAGGGCTAGATTCGGCCATGATTCGACTGAGTAGCTCTGTTGAAGTCAGTAGGACTGCTCGTGGTAGCAAGAGCCTGTCTATACTGCGGTCGGAGGTGTGAGTGCAGCTCTAGTTAGCACAGCTAAAAGTAGCAGTGAAGACGCGGCGACATGGACTTCGGCACAGGCAAACTGTGTGTGTGTGTGTGTGTGTGTGTGTGTGTGTGTGTGTGTGTACGTACGTACGTACGTACGTACACGTACTTAGGGTCCCAGCGGGTTTGTACAGCCCTCCCTGAAGGCCTGAAGTATTGCCATGGCTTCACCGCCCTTCTCAGCTGTTCTAGCTAGATTAGAGCTAGTGCAGGTCTGCCTCTCGGGGCTGGGATTGCCTCTCGAGTTGCATGTAGACATACCCGCAGTGCCCTAAGCATCAGTATCAGAACCGATGAGATTATTCCAAGGGGTGATTATTGCTAGATGGAAACTTTTCTTGAATGTTTGTAAAGGACTTGGTTCATGGGGGAAGCCACGAGAAGTATTGAAAGAATAGAGTTCCCGCATTATGCTCAGTTTTGGTGGTCTGCCAAACTCTGCAGTCCTCCTTCCCCAGGTACATTCCGTGGGAGCTGAGAAAGGGCTGGTGGAACTGATCCATTGTTAATAGTCAACAGTTATCAAATCAGTTGTCAAAAGGCAGAGTCTGACACCCTTACACTGAAATCAAGGGGACTACCAGTGGAATAATGTGTTACTCAGTGCGAGTAAGTGGAACAGAATCTGGGCCAGAACATAGAATCATAGAATATTAGGGTTGGGAGAGACCTCAGGAGATTACTCTTATTACACTACTATTCTGTTAAACAACCTCTTAAAGTTTTGTGCGTCTTTGTCTAAACTCTGCATGACCCTATCAGTTCTTTCTGGATTAGTCGCTGCTCCAGCAGTCCTCATACGCTTGCCATTTGTTCTCTGCAAGTCGTGTATCCATCTCTTCAGGCATTTTTCATGAAGCCCCTTCCCAGTGGTATGTAGTCGCTAATTGTGCCTTTGTGGGTTTCTTCTTTTTCTTTAGGCTATGCTACAGCACTTCCGAATGGCCACAGTATGAAAAGAGAGGACTCGAAAGGATCTCTGAATTCAGAAGGGGCAGCGGACACCGGGGAAAATGTAATGCATGTGGGATGACTGAAAGCAATAGCACATTTGGGCTGTTCAAAAACAAAAAACAAAAAACCCACCATGTTGATCATTCTCTTGCAAACCAGTTTTAAAGCAAACAGAAAATGATCCTTGTGTTTTATAGAGGAGGTCAGACTAGATGATCTAATTGTACCTTAATCTATTGATCTAACATACGGTGAATGATTTATAAAAGGTCAAAGTCAGAATTCATAGGGAATGTTTCTACTCCCTGTGTGCTCATAGGCTGTGATACACACGCACATACCTATCCCCATTGACTTCCATGGGACACTGCGCATTTGACCAAGGCCTGGTGAGTTCTGTATGTGGACTGAAAGCAGAGCTCTGTTTAAAGAGCAGCCACCACTTCACTCCGCAGGAAATAACGTTGGTCAAACGACCCAGGGAAGAATCTGGCCCCAAATTTGAAGAATGCAAGTTCCCTGCCCGCGCCCAAGTTGCGTGCACAGAGACTGGGGATTTGCCCCAGCTCTCCTGTGAGCAGCAGGCATTTGCACGTCTAACTGGGGCAGACGCGGAAGTGCTACGTGCTCTTTTAAAAACGTGGGCCTCTGTGACTCAAAAGGCAGCAGGAGCGAGCTCTCGGAGCTGCCACCGGTTCTGCCTGTGCATACTCAGAAGGGAGTCTGCAGAGCTTCTCTGTGGGAGAGGCGGGGCCTGGTGAAGGTCCAGTATCCCCACCAAGAGCCCTGAGGCCTGAGTTCTGCCAAGTACTGGAGCACTGAACCATTCCTATTCAGCCAAGCGTTAAGCATGTGCATAAGTCCCATTGGAGAGAACATCCAACTCTGCTTTGCAGCAAGTAGTGTTGGTTTTAGCACAATTCTTGTCAAGGGACCCTCGTTAGCCAGGAGTCCTCTTCCAAATGGTAGAAGGTTTGTTTTTCAGAGTACCCGAAAACTAGTTCTCTGTTAATAGACGTGATGTACCAGGGTTCAGTTTTACAGCAACAGAGGTGCACGTCTTTAGAGCTGCATGGTATAGTATGTGCATTGTTCTCGGACGCCATCTGTGCACCTCCTGTTTTCCAGCATTGCGTGATGTGCGGATTTAATAAGCAGAATTTGGCACATACAAACAGCGGGATGCTCATTCTGTGTTGTGCAGTGACTCATGCCCCTAGCCTGTTCCAGAATAAATCAGAAACTAAAAATGTCTGTCCATTCTGTATGACCCTGGGGCCCAGCTAAAAAAAAACAAACCAAAAAAACCCAGCTAAACAAACTTGTGTGGGGCTTCAGTCAGGCCTGACCGGCCCAGGGAGCCAAGGAGGTTTGTGCGGTTCCATTCTGCGCTCGCTCCATGGCGGGGATCGTTCATTCGGCGTTTCCCTTCAGTCAGCCGAGACCCCGGCAAGTGCCAGTTCCTGCCCGGGACATGGGAACATCCCGCCCCTCACACGCAGATTGCAGCCACCAGCATATTTCACCTAAGCCACCAATTCGCCATCAGGTGGAAGCAGCCTCGGGTCAGGGCTACCTTCAAAGCAGGGACCTGGCTCTCTGTGCTTCGGGATGGTTTTCTAACACGTGTCTTTGTGGTGGTTAGAGCCGGAGAAGTTCCACAAGGAGTAACGTGTCCCACCACAGTAGGCTGGACCAGTATGAGATCAGGAGTCTCCTAATGTGCTACCTCTACGTCATTAAAATGGTCTCTGAAGGTTAGTGACGCTCACCGTAGTGTGTGCTTGGGAGATGGGTCTGGTCTGGTCCCTACCACAGCCCCTGTCTGCCGTGGCGTGTAGCAGCCGTAAGGGCGAGGAGGACAGGAGCAATGCAGGGCCACCAGAAGCAGCCATAAAGAGCCGTCTCCCACAGCCAGCTGGGGCTACCGAGGCCTAGGATTAGAATCAAGGGCTGGGAACCCCGGCCCTTCCCACGCTGCTGAGTTGAGGGGGGAGCGACGGGATCCCAGCTGGAGCCTGGTTAGGTAGAGGAGCTCCCATCACAGGAAAGAGGATGAGCCTGTGGGTACCACATCCATCACTAGGGAGACAGGCAGATCCTGGACTTGCTCCACATTGTCTCATTTCATCATTTTCAAAAATCCGTTAGTGGGGAAGGGGAGCGTCTGACCCCGACTGCTGGAGGAGGGCAGCTGAGGGGCTGTTCCTTTCCAAGGCTGGAAACATGTTCACTGCAGCTCCCTGCACCATTGCATTGGATGAGTAGGCTTTGGGCAAAGGACTCCAGGGAGGTTAAGAATCAAATGGCCAGTACGAAAAGACACATGCTTGTGTGGCTGCAAAGATAGATTTCCACAGGCCACTGGGCACAGGCTGATTTAGCCTGCAAAGACCCCCTGTGATGGTCTTAAATGTTATACGTTCTTAGCAGGTTTGTTTCATTTTCAGATACGCTTCTCACCTATTGGAACAAAATATCCCCCCATGAGCTGATAAATGTCCTCGTACTTCTGGAGTAAGTATCAAGAGATTGTATCTGTGCTTCGAATTGCATGTGATATGTTTGTTATATAACATAGGTAGGTAAAATGAAACCATCCCTCCATGCACTGTACACAGTACATGCTGCTCTGTTGCACACAAGATGCAGCTCACCAGGAGGTAGAAAAGGAGTTTGATAGACCAATGCTTCCCATGAGGAATGATCTACGGTCAGCCGTTGCAGACTGTAGGGTAACAGGGAGCCCCAAAGGAGCAGTGTTAAATACGTGAGGCCAGGCTGGCAAGCTGACTGTGATCGGCACGGATTCTGTGCGAAGAGCATTCCGTTGCATAACAGCAGAGAAGGTGATCACATCAAAGGCCCTGGAAATACCAGCTCAGTCTCACTTGCTATTGTGTCTGGCGGTGCAGATGGGTGAGTAGATAGGAGTGTGTTTGGAGGGGCTGAGGGCAGGGTTAGAATACAGACACCCGAACCCACGCACGCAGACATGTACTGGTTAAAGTGAAACAGCTCGGTATCCGCCCTGACATTTACAATGTTTTTCTTTCTAGAGTCTGTTTATTCCACTTCAGATACACGGGGAAGAGAAATATAGCCAGGTATTGTTCGCTTTTTGCTAGCGGTTTCTTCCTCCGCGCCACCTGCCCCATGGTGGCTCCGTGAGAATGAACAGGGGAGCACTCATGTCCAGTGCAGAGAGAGGGAGCTGATGGGGAGCCCTGCTCACCCCGGCCAGGGAGAGGAAGTGGGAGGCTCCCTTCTGCTTTTAGCAGAGAAGGAAAGCTACACTTCTCTCAGTGGTCTCTCTTTTCCTCCGGCTCAGCAGAGGGCAACTTCAGCTCTTACTGGCAAAGCTCAACTTCCCAGCTGTTTGTCTGACCCCGCCAGCCCTTCACTGAGATTTATTTTTATAGCTTTCTGCTAGCGGGAAGCCGCACGCTTTGAAATGCAAGTGGTGGTTCTCAGGTCACAAGTCTGGCTCAGGGCCTGATGCTCAGAGGTGCTGCAAAGCAGCCCCTTCGTGGCTGGTTATTCTAGAGTTTGAGGGACAGACCCGCTGCTGGGGCTGATAGGCACCGTGCTCCGTCGGGCCGGCGGGGACAGGCTGTCCCTGTGGGTTTTTGTAGCCTGCCCCAGGTACCACATTATGCCCGGCTTGGTTTTGGCATGAGCTTGGCGAGCAGATTGGACGCGGGTCTCCCTGCTCCCCAGGCCAGTGGTAATGATGCCCGCCCAGTCTGCAGCTTGGGTTCTCCTTCCAGGGTTCACGACGCCTGGCTCTCCAAGCACGTCGGCGTTGACAGGAAATCGCAGACCATGCCTGCCCTTCGCAGCAGAGCCGGCCTGATGCAGGCCCGGCTGCAGCACCTGAGCAGCTTGGAAAGTTCGTTTACGCTCAACCACAGTACGTACAGCGACGGGGCCAGTCACGTCGCTTTATCGTGTCAGACGATTGCGGGTTGCCGCTTGGGACGTCACTTCCCTTTTGCTGCGGCATGCCGCTCGGCGTTGCAGCTTTCCGCTGACCCCCTCTCAGGGGCTTCATGCCAAAGGGGGCATTAAAAATCACCCCTGTTTAGTCTGTAGATGGAATTTTCCTCTTCCGACCTCGCTTCCGCTTCCCGGGTGCCGGTGGGGACAGGTGGTGCTCTGGTGTTAGTGAGCGAGCAGAGTGGACAGGAATGGTGTGTCCTGCCTGGCGTTCACCCCGTGCAGATCCCCAGCACGAGGCCAATGCCAATGGGGCTTCAGTAGGATTTAAGTGGGGCATAGGCCTTGTATTGGCCCTTCTTCACCCCTCCCCCATGAGAGTGCCTGCCCCGCTTCTGCGCCAGGAATCCAGCGTGGAGGGGCAGCTGATGGATGGGGAGGTCATGCTGCATCTGATTTGGGGGCCGAGGGAAGTGGCAAGAGGCCACTCGCAGGCTTCCCGCCGTGTGGTGACGATGCTGCCCTGGCCTGCCGTGGGTAAGGAGTGTACCTGCTGCAGCTAGGTCTCAGGAGGGCTGGAGTTATAACCCTGAGCTCCACGTTTGCACCTTGTTCCGGAGGGTTCCATCACTTTCCTTTCCTTCCTGCTCCCAGACGCTGGCACCTCAGAAGCAGACATTGTGCACCAGGCCTTACTGGAAGGCAATACGGCCACCGAAGTTTCTCTAACGGTCCTGGACACCATTTCTTTTTTCACCCAGTGTTTCAAGGTGAGCATTGAAATCGGCATTGTCCTTTGGTGCATTGCAGCCCCCCAAAACAGTGTCCATTTGCAAACCCTGTGTTAGACTGAACACTCTCCTGTGTTAATGTGCTTTTCCTTTGGGCTCACGATCATAAAGATGTACCACACGGAAGTATAGCGCAAATAAAACCCGAGCTGAGTCTTAGGCATTTATACTTTTATTGACAGAGTTAGTTCAATAAAATAAGTAAATGTATCTGGCAAGTAGGCATGTTTAGGAATTCAAACAAATAGTAAAAGCCAAGAACTCACGCACAGTATCGCCCGTGCTTTGTGTAGCTGGTCAAATACTTCTCTGGGGCCAGATCCCAGCCCATGTAAAAAGTGCTACACAACTGTACCAGGGTGTCTGTGATACAAGTTTGTTGTTTTTGTAAGAGCTGTGGTGAGAGACGTAACAGATAAGCGGTTCAGCTTTTGAAGTTACTTCTGCAAATGTGGTAATATCGTTTGACTTTTTATCTAGTGTAGAAAATAAAATCTCTGACCAAATAATAGAGCTTTGGGGAGGACTTCCCACTTTTCTACCATCGTTTGTCTGTACTTACTTACCCAAGTCGCTGTAGAACTATTACTTGTCTAGCTTAAGAAATAGTATGTTCTGTTATGCCTAGGTATCCTAGTCACTTACAGATCTTCTTCGAGTGCTTGCTCCTGTCGATTCCATTCTAGGTGTGCGCACACCCACGTGCGCAGCCATCAGAGATTTTTGCCGTAGGGGTGTCTGTAGGGTTGGCTGAGGCGCCCTCTTGAGTGCCGTACTCATGCGTTGGTATATTAGGCAATGCTGACCCTATGCCCTCTCAATTCCTTCTTACCGCTCGTGGTGGTTAGTCGGAGCGCCTCTCCCTTGCCTAGCAGGGGTTAGTGGTCTTCTGCTTCAGCGGCCTGTGTCCAGCTGATCTTGTTGGGTAGCAGAAAGCCCTCCACCAGGGTGACCTACCTGGCCAAGTGGAAAAGATTCACGTGCTGGACCTTGGATCAGGGTATCCGGGCCAAGCAGGCCTCGCTGCAGGCGATCCTGGATTATCTTCCGCACCTCAAGCTCTAGGGGCTGTCCCTGTCTTCAGTCAAAGTCCACTTGGCCGCTATTTTGCCCATCCACCCTCTGCTCCAGGGCAGGTCAGTCTTCACTCATGACATGATGGTTCGGTTTTTGAAAGGTCTGGAGAGTCTCTACCTGCACGTCAGGGATCCCGCCCCTCCCCTGGGACCTCAGCCGTGTGCTGTCGAGGCTCATAGGTCCCCCCCTTCAAACCTCTGGGTTCCTGATCGCTTCTTCTCTCCTGGAAGGTTTCGTCCCTGGTTGCGATAATTTCTGCCCACGGGGTCTCTGAGATCAGGGTGCTCACTTCAGAGCCACCCTATACGGTGTTCTAGAAGGACAAGGTCCAGCTGCGACCGCATTCAGTGTTCCTGCCCAAGGTAGTTTCAGTTTCATACAGGCGAGGACATATGCTTACCTGTCTTCTTCCCGAAGCCTCATAAATCGGAAGAGGAGCGCAAGTTGCATGCCCTGCATGTCAGGAGAGCGCTTGCCTTCTACATCGACAGAAGTAAGCCATTTTGCAAGCCGACACAGTTGTTCGTTGTGGTGGCAGACAGGATGAAAGGCACCTGGCCCAGTTGCCGATTCAGGATATTTGCGGGGCCGCTGCCTGGTCTTCCTTACATCTCACACCTTTACATCTCATTACGTGCCTACCAGCAAGCTTGAGAGGATGCTGACTTTGGCAGAGCAGTGCTGCGAGCTGCAAGACCGTGAACTCTGAGCCCACCTCCGAGGATACTGCTTGTGAGTCACCTAGAATGGAATCGACATGAGCAAGCACTCGAAGAAGAAGGAACGGTTACCTACCTTCTGTAACTGTTCTTCTTCGAGGTGTGTTGCTCATGCCCTTCCATTACCCGCCCTCCTGCCCCTCTGTCGGAGTTGCCGGCAAGAAGAACTGAGAGGTGTAGGGCTGGCGGCGCCTGATATACCGCGACATGAGCGCGGCACTCCAGAGGGTGCAACAGCCGACCCTATGGATACTGCTACGGCAAAAATCTCTGATGGCCGCGCACATGGGCGCGCACACACCTAGAATGGAATGGACCTGAGCAACGCGTCTCGAAGAACAACCGTTATGGAAGGTAGGTGACTGGTTTTTTGAGGCACACACGCTGGGTATTCCTGCAGAATGAATTCTCTCATTGCTTTCCAGAACCAGCTCTTAAACAGCGACGGCCATAATCCGCTCATGAAAAAGGTTTTTGATATTCATCTCGCCTTCCTCAAAAACGGGCAGTCAGAAGCGGCCCTGAAGCATGTCTTTGCGTCCCTGAGAGCTTTCATTAGCAAGGTAGGTGCAGAGGTGACGCGTGAGGCGGTCGAAGCATTAAACGGTGCCTCCCGGCCCTATTGACCGTTACGAGATGTCTCTGGGTAGGTGGGGCAGCTTTAAAGGTTCCGGTTAGAATTCTTACAGGCCGGGGGGGCGTGAAAGGGGGCCTTATCGCAACCTTCACTGCCGGCCTGCACTGCTCGGAGGGGCCTTTAAAAAAGAGATTCTTCGGTAATGGAACAGCAAGGCCAGATGAAGTCATCTAACTTTAAACAGCGGTCAGCAATGTACTGACACTCATCGGGGCTAGGTAAAATAACAGGGGACATCACCAGGAGCTAAAGAGGCCAGGGCCAGCCCTAGCTTTTTGGCCGCCCCAAGCAAAAAATAAAAAAACCCACAAGCGCCCCCCCCCCAACGTCGGCCAAAACACCCCCCCCCCGCAACAACGCCGCCCCGCCAAAATGCCTGCAGCAGGGAGGGCGGCATGCCCGCCGCCCCGCTCCCCCTGCCAGTGGGGAGCGCAGAACGCCTGCCGCCCCGCTGCCCCGGCGGGGAGCGGAGCACGCCGGCAGCCCCGCTGCCCCGGCCGGGGAGCGGAGCACACCGGCAGCCCCGCTGCCCCGGCCGGGGAGCGGAGCACGCCGGCGGCCCCGCTGCCCCGGCCGGGGAGCGGAGCATGCCGGCGGCCCCGCTGCCCCGGCTGGGAGCGGAGCACACCGGCAGCCCC
Source organism: Chelydra serpentina (assembly GCA_037349315.1). Taxonomy (NCBI): domain Eukaryota; kingdom Metazoa; phylum Chordata; order Testudines; family Chelydridae; genus Chelydra; species Chelydra serpentina. Next base: position 40,135,412 of record JBAIAC010000028.1, on the reverse strand, counting down.
CCTGCCCCGGCCGGGGTGCCGGTGGGGAGCGGAGCACACGGGTGGCCCCGCTGCCCCGGCTGGGAGCGGAGCACGCCGGCCGCCCCGCTGCCCCGCAGGGGCACCAGAGAAAGTGTTTTTTGTTTTGTTTTTTTAACAAAAAAACCTAAAAACTTTGAGTGCCGCCCCTCTCCAGGTGCCGCCCCAAGCACGTGCTTGGTAGGCTGGTGCCTGGAGCCGGCCCTGAAAGAGGCCGTCCTGACTCTGACTGAATGAGCACAAGTGGGACTCAGAAGTCACTTCACTGACCTCCGCGGCGTTCCCTGGACCGGTAAGAGATCAGTATCAGCCCCACCAAAACGTTGCTCTTCCTTGAAGCATTTGTGCCAACAGGCAGCATTAAAACGAGTTAGCTGCCTTATGCCCATGGGTTCCAAAGCAAAGTGAAAACTACGGTGGGCCAAGTCCCTGCTGGTGTCCATGGGGGCAACTCATTGACTTCAGTGGCGTCTTGACCATCTACAGCAGTGCTGAATTTGATATATTTTCAGAGACTTGCAAAATTGTTTTAGTGACGTTTTCTCATTTCCCCTGCAATAGGTTGCTTCTGTAAAATGAGATATAGGCCCAGTAGATAGTATCTGCCAGGAAGTGTTTTCTCTGCCATCCTTGTCCTACCTATGTTAGACTTTCAAGGTCATTTCTAACTGCGGAATGACTCTAAAGTGGCCAGGGCAATTGTCTCTCAAAGACAGGTACAAGGTTGGCTTTTCTGTTTGCAAACTTGTTATGGGATCTGAAAGTCCCAGCATGTTGATTTTTGGTTTGTGCACCATCACCAGTAACTTTGTTCCCGTGACAGTGTATTCTGGTTGTAGCTCTGCTGTAACTTGGATGCATATGTCACCTCTTATTTCACACACCTCCTTTAGCACAGAGAAAATGGTAATGAAGCAGGAAAGAGCCTCTTGTCATGGTGAGTTTGTAAAGGTCGTAGTTAGGAAAAAAATCTTTTTAATTTCACCCATACTGGATACATTTTATCGCTTGTTGTCTCAAAAGTCTTCCCTTCTATACTAAACTCAAATTGGCAACACAACAGGGAAGAGACGTAGAACAGAACTGGTGCAGGAAAACTGAGCTCACGCTGTGCTTAGTTGTTTAAAAAACAGAGGAAGAAAAAGCTCCGTTTCTTTCCTTAGTGGAAACTCAATAAAAATCCGTTATTCTTAATTGTTTATACTCTTGGTTGCTGCCAGTCCCCAAGTTGCCGGAGAGGACACTGACATAAAACACATCTCTCATATTCGGGAATGCTCCCAAAACGTGGGGCTAATTCCCTTGATCCACATCAGGGTTGATTCTCTCCGATGTCCAAGTGGAGCTGAGAGGGGGCGGGGATGAGGGGAGCTGGTTGCAAATCCCAAATCCAGGGGAGCAGCTTCAACTTTTGTCACTGGCAAAGGTCCCTGAGAACTTCCTGCCAGTGGAGAGTCAGCTCCACCATGCCCGAGCTCCGTCTCTCTCACCCCTCTGGCCTGGCACTCTTCCTCCCTCTCCTTGTGCCAGGTGGGGGTAGCTGGCACAGGAGGCTTTCCCCACAGCACAGGGGAAATTCTCTGGCCACTTTAAGGCCACCTTGGGCTACTCGTCTATTCAGGCCCAGCGTGGAGACACTTTCTGCATGGATGTTGCTCAGACGTCCCTTGGACCCACTCTCTTTGTGGTCCCTCTGTGGGGCATCAGGGATGCCGTGGGCTGTGTGCTGCAAGGCAGAACCCTACTGGACCCAAAGCAGGCTGAGCTGGGGGCCCCTTGGCACTTCTCCAGCACTTCCAGACGCAAGGATCTAGATGCCCCTCTGCCGACGGGCACTCAGAACTCATTGGGGGGGCACCTCTGAAGTCAGTGGATCTAGGACAATTTACATCCACTGACGATCTGCCCCATAGATGGGAACAGCCAAGTTACCCCCTTTTGGGGAGGGAATGAGTTCTCTTTGTATGGCCGAGAGCTGCCTTCCCACGGCTGACACGCTGAAGGAGTGACTGACAAGTATTATAGACATGGAAAAGACTCTCTGAACTTTCTGTGTCAGCCAAAGACTACATATTCCTGCAGATCTCGGGGCTGTGTGTGGAATAAGGCCGTGCCTGTGGGCCAGAACCAATGCCTAATATAAATACATCACCCACTAATCCGCTCATCCCACTGTTGACTAAACTTGATCATAGGGGAGCTGCCCAGTAGAAATGCTTGAACTGTGGTTGATCTCCTGCCTTTGCTAGTGGAAGAGGGCAATGCTACAGTGGGCAGCAGTTAATCTTTAATCATTGGTTTCCTGTGTACACGCTTTGTTAGCTCTTTACGATTACACTGGTGTGTTTTTTCTCCTCTTCCCAATTTTTTTCCTTAAAATGTTGATTTTGGCCAAAGACAATGAATTATAAGGCTTATCTGCTGTCTCGCTCACTATAAGCTGCTATAATTATTATTTGTATTACCAACTCAACGTAAGAGACCTGCCCCGTGCATAGGAGGAGATCAGAGCTCCCCTACCCATGGTTCAGTCTGTCCATAGAGGAGGAAATATGTGATCTTTCGGCTGTTGACTCTTCTTTGACAAATAATGCCATGATGCAGTCACAGTCGCTGGTGGTGTTGATATTACCATTTACATAATCAAATTAAAAAATAAACCAAACAGCCTCTTGTAAGCTGAGCGAGTAGCTCAGAAATCATGTGGCAGCAGAAAGCCAAGAGCTCCACAATGACATCCACACAGTTCATTTCCTTATGGACAGTTTTAAAATGTCTGCCCAATATTCTGGCCACTGAGTACAACCTTTAACGGCGCTCACAAGTCCCCATCCCCTCAGCAAACGACTCCGCTCGGATCCACCCACACACCCCAGCATGTCCCCTCCTCCTCTGCCAGGAAGAGCAAGAGAAGAGTCCGTGGCATTCCCCTGAATTGGGATGAGACTGGGCATTCGGCTGGCTATGCTTCGCTGAAGTGGCCGAGGCCCGAGGTGGTGGGTCAGATGCTGAAAACGCTCATGCCGATGGTGCATCTACACAGCCGCCGGGAGGGTGCTACCCAGCGCGGGTAGATGGACACGCACTAACTCGGTAAACGTAGCACTGTGGCTGCAGTGGTAAGGGTGGAGGCTCAGGCTCCCCACCCGAGTACAGCCCCGCCTGACCCTGGGGGAGAGGACTCCGATGGTTAGCCCGGGCTGCTGCAGCCGCACTGGGAATTGCACCGCCCGGCTGCGGCGTAGACGCACCCTCGCTGGGCGAAACCCCTGACGCTTTGTCCCCTAGTACTGCAGCGGTTAACATCTCCGTGACGTCCAGGGGAATGACCCCCCCCCCCCGAGAATACGGCTCCGCTGCAGCGAAACCCGCCCAGCACTGAGTCTCGGAGCCCGGGCAGTGGGGCTAGGAATTGCCGAGTAGACGTTTGGGCTCAGGCTGGAGCCGGGGCTCTGGGAGCCTCCCCTCTCGCGGGGTCTCCAGGTCGAGCCTGAACATCTCCACTGCAAGTTTTAGCCCTGCAGCCTGAGCCCAGGCCAGCTGCGGCGGTGAGGCTGGTTTTTGATTGCAGGGTAGGCGTGTGCTGAGCATTTGGGTGTGTTCCAGGCCCACAGACAAATCCTGCCCACTCTTCAGTGACTCTCCAGCCCTCACCATTTCCACGAGGAAGGTCCTTCTCGTCTCTGAAGCTGCCCTGCTGCAGTTTCCTTGTGGCGGGCTGGAACGTAGCATGCGTCCCCCTTCCCCCTGTCCTCCTTCCAGGTCGTTTCCCTGCTCTGACCCCTGGTCCTACCATCTGGCCCAGTGAGTTCTGGGAAGAAGCCGATTGCAACTCCAGGCAGCCAGCAGAGCAGGCTTCAGTCATAATTCACTCTTATTTAGAGATTTGCTTGGATTACAAATCTCCTACCTGCTGCTATTCCTCTCCTGCTGCTCCGCCTCATTCTCCATGTAGAAAATATCGGAGGAGATCTACTTCCTCTTCAGGATAACAGTCTGTGTTTGTTTTAACCCTCGTCCTTCCCTTGCCTACTGCTTCCTTTGTCTACTAGCTCTGTTGCGGGGGATCTGATGGAGATTTCCAGCTCTCTAGGACAGGATCTGTCTCATTTGTGTGCCTTCGGAGTGCCACACAAAGTGAGGGCATTCTATAAACATTCAGCAATTAAAAATAAGACCCTGAAATTCATTCCCACGAGTATTTATAGGAGCCAAACACCAATCTAGGTCCGTTTGCATTCAGACGGGAAGATAAAGCGTGTGTGTGTGTGTGTGCTGGGTGTGTTTCACAGGGGTGGGTTTTTAACATTGGCACACTTCTTCTTAAGTTTCCCTCAGCATTTTTCAAAGGAAGGGTGACCATGTGTGCAGCCTTGTGCTATGAAGTCCTGAAGAGCTGCACCTCGAAGCTAGCCTCCACCAGGAACGAGGCATCGGCACTCCTGTATCTTTTGATGAGGAACAACTTTGAGTTCACTAAAAGGAAAACCTTTCTGAGAACACACCTGCAGGTCAGTGAAAGATGAACTGCTGCGCAGTGGTGCCCCTGAATGCTTAATCTCCAGGTCTCTGTCCTGCAAAGACAGAGAATGTGTCCAGCGTGAGAGAATGTGTTCTCTTTGGGGGAGGGATAGCTCAGTGGTTTGAGCATTGGCCTGCTAAACCCAGGGTTGTGAGTTCAATCCTTGAGGGGGCCATTTAGGGATATGGGGCAAAAATTGGGGATTGATCCTGCTTTGAGCAGGGGGTTGGACTAGATGACCTACTAAGGTCCCTTCCAACCCTGATATTCTATGATTCTATGACTCTGATCTTCAGCACGACAGATTAAAATATTAACACTAGGACCTAGCTGTCATCTAGCACTTGTCATCAGCAGATCTCAAAGCACTTTACAAAGGAGGTCAGTGTCATCCCTCCCCATTTTATAGCTGGGGAAAGTGAGGCACCAAGCAGGGCAGTGACTTGCCCATGGTCGCTCGACAGGCAGAGCTGGGAATTGAACCCAGAACCCCTGGGTATTATGGAGATTCATCAACCTCAGCCTGTCCTGTTCATCAGGGAGTCTGAGAAGGAGTTTGACTTTTTTTAAGTAGGCTAAATCTTGCAGTCCTTACCTGGTCAGAAATCCCATTGATTCCAGTGATTTCCCTGGGAGCTTGGTCTAAATTGTGATTTCAGGATTTGGCCCAGGGTCCTTTTGGATGAAATACGTTTGCTGTTAAAGAGTCAGAGATTATTGATTTTCAGAGTATGCTTGCAAGGCTCACCTCTTTGCCAAGAGACAGGCGAAGAGAACGGGGGTGATTGTCCATGGTCAGGTGGGAAAAGTCCTGCCTGTTGGATTGGGGCGGGAGGGATTCTTCTGGGGGGTTGTTTCTGGCTTGTGTTGTATTGTTGTTTTCAGTGATGTTAGAAGCAGCCAGAGTAGCAGATGGGCTACAAGCTGTTATAAATCACAAAAGAGGTAAATATAGCATAGTATCTAAAGACTACTGCCCTAGGATTTGTAGTCTGTTTGTTCTAGTCCTAAAAATTTGGTGTTCTGACAACAGAACTACATCCTGTGGGTTAATAATCGTTGGATTTTGAGGAGTAAACAAGGAAATGAGGCCGGTTTTGATTAAGGCTACGATTTAATCCTGGGTATTTTTAAAAAAAGTCATGGACAGGTCACAGGCAAGAAACAAAGAATCACGGTCCGTGATTTATACCACAAATACCCCTGACTGAATCTTGGAGGGTGGAGGGGAGCCCTGGTGGCTCATGGCACCAGCTGCGGGGAGGCAGCCCTGGGGGGCCCACAGCACCAGCTGCCAGGGGGACCTGCTGCCGCTCAGGCTGCTGCCGGGGGGGAGGGGGGGAAGCCATGGGGGGCCTGCTGCCGTGGTGGAGGGAGAACCCCAGGGGGGCAGCCGCTGCTCCGGCCACCCCAGGGCCGCTGAGTGGCAGCTGCTCCCTACGACCACTGCTCAGGCAGTCCCCTGGACCACCCACATTGGCTGCTGCTCAGGCGTCCCCGGCGCCAGCTGCCCAGAGCCGCCAGAGCACAGCCGGTGCAGCTGGCCCCGCACCACTCCAACAGCGGCTGGCTGGGGGGGCCGCCCGATGGGCCGGCTACAGAGCCGCTCCAGCAGGGGCCGGTGTGGCTGTCCCCAGGCAGCCCTGGGGTCAGCCACACTGGTCTCTGCAGAAGGCACGGCGGTCGCAGACACGGAGCCCTCGTTACGATTCATTATATTCATTCTGCTTGAAAGATTTTTTTTCACTCACAAACCTCTTTTTCTACAATTGTGACAACAAATCACATGGATGAGACCCTGTCCCCTTTCCAACAGATAATAATTGCAGTGAGCCAGTTAATAGCAGATGTGGCACTAAATGGAGGACCGAGGTTCCAGGAGTCGCTATTCATTATTAATAACTTTGCAAACAGTGACAGGCCTATGAAGGTAAATTTGATTAATTAAAACAAATAATAAGTTTACACTACCACCACCAAGTACATGGTCTGGGAAATGTACACAGAGATCGCAGTTAAAGATCGAATGTTATGTATTTATACTATTTACTCCTGTAACCATCTGCCGAACTACGTGTGTTGAGTGAGAGCAAACAAGCATTTTGGCGCAGCGATTTGAGCTGTCTCTCAATGGCTATGACAGCTGTGTCAGTCTAACTGTCATGTTTATTGCAGCTGGGTGGGAGGGAGCAGTTGAGGTTACAGCTTTGTATAGCATCACTTTCTGGTCATCCGAAGAGCTTTCCAAAAATTTCCAGCAAAGGGAGGGCAGAGAGGACCAGATGTTTCTCATGTAATTAAGCTAACCATTAAAAATAAAAAATGGAGACCGTCGCTCTCTGTAAAAGAGGTGCAATGATCATCACTTTATTTTTGCTTTGCAGTCTACCTTTTTTGGAAAGCAATTGCCTGCCTTAGCACTGAAGTAGTATGAATAAGTTCGGTCTGCTTCAGTCAATATCAATGTACAATGCTTGCAATCTGCTCACATTTTACAATATGTAAGTGCCAGTTTAGGAAAGGAAAAACCTGGGAAATGTTTTATAAGACCATAATTTTCATATTATTTAAAGACGGGGGAGGAGGAGAACCTAAGTAGAGTTATGCCTATGATAGAATGAAACCGGTCATTGGAATTGGTAGGTAACGGGCAAAGATCCGTAGTTCTGTTCTGCACAGGAATGTTTATGTGCATTTGAAGTTCACTGAGCCACGCTTTGTTTGCTGGCTGTATTTTATACATGTGGACCTTTAAGTAATACACTTTTCAGGGAGGGAGTATGTCTGTTTATTTCTAGTTTTTACTTAGCATTTTTTTACTACTGTGCACACTTGTAGTACAATATACAAATGATAAACCACACTAGAGAGCGAACAAGTGAGGCAGGTGTTGACTCAAGTGAAAAATACTGCAGGAACTATTGAGGGCCCAATTCTGTAGCCTGTACTCATGTTGAGTAGCACTTGCTCATCCACATGCCAATCCAGTAGGGTACATAAGCATAAGTAGTCCCACTGAAATCCATTTGGCTACTGTTCACATGAGCAACTCAAGTAAGAGTTGCAAGATTTGCCCCCGAACAATAGGTTTCGCAGACCCAAGGTGATTGCAGAGCAAAACGACACAGTATAAGATTAATGTATCAAAAGTCCCGTCAGCCTCATCTCCGGTACCTTGAATGTGAAAATTGCTACATGCAGTGTACATAGTAATTAAATCCATTGCACGTTGAGTAAGTTGAAGGGTTGACAAAACCTCGAACATCTTTATTTCTGTGTTTGCTTCTAATTAGATTTGTTTTGTGCCAGGCAACTGCTTTCCCCTCAGAAGTCAAAGATTTGACCAAGAGAATCCGTACCGTGCTTATGGCTACTGCTCAAATGAAAGAACACGAAAAGGACCCCGAAATGTTGATCGATTTACAGTACAGCTTAGCCAAGTCCTATGCAAGTACCCCAGAGCTCAGGAAAACATGGCTGGACAGCATGGCAAAGATCCATGTCAAAAATGGAGATTTTTCAGAGGTAACCTGCCAAATTCCATTGAAAACAGGTGGTGAGGAGAGGCAGAGATTCCAACGGACGTTGTAACTGCTCCTGTTTTGTTGTATTTTGCAGGCCGCCATGTGTTATATCCATGTAGCAGCCCTTGTTGCAGAGTTTCTTCACAGAAAAAGTAAGAGTTACTATTGGGGTGAGGACGCTGCATCCTTTTTTTGTGTGTCCATCTTTGAGTTTACAGGTCATCAAAATGTCTTCAAGATCAAATTCACTTGATTTGGTAAACAATTGTTTTGGGGTTATACTGGGTTCTTCTAAAAGAGTGAACTAATACCAGTGGTCCTCAAACTATGGTACTGGTGACCCCTTTCGCATAGCAAGCCTCTGAGTGTGACCCCCCCCTTATACATTAAAAACACTTGTTTATATACTTAACACCATTATAAATGCGGGAGGCAAAGTGGAGTTTGGGGTGGAGGCTGACAGCTTATGCCCCCCCCATGTAATAACCTCGCGACCCCCTGAGGGGTCCCGACCCCCAGTTTGAGAACCCCTGAACTACTAAAGGGAAAACTACGGCATAGGAATTTACACATGTAAACGCCAGTGTAAGTATTCAAACACAGGCCGGAAAGGTCCTAATCCGTGTAAGAACTAGCTCCCCACTGTTTTGATCATGCCACAAGTGTCATTGCACAGAGTTCAAAGCCGTGCGTCCCTTCGCAGCGGGAGTCCAGGCTAAGTGCAGTGAAAGCGGAATTGTTCTGCGCCCTGTACAACTAGATAAAGAGCCAGTGGTGACAGAGGACACTGTGGCTTAGTGCAGAACAGGAAGTGGCGGGCAGACTGGTTGGTTTTAAAATATCACCATTTTGCATGTCAAAACAAGGTTTTCTTTCGAATAACTCCCTGCCCTGACAGTTAATGTACTGCACTCCGCCTGTCGGCTCCCTCTGATCTTTTAATCTAAAGGGCGCCATTGAAACTGTAGATTGAGTATCTCTGACTGCAGTTGATCTGCAAAAACTAGGAAGAAGGGAGCAGAGACCAGGAAACCCTGGTTTTCAGCTGTAGTTCGCAAAGGTGATTGATGGCTCCTTATTGGCATACTGGGGGCCAAAGTCCCACCGAAGTATATATTTTGTGTTCATCGAAAACATTTCTGGCTACATATACAAAACGTACGATTGCAAATGGAAGGGTCGTTGCAAATCTGGATACTCTCCATTCATGTGACTGGAGAGAAAGGGAGACCGAAGCCAGCAGAAAAAGAAGAACTGTTCCAAAGGATGCGTGAGTTAGCATTGCTATTGAACTGCATTGCTCATCCATCACATGTGAAGGAAAGGGATACTTCTGCCAGTACTCTCCATTTCAGAATCCATGCCACGAGAAACAGGCAGCCCTGCGCATTCATTACCCTGCACTGCAGCACACAGCATGGCCCATCACCCAGCATGCACATTCAGAACACAAACGCACCCTGCTCCTTCTCTCTTCTCCGGTACATTGCAGTCCCCTGCACTGGTTCATGGATGACTCTGTGCTGTAGTTGCTACGTGAGATAGGCATTTGTTGCTTTGTGGTAGAGGAAGCCAAGGCTATTGGTGGAGGAGGGCGTTATTCTGAGAAGTGGGGCCCCCTTACCAGATGGAACAGGCCATGGGTGGTGTCCATCAGAAGGAGCAGGCCAGCTGGCCCTGCCATCAGACACATCCAGGCTGTTGGATTAAGCCACGGTCTCAGAGGACACGCAGGCTGACAGTTTGTTGAACAGTATGGCTGACTCAAGGGGCAATGTGTGTCCTTGCCTCAGTGATTAGTTAATACTCCCCCAAATTCTTTGCAGCTGCAGAGGGGTCAGTTGGAGGCCACACTCTCTAACGTGCTGATTCATCTACTTTGGTTCTATTCCCCCCCTTTGAGGTCCAAAGGCAGAGCAGCCTTGAGACCTTTCTTGTCCCTTTTCCTTTGCAATCAACTCTTTCGCTGAAGTGCTTTTGGACATTATTATTTTTATGGCAGCAGCACCTAGACACCCCAACTGAGATCTGAGCTCAGTCGTCCCAGGTGCTGTACATGCCCAGACAGTCCAGGCCTAAACCATCTAACAGTCCAAAGAGACAAGACAGACAAAGGTTGGGAGGGGAAAGTTGAGGTTCAGAGAGGGGAAGTGACTTGCCCAAGGTCACCCAGTGGCAGCACTGGGAATAGAATCCAGGTCTCCTGACACGCATATAAGTGCCCTATTTGCATGCCGAGGCATGGCGGTGTGTATTAACTATGCTAAAACATAAGGCACTGTGTAACAGACAACATGAAAGTAAGTTTAGCTTTTCATGCACAAATGCACCAAGTACAATGGGAAACTGCATTTGAAAGATGTAGCATGGGCCACCATAGCACAGTATTCTATACACCACATTAGACTGTTTGATAATATTTTAATTCTAACTTATTTTTCTTTTTGCCTTCCATAGAATTGTTCCCTAATGGATGCTCAGCCTTCAGGAAAATTACGCCCAATATCGATGAAGAGGGAGCAATGAAAGAAGATGCTGGGATGATGGATGTTCACTATAGCGAGGTGGGATTCCAAAGCACAGAACTTTAGATTGAATAAGAATAATTCTTTAAGAATGAGTCACCCACCCTTGTGCTGCTGAACTGTTCTGATGTCTTTCACGGTGCCTGTCCCTAAGATTACTTAGCTATGAACGGCCCTCATTTTGTGCTTCATACAGGAAGTCCTAGTGGAGCTGTTGGAACAATGCGTAGATGGCCTATGGAAGGCAGAACGTTACGAAACGATTTCAGAGGTTTCCAAACTGATCATTCCGATTTATGAAAAGCGCCGTGAGTTTGAGGTAGCTATTTGGAGCTTGGCTTTGTGTTAATGAGAATTCCCCAGGCTGCTAGTAAAGAAATTCTTAGTTTGTGGGTGATGAGCAGATGTGATGGGTTGTATCATTTCTTTTGTATACTCGGTATTATTAACGAATATTAAACAAAATAAGTTAACGCAAGAATCTGGAGGCTAATAGTTCCCATGAGATGCTGCAGACACAGAGATCTCTTAAATAGGGACCCAATTCAGCAAAGATTATAGCTACCGTCCACACCACACATGCCCATAGAAGCCCCTGTTTCTGGGTGCCCTTAGACTTGGGAAGGCTTCGAAGCTTTGAGGATTTTTTAAAAACTGAATGAGTCCCTTCCTTTGACCTGGGGTAATAGACACTAATTGGGACCCAGAGCCACCAGAGCTTCAGCTGCCCCAAGGCAAACATTTCCTCCTGTTCCCAGATGGATACTTGTTTCTCCCGTGCTCCTGGATCTTTCCTCCAAGAGGCAATGCAGCCCGACATGCCCAAGCCCACCTCAGCAGGACACCAGCCAGGAGAAATTAGTGGTGCCCGATACAATCGTCTGCTGCTCTGCTGCAGACCCTGAAATTGAATCACTAAAACCAGATAAGAAACCAGACGTTAAAACTGTACCTCCAGCATGTATTGACCTGCTTAATGCGCAGGGCTTGCATACCACAGCCCAAAGTACGGCGCAGGCACATTCCGAAATCCGGGTCATTTCTGGCTGCTCACCAGACGGAAGAAATGGGAGCTATGCTCCAGCGTGCAGTTGTATGTTACTTTTCCTCAGAATAGGTGCAAGGCACAATCACATCCGCAGGGAAGGCGTTCTTGACGACAGGCTTTCGGTGATGCCGGGTGATTTTCTGTATCCCGTGGGCGCCACACAGGCTGTCCTTAGATGAGCCCATTGGCCTCACTGAGAGCAATGCCGACCTGGCTGAGGGCTGAATTTGGCCCTATGTGTGAGTCGCAGGGGACATTCAGGGACATCTTTCATTTCCTATGGCTTTAGGAAAGGTGGGGGAGTGAAAGGATGCGCCGAAGTAGGGTGGGTCAGAAAATGTTTCTCAGGGGACTTTAAAGCTCTGTTTCGTAGGGTTTGAAATGGATCCATTTTCTGCTTTCCCTGGCAGATTCCACAATATTCTGTCACCCTTTTCATATGAGAATTTTTACTGAAATCTTGTTAGGAACAGTTCTCCAGCGTTTTTGTTTACTGGAATCCTGGTCTTTGGTAAACAAAAATGTTGGACAAAGATTTTGCGTACTATTTCAATAAATATTCTGATTTAAAACATAAAAATAAAAATGTCAACAAAACTTTCAGGAAAAACAGAAAGTTTCAAGTATGTCAGCAGTTTTTCAGAAAAAGTTCAGTTTTCAGAAAAGGTCGGTTTTCATTGGAAAAACTTTGAGTGTGAAATATTTCAAGCAGCCCTGCTTTCGAAGGCTCAGTCCTGCAACGTGCTGATCTCTTAACCCAGCAGAGCATTTAGGCATGTGCTAAAGTTTAACATGAGTAGCCCTATTGAAAGGAATGGGACTACTCTTGTGCTTAACGTTAAGCACGTGCTTAAGTCTGGGCTTTTCAAAGGAGCTTCTGTGCTAGGTTGACTCAGGGCAAGAGGGCTCAGCACTTTGCAGGATCAGCTCTGACTTCCTGCTCACATAATTCTACTTTAATAATGTTGAAATGCACCTGGCTTTTTCTGCTTTCCAGAAACTTACTCAGTTGTACAGAACACTTCATGGCGCTTACACTAAAATATTGGAGGTGATGCACACAAGAAAAAGACTTCTAGGAACCTTTTTCCGAGTGGCCTTTTATGGACAAGTAAGTACATAGATCAGCCTGTCAACTAACCTGCCCCAAGCAGCCTGTCTTTGCTCAGCCGTCTCATTCAGGAAGCATTCTCTTTGCATTGACCACTAGCTTCTTTGAGGTGGTTCTGTATTTTGCTCCCTTGTGCTCTTATATATAGTAAACTCTTCAGTACAGGGCTTCTGTGCCTTGTTAATGTGTTATTACAAAGCTTTATGACGCTGGTGGGATTCTCAAAAGCAGCTGACTGATTTAGGATACAAGTCCCATTGATTTTTAATGAGATTTCTCTTCTTGTAGAAGCGTTTGAAAATCCTCCCCTGTATAAATATTACTGTAATGAGTTAACAAACAAAGTTTATAAAACACTTCGGATTACTCAAGCAATACAGAACCAATAGCCACCGTGGATATTTCCCTCTGCGGAAAATCATTGTGACTTTTCAGAATATTAGCACTGGTGTGTTCAGGGGGAAGGTCTGCTTAAAAACTGGTAGCACAGTATGGCCCACTGTTGTTACGGGTTCGACATACTCCGGCAGTGGCTGTCTCGGCAGTGCACATAGTCTGATGTCTCTCACTTTGGACTTCTATAAAACCAAGGACAGAATCCCTTTTACTAAAACGTACAAGGAGCAGCAACTGGCTTTAATTTCCTATATGCTGGGCTCATTCTAACTATATTTACAGTAATGTGACTAAATTATATTCAGCCTTATTCCCGGTACAGGTTCCAGATTTTCACTTTAAAAGTTTCACCAACTTTTTAGATATTACTACACAGAGATTGTTTTAACATATAAACCTATCTTATCTGAGAAGTTTAAAAAAAAAATATTTTAAACTGAGCTTTTTAAAATAAAATGTTTCATGTCACGAAATCTCTCCATTCACCGCCAACCTCTTTCTGATTAATGCTAGACTTTCTTTGAAGAAGAGGATGGCAAGGAATACATCTACAAGGAACCCAAGCTGACGGGCCTGTCGGAGATCAACCTGAGGCTTCTTAAACTTTATGGAGAAAAATTCGGAGCAGAGAATGTAAAAATTATCCAGGATTCAAACAAGGTGGAGTTAAACGTCATGTGGTGTCACTGAGTCTAGACAGCCCTGCTAACAAAATGCTTGGAAGAGTGAGCTCTAGACTGTAGAGTAGAGAGGATCAAAGGAATGGAGACTCCATTCTAACATCCCTATCCTTTGGACTGTCAGAAGGGAAGGAGACCAAAGCTACATTGTCCTCCTCACTCCTGTAGAACCCCCTCCATGCAAGCATCACACAGTCGGGCCCTGTGAGGTTTGGAGGAGGCAGGTCTGAGACCAGAAGGAGATGGATCTGGAGGGCTTCCAGGTGACAGTGAATGAAGTACTAACTTATGCTCTGCACCTCTCCAGACTGAGCCACGCAGCCAAAGGCAGAGAGCAGGGAGCAGCATAGAGGGGCTGATGCCCATATGGTCGGGGACAGGATTGCCTGTGGGTCCTCAGGACTTGCCAGACAGGCGTGAGATTCCCCTTGTCCCTTTTGCAAACTCCTCCCCTTTACTAGGATGATACCTTGGGATTTCCCTAGTACGTGTTCCATTCATGGGAGTTCCTCCCGTGCAGCAGGTCCTTGAGAGAGCCATTCTGCCGCAGTAAATCATGATTTTTACTGAGCGTAAACCTGACCGTGTTCTGAACACAGTAACTACTTGCAGTAGCTTTGTAATGTCTGTCACCATCACAGGGTGTGACTGTGTCTTTATAGTGCTATGTGAGCAGGGGAGGGCTGTTTCTGTGTGAAGGAGCTGGGAGTTCATTGCATAAGCAATCTGACGCTGTCTGGCAGAGGTCCAAAGGAATTCTTGTGGGTGAAATTCACCCGAGGCAGCAGGGTCAGTCCAAGGCCTGTGTGCCACTTAAGCCCTTGAAATAGCGTGTAAGTGGAACTAAAGTGATGTATAGGAATCGTACTGGTTCTCTGTACAGGGTGAATTACACCCACGATGGATAAATACGTAAATATCTAAACTGGTCGTTAATGTCGTTTGTGCCTGTTTCCTCTTCTAGTAAATAACTCTCTTCTGTCATAGGTCAATGTCAAAGATCTTGATCCCAAATATGCTCATATTCAAGTGACTTATGTGAAGCCCTACTTTGAAGACAAAGAGCTCTCTGAAAGAAAGACTGAGTTTGAAAGAAATCACAACATTAGAAGATTTGTGTTTGAATCTCCTTATACCTTATCTGGGAAAAAACATGGCTCTGTGGAAGAGCAGTGCAAAAGACGGACCATTCTAACTAGTGAGTATGACTTTCTAAATATTAGGGAATAGGAATCAGCAAATATTGTTTTAACACACAAATCACAGCTGATTAACCTCCAAAAAATGGCAGGAATACCCCCTATAACTTAGAATCATGCAGAAGTTTTCATTTTGGTTTGTTACATTTTATTCCCACATATAGAATGTTTAAAGTGCCAGCTAACTCCTGGATCTCAAATTGCTCCTGGCGGAATTCTGCACCACTGTGTGGGCACAGAATTCATGTCCCCCACAGATTTCTTTGCTTCCCCGCAGAAAAATGACTTTCTGACGGGAAAGCAAAGGGAAGCCGCAAGAATGGTCACGTTCCCCTCCCTAGCAGCATGGGCGCACCCTTTCGGGCACCCAGAGCAGCCAGCGGAGAGGTAAATCACCGCGGGGGCAGAGGGTGGAGGAGCCCGCTGTAACTAAACTCCCACCCTGCTGAGCCCAACCCCCGTACACCCAGCCCTCCTCAGCCATATCTAGGGCTGGGGACACCCCGGCCAGTGGCTCCTACTCTGTGCCGGGCTCACCTGCTAGTCCAGGCTGGGCTGGGGATGGGGGAGGAGCACACTTCCCCCGCACAAAGCGGCCGGGTCAGACCCACCCCCAGAAACCTTCCCTGGCTCCACCCCTCCTGCTTCCTGCCCCCATCACTCCTCAGCTACAGGGGGCAGGGAGCTGCTCCCCCATCCTCCCAACCCTCTTGCATCTGGACACCCCATATACCTAGTACCCCCTCCAAGCCTCACTCCCAGACCTACAACCCCCCAGCACCCAGACTCCCCCTGCTGAGCCCCAACCACCTTCACCTGGGACCTCCCTGCAGAGTCCCATTGCCCCTGCATCCAGACCACTTCCCACTGAGCGCCTGTGCATCCAGATCCCCCTGGCACCCCTCACGAGCTGCCCGCACCCAAATTGCCCCATACAGAACCCTCTCACCCCACACTAAGCCCCTCTGCACTTGGATCCTGCCAGGCTGAGCCTGCCTGCCCATACTTGGGGTGGGGCCCCGGGGTGTTTCTGGGGCAGGCCCGGCTCTGGTGCTGTGTCAGGATCGGGTGCAGCCTCACTGCCGAGTCCCTGTCCTGGAGTCTCTGTCCCACCTCTGTGCAGCCCGTAGTCGGTGCTCCCCAATGCCATGCTGGAGCCTCCACATTTATTGATTGATACAATTTTGCAGAATTTTAAAATATTTTAACATTTTTAATATTCTGTGCAGAATTTTTCATTTTAATTGGACCTGGACTGAGTCTCCATATTGTTTTAGATCTGATTTATTCAACCTCACCTCTTCCTCCCCCTCGTGTTTGTGATTGGGTCATGCCTAAACACTATGGATGAAGTCCTGACTCCTCTTGAAACTCAGTGCCAAAACTACTACTGACTTCAGCACAGCCAGGATTTCACCTTCGCTTTGTGAGATCCTCAGGATAGGGACCTGTCTAGATCTGTTCCGTGAGCCTTTGGGAAGGGGTCTGCTGAGAAGACTTTTCAGACTTCATTCTGTTTGATATGTTTTAATAGCTTCAAACTCGTTTCCATATGTGAAGAAGAGAATTCCAGTAAATTACGAACAACAGGTTAATCTCAAGCCCATTGATGTTGCTACTGATGAGATAAAAGACAAGACAGCAGAGCTGCAAAAACTCTGCTCCTCCAATGAGGTTGACATGATCCAGCTGCAGCTCAAGTTGCAGGGTTGTGTTTCCGTACAGGTAAGCCCGTCATTAGCACAGCATCTTGAAATCATTACTCTGCTGGCAGAACAGCTTATTTACTTTCCAGAAATCATTAACTAGCTCACTGGAGCACTGCCGGCCAGATCCTGAATGTAGTGCTTACCACTGTCAGTCACTGGGACTACTCATGGGAGTAAACTCTATGCCCCGTTGTGTTTGCAGAATCAGGCCCATTCTTTGTTTGTGGCCGGTGTAGGCTGACCTGGAAATGACCGACAGAAAGAGCTTCATGAATCCTGACCTGTCTCCAATCTGAGACATGGCCCCTGTGTCTCAAGAGGTCATTCCCCAAAAAGGAAATGAAGGAATCTACATGTCTTCATTTATCTGTGTGTATGTAAAGATCATAAATAGAAAAGTAAAGTCTAGCACAACCCTTAAAGCAAACCCTTGTCGCTGATACACTAAAAAGAATGCACGATATGAGTTTATATAGATTGCTGAAACTTCAAACCTGCGTGTAAAATTTTCTAAAACAGATCGCTTTGTTGGTGCTTTTCTTCTCTGAAAGTGATTTTTAATAAAGTAAGCAGCAATCGAGATTATGGCTAGAATGTGTAATCTCATGAGACTGTAAATGTGAAATAACAGCAAAATAATGGGATGAGGTAATGCAGACAATGAATATTGACTCCAATATTAACGTAGTGCAAGTTCAGTAATTCTTAGTTTACAGAGTGTATGTTTATCCGTGCCTATATAATAAAATACATAATATTGCCCCAGATATCTGTATGAAATGCAAGAGAGCCAGGCCCTCTTTCATACACATGATATGGGACTGGTGGTAATAAATAAAAAATTGGAAAAACATCCTGGAAGAAATAAAACAAATAATAGCAATAGAATTTGAACAGGACTGAAAGGTTTATACTGGGAGCTGGCCTCTTAAAGAGATTCAAACCAGGAATATATCTAATATAATGTCTTTAAACAATTTCTGGGGAAAAAGGCAATGTTAAACATCAGAATATGTAGTCAATATTCAATATGTTGCTTAATAGTGTTAATTCTGTATTAAGATATACTTATCAAGACAATATCATCATCACGTCTTATTGTAAATGACCCAGAATATCAGTAAATACATTTTTTCCATCCCCAAAGTAAAGCCTAACTTTTTGAACTACAGGTGTCTTCTGTTCTGGTACATAAACAGTACTATAGCTTTGCTATCCCATGACCATATAGAAATGCACATCTAGTGGCATGAAGTAATATCTTAAGTAATATTTCTAATAAAACAAACGTATTAATCTAAAAGCTGCAGCATAAATGAGTCCTCACGTTTTGGGTTTTAGGTTAATGCTGGTCCGCTGGCCTACGCTAGAGCTTTCCTGAATGACAATCAGTCTAGCAAATATCCCACTAAGAAGGTGAATGAGTTAAAAGAAATGTTCAGGTAGGTTACTACGTAATTGAATTAGCCAGCTGGCCATAATGGCGTATATGGTTTTTCTTATATTGTTAATGATCAGAGTTAAGATGTGAAATACTAATGCAAAGATTTGGTACGGTCCTTCTGATTTTGGAAGGAGACTGGTTTCCACTTTCCTGGCCCAACGGTATCCTGACCATGATGAGCTTACCTGATCATAGTCAGAACAGCTTGTCCCCTTCTGAACCTGAGACGACTGCCTGTCACACTGACCCACTGTCTCACTGGTTTTGATACTCCCCCATCATCGGTCTGTCTGTATCCACCCATTTGTCTCTTGTCTGAGATGGGAAGCTCTTCGGGGCACGGACTCTCTCTTCTCTCTGGGTTTGGACAGCACCTAGCACAATGGAATCCTGGTTCATGACTAGAGCACTTGGTGCTACAATAAATAACATAAAATAATAATGATGATAATTAATTCATTAATGCACCAGCAGTTGCTGCACACTAAAGCTGATGCTGTTTTTAAAGCTAGAGCTTTCATGAGCTATCAGGTGCCCAGTCTCAACACCTAGACAAAACTGTTTTTTAAAAGTGGGAAATGTCTAGCTAAAAACCAAAGACTTGAGGGGGGGGGGGTGTACATGTGTGTGTGTGTATGTGTGTTAATTTTTTTAAAATTATGCTTCATTTCCTGATCTTTCGAGAGAGACTTTTCTAGGGGGACTGTCAAACTGGAAAACACTTTAAAATGTTTAAATCCATTTACTGTCCATGTGGTTCCATTACTCTCGCTTCCATTGCTACTTTTGCAAAGATATTTGATTTCAAACAAGAATTTGTCTTGTATCTGTCAGTCGGTCTGTCTGTCTATCTACCTACCAATCTATCCTGTCGTTCTCTCTGTGGTCTTAGAATTGGGCCCAATTCTGTGCCTCTCAAGAGATAACTAAATAGCTAATGTCCCGTCCTCCATCCATTTAGGGCCATTGCAGGGTTTTCCCCACTTTCGTCCTTTCCTCTCTCCTCCTTCCTACTAATCTGCCTTTGGTACTAGAATTCCTCTTGGAGCAATGAGGCACACCCAGCCGGCTCGCCTGCTGCTGCTGCCTCCTTTGTTGGGTGCAGCTGCCTCCCACCCCACACAGCTGGCCAGGGGGAGCAGGCTGTGGACACTTCTTTCCTGTCCCCTTTGGGGCACTGGACACCCCAGGGAAGTAGTGAGGGAGCAGCCCCTTCAACTCTGCCGGACACTTATGCTTGCCACGAAGGAAAGAGGGAAGACGTCTTGTACCCCCAACCCTGCTGCGCGCGTCTTGCAGTCCCAGCACCTCTATCCCTTTCATAACAGCCTTTGAAAGTCAGACACGGTTATTTCACCACAGCCTCAGACAGGGGAGAAGTGGTCAAGTGAAAGAGAGAACTTAATCCAAGAGTAACCGTAACAGCCGGGAATAGAACACAAACATCCTTTTCGCTCAGTGCCGCCCAAGAGAGAACCTGCGGGTTGCTTTTTGGATTAGATATTGCCATCCCAGAGCCCAGAGCTGGCCCACGGGGCGAATTTGTAAACAAAGTCACACACATCCCTTTGGTTTTTGGCTTCAATCTGCAAATCTGAATGAGAAACAATAATGCCCAGTGGCTCTTTCTTTCATCCCCAGGAAGTTTATACAGGCCTGTGGACTTGCTCTGGAACTCAATGAGCAGCTCATTAAGGAGGACCAAGTAGAGTACCATGAAGGACTAAAATCCAACTTCAGAGACATGGTGAAAGAGCTTTCTGACATCATCCATGAACAGGCATGTATTAAAGAGACTCCAAAAACTATGCTGAAATAGTATCTCTAGCCTGGGAGCACAATGTAGTGGGCAACTTAGTGATAGGAAGGTAAGAGAGGTGTCCTCTGACTCGGAAATTTCTACAGAATCATTTCAGTGGAGGAACTCACTCCCACCTTTTCCCCCCTTCCCCCAGTGGCCAGCTCCAGGTCCTCTAGTTGGTGGGAATGTTGATAGTACAATGTCTTCAGAAATGGGTCGAGCCGGGTATCATTTGCAAGCCCTTTCTTCCACGCACACAGTGGTACCGAACATGGCAAACCTAGAACAATTATATAGCTATCTGTTGGAGAAAATGCTGAAAAGTCAATGTTTTTTTAATTATACTCTAACACAGGAATGCATTGCTTACATAAAAAAAGGACATTGATCTCTGGCAATCCTAGGGAAGTTATCCTTGACATGTAGGACTGAAAATATTTGTTCATCAAAGTCATCTCCATCTAGGGCATCACTGCTAGACCCATTCTCACACTGATCCTCATCCGTATCACACTTGGACTTCTCTGTACAAGGAAGGCTGCCGGCTAAACATTGGCACGGTGGTGAGCACCTGGTCTTTGTGCACGAGCATTTGATTAGCTGAAGGATTGATTGGGGAGCACATGGTATTTCACACATGACTAGTGTGATCAGTCCATCCTCCAACACCTCTTCATGCCTGATAGGGGATGATAGTTTTGGATATGTTTGATCATCCCAGAGCCATTCCATTGCTTGATCATTTGTCCTCTAGACGGCACCCCTTCTAGTGGCAGTTCTTCTTCATCTGCCTGCCTCTTGGAAAATGTCTACCAGTGTAACTTGGCAAGTGTCATAATGTTGGTCTTTAAATGGCAAACTTGGCATGTAAACACCTCCAGCGTACTTATGACCTCATCAGTGACGGTCTCAGCTCTTCCAAGCACCTCCAGAGCCAGGAGAGAGTCTTTGGAGGCTGAAACAAAAACCTTCCAATAAGATAATTTGGTCTTTCCAGTCAACCTCCAGTAGTGTCACATTCTGAAAGGGTGTGGAGACCTGGCAGAGTGGCGGCTTTTAATGGTCCGAGTGATAGGAACAGGTCTGAGGAATACACTGCGATTCTGCTCCTCAGCAGCAGGCACAAAAACAGAATCTTCTGAAAGTTTTGGGCAGCATCTCAGTGACATACTATGGTGCAATCCAGATCAGTGAGGGGCTGTCTCCCCATTGCCCTGTAACCTTAGGTGCCTTACAGTGTCTTGCTGCTGTAGCTCCCACCTGGGCTGCTCACAAACAGCCTTCCAGCATGCCAGCTACCCCCTGCATGTCTGTGTGTAACTGCAAACTTCCAGCCACACTTGGGTTACTTCTGCAGGGTGATCCCAACATATTCCCAATCACAGATTTTCCCCCTAAAATGTATGTCCTGTGCCGCCCAGTCCTCTCCTAGCCAGTTCAAATGTATTAAGTCCATTATTCCTTTAAGGGAATAATATACACTAGATTGTTATCTTAAATAGTTACCCAGACACTTTAAGATAAACACACTGGATTAGGTAAAACAGTACAACAAGTGTATTAATTATAAAGAGAGAGATTTTAAGTGAGTACAAGGAATGAGGCATAAAAGTCAAAATGATTACTAGAAAAATAAAAATAACCCTTTCTAGTGCATATCTTAACAAACTATATTAGATTCAAAGCAAAATTTCTCACCACATGCTTCCAAGAGTGTTACTGACCAAACTCTTCCAGTCAGGGCCCCTTCCCCAGAGTCCAGCGGCTGCTTCTTTTGTCTTCTCAGGTGCAAAATTGTGAAATGGACAGGGGGAGAGAGAGGAACAGGTCTCTTGGGGTGTTTGCTATAATTTCAATCCTCCCTTCCCCGCTTGGAAAACATTTCCAGCTGAGAACCAGGAGATGGAAGTCTGATGGAGTAAGGAGACCTCCAGCTGTTTTTTGCTAAGATGCAGATATCTTTGTCCATGTCCCCTTTTCTTGCCAAAGAATGGCCACTTGATAGGTGATGTCCCATCAGCTTTATTGACATCTGGCTGGGGCATCAGCTTGCCCTTTGTTTTAGAGAAACTGGCTTAGCCCCTCCTCAGACTTATCTGGGAAACACACTTCAGTCATGATGTCAGCTTATGTTCATAACTTTACACATAATGTTGCTGCGTGCATTTTACCATGATATTACTGATCAGCAAGTTATGAGTTTTCAAATGATACCTCTCAAGGCATACTTTGTACAAAGATTATTACAATAGCACGTCGGCTGTGAGTATGGGGTGCATTCTGTCACAATTGCACAGAGAGCACTAGAACATCTGGGTCTTGTGCAAACATTTGGAGTTCAGTTGCACCTCTCTTTGTGGCATTGATGGCATGCAAGATAATTTTAGTGTCAGCCTCTTTGTGAGAGCTATGAAGAAACTTCACTGAACCATACATGGCAACAGCTTCATAATGGCATGTCTTACATGTTGAAACTGTACACAATGAATGCCTTTGGGCTAACCACAGAAGAAGCAGGTGTTCTTCTCTAAACACATACCTTGGGACGTAGTATAAGGCAAGTCTTGCCCACAGCTGGCACTTGTCCCATCAATTTTCCTGTTGCTTGATGTACTTTCTCTCCAACCTTGCCATATTCAGTTTGTGTGCGTTTCTTATAGCATGTAAGGTGCCACAAGCGTTATGCGTAACCAGATCCTCAGTGGTGGTATCCTCCAAAGATTCTGCTACTAGTTGGCACTCTTTGTCTCCCCATTGATACTTTAAAATGATCAAGACCAAAGTAAAAACAAGGATTTTCTACTAAATTACTTTGGGATTGTTTGTAATGTATGCTATATGCATTGTTTGACTATATGCATACTGTTTGCAGATGGATTCTGACATCTTAATCAGTGCCTCATTACAACTCTTTTGGCAAAATAAGCAAAGCTGATAATACCACTGAACTGCTTGGGGTTTTTTTTGCCAGTGATGGCAAATCAACTTGATGCACTCCTTCCATTTACAGTAATCTCCAACATTAAAAAAAACGATTCAGGTGTCATGTTCTGAGCATTAACTGATAACACAGTACTGTCAGTCGAGGGCCACATTGTAACTTTGTGAGGGCTACATATTTCCCATGCCTGTGGTAAAGTATAATTACAAAAACACTGATTTTTTAACAACATTTTGTCAAATATACAGCTCCATAATCAGTCTAGTTTTGGCACGTTTGATACCATTGTTTTGGTGGCAGAAAGGGGAATGATACCCAACTCGATCCATTTCTGATGACATTGTATTACTAAAATTCCCACCAACCCGAGGACTTCAAGCTGGAAGCGGAGGGTGGGCAGGGCTGCATTAACCAGTAGGCTAATAAGGCTATATAGCCTGAGGCCCTCTTATTTTTAGGCCCTACTGGTCAGGCAGGGGGCACAGCCGGGGCCGGGTGAGGTTGCAAAAGAAAGGCCAAGCAGCCCCCTGTGGCTTGGAAGGAGCCCAGCCGGCACCCTGCAGCTTCAGTTCCCTCCCGTCTGCATCTCCCCGTGCTGCAGGAACACACTGCCAGGGATCCGGTTAACACTAGTGACCGGACACTAAAAATCCAGTTACCACAGGAACCCGTGCCAGCCGTGGGTGTAGTTTGAGCAGGCATTGTGTGTCTCCCACCCCTCAGCTCCCCCCATCCCCGATTTCTCCAGAGCTCTGCTTAGCTGTCAGGGAGGGAAGAGGCTCTCTCTGTCCCTCTCCTGGGCTGAGGCTGGCAGGCAGCTCCAGGACGCTGCCTCCTGGGTCTTAGTGCCCGTCAATGTCATCTTCTGTGTGTGCTGGGTCCCATTTCCGGACAACTGGTGAGTGCCTGGGGCGGGGGGGGGGGGGCAGGACAAGGGGGGGATGGGGGGAAGGGGCAGTACCAGAGCAGTAGGGTGGGAAGCTTGCACAGAACCTGCACACACTCTATCCAGCTCCAGCCAGAACGATTGCCCCGCCCATGTATAAGGAACGAATTCCCACACACGTGTAGGAAAAACAAAACAGCCCATTCTGGATACCAGTCCTTTAACTTTTACAGAACCTTCCATCAAGGGGCTTCCAAGTTATGATGCACTGGGTTCAATACTGTATTGAACTGTACTAAAAAGCAAAGACATCCAATGTTTTTCTTTGGTGTATTTTTCTGTACTGGGATGCACAGGCCACCATGTTCTTTCCTTATGCTCAGCCTAGTTCCACAGGCCAACGCATCCTTGTACTTTTAAGGGGTTGCAAAAGCACTGGAGGAAGCTCAACACACAGTTGTAGGTTTCTCCCTCCCCGCTCCCTCAAGGATTTTAAATCCACTTCCTAGCAGGCTATGATAGAAAGACTGGCTGAATAGGCTAAAGGCAGGTTCTGTCCATTTGCTTTTTCTCTAGACATTCAATCCGTCATAAAAGTCCCTCACATTTGATTTCTTTTGAGTTTCATTCCAAAAACTTAAAGCTAAATAAACCTGAAGTTAGTCCTCATTTTTCTGCCCCAACTCAAACTAACTTCTTTCCCCACTGGAAAACGTTGGGTAAGCCTGGGATGTGTGTGATTCAAGACGAGAATGAGGACACAGGTCAATTCCTGCTGACAGTTACACCTGTAGCCTTATTGATTTCAGGAATGCACAAGAATAGATTTTGGTTCCTTCTGCTTTTTCACACGTGGTATAAGCAGAATCTCATTCACTTTCCTCCCCTAAACTCTGAGCACTTAAGGGGAAAAATAAGCAAGGTCTGCTTGATTTACACATGCAAATGAAACAGGAAGCTCTCCCTTCATTCTACACCAGCCTTAAACACCACACCTGATGTAACAAGAGATCACTATAGCAGTCTTGGTTGGACTGTTCTTTTGAAAGATCCTTAATGGTTCTTTTAAGGTGCTGATTTTCAGTGAAGTCTTTTTATTCAGGGGGGCAGAGAACACAACAGGGAATAGCTCTGTTTTGTCAACTCCTAGTCATTCAAAAGCCGAAAGAAAGGCTTTAGATTAAGTTTGTTTAATGTTTGTACAGTGATTTTGAAGAGGTAACATAGTACAGATGTGCTAAATATTATGACTGGGCCACCATCTAAAGATCTGTGGCACTTCTAGCTGTTACCTTTTTCTTACAGAAAACTTAAAATAAACAAATGCAAACCGTGCGGGGTTGGTGCACACAGAACTCGTGCTTAGAAAACCTCACGTCAGAGCTGCTGATCACACATTCTAGAATAGATAATACTTAGTCCTGCCATGAGTGCAGGGGACTGGACTAGATGACCTCTCAAGGTCCCTTCCAGTCCTATGATTCTATTCTATGATTCTAATTGTGGCAGAGCTTGGTGACGGAATGGCCTGATGTGGTGAATCACTGGAGATTAACTACACAAACTGGGTATCATCCCACAAATAACATTTGGGTTCAATGTGAAAACAGTAATTCATTGTCCTCAGCCAGCGCAACACTGGGAGGCAGCTTTCAGAGCAAGACAGCCTAAAATACAACGCCACCCAATGTAATTTTCCCACTACTATTCTGCTTCACTGGATTTTACTTCTGGGTGGTTTTCTTTTACATAAGAAAAGCTGGCTGCCTCCCAAGTTGCAGTCAGAGGGAGACAGGGTATGTAGTGTAGAGTCCATAGCTTGGGGGAAACACCGGCAGGACTTGGCTTTGCACTGTGCCAGGGGCGAGCTGAGGGAAGAAGCACCAGGTTGAAAGAGGTGAGCAGGATGGGGAATTTTGCAGTGTTCACCCTCATACGGATGAGCACTCCACTACCTAGGAGGAAGGAGGCCTAAGAGAGGGACAGTGTAGCATCCCTCGTGCTACCTCTTACTCAGAAGTATCTGTTTGAAGAATTGAGTGTGGTGAGAGTAGACTAAACTTGTTAATTTTACATAAATAAATATTATGTAAATATGTATGTAGAGAAATGTTTGATGACTTCATAATTCATACTTAGGCCCCTCATAACCTTAATCCGGCCCGGTGGTGGGGGGTAGCGAGTCCTCCCTGTCATGCTGTAGGGGGTGACACTTTTGAAATTATGATCCTGTAGACTTTTACAAATCAAATGACACCTCCCTTACCTTCCTATCGTTAATTTGCCCACAGAATTACACATGCTCCCAGTTTGCTACACAAACATGGCTATATTGTGTGTCAAGGACTTAAACTGGATTTTTTCTTTGTGCTTGAAAACAGGCTCAAATTTTCCTTTCATTATTTAACTGCATAGGAAAACCCAAGCCCCTGAATATGGAAGTGTGGGTGATTCAGTAGATGGAACTCTAACCTCTGAGTTCGTATTGAGACTGTGTCTCATTGTGGAGTTGCAGGATACTGTGCTTTAGGGTGCAGTCTTCACAGATGCAAATAACTAGGATCCTAGCCATGTATAGGCATGAAGAACTCTGGCAGTTTTTGCAAGAGTACAATAATAAGTCTTGGCTTGCTGGCAACCTGATTAGTTACATCTTGCCTATATAAATGCCTTCCCTCATTTTTCTGATGTTTTCTGCTTCCTGGCCTAAACAGCAGTGTATGTGTTAAACAGCATGTAAAATCCAGGAGGAAATGAAGTGGGTGTGTGGGTGTTATACTATTAGATATACATGCACTGTAATCACACTTTGGGAATCTTCGGGATGAAAGGTGTTGTACAGATGTAATCTATGATCAGTAATAGCATAGTGTTAACAGATGCAGAAAAATAACTTGTACTCATCCATTAACATGGTATGAAATCAGAGGCCAGTTGGCTCTTTGAAGTGATCTCTCTACCTCTGGGATCATATCTTTTATTTATAAAAGTTAATATAACAAAGCTACAGTACCAAGTGTCTAAAATGAATAGTTGTGTTTGTACTATGTGTTTCCAAGTGTTTGTAACTTCTGATTGAACAAGATGTTCTCAGAATTTCCTAGTCATGTTATGCACAATAATTTAATCTCCCACAGGTTAGATGTATACTATATACAGTATAATTTTAAATGACCATGTGAAATCAAAATTATTTTACATTAAAATAGCCTGGGGGGAGGGTCTGCACACAATATATAATGATTTTTGTTTGATTAAACAGTTCCCTTCATTTCTATTATAACTGTACCACTTTATATTCATATACATCATCAGGTCTCTTGAAAAATATTTCATCAAGTTCAGTGATGACACAAACAGTTGTGTACATTGATAGGAAAATGTATGTAAGTGGCAAAGTATAACTTGCATCAATTTGGCATTTGCAAACCAAGTGCAATTTACAATAGTTTGGTGTCTGTGGAAGCCAAATAGAACCTTGACATAACTGGATGTAGTGTTGGTTCAGGTCAGTGGGGGTTTCCCTCTCTTGTGCTGGGGCTGAATTTGGCCCTGGGAGTGTCGGGGAGGAGGAAGGTCTGGGGCGGAGGGGGTCTGCTTTATCTTACATCTTCTAGTTAGTTGCTTTTTCTGCTACCTGCCCCCTGCTGTGCTTTCTCCACATGTTATAACCCTGTTTGCTTCACTGCTGAATTTTGCCCGGAAACATTCACAGGAATTGCACCTGCTTACTCCAGTCTTTTTGCAAGTAAACCTGACCAAGCTATTTAATTTACATGCAGCTTCCGGAATTTGAGGTTTTTTTAATTCTGCAATATTCAAATTGAAAACAAATCAGCTAGTACCACACCTTAGCAACACAGCAGGCAGGGGGGCTCTTAGAACAGCGATGCATTGTTAATATATTCCCTATTATCTGAACACATTTAAAAATCCACCATCTTGTTCTCTTTGATGAATGGGACAACATTAATTCATTATCTGCTGTTTTCAGGTTAAGTGCTAGCTAAGAATATTAGTTTTCATTAATGAAGGTTCCTCATTTTGCATTGTATAGAATGAGCAGCCCAAGACTTCATATATACAAAATTGATCTTCATGTTCGTCTTACTTATTACATGTAGATAATGGTTGGCTTTGAATCTTTTGTGCGTTTAATAGCAACAAAACGTCTTTACCAGTTTTACCATAATGAAACTCTTCTGCAAAGTTCCTCAGTTAAACACAGAGGAGGAAATTGGGTTAGTTTAGAGGCCCAATTTTTAAAAAATTGGTTGCTATATGTTTTTTAGAAATCAGCCAACAAACAAATATTGTATCCTATTTTGATATGGGAGGGAGAAGGGCAACCCAATAGATGCCCCCCTGAAGCCCACTTTCAGGTCACTTACGATAGTGAAGGGAAGGGAAGCTGCAAGAGAGAGAGAGATGGGGAAGAGAAGAGTAGAAGGAAAAGTAGATGGAGAACAGCAATTAGAAGACACAGGGAGCCACAGAGAGAAGCACAGTGCTGGATGGCCCAAAATGGGCCAGATTCTGAGCTCAGTTCCATCAGTGTAAATCCAGAGTAATTCCTTTGGCTTACCAGTGCTCCACAGAATGTACACTAAGCCCCCAGTTACTTACCCCAGGAGGAACTCTTTGAAATCAAGGTACAGCAGATAGGTAGTATGTTGTAGTTCCCACCGTGCCCTGACTTTTTGGCAATAAATGCAAGATTGGTGACACAAACATTTATGAATTGGTGTTGATTTTGCCAAATTGTTGTGGGTTTTGGGGGGGGGGGACGGAGAGGTTTTCTTTTTTTGGTTTGAAACACACTTTTCTTTCAAAATCTTCCTTTTAATTATATTTTAAAAATTCAAAAAATTGCTCACAATCTAAACAAAACATTTCATGTAGAGTCACACAAAACATTTTATTCAACTCTAAAAAAAAATGTACTTTTGAATTCTCTGAAAATTTTCATTTTCAATCTAACCCAAAATAATTTTTTTGGCTTTTTTCAAAATTTACCAGTAAACTAAAAAATCCATTATTAACCCAGCTCTACAGCCATGCTCTCTGAGAGTACCCGAACCAGTTTCATAATCTCTATGCCTGCAACTATGCGATATTCACCACCTGCATTGACATCCATTGTCAGCAAAGGGTCAATTTGCTTCTGTAGGAAAGGCTCAGAACTCCCACCTATTTAAATGGGATCAGAGCACTTAGAATCTTTCTACCATCAGGTTGTACAAGCAAGTGGGTTCCTATCTGTATTTGTATTTACTGCTCATCCTGACAGTTGCATCACAGAATTTAGGTTTATTTTCTAAACTAGAGAAGTCTGCAAGGCTACTGAAATCTACTGAAATCAGACTGAGAAATATCAGTTTCTGGAGCTGTGTGTCTGTTTTATTTTGTACATTTTTAAGTAAATGCTGCAGTGTAATGAAGTTTGATTTCTAGGTCATGTGTATAAATCATCAAATCATACTATACAATACAGATTTGGGTTGAACAACATCTTTTACAAGCAGCTTTCTGTTCTTTGGTAACAAACTCCTGATTGCCACTAAAATAACATTTGTTCTGAGCTATTGTTAAAATATACAGGTATAACAGTAAGGAATTCTTAGAGTCTTGCCTGTCTTTAAGATACACAGTCTCTTCTCCTGAAATCTACCTGATATATATGTATCATGCTGTAGTTACTGAATAACCATTCTTTCTCATTTCTTTGTTGTGCTGCCTTTGCAACCCAGCTTTGAAGACAAAATTGGGTAATGCTATGCCACTTTTGCTTTGTGTATCTTTTAAAATAGTGCTATCTTGAGTGAATAATGAGTTGAAACTTGACTTAATTACTACCTTGTTTTTGTTTAGATGTACCAAGAAGATACTATGCATTCTCCCTGGATGCACGACTCCTTACATGTTTTTTGCGCAATCAGCGGAACAGCTGGTGACGGAGGTTATGGCTCGCTTAGATCCACTGCCGAAATATAAAGAGATTTACAAGTAAAAGTGACACTTTACAGATATTTCTCAGGAATACTTGGAGCTGTGCAAAGGATGTTAACATTCAAATGAGTGACTAGTATACATTCAGTATTATTTCCCCCCAAAATTAACATGCTTTCAAACAGGGTTCTTGCTTATTTTGCTAAGCAACATTGAAAGTGCCCGGACAATTGCACCACTGTGCTTGTTTTGTACTTTTTTAGTTAAATATATACAGTACACTGAAAGGCATTTATCAAAGTATGTATTGAATTGCTTAATTACGAGTTGAAATTGTAATGGTAGCCTGTAAAGTTGTAAAATGGAATATAATAAAGTGTAAAACTGCTTTGTAAGTAGAAAGAGGAGTACAGTGTATAGAAATTACCCCTTTGCAATATTTGCTACTATATTCCCAGTCTCTCGAGGGCATGGGGTATGCAGGTCGGTGTGGAAGTCAATCTGCCCTCAGAGCACTTGTGAGCAGGAGCGGTTGTGCCAGCCATGGTGGAAAACCTTTTCACTGCCCCATCCCGCAGCAGTCAAGCCTAAAATATATTTTTAAAAGGCTGAGTGGTACAGCACTTCCTAGGAGCCGGCACCTAGGGCAACAGCCCTGCTCACCCATCCCTAGAACCGTCCCTGCTCATGAGAGATCCTGCCCTGCTAGAAAGCGATTTAGGCTGTATATGCTACCTATTGTATAGTATATATGCTACCTATTGTATAGTAATGCCAAGAGGCATTACTATACAATAGCTAGACTTATTTAGTTTGAATCCTGCATATATCACAATTAACACCTAATGCAGACTCCACATAGTCCACAATAGACACTCTGTCAGGTGAATCGAAAATAATCCTTGTTGAGCCTCTGGGAGACTTACCTCAGCTTGCTTTTTGCCTCTCTTAGACTGTCTGATTGAGGAACCGTCATTATGACTAAGCAAGATCTCTGATAATATAATCCTTTGTTTATATAACTCTTCCTCTTTATCATTCGTGGGCTAGAAGCTGAATAAACCTTGAGAGATCATGTGTGATGGAGTTATTACATTTTATGTATGAGATAAATAGTTAGAAACCTTCTTAAAGTGAGTCTGGGAGTCTAAAGTGCTTTAGCACCTTTCAGAAAATTTTAATGTTGTGCCAGATCTATTTTAAAGAAAGGAGGGGGTTTCACTGGAAATTTCTGACTGAAATAACTTTTATTAACTAGACTTTTTACATCTTGTGACAAACCTCGATGTTCATTCCCCTATGCTGCATGGATCTCCTAGAGTTGTATCCCTCAAAACAATTTTTCAGATAAATGTTGCTTTTTCTGGCAGATGGTTGAGGGACATTTAAGTACAAAGGGATTTAGTCTTTAGTGAATTTCACATGCCCTCATAAGCATCCGTGTCTCTTTCATACCAATGGGACTTAGTCATATGTGGGAAGAGGAAAATGGACCCTCAAACTATTCAGTAATTCCTTCATGCATTATCTTTCATCCAACAACAAATGCAATGTCTTTATTTTCAAATCACTCCTACTGTTAATACAATTCCATGCGTCCAAGTGTCTGTAGAGCTTTTAATTTTGACATTAATAAAAGCAGGTGCATAACAAAATGCATGCAAATATATACAAGAGACTCTAGCTAGGTTTTTGACATGGGCAAGGTGTCAGAGCACATTCAACCCTATAAAATGCTAAACCTCTAATCTCTATAATACAAGTGGTCATTAAATAGCAAATAGTCCACACTCTATGTATGGTAGCTATCCTTTATGGGGAGCTAGAGAAACTGAGCCTAGAGGCTGAGCTCTCTGGGGAACCCACCAAAATGCTGAATCTATAAGAGGTGCTCATAGAGAGGTGAGCCTCCTATATGAAGGACTGCAGTCAGCCAGCATCCAAGGTGAGCTGGTCTCAGCCAGGAGTCTCCTTGACAGTGGCCAGAAGCATGGCCTGGAAAGGATCACCTGCTGTCCCTGGAGAAGTCGCTGTGGATGGACCTCTGACTTCACAGAAGGATCTTACTCCAGTAAGGTAAGAGGCCTAATACCAGGTGCAGAGACTGGAATCGAGAGACCCTCAGAGGGAACTGCCTGGGTAGAGAGAGCACTGGGCTCAGGTGTGGGGATGAGTAGACCAGGAATAATATAGTCTCCCGGCTGAGATGTTGAAGTGAAAGTTTTGTTCGTGTCCTCTTGGATTTTCTGTTAACAAATGAGACCCTCCACAAGGAGGTGCTCTTTTAGCACCCGATGGTCTATCTGGCCTTGTTAATACCCTGGGTGAGGGGAAAATCAACTAAGGGCTCATCTGCAACCCCATGTCTGCCTGCAAGGGGGCACGGCAGGTAACCTGGAATGATGACAGTGGAAAATGGCAAAAATTAATAGAGTATCTTGGGGAGGAGATTGAGAGTTCCATTACTTCTAGTAGTAAGCAAAATATAGATACTCCTGTTTTGCAAACAGATCATGTTTCTGCTTGTACGTGCTTGTGTTCCAGCCAGGATCCAAATTTAGTTTCACAGAAAGAGGAAGAGAGATTAGTACATTTAGTTACAGTCATTACCATCTGGGTCATCAGCTTTCTTTGAAGAATGATTAAGGATAGTGGGCGCATTCCAAATTATGCTTTGAAAAGATAAATGTTTTTCAGTGACTGCAATAAATGGCCTTATCTGTCCATTAAAAGCAACCAGCAGTACTGAAAACATGTTCTGGGTACACAGGGACAGAAAGCAATGTAGCGAAAAAGTTTCCAAGCTATATGCACTGATGCTATCTCAAATGCCATAGCCACACTAATAGTTATTGCTGATGCTGTTCCTGGTGATGACAATGTGGTTGTTCCTGGTCACTTTATACTCCCTAGTGTTCTCAGCTGACATTCTGGAGAGAGTTTTCAACAATATATGTTATGCCAGCAACATACACATGTGCAGGAACAAATAGGTAATTATGCACTCAACTGTTTGCAGGCAAACTAAGTATTTTGTGCCCACCTCCATATTTTGCACACAACACGCACTTAGAGTCAGAATGATCAGGGCATAGAATGCTATCAATGGGCATTGAGGGGACTCAGCTTCTCATGATATCAGGAGCCGTTTTGATGTTTTGTGCTGTGAGCCTGAAAAATAAGGAAAAGGAGATGTAGGAAGATAACGTATCTGTCAGCACTTTTGTTTGAGTGGGTATCTATATGCCCACTCAAACAAAATTATTTGTTTGAGTGGGAACAGAATTATTATGCTCATGAAACAAATACCAACATGTTTCCCTCTGAAACATACCACTGGCTTCTATCTATCTCTAAGGATAGTTTAGAAGCTAATGCTTTAAAGCCAACTAACTTCAGAATTACACTTTTCAGCAAGAGCTATTTGATCTGGATTCAAGCCAAATCCTCTGTCACTAGGTTGCCTCCCCCATTCAGTAAGGGACCCACACTTTCCCTGACCACCTTGTTGCTAACATAGAAACCCTTCTTGTTACTCTTAACATCCCTTTCTAGTTGCAACTCCAATTGTGATTTGGCCTTCCTGATTTCACTCCTGCATGCCTGAGCAATATTTTTATACTCCTCCCTGGTCATCTGTCCAAGCTTCCACTTCTTGTAAGCTTCTTTTTTGTGTTAAGATCAGCAAGGATTTCACTGCTAAGCCAAGCTGGTCGCCTGCCATATTTACTATTCTTTCTAGACATCAGGATGGTTTGTTCCTGCAACCTCAATAACGATTCTTTAAAATACAGCCAGCTCTCCTGGGTCTTCTCCTGTGACCCTCTCATAAGAACAGCCATACTGAGTCAGACCAAAAGTGCATCTAGCCCAGTAATGTGTCTTCCAACAGTGGCCAATGCCAGGTGCCCCAGAGGGAATTAACAGGTAATCAAGTTGGCCATTGATGGACCTACCCTCCATGAATTTATCTAGTTCTTTTTTGAACCCTATTATAGTCTTGGCCTTCTCAACATCCTCTGGCAAAGAATTTCACGGGTTGACTTTGCGTTGTGTGAAGAAATATTTCCTTTTGTTTGTTTGTTTGTTTGAAACCTGCAGCCTATTAATTTCATTTGGTGACCCCTAGTTCTTGTGTTATGAGGAGTAAATAACACTTTATTTACTTTCGCCACACCAGTCATCATTTTATAGATCTCTATCATATCCCCCCTTAGTCGTCTTTTTTCCAAGCTGAAAAGTCCCAGTCTTATTAATCTCTCCTCATATGGAAGCTGTACCATACCCCTAATCATTTTTGTTGCCCTTTTCTGAACCTTTTCCAATTCCAATATATCTTTTTCGAGATGGGGTGACCACATCTTCACACACTATTCAAGATGTGGGTGTACCTTGGATTTATATACAGGCAATATGATATTTTCTGTCTTATTATCTATCCCTTTCTTAGTGATTCCCAAAATTCTGTTCGCTTTTTTGACTGCCACTGCACATTGAGTGGATTTTTTAGAAAACTATCCACAATGACTCCAAGATCTCTTTCTTGAGTGGTAACAGCTAATTTAGACTCCATCATTTTATATGTATATTTGGGATTATGTTTTCCAATGTGCATTACTTCGCATTTATCAACATTGATTTTCATCTGCCATTTTGTTGTCCAGTCACCCAGTTTTGAGAGATCCTTTTGTAGCTCTTCACAGTCTGCTTGGGACTTAACAATCTTGAGTAGTTTTACATCATCTGCAAATTTTGCCACCTCACTGTTTACCCCTTTTTCCAGATCAGTTATGAATATGTTGAATAGGACAGGTCCCAGTACAAACCCCTGGGGGACACCACTATTTACCACTCTCCATTTTGCAAACTGACCATTTATTTCTACCCTTTGTTTCCTATCTTTTAACCAGTTATGGCACCACTGAAATGCAGTCACCTCACAGGTGGAAGGTGATAATTATCTGGCCAAAAAAAAAAAAAAAGGCTCAAGAGAGAAGAGGAAAATGTTGGTGATGGACAAGGGGTATACAGTACCCATACACAGTAAACTGCATGATATTCAGTTTGTCCACTTCGGAAGGCTAACCTATTGAGTCAAGCATGCTGGGTTTGAAATTTGTGATCCTGGATGTCTATCTCCTTTAACACCTGCTGCTACTTACTCCTTGATAAAAGTCCTCCTGCCATCTGATCTTGCTGTTCAGTAATATATTGCGTAACTCCCAGTTTAATCTCAGCAGGACCAGGAACAAATTATTAAACAATCAATTTGTGAGCAATTAGAGGATAACAGGGATATGAGGACTAGCCAAGATGGATTTGTGAAGAACAAGTCATGCCAAACCAACCTACCATATATTCTTGTTCATAAGCCGAATTTTTTTAGTAAAAAAAAGGAAGCATCCGAGAAGGGGATCGGCTTATGAACAGGTATAGAGAGGAGGAAAGGTGGGACACAGCCCTCAACAGAGGCAGCAAGGAGAGGCAGTCTTCCTCAGCGCCGGGGGCTGGACTAGATGACCTCGTGAGGTCCCTTCTCACCCTACATGTCTATGATTCTATGACCTTGGTTCTCTGTGTGATGATGGGATAGCATATCCTGTTCAGCAAAACTGCTAACTAATGTGGTGGTGACACCTAGTAATATACAAAAGCTACCTCCAGAGAAGTCTAGGATCGAGCTTTCCAACAAGAACATTACCTGTTCCTGGTTCCTCCTCCTTGGAATCCATAATCCAGTGCAGGAACTGGGAGCAAACTCACAGCTGCCGGTGACCCAGAGAAGAGACATTTCACTAAGGCTCACTAAAAGGATTACAGAAAGAGGACAGGAAAAACTAGTGGTACGCTCTGCACTACAGTGAATCTTTTACTTTCTGAGCCTGAGTCTGCTCTTGTTTATACCAATATAGAACTAGAATATTGTTTGTTAAAGTTAATAGCTACATCACTGTAAAACTTGTGAGAGCAGAATTAGGTCAAATGCGTACTTGTATATAATTCCCACAACCCCAGATTACTATGCCAACCCTACCACATGTCTAGGTACTTCCAATGAATGATCAATATTACTAAGTCATTTACTGGGGGGTGCAGACTGAGGTCGGTGACACTAATTCAGACAGCTCCAGAGGAACATGCGTGCCATACAGTGTTACTAGAACTGCACTCACCAGGGAATCTCCTGAGTAAAACCAGGCAGTAGCCCAGATTAACTGGAAATATGGTATGGTTCCCCTAGAAATGAGATGATGACAGCAAATTGACCTCCCTCCTCCCCTGGAGAAGATTCAGTAGGGTAGTGATCCAATTTTTGCTGCATCTTGCAATGATAGATTCTGAGCCCAAAAGTCTGTTCTCTTGGAATATATTTACCCTGACTGCCCACTTCAGGTATCGAAAATTAAGGGACTCGATGCTGATCTCAGCCACTTCAGGGTAAATCTGAAATATATGTAGTTATCCTGGCTTTACAACTGGTGTATCTGAGATCAGAATGAAATCCCACTCTTATTGGATACTTGCAAGCTTGTAACAGCTGATAAAAGTTAGACATAGCTTTTTCTGTGCTGTGTGGCTGGGGAAATGGATCCAGCTCCCATGGGGTTAAGAAAGGAAGCCTGACATTGACAGGACTTGCTGAGTAGGACAGCATTCAGCCTTCTGGATCAACCTTCTGGCAACGCTTCTGCTGGCAGTAATTGCTGGAATGACTTCTGCAAGGAATTATCATGACACTAATTTAACCATAAATTAATTTACTAAAGCCAAAAGCTTTATAAAATGATTTATATAATCATTCTAAACATGTCTAAAAAGCCTAAATAATAAGCAATTTCCTACAGCCAAACAGTAACAAAACA
Source organism: Chelydra serpentina (assembly GCA_037349315.1). Classification (NCBI taxonomy): domain Eukaryota; kingdom Metazoa; phylum Chordata; order Testudines; family Chelydridae; genus Chelydra; species Chelydra serpentina. The sequence goes on along the minus strand of JBAIAC010000028.1, from coordinate 40,098,796 downwards.
TTTATAACCATTTGATCGAGGTGCTTACAACTGGGCTAAACTCACGGGTATTTAGACCCATAGTAGTCTGCTCCAACTTGGTCAGCCATGTATTAGCAATTAACTAGTGGTGGTGTTGCCTGTTGCTAACTTAGCTAAAAAACAGGTTTGGGCAGAGTTTAGGGTCATTGCTGGTTCAAATGCACATTTTTTCTTATTATTAACTATCCCTGTTAATTGGAGCCTCTACTTCCATCTGTCTTATCAGTTACCTTTCAGGTCCAGTTTTTCCAATTAAGCCATATTCTTTCAAGGCCTTCCCACAAGGCTAACAAACCTACACTTTACATTAAACAGAAAAAAAATACACATTTTTGTAGGTTAACTAATTTAACCCTCTATGTCCTACAGCAACCCTTTCTTTCACCCCTCACTCAGGTGGCACATTGCCTCTTCTGGGCCCTCCAGCTGCTGTGGAGCATTCGTCAGCTAGGTCACTTTGCTGGACTCTAGGTGACAGTGCTGCACCCAATTCCCTCAATTAATTGCCACTGAACCTCCAGGCTTCAACAGTCCATCACACAGCTCCCTACATGCCATCCCTCTGTATAAAGGTCCTCGAGTTCTGTTTAACCAGTGCGGGAGGTGGAGCTGAAGACTATTATCCTTTCTTTCCCTCACTGTCTAGTCTCCTGCTGCCCACAAACAGAGAAGGGAAAGATACTATAACTGGCTCCACAGAGATATCTCCAAGTCTTGCAAGATCCCTACGTAGGCAACCTCTTCAGGGAGGAGACTACAATTGTTTATATGGTTTATGGTCATGGACATTAACAAGACACCAGCTATTTGTAGCAAATAACATCTATCAAGCGTTACTGCAAAATGAATTTAATGGTACTGACTTTTCATCTGGAAACCATTCCTATCTAGCCTTTATATGTAAGACCATAGAATCATAGAATATCAGGGTTGGAAGGGACCTCAGGAGGTCATCTAGTCCAACCCCCTGCTCAAAGCAGGACCAATCCCCAACTAAATCATCCCAAGCCTGACCTTAAAAACCTCTAAAGAAGGAGATTCCACCACCTCCCTAGGTAACCCATTCCAGTGCTTCACCACCCTCCTAGTGAAAATGTTTTTTCTAATATCCAACCTAAAACAACGCCACTGCAACTTGAGACCATTACTCCTTGTTCTGTCATCTGCTACCACTGAGAACAGTCTAGATCCATTCTCTTTGGAACCCCCTTTCAGGTAGTTGAAAGCAGCTATCAAATCCCCCCTCATTCTTCTCTTCTGCAGACTAAACAATCCCAGTTCCCTCAGCCTCTTCTCATAAATCATGTGCTCCAGCCCCCTAATCATTTTTGTTGCCCTCCGCTGGACTCTTTCCAATTTTTCCACATCCTTCTTGTAGTGTGGGGCCTAAAACTAGACACAGTACCCCAGATGAGGCCTCACCAATGCCGAATAGAGGGAAACAAATGCCCCTACTTATACAGCCCAAAATGCCATTAGCCTTCTTGGCAACAAGGGCACACTGTTGACTTGTATCCAGCTTCTTGTCCACTGTAACCCCTAGATCCTTTTCTGCAGAACTGCTGCCTAGTCACTCAGTCCCTAGTCTGTAGTAGTGCATGGGATTCTTCCGTCCTAAGTGCAGGACTCTGCACTTGTCCTTGTTGAACCTCATGAAATTTCTTTTGGCCCAATCCTCTAATTTGTCTAGGTCCCTCTGTATCCTATCCTTACCCTCCAGTGTATCTACCACTCCTCCCAGTTTAGTGTCAGCTGCAAACTTGCTGAGGGTGCAGTCCATGCCATCCTCCAGATCATTAATGAAGATATTGAACAAAACCGGCCCCAGGACTGACCCTTGGGGCACTCCGCTTGATACCGGCTGCCAACTAGACATGGAGCCATTGATCACTACCCATTGAGCACGACCATCTAGCCAGTTTTCTATCCACCTTACGGTCCATTCATCCAGCCCATACTTCTTTAACTTGCTGGCAAGAATACTGTGGGAGACTGTATCAAAAGCTTTGCTAAAGTCAAGAAATAGCACATCCACTGCTTTCCCCTCATCCACAGAGCCAGTTATCTCATCATAGAAGGCAATTAGGTTAGTCAGGCATGACTTGCCCTTGGTGAATCCATGCTGACTGTTCCTGATCACTTTCCTCTCCTTTAAGTGGTTCAGAATTGATTCCTTGAGGACCTGTTCCATGATCTTTCCAGGGACTGAGGTGAGACTGACTGGCCTATAGTTCCCCGGATCTTCCTTCTTCCCTTTTTTAAAGATGGGCACTACATTAGCTTTTTTCCAGTCATCCGGGACCTCCCCCAATCGCCACGAGTTTTCAAAGATAATGGCCAATGGCTCTACAATCACATCCGCCAACTCCTTTAGCACCCACAGATGTAGTGCATCCGGCTCCATGGACTTGTGCTCTTCCAGATTTTCTAAATAGTCTTGAACCACTTCTTTCTCCACAGAGGGCTGGTCACTTCCTCCCCATACTGTGTTGTGCAGTAGTCCGGGAGCTGACCTTGTTCGTGAAGACAGAGGCAAAAAAAGCATTGAATACATTAGCTTTTTCCACATCCTCTGTCACTAGGTTGCCTCCCCCATTCAGTAAGGGGCCCACACTTTCCTTGACTTTCTTCTTCTTGCTAACATACCTGAAGAAACCCTTCTTATTACTCTTAACATCTCTTGCTAGCTGTAACTCCAAGTGTGATTTGGCCTTCCTGATTTCACTCCTGCATGCCTGAGCAATATTTTTATACTCGTGCTGTCTAAGCCCTCCCCCAGCTCCCATCCTGCAAAGACACGTGCTTAAAGGATCAGGACCTAAACTAGTAATTAATAGCAACTTGTTCCATGTCTGGTTTCTATTGAGTTATTTTCTCTTACATGCCACTTATTGTAGAAACCAAAACAGAAATTTAGCTGCTTTCTACCAGAGTATATCATAAATTGTAAAAATGGTATATTTTAAAATATAATTTACTCAGAGAGACTAGTTTTTTTGGTAGTTTTACATTGTATAAGATTGTACACCCTAAACTGTATTCTTGTCATTGAATTAAATTGTGCAATCTATTCTGTGTGAATTACAACTTTGTAACAGGGCAGTCTGTCCCTTTAGGGTACGTCTACACTGTGTGTAGACACCCATAGTTGGCCCATGCCAGCTGACTTGGGCTAAGGGGCTGCTTAATTGAGGTGTAGAAATTCCCAACCCCCCCCCTCACAAGGTCCTAGAGCCCAGGCCTGAATATCTACACCACAATTAAACAGCCCCTTAGCCTGAGCCCCATGAGCCCAAGTCAGCTGGCACAGGCCAGCCACCGGTTTTAAATTGCAGAGACCTCTCAGCTAGCCCTATTCTGGAGAAAAGCCCAGCAAGCAGGTGCTGAGAATCAGCCAACTCAGCTGTACAGAATCTAGTGATTGGGACTGATTTCCAGCTGAAGGATACAAAGGAGAGCCCCAGCTCCCTAAAACAGTTGATAGGATGCTTGCTTGTGGTTGTAGTAGCAGAAGGCTGAGAGAAGGTAAGCTAAAGCAGCCATGAACCCTCAGGCAGGGTGAAGATCAGAACCTCGAGCTACTAAAGGGTCTCACAATCTCACTCAGGAACACGACTGTTGCTTTTTGTTTGTTTGTGTGATGAGGAATAAACTGAGCCCTGAGAAATGGGCTACAAACTGAACTGCATATGGCTGATTGCTTGTTTGTCCCAGGCTAGTGATTGGGTCTACTGGCCTAAACTTCAACAAAGCACAGGACTACGGTCATAGTGAGTAATTCAGTGCAAGCAAGCAAGCATGGCTCATAACTTGAAAGCCACAACTGAAAAAACTACACAATGCATTGCTTAAGTCAGAGATTTGATATATGAATCTATACCTTTGAAATCCACTTTAGTTCTGCTGTTGAATTGCATGGTAACAGAATAAGACCCGCAGGCTATAATTTTGCATGCTTGCAAAACTCCTATTTCCTCGAGTAAAGAGAACAAGATGGAGTCTCTAGAAAGGTGATCAAAGGGTAAAATGTTTGACATTATAGATTTGGCTCATACAAAATTGTTCAATTTGCCTCAGACTGCTTGGTTTTGTATAAGGAAAACACAGACCAATTTTGTTACCTTTATTCACCTTGATGTAGTACTTTGCTATGCATGTTTAAAAAAATTGTTTTCAGTGGGAGTATTCATGCAGTAAGGCACTATTCAGCATGAGTAAGAATGGTGGAATTTGGTCTTCAGTAACCTTACTTTCTTACTGAAACCCAAACTATTACTTTCATGAGGGTATTTAATACAATCAAAATATTTTTATATTCTGAATTCTTCTTTTCAGTATTTATGCTGCCTTTGATGTGCCTGGCAATCCTGCTGGGATTTACACATGTACAATGAGGAGAAACATTAGAGGTGGGGCTGGTAGTACCACCTATTAAGGCTACTCAACACTTACCCTTATAAAAGCCTGGTTTGGGTTGCTTATAGTTTTGCCAAACTTATAGGCAAGGTCCTATGGAAAATAGAGTGTATGATCACTTAATTAAAGACTGTTTCAAAATATGTGTATATATAGAAGGGAGCTGAATTAAGCCTGCACAGGCAATCTTACTTTAGCATTTCCTCACTTTTGGGTGCTTCACTTTGCAACCTTAATAGTATTCTTTTAAAGTAGGGTGGTAGTTCCCCACCCCCCCCTGCATGTAATACACATTCTATCCTACAAACTGCAAGAACAGGCTGAATTTATAATTAATCATACAGTGATAACCGTACAATTAAATGAAATATAGCAATTTACCTTGGTCTGAAACACCTGTTGGGCTTTTTGGCCCTTGGGGAAGGAGAGCATAACGAATATATGGAGCCAAATTCATTGCTAGTGTAACTCTCCTGCGGACAATACAGTAACCTGGGATGAATTAAAGTCAGTGTGCCTGGGAAGAGAAACAAGAGGAAAGAAAACAAAAGAGAAAAATTAGTCAAAACTGAGGGAGGAGGGGGAAGAGCTGGAAAATGGAAGAAAAACAGTCTGCCAGGAATAGTGTTTCATGGTACTCCCACGAAAGCACCTCTGACTCCAGCAGAGCTTACAAATGTGTCCAAGAAGACTATTAGCAGTGAGAAGGAGGCTGGGATGGGGAACTGAAGGGATCATTTATTCCAGGAATCGAAACCACAAGAGGCAGGACAGGAGTCAACACCAAGGAAACCCAGGAATCTGACGTCTCAGATCGGAGAGTAATGAATGCGGGAAGGGATGTGACTGCCATCCAATACGTGGGAGAGTGGGAAAGCATGGTATGTTGTTTGAGCAGAGAGGAATGCAACATGCTGGGAGCTGGGTTGAGAAAATAAATGCAACAAAGATCTGGGAAGCAGGACAGAGAGTCGAGGACTGGAGTAATCTGTGACGCTGTTGCTGCTCTGAGTGAGTGGATGGAAAAAGAAAGCAGAAGTGAGAAACTATACAGTGTAGTGCTTAGTAAGGGTGGAGATTGTGAGGATGCAATATAGCTCAGCATCAAGCCCTTGTGCTGTAGTTCCAGAAGCTCTGCGCTAGCAGGCAGCGCCCGGTCAGAAACCTAGCAGTGAAAGCCTGACACATGTTCCAGTGTGTGTAAATTAAGCTACAGTGTTTCTATTTTGCTTGTCTTGGATACCATTTTACAGAGGTTGGGAGGTTCCCTAGATCTGCTTCTTTTCTGGTCCCACAACAATTTTTTAAAAACTCAAACAGAGGAAAAATGCACTATTAAAACAGGATATTCCACACCCTAGAAGAATAGGGTCAGCTTCCCTTTTCCCAAAATGGCTATGAACACTTGCAAAACTCTTCAACCGGGGAGTTGAGTACATCAGACTACAGAATGTTAGTTTTACAGGTTTAGGAACAAGGAGAAATTTAGCTAATTCACTCTTAAGTCCACCAGCAGTTTAAAATTATTACCCACCGTTCTCTATGGGCTAGATTTTTATCATTATTTGTATTGTGGTAGTACTTACCACATTGGGCTGCTAGTTACTGTATAAACAGCACAAAAATGGTTCTTGTCCCACAGAGTTTACAAGCTCCTTTAGTTCTAATCTCAACGACCTGGAGGATGGTGTGGACTGCACCCTTAGCAAGTTTGCAGATGACACTAAACTGGGAGGAGTGGTTGATACGCTGGAGGGTAGGGATAGGATACAGAGGGACCTAGACAAATTAGAGGATTGGGCCAAAAGAAATCTGATGAGGTTCAACAAGGACAAGTGCAGAGTCCTGCACTTAGGACGGAAGAATCCCATGCACTGCTACAGACTAGGGACCGAATGGCTGGGCAGCAGTTCTGCAGAAAAGGACCTAGGGGTTACAGTGGACGAAAAGCTGAATATGAGTCAACAGTGTGCCCTTGTTGCCAAGAAGGCTAACGGCATTTTGGGCTGTATAAGTAGGGGCATTTCCAGCAGATCGAGGGACGTGATTATTCCCCTCTATTCGGCACTGGTGAGGCCTCATTTGGAGTACTGTGTCCAGTTTTGGGCCCCACACTACAAAAAGGATGTGGATAAATTGGAAAGAGTCCAACGGAGGGCAACAAAAATGATTAGGGGGCTGGAGCACATGACTTATGAGGAGAGACTGAGGGAACTGAGATTGTTTAGCCTGCAGAAGAGAAGAGTGAGGGGGGATTTGATAGCTGCTTTCAACTACCTAAAAGGGGGTTCCAAAGAGGATGGATCTAGACTGTTCTCAGTGGTAGAAGATGACAGAACAAGGAGTAATGGTCTCAAGTTGCAGAGGGGGAGGTTTAGGTTGGATATTAGGAAAAACTTTTTCACTAGTAGGGTGGTGAAGCACTGGAAAGGGTTACCTAGGGAGGTGGTGGAATCTCCTTCCTTAGAGGTTTTTAAGGTCAGGCTTGACAAAGCCCTGGCTGGGATGATCTAGTTGGGGTTGGTCCTGCTTTGAGCAGGGGGTTGGACTAGATGACCTCCTGAGGTCCCTTCCAACCCTGAGATTCTATGATTCTATGATTCATGTATGTTCAAAGTGTAAATCAGGAATAACTCTATTGAAGTCAGTGGAATTATACTGAGGCAATACTGGGGTAAGTAGGGCCTGGGCTACTCCTAAAATTTAGGTTGACCTAGCTACATGACTCAGGGCTGTGAAAAATGTTGTGCCCTGAGCACCACAGTTAGGGTAACCTAACCCCCAGGGTAGACATTCCTAGGTCCACAGAAGGATTCTTCTGTCAACCTAGCTACTGTCTCTTGGAGAGATGGATTACCTATGTTGATAGACAAACACCTGCCATCAATATAGGAAGCACCTACACTATGGTGGCACAGCTGCGGGACTGTAGCTGTGTTGCTGTAGTGGCTGTACATATCCTAAGAATAGGATCAGGCCCTCTTATTGCAAGGGGCTTGTCAAGTCTAGACTCTAAAATGTCATGCCTTGAGTGCTGTAGTTAGGCCAACCAAACACGGGGTGTAGTTGTGGCTAAGTCAATGGAATTCTTCTGCCATCCTAGGAACCATCGCTCTGAAAGGTAGATAAAATTTTTATTAAAGTTAATATTTAAAATCAAATTTACACTGGTTAAGAAAGAAGGTACTGTACATCTGGGGTTAAGCTTGGATTATGGGGGATTGCAAGCATCAGTTAGATGGTTCACGAGGTACATACATATCACATAACCAGCATAGATCCAGATTGGGGTGTGGGAGTTTTTAAAGCGTCGGTGGATAAGTGGGCTTGGGTATGCCACCCATGGAATGTATTAAGAGTCCAAGTCAGTAGTGGTGTAGACAATAAGTACATGGGTGGGGTGCATCCTTGGTTCGTCAGGGAAGGGAGGAAGTGGGTTATTTCCCTGGTCGGTGGTCTCGATTACTCAACCTGGTACTGATAGTGGCCCGTGATGTGTTCTGTGTAAATTTCTCTGGACCACCTGATAGTGTTGGACACCATGAGCTGTCTCGTGAGTCAGGCATAGTGTCGACCGACTCCGCATGCTCCCTACATTGATGGGAAAACTTTCTGTTGATCTCAAAAGTATCTACACCATAGTGCTACAGCAGCTGTAGCATAGCTGTAGTATAGGGTCTGAACTCTGAAGCAGAGGGTAGGTGTCTGTGGACAGTTAGAAAGTCTGCTTAACACCTTGTCTATAAAGGAACTCTCAGGAAAGTTAAGGTGAATCAGCTACAGGTGTGAAGTCGTATGGTATAGGGATTACCTAGTTTATTCCTCAATGAGATGATGCTTATGGTTTCACATGCTTTAATTTATGTGGATTGGCTTCACATCTTGAGCTGATTCTTGCTGCATTTCCTGAGTGTCCCTGTGTAGATATGACCCAAGAGTTTGTAGTAGTGGGTCAGTATGAGGAAAAATGTTTGTAGTACAAGGTGAGTAGTAATATGAGGTGGGGGAGGCATGGAAAATACATTAAATTGCAGAAGTGGGTGGACAAGATTATAAATCCGAGGGTCTGTGAGGGTATGGTGGATGCGTCTAGTACAGGATTTCTGAGAGTGGGCTTGTAGTGGGACTGGCCATAAGGGGGCTCTCAGAGAGTACCAGCGTTGTGGTATTGAGTGTAAGGAGTGTGCTGGGGGCTCTCTGGGGGGTGTAGGGGAAGCTTTAGGAGCGGGGAGGATGTGTTAATATCTCAGGTCAGGAGTATAGCAGTAGGGGTGGGGTATAAAGAAACCACCTCTGCGGCCAGGAAAGAAGGGGAAACCGCATGAAAAATAAAGGTCACTGTTTAATTTTAAGACATTTTAGGGAAGCACCATTTCCCTGGGCGGCTTGCTTCGCTTTCTCCCCGCTGTTCCTGGCTAGTGCCCGCGGGCACACAGCGCAATTAGAGAAGCGGCCCTGTAATGTACTAAACCCGATAAGCGCCGCTTTAAACCTGTCCGTACCTCGTAACGTGGGGGGGGGGGGGGGGCTGGAGCCGGGGGCTTTCTGCGGGGGGGGGGGGGGGGGAGGCAGAGGGGACCCCGGACCCCCTCGGCTGGAGAGGTGGGTTATCGTGCCGCTGAGGCGGGGGGCGGCGGGGGTGGATGTGGGACCAGGCTGGTGGGCGGGCTCGGGCCGGCGGTAGCCGGGCCGGGGGGTGTGGGGCGGGGACCCTGAGGGGGCCAAGGAAGCCCTGAGGGGAGCGGGGGGGGCGTGGCCCTGAGGGGTGTGTGGGGCTGGGGAAGCCCTGAGGGGAGCGGGGGGGCCCTGAGGGGAGCGGGGGGGCGCGGCCCTGAGGGGTGTGTGGGGGGCCAGGGGCCCTGAGGGGTGTGTGGGGGGCCGGGGAAGCTCTGAGAGGTGTGTGGGGGCGGGGGGCGCAGCCCTGAGGGGTGTGTGGGGGCGGGGGCCCTGAGGGGGCCGGGGAAGCCCTGAGGGGTGTGTGGGGGCGGGGGGCGCGGCCCTGAGGGGTGTGTGGGGGCGGCCCTGAGGGCAGCGGGGGGTGTGGGGCGCGGGCACGCAGAGCAGGGCTGAGGTGGCCCGGCCGCTGGCCCGCCCCCGCTGGGCGGGGGCCGCTCCCTTCCCGGCTCGGGTTACCTGGGCGGGCCGCCGAGCGCCTCTTCCCGTCTGGCCCGTCCCCGCAGCGCCGGGAAGCGGGTCGGAGGGCGGCGGCGCTGCCGGACGCGGACATGGGCGCTGCTGTCCCTGCCGGAGCCCGGCTCTTCCTCGCCCTGACGCTCTGCCTCGCGGCCGGGGCCGCGGAGCCCGACGGGCGGCCAGCAGGTGCGGAGCGTGGCGGCCGGACTGGGGCGGGCAGCCTGGGCGGGAGCGGGGCCGGCGAGGCTCCGGCGGGGCAGCCCGGCGCCTGCCGCCCGGGGCTGGCGGGAGACCCGGCGGGCGAGGGGGGCCGCTGACCCCCTGCGCTGCTGCCGGGCCGGCGGGCGGCTGCCGCCCCCCCCCCCCCGGAGTCCTCCCCAACGCGGCCCCGAGGCAGCCGTGGCACGGCGGGGGGCCGTGTGGGGCGCGGACCCCGCAGAGATTTACCTCAGGCTGGCTCCCGCCTGACGCGCCGGGATTAGTCCCGCTCGGGGCCGCAGTTCTCCCGCTTATAACATCAATAAATAACCGTACTCCCTGGCCAGCCCGCTCCTAATCCCCGGCTCCCGCCGGCTCCCAGTGTGCGGTGACCGCGGTCCTGCCCACACGCACTCCTGCCAGTGTGTTTGCGCCTGCACACCCCTTTGCGAAGACAGGCGACCGTCGCTGTTTGCAGGATTAGTCACTCGCTTTCTCGCCGTGCCTGATCAAGCTCGCACCTTCGGTTCGCCTAACTATTGACTTTCCAGCCCGCCCTGCCCATAGACCGTGCAGATGCTGAAAGTGATGTGCAGCCCACCTTGGGGTTTCAGACCCGCTGCTTCCCAGATCAGAAAGTAGTGAGGAGAAACTCCAGCTTCTCCGATCCTCCTTGCTTTATGATGGCATTTGAAAAGAACCCGCACATAGCGGGTGGCTTTAAACTGTATCTCCAATTGCTGTGGCTGCAGCCACAACCACCTTCAAATAACACACTTTTCTAGAAAAATTCAAACCTGCGTCTCTTGCAAGTAGCATCAAAGTTTACTCAAATTGAAGGAACCAAAGAAAAAAACTTTTGTCAATTGTGCATTGAAAACTGTATATTCAGTTCTTTACTTTGTGCATTTACCCGGTTCTTTACTTTGTGCATTTGTGCACTTTGTGCATTTACCCGGTTCTTTACTTTGTGCATTTGATACTATTTTCTGTATAGTCAGTTTCCCGTTGCTTTTTCTGAAGCGGGGGGGCTCACACAGTAACAGGGAAAACAAGGTTTTTTTTAACATTTATTTTAGCTTTTCCAAATACATAGAAAAACACATCTGTAAACCCACAAAATCAACAAAGAAAGATTTGAGAACAAGTGTCTGAATCTACCTCTAATTAGGGGATTTTTTTAAAGTGTCTAGAATTTCATCCGAAGAAGTGGGTATTCACCCACGAAAGCTTATGCTCCAATACCTCTGTTAGTCTATAAAGTGCCACAGGACCCTTTGTCTAGAATTTCATGTTGACTCTCCCTTTAACTAAAGAAATTCAGTGGAAAAACGTTGTGAATATAATGTGACTGAACATTTAAATGAAAATTAAACAATCTAAATTTTAAAGGATTGCCTATTTACATAGGATGAGTGTAAATACTGATTCAAAAGACCACATGCTTAAATGTATGTAGAGACTACATTCGATCCCAATTATGTTCCCTGTGTTTGTTAATAAGAATAAGAAAAAAATTCTGATGGAAAAGCAACCTGAAAAGTAAGTAAGTGTGTGTGTGTGTGTGTGTTAAGTACAAAGGAATAAAATTCAGGAGTAAATTCCATCATATAACTTACTTAATTAGTTCTCATCTTCTGTGTGGGATGTTAGCCTTATACGTAGATTATTTGCTATACTAACTCATCCCAGTTCTGCAAGTTGCTTGTAAATACGGACCTGTGTGCCCAGCTGAAGTCATTAAGCCTCAGATGTTAGATAAGGATAATTTTGGTGAAGTGGAGAGGGGAGGCGAGGCAGAGGTTCAATGTTTTATCAACTTGTATTTTGTATAAATGGTGGTATTTCTAATATTAGGGCATTAAGTATTGGAAACAAGAGTACATCAGTGAATCAGTCCCTGCTACAGTTAATCTTCCTGGAGGTCTTACTGATTATTTATTTTTGCTCAAGATATATATAACACTTCTCTTTTTAGGTTTTTGAAATGAAAAAATCTTGGTCTTTGAACTGAGCCATTGATTTTCTTTTCCTATTATTGTAAACTTTTTTCAGCTCAAAGGGGTGCCATTTTAATTGTCACTAAATCACTGTGCACACCTCTGGAAGAGTGGAAATAATGAATATGAATATATATATATATATATATATATATATATATATAGTAGTGTTCTCCTTAAGAGAAAGTTGGAATCCCCTCACGATTATTGATAAGTACTATCTTTGATCTCCTTCTTCTTTCACTTTCATAATTACTGTTGGGCTGCCATTACCAGCTAATTTAACATTATCTGTCAAACTTTCTAAAGCTATAGTAATTTATTTAAATTAGATATCTTAATTTTATCACAAAAACAACAAGGAGTTTGGTGACACCTTAAAGACTAACAGATTTATCTGGACATAAGCTTTCGTAGGTAAAAAACCACTTCAGATGCTCTTCAGAAGTGGGTTTTTTACCCACGAAAGCTTATGCCCAAATAAATCTGTTAGACTTTAAGGTGCCACCGAACAGATTTATTTGAAGAGCATCTGAAGTGTTTTTTTACCCACGAAAGCTTATGTCCAGATAAATCTGTTAGTCTTTAAGGTGCCACCAAACTCCTTGTTGTTTTTGTGGATACAGACCAACACGGCTACCACCTGATACTTAATTTTATCGTGTGTATTTAAATCATGATTTACCAAACTAATATTAAAATAGAAAATTGGGTGCTACCTGTATGTATCTGGGTGCCAACTATATGTATGTATTTATTAATATTGAATCAGGTTGGTTATTTTCTACTTGATTTTTAACACTTTAGTGTGGAGTGAAGTAAAATCACGTTAAATCATTAAGTTGCTAAATGAAGAAAAATTTATGAGTAGAAACAGACAGTTTTGCAGAGATTGTGATTACTTTTACTTTGTATTATGGTATTTAGCCAGAGAGAGCTATAAGGAAAAAAAGGCCATGAAAAAGGCATGGAGATCCCAGGCATATATTTATATGTATTTTATAATTTAGATCCTTTCAGCTATAGCTGATCTGTATCTCAAACTGAGGATGGTAATTGGGACGATGCAGAAATGAAACATCACAATGGAGACTGAATTTAAAAGCAGAAGTTTCTATTAAGTAAACCACCCTGCTGTGTTATCCAGCAGCTCTGGGGTTCTAAATAATCTTGCACCCCATCACATGTCCTGAGATGTGGCTCCAAAATGGAAGCTTCCAAACCATACTAGTATTCAAGAGGAACGTGTTTGCTTGCCCAATTCCAGTGTTGGATCATAAAGTTGTCACCCATCCCTGTGTCCTTCCCCCCCCACCCCCCCTAACCATACCTGATCCCAAACTAGCATCCAGTTTTTGGGAAAGGAACATATACTACTCAGCTTTTACCAGAAATTAAATGCATATAGAAATGTAACTTAGAATTTTTTTACTATTAATGCAAGTATTTTTGCATCAGAATTTAACTATGCTTTACGTGGAATAGGTCCAAAATCATGAAAGCGGAAAAGACTGTGGTAATTGCTGTTCAAACCACTGTCTGGCTGATATTTTAATAATAAAGTATTGAGGGGGACTTGAGTAATCACTGAAGGTGTATTCTATACATGTTTTTTACATCTAAGTCATTTCCCCCCCAGAGGTTGCCATAAAAGCATGAGACCTGAAAATTACTTTTGAAGTTTATTAGGTTAAATTTGTTATGCTAATAAGACTTATTCAAGGTTTATATCTTGAAAACACAATTTCAGCTTCATGCAGTGTGAAATAGTTGTGTGTTAACTTAAAATACCTAAAATTCAGTTTTACTAAAAGGAAAGCTGTAGAATTTTAAAAGGAGTGTTGTCTATTAAAGTTCTTAGCTTGGAATTTTTTAAAGATTCCTTGGGATGCCCCACAAAAAAACATTTTATGCCTCCTGTGCTGGTTGCAGTTAATTAGGGCCTTAATTCTGCAAATGCTTCAAGATGTGATACTACTGTAAAATGTCATATTGAAAGACTTGTCTAGGACTACTAATTGATTTAGTGAGATCAGACTCAGTAGTGAATGTTTTCAGAATAGGGCCCCAACAGGACATGTCTGCTACCTTCTTGTGGCATCCCCATAAGCAGTGCAAAGGGAAAAGCAAGCAAACAAAATGTGGAACAGGCTCACGTTGTAAGCAACAGTCAGCCTGAAAGCCATTTTCCAATGGTGCCAGCATGGAAAACCCTAGCGCTAGGGCTGGTTCTCAAGATGCTGTATTTTAATATCGAGGGGATATCAACAGCAAAGTTACGAACTCCACCTACATACAAACCTTGAAGCACATGTAATCTTGCTTCAGGAGATGCACTCTACCACTGATGTGCGAGTTTCAGTTCCAGGCTACGCTGTCATGGCTCATCACCATTGCAGTCAGTATGGGATGACATCTTATGTTAGAGAAGAGCTGTCCTCTGTCACAGTATTGACATCTGGCCCAAATGTCATCACAGGCAATCAAGGTGAATGAGTTTGCACTAATTATCTATAAGCCTCCATCAGCTAACTGGCCAATCTCTACTCCATCCACTTTTCCAGGTCTTTCCATTTACTGTGGTGATTTAAGTTCCCATTAAGCCTGTTGGGGTTACCCTGAAAACAACGCAGATGGAGAGAATCTAATGGAGTTGGCATTAGTCACTGACCTATAACTCCTCTCTGACCCAAGGCAAACCCCCAGCTTTCACAGTAGGAGATGGGCTACAGGCTCTTCGCCCACCATCACCTTTTCATCTTCCAGGCAACTGCCTTCAGTGGTCAAAGAGCAGAAAGTACTTGAAGCTTTTCTGAAATCTCAGCATCTGCTGTCTTTGACCACCACAGGCATGCAGATATTAACAACAAACAGTTTACAGAAGGTGGAATTTACAGAAAGTGTGGTGGGAGGTCTTTCAAGCAGAACTAGATACATTTATAAGCAAATGGGCTGAGTTTGGATAGTGTGTATATATGTGGAAGCTATCTGTCTTGCTGACATGGAGAACTCTACATCAGTGGTTCCAAACTTTAACAACCTGCAAACCCCTTTCACGAAAATATCAAATCTCGCAACGCCCCTCCTATAAATGAATATTTCCAGGGATTTTCTCCCTTACTAGAGCATAAATTATAGAAGCAGTGATCTTGGAAATAATTTGGGTTTTTTATTATACGCTTATTACCAGGGTGGATAAAAAACAATGATTAAAAACAAAATTAAAAAATCAGATTTTTTTAAAATTTAAATTGGATTTTTTTGATAAAATGCTTTTTGAGGGGAAAAAACCTATCTAAAGATAGGTTTAATTAAGATATATAATAGCTCAAAGATATCTCATCATGGAATAGGGATTACAAATTCTAATTCTATAGTGAGACAATATATTCATGTAATGTTTAAGAAACGTTTTGTAAATGAGTTCCAATAGTTCATGGATTTAGGGACCCAATCTTATGATGTTCCAGGGGCTTCTGTATAGATTATTTAGGTTAATCTTTCTATCTACCCAATGGGACTCAGTGCTCAGTCTAGAAGATACCATGAGAGATGCTTAATTTCGCAGTTCTCAAACTGTGGATGTGTGTCTCCAGAGATAACATGCTTGTTAACAGCAAAAATGTTTTAAAATAAATAATGTATAGAGGTGAGAAATAGACCTCAACCCTATTGTCCCTCCACAAATTTGTGTACACAGAGTCACTCCCTTACCTCTCTCTAAAAGTGCAATGTTTCAAAAAGTTCAATGAATAGAAGACAGTTGGGGGCGGAATAGATCTGGATAAGGAGAAGAAGTCTGGAAATAAATGTGAGAAGGGAGGGACCGGCAGTAGAAACAAAAGTGAAACTGTTTGAGCAGCATATTCCAGAAGTCTTGAGGTCTTCCTGAGTGTAGCCTTCATTGACCTGAGATCTACCATACCATTCTCTCACTAGAAGGGAAAACCTATAATGGCAGCAGGTAAAAAAGACCCAGTTTGGGAATAAGAAATATGTAATAAATTCAGGAAATGTGTTTGCTGCTGATGTTTTAAAGGAAGTCACACCATTGAACTGGTGGAAGTCACTTAAGCACTTGGATTCAGAGGCTGTTGAAGTGATAATCTCACTTTTAACAGCAGTAGCTTCTTCTGCTGGTGTAGAAATAATATTTTCTTCCTTTGGACTAATTCATTCCAAATTGAGAAATCGTTTGGGACCTGAAAAAGCAGGAAAGCTTGTTTTTCTTTTCCAGATTATGAACAAACAGGAAAATGAAGGTGAAGATGACTGAGTTAGCTGCAGAAACCAATATTTTAAGTTTCTCATGTTGACCTAGCTGACACAGTTGATTTAATTTTTTTTTAATATTTCATTTAACTATTTTAGTTAAAAACAATTTTTTAAAAACCTGATTTTAAAAAACTTGAATGTTTAACTAAATTCAAAAATTCATATGCTTGTTTTGTTAAAATATTATATGTTTGCTGTTGAAGAAAAAAATCCAGAATACATTGTTGTTGTTTTAGTTAAATAAAACCATGTATATGTCTGCCTGGTGGTGGTCTCCTAATACAGCATGGCAAGAAAATCCTCCAGATATTAATGATTAACCTGTTAAATTAGAGATAGTTCACCTCCCAGTGACTTCATAAATATCTGCTTCAATTACCTTTGGTAAATGAAATAACCAAACAATCATTCATTTTCTGATATAGCTGTAAACTAATCTGAAAAGTTTTCAAAATAAATCTGTTTAAAAATGTATAGTGTGTACCTTCTAAAAATGAAACCTACATCTGTCTCTGAGTTGTGAAGAATATGTATTAAGGTTATAACAACCAACAAGAACGCACTTTTATGTAGAAATCCATGATTAAATCGAGTCTTCCTGACTAGTGACTTAAATCAAATCCATCCTGCTTATTACACACAATTTATTATTACATTATGAAAACGGCAACTCTCTTCCAAGATTTCGCTTCTGTAATCACTTGGATTAAGCCTCCTACATGTTTAATCAAGGAGTACCAGACGTGAAACGGCATGAAGGTATTTAAGAAGCCTACTCAAATAAAGAGTTCCTCCCACACGCATGCCGGTCCTGAGAAGTCCCGGCAAACAACTCACTACTACAACAAAGCTTAAATTTGTTCTCCCAGGAAGTCATGGTCACGGGGCTCAGGATGCCGGCCCCGGAGTCCCTAGGACAGCTCTGTCTGCTGTTCCAGATTTTTTTTCTGCGAACTGCCTGATACATTTCAGGAACCCCCAAGGATTCACAAACCCCAGTTTGGGAACCACTGCTGCACATAATATTGAAGGGTCACTCAGCCAGGACACACATGCTCTGGCCACTTCCCTTGGTCAGTGGAGACTTCCAGTAAATGAGTCTAAGATAGCAGCCACAACCTTCCAGCTGAACAATCACCTGACTAATCAACCCCTTGCAGTCTGTGGTGAGGATCGCCCACTCCCTCTCCAGCCACTTGTCAAGTATTTAGGGGTCAGAGTGCATTGCAGTTTAACATACCAGTCCCATCTAAAATTCTTAAAGAAAAAGATCACTTGCCACACTGCCTTGATCCAGAAGATAGCAGAAACCTTCTAGGGGGCAGAGGCAAATGTTTTTTACAAACCTCAGTCTTGGTGCTGGTATTTGTTCCAGCAGAATATTGTGCAGCAGTTTGGGACAGAAGTCAGCATATATATATCTCATTCATTTGGAGCTGAATACAGCCACCTGTATCTTTAGTGGTTGCTTTAGCCACACATTAACATCTAATTTATGTGTTGGCTTATATAGCTCCCCTGAAACTTGGCAAGATGCCTTTACCCTAAACACTGCATGCAGGGTTATGATGGATGAAAACCTTTTGCACACAAAGCTGGCAGTGGTTCTAATAAGTGCAAATAAGCAATACAAACTTCCTACAAGATCTGCCCTCATTCCGAAGAAAACACCTACACCTGCAGTTCCTGCTGACTGCCACAACTGACTTTGCAACGTCCTTTTGTGGTGGCTGTTCATGCACTCGTGTCCAGTGCCAGTCTCAGATGAACAGAGGGTTATCAGGGCTGACAGTTGATTATGATTAAGGCCGGACCAATTTCACAGTTGTGAAAAACGAGGCAGAGACCATGAAATAAGCCCTTCCCCATGAAATTTGATCCCCATGCTGCTGGGAGCATCCCAGCTGGGGGCTCCTAGCTGCTAGTCCTAGCCAGGCTGAGGAGGGACAGGACTTGTCCTTCCCCTACACAGCCACTCTTGGGGTGGAGATCAGTGCCTTCCCCTGCTGGAGGAACCTCCAAGTCTGCTGCCCAGACCCGGAGCTTCCTGCAGCAGGGGGAGGTAGCCAGAGGTGGGTCTGATTTCCCCCTGAGAATGGCCATGCAGGGGAAGGACAAGTCCTGTCTCTCCCCAGCCTGGCTGGGACTAGCAGGTCAGAGTCCCTGGCTGGGGCGCTCCTAGAAGCACGGGGGAGATCAGAACCACCTCCACCTCCGGGAACCTCCTGCAGCTGCAGGAAGCTCTGTGGATGCTGCCTTCAGAGCCAGGTCTGAAGGCAGCACAGAAGTGAGGGTGGCAATCCCTTGACCCCCTGACAACAGTTTTGCAAACCCCTTTGCCCCCAAAAAAACTCTCTTTAGGTCAGGACCCCCGTGAAATTTCAGATTTAAACATCTGAAAGCATTAAATTTACCAATTTTCAAATCCTGTGGCTGTGAAATTGACAAGAATGGATCATGAATTTAGTAGGGCCCTAATTATGATACCAGTTTGTGTCTCCCCAGTGAGCCCTCTTGATGGTGGTATTGCTTATACAGCGGACATCATGAGGGTTCACTCCCATGTAGAAACCAGTCTCATTTGGCCCTTTTTAGTGCCTGTTCCATTAGATATAATAAACAGTAGTCTTAAACAAAAAGACCTCCCTGCCCCTTGAGAATCAGTAGCCTATGGGTTGGTAACTTGAGAATGGGAGTCTGGCATAGTTTGTGCTCATTATCTTCCTACCAAGCCATTTTTCTTGATGAACCTGGTTTTCTCCTCTTGGTCCCTGCTTCCTTTCTTCCCTCCCAATGTATTCTTTTGGCTGCGAGAATAAATATTCGGGATTCAACTGTGACTGTGCACACTCACAGACCAGAGGTGTGTAAGCTGCTTCGTTCCAGGAGAGAACTTTGCGTCTCTGTTCTTCTGAGGGTAGTAGTGTGCTAATAGCTATGCCCATAGTAAATTACTGCTTATTGCACCCTGGTCCTGCTTATTGTGCACTTGAGTTAAAGATCAGGTTAATCCATGGAAGGGAACGTTTTTAATGCCCTCTTACTCACTTAGGTGTGTGTAAAGTCCAAGCCACAATCTAACCCAAAGGTTGTAGTTTGAAAGACTAATTCTTTTAAATTAAAAAAAAACCTGGATTGTGTCTCTAACCATAAAATAGGTATCTGTTAATACACACACCTTTGCTCTGAAGCAGTTAGGGTTGCTAGAAACTCACAAAAGCCCCCAAATAAAAACTTAAGCCACCTGCCAGTACACATTCTCTGCTCCTCCACCTACAATCTCCCCCCTTCTTACCAAAACTACTGTATGCCACAAACTGCCGCCTTAACTTTGTCTCCCCTTTTGCCTTTGTGCACCCAGCACTTTCCCAGATTACTTTGTCCCATACTAGTAATTGTGGATGTTTGGTGTAGTAGTTGGTTATGTTGGGAGACAGTGATTTGGCAAAGGGTTGTTGTAGAAGAGCATTTAAAGGGAGTGATGATAGGTTGGCATCTGTAAGGGGTAGAATTAAGGTAGCTGTGCCTGGCTGTGGTATATGATGGTTGTAGATGAAGGAGTAGAGGGTATGTACTGTTAGGTAGCGTAACTTGTTTCTTTGCTTTTGTAGACTTGTTAGGCATGTGTTTGTAGCAACCGTAATCACTTCACAATGAAGTCTTTGTGTAATTGCCTATGTTTTGTTTAATAGGCAGCAGGTTTAAAACAAATAAAAAGAAGTATTTCTTCACACAACGCACAGTCAACCTGTGGAACTCCTTGCCAGAGGATGTTATGAAGGCCAAGACCATAACAGGGTTCAAAAAAGAACTAGATAAATTCATGGAGGATAGGTCCATCAATGGCTATTAGCCAGGATGGGCAGGGATGGTGGCCTGAAGCTGGGAATGGGTGACAGGGGGTGGATCACTTGGTGATTACCTGTTCTGTTCATTCCCTCTGGGGCACCTGGCATTCGCCACTGTCGGAAGACAGGATCCTGGGCTAGATGGACCTTTGATTAGACCCAGTAGGGCCGTTCTTATGTTCTTAATTAGGTGTCTGCATGTGGGATGGACAGACCTGTGAGGGTGATGACAGAGAATAGTTCATCTGTCAGCCGCTGTGCAGAAACTCTCCCATCCGCAGCCACCCGTAAATCCTTTGCTGATGCTGAATAAAATCTGACTAAAAAATGTAGTTCCTGATGGAGAAGGTTTTGTGTGCGCCTGCCCAACCAATCAGTCAGGTGTGTGTGACACCTCTCTCCATAACCCCTCAACATCAGACTTGTGTATGATTTGGGGAAGTAAGAGGAAGCATTGATTGGGCAAATATTTCAGTTGTGTTGCTTTACAGTCAGGTCTGAACCATTGTAAAGCCAGGATTTTTATTATCAAATGCCTATTTAAAAATAAATACAAAAATATACTGGGTTTTATTTATTTATTCTTTATTTAAGTAGAGTTGTGAAACTGAAGCAGATTAAATTTTAAATCATTGTAATATAATTTTTTTAGGATTTCAGCTTCATTACGTGAAACTTAAAACATTTTCTGACCAGCTTTAATTTTTATTTTCCACAGACTTTATTTGGAGAGGGGGAGGGGGAGAGAGGCGGAAGGGGAGGAAGGGTCAAAATGTGAACGTTTCCAGCTGAAAACTTGATTTTCATTTTTTGGCCAGGAAGGGTGGGTTCTTTTTCAAGAAAACTGTTGGCTTTCCGTGGAAAATTTAATTAAAATGGAATTTCTGTCGAAATAGTCTTGATAGAAAATTTTTGGCCAGCACTAATTAAATTACTTACAGCACCCACAAAGTATTTGTTTAAAACTTTTTGCTTTGCTTTTTTATAGGAAGAAAAGTTCTCCCACCTCCATCCAACCTGCATTATTCATTTGGCCAGCTCTGTAAACTGAAATGGACATGGAATCCCGCAGAGGGCATTCACAGTGGCTGTGATCTAAAATATTGCAGTGAAATTTTGATTAATGGCATCCCGCAAGATAACCGAGTATGTTTCTCCCCCCACCCCCAGCTCTTTGAATTCCACAATGTTCCAGTAAATGTTTATTCTTACAATGAAAGGAAATAAAATTACCTGTAATTGTTCTCAGATGTTATACACTTATAATGGATCTACATACTTGGGGGTCGTGTGCAGGGCTGTGCGAATAACTCGTTTAGGTTTGGTGGTCAAACGAGGGGGTAAAAATCATCTTGAGTTAACCAGAAACAAACAAAAATTTAGACAACACAATTTAAAAAAATTATTGATGGATTTTTACCTTTTTTAATAAAATGGAAGTAAATTTTGAAATGAAAAGTTTAATTTGAAAATGTTACTTTTTTTTATTCGAAACAACATATTGAATTTTTGGAGTCTTTTTCACTGAAATAATTTGGTGAAATCAATACAATTATAAAAAAATGTTGTTGACCCAAGTATGTACTTTTTGGTGGTGGGGGGGGAAAGAGGTGGGTTGGACTGAAAAAAATCGCATCTGCTGCAGTTATGATGTCATGTCAGGTTGTGGAATATTCAGAGCTCAAAAGCAGCCTAGGTCTTGAGCAGGGTACTTAGCGATAATTCACAAATAGCATATTAGAAAAGACTCATGTTTCCATTATATTAAGTATTCTTTTTAAAGATACTTTAACCAATACATACCACACTGTCTTCATCTTCAAGCTACACAAAACTGAGTTTCCTGCAAGGGCCGTATACCCTGACTTTGAACCCCTCAAAGTGGGCTCCCAGTCCAGAAGAGAGACATCTGTGGTCATCTTAGTTTAAATAGTCATAAACTTCCAAATTTTAACAAACTTTACTTTTTTCCTGAACTGCCCCCAAGTCATTGTGTCTTGGATGCAGTCAAACCTGATATGATGCAAGTCCTCCAGGCCATGAGAGGATGCCTCATGGAGATAGATACTCTGTGATTACTAAACACTATTATGTCCATAAGACCTGATGTTTACAGCACCGTGACTGCTGTATTCTTCCTGTCAAATTCAGGATATCCTGGTCCTTTTAAGGGAAAGCCGTTCATAAGTTTGTTTTGTGGCTGCAGTTTTTGCATTCTGATCTGCTGTATTTGGAATGTTAATGGCTGCTTGGCTCCCTACCTGTTCAATGATTGTTTGCTTATATGCACATTTTTTACTGTTGTTACTCTGACATGGGCTTTGAATGCTTTTTCTTCTATTAATGTTGTGTGACTAAGGAGTGGTGAAAGGTGCTGGATTGACATCCCTATATTTTTTGAAGTCATCTATTTAGACAGAGGGGGTGTAAACTTCGTGACTTTGCCTTATCAGATCTGGAAGACTGCCTGTAGGAAGAAAAGTCTTCTCCATACTCCATTCTGGATCTCTGTAGGTTGCCAGTCAGTCCATGTCCGCGGGGAATTGGATTTAGACTGACACTCTCTTCTTGAGTGGTATGTTTGAGTATGCCTGCTGAGAGATCATCACCTTTTGTTTTTGCTGAATGGCTGTTCATTGCTTTTGGTTTGGATTTTTAAGAATCCTCATTGTTCCTTTAGTTCTAGAACTGGCTGTGAACCTTTTGATTTGTTCAAATATGTTTTTACATTAACTATGGTTTCCTTGTACTTTGTGTTTACTATATTTGGGCATTTAAACATTTTCTTTTTCTTTAAATTTAGGAATGGACTAAGAATCTTTTTCGTGAGGAAGCTGTATCCTTGAATGAGGAGGTTCATTTCAGAGTGAGAAGTGAATGCAAATCTGATAATACAAGTGAACCAAGCAACTGGGTGAAGATTTCTACTCCACCAAAAGGTATCCACTCTAAAACCTAGCCTTGAACATGTTATCTTCTCTATATCTGACTAAATACGCATCATCTTGCTTTCTGGGATGTAGTACAAGAAAGCTGAATCTTAAGAAAAATAAAACTCTGTTAAAATCTTTAACTGAAAGTGTCTGTATCTTTGCACATTCCAATACACTTTAAAAGTAAACTCTACAGTTCTCACGTGCCAGGACCTTTGTTCGGGATTGTTTGTTGTTTATATTATTAGCTCTTACAGAAGAAACAGAAAATCCTGAATGCCAATCCTGGCAGGTAAGTAAGATAGCAAATTAGAGGGACAAGGTGGGTGAGGGAATATCTTTTATTGGACCCACTTCTGTTGGTGAGAGAGACAAGCTTTCAAGTTTACACAAGCTTTACGCAAAAGCTTGTCTAAACTTGAAAGCTTGTCTCTCTCACCAACAGAAGTGGGTCCAATAAAAGATATTCCCTCACCCACCTTGTCCCTCTAATATCGTGGGACCAACACAGGTACAACAATACTGCATACAAGTGGGAAATAACTGTCATATGTTTGGTTCTTAATGTGTGTCCACCTCTGTAATGGTGAAACCGACCCTGTGTGCCCTGATAACGAATTTGATTCTTAAATTTCTCATCTCTGAATTCATCTTTTAAGAAATGAGGAGAATATAAGTGATTGGGCCAGGGGAGAATGGCTAAGGGAAACACATTTTCTGGGACGAGACAGGTGTATGGAGGACTGATAAGTAATAGGCCACAGGACAGAGTCCAGTAGCTTGGGAGTAGAGAGAGCTACAGGGAGAAATGGGCAAGAAAGCAAGTGACAGTAATGGAAGCAAAAAAAACAGGTGACTGCTGCTGGCAGGTCACCTGCAAAGAACAGTAAAGTTGCAGCGAGATGCTGAGACGTGGAAGCTTCCATTGATTAAAGGGATTCAGTGTCCTAGGAGTACTGCATATCCTTTGGTCTAAGGACTGTTTTGGTGCACCACAGAGGTGGGCCATTAGGACTGAGTGGGCTAAACAGACTTGTTTTTAAAAAGCTCTCTGCATTGGCATCTATCACCTTAGTATCTAAGCACAATTTTATTTTTCCTGTAATAAACCTTCGAGTAGTCGCTGCCTCAGAAGAAACAAGTTCCGGAGCAGAAGTGAGTTTCCAGGCTTGGCACCAGTTGAAGGCTGGGCTCTTTATGGAAGTAACATATATGTGTAGTGCCTGAGGATTATTGTGGTGTTACTTGATATATTTATTTCTTCTCCAAGATGTAATCAGTTAATGCAGTGTGAGACAGCAGTGGATGGAAGGAAATGAAGAAATTAAATTTAAAAAAAGAAACTCTTCAACCTATGCAATTTTCCCACTATTTGTGTGTGTGACATGAAATTAAATATGAAGTACCTGATTCTATAGCTGCTCTACCCACCATGGGATATCCCGTTAACATCCCAACTCATGGTGGCTATGTAATTGTTTGTTTTTACCATTCTGTCACTTGTTTCCTAGTGTTTTGAATACAGTAGAGGTATCTTAGAGGTAGGGTAGTCATGATTAAAACTTGACTTTGACTCACGTTTGCCACTGAATAGTATTTTAGAGCCAGTTATTTCCATATTCAAAGTACATGAAAATAACTCTGATATCCCAGTAAGCATTGATGGGTTCTAATGGCAGCTGCTGTAACGCAGTTCATGGCTTTGCAACAATATTCCTTTAACTGCCAAGGATTTTAACTAATTCTAAAGCACCTACATTTTATTGGAATGCTGCTTCCTGTGTCACCATCTCATTCTGTATGTGAAATGATTGGTTCGTACTAGTTCGGATTCAATGAAAGCAACAGTTTAGGCTTTTCTGCGTCACTTGTGTTTAGAAGGAGCCTTGCCCAGGTTCAGACATGCCATGCTGTCCACGTGAGTGATGTTCACTTGCTGACTAACGAAGGCATTCGCTGTAGCCTGAGAAGCCGCACTCTGCCTTTCAGGTGGGATAGTGGAAAGCGAACAATGTCAACTGCTAAGATATTCACTAACCAAAGGGAGGGTGCTCTGATATTTGGGAAAGAAAGGCACCTACTGGTAGTAAAAATCTTTCTAAGAAGCCTTTAAACTTGCATTCCAGGGGCTGCAGGCACTGCTGCTGTTGGCATAAATTGCACTTGGCACGACTTAGAGTACATGGTCTGTACATGGCTCCCTGGACAGAATGCAAATGCTAGTACCAACTACACTCTGTACTACTGGTTTGTATTGATTGATTTTTTTACCCCTGCTTTAAAAGTACTCTGTATACCTCTGACTTTTTCTCTTTTTTTAATCACCGGTTGCTTTGAAGGATCCCAAAGGTGTAATATAGAGACTATAACTGTGAGTCCCATCTAGCATGCTGGCTCTTTGGGAGCTGATTTGCTTATATGAAGCATTTGGCCTGCCCCAGAAACTCATTTTAAAAAAAATCTATATGTTTGTTGATTTTATCTTCCATCTTTAAGAAACTGATTTATTCCTGGAAGTTATGGAGTAGGATGCCACCTTAACATCTCCAGCTCACTTGCCAACTGTCTTCCATAAATAGTCTTCTGTTACAAGACAACAGAGTTGTGGAGAGAGGAAGTATTTGGCACGGATATTCATATACACTAACCAGTGCCCGCTCCCCGATATTGATGTCTTTCCTGAAATTTTAGACTGCATTAGCTTCTGCAGAGATGTAGAGAGAGATTTTTGAAAGCTTTCAAAGTTCTTTTCAGTTTTATATTTTCATTATATCTTACTTTCTATTGACTACATTAAAAATGTCGTTTTTCTCACTCCAATGGTAGATACTAAGATTACTAAGTTTCTCGCAAATGTATTTGGACAGCAAATACCAGGATGTTTGTGGTACTTGTTAAGCTAAACACAGGGAGAAATGACCTTTTCACTGTCCAAAACTATTCACCTCAACCCCTTCTCACATGTAGCAATGGTAACCTAGCCCTGGGCCTGATTGGAAAAAAGAATTTAAATTTCCAGGGGACTTTGCACCTTCTTGGGGTAGCACTTTATACCCCTCTCCCGCAATCCTTTCCTGCACAACCCATGTTGGGATAGTGGATGAATGTGAATATAAGGCCTCTCAGCTGCCTACATTGTTGCCATTAGCTGGCAACAAATTCACCCCAGTCCAGAGTGGTGATTAGCTGGAATAGAGTCCAGCTGGAAGGAAGGAGTACAGTATTAATATATCTTTATTCTCTAATTTTCCTGAAAATTCAGGGATGGTTGAAGGCGGTAGGCACTCAACAAGGGGGTGGATAGTGTGGGGGGCTGAAGGTCCATATGTGAGAGAGACTGCAACAGCTTCACCACCTCCTACGCATGGGGGCAGGCAGCACAGAAACTGCGCTCTGGTTGTGGTGCCAGAGGCAGTGAGAGTTTTCCTTCACTGCTGTGGGGCCCAGGAGGGAAGGCGTCTACAGCAGCAATACCCCAGCTCCTGAGAAGAGCCAGGAGGTCCCTGCTGTGATTGCTTCCATAGGGTAAGGTGGGGAAACAAGGGGGAGGAAGGTGTGCAGGTGGTGGCAATTCTCTTGGGCAGCTGGGGAAGGTGGATAATTAGTAGAGTGGGTGTCGTGGGAGGGACTCTTGACTGGATGAGGCAAACACTGGGTGACACTATAACAGTGGTCCCCAAATTGTGGGGCCTGTCCTCTTAAGAGGATGTGGAGGAACATTTAGGGGGGCACAGCAGGGCCCAGGCCAGCCCCCCATGGGGGTGGGGAAGGGAGTGACACCCAACTCTGCCCAGCCCCAACCCTGCCCTTGGCCTCCAGACCTGCCACACTCCCAGCCCCTGATCACAGTCTCTGCTTCTGACCACAGCTCTGGGGGGCATGGGCAGATTACATTAGGAGTAAGGGGGTTGCGACTGAAAAAGCTTGGGGACCTCTGCTCTATAATGGCTAGTAAATTACAGGAGTAGGACTAGCTACTTCCCCTCATAGAGTGGACTAACTTCCCTTTTCGGGGTGGGGGGAATGTCAAAAGGAATTAATCGGAGGTGGAATTCTTTTTCCCTGGGGATGTTTGCCCTCCTGGAACAAACTATTTTGAACAAATATTTTTTTAAAACATTTAAAATATAGGATAGAGGTAGCAGAGTTGTCTGTAAGGCTTTGAGTTAAAGGGCCCAAGATTTGCTTCTGTTTTGCTGCAGCTTTGTAGAGAAAAATCAGTATGTTTCATGCTTTGGCATTCCTTGAAGTATGAGTGAAATGACACAGTGTTTATTCAGTCTAATCCCGTCTCTTATTGCTGTAACCCAACCTTCGTGCAATGCCCACTTTGACAATCTTGTAAAGCCGGTTTAAAAGCAAATGTGACTATCATTGCCCTGGCATCTGAAGTTAAAACATAGTATGTTTACATTTTATTCTTGTAGGTATGAGGGCCTGGGAAATCACCAGCAGTGCCAGAATTATATCTATGGAGAGAACTTTGGATGTAATTTCAGTCTTTCCATCCCAAATTCCACAAATGGGTATCCAACTATCAGTATTTTGATCAGAGACAACTCGGAGGAAATTAGGCCTGTCTGTACAAACAGAAATCCAACAACAATTGGTAGGTTTAAAAGGTAGATTATGTAACTTTGCGAAGAGTGTTAGGTTTAAATATCAGTCAAAGAAAAGGGAATGGAATTTGTTTTGATCATGTATTGTTCAGTACAAAAAGAAACAGCTGGTTTAACCTGACAAGAATACACCCAGGATACATATCTGTATGTATTCTAATAAGAACATTATGTAACATTCATAAATTGTGCATGAACACACAAGATTCTCTTGTAATAGGCTGATCATAGAATCATAGAATATCAGGGTTAGAAGGGACCTTAGGAGGCCATCTAGTTCAACCCCCTGCTCAAAGCAGGACCAATCCCCAATTTTTGCCCCAGATCCCTAAATGGCCCCCTCAAGGACTGAACTCACAACCCTGGGTTTAGCAGGCCAATGCTCAAACCACTGAGCTATCCCTCCCCCTTGATCATCTTATCAAGTTTAAATTGTATCAGTGACGCCTCTGGATGAAACTCAGCACGAAACCACTTGACAATAGCCAAAGGCTCCACTGTATTCCCTGCGTGTTACTCATCCTAGATGTCTCAGGTCTTCTGGGAGTTGGGGATAGGAGAGTGGATCTGGATAGCATTGGAGCCATTTAAATCCATTCTCTTGCATCTTGAATCCAAAATTTTCGATTCCCCTGGGTATGAGTCACTTGCACTTAGTGAGAACAGCAGATGCAGCTGATTAGCTCTCAGCTTGCAGTTGAGACTCATTGCAGATACCAGATTTTTGCAGTAATAGTGGGAGATTTTGAGGTATTTTTGCCCTTGTGTGTGTTATCATTCACCTAACCTACACAGCCCCTTGTCCTTAAGGATCCTGGTCTTTCAACCTTCTTGCCAGTCTGTCTCATTTGAAAATTGTCAGGGACCTAGGATTTGTACACAGCTTCCTGTAAATGTTATTGTAAAGTAGCCAATTATTCTTGACAAATGAAGGGCACTCTTTGGTGTATCTTAGGCCACACTCTCTAATGTTGGAACACTGTGGCTAATCATAGCTCTTCGTGGTGTGATGACTAGCTTCTGAGAGGCTCTATCCTATTGCAAGGCAAATGAGCTCATTCAGCATGTTGTTTCTTGGCAGAATAATCTCATTAGTTTGACTTCCTGGTGTGAGAAATTACACTGTATTTTGAAATATCAAGGACTTGACATTACTGAGTAGTGGTTTAACTTATGCAATTTTTGAGCCTGCCATCTCACAGTCATGTTCAAATTTCCTAATAATGAAAGCATCATTTTAGTGGTTGACTTGTCTTTGACATGTTAGCAAATGCTTCCATGTAAATGGAACTTCTGTTCTATGCTCCAGACAGTATGACTAGTGCAGAATGATACAATGGTTGCATCTTATCTGCTACTTACCTTTCATGAGATTTGATTTGGGAATTCATCAGAAGTGTTGTTGATCCTGATACAGAGTGACCAGACAGCAAGTGTGAAAAATTGGGGCAAGGTTAGGGGTAATAGGTCCCTACATAAGACAGCCTGAAAAACTGTGACTCTCCCTATAAAATTGGGACATCTGGTCACGCTATCCTGATATTGAATCTGTCAAGCTCTTCCCTCACTCTTCAATGTCCTAATTGCTGTGTGTGCATTATGCCTTGTACTGCTAGTATCTAGAGACTCTTTTTAACTGGTATGTACTTTAATCATATTATACATGTCAAAATAAACTTAGTTCAAAAATTTGGATTTTTTTCTATTTCAGTAAAACCTGGACCTCCAAGGATTGTAACAGTATCAATGATCAGAGATGAAATACATATAGAATGGCAAAAGCCAGGCACCTTTCCACCAAATTGCTTAGCTTACCAAGTAGAATTTAAAGACAGCAAATCGGACTTCGTTCAGCTATATGATGTAACTTTTTTCATTAATTATTTACAATGGAACTGAAATTTGTCATGTGGTTTTTTTAATATCTTCTTCAAACTGTTAATAGCAACTCAAGTGTTGTCATTGAAGAACTATAATTGTATGCAGAGCAGAAATGTGTAGCTTTATTAACTTACTTGAAACTGCATATGTGGACATAACTGGTTTTCCTGTCATGAAATGGGGTTCAGTAATATGACCATGCATTGAAACTAATGCCAGTTGTCTGAGTCTCTCGCCGTAGCTACCCATTTACCATAGCAAAGTCTTGGTATGTACGTACTGTACTCTGCAAAACAGGAACACTTCTGAACGGGGTAATAGCTCTTCAGAAACATACAGCACAACTACGTTACCCTATGGTCTGTCTCCCAGTCAGATCCTCATATTCATGTACTTTGGTTTCGTGACTTGATTATCACAAAGAAAATGAATGTGCTGATTTGTGGTTCTGTGCATGTAGTAAGCAAGGAGATTTGAGGGTAAGGGAAAGGGGGAAATAATCACACACTGAAACCAATACAACTGCACTTACATCAATGTGTGGATTTGTACTTGCTTGTGCATGCCTATATATGAGTAACCGAACTAGGTGTGCCATTAAATCAGTAAGGAAAACAGCTTAGTGTGCTATATCCTAGTTTCAATGCTTTATAACTTGGCAAAGCAAGAGTCCTTTCCTGAGGACTGTGTACACAATAAGTTATAAACAAAACTGAGTGGTCCACACACCAAAAAAAGCACTAGATGAATTTGTTCAGTCCTCCCTTTATTTCTCCCATAGGAAAAATGAGAGAAATGGACGCGGTTCTCAAACTTCATTGTACCGTGACCCTCTTCTGACAACAAAAATTACTACACGACCCCAGAACGGGGACTGAAGCCTGAGCCCGCGCAGTGGGAAGGGGAAGCCAAGCCCGAGCTTCACCACCCCAGGTGGAGGGGCCAAGGCTGAAGCCCTTGCCCCAGGCAGTAGGCCTGTAACCTACCTGAGCCTCGCTGCCCAGGGTGCAAGTCAAAGCCTGAGCCCCGCCACTCTGGGCTGAAGCCCTCAGGCTTCAGCTTTGGTCCCGGGCCCCAGCAAGTCTAATACCAGCCCTGGCAACCCCATTAAAATGGGGTCGTAACCCCCTTTAGGGTCCTGACCCACAGTTTGAGAACCATTGAGATAGGACAAATGCCCAAACTGCATTTTATCAAACTTCCCTGGAGAAATCGGTCCTTTGGGCTCAGAATAAACATGAAGGTTCTCAGGCATTTCACTTCTCACGGGGAGAGGGGCAGACTCTGGTTGAGCAGCAATTCTGCCCTCCTGATAGATGGAGGGGAAGGCAGTAGAATTCATGTATTTGTGGGCGCTTGTAGACCACCACTCCAGGCCATTCAGCCTGAGTCTAACCTTTGATGCTAAGTGTTGTAGCAGGAACACTGGGGACAGCTAGTTTGAACCTTGATTTCTGAATGTCCTTGCTTTGGCAGTTTGGATAATTGTTTAGTTAAAGGCCAATGCATGCTGTGACAATCTACATTCCTTATCTTTTACCCTTTTATTTTATGGAGTTCAAAAATACAAAAGGCAAATGTGGCTTCAGTCAAAACATTCAGTTTGATTATGTTAAAGCTACACAATGAAATCAAGTTTGTAAATGTCATGTACCCTGTTACAAGAAAAAAGTAAATATCTTTAATTTCTTTATTTTAAGATTAAACAGTCCAATAAAACTTGGTTTCCCAATGTTCATCCTAACACTGTGTACATCCTCAAAGTGAGAGCAAGGCCTGAAGAAACATGTTACAGCAGCAGTCACTGGAGTGACTGGAGTGAGGAGAAGAGCATTGGTAAGAACAATCTTTCTTTGAACTGATCTGATTTTTTTTTCTTTGAACTGATATGAACTTCAAGTTCCCGCCATTAGACCGCTTATGCTTTTCTCTGCTAGATTAAAGGGCCCCAGAATTGTCAGATTCTTTCGTATAGCTTTGACCAAGTTCCCTCTTAACCCTCTCTTTGAAGATAGTTAGCTTTACTACGTGGATTTTCATAGCTGGTGCTGTTGTATTTCATCTGTCACATTTTGAAATGTTAGTGGTCACTTTCATTGCTTACAAAAGCATTTGTGAATTTGTAAATTGAATATTCTTAGGAGTCTGTTATGTAGCCAGAAAAGAAGCATTGCATTAAATGTTGTTTTCATTATTCCTGAAGCACTTCGCTCTCTAAATTCTTTGGGATTTTTTTGTTTGTTTTTCAGGTGAAAACACAGACTTCACATTCTATATTGTTTTAATACTCACTATTCCATTAACAGTAGCAGTAGCTACTATAATTCTACTAGTGTACCTGAAAAGGTAAATATCCATACCGCTTTTATATTAAAATCTGTTACTTACTGACTTATCTTTTAGAGTTACATTGCAGCCCATCTCTGCTTTAGTTTACCTTTCATGTGTAGTATGCCTGTTTCTGACAGTGGTTATCTTCCCTTTATACCTCCGCGTACAAAATTAATATGGAGGTGCCAATCGGCACTCTGGAGTTCAGTTTGAGTTGAGGTTTTTCATGGAACAAATCTGTTCTGGTTGCACTAACGCTGTGTAGTTTATCTACCTAAGAAAAAAGCAGTTCCTCTCACTCGGTGGTTGCATATGCATTTGGTGCACACTTGCAGCTCCCATTGACTTCCGTGGGAGTTGCTCTCAGATATCCAAAGACAAAATTGGGCCTGTATGTGCAGCTCCGTTTCCATTTGTTGTTGGGAATGAAAGTGAGAAGTAGAGGTGGAGGGAAGGGGGCATGGGCTGGGAGGACGAAAGATGGTCAGAGAAGACAGAGTCCAGCTGACTTTCACCATAACATCCTAAATGCAACTTTGAGATGTTCTTCCTTTGGTTAATACATTGTTTTCATCTAACACATTTATTTCTCTGTTCTAAAGGCTCAAGATACTAATTTATCCACAAATTCCTGACCCTAGAAAAATTATTAAACGCATGTTTGGAGAGCAAATTGAGGACTCCCAGGTTAGTATCTGCCTGTTGGCTGTCAAGTGATTGCTCAGAATTAGAGTCATCTCTACAGTCCCACCTCCTATATTAGTGTTTTGCCTTTACATAATCTAAAAGAATTTTAAAGAGAATTTTACACTATACATAGACCAAGTATTTAAGACAATGAGAATTATACAAAAACAAGTACAGTCTAAAACCAAGAGTTTTATGTCCTCAGTTAAGTTTTTCTTAAGCAGTGTAAACTTTTTCTGACTCACTAGTTTACTAAATGCCATTATGCTATTCAGCAAAGCTTGTGCTTTCTCTTCCAGTTCCATGAAATGGTTCTCTTTGCAACCCAACTAATCTGCTTTTCAGGGACATTCCAATCTCCCAGTCTTGAGTAACCCTACAGACACACACAATGAATTGGTGTATGGGGTTAATTACGTGCTACTGTGAAGTCACAGGCACTTTGCACCTTTGCGATTGTTATCCTGGTTATGCTGCATATAATTGTGTTTAAATCCCCTTTTCGCTCCTCAAATCTCTGGGCCAATCCAGACACAGCTTGTAGTTCCTTCCTGCCAGCAGCTAGAGACAGCACTTTGAACCTTTCTGGTGAGGCCATTCCCAGTTTATAGAGCAGCTGTTGGCTCACCACAGTGAATTGTCTCTGGCTTCTGCATCTGGAAAATATACTGTCCTTGACAGCTTTATAGAGGACTAAAGAACAATTAAGGGTGTCTCTTCCTGGAGCCCTTGTAGGACTAGGACACCCTGGGCTGAAGCTTCCACTGAGGGAAGTACTGGTGGGCTCTGGCTCCCAAGGGGTTTCAGATGACTCTCTACAGAAAAGACAGGATCAAGTAGAGGAGAGAGCTTCTTCCTCCTGCAGCCTCGCAAGTGGGAGGGAGTTTGGGCAGCGTGAACCCAAGAAGCCCCACTCCCCATAGTGAGGGGCAGGCTAGATACTCCCAGTGTGCCTCAGCCCAGTGTGGAAGGCTAGGTTCAGGCTCTACACCAGCTTCTCCTGAGTCCAGACTGCAGCATCCAG
Source organism: Chelydra serpentina (assembly GCA_037349315.1). NCBI lineage: Eukaryota > Metazoa > Chordata > Testudines > Chelydridae > Chelydra > Chelydra serpentina. Next base: position 40,065,430 of record JBAIAC010000028.1, on the reverse strand, counting down.
TGATCACTGAGGCTCTTCTAATGGTGGTTCTGTTTCCACCAGGGTTAGAACTACTGCAATATTCCTCCCTACCACTATTCCCCTACCGCCTTCTTCCCTATCTGATCCCAGCAACAACCGCCTCCCACCTGTATGAGCTCAATGTCCGTGGGGAGAATGGGGAACACACCCCATGTGCAGCTTGGCAGCGTTGTGGGACCCAGTCCTGACATCTGGAATGTCCCGCTCAGATGCCTGCCCCTCTCAGATAAGCAGCTGCAGCAGGGGGAGCTCTCCTGAGACTCTGGCCAACCCTTGGCACCAACCGAGGCCCCATCACTTTCCTAGGAGGAGCAGCTATGCCCCCACATACCCCTCCGTAAGACATGCTCTTGGTCCTGAGCTGCCTCTGCTTCGCCCTCTGACCTGTACACTGCATACCCTGTAAAACTGACTGTTACAGCCAACTAAAAGAGAGACTGAGCCCTGAGGACACTGAAGATCTTCTGTAAAATAATGTATTGTATTCTCTTTCAGAGCTGTCCGGGGGATGACTTTTTGAATGTCTATAAGCCAGCTATGGAAGAGGAAATCCACTATTTAGTTTGTATAGAGAATCCAGAGAGCTCCACATCTGAAAATGAGGACCGAGAAAGACCTTCTTTACAAGTGAAAGCCTTGTGAGGAAGACTTCTTTGTTGCTCTTTGTTTACCTCAGAGGATTTCTGAATATCAAGGCAGACACCCACATTCCATTCAGCAAACCCCTGCTGAAAACTCACCTCTCTGGTGACACTCGCGAGATAAAATGCTGATCCTTGCCACCTTCAATCTCTGCTAAAAGTGCTACCCAGAGCCACCACGATATGCATGTACATAAACCACACGACTGGCCCCACCGCAGTGCCCCTCCTCCTGCCTAAGCCCAGCTCTTCTGACTACTTGCCTTTCTTACTTCTGCTCATGCCTCACATTTGGACTGTAAGTGGTTTGGAGCAGGAACGGGTTCTTCTGTGAAGCACCTTGCTCAGTTTGGTGAGAAGTAAAACAATAAACAACTTGTTTACAGCTTATCACTTCTGGAACATAGGAACTGCCGGGAGATCGGGTGGACCATTTAATCTGGCATCCTGTCTCTGACAGTAGCTGATTCCAGACGCTTCAGAGGAAGGTGCAATAAATCTTCAAGAGTATTTATGGAATAACTACCTGTCTATAAAGGACGTTTTTCCTAACGCTCCCAGTTAGTGGCTGCCGAAACCAAAGAGGAGGATTTATATCCTTTCTTTAAAATATATGTATATACACAAGTCTCCTAGTATAATAGTGAATGTTGTCACTAACCACACAAGTGTTTAATCCTTTTTGAATTCTACAAAGCTCTTGGCCGCTAATCTCTTTTTGAGAGTGAGTTTCATCAGTTAATTATGCATTGTTTAAAAACCACTGCAGTCTCTCAGTTTAAATGTGTAGCCTTTCAGCTGCCTCCGCTGGGATTGGTTCTCTCCATGTATCCCTGCATAACCTCCCAGGCTGGGGAGAAAGTGAAAGCCCGCTTCTTGGGAATAAACCTGGCTCTTCCCCCTGGTTAACATAGTGATGCTATTTTGTTCTTGGTTTTCTGCTCTGAGAACTTGAAAGCTATTTAAAAGACGTGGGGGCTGACTTTATTTCAGGCTGTCTCTGCTGATGATATTTATCTTTAGTGATTGTACATCATAGACTTTAAGGTCAGAAGGGACCATCGTGATCACTAGTTGATTGTTCATAATATTCTCCTTAGCTATATTTGAGGTTGTTTTCGCCAGGCTTTCCTGCTGTAAATTCTAAGCATAACCTAATGTGTGCTTTTGTGCTTCAAGTAGGGATACTCTCTGGCCATTATTATGCCTCCTAAAGATGGGGAGAAAGAACTGCAGGAAAAAAAAATCATATCAGCTGGCCTTACGTGGTGGATTAGGGATTTTCTCTCTCCTCTAAATCCCCTTGGCAGCCTCCGCTATGAAGTGCAGTCCAGTTAGCTGATAAGAGACCTAGCTCTAAACAAATTGAAACAGGCCACCTCAAAAGTTTCATTGGAAGCCATTAGGACTGGAAGGGACTTCGTGGGTCAGTAAATCCAGTCCCCTGCGAGCCCAGGCAACCCTGTCATATCATCCTCTTCATACATATATCAAGCCCCAAAACGAGGATGCAATCTCAGGGATTTTAATAAAAGGTACAGCAAAACGCTCAGCCTCTGGAAAACTCTAACATCAGCTAATAATAGGTTGTTCCAGAGGGAGAAGAGTTTTAAAGAATATCCTGTCTGTTAAATTCCCTTTCCAAACTTCACCCCCCCCCCCAAATTCATTGTACATATTCTAAAGATATTACATTTACTTCTCAGATCTTACCATAGTTAAAATGATCTACCTCAACTAGAATGGTATTAGCTCTGGTATCACAGTGTGACCAGGAACGTAAGACGACAGTATAAGGGGGGTTTCAGAGTAGCAGCCGTGTTAGTCTGTGTCAGCAAAAAGAACAGGAATACTTGTGGCACTTTAGAGACTAACAAATTTATTTCAGCATAAGCTTTCGTGGGCTACAGTCCACTTCATCGGATGATGTATGTTCTATCTATGCATCTGATGAAGTGGACTGTAGTCCACAAAAGCTTCTGCTGAAATAAATTTGTTAGTCTCTAAGGCTAGGTCTACACTAACCCCCCCTGTCGAACTAAGATACGCAACTTAGCTGAAGTCGAAGTACCTTAGTTCGAACTTACCTGTGGTCCAGACGCGGCGCGCAGGCTCCCCCGTCGACTCCGCCTACTCCGCTCGTCGAGCTGGATTACCAGCGTCGACGGCGGAGCACTTCCTGGTTCGATTTATCGCGTCTTGACAAGACGCGATAAATCGAACCCAGAACATCGATCCCGCGCCTCCGACGCGACGGGTAAGTATAGACGTACCCTAAGGTGCCACAAGTACTCGTGTTCTTTTTAGTATAAGGGAGGGCAATCTATAGCTTTTCTGTAAAGGTTGGATTTTTTTCTTACCAACCAAGGAAGAAAATTATTGGCACTTTGCCACAAATCTTTTGAGTTAGCTTCTGTGGTGTTTCTGGCAAAACTGAAGCTTATTAAAGAGAAGAATTCTGTTTAGTTTTGTGTGTTTTTTTAATAAGTAGGGTAGTGCTAGGCCAAAAGGAACCTTTTTTTAATGAAGAGATAAATGTAGGTCCCGATGAGGATGTTGTAAATAATTTTTTGCTTCCTGACTATGAATAGTGAAGACACTTTCCGGTAAATGAATTTATTGCGTCTATTACGTTACATACCACAATGCAGTGTGAGTACACTTGAATTGCTTTTTTTTTTCTTTTTGTCCATATGCCATTTTCAGTAGACTTCTTGACAAGGTTGGGATTTTTTTTTTTCAGCTTTTTTAATGATGTGACTCTTCTAACGTTTGTTTGTTTTCCTTTATTACAGTTACTTGATTGTAATTTTGTTAAAGGATGAATAAAAATATATTTGAATAACTGTTGCCTTTCAATTTAATTGAATAGCTTCCTTGTATTTTAATGAGAGGGTAAATCGAGAGACTGAAAACATGGAAGCTGTTTAGTTTAGAAAGAAGATAAGTAAAAGGGGATATGCTGGAGGAATACAGAATAGTGAATGGTACACAGAAGGCAAAATGGCCTTTCCTATTTACTGCTTCTGGTGTAAACAAGCTAATTCCATACAGTAAACTAAGAAGCTGGCATTTTTCACTTGGGTGTTTAGGCAAAAAGAGGGGATGTACATAGAGCCTTGTGTATTTCCATTTAAATAGTCTGTAACTACGTCAGCATGTACTGCTTCTCGGTAATACAATAGAATATCCTACAGACATCTTCAAACTTAAATGTGTGTAGCATTGTTGAGAAGATCAAGTAGGGTTTAAGATGTTATTTTAAATCACAGGGGTTTTTTATTAATGCCCCATATTAACAGCAATTTGGGTCTCACGTTTTGTTACCAGGAACTTGTTTAAGTCTGATCATGTTTCTTATTTAGGCAAAAAAAGCAAGTACATAATAGGGGTGAGAGAAAAAGAAAAGAACGAAAGTAGGAAAATGCAAGTTCTGTCTGATGCTTGCAGTTCAATAACTAGAAAACCACAGACCCATGATCCACAACTGGGACCTGGCAACTTTCTACCAGAAAATCAGGCTGCTTAGGGATTGACAAACAAAAAGACAAACTGGTCACAGCAAAACGTTGCAAGGTTAGATTTGTCCTCGCTGGCCAAGTTCAAGTCTTCTCAGATGACCGAGATTGTGGCAGACTGTCCGACAAGAGGGTGATAATAGGAACATTAGCATCACTGTTTGGAATTCAGCCTTTTTGTAAACTAGCAAAGGGAAAGTTTCTGAAAGTTAGGAGTGACTTAAACCAAGGAGTAGAAAGGAAGAAGCTAGTTCAAATGTAGTTGTTGGAACTTTTATGATAACAAAAGTGACAGACGGTGGGTATTGCAGGCTGGACAGAAATTGGTACATAAAAGGAGCATCCTTTATAATAAGGATAATTAGAGATTAAATAGATATCAACCTTTGTTACCTTTAGAGCTCTGTGCACATGTGGCAACAGAATCCTGTACAGCCTGAACTGTCATCTGTCCCTCCCGACGGAATCTAGCCATGGAAATGCTACTTCCTGTCACTTTGACATTGATTTGAGATGACATGGGTCACTTCTTGACATGAGCACTAGGTGGCAGTGCAGTTACTTTTCATTCACTTTGCAGCTGGAGCATTCTACCCACTTTCTAGGGCAGCTGACACCCCCTTTCTCCTTGCACAAAACGTTAAAATGTGCCACGAACTTTTAGAAAATGCCATTTAGGCTGCCTTTAAAAGTGCACAGCTCCCTAGCTCTTTAAATGACAGGACAGTTGTGGACCCTGTTAATAAAAGTGCCCTTCTCCACATTAGCTTAATCTACTTTGGAAGTGCAAACCAAAAAAAGAAACTCTTGCCCTGGATTAAGAGGGTCCATACACAGCGTTACTCCAGAATAGCTATCCTACTTTAGATTCACCCCCTATTTTACACCAGAGTAACTTTCATGCAGAGACATTGCCCCAGAATAAAGGGGATTTGAAAAGCAAAGAGCTGTTAGTCAACGGTTACTCATAACTAAGGAGATGACTAGGTCATGGAAGTCCGAGTCATAGAATCATAGAATCTCTTGGTTGGAAGGGACCTCAGGAGGTCATCTAGTCCAACCCCCTGCTCAAAGCAGGACCAACCCCAACTAGATCATCCCAGCCAGGGCTTTGTCAAGCCTGAGTCCATGACTTTACCAGAGCTCTGTGATTTCTTTGGCTTCAATTCTCAGTGGCTGGAGCTGGGGCTGTGCTCCCACTGCAGCCGGAGTCGTTACTAAAAATAACTGTGACAAAATCTTAACCTTCCTCATAACTGGTTTTCCATGTGCTCTTATTCCATTGAAGGACTTATCTCTGTCACTCATTTTGCAGGGGGGTTTTTTCCTTTGAAGAAACAGTAGTAGAAAACAGACCCTACTGTATGTCACTTATGCTCTAGACTTTAAAAGGTTACGTTCACCTTAGCTTAAGTCCAAAATCTTGGTTGGTTGGTTGGTTGGTTTTTTTTTAATTAACCCTGACCTGAGTAGCACAGGTTTAATAACTTATTTACAAATTCTTTGCTGTGTTGTGAGCTCATCCATACCAGGGATGTGCTAGAAAACCATAGGCTTATGGCTACAGTACAGGACTAGAAGCCTGGAGACTAGACTGCTGGGGGCTTCCTATGTCACCTGGGCAAGTCACTTAATCTGAAGTCAATGGGAGCATCAGGGGCTCAGTACCTGGAGAAATGTTATTTCGGAATCTGACTTTAAGCACCCCAGTCTCTCACCTTTTGGTCGAGGAGCTTAAAATACAATATTGATTTTTCCCTTTATTAGTATTTAGTGCGTTTCCATTCTGAGATGAGGCGTGTGCCTTTGTCGGTCTCACTTCGGATGCTATTTTTCCCCCTCCACAAATCTATCCAGCAGATAAGGGAAAATGTAATTTCAGAGTCCGTTAAATGTGAGAACGAGCTCCTAATACGTTTGATTTTTAGATGCCTCCAGAATGTACGGCATTAACCTGCTGACGTTAGTTTACATATACCTAGGTTCAATTACTCCTCTCCCTGTTAGTTGGCCAGTGCTGTAGTGACTATGGCTATGTAATCTAAGTACTGGTCTGTAAAACTGGGTGAGACCTGCTTAGAGAAGCAAAGTTACTATATAGTTACAATGGGTTGTTACTGCCCTAGCTGAATGTATTGCTCTAGCATAATAGGGGGCTGGAGGAAAAACAAGCAGGAAGGCACCAGGATGATAAGAATATCCCAGCACACACTTGAAAGACAATGGGGAAAGCTGTTAGCTTTGAGGATCCTACAGCCCACCTCTCTTGAAGTGACAAGCCCTGTTTTGCCAAGGTTGGGAGCCGAGAGATGAAAAGGGCACCACACTGTTGAAAAGCCCCTCTCAGGAGAGGTAAGGGGGCTGTCCTGAGGAACAGGCTGTGTGAAGAGGTTGGGCCTACAAGGCTGACATGAGGAGCTGGTGAGCTCTACACAGACAGGCCTCGGTAGAGGCTGGTTTATTGTTTTAGGTCTGTTTTCTCTGAATGCTGTCGTGCTAATAAATACACGTAGCCTCCTTAAAGCCATCTGGTCACCAGACACCACTGTCACTGCTGGAGGGACCAGAGCTGCAGCTATTGCACATAAGTCAGGCCTGCTGAGGTAATCGTGGTAGGTTACAGGAGACTTCCATCCAGGGCCTGATCTGAGGGTGGCATGATTTCACAGCTACTGAGGTGACAGTGTGAGGCCTGAGACCTGAGAGGGGAGTGACCTCAGAGACCGAGCCCTGGTAACTGACCAGTGACCACAAATAAGTCACTGCAAAACCAGACATTATTTTCATTGGGTTGCTACGCCAAGATTTTTGTCTCCTCTGTCTTCAGTCCAAATTACTCTACCAAATATGGTAACGGGCCAGCATAAGCTTGCTTAGGAACAAGAATACATGGAGCGAGGTAAGACAGGGCACTGTGTACATATACACCAGATAGGACTGGAACGTTATTTATCACTGTTTAGAGTTCTCTCAAGGATGTTTTAAAGGCCTTGTCTGAAGAGTTAGCACATTACAGAATGCTGTAAACGTGTGGCAAAAGTAAACACCATAATTTAAAAGCTGCTTCTGTCTATGTGATACTTAAAAGTGCATATGGCAAACAAAAGGAAGTATTTCTTCACATAACGCACAGCCAATCTGTGGAACTCCTTGCCAGAGGATGTTGTGAAGGCCAAGACTATAACAGTTCAAAAAAGAACTAGATAAGTTCATGGAGGATAGGTCCATCAATGGCTATTAGCCAGGATGAGCAAGGATGGTGTCCCTAGCCTCTGTTTGCCAGAAGCTGGGAATGGGTGACAGGGGATGGATCACTTGATGGTTCCCTGTTCTGTTCATTCCCTCTGGGGCACCTGGCATTGGCCACTGTCGGAAGACAGGATCCTGGGCTAGATGGACCTTTGGTCTGACCCAGTATGGCAGCCAGAGGTGAAAGTAAGCTGGTCCGGTCTGATGTACCGGTAAGAGCCGGTACACAGCCAACCACACTGGCAGGACTGCTGATAAGGGGGGTCAAAAGGGGCAGTTTCCCCTGGCCTGGCAATTTAAAAGGGCCTGGGGTTCCCGGCAGTGGCCTTTTAAATTGCCCCCAGAGCCCCGGGGCTCCCGGCCGCTGCTACCATGCGGCTCCGGCAGCGATTTAAAGGGCCCGGGGCTCCCGGCCATCGCTACTGCGCCAGCAGCCAGAGACTCAAGCCCTTTAAATCGCTGCCAGAGCCCTGGGGTAGGCTAGTGATGGCAGCCGGGAGCCCCGGGCCCTTTAAAATCGCTGCCCAGTACTGATGTGTCTGGCCCAGCCTCGCCCCTTCTGCCCAAGGCCCCGCTCCTTCTGATTGAGCTGCCCCCCACACCTTGCTCAGGACCCCAGCCACCCTGCGTACCGGTAAGTCCCTTAAGTTGCCTTTACCCCTGATGGGGGCTCTTATGTTCTTATTTCCTCTCAGTTTAAGAATGTGAATGAAAACGGGACGTGTATCCTGAGAGCGAAAACAGGACTGGGCCAATGCCAGTTAATGGTGTGTAAGGGACCTACAGAACTGAGCTCAGGGTTTTCAGATGAATGTCCGTGACCGGTGTTTGGATATTGTAAAACACCACGGACATGTCCCAAATTAATAACAGTGGGTGTCTAAAATCCATTCAAACCTAAAATGAAGGGCACAGTGAAACGGGTATAGAAGGTATACGCTGCGTATAAAATCATCTTAACACCCAAACACTTTTGTACCCTTTTCCCCGCCACAACTAAGGATTTTCAGCGCTGCTAATTTACTCGAAGAGAGCCGTCTGAGCAGGTGTGTCTGGGCACTAGAGTGAATGGTGTCTCCCTAGAGAGTAGCTCAGAGGGGGCTTCTGTCATCCTGAGTGAGTTAGGCAGTAAACCTCCCTTCCTCTTGAGGAGACCCTGCCCGGAGCCTGGAAATGCTTAAAAACTCACTATAAAAGAGAAGGGTTTATAGAAATGAACTCTCTCCCTTTACCTGGTCTGCTAGCGGCTTGGAAAGAGAAACGTCCAAGGACGCAGGCCCCAGGCATTGTGGGCCGGGATATCTGGAGAGCGTGAAAGAGATGAACCCCAGGCACTAGGGGTCATGTACAGGAGAGCAGAGCAGAAGGGGACTGGGGGCAGAGAATCATGTGCTGGGGAGCAGCGTAAAGGAGAAAAGTGACAGGAGGGAGATGGAAAGTAGCCAGCGGAACTGAAACTCCTATTTCTCTCTGGCTGGGGCCCTGGAATGCTCGGCCATAGGGGGCGTGGTGCCCCCCGACACGCATGCCTGGTTTGGGTTGCCCTGGCTGTGACACCCCGTGTCTTGTCAGAGGAGGGGTGCAGGGGAGACATTTGCTTGCTGACTCTCGCTGTCTGGCATTTACTGCCTTGTCCCTTACGCTCACTGGGAAGTGGGATGTTGCCTTGGGCTTTTGTCAGCGTGGTGGGAGAGAGAGAATTTCATGTTACCTCAGGGCCAAATCCTCTTCTGGTGTAAATGGGTGCGGTGCCATTGACTGCCGTGGAATTTTGCTAACTCACCCCAGCGGCGAATTTGGCCCTGAATTTTCATATTTTCCCAGCGAAGGAGGCAAATCTCTCTCCAGGAATGCTGGGTTTCTGTCGTCGCCAGATTCTCTTGGCTGGCCTGAATAATAGGAGCTGTGAAGTTGGCAAGCTAATTGGAGAGTTGCTTATCCCACATCTCTGCTCTTGCCTGTGGTTTGTTTTTTTTCTGTTCGCAGGAAGGAAGCATGCACCTTAAAAGGACTGAACAGACAGTGACTGTTTTTGTTGTGCTCCATTCTCCTCCAAGGATAAGCTTCAGCACACAGCTGGGAAGTGAACAAGGCTGTGTATGTATGGTGGATGTCCAGAAATTCTCCCTGGGTCAGTCTCAGACCAGCTCCTTGTATCATTTCAGCTGCACCTGCACTAGCGATGGTTGAAGCATAAGCCAGGACACCAGCGTTTGTACCACCGTGGCCTTGAGCAGTGAGAGTTTCGGAAAAGATGCAGCCCATTGTAAACAATTCTATCGTCGGGCGAAAGTGAAACAGAACAGGCCAGCTCCTCACTGACACCTGAGTTTAATTTTAAAAGGGAGCCGGGACTTTCAGAAAAAAAACAACTACTGCAGGGCGTACAATTAAATGCAAGAGTTGGCAACACTTGCGGCACCACATTGATACCTGCTCTGTGTGCGAGGTAATGCTGGCGGCTACTGGAACCAGGTCTATCCACTGCAGCTAACACTGGGGAAGCTGCTCCCAGTCCAGCTGTGAGCTTGGAATCCTTTTGTTTGTGTCTCGTCAGCTCGGGGCTCATATAAAAAAATCAACCGGAAATTGAAATCTGAGGACAAGCTGCAACATGGCTCTAAAAAGCCTGATGCACAGCAAGATTCTGGGCAGATGCTCGAGGGAAATCGAAGGGATCAGGTGTTACAAAGTAATAGGAAAAAATAATTAGCATTCGCCTGACCTCTGGAGGCAGCAGGAGGACATTGCTGTGGGACATGGAGGTCTTGAATCCCTGCATTCATCTGGGCACTATTGCCTGACGTGTACACATTTTTGGATCATACAGGGGGATTTTTTTTAAGCTGTTGGCCAACTATCTGTGTGTGTTTGGACTCCCCTTTCTGTGCGTTATCTGCACCACCAGCAGTTCTGGAGAGGTTCTGGGACCATTAGCGATCGTATTAGAGGCTGTGTTAATAGCTTTGAAAGCCATGTTTGCAGTGTAATTAAATTGTGTACTGATCATCACCTTGCCTTGATTCATGCAGGTAATTACCAGGCTACTTAGCTCGTCAGAACAAGCTGCTGCAGCCAGAAGCAATTAATGGATTTGCACAGTAATAGCTGCCCATGTCTAGAGGAGACACTAGGGGACAGGATTCTCCCACCAAGCGAGGGCTCTGGTTTATTGGACGGAGTTGTTATTTCCCTCGCTGAGGAGTTCATCTTCAATGCACGGTGATAGTAACTTGCATGATGCCTTGAGTTACCATTGTTTGCATGTCCAGTAAATACATCCCCTATAGCTCCATGGGCCCTCGGGCTCGGCAGGCCTGGCCGTGTGAAGAGTCCTTCGAACAAGCTGTGGTGTTTGGCCTTCAGACCTATAGATGGGCTCAGTTACCCAGCAGCTGCTTCGTTAAACTAGGGGTCGCATGCCTCCTGGCTTCTGCTGGCCAAGCTCATTGCACGCACCGCGGGCCCTTCCATTCCCCCCACAAGCTCCTGGGCTGCCCCCTTCCAGCCCCTCTATCGCAGGGACTCCTCCCAATCTCCCCCTGCCCCATTCCCACCTTCCCAGGGTTACACAATCTCCCCACCGAGGCGGGGTTGGGTGTGCCCCATTCTCTTCCCTCTCCTTAGGGTCCCTTCTTCCCCCAGGCCAGGGGCTTCATGCACCCCTTCCTCTCTTTCTGGCCCTTCCTCACATGACAGGAGCTCTGCCCCCCCCCCCATTCCCTCCTTCCCCCCCATGCTAAGGGTTCTGCGTCCCACCTCTATACGGGTAGCCCAGTTCCCTCTTCCAGGGGTTCTGTGTGTCCCCCAGTATTTAGCTGGGAGGCAAGTCATTCAGCATGTTACGCTCTGCTGGGAGGATGGGCAGAGTTGAGATCGGAGCACTGTCGTGGGCACAGCCCGTTGTGTGGTCTGTGGATGCTGTGCGAATCGGATGGCAGGGGCTCCATGTGTCTTCCCTTCCTGACTTTCGTTTTTCTGATTCCCCCCAAATCAATAGGCCCCGAACGTTGCCTCTTGCTGGGACGCTGGACGTGCCTTCCCCTGCCCCGAAGAAGAGCTCTGTGTGGCTCGAAAGACCGTCTCTCTCGCCGGCAGACGTTGGTCCAGTATAAGATATTCCCTCCCCCACCTTGTCTCTTGACCATTCCCCGACGTTGGTGTTGATCAGATGCAGCATTGTAAAGTTATTGCATTACAGACAGAAACGCCATCACGGTGAGCGGCCGGCCCTGCCGAGCTCAGCCAGCTATCGGGGAGCAGCTGTAGGGCCTCTGCCCCCGAGCAAAGGGATGTGGGGACAATGGTCCTGCCTCCGCAGTTCCTGACAGGAGCTAGGGATGGGATAATCCTGCTCATAACTGCCCAGGCATTGTTGCCTCCCCTAGATGTCTTACTCTTGTTACCAGCTGTCTCCTGCACCTCTTCTCTCCTGTCCAGCATGCCCTCTTGTTGGGTTTGTTATTTCTTCTAGAGGCCTCATCTGGGCGCTGCGAGAGAGCCAGCGAGTTTAGGGTCTAAGCATCACAGACAGAGGGCAAGGAGAGACGCCGCGACACCAAGAGGGGAAGTGACTTGCTAGAAGTCACTTAGCAGGTCAGTGGCAGAGGTGGGAACAGACCCCGAGTTTCCTGATTCTGTTGCCCTGATTGCAGGGAGCTGCCTTTCACTGGGGTGGGAGGGTTGTTAAAAGCAAAGCCAGTGGCTTTGCTGGTTACTGGCAGCTGAACTATGCAAAGCAGGTGCAGCACGTTTGGTAGGCGGGGAAACCTTCCAAGAACTTCCATCAGAATTACTCCAGTTACTCTTCATCCCTCGGCACATCTGGCTTTTGCACTCTCCCAGGATCTCCACCCCGCCGCTGCCACCCACTTGTTCCTTATTTCCCACGCAGGGCTGAAGCTCCAGCACCAGCGCACTTTGACTATTTGATTTAAATATGGAAATTATTTTTTCATGAAGTCTGATGGCCAAGGGTGCGAAGTGACATTCGACTGGGCACTGAACATTAGCCAGCTGCCCTCTGAGGGAGGATGTGGTGGGTAAATATGGACAGAACCACGTTTAGAACAGAACTTTGGGTGTAAATGCCGGAATGCAAGTGCCTAGTGTCCACTTGTGAGCCCCATTCAACAAAGAGCAGCTGCATTTTATTAATAAACCTTACGCGCACAAACCACACTTCCTGCAAACCTAACATGTTGGTTTATGTTGTCTTTTGTTCAGTGCAAGCGCTGACGTCAGTATCCAGAAATCCTGCCAAACCTGCCTATCATGCAAACAGAGGGAAGCCAATCTGCCCTGACAATTTCTCTTTCTTTCCCTTTGTCCACTTCAAACATTAGCAGAAAGGCAACTGATTGTTGAGTGCCCTACTAGCATTTCAACTCATTAGATAACTTTGTTATACTGGCAAACCAAGTGAGAGAAAGTAAGTAGCAAGGTGGTTAACAATCTGGTGCTTATACAATAGCTCCCTTGCTAGAGGAGTATGAAACGAGGTGGGTGAAGTAATATTTTATTATTGTAGGATTAGTATCTGTTAAGCTAACTAGGGCAAATGTCTCAATTCACCAACTACTCGAATCTCTTTTGAAAAGTCCTGTCTTCTAATTATTTCACTCCATTACTTCTAATGGTACAGATAGACACTTGGAAGAATTCTATAGTTCACACTTCATCTCCCTTGCTTCCTTCATGCTACCAAACTAGAGAGAAGTAAGTCAGGGATTCCCAAACTTTTTGCCTGCGTGACGCCAATTTGGAACTTACTGTTTCCTATGACCCCAGACAGCAACAAAGTGTGATGGGTTGCCCCCCTTTAAGGTGCCACCTGATGTACTGGGATACCACTGAGCCCAGCTGTTCCACCAGCCTGGGCCCCCTTTATCCTGTCTTGCTGAGCCAGATTCTTAAGCCTCCTCTAGCCCACACACAGGCAAGGCCACACCCAGCTGCAGAAAGACACAGACACTGAGATCAGCTCTGAGAAGACTCAGTTTAAGGGACTTGTCCCAGCACTCAGGTGCCCACCTTCCTCGGAGTGCAGACCCAAAGGTATATTGTTTTGCGCTGTATAGAAAGATCTGCACAGCGCAAGCTCATACAAATTTGCCCTCTCCCTCAATATAAAGAGAGATATGCACAACTTCTTGCCCCTCACCCCCAGTTAGAAATTGCACAAACTGGATTTAATAATAAACTAAAGAAATGTATTAACTATAAAAGTCAGATTTTAAGTGATTGCAAGGGATAGCAAACAGAACAAAGCAGATTACTAAGCAAATAAAACACAATATGCATAAGATCTTAAAGAGACTGGTTTCAAGAAATAATTTCTTACCCTAATTGATGGTTTAGGTAAGTTGCAGAGTTTCTGTAGCTTAGCGTTCCAGTTATTTCTTCTTACAGACTGGACCCACCCCTGCCTTTCCCCTCAGGTACTTTCAGCGGGTCTTTCTTCTTGGGTGGGCAATGGAGGAGAGGCCAGATTAACCCCCTCCACAGCCTTAAAAAGGATTTAACCTAAGGTGGGTAACCTTTGTTTGATCCCCATCGCCCTACAGAGAAAAAATACTAGCAGTGTCCAAGGTGGCATTTTGCATGAGGACCACCACAGTTGTAATTGTTACATAGTCAATATTCCTAACTTCAGATACAGAAATGATACAGGCATACAACCTGGATAATCACATTCAGCAAATCATAACCTTTCCAATGGTGTCTTACATGAGCCATCTTGCATAAAGTATACCTTAGTCATGCGCTATTCATATCATAACCATATTTCTATGAAGAATAGGGGGTGTAACATTACCCAAAGCAACATAGCGACCAAGGAATCCAAGGATTTTACACATCAAGTACATTATTTAATGCTCTCTAATGTGACCCAGGGGCTTGCGTGTTGTGACACAGATCTCAAAGTCTGGCGGTGCGGTGGAAATTGCACATCTCATCTCCAATGTGACATGGAGGGTAGATCAATACTGAGATTTGACGGACACAAGTGTGCGGTATCCAGCGTCACACAAATACGTCTCACACATGGCACCATCAGTTTCAAGGCGTGGGTTGAGAAGTGCAGGAGATTCATTCTTGACAGAGACCCAGAACTCCGGGAGAGAAAGCTGGGCATCTGTTCCTCGCAAGAAACAATCGCAGGACATTTCGATGAGCTGTTCGATTTCAGCTGCTAGCACCAGCTGAATGAAAGGGGTTTTGCACCCAATCATACTTTGTCATGTCCCCCTGGGGAAAAAGGATACAGACTGTTCCTCCAGCCAGCTGAGATGCTCAGCCGTCACCTGTGTGGGAGGCTGAATAATTTCATTGTCAGAGGAAATTACAGAACTGCGGGAAGGATTCGTAGTTCGTCTTCAATTGATTATTCTTCCAGAAAACAATTTCCTTCGTGACTCCTGTGATTCAATCACTCAGCTGAAGGAGCGGGTGTCCTTTCCTTGCAGGCTTGTATTCAATTCATTCGGTTTCCCAGATATGCCTGTGGCACAGGCAAGAAGGCACCTCCTCCTTTGGTCACGTTGAAAACCAATGAAGTCACTCTTTTTGCTGTCCATTGCATAGGCTCCTCTCTCAGTCCAAAACACCCTCCCAGGGCTTCTGCTCTCAACAGCCAATGAGCTGCAGTGTGGAACAGCAACACGGACCCCATTTCTTCATGCAGTTTTGCAAACAGACATGCGCAGAGAGGCTGATTCTTGATGTAGTTCACAACAGATGAGACCTGCTGCAAAACTTCACCTTGCTCTGGTCTCAGAGCTCAGTTGTTCTCTGGGAATCATGCAGTGAGTCCACACAGCAGATGGAGCAACTTCCTTTACCAAGACACTGCTTTGTGGCCTGCCATAGACGGAGCTTCATCTGTGCAAAAGCCCACCAGGCAAACACATGGGATATTTTGGTCTTGCAGGTAGCACATCGAATATTCCTTGTGCCGGCTCGTGTCCGGGAAGAGGGAGAGAATGGCACCCTCTCATATATTTCATAAGCCAAGAAATGTGCATCACGACCCTCAGTGCTCACATCAACTTGACGAGCAACAGCAGCCGTGTTATTTCAGATGCTCCAGCAGTGTGTTTTCCTGATCTGCTGCTCTCCCTTCAATGCTTCGCTTCACTGGGTTGTTGGAGAGTGGCCTGGCTTTGAGCTTGTTTGCCTCATTTCCCCCCGCACATTATGTTCACCATATTGATTCCAGCTGGCAAAAACAAAGTCTTTCCAATTGTGTAGGCTGCTTGGTCTGTGGGATGCGGTAACTCACCTCAGATGATGCCTTTTGAGCATGCTCAGAGACGGTCATGGCTCTCTTCGATTGCAATTGTTGTTGCAAAAGTTCTTTCCGGCGCTGGGAAAATAATCGTTGTTTTCCTCTGTGTCCTTGAGAAGAGTTTTCAAGTGTCATTTCAGTTTATTGGGCTTCATGCTTTCGCTAGATAAACACCCTGTGCTATAGCTGGCATTTTCGCCTTTCTTCGCTCTTGACCAAAATGCCAGTGAAGCCATAGTCAAAGGAAGCCTTGTCGTATTTGCGAGCACGTTTCTTGCATTCTTGTTTTTTGTTCATAACGGCATCACTAGTGACTCACTGCTGGAGGCTGAACCAGACACTGTGCGTAGACATGGGTCCGTTGTGCTCTTATCACAACCAGAAAGAGGAATTCAGTGTTCAGCAAATGAGGCCAGGACGGAGGAAGGCCCTGTGTGGTGAAAGGAGGGCAGCTTCGAGACACTGACTTCCAGTGATTCTTTATCCTTGTAGCCAATAGGATACTCGGGGTGGCGTAAAAGAAGATACAGCCCTGCCTCAAGGAGCTTACAAGCCACTGCAGATTCCCATCTCGGAAACGGCCAGCGCAGGCACCTACCAGCTCCAGCAGAGAGGGTGCTCGTTGATGAGGCTGCTGCCCACGCAGGAGGATCTTCTCCATTTGATCCCTCAGCTGGATGTTTGCACAGCAGGATGGTGCAAATTGCCAAACTGGTGTCCGCACAACCCCCGCTCTGCCACCTCCGCACAGCCGACCTGTCCAGACCTGCTCCACAAACGCCGCACCGGGAGGCTGCTGTTTTGATCCATCTGATGGCGGCCTCTGCACAACATGACCTCACACGCACTGTATGTGCGAGGTCATGCCATGAGGAGGCCACTAGTTCGTAGGTCAAAATGGCAGCCTCCCGGCGTGGCCTTTGTGGAGCGGGTCTGGACACGTTTGGAGGTGGACGGCATCGTCTCATGGGCCAAATCTGGCCTATTGGACACACGACCCAGTCGGCTGATGGCACAACCCCATTTGGGGTCGCGACCCCCAGTTTGGGAACTGCTGCAGGAAGGGATCTCTGCTTTCAATGGGAGAATGTCACTCTGATTCATGTCCGTTCAGTCCATCAAAAGGGACCAACTACAATGGTTTGGACACTTTGCTGGAATGCCTCCGTATTGACTGCCTAAAATTGTTCTCTCTGGAAGAGTGCAAGGTGAGAGAGGCCATGGATGTCCCAGGAGACCATGGCAAAATGTGATACATAAAACCACCCAGGCACCCCGCCCCCTGCAGGCTTAAATGGAGGCTCAAAGCAGACATGGATGGAATCTGTTCATATCCTGGGCCCTACCCAACCTTGGCATTGGAAAAAGGAGATGGAGGAGATGATGATGACAATGATGATGAAGAACAGCACCACCAGTGAGGTTCAAACACCCCCATGCAGTGCTCTCTAAGGGTAGCTAACTAGGCAGGGTGTTCTGCACCAGGGAATCCTGGGGGCCTGACCCCAGGTTGCAAGGTGAGGGGGCCCTAGATTATGCTGGGCTGTGCATACTAAGAGCTTTGAATTGTGTGTATCCTTTGGTCTACCGGCAGTCGAGGCAGTTTGCAAATGAACAGTTGCATTTCACAACTGCTGCGGAAGCACATTTGGGGCTTGTTGACATGAGCAAATTTAGTGGCATAATTTTCTCCTATAATTATACCGCTATAGTTATACCAGTACAACTCCCCATCTGGACCATCCCAGTCTGGAATAGGAACGTCTCTTTCCAGTTCAGCCAGTGTTGCTTTGGAAGGGAGTTGTACCAGTATAATGATAGTAGCATAACTACTCACTGCATCCCCTCACGTAGCCAAGGCTTGAGAAGTGCGTTGCTGTGACAAAGGCTTGGTCTACACTTTTAAGGTGCTATTGGCATAGCTATGCTGGTCAGGGGTATGAAAAACTCACACACACCCCGACCAGCATAGCTATGCCAACAAAACGCCCAGTGTAGATGCAGCTATGTCAAGGGAAGCATGCTTCCATTGACCTAGCTAGCGTCATTTGAGGAGATGCTGTTCCTACAGCGATGGAAAATCCCCTTCGGTCGGCGTAGGCTGTGGCTGCACAACAGGGCTATGCTGCCGCCGTCTCCGTAGTGTAGACATACCCAAAGGCCTGGGTGACTCTGATGAGGTCCATGTCTGGGGGCAGAACAGATGGTGGGAGCAAGAGAGAACAATAGGAGACCACAAAGTCCTGCCTTCCCCTTTGGTGTTCCAGGCAACTGACTACTCTCCTCATGCCATATAACAGCTGCATTGCACAGCCAAATGTTACTGTGGTAAAGTCCTGCTGCGATCAATTCTTAATACAAGTATGGAAGTGGCAGCTTTCTGTACTCTCGCTATGGTCTCCTCCTCCTCTGAAGAACGGGAACCCCCCCGATCTGCTCAGAAAGAAATGAAGAGCAAAGAGCTAGAAAAGAAGACGAATACCGCAGCTGGCCTGTCTCTGTGGGATGATTTGACATTGCATATTCCATGGGTCTCAGAATCCACCCGCAAGTGAGTATTTTCAGGCAGGCAACCCATCCAGTGGGAAGGAATAATCCTAGAGCAAGAGAGAGCCGCCAAACAAGTAGTAGAACTGATGAGACAGGACTGATACAGGGAGAGAAAACACTCAGCTCTGAGCCTGGTCCTGTGCTAGAATGATCTAAATGTGCATACAATGGGATAGCTCACTGGTGGCCATTTCTTTCTGGCCAGGGCTCCGCTGTCACCAATCACCGCGTCCGGTGTGCACAAAGCATGGGGAGGCAGAGCAGCTGGAGCGGGTTCTCTTTTTCATCCTTACTGGAGTTATACTGTGTTATACAGGAGGCCAGACTAGAGGGTTTTAACGATCCCTTCTCAGAGACTCATGGCCTTTAAAACCAGAAGGGACCGTCATGACCTTCAAATGTATGATTCACAAACCTGTGAATGAATCTTTCTTTCCTCGTGTTTGTTCCCCACGTTCCCTAGAACGAGCAGTGGAGGATATAATATCTTGCGCAATATCTACTCAAGGACAGCATTTCAGAGCTACAGGCCAGTGTGATGTGATGCAGAAACCAGAGATGGGACCAGCCCATTCCATGCAACCCCTGGAACCAACAATATAGGCATGTTTTCTAGAGCTCTGTCTACTCTGCTGTGATTACAAAACAGTACTGGAGCTGCACATGTTGCTCAACAGGCAGTAAGGCAGGGCCCTGCCTCAAGGCGCTTACAACCTAAGCACCGCCTACTTCACAATGGTACGTTCTCACCACTCTCCTTGGGAGCCCAGTGCACGGGTCGCATCGCCAGGAAGGCTTCCCTGCTTTTGAAAAATTTAGCCCTTTATTTCCAGTTATGCTCACAAGCACCAGCCTCAACACTTCCTCCCTATCATTTCTGTGAACATAAGAACGGCCAGACTGGGTCAGACCAAAGGTCCATCTAGCCCAGTATCCTGTCTTCCGACAGTGGCCAATGCCAGGTGCCCCAGAGGGAATGAACGGAACAGGGAATCAGCAAGTGATCCATCCCCTGTCGCACATTCCAGCTTCTGGCAAACAGAGGCTAGGGATACCATCCCTGCCCATCCGGGCTAATAGCTGTCGATGGACCTATCCTCCATGAACTTATCTAGTTCTTTTTTGAACCCTGTTATAGTCTTGGTCTTCGCAACATCCTCTGGCAAAGAGTTCCACAGGTTGACTGTGCGTTGTGTGAAGAAATACTTCCTTTTGTTTGTTTTAAACCTGCTGCCTATTAATTTCGTTTGGTGAGCCCTAGTTCTTGTGTTATGAGAAGGAGTAAATAACACTTCCTTATTTACTTTCTCTACACCAGTCATGATTTTATAGACCTCTATCATATCCCCCCTTAGTCGTCTCTTTTCCAAGCTGAACAGTCCCAGTCTTTTTAATCTTTCCTTATTACGGCAGCCATTCCATACCCCTAATCATTTTTGTTGCCCTTTTCTATACCTTCTCCAATTCCAATATATCTTTTTTGAGATGGAGCGACCACATTCACATGCAGTATTCAAGATCATTGGGCGTACCATTAATTTAAATAGAGGCAATATGATATTCTCTGTCTTATTATCTATCCCGTTCTTACTGCTCACTACTTAACCCTGTTATTTCCCCTGAGAAAACAGGACTTTGTCAGCCTTGTCAAGGTGATCACTGCAAATTGCAGGAGTCTGCAGCCTAAAACCCTGGAGAGGCGGAGGATGGTGGGGTCCCAACCTGAGAAAAGTGATGGCAAGGCCATGAAGCAGTGAGCAGTGCATTTCCCTTGGGAACTGAGGCACCTGGAATCCCCAAACTTCTCCTGGTTTTTTTAGCTGCAAGATTCCCTAGATGGATTGAGAAAAGTTATGCAGGCTCAGGGCCGAAATAATTACCGCACTTATAAAAATGTGCGTTTTTCCAAACCGAGGCACTTTCCTTCTTAAACCCCCCCAAAATGCCTGTCTGAGGCCATAAAAAGCGTATAATCCTCCCCCCACCCCACTCAAAATCAAAAGGCCAGTTTAAATCAAATTATGTAATGGGTGGATGGGAATCAAAGTCGTGCATGATGTCCTGTATTACATAGCATGGTTCAGCCTTGATCTGAAGCAACCACAGTATATTACATTTGTTTCTTTACCCTGGAATATCTATTTTTGCAAGAACACCCAGGTCGGCGATGTTAATTTCCTCATCAGTGTTACGAAACAGGCTCCTAGTGCCCCACCTGGCAGTCCAGCTGCAGGGAGGGACCTGTGCACTGTGACATCAGGACTGGAGCCAGCGAGAGTTTAAAAAAACCAGCGGTAACCCGTCGAGATGAAAGGTAAGCCCATCTCTTCAGAGAGTTGTGTGGGTTTTCTCTTAGGAACAATACATATAATCCTGCTGCAGCACAACGGCAATGTGTGAAACAGCCACAGGACTTCCTGGCACAAGAGCTCATAAACAAGCTTTCCCCACTTCCCTTCTGTGAAAGTTTAACTCTGCTCCACTAATCCGGCTTCTTCTTTGTCTCTTGCCCCACCTCCCCACTGACGCCCATTAATAGCTGAGTCAGCCTAGCAAAAAATGTTGCCCTGTGGGCCTGTGGCAGCCTCTTGTAACATAGCAGGAAGAGCTACCTCTGGAGTGTGCTCTTGACACATCTCTTGGGTTTTCTTTCTCACTCTCCAGTAAGTTATTTTGCTGCTATTCCTCATTCACACACTGAGAGAGAGAGAGAGAGAGAGAGAGAGAGAGAACCAATGGCCCATATATTCAGCAGCTCGTTAGCAGTGAATTGTGCTGGGGGTCTCCTATACCTCTCTTCCTCCGCCCCCACTTCCCCCGGCACTCATATTTGCCACATAGCTTAATCTTTGCAATGACAGTTTCCTGGACTGAGTGTTCAGAGCTCAACACTTGCCTGCATAGGAGAGTGCTTGTCTAGATTTCATCCTCATTGTTACATATATTTTAATTACAACTCTCAGTCTTTCCTGGAAATAAAGACATTCAAGCACTAATCCAAACAAAGGTTACATCAAGCATTGCATTTTTTATTGATAGTCTTCTAGTGCACAGGCCATATAGTCTTTTTCCTGGCATTTATAGTCTCCATTATCAGCTTTCTGGCCTGGATCCATGTTTGACTTCCTCATCAGAGCTAGGGAATCAAACAAATGTGTGGAGCAGCTGGACCCACTAGAGGAGAGCTCCCAAAGCGAAGTCAGAAGAGAAGCATGCTAATGGGGCAATCATCTGCTCTTTAGTGTACCGCTTCATTCACAGAAAGTACTCCTTGCATGCAGTGCTGTACTGACATCCAGAAAGATTCCCGGCCCTTCTATTGTGCCCACGGAGACTTATTCTGTTTTCCATATCGATAACTTTGTAAATCTGAAATAACATTACATAAATGTTATCAAACTTGAAGCCCTGTCCCTTTGCATTTTCCTCTGAGTCACTGGTGAATTTAGGAAATCTTTTGCATTTATAAGAGAGACCATGTGCCTTCAGTTTGAGCCCAACAGTTTTGATACTCCTTTTTACTTCTGGCTCATCAATGATCCTGATCCAGCCAGGGTGGATCCTTGATCCTATGTGGAGTCCTCTTGGAGCCAATGGGTTACCAGGCACATGGGTAACCAGGCACATGGTCTGCCCACATGGCTTCGATTGCAGAATGGGGCCTACGACAGCGGATCCTCTCTTCGCACCCAACTTCTATCTTACTAGTTGCTTCCTTGCTAACAGTCTGAATAGGTTTGGGTTCTCTGGGTCCTTGTGGAGGCAAGGAAGTCCTCTAGTTGTAATATTTACACGCTCAAGTGGAGACTAATATCCTAGCAGTGTTTTATGGGATGGTCCTGTTGTCTCTTATTTTGAAATACTCTCACTACTTCTGGATTGCCGTTTCCTCTATTTTCTGTCAAATTTGCAAATATGTCTCAGTCAACTCCTCTCTTCTCATCTTCTTGTGGTTCACTTGATTCCTACCCATTCCTCTCCAACTCCTTTCTGTCCCTCATGAAGTCTTGAGGGTCCCCTGCTCTACATCCACCACCTATGAGGCCTTGTGTCATGGCCAGCATCTGTACATCTGCTGCTCTCCTCTCCACCTGCCAGCCTAGGGAATGAGAGAAATTAAACCCAGGACTCTCACAAACCAGAGGCTTCGGGTCATTTTTCTGTGAGATTTGCTCTGTTTTTCTTTTGCTCAAGTTCCATGTTAACACCAAGGAAACTTAATTTGTTCTTTGGTAAAGGAGGCAGCCTCCTTTGGAACCTCTGAAAACTGAATGCTTTGCTCTTGATTATTGCCTCTGTTCCCTATGCCAAGAATGTATCAATTTCCTTCTTGACATCACCTGTGAATTTAGGCTGGGCTTTAAAAGCCAAGCTGCGTTCTTCCCACCTGGAACACCAACATGAGTAAGAATAGTCATACAAGACAAAGTAAGCTCTCCGTGATACCTGAGTGGTTCCAATGGGTGTAAATGATCAGAACTCAATAAACACATTTTGCTGTTGAGCAATATGGAATAGAATCCAGCTCCCTGTCTCTTAGCTATGTTGGCTCTATAGTGAAACAGGAATAAAAAGCAAGAAATGCTCTTGTCATCAAACTAGAGAGAGAGATTTATTAATAGGTGACTGAATGCACAGAAAGACCAGACCAGTTGAGTAAGAAGATGCCCATTTTTAATTAGTCATCTTTTTCAGAGTAGAAGCACATTCTAACCAATCTATCTGCTTGTTTCCTTCTCTCATCTTAAGTGGGCGATGGCCATCACCAGTTCAGTGTGAAAGAGTACTCTTTTGTCTTTCCCATTGATAGTATGAAATAATTCTATTGATGGTAGTCTAGCCATCTCTCTGTAGTCTGTGTGCATCGTTTAAGGGACAGCAATCTTCTTCCAAGTGGAGTATAATTTTATTTCTATTTTTTGGCCAAAGTTTTAGTTTCTGAGCATCCTTAGCCACATTCCCACCCCGCACCCCTGTTCAGTGACTGCTTTGTCAGCCTGTTTTCAACAGGTACTGATAGCTGTGATTTGCCAGACAGCCTTTGGAGTTCTGCCCGTACTCTTTGTGAGCACTGTTGCCATGATACCAAACGTAGAGCAGATGTTTAGTTCAACAGAGATGTCTCTAATTCCTTTTCAACGTTTTTCTCAGGCTGCCATCGTGTGTGAATGTTGCTTTCTAGGAGCCAAGTACAGCCAAGGCCCAAGAGGCAGACACTGTCACTACAGCTGATTCAGAAGAAAATGGGGGTGGGAGAGACCGGGGAAAGGCAAAGAAAGAAAACTGACTTTGCTGGAAGTTCTTTAGCCCAAACATTTGGTAGGGGTGGTGAGAGTCTGGGGACTCCCCACCCAAAATGTTTTTTTAAAGACTAACAGCATTTTAATGGCTAATGGAAAGTAATACCCTCCCTCTTCCCTACCTCTTTGTTTTGCCTTTATTTTCATCCCTCCTCCCACCCCCGCCCACTTTTCCTCCTTTAGCTCATGTAACCTGGCCCTTCCCTGGATTCTTGGACCCTCCTATACCTCAACTGCTGCAGTTCCAACCAGATAAATTGAAGCTGGGGTGGACCAGAAACTCATTAGTGTTTGGAGGTACATGCTCTCCTTTCTCCTCCCCTTCTTGAGGTATTGTCTCCAGTCTGGGACTAACGAGGTGTCGCTCATAGTTGGATGAGTTTTCTCCTTCCTTCCTTTCTTTCCTAATTTTCTTCCCATTTTTTCCTCTCTGCTTGTTTCTCTTCTTCCATACTTCATCTCTCACCTGTTGTCTCTCATTACCCTTTCTTTCCCAACTTGTTCCTCTCTGGCTTCTTGATTTTTTTTTTTTTTTTTTTTTGCAGGTGTGGATCAGCATTCCCACTCTGTGAGCCAAGAATGATCTGCTCACAAAAAGTACCAGAGCACCATTTATTACATCACTGCTCTCCTCCCAGATGTATGCTTGGGATGGTATGTTGGACAAATCCCACTTGGAAATTCACTTGGGTACTACTGTGACATACTCCTGGAGTGGATGCTTTTTTAGCATAGGAATTCTCTTTAGAGCCAGCTTTCTGTGGTTGCTCCTATATATAGCAATGTTTTTAATTCTATAAATACAGTATGTGTTTTATTAAAAAAAACAACAGACATGGATATGATGAAATAAAACACTGACTGGGCTGGACGAATGATAGAACAGGAATAGAGCCTCTCACTGACTTCCTCCACCCCTTCTATGGTTGTGTTCACACTATTTTTGTATTCCAAGGGACAGCTTTGGTGAAATTTCAGTTTCCTTCTAGAAGAGAAATTAGACTAGAGGAAGGGGCTCTTAAAAAGCATAAGTAACTGTGCTAGCAGAGATGTGAATCCATGAAAACTTTCATTGGAGAAAGCTCTCTAACAAACTAACCTTTCAGTGGCGGAGATGGTACAGGTTTGGGCCTAAATGAACTAAGATTTCCAATGCCCCTGCGAGGTAGGTAAATATCCTCTTCATTTTACAGCTGAGGATATTGTGCCAAGAGAAGTTAAGTGATTTCCAAAGGCCATATGGCTAGTCAGGGTTAGAGCCAAGAATAGAAATATGGAGTCTTGGCTTCCAGTACAGTGCAAAATAGCTTGTGTGTATAACCACTTCAGAGGGAAACCATAGGCCATAAATAAACAAATAAATAAATAAGATGACTTTTCTGGCACAATAAAAAAAGGGCCTTGGGAATTGTGTAAACATTTTTATTCTATTGTACTTCACTCAAATGTTTGGATTGGATCTATCTTTAGTGCAGGGTAGCACACATTGTCTGGTATGCAACATGCACAGTACAAGTGCGTGTAGCTCTATTAATGAAACATTTTGGAGACCTCCAGTTAGTGTGGAGTAATCCTAGTTGTGTACTAGGTTCTGTAGGTTAAAGTTAGATCCTGGGCATTCTGTGCAATTTGTTTGGTTTAACAGGAATAATCATTTGAAGAAAGAAGTCAGTTCACATCTATAACCAGCCTTTTGAAACCAGCCAGCATTGATTACACTTTTGTCAATCTGTTCTACTCAGAGTGGGTGTGAGTATTTCATTGTTCAAATCACACTCCGTTAGAGCACTCTCTCCACACCAAAGCAGTGAAGAAAATGAGACCTAGATATTATTACTGTGCTTTCAGCAGCAAGATTATTTAGTTTCTGACCTTTTCAGGATGAATTTAATCTACAGAAGATTGACTTGTTTAAACCAGATTCGGTATTAAAATACATAACTCACTGCAGTGAAGGTGAACAGTATACCTTGAACTTCTGATCAAGTAGTTCAGTTTGTTCCTAACTCTTAGTCACTGTACTGACTCACCACTGTTTTTCCCTATCCACCCTCCTTATATCTAATATAGAACACCTGAATAAAGTCAACTCACAGCTTTTTGTTCCTACTAGAAAAGATTATAGTGTGTGTCAAAGAAAAACTCTCGGAAAAAAGAAAGAGAATTAAAGCCAAGTTTATTAAGGCCAAGGACATAGCAACAGCTTTTCTCTTACAGAAATTCATCTGCTCCCTCCTGTAGTGTTTTCTTGGTCTTTTTATATTGTGTCCTGTATGTGAGGTGCCTGGTTTTTGAGACACTCATATGGAGAAACAACAGCAACAGGGACTTACCAGGCTTTTCATATAGTGGCATCAGCAATAGGCCACCTGAGCCTTCTTAATTAGTAAAAGCATTGGTACTAGTTAATTACAGGGAGGTAAATAATTCTCTAACAATTTTCTTGGTTCTTCTGGTAAGATTCTTCCACTTCACAGCCTAGCTTGATGGTTCAGTCATTACACAACCAGCTGTTTTGTCATAATTCCCTCTCGGGTTTTTCTTTCAGGCTCCATGTCCTGGAGTCTTCTAACTGAATGATGTGGTGTCGCTGACTGACTGCCACATTCTGCTAGAACCTTCTACTTCCACATTTTAACCTAGAACCCAACATCCCTGTCACTGCAACAGTGAGTCACACATCTGTCATGTATGTGACCAAATAGAATTACTGTGGAAAATATACTTATCATGCGTTACCAACTTACCCGTCTCCTCCTTGAATTCCAGTCAAGAAGTTCGTTACAAAAGATTTCATGTTATATTCAGGAATAGATATGGGAAGAAGTTGGAAATCCTTGTTTATGAGATTTTGGGTTGATATCTGCAGAATCTGAAATCCACATTGTCTGGAAGTTTCAGTAGTTCTTTCCCAATGAATCTACAGATAATACTGCGGTATACTCTATCTTGTAATAACATCGGCTGAATACCTGTTTTTAGACTCTGGGTACCATATCCCAGCTAGCAGTATTTAGTGAGCTTCCGCACTAGTAACTTATTTTTGTGAACCTTCACAGATTTTCAACTTGACATGTGAAGAGTGCACCCCTGTACGACTCATCGACTGCAATGACGTATTGGCAACAGGAGATGCGAAGGCTGCAGCTTTCAGGGCATTATAAGTGGCAAAATCTCCAGATGGTGCATCATTATGAACATACTTTGCTACTTGAGTTTTCCCTTAATAGAAAACCAGTCAGCTCCTATAATGGAGTCTGTCTCTTTGTTTCAGATTTTTATGCAGAACGTACACTTTGTATAAAGACTTGACATTCTTTCAGTATTCAATATCCATGCTCGAAACTCTCCTTGTCAATATTCCTCAGCTCCTAGTGAGAGGTTGCACACCTGCATGTTCTTGGTGCTGAGCACTATGTAGCTAATGCATTGCCACTCTCAAGTGAAAGATAAATGGGGTGGAGAGGGAAGTTAGGAAGTTCAAAATGACATGAGAACTTCAGTTTTCCCCATATTGTGCCAAATGATTAAGGAACGCCCTTCCCCTTGTTTTTGATCATCTGCACAGTTGCAGGTACAGTGTCATGTAGCAAAGAGCATGTAACTGTTTTAATGCTACCATAAGCTCCTCTCTTCCTGCATCAAACCCTGTAGTGATATTTACTTTGCATACATCTGGAGAAAAAGGTTTTCTCCGAGATTTTTAGTTACGAGTGGAGGGAGAACCAAAGGACTCAATATGTGGGCACTAAACAGATGTGGATTTTTTTTAAAGTAAAAGGGTTATTTTAGTACGATCATAAAATCAAAGGGGTGCATAGGATGGAGGGGTGGCTTTCAGAAGGGAATGTGTGAGAGAAAAGAGTAAAACCAGAGCATGCTGGGACTACTAACATCTAGGGCTCCAAGGAACAACACAGAGGACAACTAGTGCAGAAAAATCAGCAGTGAACATCAGACTTAGAAGAGGAACAGAAGGGAGGCTGTGCAGCAATGAATTAGCAGATTGAAAAAATTTCAACCTCTACCACAAATATTGGGATTTTTCCCAAGTCATGATGAGTTATGACTGGACCACTGAAATATAAAAATAGAGACAATGTTAAGTATTAATGAGCAGAATGAATCTGCACTATTCAGAAATCTGATAAATGGACATCTTTAAATTTTCTTGAAATGCTGTATACTGCAGTTAAGGTTGGGTCAGGTCCTTTATTAACAAAATCTCCCACTTTTCAAAGGTTTCATAAACAATGCCTGAATCTTGGCATACAGTACAAGCTCCCAGCAATCTACCCCTGAGATTGGACTCATCACAGACTCCAAGGTAACTAACACGCATTTTATAACTTTCACTCAGAGGGCTTTTTAAAATACATATTTTTAAACTGGTGGGTAGGGAATTAAATATTTTAACATTTACATTTTAACAAACCAACAAGTGAGAAAGTTCCAATTTAAGCCACAAGTCTTATCCTTAACTAACATCATTGTGGGGTTTTGTTTGATTTTAAACCACAGTCAGTTAAGGAAGGAACATCTGCCTTAATGTTAAATTTCTTGGCTTTAGGTGGTTTTAGCCCAACCTTAACTTAAACAGAGATGTTTTGTATTCAGTGCCATATTGGGTGTAGCAGGCAGTGCTTCATGTTGAAAAAGGGGGAGCCACTTTAAAAACTGCCTTCAAATGAATCCTGCATAAGGGAACATCCTTTAAATAACTATTTTGGGGTAGGTATGATGTGTGTAACCGTCCAACCTAGGTCCTACACCCTTGCATTGGATGAAGTAAACCATTTCCTGGCCTTGAGAATGCACCAACCCTGGGAACTCATGGAACCCCTATCAATTTTCAGGGACCTCCCCTGCAAGCGGGGCTTTAAGTGCATGTAGTTTTCACAGGTGACTGGAGGAGGTCTACTGCCTTTGGAAAGGATTTCCCATGAGTGGGATGGCTCTGCCCTAATGTAGGCAGGGTGGCCTACATGGGTGAAAAGGCTGTCATCTCGATGCAGATATTTCCTTCTGGGTACAATCCTGACCCCAATTAAGTCAATGGCTATACTCCCATTGATTTCAGTGGAGCCAGCATTTAACCCTTTGTCTCTAGAGTTGCATAGGGGCTTTCTATAAGGATGAGGGACCCAATTTTAATATTTGGGGAGGAGAGCGAGTGCTATCCAGGGGCAAGGGCCCAGTGTGCTGGATACAGTTAATTTTGCAAAGAAGTAACTAGATACTCCAAACGTTTTTATCCTACACAGTCCCATAAATATAAAAACAGAACATCTGATCCACAGCTAAAACGGAAAAGCACGGCCTAATTAAAAAAAATCTCAATTCCCCTCTGTATCACAGGAGGATTATGGAAGCGTCAGACAACAGAGCACATTGTCAGTGCAATGGATACATTGCAGGAGACAGGACTGCTTTAGATAAAAAGGCATTTTAGACCTATTGTGGAGGCACTATAGTAGGTTTCACCTATAACTGTACATGACCACAGGGTGCTAAGTACAGAGAAATGTCACCTGAAGTACTATTTTTCCTTCCCTTCAGACACAAAGCAGAATAGCCCATCACAGGAGGGAGGTAAAGTAGGGTCAGAAGGTTCTGTGGCAGTTGGGAGAAATAACTGGAGCTGGACAATTGAAAAATCAGCCTCAAGAGGGGGAAATTATTGACGAGGAAGAAGAAACTCAGGAGTTGGTTCACATCTTAGGGGATGGGATAACTATAAAAAGAAAAAAGTTGCTAGTCTGGGTGTTTGCCAGTGGGGACACAGTGAAGTTCAGTCAAGTGTTAAGTTCTAAAAGAAGACTGAAAGTTGGGGTTTACAGTGATGTTGGAGGCAGCTGGTCAAGAAGAGAAACTGAGTCACAACAAGGTGAGCACTGGCTTCAGCACACCAGCAGTGGCTGGCCAGGGAAGCCAATGAGAAGAGAAGACTTTGCTAACTCTGCATCCTCCTGAAGGGAAGATATGGAAGAACTGTGGACTGCTGGATGAACAAATCAAAACATAAGACTTGCATTCGTAAATGTTAGCAGGAGGTAAAGTTAAATATCCACCAAGTTAAGTTAAATACAGTGAAGCCTGTACAAAAGGCCACAATTACGAGGCAAGTTTCCATCTTGAGAGACAGCCTCAAAGGATCGCCAAATATACTGGATCTCCTCCATCTTCATTAAGAGACCAAATGCCATGGAACAGCTGAACACGGCAGGTCTTCTGAGTGGTTGGGGAGGAGACGTTTCCTGGTCGTTGCATCCCTAGGGACCCACAGGCAGGTGGCTGCCTCATCTCTGGGCACAGCACAGGGACTGGATGAATGGACGGTAAGGTGGATAGAAAACTGGCTGGATGGTCGTGCTCAACGGGTAGTGATCAATGGCTCCATGTCTAGTTGGCAGCCGGTATCAAGTGGAGTGCCCCACGGGTCGGTGCTGGGGCCAGTTTTGTTCAATATCTTCATCAACGATCTGGAGGATGGTGTGGACTGCACCCTTAGCAAGTTTGCAGATGACACTAAACTGGGAGGAGTGGTTGATACGCTGGAGGGTAGGGATAGGATACAGAGGGACCTAGACAAATTAGAGGATTGGGCCAAAAGAAATCTGATGAGGTTCAACAAGGACAAGTGCAGAGTCCTGCACTTAGGACGGAAGAATCCCATGCACTGCTACAGACTAGGGACCGAACGGCTGGGCAGCGGTTCTGCAGAAAAGGACCGAGGGGTTACAGTGGACGAAAAGCTGAATATGAGTCAACAGTGTGCCCTTGTTGCCAAGAAGGCTAACGGCATTTTGGGCTGTATAAGTGGGGGCATTTCCAGCAGATCAAGGGACGTGACTATTCCCTCTATTCGGCACTGGTGAGGCCTCATTTGGAGTACTGTGTCCAGTTTTGGGCCCCACACTACAAGAAGGATGTGGATAAATTGGAAAGAGTCCAGCGGAGGGCAACAAAAATGATTAGGTGGCTGGAGCACATGACTTATGAGGAGAGGCTGAGGGAACTGGGATTGTTTAGTCGGCAGAAGAGAAGAGTGAGGGGGGATTTGATAGCTGCTTTCAACTACCTTAAAAGGGGTTCCAAAGAGGATGGATCTAGACTGTTCTCAGAGGTAGAAGATGACAGAACAAAGAGTAATGGTCTCAAGTTGCAGAGGGGGAGGTCTAGGTTGGATATTAGGAAAACCTTTTTCACTAGTAGGGTGGTGAAGCACTGGAATGGGTTACCTAGGGAGGTGGTGGAATCTCCTTCCTTAGAGGTTTTTAAGGTCAGGCTTGACAAAGCCCTGGCTGGGATGATCTAGTTGGGGATGGTCCTGCTTTGAGCAGGGGGTTGGACTAGATTACCTCCTGAGGTCCGTTCCAACCCTGATAGTCTACGACACCTGAGCACTGGGGCAGGGTGAAGGGGGTCACCGGCTGGCTCGGGGCCTGGTAGGGTGACCAGCTGTCCCGATGTTATAGGGACAGTCCCGATTTTGGGGTCTTTTTCTTACATAGGCGCCTATTACCCCTCACCCCCGGTCTGGATTTTTCACACTTGCTGTCTGGTCACCCTAGGGCCTGGCGGGGCCCTGGCAGGCCCAGGCTGCATCTCCCGAGCCAGGGGCCAGGCCCTGGGCAGCGCTGGGGGGCAGAGGGGTGTGGGGGTCTCCTCTCCCCAGGGCAGTATGGGGGGGGTGAGAGCACCCTGCCCCCCACCCACACTGACAGCCCCCCCTCCCACGAGTCGCCCGCCCCGCGTGGCCCCGGCTCCCCTCCCCGTGGGCGGCCCCGAAGGCGGGGGGCGGGTGACGCGGGGCCGTGTCCCGGCGGCTCCACCCCGCGCGGCCGGAGCCGAGTAGACGGAAGGACGGAGCCGGAGCCGCCGCCGCACAGCAGCTTCCCCGAGCCCAACATGGCGCTGCCCGCCGCGGCGCCCTGAGCCCATCCCCGGCCTCGCCGCCCCGCGCCCGCCCGCCCGGAGCCGGACCTTCCCGCCCCTCCCCGCCGGGGCCATGGGCAGAGCGGGCGGCAGCCGCCGGCCAGGCCGCGCCTAGAGCCCCGCCGACGGGCATGGGAGAGCGGCGCTAGGCGCCCCGCAGCGACCCCCGCCAGGTGAGCCCCGGGCCCGGCGGGCGGGAGCGGAGCCTGGCCCGGCCCGGCCTAACCTGCCCCCCCCCCCCGGTTTTGTCCTTGCAGGCCCCGCCGCAGGCAGCCCCTCGGAGCCCGAGCCGGAGCCAGAGCCAGCCGCGGGCGGCGCCCGGCCGCCATGGCCCACTCGCCGGTGGCCGTGCAGGTGCCCGGCATGCAGGTGAGCGGGGCGGGCCCGGGCGGGAAATGGAGGCCGGGGCGCGGGGCCTTCTCCCTTCCCCGG
The DNA here is from genome assembly GCA_037349315.1 of Chelydra serpentina. Taxonomy (NCBI): domain Eukaryota; kingdom Metazoa; phylum Chordata; order Testudines; family Chelydridae; genus Chelydra; species Chelydra serpentina. The sequence continues at coordinate 40,033,491 of JBAIAC010000028.1, read as the reverse complement.
AAGCGGCCGGCGTCGGGGAGGGGGGCCGCTGGCAGCTCGATCCGGGCGTCGGCTGCGGCCTGCGTGTGCCTGGCCCGGCCCGGCAAGGCCAGGCCGCGGCGCGGGGCCCGGGAAGTCCTTGGGCAGGACCTTGGCCGGGGCGGGAGCTGGGGGTGTCCTGGCCCCTCGGACACCCGTGGGGGAGGAGGGGGGGGGGTCTCGGGGCTGGCAAGGGGGCGAGGCGGGGGCTTGGCCCTTGCGCCCCCGCAGCGCTCCAGGGGACGTGGCTTTGTTCAGCGGCCGCCGCTCCCCCCGCAGTGCTTTTACCCAACATTAGCCTCATGTCTGGGCGCGTTTGCCAGACCTAGCAGCCCCGGCGGCAAGTGCCCATGAGACAGGACTGCCCGAGCTCCTGGCACGGGGCCCGAACGGCAGGTTCCCAGGGGACCCGGGGCTTCCTTGAAAGAGATGGGGAGAGCGGAGCCCTGCCTTTATGCAGCCTGGCAGCTCGCCTGCGGCTAGGAGTTGGCCCTCTCTTGGAAGTTTTCACGCTGGGCAAGACTGGGAACCCCTCTTAACAATGGGTGCCCCTAGGTTCGTTGCTGCAGCCCCTGCTAGAGTATTTGACAATTGATGCTTTTTTTTTTTCTCCCCGCAACTAACTGTCATGTTTCCTCTGTCTAACGACATACAAGAGTTAGGGTGGGATTTTCAAATGAGCCTAAAGGAGTTAGGCACCAAATGCCCATTTCTATGGGATTTGTGCATCAAACTCCGTAAGCCTCGTCTGTGCTAGGAAATTAGCTTGTTATAATTACATGTCTTAGGGGCTCTGTCAGCCTAGCCACTGCCTGTCAGGGCGGTGGAGTACCCACCCTGACAGGAGAACCCCTCCTGTTGGTGTAGATAGCATCTTCACTGCTGCGCCAGTTTATGTGTAGACATATCCTTATTTTCCTTTGAAAATCTGAGCCCTGTAACTTTCCCAAATGAGTATGATGATCCATAATATTGATGCTACAGTGTTTTCAAGACTACAAGCCATTTTAGCCCCCCACTGAGACGTCCTGTTATTGGTATGTGTTAGTTTTTGTAAAAAGCTTAGTTTTTGTAGAAGAATTAAAGTAGTTGTATCTTAATAGTTGTGTCTAATGTTTCTAGTAACATCTGTTTCTCTTTTTTCCTCTATCTAGTTTAAATGTCACTTGTTTCTTTCTTTCTTTTTTTTTGTAATTGGTTAAGTGGTGTGTGAAAAGTAAGAGAATTCTTCTGAGATGGTGTGTATGTCCATAAACTCTGGAAGGCTTTGTGCCAGAATCATAGACGGCACAGCTACAACAGAAAACACCGAACCTTAAAAGATGGAAAATGCAATTACTATTTTCAAATTTTCCCTTCACTTTGCATCATGCCTGTGAAATCAAGGAACACATTAATACGATAGCTTTTAGGATGTATGTTGGATAATTCTATGTAGAGTAAAGGAGATTTTAAAACTGCTAGTAACAATATCTTGAGTGTGATTAGATGCAGCTTGTAAGTATTTATGGAATGTTTACCCAAACACTCTAATCGTATGCTTTCCAAAAATGGTGAAGGCTAATGAACTTTCAGCAAAGTAGGACAGGCTAGTGATAACATTTGTAAGGATAAAGTTAATACCATTATTTCTAAAGATCTGCACAATTTTTGTACTTTTCTAAAATCTGTTGAATTTCTCCTTTCAAAGAAATTGCTTCACCAACTTTTTGATGGTGCAAACAGATGTGAAACCATACTTTTGCCATACCAGTTTAACCTGCTAATACACTTAATCTCCATATTATATCAATATTATTGATGATACATTTTTAAAAATTAGAAGCAAGGGAGAAGTCTTAGTTCGAGCCTTTTCTTTCTGTTATGTCCCATGGTGTGACTTCTCTTCAGAGAATTTTCCTATATTGTTTTGGTAAGCATTTTGGACACTTTCTATCTAAACATTCTATAACCTGGTTGCCCATTTCTTTATCTTAAAATATGTTTAATGTATTGATACTCTACTTTCTTGGGCTGTAGTATAGTTCAGCAAGGACCCTGACATTATTTAAAGCACTGTTTCCCAATATTAAACTTTATATAATAGTACATTTCCTTCCATTACTGTGTTTTTAGTTTAACCCAGATCCCTTGATGTACACATGTAGACTTAAAGCACATTTTCCTTAAGTGTTCATAAGTACATCTGAGTAGAATTGATGTTTTCTCCTTGAGACTATTTTTTTTATGAAGACAAATACATGAAACATAAAAAGCTTTTCTAGAATATAAGAGATTTGAGTTTAGTGTAAAATTATTCTGCATGGTATTCCCCTTTGCACATTTTACTGTTCTGTGACTGTTGTTAAAGAAACCATGAAAGAAGTCTTTAAATTGGGTAGGCATACTCCAGCCCAGGGGCCACACCCGGCCTTCCGGACATTTTAATCAGGCCCTCGAGCTCCCACCGGGAAGCAGTGTCCGGGGCTTTCCCCGCTCCAGCCGAGGAGCAGAGTCGGGGTATTGCCCCACTCCACACGGCTCCCGGAAGCAGCAGCATGTCTCCCTCCAGCTCCAACGCATAGGGGCAGCCAGGGGGAGCTCCCATTGGCCAGGAACCACAGCCAATGGGAGCTGCAGGGGTGGCGCCTGCGGACAGGCCGCAACTCTGCATAGGAGCCAGAGGGGGGACATGCTGCTGTTTCTGGGAGCTGCTTGAGGTAAGCCCCGCCCAGTGCCTGCCCCCCGATCCCCTTCCGTGCCCCTCCCCCAGCCCTGATCCCCCTTCCATCCTCCAAACCCCTCGGTCCCAGCCCGGAGACCCCCCTGCACTCCTCATCCCCACCCCCACCCCAGAGCCTGCATCCCTAGCCAGAGCCCTCCCGCCCCCAACCCCCAATTTCATGAGCATTCATGGCCTGCCATACAATTTCCATACCCAGATGTGGCCCTCGGGCCAAAAAGTTTGCTCACCCCTGCATTAAATGATTAGGAGATAGGAATGGTTTTCATCCATTTTAAAAAAAAATTGAATTAGTATTTTTTAATGAAGGTCACCTGAGTAATTATTAAAGCATTACCTACTTCTGGTCAGTGTTAAAATAAATGCATGAGGTTTGATTTAAGAAAGTGTAAACAGATCTGAGTTTGGTGGAACAAGATCCAAAAGTTATGTTAAAATTAGCACTGTGGGAAAGTTTGTCTGTAATCTCAAACCATCATCTACCATGTAATGTCGGAAGGATTTTTTTGTTTTTGTTGTAGTGTAGGAGTTGGAAACAGAATGTATGGCAGGGAATGTGCTGTAGCTATAACGTTTTTAGCTGTATTATGATAATACTTTTCCCTTTCTGTCCATTATTTAATTATGCGTAAAAGCAAAATAACATTCCATGAACAAAAACAATGTGATAATCTATTATATTGCTTGTATGCTAATTCCCAGACAGAAATTTTGTTAACGTAGTGTGGAGGTTGCGCAGAGATTTCTTCTGCTCTTATTAGGAAAAAGCCCTTAAAATGTTTGTTTGTTTAATTTAAAAAAAAATCCAAATGTTGGAAACTATGGAAAGTCCACACAAAGGTCGCTAAAATAATCGGTTTCAGTGTAGTAGCCGTGTTAGTCTGTGTCAGCAAAATGAAAATAAGAAAGAAAAACTTGTAGCACCTTAGAGACTAACAAATTTATTTCAGCATAAGCTTTCGTGGGTTAGTACCCACTTCATCGGATGCATGGAATGAAATTATATTTCAGACATATTTATACAGTCAGAGAAACATGATGGTCCAGGTGTATAGACCAATCTTAAGAGGCTAATTAGTTGAGAGGAAACATGACAGCAGGGGAAGAAAAAGCTTTTGAAGTGATAAACAAGATGGTCACACAGGTGTGAATGAGGATCGTTAACTTAAGGGAAATAGATTCAATTAACATAATGGCCGAGCCATTCCAAATCACGATTTAATCCGGAGGCAACGCAATCTAGTTTGCATATCAATTCGAGTTCAATAGTTTCTCTTTGAAGTCTGCTTTTGGAGTTAATCTGTCGCAACACTGCTATCCTCAAATATGTCATTGAGTGATCAGGGAGGTTGAAGTGTTCACCTACTGGTTTTTGAATGTTATGATTCCTGATGTCAGATTTATGTCCATTTATTCTTTTGCGTAGAGACTGTCCGGTTTGGCCAATGTACATGGCAGAGGGGCATTGCTGGCACATGATGGCATATATCACATTGGTAGATGTGCAGGTGAATGAGCCCCTGATGGCGTGGCGGATGTGATTAGGCCCTGTGATGGTATCACTTGAATCGATATGTTGACAGAGTTGGCATCGGGCTTTGTTGCAAGGATAGGTTCCTGGGTTGGTGTTTTTGTTGTATGGTGTGTGGTTGCTGGTGAGTAATTGCAACCATCAACCTCAGCCTAGACCAGTCCACACAAGCGGTCCATTTCCTAGACACCACTGTGCTAATAAGTGATGGTCACATTAACACCACCCTATACCGGAAACCTACTGACCGCTATACTTACCTACATGCTTCCAGCTTCCATCCTGGACACACCACACGATCCATTGTTTACAGCCAAGCTCTAAGATACAACCGCATTTGCTCCAATCCCTCAGACAGAGACAAACACCTACAAGATCTCTATCAAGCATTCTTACAACTACAATACCCACCTGCTGAAGTGAAAAAACAGATCGACAGGGCCAAAAGAGTACCCAGGAGTCACCTACTACAAGACAGGCCCAAAAAAGAAAATAACAGAACACCACTAGCCGTCACCTTTAGCCCCCAACTAAAACCTCTCCAGCGCATCATCAAAGATCTACAACCTATCCTAAAAGATGATCCCCTCACTCTCACAGATCTTGGGCGACAGGCCAATCCTTGCTTACAGACAGCCCCCCAACCTGAAGCAATTACTCACCGGCAACCACACACCATACAACAAAAACACCAACCCAGGAACCTATCCTTGCAACAAAGCCCGATGCCAACTCTGTCAACATATCGATTCAAGTGATACCATCACAGGGCCTAATCACATCCGCCACGCCATCAGGGGCTCATTCACCTGCACATCTACCAATGTGATATATGCCATCATGTGCCAGCAATGCCCCTCTGCCATGTACATTGGCCAAACCGGACAGTCTCTACGCAAAAGAATAAATGGACATAAATCTGACATCAGGAATCATAACATTCAAAAACCAGTAGGTGAACACTTCAACCTCCCTGATCACTCAATGACAGATTTGAGGATAGCAGTGTTGCGACAGATTAACTCCAAAAGCAGACTTCAAAGAGAAACTATTGAACTCGAATTGATATGCAAACTAGATTGCGTTGCCTCCGGATTAAATCGTGATTTGGAATGGCTCGGCCATTATGTTAATTGAATCTATTTCCCTTAAGTTAACGATCCTCATTCACACCTGTGTGACCATCTTGTTTATCACTTCAAAAGCTTTTTCTTCCCCTGCTGTCATGTTTCCTCTCAACTAATTAGCCTCTTAAGATTGGTCTATACACCTGGACCATCATGTTTCTCTGACTGTATAAATATGTCTGAAATATAATTTCATTCCATGCATCCGATGAAGTGGGTACTAACCCACGAAAGCTTATGCTGAAATAAATTTGTTAGTCTCTAAGGTGCTACAAGTTTTTCTTTCTTATTTTCATTTTGCTAAAATAATCCTAACTCTGCCCTTACATTACTGCCCTGACAGCAATAGGAGACTCTGAGACAATCTTATTAATTACACGGGTTTATCTCATGAGTAGCTACGAAAACACGTAGAGTGGGTGCATAGACTCCAATATTTTGTACAGTTTATACTCAGTTTATGAAAAAACGTGTAATCAGGAATTGCTAAATACAAATAGCCTTCTAAATACATTCTCTTCTGTAGGTTCCATAAGAACAGACAGAGCTTTGTTAGATTATCTATGTATTCAGACTTCTAAAACAAACTCATAAAATTATAGCACATAGATTAGAAGAGTAAACACTAGCATGGTGATGAAGTATCATGCTTAGTGTTGGAAACGTGTATAACACCAATGCTCGGAGGTTCAGTTTTTTAACATTCTACCTGCAGATTATATAAATAGTATGTTCTACGAATTTAAGATTAGAACAGAAAGTGAGAGATTAATGGAGCTAAAGGAGCATGGTTAAGGTTGTCATAGATCTGAACCATGGTTTTCCATGGCTCCCAATCTGTGTTTGGAATTTGTTTTGTAACATAACCCTAACTTTTTAAAATTTCCATGCTCTGTGTTTGGTTTTTTTTAAGTGGAAGGAAGAGTTTAAAATAGCTTCCTACTGCTAGAATAATTTAGTGTGTCTCTGTGAAATCCTATTCCACAGAGGCCCCTGAAGTAAAGTGCTTCTAGGTATAGATTGTGGGAGCTGTCGTGCACTAACAGTTTTGGGGGTGAGGTAGGGGCATTGCTGTAGTTGGAAGAGGGATGTTGTGGTGGGCTGCTTAGTAGGAGGGCTCATCTCCCACTGCATTTCTTTGACTTAGCTGGCCAGACGTGTATTTGGAAGGGCCACATCAAATACAGATGAGCAAAGCTGTAATATCCCTGCTATACCTCTCATTTCAGGGTGCAGCCTGAGATGAGTCTTTGTTACTGGACAGCCCTTAATATTTTACTATGAAAATCATTTGAAGTTGGTCTTTCCAGCTTTGATTATTTTCTAAGTGTATAGATTGATAACCAAATAGCAGCTTGAGAGTGGACAGTTAGACACTTAAGAATTAACAGGAAAATTGCCTTTAAAGTTCCTGATGAATCATTTGTACTTTCCAAAGGCAGTCCTTAAACCCTGTGTGGAAAATACAATTTTTCCTGGTCTTTGTGGCTCCCCCTTTCTCCATCAATGGAAAATCACTTGAGAAATAACATCTTTTAGTTGGAGGAGTGGTTGGTGAACTTTTTCTTTCCTGCTTCTAATTTGTGTGTTATCTGAATTCATCTAATATTCAGCACTGGTGGAAATGTCTTGGGATATTCTGTCTATTGGGTACAAGTAGTAGGGTGATTATGTGGAGGTGAGGATATTTTGTGAATTATTTATGACTGAATTTGCGGTCTCCACCTCTGTCTCAGGTGGGAGAAGTATACTGGAGAATATTTGGCTGATTGACATTCTTATTCCATGTAGTATTGGATAATGCTTAATTATCTGCCTCCCAATTTAACCTTTGGTGGAAAACACATTAAAGGTGTATCTTTTTAAATTTTAGTAATTTACGGTGTTTTCACTACTTGGCATATGGGTGTGTTACATGTGTAAACACCAATAAAGCAAAAAATTGGAAGTAAGAACGGAGATGTCTTAGAGTAGACCAGGGGCTCTGAAGCTTTTACATATTGTGGGATCACACCTTAATAGACTGTCTTGTGGGCCACTTCTCCTAATCTCAGTCATGCAGACAGTGTCGGTGATCATACATCCTCGTTTGGCAAGTACATCAATTGCCTGTGTGCAAAAGCAATATTAGGAAAGTAGTGTCCCTCATTCTTTCTACCACCTGGTTCCAGTCTTTCTTTCCTTGCGTATCCCTGTTGTCTGGTCTTGCCACCCGATACATGCTGCCTGGTTTCCTTCTGCCATAAACATTCCTCTTTCTGGTGACTCCTTTGACATCTTCTGGTAGTTCTCTTCATCTTGTGTAGTAGCAACCTCTGGTGAAGGCAGCAAGGCTGGCTTCCCCTTGTTTCCATCCTCCTTCTTTTACGGGCATACATGTTTTCTTGAAATGAAGGGCCTAACTTCCTGTAGAAGCGGAGAGGAGCAGTCAGCTCCATGTGACCTGTCGGCTCCTACACTATGGTCCATAATTTGAGGACTACCGGATTAATCAAAAACTTGGCTGAAAAGATGAGCTTTGCTCTCTACTTTGAAAGTTAACAAACTAGCTCCGCTGGAATACCAGGTCAAAGTATCCTGTGACTGGGCACTGGGGATCCTTAAATGGGAACACTCTTCTTCCCAACCTTGAGTGCTTGGCAAGGGACTACTCAGAAGAGGTTCAGTTGGTCTCAGGATGGGTACAGGAGGAGAAGGAGATGGATGGTGCCTATGTTTTGCAAACTATGTGTTATAGGTTAAAATTAACACCTTGAACCCAGAAGCAGATGGGAAGCCAATCCATAGCATAAAGAATGGATGACATGAGACAGGAGGAAATGGGGAATATTACTTTAACACCTTGAGTTGAAGCACCTGCAAAATTAGGTTCCTTATTAGGCTTAGGTACTGTATGCTTGGAAATGTGTCAAACTCTCAGGAGCTCTAAAGCATCTTGTAGCGTCCTTATACATTGCAGTTATGGGAATATTGTCACTGTACATATGACTTACTACTGAGTGTGAGCAGTGTTGGATATAAAGTACTTAAATGTTTAAAGGAAGGCATTGTACAAACGTAAAACTCAGGGGAAGGATCCAGTCAAATATCTGTTAATTCATTCCTGTGCTCAGAAATTAATTGCATTCAGATGGTTCCACAGTGATCTTGAAGCAGCTTTAAACTGTTACTGCTTCAGAGTATACTGAGTGCTGTAGAAACCAGAAATTTGTCTAGTGAAAACTGATAAGCCTAACCCTTTAGGACACCAACTTTCTAAACTGTGACTTTTGTGGCTTCCTTGTTTTCTGTGCACTGATTTTTGAGCCATAGAAAAAATGCATAGTTAGACATTAGGAAACTACTCAATACTGTGAAGGGCTGTGGAGAATTTGGCTCTTAATTTAAAGTGGTTCTGCTCTGAAAAGCAATTTGTGGGGTTCCACCTTCAGTCTTTCAGCAGTTTATGTATCAGATACGCTTGGTGTGCAAGTAACAAAATTTTCTAGTTGTTAGCCCTGCAAACTCAACTTGAGTTCTAATAGCCAAGCTGGGTTCCTTCCCATCACCAATAATAAAAATTCTCTGCGACAAATTAGGCTTCAGTAACACCTTGATGTCTTATTGTCGTCAAATTATGCTGTCAGTGACTCCCTGTGCAAAGTATTTGCCTACTCCTGGAGTTGTACAAGTGTAGCCGATTGGAATTTCACAGACAGTGCTGTTTATGATGCATGAGATGGGATAGAATCCAAAGCACTCTCACCTGTGGTTTTCTTCAGATTTAACAGGAGTAAAAAGCTGTGAAAACTCACTTTTGGCAGCAGATCTGCCTCTGAATTCAGATCGGGGATAAGGTCTGAGTAAGATGATGGTGTTTGTATAGTCATTTTTCAGAATGCCAGCTGCACTAATGGCTCTTGGTTGAGTTGGCTCAAAATACACATTTTGAAAAATGTAAACTGATAGAAATGTTTTCATTGCAGTTCAAAATATAACGTTAAAGGCCTTTTTAACAAAAGCATTCGCAAAACATTGCATCTGCACTACATGAGAACTTGGAAGTGAAACCAAAGTTATTCATCGTATTCACCAAATGAAAGAAATGCAAAAATTGTGCAGCATAAATAGTAGAAATTAAATTAGGATTTATAGTAAATTATTTCAGTTTCTCCTTATATAATAATGCAGGTAACCACATCTAATCTTGGACTCTCTAGGCTGTCTTTAATGAAATATAAAGATTTCTCTCTTGTGGATTTGTAAAAGTAAGGCAATCTAAGTTAGTCTAGGAAAGAGAAAATTTTAAACCTAGGTGTCAGTTTCTTCCTGTCTAGAACACTAGTTCTTGTGAGTCAGTCTGGACAGTTATCAAATTTCCATCCAGAACAAGCTCTAGAGAAATAAGCTGTGTGAATCAAAAGAACATTTGACTTGGCATGTGCATGGTAAATCAAAGAAAGAATCTATATAAAAATGTTTTCTATTCATGGCATTGTAGTGAAAAAAGGAAGTTTTCTAACTGAAAAACTAGGGTATTTATGTAGATCTGCTCTTTATTTTGTTAGATCTGTGTACACATCCCCTCTACGGAAGGGGGTATATTAAATATTTATCTACTATTTGGTCAGTACTTAATATATACTTTTGGCACTCATGGATCTTTACACCTTTTATGTCTCATTCTGACTGGTAAAGCCAGTACAGGCTTTCAGGCCGTATATACCCTGATTTAGGAAAACATTACTATTTCAGAAGGCTACTCAAGAACATGCTTAAATGCTTTCTCGAATTGGGGTCCTATTTAGTAGATATGGTATAGCCTTGCATATTATACCCCTGTGGGAATTCTGCGCCAAAAAATTAAAAATTCTGCGCACAATATTTTAAAATTCTGCAAAATGTATTTGTCAAAATAACACTATATAATCATGCCAGTTTTAATTATTTTGGTAATTTATTTCAAAATATCTGTCAGCAAGTATGTCTGTAACAATACAGACATACACAAAAATTCCCCCAGGAGTAGAGAGTTAAAGAAACCCCTACAACAACCCAGTTCTGTTTCTCTGCCCCCCTCCAGAGCCCAGCCATGGCTTCCCCCTCACCCCAGACACTCACACTCTTCCCTCCCCCCAGCCCAGACACTCTCACCCTCTACCCCCCAAAGGCCAGCTGCGGGGACCTCCCAGCTCAGACACTCACCTCTACCTCCCAGATCCGGGATCCAGAGGGAGAAACGGCCTGATGCTGGGTCCCCGGGCTTGCATGGAGTTTCCTGCGTGCTGCCACCTCCTTCCTTCAGGACACGCTGAGAACTGCAGCTACTGGGAACACTCCAGTTCCCTCCCCCTGGCCTTGTCTTCTATTTGTGAGCTGGGCGTTGCTGGGTCCAGTGGCTCCTAGTGGTGGCCAACATCTCTGTGCTCCATTTCTGGGCGGGAGGGGGGGGGGGGGGAAATTCTGCGCACACAATGTTAATTTCTGCAAATTCTGTGTTGCATAATGGTGCAGAATTTCCCCAGGAGTAATACTAGTTTTTGATTCTGAATATGAAAATAATTTTCAGTTAGATTTATTAGGTTCCAATTGCTTACTGAAAATATGAATGACTAGGGAATGCCAGAAAATATTAATTTGTTCCCATATATTTAAAATGTGTCACTTGATTATATTGACTGAAGCTAGTTTTCATGTAAGGTCTTGGTTTGACTGAAAATTTTAATGCATGGAACAGATGCCATACAAGCTTTGCTTCAGTCTTAACAGAGAGCAACCCTCTCTAGAGGTGAGCGGGAAGCGCAGTCCCTAATCACATTCAATCCTTGGCACCTCCTATGCTTCCAATAGGGTGTTGATAGTGATGACTATATCTGTGAGGTGGAGATCTTTAATTGGACTGAACACAAAATCATATCGTGTAGGCCACTGAATATCAACCAGAGAAGTTAATGTTGTTAATCTGTTGATGGTTTAGGAGGAAAAGGCTTTTGTACATACCATGCTCCTTGGTGCAGAAAGAAAAACATGCTCATTTTGTGTGTGTGAAGCATTATTCATTAGGTGAAGGTGAGACAGTTGTCTTTCTGTAGATCTTCAGTCTTTACAATTGACAGAATAAGTTACCTTATGTCATTTAGTTCGTCTGTCTAGGCTCCTCGATACTGATTGGGGATCAGAGCTCCATTGTGCTACACACTATAGAGACATTGTCAGAGATTGTCTGCCTTGTCTGTTTAGATTATAAACTTTGAGGCAAGGACTGAGGCCATGTCTACACTTCCAAGCTTACAGCGACACACCTGTAGCCAAATTATGCTGATGGGAGAGAGCTCTCCCGTCAACATTATAAAACTAGCTCAACGAGCAGCACTAGCTAAGTCTGTGGGAGAGCATCTCCTGCCGACATAAAGCTGTGCACACAAGTACTTATGCTGACAAAAGTGCCAGTGTAGACATTATCTAAGAAAGCAATATTATCCCTACTTTGCACATGGGAAATTGAAGCAGAGAGAGATTAACTGACTTGCCAGCCAGGAATTGAATCCAGGTCTGCCTACAAATGCATCTTCACCTATAATCACTACACTGTTATATACCATCTTCCTTTATCAGTTCAGGCCAGGGGATAATTTCCCACATCAAGAATTAGTACTCGGGGAATTTTGTGCCACTGCGCATGTGCAGAATTCATGTCTCGTGCAGATTTCTTTGCTTCCCTGCAGAAAAAGACTTTCTGACGGGGAAGCCGCAAGAATAGTCATGCGCCCCCTCCCAGCAGTGCAGGCGTGTTGTTTCGGGCACCTGGCGCAGCTGCAGAGTGGTAAATCACTGATGGGGGAGAGAGGAACAGTGGGTGCCGGGTGAGACCCACCCCCATCTGCCAAACCCCCATGCATCTGGACCCCCCATACCCAAACCCCCACACTCAGCCCTCCCCAGCCCCACCCTAGCCAGTGACACCTACTCTGCGCTGGGCTCAACTGCTAGTCCAGGCTGAATTGCAGTGGGAGAGGAGCGTACTTCCCCTGCACAAAGTGGCTGGGGCCAGGTCAGACATCCCCTCCCCTGGCTTCCTGTCCCCATCGCTCCTCAATTGTGGGGGGAGGAGTCTCTGTACAGGGAGCTGCTCCCCCATCTGCCCAACCCTGGGCATCTAGACCCCCCCCTGCTGAGGCCACCCCCACTGCATCTGGACCTGCACCCCGACCACTCCCTCAAACCCTCACCCTGATGAGCCTCACTCCCTATGCACATGGACCACCCCATGAGCTCCCTGCACCTGAACCCTCACCCCACTGAGCTCTAGCCAGCTGCACCCAGATCCCCCTCTGCATGAGTTACTGAAGTCCTCAAATCATGGTTTAAAGACTTCAAGTTACAGAGAATCCACCATTTACACTAGTTTAAACCTGCAAGTGACCCATGTTCCATTCTGCTAAGGAAGGTGAAAGACCCCCAGGGTCTCTGCCAAATTGGCTGGGGGGAAATTCCTTCCCAACCCCAAATATTCTGTTTTGTTTGTCTGCTTAGACTGTAAAACCTTTGGCCAGGGAATGGATTTTTTATATATAGCAAGATGGACACTTTTCAAAAGGGGTGCTCTGATCAGATTTTTCTCTTTCACTGCTAAGACACAAGTTTACATACAGTGCTATAAGATGGGCACCTTAAGTCAGCTGTCAGAACAGACCTGAAAAATGAGAGCTAACACAAAATTACAATTTAAACAACAAGTAGTAATCCTCTAAATACATGCATTAAAAGCTAATCTAGAAAGCCAATGAAGCAAAGAACTCAGACCTCACCGACTCAGTTGAAAGGAAGTAATAACACTTGGAGCAGCAGTTCCTTACATAATACCTCACCAACTGTTTAGTTCTGCAAGAGAGCACACATGCAGTTCTAGTCATGTCTTTCCAGAAGATTCTGCCTGTGTGGCACAAAAGCCCCACAACTGTGGATTTGTACTGAAGAAATTGAAGTAGAAAAACATCCCAAAAATACTCCAGTATCTTTCTGACAATTATTAAATTCCATCTTTAACTAGAATTAAAGCAAATTAATGGATCGGTAGCCCATTATTGTTTTCTCAGTACTTCATTTTAAATATATTTGAAGAGCATACTGAGCATACAGTCAGTTTTACAATACATCTTTTTTACATTCAGAGAAGTGAGGTTCAAAGTTTTAATTTCAAGATAGAGCCCTGAAAATAATGAAAACTTGGGAATTATTTTTAACTATTGCTTAGGTATTTTAGAGGTATCTATCAAAATGTAACAAGTGTTTGAGTAGCTAAAGACCTAACCAGTAATAAACATTGCACCATGTGCCACAAGCTGCCAGCTACAAAGATGTGTTAGAAATCATGAAGAGATGGAAGCAAAGATATTTTTTTAAATGTACACAATACTGCAGATAATGCACATGTATTATTCAAATAAAGTTCAAGTGCAGAAGGTGAAACATGGCACAAATCTAGTCAGAAAAGCACTATTAATACTGGTGTGTTTTTTTTAACAGATACCACAGAAATTTAGCTCACTACTTTCCATAAATGGTTACCAAAATTAGATGTCCAGAAACAAATTTCAGTGGCTTAAACTAAGACAACCAATGACCGAATTATCCAGTAACGTTAAAAATGTACGCAAACTTATTTGCTAGTTCAGAAAATGTTACTAGTTAGCAATAATTTTAGTTTTTTCCTCATACAGAGAAGTTACCCAAAAAGGACATCTGTAAAGATTTTTACTACTGCAACATCTGCTGCAAGGAAAGATCTCACTAGACCCCCTGCCATGTTGAACTTCCAACAGAATTGAGATACTGGCACAGAGTAGCTACTGCTGTTCTCTGAACTCCTACTTCTGGCATATTGAAAAATGTCAGCAGTTAAGAGAACCAGGAAGCATTCATATCCAAATGAATATTGAACTACTCTTTTTAAGGAGATGGCAAAAGTTATGTAATTAAGTGTAAGAGCAACAGAATTACTTGGATTCATCCCAAAACAACCACCACCCTAGTAATAGGTGTGTCACAATATTGCTTGTTTAATGTTCAACTATTAAACTGAACGAAAGCCTTTTCCAATGTATTATTGAGCTACACTTATTACAGGGCACGTTCCCTCCCTTTATAGCAAAAACAAAACAATATAGAAACAATTGCTCACTATAATCAGTAAAACACAACAGAGTTAGACACATTTGCCATAGGTTCAAAAAACAGCCAGTATCAATCATTTTATAGGAATATAATATACACTCCTGGGGAAAATCTGTGCTAAAACCGTAAAAATTCTGTGCCAAAAAAATAAAAATTCTGCTCATTTTTAAAATTCTGCAAATTTTATTTGTCAATAAATAAATGTGGAGGCTCCGGCATGGCATTGGGGAGCACATGGCTTTAAGCCATGTTCATCGTGTACCCAATCGATGCCCATTAATGACACCCGCGATGGCTGTTCGAAGTGTCTGGGAGAATCACACAGAAAAGACAAGTCCAGAATCTGCAAAAACTGTTGCCCTCAAACTCAAAAGGAGTGTGATCTCCACTTGGGAGCCCTCCTCACTTGGTCCTACCTTGGAGCCCTCCCAATTGGACTCCACGCCTAGTACTTCGGCGTCAGTGCACTGCTGGCACCGGAACCTGCCCGGCACCATTCCCCCTTGCGGGTGTCCAAAAAGCAGCTGAAGCCCAAGGGCCCGTTGGCACCTCAGGACAAGGGGGCTTCCGGCAAATGACCTGTGTTGGGCCATGTGCCCGCCTGGAGCTACATAGGGATACTGCTGTGGTTGGAACCCCTAGCCCAGCCAGGGATCCAACTCCTGGGAGTGGCAGGGGATCCCGGCCCCTCATAGGGCCACCTGTGCCCGAGGCGGCCCCTGCGGCCAAGGACCAAGTTGGCCAGCCGGCGCCACAGACTCCAAGCCAGGGTATGGACCCAGTTAAGGCCCAGACCTCTAAGGGCAAGCTCCCTCTAAAGCAACGGAGGGTCCCTGGACTGCAGGCGTCAATCCCCAGCACCACAGCCTTGGTCTCCGGTTAGAAGACCCAGGTCCCTAACACCAAGGTTGCCACCTATGAGGCACGGGATGCCCGAGTCATGATGCTGATCCCCGTATCCATGGTACCGCCAGGCCTTCTGCCAGAGATCACCGTAGCGCAGACCCTCATCTCCTAGGCAGTCCCCCTGGCATCGATCCCCCTCAGTGCGGGATCGTTCCTGATCACGGCACCGGTCTCCGACTCCCCGGTACCACTGTTCAGGCTGGCACCGTTCCTCGCCCTTTCTTACTGGTCTCAGGCAAGGGTCAGCCGACCGACTCGGGCATCTGAGGCTCCGCCTTGGGCGCCAGAAGGACAGTGGTCCAAGTCAGGGAAAGTTCAGCCCCTCACCTAGGGGAGGTGAATTGCCAACGGCCTGCGAGACCGGCATGGCGGTGGTGGCGTGGTAGCAGGGGCAGTGGGCTGTCCAGTGGCAGTACTGGAGCCCATGGGGTGTACCTGTCATGCCAGTTCCGTACTCCCACCGTTCTTCTCAGGCTGCATCGGACAAACTGCCTCCGGCTCAGCCGGCATCAGAGCACTGTGCTGAGTCCAACACGGGAGCATCGCAGCGGGCCCCAACGCCTAAGGAACCATCCCCTGTCAGGCAAGGGGAAGCCATCCCTCCCCCTGTGGTACAGTCGTCTTTGTCGTCTCCGGACTAGCCGGTAGTGGGCCCCTTGCATGCAAGCAGCCCACCCCCCCACCCCCGATGACTTCAAAGAGCACCAGCCCTGCTCTAAAGAGTCATCTGGCTGTTATTTCAGTTTTCCATCCGCCATTGGAGGGCTGGTCTGTTTTTGCCCATGACATGGCTGCCAGGTTCCTCAAGGGCCTCGAGTGCCTCTACCCGCACATCAGGGACCCAGTCCCTCCATGGGACCTAAATCTTGTGTTATCCCGGCTCATGGTACCCCCCCTCCCCCTTCGAGCCTTTGGCTTCCTCTTCTCTCCTCCTCCTTTCTTGGAAGGTCGCATTCTTGGTCGCAATAACTTTGGCCCTCAGGGTCTCTGAGATTAGGGCATTTACTTCGGAACTGCCCTATACAGTCTTTTACAAGGGCATGGTCCAAACTGCGTCCACACCCGGCATTCTTGCGCAAAGTGGTCTCCCAGTGTCATGAGCCAGGACATTTATCTGCCTGTCTTTTTTCCAAAGCCACATTAGTCCGAGGAGGAACGTTGGCTGCATTCTGTAGATATCAGAAGGATGCTAGCCTTCTACATTGAACGGACTGAGCTGTTCCGCAAATCTACGCAGCCGTTCGTCGCAGTGTTCAACACAATTAAAGGTCCTCTGGTGTCTGTTCAAAGACTTTCTTCATGGATCACTGCCTGCATTCGCTGCTGCTACGACCAGGCGAAGGTGCCACCTCTGGCGATTGTCACCGCCCACTCAACCACGGCACAAGCCTCATTGGCAGCTTTCCTAGCCCAAGTGCCTATCCACGACATCTGTAGGGCTGCCACCTGGTCGTCCGTTCACACGTTCACAAAGGGCAGAAGAAGAAGAAACGGTTACCTAACTTCTGTAACTGTTCTTCGAGATGAGTTGCTCATGTCCATTCCATTACCCGCCCGCCTGCCTCTCTGTCAGTTGCCGGCAAGAAGGAACTGAGAGGGCGTAGGGTCGGCGGCGTCTGATATACCAATGCATGAGCGTGGCATTCAAGGAGGCACCACAGCCGACCCTGCGGATACCACTAAGGGTGCGCACACACTTAGAATGGAATGGACATGAGCAACACATCTCGAAGAACAGTTACAGAAGGTAGGTAACTGTTTTTTCAGGGGGCGAAGCTAATGATCCAACCAGCTGACCAAATTCGGTGATGAATCCTGGTCACGTGCCACCTGAGGCACGTTGCACATACGCTAAGAAGATGGGCTTTTCGATACTGAGGATCAGTAAAGATAGTTGTGCTTGTACTCCTATATTCTCATGGCCACAGTCCAGGTTATGAACTGTTAAACTACAAAGCTGATTTTGTTCTAATTGGATTCTATGGCATGCACTAAATTTTATGTAAGGAAGAAAATCTGTATATAATAACGTGTTAAGTCTTTTCATATAAAAAGAATGATAAAATGTCTTCTAAAATAACAGGTCTGCCTGTATGTAGAGACACTTTTGTTCATGTAGCAATAGCCATTTTACTGCTGAAACTTAAACCTCTTAAGTATTCAGAAAATATTGCATAAACGTCATGACTGTGTAGTTTTTTCTTATTGGCAAGGCTTCAGTGCGGCTGTCTCTTGGATTTGAAGGGTGTGGCAAGAGTAAAAGAAGCCGTCTTGTGAACCGATAAGCACTGTCTGCCAGCTGAAAGGAAATATGTTGCTGTTAAAAGTAAAAGTCAGACTTACTGTTCCATGCATCATTTTTCCTTTATCTGCCTTTGCTAGTAGAAGTGGCTTTTGTAATCTCTCAGTATAGTGGGATTTTGAAAGAAGTGCACAAAATGGAGCGAATAACGCAAATGCCCTCCAATAATAAGAGCAGTTACAGACAACAGTTCTCTCATCTTCAGACTTCTGATTGGTTATATAGTGTTCAAATAGTTCATCGAGTTAGGCTACCTAACTGTTTTAACATCCTTTTGTTCTACAACATTCAACAAATTAGATGAATTTTGTTTTGGAAGAGAACAATTTGCTGAATGCTGTAAGAAACTGAGAACCAGGTTTAAATGCTGCTGCGGAGGAATCTCTCATTGGATTTAGACCAGGCTGAGGTCTGAAATAATAAAGAGGAGTTAACTTTTTTAGCTGTACAATATTACTAAATGAATCCATTCCAAATCATGATAAAGATCCAACGGTATCATTTGCATATTTTTCATCCCACTGGTTCAACTACCAGGCAGTACTTTCCTTATGATATGAATGTTCAAGGTCCATGATCTGAGGTCAGCAGCATCTGAGCAGTAGAGGAGATGTCATAGGTCTAGATTAATAAAAAAAGATAATTAATAGATATCTTCCTTTTTTTTACGTTGGTGTCAAATTATATGTCTGTTAAAATTCAAAGTCAAATCATTACTAAGAATATGCCCCTTGTGTCAAAACACCTCTCCTTGCCACTCCCTTCTTTCTACCTAGTGCAGACTGTACAAGCAAAAGCAGTTAAGCAAGAGGGGTGTGTGTGTGTGTTGGAGGGTGGGGTGGGGTTCTTGCTTGTCTCTAAAGAAATGGGGTTTTTTTGAGGTAGGCCGATCCTTTTGTTTTTGGTCACTTTCTGCTGCTCCCCAAATCTCTCTCTCCTTCCTCTGCTGCCAAGATGGAAAAATGATTTGGGGCTGGTAACAGAAACACCCCTTTCATGAATCCAGTTTGCAGCCAATCATAGCACGCATCTACTCTAGAAAGGTCAGAGAAGTTTTATCTTCTGTTGAAGTTCCCAGAGCAGCCTTGAGTGCGCTGCTCATTTTAAGAAAGCAGTGGTAGGGTGTCATCCGTAGAGTTTTGAAACAGTGGAGTTCTTCTATGGTTACAGTTGTCTCAGTGAAAACAAAGAGTTCTCCAGTTTGCAGAGCCCCTTTATGGCCAGAAGTGACAGTAAAGCAGGGCTTGATTGCGTGGGAGCCCCACTGTGTCTGCAGAGGGATCCAAAGGCCAGAGCACATAGCTCTGAATATGTAGAACTCGGATCTCTGCAGCAGAAACGTGGCGTGAAGCCAGAAAACATGGCTAGGCCATACTTGCTGTGGAAAATGTATAATTATTTTAAAATCCTCCACCTTTGGAAGAAGATGACGTGAGCCTAGAAGACCAGAGATTATGTTTGCCCTTAGATGGGTACAATGTTTAACACTATCTTTTAAAAAAGATAGGAAATTACATACAAAAGCCCACATTAAATGAATGTCATTTAGGTTGCAAAGTCAAGCACTTGAAAGGTAGACATGCCAGAGTTACTATTGTTCATGCAACCATAGTTCTGCTCCCTGGTGCATCAGTGTTGTACATTAAACAAGGTCCTGTGGCCCTTGGAAAGCATTAAAGCAATGGTCCTGTGGAAACTTGTACTTAAAGAGTATATCATACCGCATACAGAATCAAAGGGAACTGGGGGAGCTCCTGACCTGTGGGGTGTCCTTAGCGAGGAGGATGGCTGGTGGGTCTGGAAACTAGTTGGAGAATGGTGGGAGGAAGGGCAGCTTGACTCTCCTTCCTGCTCTCTTTCACTGCCTCCAGCTTGCTGTCTTTGGACCAGTGTTCTAAGTACTGTGTACCTAATGGGTGGTTCTTTCCCTGTGCTTACACGTTGTCGATTTGAATACTTTCTCTGGAGCACTTCAAATAGACAACAATAAAGCCCCTGTGTTTTCTTCAGAGAGGCTTTGTCCTTACCTTTTCTGCTGCCCCTTAGTAGAACAACTTAATATTATGACGGGTCAGTTTAATTTATAACAGAAGGATGCCAGGTACTTGCAACCAAAATATCTACTCATCATTGTTAATGGGCAGTTAATAGCCTGAAATGTGACTTTAATGTCAAATGTGTATTGTTCACAAGAAAAATATGCAGTTTTCACCCTGGTTCTAAGAGTCAGGCTGGGTTCTTTACTGGTCATGATGCAGGAGAGGAATCTTAGACTTATCCCTGTATAATCCGTTGCCTTCAAATTATGCATTCAGTGACATCTGTGCAATTGCACCGCACAATGTGTTTGCACAGCTGTAATTCATTGTAACTTAGTAAACTTTTTTTTTTAAAGGAACAGAATCCATGTCTTTAGGTATGTTAGCTGTGCTGTGCAAAGAGAAGTAAAAAGGTAGTAAAAACACCTTACTTAGTGTGTCTAAAAAAAAGTCTGACTAATTATATATGCAAGGAACAGATCTTCTGAGTAAGTTTTAGTGCAATTCTACTGTGAAGAATGGTTCTACCAGTTTTTTCTCTCTCTACTCAACCTGATTCTCTTTTAGACCTGAAAATTGCTCTTTGCTTTCATTTAGAGCGGGGGAAGTCCTTTACATGAATGTTGTTCATTTTGATACTGGTCTCATCGTTTTTTACCTTTATTCAAAGGTGTGGGTGGATATGCTCGATTGGGGCTCAGGAGTTGTTGCGGGTATTTTCAGGGTCACCTAGGTGCTTAAAATGGACTGTAGCGATTTGATGAATCTTACATCTATCTTCAGTTCATGCTAGCTGGCATAACTACAATGCAGGTAGTTACTCTCTGAGACAGTTTAATTTCTGTTTTACAATACTTTAAAAGTGCTCTAGATATGAGGTGCGCAGGATATTTTAAACATTAATAAACGAAACCTACCAATGATCCTATAACATGGGCATTCTCTCCACTTTAGACAAGTAATGGAGGCACAAAACACTGGGCATGTCTACACAGGGATAAAAAACCTAAAGATAAAATGTCTACACAGCAATTTTTAGCCCTGCTGACCCGGGCTGCAGCTATGCTGAGGGGCTATTATCCCCATGTAGATATACCCACTATGGTCACCTAAGAAGTCTGGGTTCTAACACTGATGCTGCTACGAATCTCATAGTGGTGTGCTTTAGCCGTAGACCGTCCTTCTGATGCTTGCTGTAAGATACAGATAATCAATTACTACCACGTCACTAAATATTCAGCTTTGACTGTCAGTAATGAGAAAGATCAGATTGCTTTTTGTTTCTAGTTACTGGTTTTATCAGTAGGTTGCTGTATCTGGAACTATCAGACACAGAGAAATATCCTAGTGACTTCTTATAGCAGCAGCCAAAGTTCACAATTTGTACTGGAGCTCTATTGTACTAGGCATGTCACAAACAGACTCATGGGCAATTTCGTTCTCTAACCAAATTGGCAAAACTTTTTGCCCTTCTGGAAGCATTTTCTAAAATCTTTTAAACCTTGTTTTTGAGTAATGTCTCAGTGTAGGTGAAGGGGATTTCTGGTTCAAATAAAACTCAGGAGACATCTAAAAATCCAGAAAATGTAATAGCTTCTCTGGGCGGGGTGTGGGAAGTATTGTCAAGTCAACAGAGTGAACAAGATGGTATTTGGACACTACTCTCAGAAGGAATCTTGTGAGAGTCTGTGATACCCGGTTTTTATAAGGCTTAGAACAGTGGTCCCCAACGCGGTGCCCGTGGGCACCATGGCGCCTGCCGGGGCATTTATGTGTGCCCGCCGTCAGGGCTGGCGCCAAGGAACGAAGAGGAAAGGAGCGCATCCACCAGAGAACCTGCCACTGAAATGCCGCCGCGGAGTGCTTCCGGTGGAGAAGCTGCCGCCAAGGAGTATGGCCACCGCAGAAGCGTCACCGCCGAGAAGCATCGCTGCCCACCACACTCTGATGAAGGCATGAATGTGCTCTTGGCCACAGAAAGGTTGGGGACCACTGGCTTAGAAGATGCATCCAGTTTTTGGTTTCATTAGATCAGCCTGTTTCGGAGACATTTTGGAATGGTTGTTTTCTTGCATTTCTGTTTGCTAGTCTTCGGTGATATTGACTTGAAAGCCATCTTAGGGGGGGAAACAGTCATTCTGTGAAGTGCCAGTAACAGCAGCTACTTTCAAGATTGTTCTGCTTTGGAAGATCTGCAAGGCAGCCATACAGAGTGTATTGCGTACTTAATTAGACATTGTTCTGAGCAGAAGCCTAGCTTTCTCCCTGTTGCCTGTGTGTGGAAAGGGTTGTTCATGAGTAGTTAACCCGTGTGCTATAAAATTTATATCCTTCCCCTTTTCTTAAATATATATCTTCAAAAACGGCAGCTGATATCCCACATCCAGCTTCTTTTTAAAAGCAGGAACACAATACAGTAAATGCCTTTTTATCTGGCATATTGGGGGAATGGGGGTTGACAGTAAGTGGAAAAATGCCAGTTAACTAAGAGGGAGGGAGTTTGGGTGCAGGAGGGGGTGCCGGGCTGAGGGTTGTGTCACGGGAGGGAGGTAGAGCACGGGGTGCGGGAGGGAGCTCAGGGCAGCGGGTTGGGGCATGGGAGGAGGTGCCGGATCCAGGGGGGTGCTCACCTCGGGCGGCAACCTGTGCCAGCTGCTCCTAGGCGGAGGCACGGCTAGGCGGTTCTGCGCGCTGCCCCCGCCCCGAGTGCTAGCTCTGCAGCTCACATTGGCTGGGAACCGTGGCCAATGGGAGCTGTGGAGGCAGTGCCTGTGGGCGGAAGCAGCGCACAGAGCCGCCTGCTGCGTCTCCACCTAGGAGCAGCTGAGACGGGGAGCCGCCCAAGGTGAATACCCCCTGGATCCGGCACCCCACCGCACACCAACCCGCTGCCAGCCTCATGCTAACCGGGCTATAAACCGGACTTTCAATGAAGATCCGAAATGCCGGTTTATAGAGCTTCCAGTTGGTGACGTGCCAGATAAAACAGTTTTTACTGTATATTGGGAAGTTGCTGGAAGAAGGGAAGCAGAGAGGTTGGAAGATTAGCCAGTCAAGGCTTTGGAGAAAATTAGGACCTGGTCTACGCTTAAGTTTTGCCGGCATATCTATGTCTGTTTGGAATGTGAAAAAAATTCACAGCCTTGACTGTCATAGCTATGCTGGCAAAAGCCCAAGTGTAGCTGAAGTTTAGCCAGAATAGTTTAGCCTCCCTCCCTCCCTCCCTACTATTGAAGGAACTGGTATGAGCTGTACTGGCAAAATAATTTTTTTGCCAGAATAAGCTGCATCTACACTAGGAGACTTTGCCGGCATAAAGCTGTTGGCAAACTCTTTCCTACTGTTGTTCACAACCTCACTCTCGCAGATGTTCTTTTCAGGGACAGGGATGGAGTGCATGAACTCCAGGCATCATATGGTCATTCTATTCACTGTCTTAACAGGTATGATCCTTCAGTCAATATTTCTCTGTGCAAATAAAGTTTTGTAGCATTTCAGTGGAATGCGTTGTGCATCTAAGATTTTATGAACTTCTCTCTCCCTCCATAAACAACAACAAAACATGGCTGAAAAGAAACAGCCTGAAAGACAAGGGAAATTGAGAACTGGGAAAGGCAAAAGCAAGGCTGTAATTGCATGTTGCCAAACTTAATACAACCAGTGATCTAAGACTGTATCTCAAATGATACAAGCATGCTTGATGATTCATTTAATATGTCAAGGCTTACCACCTTGTATCTCAGTACTTGGCCATAGCTGAACTGGAATATTGGACCTGATCCTGGGTTGTGCTACAGATGCTTTTTCCACACTGAGCACAAGGCAGCCCTAAAGCTGGGGAGATCCTCTCATGGCCAGCTGCCCCAACATAGGGAAATCCTTTGGATTGTCTTCTAGTCATGCCGCATAAATTGTGTGTGCCCATGCACGCTCTGGTGTAAGGGGGAATGACTGGAAGAAACCAGACATGACTGGAGCTTCCTTGTACCCTGGCCATTCCCAACTACTGTATCCACCTGTTGCTGGCTTTGGCGTCTGGTGCAAATTAGAACAGTCTCTTGACTGTTGTAGCTCACATTAGGGAACTAGACCTGCATATACTTGGTGAAGGATTGGGGAAGTGCAGTGCTGGTTTAAGTGACCTTTGTCTACACAACTTCCCACCCTTCGCCACCTTGAGTTGCTCTTTGGATTTCTCAGCCACATACAAAGATGTGGGCCACTGGCTGCAGACATTCATTTAGCTTCTATTCTGTCAGATCCTGCAAGTTGCTAGGCACCTTCAACCCCTATTAATTTGAATGGGAGTAGAGGGTGTTGTGCATATTTCAGGATTGAGCTCATGTTGCTGAAGTTGAAGGCCAGTGTTTATCAACTTTTCCATTTAATTTTTTCATACTGTTCTTGGGAATTTTCAAGCCTCTTCAGAATGCCGGATTGACTGACTGTATGCGGTTACATTTTCATTTTGTTCTTCCTGGTTTGCTTTAGGTGATATCTGAGGTATTATTTACATACAGCTGCTTCCTGCTTTTAAAGAGATTATTTTAAGTGACTGACTCTGAAAATATATGAAAACACATCCTCAACTTGGAGATGTAGACTTAAATCATTTAAGTCTAGAAATAAATGCTTTTCTGTTCATGAGCAACATATAAACTTGAGCAGACTTGAGAACTTCCAGCGATATTTGTTTACACAATACCCAAAGCCCTGTTACCCTGCTAGACTTTTTTGCAGTGTATACTTCTGCTTATGACTTCAGTTTGTCATCACAAATGCAGCATTGTGAGCTCTCTAGAAGGAAAGGGAGAACGTTGGATACATAGTAAAAGTGTGACTGTAAGCCCCTTGGCTTTGGGGCCTGTCTTTGTTCTGTGTCTGTCTGTACAGCACCTGGCACAGTGGGGTTCTGGGCCATGACTAGAGCTCCTAGGTGCTACAGTAATACAAATAATAATATCTGACACACTTTACTGGAAACCCTTCCATCCTGGAAGTCTTTATGGCAACTTAACAGCTGCTAGCTTAAAAGTATTTTAGGTTGCATGCCTTGACGAACTGTCTTTATTCTGCTTTGCTAAATGGATTTTTGTGTGCAGAACATTAGTGGTAAACCTGTATCCACAACTTTAAGGTGGGTTAAGGCGGGAAGGAATTAACTTTATAGCCATGGAGCTGACGGAACTGAGTAGAACATTTGGAAGGCAATATTTATAGCTCGTAAATGGTGATGCAGCATATCACATAGGTGGCCTGGCTCATACTTGACCTCTGAGGCCGCAATAGGGTAAAAATTCTTTACGACCTAAGAGGGAGTTCCACTAAACTTGTGCCAAGGAGCTAAGACCTCTGTCCCCTGGAGGAAGAACCTTCTCAAATGATATCTTCAGGGAAGCAGAATTGAAAGTAAGTTGCTTTCCCTTCCAAGGTGGGCTCCTGAGACAGTCTTTCCCACCTGTGTATAGTGGGAGTGAGTGGGAGGGGTGATCGTGGGGCTTAACATGGAACGGGAGCTGGAAGATATCAGATAAGCACCAGCAAGCCCATACTTCACTGCCACAGCACACAGGAACTCGGATTTCATCTCTGCTTATAGCAACGTTATCAAGTCTGCACATGAAACATCTTGGAAGGGGAAGGGTAGATGGTTCTGCTGGAAAGTCATAAAAGTTTACAAAATCCAAAGAACTAATCAATGGTCCGTAAGCATAAATTTGATTGAGTAATACCAATGGAAGAGAGAGAAACATTTATTCTAGCTGAGGGGTATTCTTTCCCAAAGAACGGATGGACAGAAAAGTAAATCTCAGAAAAAAAAATACATGACCTACCTAGTTTCTGTGAACAATACTAACAGTGCAAGGAGTTTAAAGAGACGCTTCTCATGAAGAAAAGAGAGTTCCCAAGCTCTGCTCAAGATCTCTTTGGTCTCATCTTTAGGCCAGTTGTACACTTCAAACTTTTTTGCCAATGTAACTATGTTGGTCAGGGTGTCATAAGGTCTGATTTCGAGACACAACTGTACTGGCAAAAACCCTTGCATACACCTGGTTATAGTGGCAAAACTACACTTTTTTTGCAAACTTACTTTGGGTTGAGGGGCTGAAATAAACTGTGTTTTTGCCAGGATCATTTTGCTAGTATAGCCTGTCCACATGACAAGCACTTTGTTGGTATAGTATTTTGGTATATCTAAATTGGCAAAGCCTTTCAAGCATAGATCTGGTCTTAGTGGAAAGTGTCCCTATGGATTTTATTTACTTCTGCCCTGATCAATGGCAATGAACACAATGACTACATGGACCTAAGCACACAGATCAAACCATTTGGCAGTTTCTGACCCCTTCCAATGAGTTAGGTTCTTACGGTATACTCTCTGTATGAAAGATGCACATTCATGCTCATCTTACTCCAATTGTGATGAGAAACAGTACAAGGCATGTAATAAGAGCAACCTTTCATTTTGTACCTGTGACTCTGCCAGATTCCACAGCGTCCCGATCCTGGGGAAGATTTGACAGCAAGATTGAGAGTTGGAAAATTCCATCAGGATTTTTAGCCTTCTAGAACCAGAAGAAACAGAGCTTCATGATTATCAGCTTACTTCCTAAGGGGGGAACAATTTGGCAAACTGGGATTATCGCACAATCATATTTCTTTGCAAGTTAGACTACGCATTTTAATAAACTGTTGGATTTTTTTCATAATAGGAGGAATGCTGCTTTTTAAAAAGAAAACCAGAACCCGTGACCTGTATCTCCAGGGTTTTAGAGAAGTGGAAACTAGAGAATTAAAAAAAAAAAAGCTGCTTAGACATTATATCTCCTCTTCTGTCTTCAACAATAGCACATACATGTTCTGTTTATATTGGCATAGACTGAAACTGTGGTAAATGTCCTGTGCTTTATTTGTTGGTCTCAGTAGTACTAGGAGCTGATTTTCTTACACACATTACTTATGGAAAATCCATTCTTGGTTTGCAGCGTTGGGGTAATTGACTTTTGGTGTTTAGAGCTATCTTGTGAAAGAGTAATTATATTTTGACTATAGAACTGTATTCCAAATATATAAAATTTATAATCTAGCATGAATACATTTAATTCTAGACTGAAATGTAGAAGGAATATCTCAAATGCTATGAGTATACATTAAATCTTGTATTTCAGTAGCTGTTGGAGTTTTAAAGAACATGTAATGATCTGAATTTTAGAATATTTTTGAAAGTATCAGCTTAAAAACTGCTTTAATATCTAGGATTAATGAGGTTAACACTGTGGAAAACTATTGCCCAGATCCTTTGCATTTGTGTTTCTTGATAAATGTATTAATGTCAATTGACTTTTGACCGGGAGAGCAGCTAGTTGTTTACTGATAACTGTTTATGTTGCTTGGAGAGGCTTAAGAGCTTGAATTCCTGGGGAGCTTGTCCAGAAGGTGACAGTGTGCATGGCCATACATCTGGAACATTGTGTAATAGCAGGAGTTGTTAGGCGTGGAAAAAAGGTTTGGAGACGTAAATAGAAAAGATTGCAGCATGGAGGCACATTTACTTTATATCATGAGGCATTTGACTTTTTCCATTAATGTACCCCAAAGTTAGAAGCTGCTTTTTCTAGTCTATTGTGGGTTTTTTTTTTCCTTTGTTTTTTACCTGTGAACCACACTCTCTGGCTAGATGAAGCTAGCAACCTTTCCTTATCAACTTGCTTTTAACAAGTTGGTAGGGAAAGGTTGCTAGCTTCATCTAGCCAGAGAGTGTGGTTCACAGGTCCATTTCAAGTAGTCTTGTTAGTAGGTGGAGACTCTATCTCCACCAGAAGAAGTCTATTTTAATTCATTTGGACTGCTTCCTTTTAGAGATTTGTTGCTGTGGGTTGTCTTCCACACCACACTTCTGTATACTGTCAGTGAAGGGAAACTTTATTAAGCAACTGTTCTCTGAAGTGCAGTACTGTATGCTGGAATTGCAATAACTGGATGAAGCAGAATACTGTGCTTCCGAGCATTGAGGCCTGGTGCTGGGCTACCTCCAGCTGTTGCCTTGTCTGATCTCATGAGCAAAGCAGGGTCCAACCTGGCCAGTTTTCGGCTGATGGGAATTTCCCCTCCTCCACCCACAAAAGGTAGCAAAACCAAGGTACTTCAGGAAATGGTGTTGGTAGTTCAGTAGATCATAATCTCTGAGGCCAAACAGATTTTCTAGCATGATTGATGCTAGGCAGGTCTCTTTTGTGAGACAAAATAAAAGTCTTGACTACTTGTGGTACAAGTATGCGTTTCAGATGGCTCTGAGGAAGAACAGTGCTTTGTAGATAAGCCACGCACTATTAATGGTCTGGTAGAACAGTATTATAATCTTCTCTCATAAGCAGTCTCTTCCCCTGTTTCATCCTCATGGGTCACCATAATATGCAAGTGATCTGATCCTAAAATGCATGGGAAGGCAGCTGGAGTGGCAGTGGAAAGAAATCTCATGCTGAGTCTGACTGGTTCTGATAGGGAAATTTTGAAGTTCTATGCCATGGCAGTACCAGAGTGGAAGGAGGACTTCTTCACTTCAGCTGTAGCAAATGCAAAAGTGTGGATCAGCTAAACTGTTCCAGAGATGGTCGCTAGCCTTGTTAATCCAGGTTGTCTCCACTTGGTAACAGCCAAGTATTCAACATTAGCGGAAGTGTTTGAGTTGCTTCACATGTAAGAATACTTTGATCCCGAGTGAATTGTGTGTCTTTGTGGTAGCAGAATCCTATTGAGGGAGGGGAAAAACAGCAGGTGATGCTCACTGTGATCCTGGAAAGTGCCTTATATTTTTTGGCTGGTGCTGAGCCTGATATTGAAGGGGATTTTTGTTATCCGTCTGAGGGCAATGAGTAACTATTGCTTAAGAGGATGATGATCATCTTCTAATCAAGAAGCCATCTCTTTGTTAACATCTCTTTACTCTCTTGAATCTCCTTTTTGGAGGGAAGGTTATCAAGGGTTTGTAGTGAGGCAGCTTTAGTTGTACATCAAGTCTTGGGTTTGTGACCCATTCAGTCTGGTTTTAAACTTGTCTGTGATATTGAGCTTCTTGGTATTGGGTGATCAAGCTGCTATGTTGATTCTCTCTTGCTCTGTGCTTGTCAGGTCACTGAGATAGTAGACAGATTCTACTGCATTGCCTCCATGTCCAGGTAACGCCCAGCTCTGTCTCCATTTTATCAGATTCTGCAGTTGAATGCCTTAGGGGGAGGCCCTGATCCTGCATTGTGGTCTGGGGGGGTGCATTAGTGGGAATCTCTCATCAGCTTCCCTAGTGTGGACACAGCTCTAGTTCTTGGGCCAATGGGCATGAGATGAATTTTTTAAATGTGTATATAATGATATTGTGCACCGGAGTTCTGTTTGAATTCTGTGTTCTCATAAGGCAGCCCAGACTGGCTGATGTCTCCTTCCAGCTGGTGGAGTTAGGAAAATGACTTTTGCTGCTGTAAAGGATTTGCTCTCTGTCAGTCTCTCAGCGGCGAAATAAAACTTCTGCTAACTGCTCTGAGGCCTAGGCTATTTCCTTTCTCTTTCAGATTCTAAAAATCTCTTCTTCCAAAATATCTAAAGTATTTACATTATAGACTGATTCTCTGCCAGAGACTGTCTTTGAGTTACAAGAGTACAAAACAAGTGAAGGTCATTATTTTGTGACCAAATGAGGCTTTCACAGAAATCTAAAGACTTCAGTATCTTGGACATAAGCCACTGGAAATAGAAATATGAGTGGAACCTTAATTATAAAATAGAGAACATTTACATGGTGATAGTCAAGTGAAATAAAACTGCCTGCTTACCTTGGATGCAGAAGTCCAAGGTTAAAATTGATTGATTTTTATCCACAGGCTAAATATAGTACAAGTTTTCCTATTGTCTTGCCACTGTGCCTCATCCTTGACCTTGAGTGTTCAGTCATAAGTAGGCAATTCATTCTTCATGACCACCTAATCCTCAGAATCTGAGGCAGCTTTTACTCATTAACACCTGCTTCCTGGGTACTGGGCGGAGAGCCCAGCTTGTTTCACGTAAGGTATCCTATCCATTAGACTCAAAGCTGCATGTGTACACAGCTAAAGCCCTGATGATAGGGACTGTGACACTTAGCAGTGCTTGCCATACAGTGAAATACCATCACCAGGAGCCATCTGCCTCCTGGCTGGGTGGAAGGTGGCTTGGGGGGTTCTTCCTACTACTGTTTCTGCCTCCTGCTAAGCAGGTGAAGGAGGCTCCCAGCTCCTGCTGTTGGCACACTTCTTTCTGAGGCTCTCCTTCTCCCTTTGTGGTGGTGCTGCTGCTGCAATCTGGAAAACAGGTGGAGAGAGAGACGGGAAGGAGAGGAAATTTTGATGGATTGGGTGGGAAGCTATAGCAAAAAACCAAACCAAAACACCTGGGAAGCTAATGTGTTCTTGTTGCAGTTTTAGTTAAAAACAAAATGTAGTTCATTTCTCATGTCACCAGTCTCAGTTTGTAGGAAATTGGGCAGACGGGTACGCTACACTAGTGCACTCAAAGCGGGTCTCTACAAAAAAAACACCTGGTAATCCCTGGGTTAAATCTGTCAGTCAACTAGAATACCATCAGATGTTCCTGACTGTCACCATATTTATTTTAAAGTACCAAAAAGAGACATTTTAATCAGGTACTTTTAAAAAGAAATATAGACCTAGTTATTATGGTTCACCTAAGTGTTTTACCATCCTGACAAGAACAAAATAATTATGTCCAGCAGGGGGTGACAAAAAACAATTCCCATCAGAATAGGGAAACCAGTTTATGTGCCTGACATGTCAAAATAAGCGCTGAACCCATTTTCACCCATCAAATATTCCTTTACTCAAAAGCCTGGACTTCCCTCTCCCTCGCAATATTTAACTTAATTTTTGTTATAATCTTAACCTATGTTCAAACAACTTTCATTGTGGCTCATGGGAAGCCCTGAAGGCAGTCCTTGGAATAGGTTCCTGACATGCCACTTAAAGCATTTCCCTACATTGGCTGCGCTGATCATACTGACATATACTTTGTGGCAACCTAGTTAGCAGGTCCCATACAGAGTTTTAGAAATGTGGCATTTCTTAGTCACATTAAAGGAGCTGAAATCTTTGTGACACCTGCACCAGAGCCCGTATTTCTGACAGAAATACGCATGTAGACAAACCCCCACCAACAACCCAATTTAAGAAGCCGACTACAGGACTTCGTATTCCATGTAGCAACAGATGAGTGCATGGGATTTTACAGGCAGATATAGTGATGATGTCCTGGCCCTGTGGAACTTGCAGCCTAAACTTGGGCACAAAGGACAGAAAACCACGGAATAATAAGAGGGTGGAAAAGATGCTGGTATACAAAATGAGGCTGCAGCTTGTCAAAGTGGGAGGTAAAATCTGCTGCTTGCAAACTGTTTTTTTTAAATTCTAATATAGAGCTACACTGCTTTTTGATGCTATCAGAATTTATATAGAAAGGGAAATGCATTATTACATGCTCTGGTTTTATCTCTTTGTAAATTTTAGATTCACCTGTATTTTTAGTCATGGATTAGTGTTGACAGGCTTTGAAGAAGTGAGTTTTTCAGAAGGGATGTGAATCAGAGGAGGATGGTGATTTGATGCAGAAATGGAGGGAGACTGTACCAAGTAAAAGGGGTAAAAAGTGATGTGTGGAAGAAAACTAAGGCAGCAGCTCGATGGGAAGCTTGTCCAGAGTATTTTACCTATTGACTCCTTAGTCCTTGGTCTCTTGTCTAGTGTTTCTTCTGCAACAGAGGATGACCTTATTAACACCCAGAGAGTTTTTGAATGGGAGTAAATGGGGCCTCCTTTCTCCTTTTCATGGATTCCTTAGTCTCCATATTATAGTAATCTGATAACCGATAAAAAAGAAATGTGCATTGTGTGAAAAATTGGATTGTGGAAATCACTGCCATAGGAAGTGTACCAAGAACGTAGCAAAGTTCAAAAAAGGTTTGAACATTTATAGGGATATCAAGAATATCCAGAGTTGTCATTATTAGTATCCCTTCCAAAAAAAATTGTCATTAAACCTCCTGCTTTCAGGCTTACCCTAGCAGTTAGAGATTGCTTCTGTCCACAGTGCGACG
The DNA here is from genome assembly GCA_037349315.1 of Chelydra serpentina. NCBI lineage: Eukaryota > Metazoa > Chordata > Testudines > Chelydridae > Chelydra > Chelydra serpentina. Next base: position 40,001,560 of record JBAIAC010000028.1, on the reverse strand, counting down.
GGATGAGCCTCCCAACCCAGGCAGACAGGCTTGTTTTAGTGGGGCTTGTGCTAGCAAGCTGAAAATAACTGTGTGGACATTGTGGCATTGGCAGAGGCTCTGGCTAGCCACACAGGCTCAGACCGAGGGGTTGGGGTGGGCTTGAGCTTGGGTGGCTCTCCTGAGCCTCCCCTGGTGCCACAAAATCTGCACAGCTATTCTTAGCACGCTAACTTGAGCCTTGCTAGCATGAGTCTTTCTATCCAGGCTGGGAGTCTTGCTCACAGCTGCAGTGTAGACATACCCTTAGAGACCAGGATGAGACCTCTTGTGGGGGGCAGGTTTTGCACCTTCCTCTGAAGCACCTGTTGCTGGCCACTATCAGAGCCAGGATGCTGGAACTAGATGTTATAGTCCCTGCTCCAAAGAGTTTACAATCTATCTTTGTCCTGTGTTTGTACAGCTCCTAGCAGCGTGGGGACCTGGTCCATGACTAGGGCTACTAGGCTTTATGGTAATAAATAATAATAGACAGGCTTTGGGTGTGAACCACTATGGCAATTTCTATGTTCACCAAAGAGAGACTTTGCCTCATGACCACATCTAAATGCTTTCTGTAAGACTGCCACACCTACGCATGCGAGCACCCAAATGGCCTCCAGCATGTGGGAGGCCACAGACAGTGCAGTTGTTGGTCACCACAGCACTGTCTCTTGAAGCCCTGCTGTAGTATTGCATGGCTGGCTAGGAGAAAAGTCTCCAGTCACTTTTCCACAAGCACCCAGTGCTTCAGATTTGGTTGACTGACAAGAAAACATGGCTGTCCCAGTGTTTGGACTGTGGTCTTATTCTGATTTATGGAAATGTTGTTGGGATTATCTGAAGATATCCTCCTTATTCTGTTTTGGGTGATTGTACGGACTTTCTACTTTGGGGTTTTTTTAGTTTGTTTGTGACTTGGTTGTGTGTTTAGTTTTATTCTCAAGTGCAATATAAAATGTCACTCTTGCACCCCGTTTAAAGACTGAGAACTAAGACTAAATAACTATCTCAAATACAAGTATACATTGTAATGCTGTGGTCTACCTCATGTGAAATCTAAATGTGATAATTCAAAGTAGCACTAGTCTAGTCTGCAGCTGCCTGCTGTCTGAGACTGGAGATGGTGATTTTGGTTCCTGGTTCCCTTTGAAGTTAGTAAAGAATAGCCTGATTAGGCTAGAAACATACACATTTGGGCAATGCATCCTACCTGCATCAGATGTGCTTTGCTCCATATATTGGCATGATCTTGTTTAAGTTCACTGCAGTGGTAGACTGTCCTGTAGGCAGTGACCCAGTGCCCTTTTTATTTTCCAAGATATTGATGATAGCACTTCTACTTGCCCTGGACGTCTAGACTTTCCCCAGCCTGTTGCATGACTATACAGTTGGAAATTCACATAGTGCCAACACTTCCTTTCGCTTTAGGGGAGGTTTTGTGGGAAAACTCAGAGGTTAATTTTCCTGCCTGCCTGGCTCCTTCCTGTCTGTTGCTTATAGGAGCAGAAGATCAGGCCCTTGCCTTTACTGCACAAGATAAACTGTAACTAGTAGGTGAACAGAAGTTAAGCGTAACTTTCTGATAACGATGTATTAATGCATAGCATAACCACAGAACTTTACCAATGCTAGCAGGGGGAATGTGGATGAATGATCTGCTTTTGGGGGAATGAGGAGGGCTAGTCTTTGACCATAAGTAAAACAACTTTATTTACAATCTTTCCTTTCCTTTCTTTTTTTATAGAACTATAGAGCAGACCCAGAAGAACTGTTCACAAAATTAGAACGCATTGGAAAAGGCTCATTTGGTGAAGTCTTTAAAGGAATTGATAATCGAACGCAGCAAGTGGTTGCTATAAAAATCATAGACCTTGAGGAAGCGGAAGATGAAATAGAGGACATACAGCAAGAGATAACTGTTTTAAGTCAGTGTGATAGTCCTTATGTAACAAAATACTATGGATCATATTTAAAGGTAATGTATACCGTTGCTCCAAGTTCACTGGGAAAGTCTTATCCTGTTTTTTTAATTGTTTTGAAAGCAGCAAATTTAAGAAAATTCAAAGTTAAAGGAGCACTGTCCTGTCAACTTGAATTTTTTTGGAAAAAAGACTAATACATTTTCTGGCAGTGGATAGAGTTACCGTATCAGTATTATGCTGTGGGTCTTTTTTCAGTGCTTTTATTCAGGTTTTCTGACCGTGCTGCCAGTGTTTTTTGAAGGGTCTTTTGGAATGTCCCAGAGCCACAGTTTAAAAAAAAAAAGTGTGCTGGGGCTTGCCCCCTCCCAACAACTTTGGGTTGTCTACAGGTGTCTTCCCTTTCATTGACCTTGGCAGACAGCACCACAACATTGAAACCTGTGGTCCTCCCCACTTTCTCTGTATCTCCCAGCAAGCGATGCTCCTGCCTGCCGCGGCGCCCCCCCCTCGGTATACTTGTCTCTCTGCATGGCTGCTCTTGCTGCAGGAGTTGGCTTTGAGATAGAAGATCTCTACTGTCTCACCCAGGCCAGGATTCTGGCTCCTGTGAGGGGAGCTGGGCAGAGAATCTCTCCTGCTTCTACTGTTGCACTTGGCCTCTGGTATTATTTGCCCCATATATAGGACTCGCATTCCATGGCCCTGTAGGGGCTCTCTCAGATGTGTTCCTTCTCTCCCCAAGCCATTTGCTCATTTGGGCTGGTGCTCAGGAAGAAAAGATGCCCTCATAGGCAAAATGTTGATGCTACAGAAGCTCGGCTGTTACAGCTAAATACTAATCAAGGTTTTAGGAAGATTGTGTACATGAGTAGTGCGTGGGTGCTGTTTTCAGCTAGTGCGTGAGACAGGAAGTGACCATTAGCAAAACAACAGAACTGCCTATACACAAAGTGCTGTCAAATGCACAAAATAAACAAACTAGAGGAAAGTTAGGGAAATCTCTTTTCTGCTTACTTTTCAGTTTTACTAAATGTTACTTAGTGACCTGTAATAGGTACAAAAGTTTTAGACAGAAGTGGGATTTATTTTGTTTGTTTTTAATGTTACCAAGGTCCTTTTTAAGACCGAAGCCATTGGCAGCATTCTAAAGAAGCGCTCTTTTTAGTAAAGCCAGCAGGTTAGCTCAGACTCTATGTTTAGGGCATTCTTGAAATTCAGATTGTTCCAAAGACAGTAACTGGTTTCTTCGAGATGTTGCATTATTGCATAAGTTCTGTCTCTCTAAGAGCGTTGATATAGGAGTAGGTTATTTGGAGAACTAGTTCTTATGTAGTGTTCAGGTTTTTTTCTTTTGGCTTAAATTGCGAAAACATCCTAATCTAATTTATCTACTAAATGCCTGTGGCTTTTAAAAATTGTGTACTCCAAGGAGCTGATGCTTGGTTTGACCCAAAGATAAAGCCATGGAGGCTTTGTTGTTTCCGTGGCTGTTCCCTATTCCATGGGCTTGCTTCCTCGATCAGAAGTGGAGACACAACGTCAGTGATGGTTGTCTTCAGCTGCCTTGTTCTACCTTGTTCTTAAAGGGTGTAATTACTGGTGTATGGCAATAAGGCTCCGAGGAGAAGCTGAACTTGCCTACTCATGCTCTCTTGTCTTAGCAGCATCAGGTTCTTCCCCAACTGGCTGTGAATCCAGCTGGGAAAGCCCCCATTAGAGCAGTTTTATGGGTATTGCTGTAGCAATCTGTCCCCAATTCCTTATTTCCCCATGCTTACCTATGTCCTAAGTGTCCTCCAGCCGTGAATCTGTCCAACTTAGTCTTCTGAGTTTTAGGCACCCAGAAGGCCAGAAGTTTGCCTGAAGACCAAACGGATAAAGATAAGTGTGTTGGTAAAAATCCTCTACTTTTGAGTCCTTTGTCAGATTTCTCCATGGTGCATAGTTTTCACAAACTCTAAAAATAGAAATAATTTACTTACCAAAAACAAAGTTAGATTTGTAAGCCATTAACGTACAAAGAGTTTGGAGAGATGTATCTTTTTGTACTAATGCAATTTTTTTTAAAAAAAATTAGGTATTGGGGAAAAAACCATACCCCAGATCTGGGAAAGCTAAATATGATTTATACTTCTATATTCATGAGCTTTTTTTTTTTTTAAATGTAAACACACCCATCACTGTTGAAGTAGCCTTGAAGGGTCTAACTCAAACTTGTCCTACGCATTGTTACTCAAGTCTTTCACACTTTTTAGTATCTTCCTCTTTTCACACAGTAGTGTAAAGGGGGAGGGAAGGGAGAGGGGGGGGGGGGGGAAATCTTCCCTCAATGCTCTAGCAGTTGTTAGCTAAGCAAGGCCCTGTCATAAAATTAAGCGAGGCCTCGGTCATAACTTCTTCCCTAATCTCCTAGCAATAAAATCTTCTGGCCTTGCTCAAAATCTGCTTATCTGGCACAAATATTCTTGCATCGTCTTTTCTGTCCCCCTGCTTAAATTGAGTAACTATGGAGACCAGTTTTAACAGGTTAGCCTGGTTATGAGGTAGTGGTGCTTTATTTGTCTGCCTAAACACTATAAATGCTGAGGCCTGTCACTAATAAAGTTGCCACACTCCTCCACAGTGGCTAGCTGCGAAGGGGGTTGTGTGCCCTTTGATCAAAGCTTTTCGGACTCAGTGTGTTTCTTACATGGCTTCTGACAGCTTGTGAGCTACAGTCCAACTCCGCATCACCCGGTGTTGGGACGGTGAGTAAGGACAAGATGATTTTTACCTAACACAGTTGTAAACTTTTGGCTGGAATTAGCTTAATATTTTTATTCCAAAAATTCCTGGCAAATACAGAACTACTGTTGCGGCAATATTTTCCTTTCCAGCGTGAGTGCCTTCAATTTTCCATTACTATAATGACTCAGTACATTCTGACATCTTTAAAGATTGATCCTAGCCTTATAGCTGCTTTTCAGACTTCCTAAATTCTCTTCAGGAAAACATAAACTTCTCTATATTGTCTGGAGGGTTTTTTGTAGTTTGGTTACTGACTAGCTCTTCTTGAGAAATTCCTTTTAAGAAAGGGGTCAACAAAGATTTTCCTCATCCAGTTTGACTAGCATGATCAGTGGCTTCAGGGGCTGACTATTCCTGCAGTTAGATGAGTAAATACGTCGTCCACAGATGTGTGAGAGAGAGAGAGACTGTTACCTTAAAGGGACTCTGTTAATACAATTTTTATTTAAAATTAACACATTTCAGAAGAACTCTGATAGGACCCCTTAAATGATGTTTTGGTTTAGAAAAAAAAATTGAGGGTTTTGTTACTCCCCAACTACTACTAATTACAGGGATCTTTTCAGCGGGAGAAAGAAAGTTACTGACTACCCAAGGAAGCAGTGGCATAGTGTGGGCACAGTGTTGCCAAATGGAGTAAACATTTTTTGCTACTTTTTAGTTTTAGTAATTACAGGTGTTTTTTAGAAGGAAATGGTAGTCTAATACTGATATCTTTTTAAATATCTGCCACAGATCATTGTCTTATACCAACAATGGCTGTTGTGCCAGAAAAACCTTAGTGAGATTGTGCTTTTCTGATGCTTTAGATAGCTGTGCCGGGAAACTGAGACCTAGTAAAATGCTTGTGGTTGTAAACTAAAAAGGATTTTTTATGTAAACAAACCTTAAAGCAATGTAAATATGTTTTAACACCTCTCGTTGCAACAAGGGTGATATACTGGCTCCGTGGAAGCCAATGAGGCAAGGATTTCACCCAAAGGGTTCAAATAATATTATCACAAGAATCTGTGTTGATGAAAAATGTATTCATTTTGTATTTAGAGATCAGCAGAAATAATCCTGGAAACAGAAGTTTTATTTTGGATCTTAAGCTTTAGCACTATATTCATGTTCTTACTAACCTAAAAGATTGAATTCCCCTTACGCCCAAGCTTGCTGTTTTCTTCTGAATCCAGAAAAAAAGACTAAACATTATTCGAGTTCCCTAATAAAGAGAATAACGCCTTAGTGTATCCGGTCTCTAAGCTTCTGAATACGTGAGTGTCCAGTAGAACCATAGAGGGTAGGGTCTTTCTAGCCAATCCACCTTCCTTCAAGTCATGCCTATGAAATAGATGGTAATCTAAACTGGTTTCTATTTTTAAATGTGTTTTTCCTTCCTAAAGGTGAAAACTGCTGACATTAAAAGTCCCTTCTGTGTTGGGGTTTGTCTATATTAAAAAGCTTGCACCAATGAAACTGAAGTGTTTTAAAAACTGCAGTGAACACTCCTAATGTAGATGCATTTAAACTGGCTTAATTCACACTTTAACTGGCTCAGCTTAGTTCAGTAATACAGACCAGATCTTGGCCCTAGATACTGGCTGTCACTTCCATTCCTATAGGAAAAGGGAAATTGAGTCTGGGCGACTGGGATTAACGGTGAGAGAACTAATTGTAGATGAGTTCCCTTTTTCTCAGAGAACACAGAATTTTGCCTCTGTTCTGCAACCGTGTGTGATTGCTTTATAATAAACCTATATGATATAAATTGCTTTTTAAAAAGCAGATCAATTTGGCATGCTGACAAATACAGCATCAGTTATTCCTTGAAACACAAAGTATTTGGGCTGTTAATTGAGTTTAGCGTATGAAGAAAAACATAACATGAAAAAATTGTGAAATTAAAAAGATATGTGCTAACTATTGGGGATTTTTTTAAATCCTTCTCACCTCTCATCCTCCGTGCACTTAGATTTTAAGCTTTTAGAAACAGGCATCTTCTCTTCTGCACTGGATCCTTTACAGTGTGGTTTTTTTTGCAGCACGGGAGGCAGAACCAGACCTGTGACTGGCAGGAAGGGAGTGGCCCAGCCTCTGACGGCGCTGCTGGTTTTATCTTGTTAGCTGCAATTAGGTTTTTCCACACTCTTCCTGCTGCAGAGCAGAAACTGAAACAAAAGCGGGTGTCTTTATTCATACTGTTTGACTTACTGTATTTTACACTTTTGCTGGGCTAAGTAGACTCTTTCTATAAGCTCCTCTTCTTATACTGTACTGAGTTAACTGGCTGCACATGGTCTACAGCTTGCATATCTAACTGAAAGTATGGACAGATGACCACCAGGAGTACTTTTTGTCTTGTTTTTAATCTTGTCTAACTATTAGACATTTTAGTCTTTAAAACTATGAGTACAAGATAAGATCTGCTTCCTTAGTGACTCTTGAGGTGAAATTGAATCCAGTTTCCAGACATTGTGACAAAGGGGCAGACCCTTAAACAACCCAAAATTTTTGAAGTAGAAATAGTTGTCTTCATCTGAATGGTTACTCATTAATTTTCCTTGTAACATGGAGCAAAACTTCTAGTTGCTATTGAGTTAACCGTAACAATTTGAAATCCTAGCTATTTTTATTAAACTTTCAGTGGTGCCCTCATTGTCCTTTGAAAGTTAGAACTAGTCTCTAACTATGATGAGCGAGATCATTAGTTTGTGCCTAATGTATCTAGAATGACTTAAGGTCATTTATTCAAATACTGCGTTGTAATGAAGAAGCAGAATAAAAGTTGTGCACTTTCATAATGACTTTCTGATCCATGAATGCTTAATTGTGCAGCCTCCCAGCTGTATTAACAAAGTTTTTACTTGTATTTAAGTTTGTAATATAAATGTTAGCCCTTTATATGATGGTGTAGAGTAGATTACAGGGGTTGGATTTGTCTGGTAACCAGTACTACTACTTCGAGTGCTTGCTCATAAAAAAAAGAGAGAGATTCAAGCCCTTATGATTGTAGAGAGAACCTTCCAAAATGAACAGTGTAAAGCAATGCTGTGAAGGCTGCCTGAAAGGAAGACAGCTGAAAAATAGACAGCTGAGAGGTGTCTGTCATCTCAGTGAGGCTTTTCCTGAAGCCTAATCATTCAAATGTCAAAATTATAAACGATCACTTCTAATCAAAGCCTGCAAGAAAAAGGGATAATAGTCCTATAAGAGCTACAAGTCTGCATGTAGCATCTTCTTAACAATACAAGCGGACGAAGCTTGGGAGAGTACCTCCACATATTTTCAGTCTGACCCCTGTAAATATAAATCTTCTCTGGAGCTAGATGATTATAAAATATTTGCTTGATGGTGTTTCTCCTCCTCACCAACCCTCATGTTAGAAGCTAGAAATCAAATGTTTGATTCTGTAGTTCCTATCATGGCCGACATTTCATTTTTATTTTTTTCGAGACTAAGACCAGCTCTAAGTTATCTGCAGTTAGTACTGGTTTAATTTGTAGTATTGTCATTTACATTTGTAGTAGCACCCAAAGACTCCAGTCACAATTAAGGCCTCATTGTACTAGGTGCTGTACAAGAACATACAAAGACATGCCCCTTGCCCCACAGCATGTGCATATGCATGCTCTTTCTATAGTTATATATTTTCTTGACCTAAAGTAGCTGGAAAGAAGGATTCTCGCATGCCTGGGTGAAAATTAGACATGCTCAGTTATACTGTATAGTAGCGATTTCTTTGAGACATTATTTTAAAAACACAGCACTTATTCATTTTCGCTATTCAGTGTTTTCAAATAACAGTAAAATCCATCCAAACATATCTGCGAGACCACAGTGTTTGCCTGAAATTTGAGTTCATTTCAAGTTTTTCCCAACTTACAAAGTTGGGCTTTATGAATAGTGCTAAAATTAGCGAGCCCTTCCCTGCTGATCTCATAATATTGGAATAGACTCATAACATAAATGCTGGTTGGTATTTTTTAAATTCAGTATGTCTTAACAAAATGTACCCTGTTCAGTAACTGGACATGGTGCATTCAAAAACTGCACCTTTATTTGCTTGTTGGGTTTCCTTTAGATTTTTATCAATATTCAGGAAACGGAGTAAGGGAAAAGCCAACATAGAGCATAGAAAGGCTTTTGAAAGTAATGAGATCATAAGCTTGGAACTGTAGAGGGCTAGTGCTAGTAAATGAATTGCTTGAGATCTACACAGCATACTGTAATATTGTAAAGTGGCTTATTTTTGTTGCTTTCTTACTAATGGTATGGTTTTTTTAATCCGAATGGAGTGGATATCTTTCTTCACCGTCCCAATATTTACAAGAATTGCATCCCATAGAATTTGCTCATGTCTTAACATTTGAGCCGTTTTTCATGGAAAAAATGGAATAAAATGTGTTTGCAATTGTATATTAGTAGATCTGACATCAGATTCTTGCTCTTTATATGAACCAATCATCTTCTGAAACTATCGACTAAGGGCTACCTCAGCATCCACAAATGATTGTCTTAAGAACTTATGACTTCCTGTACATGGAACTTCAGAGTGATTACTCAATATTGAAGGATCTGGTACTGTAATACATAGACATCTCAACAGATTAAATGCCAAGAATGTCTAGGCTATCACCTAAATTTATTAACTGGGAGTTGAGGATGAAATAGGCTTTCAACTAGTGCTAGTGAGGTCTGCTCGGTTGCTGAGAAGCAAGTTCTCAAGAATGCACGCACGAAAGGTGTATCTTAATATTCTTATATTTGATCTCTGAATGGACTCTTATCTTGAACTGTATGTAAAGAACAATTATTTGCCTTGGTCTAAGGTCCAGGATTAGTCTTCTCCTGAACCACATTATGTAGGACTGCTTTGCATTACAGTAGTAGGGCCACTTACACAGTACCAGAATGACTTTACGGTGGGAATGTCTCAGATGTGCTAGCCACTATATAAACCTGTAGGAAGAGACGTGCTCTTCTTCAAAGGGTTTAGGTACATTATTTAGCTACTGGTGTTCTGTCTGGTTGAAGTCTCTTTTCTGCGTCAGAGTGCAGAGCCATACAGCAATAGCCAAGTAATGCCCAAGAAAGTTGTTTCTGGTGAGCCTATTTCAAATGGCACCAATAATTTTTAGCTGCTGCGGACTAAGATATCTCATTTGTTGCCAAACCCAACCACTTACGTTGGAGCACAGAAGACTTAGTTGTCTGATTTGCTTTATAGATGACTGGATCCATCTGAAGCAACAGTTAAGTCTGTGACTTACTGGTGTACCTGAATCCGGCAGCTACATCCACTTCTTGTTGCTGTTTACAAGCATCTCCAAGGGCATGCTCAATCTCTCAACTTCTGTGGAAGGGGTTTTTGAGAGTCATGCAGAATATAGCACTCATGGGATTTTTAGTATAGTGTACTGACTGAATGTATACAAAAACACACCTTTTGAATCTAATTTGAATGACAGTAACCATGTCAGAGTCGCAGAAATACTCAGCCTTTGTAATTCCTTACAATTCAGTATGTGGTTTTTGACTCAGGTGATATATTTCAATACATTTCATTCAAGTGTGTGCTGAAAAAGTGTGTGGTCCTTTTATTGTCATGTTACTAATTTTTAGTGCAAAAACCTAGAACTGAAAAGAAGTGGATATTTTAGCTTAATTCTGGTGGTGCTGAAAAAGATTTTAAAAAGTATTTTTCTGTTTATTAAACCACATTGCTTCAGCTAATAGTACCGTAGATATAAAATATGAAAAGTTACTATTGTGCTCTAGAAATAGAAATAAAATTAATATTTTGGTAGCCTGAGCATTCTTGGAGGAAATGCTGCTGCCTGTTAGTGTCTCTTGCCAAATATAATGAAGAATAACTTTATAGCTACTGGACTGTTGCATTTGGTGAGGGGTCTGTTATTTAGGTACACTGTGTTAATACTACCTTGAAATAAGTGATAGTGTTTTCCAGTGCAGTAAAAATAATTCTTTACAACATTCAAACCATTTTATGTGCCTAGTCTCTCACCATATTTCTTTATTTATAGGGCACAAAGTTATGGATAATAATGGAATACTTGGGTGGAGGATCCGCTTTAGATCTTGTAAGTATTATAATTTAGTGCAGCTTGGTGGCTTCTTAAAGTAGCACTTAAACTATTTTTCTTATTAAGCAGAGGAACATCATAATACTTGAAGAGTGTGGTCCCTGTTGGAAAAAGTAACCTGTCATCTCAATTCCAGAGTGGTGTTCTAGTGAAGAAAAATGTGTCTTTAACTAAAGATTATTTAGATGTTGGCTGTTCATGCTCATCTTTGGGTTCATATCCACTCTCGTTCTTTACACCAGCAGTCAGGTTTTATGTTTATTCCGTTGTGCATTTGTATATCTTATGAAGTTTGGACTCTGGAGGTAGTTAATGTTGTTTTAGTCCTGCTATGACATTCCTAAAAGTGTGACTGTGTGCACTGGTTATGCTAAACGACTTTTCCTACTCAATGAGTTTGCATTAAGGTTTGTTTATTTTACTGTCTCTAAATGCTGAGAAATGGTGTAAAGTTTCCTAACTTACCATGTTGGTTTTTTTTTTTTTTAAATTGGTTTTATTAGGAAAATTTTTATCCTTGCTTCCTTTTTTCAAAGCAGAATATTTATTACACTTCAGTACATAAAATGTTTCTTTTGGAATGTTGTGTGCACACAGAGTGCAGTTAATATTAAATGGTAAAACTGAGTTGGGTTTTCTATTTTCAACAGTTTAAATTTAAACATACAAAGTGCCTTTTTCTTAAGATAGATGTAGCATTCATGAAAGAAGCAGCTTAGGAGGTGCTATAAGAACACAATCCTCTGTGTGGTAATGTGTGGTTTCCCCAGCAGAGCCGTACCTCAGCTGCAAACTTGAGAAGACCTGCCCTTTCCTGTAAGATAATAGAGCCACAGTACTTCTGCGTCTTAGGTTCTGGAATTTGAGGACCAATTCTGTAGTACCATAGATCTTTTTTTTCCCAGATGTTCATTACAAAGCGGGCGTGTGCTTTTTTTACACTTTTTTACGAATGGTCCCTGTGACTTTATTTAAACTTGTGTATGGAATTCGGAGGTAATAGCTCAACAACTAGAACAAAAAAACAGTGAAAGTGTCAGTGGGCAATTGTCAGGAGCTCTGGAACTAAGCTCTTTATTAAACAAAAAAACAAACAAAAAAAAAGACACTTTTAGCCATTGTGGTGGTTTGAGAAATCTTTCAAAAGTGTGAGCCAGGTGTAAATGGATCCATTGTTTGTGGAATCTGCAGAAATCATGAAACAGCCCTCACTTTCCCAACTGGCAAAATCTCCATGGACTCTACAACCTTTTCTACAATATGGTGATGTTTTTAATTTGTTGCAGATTTTTTTACATTGGAACAATGAAATTAATGGAACTGAATATCAAATTAAATAATGAAAAGCATGTACTATTTGTATTAGTTTTTCATGTTTAAGTGAATCGTAAAAGGTAAAACCTCTGTTTCTTTGATGGGGTGCGGAATTTCTAATTTGTAAGTGCTGCCGAAACCAGGAACTTTTGCAGTTGACTCCAGTTTTCAATGTAGTTACATGGCTGGGTGGGGAGAGTCTTGTACACTGTATACCCTTTTACCATTTAAACATTCTTTAAGTTTTATATAGCACCATTATTGTGAGCATTACTAAAACTGCCAGTATCCACTCCTGCAGTAGCTGTGTCCCAGTATTTTTAATCTACATACATAGTGAATCTTTTCATTTTGTTCATTCTGTTACAGTACGTTTTGCTATAAAAAGTTTCTTTAACTACATTTTAATAAATGACAAGGCAGGGATTAAGGATAAGATCGGGAGTATTATTTTAATTTTAATGTTTCCCTCTAAAGCTACGGGCTGGTCCATTTGATGAATTCCAGATTGCTACTATGCTAAAGGAAATCTTGAAAGGTCTAGACTACCTACACTCGGAGAAGAAAATTCACAGGGATATAAAAGGTGCATAAAACTTTAAATATTAAATTAATGTATTTTAAAGTAATAGCAGCAGTGTGATAAACTACATTTTACTTCACCTCTTTTGCTTTCCCTCCGCCCTCCAGCTGCCAATGTCTTGTTGTCAGAGCAAGGAGATGTTAAACTTGCTGATTTTGGAGTTGCTGGGCAGCTGACGGATACACAAATTAAGAGGAATACCTTTGTAGGCACACCATTTTGGATGGCCCCTGAAGTTATACAGCAGTCGGCTTATGACTCAAAAGTAAGTATTACTATAGAGATCGTTCTCTTATAACTGCAGCTTCAGAAGAAATTAGCTCGACTTCTGCTTTTTGGCTAGATCAGTCTTGGTAAAGTACACTTTGAGCTACAGAGAGTTTTTAATTCTATGTAAATTACAAATAGTTTATTCATTTTATATTTTACTATAGAACTGTAATAGTCATGTGACTGACTTTTTTTAATTTTAGTTCCACACACTATAATGCCAAGTAGGTGTTTGTGTAAGCACTTAATTCACATTTGTTATAGCTTGCGTGATAGACCTACTGGGGTATGGAAAGTTTGCCAGTGAATAACTTCTAGAAAATGGTCAGAGAGAGCACGTGGAAACGTCCAGGTAAACTCTGTATACTGTGTAAATATCCTACCTCTGCAAAAGTGAGAGAGCTCGAGTAGGGCTTATGAAAAGCCACCAAGTGAGTTGGAAATTGTCATTTTAGATTAATTTATTTGGAGCAAATCCCCCTGGGATACTGTCAAGGTGCCAGATGCTTTTGTTTCCCTTCCGTGCTCTATTATTGCTATTGCAATCAAAAGGAAACTTTCAAAGATTAAAAAATGACCAGTGGGAACCTGCTTTTCAAAAGGAGCAGAGTGAAAAATGGTGACTGAGAATTTACTGCTCCATTAGCTTCTGAAGGTATTGCAGTCTTTGCAGGAATTTCCAGAGTGCAAGTGTATATCCATGTGTACTGACTAGATGACCTAATAGAGCTCTTCTGTCTCTATTATCTATGGTTCTGTGGCCTGTATCGCCGTGCCTGGGACATTCTGGAAAGTAATATGTAAGCAGAAACCTAAAGTATTTTTATAAACACTTTTGAATGTAAAGTTTTTTAAAGGGTCTCCTTAGCACAATGGTTTTCAACCTGTTTTCATTTGCAGAAACCTAAAAAATTTTGAATGGCGGTGTGGGACTCCTTTGGAAATCTTAGACGAAGTCTGTGGACCCCCAGGGGTCACTATGTTAACGACAACCTTTTTGCGACCCCCTTAGACATAGTCTGCTGACTCCCAGGGGTCTGCGGGCCATCGGTTGAAAACCACTGCCTTAGGACATATAGGATGCCAAAGGTTTTAATATAGTGACCGCATATGAAAAAGAAAGTAACTTTAATCGCAGTAGGGAAGTTGCTGCTAACTATGTTGATGTAGTCATGATCCCACTGCCTTTCCTGTAGCTGTTGGCAGAAGGTTCCATAGCTCTGGACACTAGCCCCTCTGCTACTTGTTAGCACAGCGGAAGTTTAATTCTCGCATGTCAGCAATTGGTCTGAGGAGTGACAACAGGTGCTGGAAATGATCTTGGATGATAGAGCCAAGAGAATTGATAAGAATACCCCTACCTCTGCTCACAGTGACAATGGGCAGTTGGGGGAGGGAAGTGTACTCAGCCCGCGGGACCTATTTTGGCTGATGCTGCCATGGATGGAGGTAGAGAAGTATACTTTGGTATAGCCCATAATGATACAGCCCATGCTGATGGCTGGTATTGTAATCCCTGCTGTGTTGAGACACAGGCTTTTAAAAAACATACGAAGAGTGAGATATTGGAAAACCTCTGAAGTATTAACATTTGTATATGAAGATTCTTATTATGGACACTGCTAGTTTCCCTGAGATATGAAGATACAAATCCACTTTTAATGGGAGTCCACCAAAAACTCCTAGGAATTATGGATAGTTATACTGAGTACATCTGCATTCTGATGGAGACTCTTTCCAAAGACAGTGAGGCTTGATAGAAATACATACGGACAAGAGTGGCGAGGAGGATGGTTTGGGGTTTTTTTGTCTCCTCAACTTCTCCTGATTGACTAACAGGCATAAATATGCAATTGAATTGCATTGAACCTAGAGTGTAATAGAAAGGTCATGGACTACAATTCTTTTCCTAGAAAAATTTCAAGGCTTCCATCAAAGGGTTCCATTTTGGTTACCAGACTAATGCAGACAAAAATGCTTTGGCTGCTAGATTGAAGTAACTCCTCAAAATGACAGATAATATAATGAAATAAATCTGCTCTCCATAGTAGATTATTTTACAGTTCTCCCTTCTCAAAATTACAATGGGGCCCCTTGTTGATTATCTGTTGTTGAAATGTCGTAAACTAGTTTTATATTCAGATTTAATATAACAGGCAGAATTACTTGCGAATGGAAAGGGAGGCTGTAGAGAGACAGAAAATATGTAACCCTGTTATAGTAAATGGGATGGCTGGAGTTATAATTTCTCTATTGAATATGTGCACAGTTGAACTACTCCTGTGTTTGTCGATTTGCTATCTGGGATGGGCACACCCTGTACATACGCAATTAGAAAAAACAGCTGAGCCTGCTTAAAAGCTACTCTCCCCCCATGGCATGTTAGTGTTGTCTTTTGTTTGTTTGTTTGTTTTCAGTCTTCCTTTCCATCTCTCCCATGATTCCACAGCCTCTTTGTCTCACTTTTTTTACACAAGTAATTTACGGCCTTGGCTTTCTGGGATAATCTTCCATACATCCTCTTTCTTTAGTTTCTTTAAGTGTGATTATTTTAGTGAAAGACACTTTATAGCTTTGCAAGTGACTCTGCTTACACTTCACCCAGAAGGTGATTGTAACTATAACTCATCTTTGTTTTAAAGGCTGTTACCTTAGAAATAACATGTTGACTTTTTGTATTGGAAACACTAGAATACTTGGGGATTCCCTATTTATCAAGTAATTAGAATATCCCTTTTATATTACATTTGGAGGCTTAATATGTAAAACATGCTAAATATTGTTGATCAGTGCAGGAACCATTTGTAACTTTAAAGTTTCCTCATGGTGGTGGTTGTTCTCCTTCATTGTTGTTTGCACAGTAGATTGCCAAGTGTGAAAACAAATATTGTATCATAAGGGGTAAATATCTAAAGTGGGAAAGATGATTAATTCTGAACAAACACATTTAAATACAAAGGTATTTACATGCCTGACATCTGACTTACTGTGGCTACTGGTGAGTATTGTAAGATTTGTAACCATTACCTGGCACTTTTTCCTTTAGTTCTACTCTAAAGAGATTCTTCCAATAGTTACATGTCTCAAATATTTGAGAAGTATGGTGTTTCAGACCTACCTAGAATGTTTGTATTTTCCTAATTAATTTCTGAAATAATCAATCAGGTAGGAAAGAGTAATTAATGAAGATTCATTGATGGGTTACTTATTTTCTCCCATCTAGTGTTATGACTGACCTCTGAGCTTCTTTTTTGGTCGGCGAGTGGAAGAATACAAAGTTATCCTTCTTAAAACCAAACAATTTTTAAATGAAAGGTTCTCAGAAATACTGTTTCTCTCCAAAAGTACATACAGAATGCATCTAAGGGTATGTCTCTAGTGATCAAACATGTGTCACTTGCACTGTGGAAGGGAGAGTGATGCTGGGTAACTTCTTTCAACAGCACCTAAATCAACTTAAGCTCCTGGGTCAATTAGGATTTTTTTGAAACTTTACCACTTTCAGCATAAATGTCCTGACCCGTGTGTTTTTTATATTCATCGCCTTTATGCTATGTTAACCGTGTATAAAATATGTGTACAGTGAGCATGTTTAAAAAGATATGTGTAATTATTGCGCTGTCAGGAGCTCTTACAGAATTCTTCCTTTTTTGTTGGCTCTAGTATAGAATTCAAATAATCTGACACATCTCAGTCTTCGGCTTTGTATTCAGTGAGAATAAAACTTTTTGTTTCATTCCCCCAGGCTGATATTTGGTCTTTGGGAATCACTGCGATTGAACTAGCCAAAGGAGAGCCACCCAACTCTGACATGCATCCGATGAGAGTTCTGTTTCTTATTCCAAAAAACAATCCTCCAACTCTCTTAGGAGAATTCAGCAAACCTTTTAAAGAATTTATTGATGCATGTCTGAATAAGGACCCAACATTTGTGAGTATATTTCTCATCTGTGTCTGTCTTAATGCTTGCAAAGCTCTTTGACTGTGAAATATACTATATAGATGGTGGGTGTAACGTGAGAGTCTGTGACTTTGTATGCTTCTCTATTGCAAGAGGGAGTGGAGTACCTTGTCGCTACTTAGACCTTACTCCTCCTCCCCATCTAAAGGTGTTGAGATGACTAAAGAGAAGTGATGATGGGCTCCAGAGACAACTTCCTAAAGCACAGAAAGAAGCAGTATAATGCAGTATCTCTGGAGAAGAGGAAGCATGGGCCAACCTTGAATGATACCCCAGCAAGACTTAAACTAAAATATTATATTTATTCTGGTTACAAACCTCATTGAATTGGAGAAGTATCATCAGACACCTTTGTCTAGGTGTCGTCTAATACAGAAATCACTAATTGATCAGTTCTGTAGCTGCTGTATGGGGTGATCATATTCTTAGAGGATTATAAATGTAGGTTGTGTTGGCTTCTTAAAAGCTCCTGATACTATATGGATGTTCGATTCTGGGCTGGGCCAAGAAGGAGATGTTTTTAAATAGCATTTAAAATCACAACAACTTTATGTAGGATAAATGTAAATATCTTTGTGTTTTTTATAGCGCCCGACTGCAAAGGAACTCCTGAAACACAAATTCATTCTGAAAAATGCCAAGAAGACTTCTTATCTGACAGAACTTATTGACAGGTTTAAGAGATGGAAGGCAGAAGGGCACAGTAGTGATGAATCGGATTCAGATGGTTCTGATTCGTAAGTGTGTTTTTAGTATGGCTTTTCTGAACATTACTAATGCAGTAGTGTTTCATTTGTGTTTTGAGTTATAACTCACTGCTCTTGTTGTGCTATGCTATAATCATTCTCTAGCTCGTGCGTTAGCAGCAGCCTTGCATGGAATTCTGTTCTCAGACTAGAGCCTATAACGTGATTTGCTTGTGTACTAACCTTCTGATCTCTGTGGACTTAAATTCGAGTTCTGCTTCTGTGACAAGCATGTCATGTCTTAGTCTTGCCCCTAGTGTACATGTTGCCCTTGCTACCTAAGTACCAAACAGTTTGGTACAACTAGCAGTTTCTTCTCAGGAGAGCCCCCAGGGTTGATTTAGTAGATGTTGTGGACCAGGATTGTGGTGTGTCTGGAAACCTGCCCAGCCCTCACCTGTCCAATGTCTGTAAGTCTTCCATTTCCTGGACATCAAATCATTGTCTCCCGTAACTGGAACCACATTTATTGGGCCACATAAGACAATGTCCTTGCCCCAACGAGCTTGCAGTTTGAGTTGTGACACGAGAGGGAAAAACATGTTAGGGGGAGATGAGTTAGAACGATAAGATCTTGTAAAGTTCACTTAATTTGTTTAACAATAAAGGTTTAATAGACATGAATTTTTAAGGCAGATGAAATTAACCATGCAGTTTCATTTGCATGCTCGTTTCCTGTGCTAGTTAAGTTTGTGTTTTTGACCACTATCATTGTAGAAGGTATCCTTGTGATTTTCTTTAGGGAGTCCAGCAACAAGGAGAATAATTCTCATCCTGAGTGGAGTTTTACTACAGTTCGAAAGAAGCCAGATGCAAAGAAACTGCAGAATGGAACAGTATGTACAATATGAAGAGCTTTTTATTCTTAGTGCTGATTGGAAGCTGTTGTAAGGAATGTGATATTTAGTAACTGGTAGCCAGTTAAACTCAAAATCCTTATTTTTATTTTTCATAAAATAGCACAAAAATATCTGCTAGTAAAACCTCAAAACTAATTAATGGTGAAGTCCAGTGTCCATGGCAGCTTAGTCATAGAGATAATACTGAGAGTTCATGGCACAGTGTCTGTCTATAGATATCTTAATTTTAAAAAATTACATAAAGTTAATCTGACAGAGAAATGAACCATAATATAAAGTGGCATTGCTTCAGAAATGTAACCAAGTGTTTATTTCCAAACCACACTAGATTTGTTGAGGTAAAGTATATGTCCTTGTGATGTGTTGCAAAGGTTCTGTTAAATATCAGGTCTTTTAAAATGATGATGCAAGCATAAATATTCAATGTTTGCTAACTTTTAGGATCAAGACCTTGTGAAAACCCTGAGTTGTTTAACTATGATAATCACACCTGTGTTTGCTGAGGTAAGTCATTAATTCAAAGATCTCTTTGAAATTTGCACAAGCGTTTTATAAATCTTTAAGGTACATCTGTGTTGGTCTTTCACTCAGCTTAAACAGCAGGACATAAATAATGCTAGCAGGAAGAAAGCAATTGAAGAACTTGAGAAGAGCATCACTATGGCAGAATCTACATGTCCAGGGATCACAGATAAGATGGTGAAGAAACTTATGGAGAAATTTCAGAAGTAAGTTGGTTTTTTGGAGGCATTGCGGAGGGAGGGTTAAAAATATATATATATTGTACGTAAACTATGTTAAAAATGTTACTTAGGTTGCGAAGTTCTGCTCTCAGATTAGGAAATGCCAGTGTTAATTACCCAGGCAATCTTAATTCTGCCCTGTTGTGCATCCATCCTATGTACTGAATGAGGCTAGTGTGCTATGGAAATAATCTTATGCCATCATGTAGTTACACACATGCATATGATAAAGTCTAAGAGGGGACCTGACTTGGTTTGCCTTCCACCTCCCCACGCCCTCTGCCCCATGAGCTGGAGAAACTTCTACCCCGTGTGGTGCCCCCTGAGGGAAGAATTGGCCATTGATGCTGTTTGCTGGGTGTGGAGGCTAGTCGGGGAGACCCCAGCCCGTTTGGTTCACTCCCCTAATCAACCTATTGTAGCTGGTTGCAATTCAGAGGCAACAGTGTCTATCTTTATCTTTAGAATGTTTGTGATCAGTTGTTGTTTGGTCAAGCTACATAAAATCTTCCAGGCGGATGTAAGTGACAGACAAGAACTGGTGATTTTCAGCAGTTTTTTACCTTAGCAAAACATGGACAGAATCTCAAGAAAAGACACGTCTGTAGCCTGAGGGCTTTGTGAAGGTGCTATGTCCCCATTGATTTCTGTTTGTAACCCAATACAGTATAAGACAGTAGCATCTATATGTTGAAACATTATTGCTATTTTAACGGACTGAGAGTAATCAAACACATTTATGATCACTTATAATACATTGTTTAAGGTGGAATCATAGAAGTTGGGTCAAGTGTGTTTTCTTATCCAGTTTCATATAATTTGTTAGACATATTGCATTATATATAATCCCTAGACTGCAGTACAAATGTACTGTTTATTCCCTTTATCTGCCATCTTTACATGCTGAGCTCCTCTCTATGCAAGTAGTCTCATTGAGATCAACGGAGAAAGTCTTCTCAGCATGAACAACGGTGGCAAAATAAAGAGAGAATCTATTTGAGAACTTCATTTCTTTCTAGAAAGAGTTATGAGTAACACTTGCGGTTACTATACATGAAAAATTAATGGTAAAGACAATTATTCTCTTCGTTCTTTATTTACGCTGCAGTTTTAATGTAGACAGTTCCTTGTTGAAGAGACATTTATAAACTTAAACAGGGGAGCAGATAAACCCTTGACTAATTAAAAACAAAATTTCACTGCATATTATTTCCAGGGTCTTCTGTCAGAAACATTGCCCCTTGGTTTTTTGTCATATCTGTGTAGCCAGGTTAAAAGCTAACATTTTTGAGATAAGATGAATGCACTTACTTGTTTCTATACTGAAGTGTGGTTAATTCACGTGCTGTGTGCCAAGTTGGAATAAAGTGAATACAGTTCTTCTTTGTGTATTTGTATGTATAGGTTTTCTGTTAATGACTCATCCTAAGAAACTTTCCATAAATGAAACCCACCAAAACTACTTCAAGCTTGGCAGTGCTTAGCTCATGAGCTCCTTGTGCCTTTTGGATCTTTGCAACATATTGATGAGGAGGAGGACGATGATGATGGTCAAGGATTTGGAAGAACCTACTTTATTTTGTGATGGTGTACATGGTTTTATATTTTCAGGAAATTATTTTGTAAAGAACAACTTTTAATATTGTAGTTTCATCTGTTTAATCAGATAAATGTTGAGGTGCAGTTTTGCTTTTAGATGTGGCCATTACTTTAGTTAATAGGAAGTGCAAGTACAGTATGTTTTGCTGCTTTTTGTTACTGTACATTGATGGGAACGTACAGGTCTTTTGTATTCATAAGTTAAACTTTTGTAAATCACTAACAAGCTTCAGAAATAGCTTTTTTCACAAGCATATTCAAAACATGTAACGTAGTGGGTAGGATGTTGCTGTAGCACCTGCTTTGATCACCATAGTTTTATCATGCCCTAAAACTAAACCTGCAACAATATCTATTATACTTCTAAATTGGTACAGTATTTTAGGCAGCTCTATGATTATACACATTTGAGAGCAATATGTCAGTAGTTTGCAGGTGATATGTAGCAGCAGGTATATCCTGATGTACAGTAGATGTATTACCTTTTAGAACAGATTTAGAAGTAGTAATTAAATCTTATTCATCATGGTAGGAAATTTCAAGCAATACAGATGCGGGGTGTGTGGGGGGGTGCCTTTGGCAATAATGGACAGAAATTGAAGTCCAATTTAATTTTAAATTTATTTCGAGTATAAAAACAGCGCATTGTATTCTTGGGTGGGAGGTAGCCAGAGAGAAGTCGGGTGTCATGTGATAAATACCTCACAAGCAGGTATCCGTATAACACCAGCGTTCTGTGTGGTGGTGGTGTTTTCCTGTAAAATATTTATACACTTCTGTTCTTAAAGTACATTAAATGCAGTACGTCACCATCATTTGTTTATAATTTTCTGAAAGTGTATTTTAAATATGTATTTACCAGTTAATATGCAAACAATTGAGTTATAGATATTCTTTCACAAAAAGGTAGTACTGTGCAGTACAGAATGATTTCCCCCCCACCCCCCCACCCCCAAGTAGGTAAGACTATAAAATTGCTTTCAGTTATATATTTATGGTACTGCTAGGTGGGTAATATCCTTTTTTCTTTTCAACCCAGTATGTATATTATGCTGACGTTTTGAACTGGGATTGTATTTCAGTACTTAGCTGTGGAACTGTTGGTGTAAATTTATTTTTGATAAAGGCTGGATGTGTTTATTTTATGGTTCCTGCACATTTTGTTTTTGCACAAAAGTCATTTTAAAGAAATCTGAAATCTATCTGCCAAATATTGAAAAAGTAACGGTGTGCAAACAAATACTGCATTTTTAGTCAAAAGTTGCCATTACATCGTTTTTATATAAAGGACACTCGTGAGAGATGGTGGTTAGACATGCCAAGGACAATTATTTTCAATGGTGCCTACACTGTAAAAATTACTTTTAACTCCTTGTTTTAATTTTAAAGAAATGTTTCTGTTTAAAACTTTTCATCTGCTATATAACTGAAACTCAATTAGAATTTATATCTGAGAAAAAAGTCTGGAAATAGTTTTGAAAACAATAATGTTATGGATTAAATAAATATTTTTATAAGTGTAAAAGCAGCAAAAGTTGTATATACGTTGATCTGAGGCTTTCCAGAATAACTGCATCACAGATACAAATTGTAGTGCTCCTATAGCTTATGTAGTTGTTAGTCCTGTAAATCTGTTTATAGATGTAGCTTATTTCAATGTTTTGGGATTTAAAATGGTTTAAAAATAAATATTTAAGTTCTGTAAACTTTCATGACCCTGCTTTGTTGTGCATTTTATTTTGGATTTCGTTAAATGTGCTTATTGTTTTACGGTTTCCAAGTTTTAAATGTTTCTATTTAAACAAAAGTGATCCTTGCAAAGAATTGCATGTTAATTTAGAAAATGGTGTTTTTTCCCATGCTGTCCTTGTCCAAAGAACACCTATTGGAATTTAGACAACATGGGATCCTAGACATGTGGAGCAACTCCAGTATTCAGTTTGATCTCATTCTTGAAGCATAATCTGTCACTACGTGTGCATGCAGACATATATATATATATATATATATATATATATATATATATATATATATATATATATATATATATATATATATATATATATATATATATGGTACCATTGACAGAGGTGTAGATACTTCAGAACGTCAAAACTTCACTGTGAACTCCTATTTTAGATTCAAGGTACAAAAAGCACAGTGCCACAGTTTACTTTGATTTTGTACTTGTCTTATCTCATCACCAAAAATCTCGCTAAACTACTACATACCCATTTCTCAGAATTCAAAACTTGGTATTTTTAATTCCATGGTCGCTTTCCCTTGAGATGTTCTTTTATTTGGGCTGTGGCGGATGCTACCTAGAGGTGATCCTTTCTGAATGTAGTAATTGAAGGCTACATCCTCACCTTGATGGCTGGAGCTTTATTCTACATAACTCTAAATGAAGCCTGTTCTGAGTGTCTAGAGCAGTGGGCTGTGTATCAGGGAAGCAGAAATTCTGTTCCTGGTGCTGCCCACTCCATGCTTGCGGTGTGACCTCAGCCAAGTCACTGAACTACTGTCTCTCTCCTTCCTTGTCAAATGGGTATAACACTTACCTACCTCGGGGATGTTGTGGAGCTAAATTCATTGATGGCTGTGCAGAGCCTTGGGCTTCTATAGTGCTGTCCATTGGAGGAACTGCAAGTATTGTATTTCAAATGGGATTTGCTCTGCTGAAGTCCTGTGCATCATGATAGTAAATTTATACTTTTTAGTATAGAGGGTTCATTAGGGAACCATCCTCTGGCTTGTGTATTTTCCACCTTGCGTTGAGAATTGACATTTTAGTCACCTATGGAAACAGAATTGCATTAAAAAAAGAAATGTATTCTGTTAGTCAGACTTGGCTATCAGAGTCCTTTGTCAATGTAATCGTCCTTAATTCGGTTTCTCTCAGATTCCACCAAGATTGTGTACAGGTAGTAATCCGTAAAAATCTGTTCTTACAGTCAAGTGACTAGAAAACTTAGATTCTTAATGTGTTTGCACAAAGCTTTAACAATTGCTGAAGTCTGGCTTTATCACACTGTTTTATGATTTAACATTGGAATTTTTTTTTTCCTTTTTGCAAAGCCTTAGTGATCTGTTGTTGGTTTGCTAATTTCATGCTCTTCTGATGCATGAAATTAAGCTTCAAATACAACAAGTTACCTGCATTCTAAACAATTTGTGATGATCACCAAAAACAAAAATCCCTTAAATGTTTAAAATTGTATCTTGCACCTTTGTTGGCCATTAGGTGGGTCTGTAAAGCAAGGGGCCGCTGTTTCTCATCTGTTAATCTTAGAAATTAGACTAAAAATACTGCCTGCCTTTCAGATATGTCACTAATTAAACTCCATTTTCTCTCTGCGAGACAGTACCTTTCTACCTATTACATTTTGTTCTCTTGCCCTCAATAGCACCAAATAAATTATTTTCTTAATCATCTTTTGCTTAGTCCTGCCTTGAGTGCAGGGGACTGGACTGGACGACCTCTCGAGGTGCTGTCCAGTCCTACGATTCTCTGTTAATGATGTGGTCAGTTTCGTACGTCCCTTCTCTACCTCTTTTAACTGAGTTACGTTTAGAAGAGCTGTAGAAGTCACCAGCCTTGAGGAGTCCTCTCTTTGCCATGGATGGGTGAGGCAAGTCATCTGCAGGTCAGAGAGTCAACCAAAAGCATGCAAATATTAGCCAGTAAGCACGGAGGCTGTGGGGAACAGAACCAAGCCAGCATTCTCTCTCTCCGGTCTGTGAAGGATAGTGACAAGATCACTCCATTTCCTGGGATAGTCAGGGTGTCCTCGTCTGCTCTCGAACACCCACATTAATAACGCCAGCTATCGTTAATATTTTGAGGTACGTTAATGGCGTGCTGAGGTTGGTGCATCCCTTTGGTTTGCCTGGAGTTTCCTGAATCTCCTTTTGGTTGGCAAGGATATGACGGCCCCAATGTCTGCCGGTAGCAGGAAGTTTTTTCTAGTGCCACTTTCAGTCCTTCCATGGTGTAATGCCAGTGAGCGATGGTTTACATACCCCCATGTGTCATGAGTGGAGGGAAAGGTAATGTGGGCAGAAGGCCAGGTTAGGTAGGATTAAAAAAAACTAACTTGATTTGGCAGCAATATCCCTGTTTTCTGCCAGGAGTGATTTGTTTCCAGTTGGAACCTTCTGCTTGTTCCTGTGCAGAGCGCATGAGTCACAACGTGAATGCCATACCCCAGTGCAGTGAAGGGGAAATCTGAAATTAGACCCTTAGAATCTCCTGATCGCGGTGCAATTCATCCAGAGATGCTGCTCCTTTCCCTCTTATTTTTTCAGGATTGTCTTGTCTTTCTCCTGCCGGTTGTCCCTGCCGTTGCTGTCAGCCCATAGTCTCCCTCCTTGGAGGTGGATGGGATATGGTTGTAGTGTGGGCACTTGGCCCAGGTCTTCTATCTAAACTATTCTATGGATAAAACTGGCCTAGGGCAGCCCTTCTGTTCCTTTCTCTGAACCTCTGCCAATATTTCCCACACACCCGGGCTAGAAGAGATTTCAGGTGTGCCTACCCGTGTTCAGATGCCTCCAGGTTTGGCCCTTTAAGACACCTCCTCTGTGAGATCAGCTGGTATGCTGGATTTTTTTAAATGCTGCTGCTCCCTCCGATACCGTGTGGCTGGAACCTTTTCAGTTGTACACAGAAGTGCAGGCTCGTCATGTGTTCTGCAGAGTAGAGTTTGTCAGAATTTTGTATGACCACAAATTCTATTTTAAAATAGAAGAAGGATATGTGGATAAGGCCTGTGTCAGAGAGGGGAGGAAGTTTGTACAGTGCTGTGTGTACGTTGTGTTAATCTGTCGAGTTACGTAATCTATCCGGTGCTGAAACTGGATGCAAAAGACATGTGCCTAGATCCTTATCCCCATCTTAGAGTATCAGGTAGTGCTTTCTCTCATACAAGAATGGTGCATTGTGGGAACAGGGCATGGGGCGAGAGACAGGTAGATGGAGTCGTGCTGTGCTCCAGCGATCCTGGACTGGCTGAGCAGCTCTAGAGGCCTATTACTGCCAGCACAAGTTGGAGCAGCCCTGCATCTGATCTAAATTTGTGTCAATGAGGTTAGGGTCTGGGGGGAAAGTGGCAAATGTAACCTATGCACCTGAAAACTTGGCCCTGTAGCACGACGAGAGCCTGAGACATAAGCCCTTGTGTCAGAGGCCTGGTGTGAGGCAGGACCTGCTCACAGAATCTGGCAAGAACAGGGCTGGTATTGCAGAAATACACATTCCTAAGAAATGCTAGGCACAGAGCACTCACGCAAACACCTCCCGAGTTGGGGAAGTTGTGCCATTCACTGAGCTGCATGCAATGTCATGGGCATCCATGTCTTAGTATCGTCATAGTCTCTGCCAGGTGCTATTACCGTGCTTTGTTGACAATTAACCTGGCCTGGCGCCTTTGTACCTTAACGGATCTTGAGATCATTGGGCAGTTTGCTCAAGGGCTGCAGTGCTGGCTGTTTGCACAGAGCTGGGGCAGCCCACAGGGAAGACACCCACGCAGCCAGACCTCTAACCACAGGCCCCAGAATTGGAAAAGCAGTTATCCATCCCCTGCCAATTCCAGCATGGGTAACCACCTTTAAGCCACTTGATAGCAACCCACACTGGGCAAATCCTGGCCTGATGCAATTGTGCGGGGTGGGCTCTGAGTCCGTTGCAATAAAAGGGGTTTGCTGGAGCCTGTTGGGTTTTATCTCTAGTAGCAGCCCCCGTGTCTGATGAAGGGGGATGAGACCAGGGGGATGAGGTGGACGAGGCTTTCTTCCAGCAACTAACAGAAGTTACTAGATCACAGGCCCTGGTTCTCATGGGTGACTTTAATCACCCCGATATCCGCTGGGAGAGCAATACAGCGGTCCACAGACAATCCAGGAAGTTTTTGGAAAGTGTAGGGGACAATTTCCTGGTGCAAGTGCTGGAGGAACCAACTAGGGGAAAAGCTCTTCTTGACCTGCTGCTCACAAACAGGGAAGAAATAGTAGAGGAAGCAATAGTGGATGGGAACCTGGGAGGCAGTGACCATGAGATGGTCGAGTTCAGGATCCTGACACAAGGAAGAAAGGAGAGCAGTAGAATACAGAGCCTGGACTTCAGAAAAGCAGACTTTGACTCCCTCAGGGAACTGATGGGCAAGGTCCCCTGGGAGAAGAACATGAGGGGGAAAGGAGTCAAGGAAAACTGGCTGTATTTTAAAGAAACCTTATTGAGGTTGCAGGAACAAACCATCCCGATGTGTAGAAAGAAAAGTAAATATGGCAGGCGACCAGCTTGGCTTAACAGTGAAATCCTTGCTCGTCTTAAACACAAAAAAGCAGCTTACAAGAAGTGGAAGATTGGACAAATGACCAGGGAGGAGTATAAAAATATTGTTCAGGCATGCAGGAGTGAAATTAGGAAGGCCAAATCACACTTGGAGTTGCAGCTAGCTGGAGATGTTAGGAGTAACAAGAAGGGTTTCTTCAGGTATGTTAGCAACAAGAAGAAAGTCAAGGAACGTGTGGGCCCCTTGCTGAATGAGGGAGGGAACCTTGTGACAGAGGATGTGGAGAAAGCTAGTGTACTCAATGCTTTTTTTGCCTCTGTCTTCACAGACAAGGTCAGCTCCCAGGCGGCTGCACTCCGCAGCACGGTATGGGGAGGAGGTGACCAGCCCTCTGTGGAGAAAGAAGTAGTTCGGGACTATTTAGAAAAGCTGGACGAGCACAAGTCCATGGGGCCGGATGCACTGCATCCGAGGGTGCTAAAGGAGTTGGCCGATGTGATTGCAGAGCCATTGGCCATTATCTTTGACAAATCATGGCAATCGGGGGAGGTCCCGGATGACTGGAAAAAAGCTAATGTAGTGCCCATCTTTAAAAAAGGGAAGAAGGAAGATCCGGGGAACTAGAGGCCAGTCAGTATCACCTCAGTCCCTGGAAAAATCATGGAACAGGTCCTCAAGGAATCAATTCTGAACCACTTAAAGGAGGGGAAAGTGATCAGGAACAGTCACCATGGATTCACCAAGGGCAAGTCATGCCTGACTAACCTAATTGCCTTCTATGATGAGATAACTGGCTCTGTGGATGAGGGGAAAGCAGTGGATGTGCTATTTCTTGACTTTAGCAAAGCTTTTGATACAGTCTCGCACAGTGTTCTTGCCAGCAAGTTAAAGAAGTATGGGCTGGATGAATGGACGGTAAGGTGGATAGAAAACTGGCTGGATGGTCGTGCTCAACGGGTAGTGATCAATGGCTCCATGTCTAGTTGGCAGCCGGTATCAAGTGGAGTGCCCCAAGGGTCGGTGCTGGGGCCGGTTTTGTTCAATATCTTCATCAACGACCTGGAGGATGGTGTGGACTGCACCCTTAGCAAGTTTGCAGATGACACTAAACTGGGAGGAGTGGTTGATACGCTGGAGGGTAGGGACAGGATACAGAGGGACCTAGACAAATTACAGGATTGGGCCAAAAGAAATCTGATGAGGTTCAACAAGGACAAGTGCAGAGTCCTGCACTTAGGACGGAAGAATCCCATGCACTGCTACAGACTAGGGACCGAATGGCTGGGCAGCAGTTCTGCAGAAAAGGACCTAGGGGTTACAGTGGACGAAAAGCTGAATATGAGTCAACAGTGTGCCCTTGTTGCCAAGAAGGCTAACGGCATTTTGGGCTGTATAAGTAGGGGCATTTCCAGCAGATCGAGGGACGTGATTATTCCCCTCTATTCGGCACTGGTGAGGCCTCATTTGGAGTAGTGTGTCCAGTTTTGGGCCCCACACTACAAGAAGGATGTGGATAAATTGGAAAGAGTCCAACGGAGGGCAACAAAAATGATTAGGGGACTGGAGCACATGACGTATGAGGAGAGGCTGAGGGAACTGGGATTGTTTAGCCTGCAGAAGAGAAGAGTGAGGGGGGATTTGATAGCTGCTTTCAACTACCTAAAAGGGGGTTCCAAAGAGGATGGATCTAGACTGTTCTCAGTGGTAGAAGATGACAGAACACGGAGTAATGGTCTCAAGTTGCAGAGGGGGAGGTTTAGGTTGGATATTAGGAAAAACTTTTTCACTAGTAGGGTGGTGAAGCACTGGAATGGGTTACCTAGGGAGGTGGTGGAATCTCCTTCCTTAGAGGTTTTTAAGGTCAGGCTTGACAAAGCCCTGGCTGGGATGATTTAGTTGGGGTTGGTCCTGCTTTGAGCAGGGGGTTGGACTAGATACCTCCTGAGGTCCCTTCCAACCCTGAGATTCTATGATTCTATGAAGGGCTAGATGCTGGAGCAGGCATGTTACAATCAGACCTGTCAATGGAGCAGTGCCTGCCTGCGCTGGGCTCAAATGGGGCCTCCCTTCTGGAACCCCCCACACAGTCGATCCTATAAAACCATTCACCCATGGGACCACAGCTTAGGAGCCGGCTGCCTCGAGCACCCTCTCCCCACCCCCCCCTTGATGGGCTAACCCTCGTTTGGCCCTGTGCTAACATTGCCGCTCTACCTGGTTCTGCCGTGACAGCCAGGAAAGCAGGGCCGGCTCCAGGCACCAGCCAACCAAGCACGTGCTGGGGCGGCACCTTCTAAGGGGCGGCCTTTTGGGGCGGCGCTCGGGATTTGTTGGGTTTTTTTACACTTCGGCGAGGCGGCGTGAGGGGGGGGGGTTGTTTTGGCGGGGTGGCGCTCGGGGGGGGGGTTGTTTTTGTTTTGGCGGGGTGGCGCTCGGGGGGGGGGTTGTTTTTGTTTTGGCGGGGTGGCGCTCGGGGGGGGGTTGTTTTTGTTTTGGCGGGGTGGCGCTCGGGGGGGGGTTGTTTTTGTTTTGGCGGGGTGGCGCTCGGGGGGGGTGTTTTTGTTTTGGCGGGGTGGCGCTCGGGGGGGGTGTTTTTGTTTTGGCGGGGTGGCGCTCGGGGGGGGGGTGTTTTTGTTTTGGCGGGGTGGCGCTCGGGGGGGGGGTGTTTTTGTTTTGGCGGGGTGGCGCTCGGGGGGGGGGTGTTTTTGTTTTGGCGGGGTGGCGCTCGGGGGGGGGGTGTTTTTGTTTTGGCGGGGTGGCGCTCGGGGGGGGGTGTTTTTGTTTCGGCGGGGTGGCGCTCGGGGGGGGTTGTTTTTGTTTCGGCGGGGCGGTGCTCGTGGGGGGGTTGTTTCGGCGGGGCGGCGTTCGGGTTTTTTTTTTTGTTTGTTTCAGCGGTGCGGTGCTGGGGGGGGTTTGTTTTGGAGGGGCGGCGCGGGTGGGGGGGTTTGTTTCGGTGGGGCGGCGCTGCGGGGGGGTTGTTTTTGTTTCAGCGGTGCGGTGCTGGGGGGGGGGTTTGTTTTGGAGGGGCGGCGCGGGGTGGGGGGGGTTGTTTTTGTTTCGGCGGGACGGCGCTCTGGGGGGTTGTTTCGGCGGGGCGGCGCAGGGGGGGGTTTGTTTCGGTGGGGCGGCGCGGGGGGGGGGGTTTGTTTCGGCGGGACGGTGCTTGGGGGTTTTTTTGTTTCAGCGGGGTGGTGCTGGGGGCAGTTGTTTCAGTGGGGCAGCGCTCAGGTTGGTTTTTTTTTTACTTGGGGGAGGTGGCGCTCCTGTTTTTATTTTTGTTGTTTGGTTTTTTTTGGCTTGGGGGCGGCAAAACAGTTAGAGCCGGCCCTGCAGGACAGGACCTGGACGTTCCCAGGAATGTGTGCGAAACCGTCCGTTTCGAAGGAAGCCCAGCTGCTCGGCCTGTTCTCGCAATGAAAGGGGTGTTCGGCCAATGGAGCAGGGCCTTGCCCCTCCCACACAAACCTGTGCACCCCAGGAACGGGGCTTGGACCAAACCTGCCCCAGGCACTGCAGCGTTAGGCTGCTGGCTTCCATCCTCCACCTTCAACTCCGCCGCTTGCGGATGGCAGTAGAAATAGAGCCACCTAAAAGGGGTGGTCCCGTCCCGAGCGAAGCTGCTGCTTGCTGTGGTCCCAGCCCAACTCTGTGTCATGGCTCCTATCCTAGGCACCAACTTCTCCTGGTGCTTGTGCCCCCCCCTCCTCCCCGCCCCTGTCCTGCCCCCATTCCAACCCCTTCCCCAAAGTCCCTGTACCTATTGGACTCCTTCCCCAAATTCCCGCCCTGGCCCTGCCTCCTCCCCTGAGCGTGCCACGTTCCCACTCCTCCCCTCTCCTTCCCACAGCTTGTTATGCCGCAAAACAGCTGTTTCGCGGCGGCAAGTGCTGGGAGGAGGCGTGCGGACAGCACGCGTGGGAGAAGGCAGAGGTGGAGGTGAGCTGGGGCAGGGAGCTCCCCATGGGTGCTCCAGCCCCGGAGCACCCACGGAGTCGGTGCCTATGACTCCTATTCATGCGCTCTCGGCCCTTCTCTGGGCTCTGTATGGGAGCCACCCAGGACTTGTGGCTGGTTGCCAGCCATCGGGCGGGCCCATCACCAGGCTCACGGTTCTGCCTCGCGGGCGGCCCGGGTCCCATGGGGTGGTGTCAGTAATAACAGGGAGTAGCATAGTATGTCACTTCTTCCATCCTACCATAGCAGCATCACTGTCCACAGTGAGTCAGGCCAAAGGTCCATCTAGCCCATTATCCCATCTTCTGTCCAGTGCCAGATGCTTCAAAGGCAATTAACAGAACAGGGCAATTAGCGAGTAAGCCATCCCCTGATATCCAGGCCCAGCTTCTGGCAGTGAAAGGCTTAGGGACACCCAGGACTTGGGGGTCCATCCTTGGCTAATAGCTATTGCTGGACCCAGGCGCCATGAACTTGGTAATTCTGTTTTAGACCCATTTACAGTTTTTGCTTTCATAACATCCTGTGGCAAAAAGTGCCACAGGCTGACTGGGCGTTGGGTGAAGAAATACTTCCTTGTATGTTGTTTTAAACCAGCTGCCTATCAGTGGCAGCAGGTGACACCCCCCCCCCCCGGTTCGTGTGTTATGTGAAGGGGTAAATAACACTTCCTTATCCGCACCATTCATGATGTGCTAGCCCTCTATCATTCCCCTTAAGCTGAACATTTTAGTCTCTCCTCAGAGGGAAGCTGGTCCATCCCCCAGTCATTGCTAGCGCCGGTTTCTGTACCGGTTCCATTGCTAATGTATCACATGCGGTGGGGGGGAACCAGAACTCTACGCAGCATTCCAGGGGTGGGCGTCCCATTGATTAATATTGTACCATGATCTTTACTGTCGTCTTAGCTAGCCCGGTCCTCACAGTGACTGCCCAAAGGTCTGTGACACGCCGTTTCTCCAGGGAGCCCTCGCTCTTCGCAGTGCGGGGTAGGGGAATGCCAGCTCCCTGGGGCCTCCGTAGGGGCGGGGTGAGGGAGGGCAACGCTAGTCTGTTGGGACTTTTTTAAAGTGTGAAGGGGGGCAGAGCATTGAGAGAGAGCGCGTGTGTGTACACGCATGCACGCCCGTCCTGGGTGGCTACATATCATGGTCTGTGTGCTGCCTGTGTGGATTGGCACAGCCATGAGGGGAGGGCAGCTAGTAGCTGAGGGAGCGAGGGCACAACCCATGGACTCCATGGCTAGCTCATGGACGTGAGCGTAGACAGCCGCGCAGGGCCGGTGCAAGGAAGTTTCATGCCCTAGGCGCAACTTCCTTGCACCAGCCCAGCGCACCCACCCCCAGCTAATGCCCCCCAGCTAATGCAGCCAGCCTCCCGCCCACAGCAGTTCCCCACCCCCGCCGGGTCCTAGGTGAAGGGGTGGCCACGGGGGCTCCTTGCGCTGCCCCCTCCCCCTCCCCCCCCCCCCGCTGAGCCCCAGCTCCACAGATTCCCATTGGAGCCGCACCCCCCCAGCCAGAACCCCAGCTCGCTGCCCCAGACCAGTGAAAATGAGCCAGGGAACGAGGGAGGGGGAGAGGGAGCTATGGGGCGACAGGGGGAGCGGGGCCTTGCAAGGCGTGGGGCAATGGTGGTTGGGTTTCTGCAATAAGAAAGTGGGCAGCCCTAACCGGCCAGCCCTAGGTGTCTAACGGCAGTGGAGATAGACACCCACCCCCCAATCGCTCATCAGGGCCCAGTGCAGGGACAACCGGTGGGCACCCGCCATAGCGCTCCCCTTCCACCCAGGAGTGGGTGAGGCGACGGCCTGCCTGAGGCACCCTACGGCTGTGCCCCATTGCGGGGAGAGGGGCTCACCCAGAGGTATGAGAAGCACTAGCCCTTTCAAAGCGGTGTTCCTCCAACACCGCCGTGGGGGGCATGTCGTGTGCTTACAGTGTCTGCCATGCACCGAGTTTGCCCGTCTCAGCCCACCCGTCCCCACACAAGCCTTAGCGCCCCTTCGCCTTGGTTGGACAATACACAACTAATGTCACTGCTCGTTTCATGCCAAATGGAGCCAGGGTTTGTTTTTTTGTGACAGTTTTCTCTCTCACACCCACCCACACAGCGTTTGTTTCCCTCTAACACATCAAACTGGCCAGCAGCCCTGGCTGGTCGCTGAAACCAGGGTGGGGGCTTTGTTGCTGTCCGGTTTTTTTTAAGCTAAATGAACAAGCGTTTCAACTTCGTTTTTTGATAACTTGCTCAACACCAAAAAAAAGAGACATTTTTGTGACAAATGCAACACTGTTGCCAAAGTGCGGGGGGGGGGGAGTGTGTGTGTGTGTGTGTGAGAGAGAGAGACACACCACGTTGACTAATACTCCCCCCCCCCCCCCATCCTGTTTACATGCAAAGACGAGTTGGCCCTGAGCACTAGCTGCACAAAGGAGCTTAGCTGAACTCCGGCAAGCGGTCCCGTCGGTCACAGGCGCCCTGCTGGGGGACTTGCATGTCTGCCAGTAAAGCTGCCCCCTAGGCACCGCCATTTCTGCCCGTGGGCCCATACAAAAGTGCCTACGTCCTGGCGCTGCTGAGCAGCATGGGGGGGGGGGGGGGGAGCGGGTGGTGAGGCCAAAGGTGCAGCTGGCAGCAGGGGGCAGGGAGGGATGTGGGAGGCCCAACTGTTCTTTGTACCCAGGACCCCAATAAATCTTAATCCACCTCTGCCCGGGAGTCAAAATACTCAGCACCTGAGGCCCTGAAGGAGGCGGTCCATGGGGGTCAACCTCAGGGTCCTTGGGGCTAGGGAGATGGTCCTTTGGGGTGGGGAGGGTCCCTTTAGAAATCCAACCAAGAGTTTAGTGAGGCAGCTGATCCCATGACGGTGTGGGAGGGGGGGGGGGTCAGCAAATGGCAGCTGGGCGGGGACAGGAACCGGCAGGGCCGCTCTGTGGTGTGGATGCGGGATTGTAAGAGGCGTCCCGTGATCTCCAGGTTTAACCCTCCCCTGCTGTGCGCCCGGTGGGTGACCCTTGGCAGAACCATGCGGCAGAAGCTAAACGCCCCGGGGAGTCGGCTGGTCGCCCCAGCTGCTGCTGCTGTGACTGGAAAAGGAAAACGACACCACACCTAAAGCAGTGCGGGAGGGGGTCCGTGTGTTTTATTGTCCAGCTTCTAAAACTACAGAACGAAGACGAGAGCTTGAAACATACAGGGTGGGCAGCATCCCGCTAACCCCCGGTGTCTTGACTGTTCCCTTGATCTTTGCATCTTTCCCCACCAGGAGTGTCCCCAGCAAAGCCACTCTAGCACTTAGCGCCTCGCCAGGCACGTGTGTGACCCCCAGAGCACCTCCACAAGCTCTCTCCAGCCTTCCCTTACAGTCGCGGCCTGGAGAACGGGCCAGAGACCACGACAGAATCTCGCAGCAGCCGGGGCGAGCTCTGGTTGGCTCTCTTGGACCTTTCTTTTCTTACAAAGGTTTAGCTGGGTTTCAGGGCAAATTAGAAGTTTTAAAAACTAAAATACCAGGTTAAAAATAGGTATTTCCACTTTCCTGGCCCGGTGGTTGGTAAATACAAGAGCTGGTCAGAAAACCATCAATATTTGAAACTTTTCAACACGAAAAAAAGGCAACATTTTTTGAAAAAAAATACGTTCCTTTTTTTTTGGCCTTCTCTAGGAACCACAGCGTCTTACTTTGCGGTGAGACCGACGACTTGGGAGTGCCACTGGGAACCTGCCCACCTGCACAGCACTCACCGGTTACAGCTTATTCAAGCACCTTGTTTGTGCGTTGACTGCTCCGTTCACTACTGATGGAAGGAGCGGGGGCCGTTCACGCAGCCTGACATGTTCTCGCGTTACCCATCAGTGATCCCGCCCAGGTCTCTTGGCTGCTCACTTGAATGTAGGGGTGGAGACGCCCGCGTCTCTCTTCCCAGGTTTGGGCCCACACCGGGTAGTGTTTGTATGGCCACGTGCTGTCTCTTAGAGAGCTGGACGTGAGTGGCAAAGACACGTTTTCACTGTCAGTTGTGATGGGAGGTACCTTCCCGCCTCACAGCGGGCGGGGGGAGAGCCTGCAAAAATGATTTACAAACCGACGTACAGAATATGGTTCTCGGCAGCGCCTTTGGCTGAAGATGCTGTGGCTGGGGAGGAGGTGGCGTTCGCTCCCTACACAAATCTCAATGCCAGTGGCCAGCACGCTGGGATGCAACTCCGCCGTCCTCAAGCCCACCGGTCTAGAGGCTTGGGTGAGGCTCTCTGCGGCACAATCCTTGGTTAGACAAGAGGAGCGCCTCGCCGTCACGAATTACGTGGCAGCGTCAAACTACAAGCGGTTGGCGTCACAGAGTGAACTTTACTTACCACGTCCATGAGCAAACACCGCTTGCATGAGTAAAGATAACATAGCGCCTCATCGTTTAGGATCCTTCCCTCCCCTATTACTGGTGCCCAGGAGCTGGGGCAGATGGAGCTGCCATAACAAACGTTCTGTTAATGCACGCACCGGTCTTCCCAAACAGGCTCCCAAAGGCCACCGTGCCAACGTAGGGTCTCACGCGCTTTCCATTAGAAACAGACATTTTAGCAGCTTTCATTTAATGGCGTCTCTGTTCCCTTCGCAGAGGATGTGACGTTTCTGCGGCCATGCCGTCAGACCATGGTGCTCCACCTTTCATGCATCGGGACCCTTGTCCCCAAGTAGCCATGAACTGACTGGCGCTTGCCCGCCATTTAGCAATTTGGGGTGAGCCCGGTGGACGTGACTAGCTGACCCTTGTTCGTTGAGAACCTCGATGTAGGAGGTTTTGCTGGGCTGCCCACTGTTGGCGACTTTTTTCTTGCCTGTTGCTTCATGTCCTAGGGCTCCCCTGTCATCCGTTAACACAGTCTCTACAGCTAATTGTACTCACACAACACTAACCTGTCACAATGCTTAGCAAGGAGGAGGGAGCAACATCACACAAAAATGACCTTCCTGTTCCTTCGAGCTGGCTTTGGAAATCTCTGCGCTCTCGAGCCGAGTGGAGACGGTTACGTGAAATAACTGGACCTGCCCATGGACGTCCTTGCCTCTGCGCGGCTTGTCGCAAAGGACACCTCTTCATCCTCCTCCTCCAGCTGGAGGCTGCCCGAGGACAGACGCACCCGGGCCAGGGGCGACTTTCCTCCCTGGCCGTACGGAGAGTAGTAATCGGCGGTCAGGAGATCGGAGTCGGAGTCGCTGGACTCGGTCCCGCTGCCCACGCCGCGTTCGGCCGGGCGCGGGGCTGTGGCGGGACTGTACAGCCCTTGCTGGGCGAGCACGGACCGTAAGATACTGGCTTTTCTACTGCTCAGAGCCGGGCAGGGGCCCAGCGGCCTGAACTCTGAGCCATATGGGAAATGGATGGCCTTCATGTCGGACTGGCTCCAGGATCGTTTGGGCAGCTCTTGAATGCTGTAGTCAAAAGCCCCAGCCTGGGTTCTGCTCTCCTCTTCCAGGTGCCTGCTAACACAACAAGTCCTGGGCAGGGCCTCGGGCTGCAGCCCCTTCATCCGGGCCGGGCCCGGACATCTCTTGGGAGGTTTCATTGCCACGGGGCCAGGGCCGCTCAGCCCTCCCCCTGCTTCCTCAGCGGCGGCTGGCGTGTGGCGCGGCAGTGGGGGAGGCCTGTCCACATAAAAGAACACTTGCGGCGACGCCGTCTCCAGCGGCTGGCCGGCGGAGGGGGCGTATGGCACGTCTGTGTAACTCAGCTGCCTGGAGGCTGCCTGCCTCATGTTGCCGACCGAGGTGCTTTTACTGTTCCCGGCGAGCTCGTGGCGGGGCTGGAAGGAGGTCAGCGGGCCGCGCCGCCCGAAGCCGGCGGCCGGCTCCCACTCCAGCTCCAGCCCGGCGTAGGCCCACGGGAAGGCCGAGCTGCTTTTGGAGTGGGGCAGGAGCCTGGGGTCAGCTTCGGGCTTGGAGCGCTCCAGCTCGGCAGCGAAGGTCACCTCCACGGAGGAATTCCGCCTCCGGCTGTCCAGCATGGGATCCGACGCATGGACCCCGGCTGTGTTCCGGAAACAGGCTCTGCTGCCGTACGCCAGGCGCAGGTCTTCGACCTAGGGAGACAGCAGGGCCTGTCAGGGAGGGGAAAGGGACCGGAAAGGCATCTGCCTCACCCGCTAGCTCTCCGGGGAGGATTCAGAGGTGAGCCAAGGCCAGGTGTTTTTTCCCACGCATCTCACATGAGACGCCCTGAGGGCACTTGTCAGCAATGGGTGGGGCTTTCACCCGCCTCGCGGGGCGGGGGACGCGGCCAGATTCTGCTCTCAGCACAGGGCTGGGCAGCGCTCAGTGAATGCCCAACCTGAGCCATGCAGTTACAGTCAGACCTTTGCGGGGGGTGGCCGGGATGGCTAGCAAGGCCGTGAGGCAAAGTCCCACTGGCTAGGCTACCTCGGTGGTCCCACGTCCCTTCCCCTGCTGCCAGGCATAGGGTGACCAGGCAGCAAGTGTGAAAAATCGGGACAGGGGGTGGGGGGTAATAGGAGCCTATATGAGAAAAAGCCCCAATATCAGGACTGTCCCTATAACATCGGGACATCTGGTCACCCTAGCCCAGGCGCCACCTCTGTTCTAGCCCCTCTGGGCCACTAGGGGAGCCCTTAGCTGGGGTGGGATGGGGGGATGCTGTTATCCCCTTGTCGGGCAGGAAACAGGGGAATGTGGGTCCCAGTGTGGCGGGAATCAAGTCTCCCGAGTGTATCCTACACACACACACACCCCATTACAATACAGCACGATCCACTGTGCCAGGGGCAAATAACATACCCAGCGCTTCCCACACACGCTGTAGGGAGCCGTACACAAGCGTTGGCCCACTCTGGGGTTCGCTCCTTCGCCGTTCACATACCAGCTCACAGGGCCCTCGACGTGCTCCCCTGAATGCTGCTGTGCCTTGCCCCCAAAATACCCGGGGAACGGCCCAGCATGGGATCCTGCCCAACTGCTTTCCCTCCAGCCCAGCAAAGGCTGCGGTGGAATGATTAACCCAGGCAGGGGGGGGCCGACGCTGTGTTTCTCCGAGGACAGCCCGGTACCTGTTTGGACACATCGGTGAGGAGGTCTGGGGACGAGCGGCACTGCCTTTCGTGGTACCGAGCCGGGTAGTGTTTCCTGCAAATCCAAGGGGCACGTGTCAGTTTCCCTTGGCAAATAGCCCATGAAATGCTACAAAGCCTCCTCCGCCCCCTCGGATACCTCTCAAACGGCGCGCTCTTCTCCTTCCCCTTGCGCCCGTGCTCCAGCAGCTGCCGTTGGGTTCTGCCACTGGCAAGGACAGAAAACGCTCGTGAAAAACCAGTTCTGACGGTGCAGCCCGGACAGCGTGACTGTAACTTCTGCTGTAGCCAACACAGGAGCAAGAGCTGGCTCACGCCTTGCACGACAGGCCTGGACAAAGGAGCTAGGGATTCAGGCAGGCCTGGCCCTGCTCGGCTGCTTCCGCAACAGGTGGGCTGGGCGAGATGCAGAGGGTGTGGGTAGAGGGGTAATGGGCCTAGGCTGCCTCCCCCAGGCAAGGAGGCAGCTAGACAAGAAATGCCACTCAGAGGAGACTCTCGGGGATAGATGCCCCGGGGCGTGGCTCAGTCCAGCTGACTCTGGCTCCGGGGCTACAAATCACCGTGTAGACGTTTGGCCCAGGCTGGAGCCAGGGCTCGGGGACCCTTCACCCACGCAGGGGCCCAGATCTTGAGGTTCAGAGTGAATATCTGAAAAGCAATCGGTCAGCCCCGGAGCCCAAGCCCCTCGTCAGCTGAGCCGGTCCAGCCCCAGGGGGTTTTAATCCCTGCGTAGATACAGCCTTTGTCCCACTGCCGCCCTCCCAGGGCTACTTGCTCCTCAGGATGGGCCTAAAGGCACAAGCGAGCGCCCCGTTTGCTTACCCCACTTTGCACCACACAGCTAACGCCGTCAAAGAGACGTTCACTTACTTCATGGCATCAACGGCGCTAGTGCGAGCGATTTACCTATAGCGGAAACTTGAGCCTTTGCTGCACAGGAGGGCTTTGGGCTTGGATTTTGGTTCTTCGGAGAGTCTAAAGAAAGCATGGTACTCCACACACGTCTTCCAAAATGCTTTGCACGCGTCTCTGCTCGCCATGGCAAACTCTAAGGTGTCCTTGCACAAAGCCTGGACGAGAACCGGATATTCGAAACACAACCCAAAGGGTCAAATCCCCCCCTCCCTAATCCCGCTGCGAAGTCCGTGTCCAGTCGCTGTGAAAACATGAGCACTTTTTCACACAAGAAGACTTGCACCTTTGCGCAGTGGGTGATGCAGGACTGGCCCGTGACCCCTGCCACCCAGGCCTCTCAATGGCCTTAGCGCTGAAACTGGGTGTGGGTCTCATTGGGGACAGGGTGAGGGGCCCTGTTCTGATGTATATGGGCCGCTAGCCTGTTACACATGGTGCTACCCGACCCTTAGCAGTGCCTGGGGCAGCTGAATGTGTAACTAGGCTGTCGTCTGGAAATACACTGGGACCCCAAAGGAGGCCTAACCGTGCTGTGCCCCTGGGGGTTCACACACATTTCACCAGCGCGAGAAGAAACTTCTCGGGACAAATAAGAGAGAGGTGCAGCGGTGACGCGAGCGACCACACACCAACACTGACACAGCCCCGGCTTTGGGGGCCTGCCAACCTTGGCAAAGCCCGTCTAACTATTCCTAGCGTGAGACAAACCAGTGATTTGGCAGCGGGCGGTGACGTGGTACTTACAGAGATATTTGCATGTAGTTTGATTAGAAAATGTTTCCTCTTAAAGCTCAGTTTCCGAATTTTGGCCCAGTTGAATGTGTTGATCTTTGTGTTCCCCTGCAGTGAGAACACATTTGCGCATGATTGGTCAGGGTCAAACCTTTACCGGCCAGGGCCTTGAGCGGGCAAAATGCGCTCGGCGTCTATTGACACCAATGGGGGTAGAAGGTGCTCCAAGGAGGTGGCCTCAAATACTACTGACTTTACAATCCCACCAATGTCGGTTTGCCCTGACGCCAAGGGGACGGCGTCAGACTAGCGGATTTGGACCCGACCAGGAAGGATAAGACAACAGGGCCTGATCCTGTGTTAATTGCAAAGCTCCAAGGGCCTGAGCCAAAGCCCCCTGGCGTCACTGGACAGACTGCCACTAATTTCAATGGGCTCTGGCTTAGACCCCGGTCGATTTCAGTGGTGCGGGATCAGGCCTTTAATGAGGCAGGGGGTAGGGGGGTAGGGTGCTCCATCCTCTTGTCTGTTGGGCAAAGCACAGGCGTTATGTACATTATCCCGACATTAACCTAACTATACTGTACCTGTACTGCTCTAGCATGCATTCTCTCTGGGCAGCAAGAACTCAACACAACGGGGTTATTGCCACTTTTATGACACCAAGCACTGTGCTCTTACATAGAAAAATACTGGGATTTAGAGAAGCCACTTATGCTCCTGTGATAACATGTGTGTGTGTGTGTCTATCTCGCTGAATAAACAGCCAGGCATAGCATCACTCGCCTTAGACTACCACGCGCGCCTTAGAATGGGCTACACATGCTGCTAGTTATTAACAATGGGCCAGTAACTACGATGTTCTTCCACCACAAGTGGCTTTGCAGGTTGGAATTAGTCTAGGCATGGCTGCCCCGCTTTCTGCAGGAAACACAGAGGTATGTATTTACGCTGCTCATATGTCATGATTATAGCACTAGGTAATTGCATAGCCATTAGGTGGCTATTTTTGCTTGAAGATTATATGGGAACTGCCATGGAACGTGAATGTCTTACTTCTCAAACACGTTAGTTTACAAGGAGCAAACAACAATAATTCTCAAGGAGGACGCCTCCCACATCAGTGGGAAGCCATGTCTGGAAGTG
The DNA here is from genome assembly GCA_037349315.1 of Chelydra serpentina. NCBI lineage: Eukaryota > Metazoa > Chordata > Testudines > Chelydridae > Chelydra > Chelydra serpentina. The sequence continues at coordinate 39,960,533 of JBAIAC010000028.1, read as the reverse complement.
TAGGGTGTGATTTGTCACTCCTTTGCACTGGCTAGAGTTCAGTGACTTGCCCAGCTTGAATAAACGCAGAGGGGAAAGTTTCAAAATGCTTTGTTTGGACATGTTCAAAATGAAAAATTCCAGTTCTTTGGTTCAAAACAACTTTTTGTCTAGAAATTTAAGCTACTTTGGTTAAATAAAAAAAAAAGATTAAAATGGAAACAAAACGTTTCAATTGATCCGAAATGAAAAAAAGTAGATTTTGGTTTGTGACTATTTTTGAGATTTTTTTACTTTTCGGGACAGGAAACAATTTCCACCTCTCAGAAGTGTTGGTCGTAGGACAGGAAAACCATCCCCCCCCCAGCTCTTAGCAGGCTGGTTAGTGATGAAGATAGTGAAGTGCTTGGATTCCAGACAGGGGCCTACAACAAAAAATGTTTACTTCCCTTATCTACTCACTACAGCTCCTATCTACAGAGTGTGTCCCGTGCCAAGGGCAATGTGATTTCTTGGTGCAGGAGGACGGCACGTAGGCTCTGGTACAGCTAAAAGGCCTTTGGTGAGAATGGAAGGAAAAGCTCTTCCAGAAGGGCCCCATTGCATTGTATGATAGGAATTTAAAAGGGAAATGTTGTTACCCGTAAAACCAGCACGCCCATGTGCGCGACAGCCAGATTGATCTGCGTCCCTTCCCCATCGCTGGCGGGGTGGGGTCTAATCCCATACATTTCTAACTTCCTGGCTATGTCCAACAGGTGAACATCCGACTCAGCTGGCGTCTTCCCACTAGGGAAGGAAGAGGGTTATAAGTCTAATGACATTAGAATGAATAGCCCCCTCTAAAGTCCTCTGACAGCACCCCCGCATACTGTATAAACCCGTCTCTGTTACAGGTATTTAATATCTGTGCTGTGAAAGGAGCAGATACATTATGAGCTGAGTAGGGCACAAGTGCGGATGAAATGCTCACACGTGCTTCTGGTGATAATGCATGATCTTATCGTCCAAATATTCCTGGTTGGGTAAATACTGGTGGCTCTCCAGGTGCTTCTTATCTGTCTCTTCATGAAAGTCCCCCAGCTCAGCTGTATGGAAAGAAACGAAGAGCGGCATTTAGCAGTGCCCATTGAGGAGACGACAGCAGGCAAACGGAGCGAGTATTCAGAGACCGGTGACTTCGCTGATCCCTGCCAGAGCCTAGACATGGCGCGTGGGGGATGGAAACAGCCCAGACAGAGAACACCAGCTCCCAGCTCTTCCTAAATGTGATGTTTCTCATGTACCCTCACTGAGCACCTGGCCCTGTCTCACTGCCGTCAACGAGAGATTTGCTGTTCGCTTTGGCCCAAGGACCAGTGACACATGGTTCTGGCAACAGGGCGCTTCCTGCCTCAAGGGCTTTGAGGGCATGGAAGGGGCTCAGCACCTTATCAGTGGCACTCAGCCCCTCAGCGGATGGGGGCCTAGCTAAGCCAGACCAAAGGCCTCATCCTTCCAACCTCGCTTGCGACAGTAAAGATTGCTCACATGACTACAGGTCACGAGGTCAGGCTCGATGCGGCGATCCAGATGCCTTCACTCAACCTTTCCATTTCGGACCATGAGTGGGGGGCCCTTTGCCCTGTGGCTCCCTGCAGTGACTCTTGGGGACGGCCGAAGGCCAAGGGAACAAGCCGTCCCTGGCTGGACCGTGGTGTGGGAGGCTGAGAGCTGGTCGCCCCAGGGACACTGAACGGCCTGGGCCATCTTGCTAGCCGAAGACCGTTTCCACTGTGGTAACGCCCTCCCTGCGGTTCTGAGATGTACAGCTGCTTCCGATTCAAAAGCTCAGCGAACGCAGCTGGGCAACGGCTGCACACAGAGCACTGAACCGTCTTTGCAAACACACACTAACGCGACTCGTTTCACTCAGCCCTCCTCCACAAGCATGTGGGCCTGGGCTTCCTTTACGCCCGTGCTCAAGCCCCCTTGCTTCAGTGCTTTGCGGAACTGGCACCTTCGGGCTTGGGCTCGCTCCCATCACAACCAGGGCAAGATTCCTAGGGACTTCCGTGGAAGCTGGCTCACTCCTGACCTGCAACCCTCTCTCCTGAGAGCAGCCCCCCATGGCCGCTGGTTGGCCCCGGGCCCTTTAAATTGCCGCCAGAGCCCCGCTGCCACTACCCCAGGGCTCCGGCAGCAGGGCTCCGGGGATGACTTAAAGGACCCAGGGTGGTAGAGGCAGCGGGAGCTCCGGGCCCTTTAAATCGCCCCCAACCCAGGACTCCCAGCCGCCTCAACAGCTGGGAGCTCGGGGTGATTTAAAGGGCCCGGGGCTCCCAGCTGTTGTTACCACAGCCCTAGCCCCGGGCCCTTTAAATCCTGATTTAAAGGGCCTGGGGATTTAAAGGCCCCGCCTCTTCCGGTAGAGACCACGCCTCTTCTGGTTGAGCCCCTCCCCAGGACGCTGAAGTACCGGTAAGTCCTTTAAGTTACTTTCACCCCTGCTCAAAACTCTGGCTGCAAAAGCCAGATGATGGGCTATAATAGTGAGTCCCTTGCAGTCAGGTTCTGCTGCTGCACCCAGCTACGGGCAAGGCAAACAGACAGCGTTTGTCAGCCATCCACTGCTTTGCCCTGACGCCCAGAGCGGAGCCGAGGGGTTGGTTCGCAAGCTAAGCCGTGGTGTGGAAGTGAATAGTTAGAAGCGGGCTTCTGGAGCAATACAACAATACACCGGTGTTCAGGCTAAGAGGGCCAATTGTGATCACCTAGGCTGACCTCCTGCATAACACAGGCCAGAGACTGTCACCCCGGGCTTCCCTTGCGGTGGAACAAGAGCAGGTCTAGCGCACGCCCTTCTGTCCTTACACTGCAAGAGGTGGGACACCAGCAAAGCGGCGCTGTTCTCACTGCAGGGGAGCCGCCCGGCTGCCAAGTCCCTCTTGATCTGAAGGGTAAAGAGATACCTGCAAAGGAAGAGAGACGAGTTTCCTGACAGAGAGCAAACGTTCCCACGCCCAGCTCAGACTAGTTACACAGCCAGCCCGCCTCCTGCAGTGGGGACTTGGCTAGACAGGGGCCCCTCCAGCAACCGGTGATCTGCGCACCGGTGAAAGGCCCAACCCTGCCCGGAGCTGAGATCCTTCGCCCGCCACCTCGGCTCAAGTGGCAGTGCCGGGCTCAGGGAGGATGTTTATAAATCACCTGGCGATACTCCGATGGAAGGCAGTACACGCGGGCCCGGCGAGAGACAATTTGGATCCAGGTACATCATGTTCACTGGGGCCCCTCCCCTGCCCATTTCACGCCCGTTACAGACATTTTTGAGGCCCCAGTCCAACGGTCCCCATTCCCCCTGCCTCTTGTCTGCCTGCCCCGGAGCCCAGGGACGTCGATGGGAGTGTTCCCACTGAGACTGATGGGCTCTGGTTCAGACCCCGTGGGCGCTCAGTGGCCCAGGAGAGGGGCAAGTGCAGGGCTGGTGGCCCTCTTTTCGCTCCTGGAGCAAGGCGAAGGGACAGGCTGGTACACATGGGGTTCCGAACTGTGCTGGTTCACAACCCCGTCTGACCGCAGGGCTTTCCAGCCGGGCTCTGCTAGAGAAGGGTCATGGGGTGTGCTTGGCAGATAGAGCAAGGACGAGAGAATGCTCAAGAAATGATTATTAGAGATAAGAAAAGTGAAAGGGATTTTCACTCTTCGAATGTCTCTCTGCTGAGTTCAGAACTTAGCCGTAACAGCTTCAGGGTTACGTAACAATGAAACTGGCTTGAGTGTCGTAGCTGTAAAATCCTTGGTCTTTGCAAACAGTAGGGCCCTCCCAACAAAGCAAGCTAACAAGTAAAACCCAAGCCCACAAAAACCAGACCAGACAGAAGAATAAACACCTGCTGTAAGATAAAAACTATAGGGTTGACAACAAAGAGCAGGAGGACAGCTAAGCACAAGGGTATTAGTTTAGGGGATTTATGCATGAGAATGTTTCACTGGGGGGGGTGTCATACTAGAAAAGTATGCAGATGGGCAAACTGAGTCTGTGCAAAGTCACAGAACCGAGGAGAAAAGCTAAATGACTGACTCCAAGTGACTGGAGAGGACACATGGGAAGAACACAGCAGAGACCAGAGATTTGAAAAAAGTCCCCCTGTCCCCAGGAAAGGTAACTTCATCACTTGCTCTCCTTGCCATACCGGGTTTTGCTATATGATGGTGAGGTGATCACGGCATTGGCTTAAAACGCCCAGAATAAAGGCTAAAAGGAACTGTTCAAGTCTCAGTTGAAGTGGATTTCGTTTTACCCCCAGCAGTTCTTTCATTACCACTGTGGACAGGGATTTCTTCAAATCAGAGAACTCTGTTGCTAGCATGGCTGCGAACCAATGCAGGTAGGTCACTTGCCTCGAAGGCTGTGCCAGAAGTAAAGACATGAGCTGACAGTTTTCCAGAGGGAAGAGAAGTTAAAGGGGATGATGGGAAAGGGGTTGGGAGGGACTCGCCTTCAGAGCCGGGCTGGAAGCTGCAGCCATCCGATGCAGGTAGGAGGCGGCCGTGGTTGAGTAGGGGCTGGTGCAGGTGATGACCTGGCACCTCCCCCGCCCACAGTAACTGGACTTTGGGTGTCCAGTCAGTAGATCTGACAATATCCGCTTTTCAACTGGACTTTCTGGTTTAAAACCGGACACCTGGCCACCCTAGAGCCCAGTCCCCTGCTACCGCAGAAGTAACCCCATTGATAAACTTATCAAAGTCCATCGTAGACCAAAATAATCAGCCAGTATCCTGGTGTGATTTTGATTTTAAACTCAGATCATTTTACACATTTGTAGATGCTGGTGGTTTTTAGCAACAGGGTGAGGAACAACTGAAGCTTTCGACACCCAGTGTGTGGGAAGCAGTTTGGGATTGTGAGATGAGGTGTGTCGCTTGGGTGTTTATCAGAGAAATAACACTGGCATTTGAATGGCAATCTGTAGGTTTCAGAGTGAATGCAATATTTCGAACTATGGGGCAGTTCACACCTCTCAGAGCTATTGTCTTAGGTTGGCTATAAAATCTGCATGAAGCCGCTGCATTGGTTCATGTCTGTAATGTTTTCTCCAAAACGTAATTGTTTTTTAAATAAAAGCTTATATTCTAGAGCACTATTTTGCACTAAAAGGCAGGATCCTGCAGCAGATTTACAGAGCACAGGGAACCCCAATCAATGCCTAGCAAATAAAAATCTGCAGTGTTTGGCTATGGCTAATGGACAGATAAAGGAGGGGGGGGTGAGTAGGCAAGCGGCGGGGTGGGGCAAGCCAACGGCCGGCTGGTGGGCGGGCTGGGCGGGCTGGTGAAGAGGCCAGTGGCATTCATTTAACAGGGAAATTGAATACAAAGTGTGGGGAAGATCTTATTCTACTTCTAGCAAAAAGACATTTTTCTTTTACTTTAATTATACTACCTTAGGGGCCCGCTATAACATATTACCAAGGTTCAATACAAAGTCATATAAAAGTTATACAAAAATGCATAATGCAGAGATTTATCTACAACTGCATTGATTGACTGTTGTGTGCAGTAATATAGTGACCCCTGGGGGTGTGATGGTGGGGCCGAGCGGGGAGGGGATGGGTCCTATTTTACTGCTTTGATCTGGTCACCCTATGCACGCTGTTTCTTTCCCCCTCTACAGGCTTCCACATCCCAGCGCTGGGGAAGGAGGGGTTGTTTCCGCGGGGCGGGCAGTGCTGGGGAGGGGGTGTTTCTGCGGGGCCAGGGGGTTTCGGCCCTCAGCTGTTTTCTTTGGAGTAATATGGCCCTCGTTGCTTTATGAGTTGTGCAGGCCTGAATCTAAACAGAGGGTCAGAGAAAGAAATATTTGCAACATATAAAGTTGCACTGATAGTCAAAATGACTGAATGATTTAGACAATGAAGACTGCATTACAAAGCCTCTAGTAGCGATTAAAACTGTAGACAATGAAAAAGAATAGTACCGTACCTTGTCAACTCTTCTCTCAGATGTCCAGGGTCCACTGGGAAAAATTTCACCATAAATTTGAAAAGAACCTCCTTAGGATCTTAAAACACAACATCTTCATAAGTTTTATTTCAAACGTCTGTTGAGAACATTTACAAATCTCTTCACACACCCTGCACCCACGCACACTGGGGAGTAAATCACTGCCATTCCTTACAGATTCGGCCCTGCCAGGCGCTGAGCCTCTAGGACGCGATCCTGCAGGGTGCTGAGCCGAGCCGGGGCTTCAATCCAGCCACATACTACAGCAGAGGCTCAACTTGAACCCCCTGAGCAGGGCTATTGAAGTCAACGGGAGAATAGCCCCACTCCAGTAAACAGGACAACCCCGACGATTCAAATTAAACGTGTGCTTGTGTGCTGCCCTGGATCGGGGACAGGGTGCTCAGTACCTGGCTGGATTGAGCCACGGCAGAGCATGCGCAAGTCCCATTTGATTCCAATCACCTCACGGGATTGGGCCCGTTGTGCTGCTCCTTGGCCCACTGAATTCAAGAGGGCCTGAAGTTAAAACAATCGTGTTTAGCGTGCGGCTCTGTCAGCGGGGCTCTAGCCTGCCATCTAGTCTGAATCAGCCCGTCCCATTGAGGACTGCACAGCGACAGAAGATACTGGCGTGCAAGGAAACCCCATACAAACAGAAAGTGTAACCAGCCCATTCTACGGGGCCCGGAGGAGGCGTAAGGCAGAAACAATCCCTCCAAAGGCTAGTTTGTGCACGGAGAGGCACATTCTGCTATCGGAGCTCGGATCAATGTAATCGCAGGGTTGTTCTGGGCAGGGAGGGGCTGCTGGCAGGCATGTCATTGAAAAAATCCTGTGGTGCATCATATTCCCAGCACCCAAATCTGCCCACAGCTCCACCCAGACAAATCCTGCAGGCCTCTGTGGGTTTCACAAAGGGCAGACTTTTGTTGTAAAGCACTTCGTGTCTCGGCCACCTGTGGGCTAGAAGGGAAACCCAAACGGAATGACGTGGCCTACAAAAGGGACCGGTAAATGGCCAAACGCGAGTGGAGTTGATTCCGGGGCCCTGGCTGCCTTACTGTGGAATAACGGACACGAAGCTGTGGCTACACCACCAAGCTTACAGCGGCGCAGCGAGAGCAGATGCGCTAAGCCGACCGGCGAGGAGAGAGTTCTCCCGGCGACTTCCTTACGCCAGCGCCCGCGAGCAGCGGTAGCTAGGGCAGCCGGAGACGCTCGCCCGGGGACATAGCACTGTCCACACCAGCGCTTAGGTTGGTGTCACTCACATTGCTCAGGGGGGTAATATATTCACCCCCCCCCCCAAGCCACATAACTTAGACCAACCTCAGCTGTAGTGTGTCCACGGCCTCCGATGTGGAGCCAGGAGGCCGAGGGCTGGGTCCGCAGCCTCGCCCCTTGAAATGTCCCAGTGCATATCTTAGCCCTGCCTTGCACTGTGTGGGACTCTGGGGACGACATACAAATGTACTGGCTTCTCTGAACCTGCATTCAGGACAGAATCACCTGTTTCTCTACGAGCCCGGGGCTGACATTTGAATAGAAGCCAGCAATCACCTTGGAGCAGGGAAAAGCTGAGACATTCACAGGTACAGTGATTCGGCAGCAGCCTCTGAAATGGCAGAGCTGATGGGGAGAGGTCATGGCGGGGGGCTGGAGGGGGCACCACCACCGTGAGGACAGTTGTGTTTCAGTCCATTCTCACTGGCGTGCAGCACAGCATGCAACAGAGTGCGTGGATGCAAAACCTGCAAAGGGGCTGCTGCATTTTCTAGCCCGCAGGTCAGGCCAGCCTGGAAGCATGCGGCACACCTGCTTCCGAGCTGCGGCAAAACACCCAGGCCAGCCCAGAGCTGGCCCGGCACAGCCACGAAGCAGGGGCAGCGCCAAGCGGAAATGCATGGAGTGCAATGCTGCAATCTAGCCCCGATGCTTTGTTCTGCCACCTCCTGCAAACAGGAACCACGATTTCACACCGGGCTCAGGACAGCAGACACCCGAGCTTCATTCATCTTGCTTAAAATCGTCATCGAAGCTGGTGGGGGAAAGGTTTCGCTGATTGGCTCTGTGTCTGGCAGGCTGCCGGTCACCTCGGGCTAATCCCGGTTGGGACGGGATGTTCTAGGGTGGAATGCAGCTCTCTGCAGAAGCTCAGCACCAGGCCTAGCTGCCGCCTACCCCACGCACAGGCTAGTGCTTAATTGTAATGAAAGAGATAAGGTGACCAGATGTCCCGATGTTATAGGGACAGTCCCGATTTTGGGGTCTTTTTCTTATATAGGCTCCTATGACCCCCCCACCCCCTGTCGTGATTTTTCACACTTGCTGTCTGGTCACCCTAGAAAGAGGTGCCGGGGCTCAAGCAATTATTTTACATTCATAACTGATGCTGCAGGACTGGAGGTGCCGGGGCTCTGAACAGCCGAGCTCAGAGGTGCCGGGGCTCAGCCCTGGCACGAATTAAGCACTGGCTTACACCCGGTGCTAGCCTATGCATAGGAGTGAATTTCACCCGTTATAGCCCCTTTGCTTGTGTAAGGGTTGCAGAGGCCAACTTATAGCTATACCGGGAGCCAGTGATACTCAGCCTGCGGCTCGCAAGCCCCAAGTGGGTCTTTACCGTGTCTCCTGCGGCTCTTTTGCAGCGCATGATATTAAACCACCGGGTGATTTCCTTATTAACCAACGTGTTATTAACCAGTCAGGAGGCTTTGACTATGTTATTAACCAATTAAGTTATCAACTTGCACAAACTTCTTAACCTGTTTGCTGTGAGAATACTGTACATGTACACTAAATATTTCCCATCATGCTGTTTATATATGAAGAGTACTATAGTAAATGCAACAATGAATTCACATCACGGGGGCTCTTTGGGGTAATGTTGCTCGCTAATTTGGCTCCTGCGTCACTGAGGTCTGAGTATCGCTGCTCTATGCGCACGGAGCAGACAGAAAAGTAGCTTTTGGCCGAACGCTGATCAGTTTCCTTACGGACAGGACAGCATTACCATTGCTCTGCTGACAGACAGAGCTCCAGAGCATCGCAACGCGAGCCCAGCGCCTACGGCCGCTACACTTTCACAGGATGTAAAATGGAACATGAAGGCTTGGCAAGCAGCCCCACCCAACCCCCCAGCACAAGGTGACCCCAAGCAAATGCCAGAACCCGAAAGCCCACGTCCCTAAGCCTCAGCCAGCTCACGAACGTGCTGGTGAGTCTCCTGGTACTACCTGAGATTTGTCGGCAGTGGCTAGCACTTAGACACTTACTTTTCAGCTGCTTTGTTATGGGTTTTAGAAGCTCCAGCCAAACCTGCAATAACAGCAATGAAGAAGTTGGTGAAGACACAACATGAAGTGCTGGGTTTGTATAAATAAAAACAACGCACCGTGTCAGGAGAGAAAGTAGAAAAGGTACAGGCCTGCTGATGCTAAGAAAAAAATAAAGACTGACCTGCCAGTCACGGGGGAAGGAAGAATAATAAACCCAGATGGGGCCATGTTAGACTCATAGAATCTCAGGGTTGGAAGAGACCTCAGGAGGTCATCTAGTCCAACTCCCTGCTCAAAGCAGGACCAACCCCAACTAAATCATCCCAGCCAGGGCTTTGTCAAGCTGGGCCTTAAAAACCTCTAAGGAAGGAGATTCCACCACCTCCCTAGGGAACCCATTCCAGTGCTTCACCACCCTCCTAGTGAAATAGTGTTTCCTAATATCCAACCTAAACCTCCCCCACTGCAACATGAGACCATTGCTCTTATCCTTAGGGGAAGAATTCGGACCAGGACACTCAAGAATTTTGACAGTTTCCACCTTTACTTCTGCTTTTGTGCCATGCCGGGGGTGTGTGTGCCTGTTCTGCAGGAATCTCACTGTGCCACAAGATGTAATATGGGGGGGGGGGGGGGAAATCCCGATCGAGACTAAAATCCTTTTTAAAAAGCACATGCAGGCTCTGAACAGCTCTGCTGACAAATGCGTGGGCCAGAAAGCACCCCGGGAAGCCCCTGTGCCTGGCCCAGCCTTTGTCCCCCGCAACCAGGGCGCCCGATGGAGCTTTCCGAAGCTTAACAGAAAGTTATTCTAAGAAACCAGGGTGGCGAAAGGGGTGTCCATGAGCCACATGTTCAATGCAGCCGCTTCCGGCGTTGGGCCCGAGACAGGGCCCAGAAGGGCTGTGGGGATCTGTGTGCGGCTCTGCCCCCCACCCTGACCCCAATGGAGCGCTGCATCGCGGCACCTGCCCCTTCCCATTGCCACGCCGCAGGGCTGCTGCAGCCTGCAAATGAGGGGCAGCTCTCCCGCGTCAGACCAGGCCCTGGTGCGACCCCCCCCCACCCCCCGACTCAGCGTCCCTGCGACGGGCAGAAGTTTCCACTCTTCTGGGTTACAACTTAACACCCCTATTCCGCCCCCTTCACACAGAGGCCGTGTGGGCTGCTGGACGGGGACCCAGGAGACTCCATTCCTGGCTCTGTGTGCACTGATCTGCGGCCTGCCCCCCCGGCAAGTCACCGGCCCGCCCTGTGCCCCGGCTCCCCGCCACCCCTCTTGTCGTGTCAATGGTTAGGCTGGGAGGCCCGGTGCCTGGCGCCTACCGAAACCAGTGGGGGGTGAAGCGCCTTACATCCTTCTGAGGCGCTGGGCCCGAGCAATGGGGCGCAGTAGCGATCTCTCAGTGTGTGTGTTCAGAGCCTCGGCCAGCCGGCTCCGCTCTGGCCTGGGCCTCCAGGTGCTGCTGTAGGGTTGCCAACTTTCTAATCGCACAAAACCGAACATCCTAGTTCCCGCCCCTTCTCCCGAGACCCCTCCCCCACTGCATCCCCCCTCCCTCGGTGGCTCGCTCCCACCCTCACTCACTTTCACTGGGCTGGGGCAGGGGGTTGGGGTGCGGGAGGGGGTGAGGGCTCTAACTGGGGGTGCGGGGTTTGGGGTGCAGGGCTCCAGGCTGAGGGGTGGGGCCGAGGGATTCGGAATGTGTGAGGGGGCTCCGGGTTGAGGCAGGGGGTTGGGATGTGGGGGAGGTGTGAGGGCTCCAGGCTGTGGAGTGGGGCTGCGGGATTTGGAGGGGGCTGCAGGTTGAGACCGGGGGCTGGGGTGCAGGAGGGGTATGGGCTCTGGGCTGGGGCAGGGCGTCAGGGTGTAGGGTGGGGTGAGGGCTCTCACTGGGGATGCAGGCTCTAGAGTTGGCCCAGAGATGAGGGATTTGGGGTGCAGGATGGGGCTCTGGGTTGGGGGGGCTCAAGGCTGGGGTTGGGGGTTGGGGCGGGGGTTTACCTCGGGTGGCTCCCACTCAGCAGTGCAGCGAGGGGGCTAAGGCAGGCTCCCTGTCTGTCCTGGCTCCACGCTGTGCCCCAGAAGCGGTCAGCAGGTCCGGCTCCTAGGCAGGGGGGCTAGGAGGCTCCATGTGTTGGCCCCACCCACAGGCACCGCCTCCCCAGTTTGCATTGGCCGTGGTTCCCAGCCAATGGGAGTGCGGAGCCGGTGCTCAGGGTGGGGACAGCACACGGAGCCCCGTGGCCCTTCTGCCGAGGAGCCGGAACTGCTGGCCGCTTCCAGGGCGCAGCGCGGTGCCAGGACAGACAGGGACTAGCCTGCCTTAGCCCTGCAGCACCGCTGACCGGACTTTTAACGGAGCCGCCAGGGTCCCTTTTCAACCAGGTGTTTCATTCGAAAACCAGACACTTGGCAACCCTATGCTGCTGTCAAACAAGCGGTAGGCAGGGCGGGTAGACGAGGGGCAGGGCAGGAGCAGAAGGGGGAGGGGAAGGGCAGGTTGTGGGGACAGAGGGTCAGGGGCAGACGTCGGGAAAGGGAAGCGGGACCAGCAATGTGATGTGTGTTATCATGTCACTAAAGACGGTATCGTGCTGACTATACACACGGCAACCTTGCTTCTGGCATTTCCCACCTTTACATGCTTTACTTCGCAACCTTCATGTGTGTCGGAACATAGTTTCGAAACATAAAAGCTCCCTAACCCCGGAAGCTCAGGGCTGCTGAGAGCTGCCTTCGCCTACGGCTGGGTTTCATTCCGAGGGACCAACGTCACTTACATTGTTTCCGGCCTGGCTTTGGAATTCCAGTCCGAAGTATTCCTTCTCCGCGAGGTGCAGGTGGCTGCAACTCAGGTGGAACAACCCTTTGCCAGAGGACTTTTGCTAGCAAACAAAAAGCTCGTTAGAAGCAGCGCAGTGGGCAACGTCCGGCGCAAGAGATTAACTGATGTCAATAAGAAACTCCAGTAACGAATCTTTGAAGCTACTTATGGGCCCCTGGGCTAAGATGTCTTGCCTGCAAAGTAGCCAGTACAATTCTGGGAGGAGACAAATAATAATTCAATAACATTAACAAATACAAGAAAACAAACGTACACATCCCATATACAGATGTCTCGCAATTATTATATTCTTCTGCATGTCTTACACAGCCCCGCACGCCTCTGCTGTCTCCTTCCCCTTGTCAGGTGCAGTCAGTATGTAATGTGCCCAGCGGAGAACCGGAGTCAGAGTCTTACTACACTGCCGTGGACCTGAATCGGATCCCACGCTGGGGAGACTCAGGGCTAACTCCACTGAAGTCAAGGGAGTTTCACTGCTGTGTACGTACACACACACACACTCACTCACTCAGATTTTCACACTGAGCACCCACTCTTTGCAAGTCAGGCCCCTTTAAGATGTCTCCATTGGGCACCTAAAAATGAGCACATGCAAAGGTTCACGAGTCACTTTTGAAAACATGGGCCATAGTCTTACAGTGTATAAAGCTTTTCTAATTATTACATTCCACTACACACTGGTGCCGTGCACGACACAGGTTATGCCGGCCAGCCCAAAAGAGAGCCATAAAACCTTAATTCTACCCCAGCGCATCACATAACTGACACACGCCACATATTGAACAGAAGAAATATTTCAGAGAGTTTTAAAAAACGTCTTTAGGCTATTTTTGTAAACTTGAAAATGTTTCTTTCACCCCTACGTCGTCAGCATGATCCGGAGACAAATCTTATTCAAGAAAGGCGAACTGCCGCTGCATTCGAGCTGGAAATGAACTACTAAATGCAGCATGTGTCATTCTCTTAGTCCTTTGAATTAAAAATCTTTGTGGAGAATAAAATAAGAAAAGTTTTTCACAACTCCCAGGAATCGGATGCATGAAAAAAAAATCTGGACAAAATCTTAGTTTATTTTGCTGCTGTCGGAGAAAAACAGAGTTCTCACTCTTTCTTTGGGTGCAGCAAGGCAGATACATTTTTATTAACTCAAGCAATTGCACATGAGGGAGAGAGTGCACTAGGACACAGGGTTTCCTCCTCCTAGGCAGGTCTCTCAAAAGATAAACATAGCTATCTCAAGGCTGGGTCACGCTGACTCTTCTCTGCTGTCTTCTCACCCGCTTCTGACGTGAGCCCTGCTTCTACAAATCTCGCGTTATTACAGCTAGAGTTAGCCTGACTCTTGCTGATATAAAGGCCTGCATCCAAATTCCCTCTACCGACTTCCACACTGCCTTTGAACAAAAGCTATTGCGGGAGATAGAGCGGTTCAGACAATGCAGTGATGTTTCCTGAAGACAAATGCGCTATGCTCAGAACCACCATATGGAAATATCATGTGAAATCAGGGTTGCCATGGCAAAAGCATTTAATTCACCAGCGAGCTGGAAGCGAACATCAAACCTGTGAAGCTTGTTGGTGCACACGGATCTGCTGCCTGAGAGCTGGTAAATGAATAGGGCGCCCGGCTGAAACGCTGGTGACGTTCCGTTAACGTCTTGGGAAGGACGGGCAAGAAACAGGAAAAACGCTGCCTGCGGTAAAAAAAGGAAGCTGGCCAAAATATGAGCACCCAGAGGTGCTCACTCCTCCAAAACCAGAGCTATGCAAGGGACCGTCCATCTGACCTGAGATTTGCAAACTGCTTACAGGATCTGGCTGTTTAAATGAATGGAATTCAGGCATCCAAATCATCCCATCAGCTTTTCCTGGAGCCCTGTCCCTGGCCAAGGCATCCACCTGGCTCTGAACCGGCTGCATTTGTCACAGGTTGTTGAAGCAGAGCAGGGCTCTCCCCACCCGGGTCAGCCAGTTTGTCAATCGGGGCAAGCGTCATTACACCGACCTCTACTCTGGCCGGTTCTAGGGGCTGGCAAGGGGCACATTAAAGAATCTTTAGCACTTAGGGAAAAGTGAAGGGGATGCCTCAATAGTCTCTCTGTGTAACAAGAGGGGCTGAAGTCCAAAGCTTTGGGGGAGCTCAGTGCATGGGGTGTCTATCGCAATTGTCTACAGACAATGTTGGTGTCTATTGCAGATCTGTGAATAGTGTTACTAATGCATTGCAGGGATATAGTGCCCCGCACCCACGGATGGCAGTGCACTTTAGAAATTCTCATTAATCTGCATAGCTCTTTGATGTGCGAGTCCAACGATCATTTGGATCTGGTGAACTTAAACCCAGCAAGCTTAAGTGGGTTACCTGAGTTTTCCCAATGATTGACTGGCACCGCTGGCAATAGGACCCAGGTGTCCCCGTGGACATTAGCCCCAGGCACTAGCAGAAGGAGCGCTCTGTGTAGCTCACCAGCTTGTCTCTTTCACCAGCAGAAGCTGGTCCAGTAAAAGATATGACCTCACTCTCCTGGCCTCTTACAAAATACTAAACATTCAGAAATGAAGAGGGTTTGGTATGAAAGCAAGTTTAAAGCAGGACAATAATTAGCCTTAACTTTCAAGTTGCTATCCTGAGACGCAGGAAATAGCACTGGCAGGCACACGGATTGCAGAGGGAAGGGGAGGTGACTTGAAAACTGCAGCTTGTTCAGAGCAATATGTCCATGCTGCACGCTAATAGCAACCCTTAGCAGCTCACGGGGGGTGGAAATTGCTAGCCCCGTGTGCTAAGCCTGCTGCAAAGTGACAGCGTAATAATAGCGTTCTTGCTCCAGCGCGTCTCATCTGCCTCAAAATGACTAGATCACAAGGATAATTAAAACAATTATAATTGTTTATTTCCATGCTAGAATTGTCAAGCATTATGGCCTGTGATGGGCAGCCGGAAGAGAGAGGCGCTCGCTATTTTATCACAGGCGTATTACTCACTTTCAGGCTTCGGGTCACGCCGCACACGGCATCACTTACACCAGAAGAGTGCGCGTCACGGCTTTCTCGGAGGAGAGAGGAACTTTTGTCTCCTGATCTCCTGCCTCTGCTCTACGAGCTTGCTCACCCTTTCTCTTCTCCCACTCCTCCCATCTCGCCTTTCCTCTGTAACAGCCTCTGCCCTCTCTCGGCAACGTGCTTCTTAGTGCCCATGATGATGAGTCTTACCGGTAACCGGGCCCTAAACGTGAGTGCGGCCTGACTGCGGGCTGGGCTCACACCTTGAGGCAGAGTCCAGGGACAATGGGCTGCGGCCCCAGCTGGCCTGACCTACAGCAGCTCCCTTGCCATCGGTGGAGCTATGCCAGTAGACACTAGCCGGGGACAAAATCCCAATATTTCCAAAGCACTGGAAGTGTTCAAGTGAAGCTGTAAATAAGTGGCAGGTGAATAGCTAGAATGAACCCTAGACACTCTCCCAGGCTGTGGGAAACCCGGCAAACAGCCACTGCCCAGAACGCCCCCCGCCCCTCCCCCCCGCATACCTGCTGTCCCTGCAGCCAGGTATCATGTGGAGAAGGCAGGAGACCAGGATGCCAGGCTCTGCTTTGACCCTGACCTGCAGCGTGACTTTGGGGCGAGTCACTTCCCCTCTCTGCACCTCTATGTCCCTCCTGCCCTTGGTCTGGCTTGGAGTGTACACTCTCCCGGGCAACTGCTGCCTTTTACGTTGTGTTTGTGCAGCGCCGGGGGGGTCTTACCTCATCCAGCCTCTCTACTGTAATACAAATAACTAATACTCGGGGTTTGCCCAGCGAGGGGCTCCCAGAGACACTGCTGCGGGGCCATAGAGCCCCAAGGCAAGGCTGGAGAAACAGCACCCCGACACTCAGCCGCTAGCCACCCCGTCCTCGCCAGGCAGCGCGACCTCCAGGCTCTGAGCTAACCAAAGAGGCTGGAGCCTGGCAGGTCCATCTTCCCCAGGGATGAGGCAGGACAGGAGGTGTGTGTGAGAGGGAGGCGGAGCAGAGGGCAACAAGCATTTGGAGACGGAGCCAGATATTGGATTTAGGTTACAAATCAAAGGAACATGAGGCAGTCCAGATACCGCACTTGTCAACACCTTGAGCGCCTTGGCTTGGCTTCTCTCCACCACCACATCCAGTGGGCTGACTCAGCTGCTATTTTAAAATCGAAAGAGAAGACTTTCCTCTAGCTATCCAACATCTGGGGTGTCCTCATTCCGACTGTGCTAAGCAGCAGCAGGCCGCGAGCGGCGCCCTATATATGAATTACTTCAAAAAATGTTCATTACTAGCGGGTATCGTGAGATCAGAAAACGCTCACGTCACTGGGCAGCCTTGTTGTCAGAGACGACTCTTGCTAGACGAGCCGAAGGAACGTGTGGAACTCACTGATGGAGGAGTGGGACAGGAATCCATTCCTAGCTAACAGACTCAATCGTTACTGGTACCATAGCAGCGTACGAGGCGCTTTAGAGAGAGGCAGGAATAGACGGTCCCTGCCCCAAGAGGTTACAATGCAGGCAGCATACAAAGGGATTCAGCCACAGGGGCAGTGTTTAAAGTTGGAGCCAAATTTCTACCTCTCCTGGTTCAGAAACGGAAAAACAAATGTCCCCCTCCCAGTCGATGGTTTATTTTTAAATCTCATTTTTTTAAGCCAATCTCATGATTGTGGGAGGCCTGACTCATGAGCTTTTAACACTTGGGGTCAGCGATGCCATACATTTCCCTTGAGTTTTGGGACACATTTCAGTCTGCTCAGCGTAATGCTGTCAGAGAAAAGTGACACCCTTGTTGGTAGAGGTGGGGCCTTGGGCTCATGGGCACACAGAGCACAGCGTGTTTTAACCCAGTTATTCTTTTGGTCTTGACAACATCCCCTGGCAATGAGTTCCACAGGTTGACTGTGCCTTGTGTGAAGAAGTACTTTGTTATGTTTGTTTAAAACCTGCTGCCTATTAACTGCATTGGGTGACCCCTGGTTCTTGTGTTATGTGAAGGGGTACATAACACTTCTATTCACTTTCTCCATGCCAGTCATGATTTTATAGACCCCTATCATATCCCCCCTTAGTTGTCTCTTCCAAGATGAACAGTTCCAGTCTTTTTAATCTCTCCTCATACGGAAGCTGTTCCATACCCCTCATCATTTTGTTGCCCTTTTCTGAACCTTTTCTATTTCTAATGTATCTTTTTGAGATGAGGTGACAAGAACTGCACGCAGTATTCAAGGTGAAGGCATATCATGAATTTATACAGAGGCTTTATGATATTATCTGTCCCTTTCCTAATGGTTCCTAACATTCTGTTCGCTTTTTTGGCTGCTACTGCACATTGAGTGGATGTTTTCAGTCCTATCTACAGTGACTTCAAGATCTCGTTCTTGAGTGGTAACAGCTAATTTAGACTCCATCGTTTTATATGTATAGCTGGGATTATGTTTTCCAATGTCCATTACTTTGCATTTATCAACACGGAATTTCATCTGCCATTTTGTTGCCCAGTCACCCAGTTTTGTGCGACTTCTTTGTAGCTCTTCGCAGTCTCCTTGGGACTTAATTATTTTAAGTAGTTTTGTATCATCTGCAAATTTTGCCACCTCACTGTTTACCCCTTTTTCCAGATCAGTTATGAATTTGTTGAACAGCACTGGCCCCAGGACAGACCCCTGGGGGACACCACTATTTACCACTGTCCATTCTGAAAACTGACCATTTATTTCTACTCTTTGTTTCCTGTCTTTTAACCCGTTACCGCTCCATGAGAGGATCTTCCCTCTTATCCCATGTCAGCTTCCTTTGCTTAAGAGCCTTTGGTGAGGGATCTTGTCAAAGATTTTCTGCAAATCCAAATACACTGGCTCCCCCTTGACCACATGCACGTGCATCTACTCACGAATGCAGGGCAGTCAGCTCTATTAAATCCCGGTCAGTAAATTCCTGCCTTGATTCCTGATAAAGGACGGGAGGAAGAGTCAAATCTGTGCCCTTTACTGGCTCTGCCTGGCAATTAGGTTTGCTGGTTTTCAGACAAATCTTGCCCTGTAGCAAATTATACTTCCAAAGAAGCAAGCGCTGCAAACGTTCAGCCTTTGTGCGGAGCAGAGAGCAACAAAGCCGGTTTCTCGCCACTTCTGCCCTGCTCCCGGAGAGTCTCCAAAGGCTGCTGGAGTCCACTCGCCCTGCTTTGCCTAAACTATTTCCAGCGATGGGAATAACGTCCTCAATGACATTACATAAGGGACCACGTGCTGGACAGCTCATTCAGGCACTCGGGGAAAGGAAGGATGTTGCTGCACTGCTAATAGTGTTGCAATATCCCAGTGCAAGAAGCCAAATCACGTCTGCCCCGCGCTTGGGCACTGGGGCGAGAAGACACAGGAGTTCCCGCGCCACTGCATCGGAAGCAATCCCAGAGTTCAAGGAGGTTACTAACGCTGTGGGCAGCCCTTCTACTCATCTAGCACGGGCAGGGCTCTGCTAGGGAAAAGGCAAAGACATGCTCCTCCGCTGGCACCCTGCAAGCTCATCTCTCTCCCCCGCCACTTGGGAGCCAGGTGTCCCAGCTCCGCACTGGGCCCCAGGGCCGTACCTAGGTGCTCAGGATGGATTGTAACAGAAGTGCCGTGTTCACTGGCTCGGCAATCTGCCCTAAGGAAGGTGTTAGCCGCGCAGCGACACTGATCCCCATTAAGGAGCATAACAAAATGAGGGATGGCTCGGACGATAGAATAGGTGGCACGTTCATTACGGTCTCAGAGGATCCCAAACTGGGAGGTATTGTGAACTTCAGGCAGGGCAGAAAACTGGTACAGAGGGGCTGAGAGAGATTAGAAACCGGGACAGAGAGCGCCAGACGGAAAGTCATGTGTCTAGGGAGCAACAGGCGAAGGATGATACTTGGAAAGTAGTGCTGCCAACCAACCAACACACACAGGGACTGGCTGGCTCTAGGCAGCACACAACAAAACAGAACCATATACAGCACTGGAGCAGAAACGTGACAGCCACTTCTTCGCATGGCACTCGGGAAACTGCCCCGGTGACTGCAGCGGTCAGTTCTGGGCACCTCGACAAGGAGGGGTTCACAGGAGAGCAACACAAGCCGGTGGTGGTACTGACGGGTGAGGAGAGGGAAGAATTACTATTCAGAACAGTGGAGGACGGGTCGAGCTCGTTGCAAGCACGTGAAGAATACAGACTCCAGGATGGGGAAGCAGGAACTTCGGGCAACGCAACCGGGGGAGAACTCTGCGCAGTAGGATGAAATGAAGTGGAATATAATAGACACTTTTGAATGGCGCGATCCATTTGAACATGAAGAAGCGACAAAGGGTCCTGTGGCACCTTATAGACTAAGAGAGGTATTGAAGCATAAGCTTTCGTGGGTCAATACCCACTTCTTCGGATGCAAGAAGATGCATCTGAAGAACTGGGTATTGACCCACGAAAGCTTATGCTTCAATACCTCTGTTAGTCTATAAGGTGCCACAGGACCCTTTGTCACTTCTGCAGATCCAGACTAACACGGCTACCCCTCTGATACATTAGAACATGAAGTTATCTCTTCAGGGAATGGTGGGCACCTCATCTCTGGGGAAAGCACTGGGCTTGGCCCTGTGCCTGCCCCTGGGGAAATGAATAGGGTCAGGTCTCCTTCATTGCCAGTTTCTATGGGCTTTGCTCTGCTCTGCTGTCAGATGGGAGGAAGAGAAGCCAGGACCGGGGTGGGGAGCATGCGTGGAAGAGAGCAAGGAGGGAGCATGCAGAGAGGAGCCCTGCTTTTACCCTGGGTCAGGGCAAGGCCCTCAGAGCAAGCAGGGACAGGACTAGGCCGCAGGCAGCAGATGCAGACTGTTCCCTTTACACAAGCGGCAAAACGCCGCAGCAGAAAGCAGGGGAGGCTAACGCTGGAGGGGGGGAGCATCACTAACTCCCCCACAGCAGCAGTAACTGGTGGGGCTGACGTTGCATAGCCCTGGGGGGAAGCCAATGGCCTCACAGCTTCCCTGGAGAGAGAAGGGGAAAGGATCACTGGTAGGTCTGCAAAGGGACGCCTGCTCTGATGTTCTGGGTGGGAGTGTCACAGACCCCCAGCCTAACTGCCTTGCTGCTTCTGGGGTTGGGGCGGGGGAGCGGGAGGAGCCACGCCGTATCCACAGGATCTCTTCACCCCTGGGGGATTTTGCTGCTGGAAGGAAACCAACGAGCCCTACAAGAATGCTGGTAGGCGGTAAAACGTGGTATCCCCTGGTTTGCAGATTCAGACACTGCTTCCTTCACCTCTGATAAAGGACAAACCTGGGTGTCAAACCTGGCCGCTAACCCTGATTCTGTTGCATGTGCTCCTCTGAAATGAGACAACGCCGCATCAGAGCATTTTTAAAGTTTCTCCTGAGCTTGAAGTAAATGCTAGCTGCTGGGGGAGGGGCGGGGGTTTGCTAGCAGCAGAAACATTCGCCCCTAGCTCTTTAAGGTCTCCATTTTCCAGAAAGAGACAATTCTCCGCCAGCTGGTACCCTTGTGTAGCTATTGACTCTGGTGCAAAGTGGGTGTACTACAGAACATCACATCTGACCTGTCCCGTCCCACCAGTGGCATTTATGTCCATGTGGGATAGGTGCAAATGATTACCCATGGTACCAGACAGTGGGAAACCAGACCCTTGTCTTTGGTCTCTTTTGTATTTCTTCCTCCCATTACACTAAAGCACTCTTCATCTGAGAGAGCTTTCCAAAGTCAGAAAGGGTTTAGGAAGAGTCACGTTTGAGTTGCTGGAAATATCCGTTCAAAGCTTAGCCTAGGGCAGTCTTTTTATTCTGGAGAACTCACTAATTCAGCTCCTCATTTATCGTAACCACAGAGCAGCAAATGCAGCAAATGCCTAAAAGGGGTTTCCAATACTGTTCCATGTAAGAAAAAGAGGAAATGACTCGTAGTTGCTCTAATGGAGGCTATTTGCTGCAATAACATGTCATGCAGGGCGATCATGCTATAAATGTCTTGTGCAAATAAGAACACAGAGATGGACAAACTGCAGCAATATTGTATTAGCAGCATTGATTCAACTCTCACCCTACACACACCGATCTCGTCATGATAAAAATCAGCATGTTTAAAAACACCTCATTTGCAAGCTGACTCCCTGTCTATGCTACATTCATGTAACTAAATAAAAGTTAAAAAAAAATCATCCTATTTATTCAGAGTACGGAATTACTGTATTGAAACATGCAATTGCAAAGAAACTAAACTACAACTGAAACTGAATACAAGTTCTCTCCGGCTATGTTATAAAATATTTCCTAGAAATGTATTATAATTTGAATAAAATAACTTTAGATAAAATAACATGGTCCCTGGGGAGAGATAACTAAGTACTGAAACAGATCTGGTTAAATGTTATTTGAATGTGACCTTAGCATGCTGATCTACGGTATATTCTCAATCACTCCTAAAAAGAGATGTAAACAGTAATATCACTTTGCATTTAGCTACACACAAAGCTATAATGATGTAGAAATTAAAGGCTAATATTTTAGTGCATATTTTACAGGTTAATATTCGAGGTTAATATTTATTAATTGTGAATAGTTAATAACTATAGTTTTTTCCAGGTACTGTTATACAGTAAATAAGAGTCAATGATTTTCTTTGCTTCTGATCTCCTCAGTGTAATTCCATTCTTTTTTCTCACCAGCCTAGTCTCCATGAAGACAAGCATACAGATCTTTCCCCCCGGGGGGTAATTTGGTTAAATATGTTCTGTTTGTCCTGGACCCAGACTTTTCTTCCTGGCCGATGCTTATGTTGGCATCCAGACAAACGAAGACAGACTGTCACACTTGTCAAAAATACACCCCATCCCGGCTGATTTCAAACTGATGACACCAGATGAGTAAAACCCATCTCCCCCACTTTTTAAAAAATGGGATGCAAATGACAGAGGGCAGCTCGCGCGCCGGTAGCACTGAAACATACAAGAAGGACAACGCTACATGCTCCTTTTTCCAAAGCTGAAAACCAGAAGCGATCACAGACCACCTGAGGGTTATGCAACCCTTTGGCGCAGCAATGACTTCAGTAATTAGAACAAAACAATAATAGGATAGCCACTTACATCCACTACAAAGATCTTCTGGGAGTCATCCAAGAACTGGACTTTCAGATGCAGCATCCTTGAGCCCACAGCTGAGCTGTCAGCAAGTGCAAAAGCCTTGGCAATCTGCGCGGTGTGCCAGGCAGGATACCCTGACTCCTCTTTCACACACAATTTCACTCTCAGCTGGATGGAGAAGGCTGCAGCCACTGTTACACAGATGCAGACTTCTCGTTGGAGGGGGGTCTGGAAGCAAAGGAATGTAATGCCTAGGAAGAAACACAAATACAGTAAGCGGAGATCCTGACAGCCACCTCTTCTAAATAGCAACCTGTAATTGCTTTTTGTAAATCAACGTTAAATTATCATTGAGAACATCCAAGGTACTGGTTTCAGTGGAGGCTTCAGGATTTAAACTGATACAACCAAGAGTGGCTCGGGCAAAAGCAGAGATTTTTCATTGGTTGTTTGAGAATGGCAATGGCTAAAATCATCCAAATTTCACATAGTAAAGTCAGAAGAAGCAGGGACGGCTCCAGGCACCAGCGCAGCAAGCACGTGCCTGGGGCGGCAAGCTGCGGGGGGCGGCGAGATGGTCAGTGAGAGGGTGGAAGTCAGGCAGCCTTCGGTGGCGTTTCTGCTGCCGAAACACTGCTGAATCCGCAAGACCTGGGACCACCCGCAGGCATGCCGCCGAAGGCCGCCTGACTGCCGTGCTTGGGGTGGCAAAATTTATAGAGCCGCCCCTGAGAAGAAGAAGATCTATCCTGCTCGTTTTAGTTGTCTGGTGGTAATAACTTCATTCTTTTCATTGGGTTAAATTCTTAAATACCAGCCTAAAAAACTAGCCCTGTAGCCTGTATGGAATCAGACTCATTCTTGCCATTTCTGTGAACAAAGCACAAAGAGGGATAAGACAATATCTTCTGAACAGATCTGTGTGAAGCTGCCAGACAGAAGAATCTCTCTCACTGGAGCCTTCAGAAACGCTCACAATGGAATAAAAAACCCACGAAACATCCTTGCTCTGGGGTTTTGTTTCTAACTCGCACCTTACACCACGTTTGCTTAAAGATGAGTTGAGGATCACAGTTCTGTGAGACAACCTGGCTCCAGGATTCAGGCCCCCCCTCCCCTAAAATACCAGTCGGCTGCTTCAGCTGTGAAACGGTTAATATTAACATTTCAGGCCTCAGAGATGACTCCCCCCGATACTTGCCAGCACTCCAGGGCATTTTCCCATTTATACCCATAAGCACTAGGGAGCAGCATTGCACTTGATTGCAGCAGGAAGAAAAATCTTTAAACCCACAGGATTTCTTTGGCTTTAAAGCAACAGTGGCACAGTCCCACTAGATGATGCTACTGAGCAAGTAAGTCGTCATGATCTGAGAGGTTTGGGCATGGTTACAGGAGATCCTGGCTCTCACGGCCATTTGGGACACGTCCCATGAAAAATATTCCCCATCATGCACCTTGCTGAATCATTGCTCGCGTGAATGTGGGGTCAGTGGTGAAGGCAGCTAGACGAATTCACTGTCTTGCCACTTGCGGAGGTCTGAGCATCAGCCAAACGGGAGAGGGACGGCACCCAAAGGAAACCATTCCCTCCAGTCACCTTGCTAGCACCAAATGCCGCGTATGTGCCGTGAGGCCCTGTGAGTTACCACGGGGAAACCCTCAGGGTCCTGTCAGCGATGGGAGGGACCCCTAGGCATGACGGGAGGAGAGAGCATTGGACTGGGACCGAGGAGACCTGGCTCTGCCACTGACCTGCAAGGTAACCTCGGGCAAGTCATTTCACCTCTTTGGACCTGTCTCCCCAACCCCCTTTTGTCCACTGAGTCTGAAAGCTCGGCTGAATGCTGGAGCGGTCTCTCATGATGTGTGTGTGCATCACACAGCGCAGGGAGCCCCCAGGCTCAGCTGGGACCTCGCAGGGTTACTCTCATACAAATAAACAGACAAAGCGAGCGACACCGACGAAGGGAAACAGAGACTATCAGTAAGAACTGGGTGTTACATTCTTGGTATCATTCTTGATCCCTTTGTAAAGTGCCTCCTTCCCATACCTTATTCTGGAAAGAACAACAACAGTAGTTCATCATAACAAACCTACCAAGATGCTTTCTGGCTTTTTCACCTTCCTCTGTAGAATCAGGCATAAGCCACTGCCAGGTCTCAGGGCCATTGGTTCTGTTTCAAGTGACGAGTCCTGAATCGGGTATTCTGGGATTCGGCCGAGTGGTTCATACAATTAACTAGCTTTATTCAGGTTGTAACCCGGTAACTTGCTGTGTCCAGTCCTTACAAGCTATTCCTTAAAACTGTTCGCAATGGAAGAAGATTTTGTCTGGTTTCATGTCACATCTCTGTACCATGGCTAACAATGTTCTGCCGTATCTCTCCTTGCACCATAGCAGGGAGGCGCAAAGTGCAGGGAAACTCGCCAGGATGCTGCATAGATACTAACGGTGGGATTGTACTAACACTCACAGCTGCTTCTCACTCCCACAGCACTGCCCCCAGTCCTGACCCGAAGCAGTACAGCCTCCTAGGCCCTTCGATTCTTGACAAAGAAATGCTGACTGGAATGGTGGCACTGGGAACAGACCCAGCTTCTTGGGACCCTGCATGGTGCCAAGTACTCTCAGCTCCTGCTGACTTCAGGAACTGGGCATTATAAGGCTCCAGACAGTCAGTGATGTGAGAGGAGACAGGTAGACACAGCTCAGGGAGGGAGGGTTTAACATGTCAGCTGAAGAGGGATAGAAACCCCATAGTTCAACTAGCGCCAATGGAGCAGAGTGTGAGCAGGTACAAGTCAATCCAATTTTTGAAGGACTCGCCTTCCCAGCCAGACAGCAAAACTCGCCTGTTGGCCAAGACGAGAAAGCAGGATCTGCTGCCTGCTCTGGTGTGGGCTGCCCTGGATTTACGTACAAACACATTCAAGGCAAAACTCCAGTGACATAGAGCAAACGAGCTGCCACGGACACAACAAACGCTGTTTGCCTTGGCTCGCGATTCAGGCTGTTCAGGTCCCTAGCAGAGGCAGATGTCTGTCCACTCGGAGTGCAGCTTTCCTCCATGGGATGGGCGCATTTTTAAACACACAACCCATTAAGTACGGCTATGCACAGGTGGGAGCAGCGCTCCAGTGCTGAGAATAACCGGGGCGGGGGGGGCGGGGGCAGCCACGCGATGTCAGAACATTGTGCGTACATGTGTCAGCCATAAACACCCTCCTGTTGGCACATCCAACCTGCACAGCCACATGGTGTCTGGCCGGTTGTGGTTAGAGCCAGGTCAGCCTGTCATTCCCTCGGGTTTGTGGTGCACGTGGGAAGACGGAGCAGGCTGAAGGTGATGCTGGCAGACTGGGAACGATCCAGCGTCCGATGAATGTCTAATGAAAGCACCAGGTCGAGCATGTACGCGGGTGGGGAAGGGGGCCCGCGGGGTGGCAGCAGTTTGTAGCAGGAGCAGCAGAGAGCCAGGCCGGGCCTGGGAATGGCAGTTACTGAGGGCCCTGAGACAGGCTGAGCGCTGACCACTGAGGAGAAGGGGGTGGCAGCAGAGACGTCCCTGTGCTTGGACTGCTCACAGAGGAGGCTGAGGAGAATCCGGTTTTAGTCCCACCTCTCGCTTAGCTTTCGGTGTGAATTGCTTTTGAAAAGCATGGCTTCGTCGTGTGAACGGGTGCATGGATCAGTCGATCTAACGCTGATAAATTCGACATAAACTCGTAGTGTAGACCCTTCTGCCAGCTGGAGAGAGGGGTCAGTCCACCCCTGCCGCTGGCTCACCGCGTGTAGGCCAGCCCTGGCTGCTGGTTACTCCCCGGGGGCCGCAGAGTGGAGCGACTGAGTAACGGCCGGAGCGAGGGCTGGGCTGGGCTCCTCAGCAGCAAGAGAAGCCAAGTCCCCTGTGCAGCCATTAAACCCACAGCAGCCAGAAGCGACCTGGCAACAGGGGGGATCCGGGGGTGCAGGGAGATGCCGAGCCGCGGCCGTGTCTGAGCACAGCAGATCCACCCCTGTTGAACAAGGCCTGAGGGGCACTGAGGGCTGCGCACTGAAACCAGACCAGCTCTGCCGCGCCCACCCCCAGCCCGAGCCAGCAGGTCCCCTGGCTTCCGGGGCTCCCCAGTCCAGTCGCAGGCCTGGCTGGGGGAGGCTGACTAGTAAATAAAACCAGATCCCTCCGGCTCCCCACCCAGGCTCCTGGAGTCGGGGGCTTGAAAGCCCTGTGCTCGAAAGCCCTGTGCTCAGAAATGTCAGAAAGTCTCTGTCACGCAGGGCTGGGCTGGCGGGGCTGGAATCGAATGGACCCAGCGGCCGCAGGCCACCGGCTGCAAGAGGGGGGCAGCTTCTTGGCAAGCGCCTGCCCTGGCGGCCTGCCGCGTGCTAGGCAAGGCGAGCTCAGGCCGGCGCTGTCCTGACGTACTGCTCCTTGGGTGAGGCTTTTCCCAGCCTCGCCTGCTCCATTCCCCAGCAGCCACACCAGCGCCCTTGGGGAAAGCCCAGTGTAGCTGGTATCGCTGCGTCCACACGGCACCAGGGCTCTCACCTCCTCCCAGCCCTGACCCACGGACCCGGCCTTCCCGTAGCCAGCCCCCGCGTCCTGCACGGCTCCGTCTGCCGCTGGGGGGTGGGGTGCGCTTGCCAATCCCCTGCTCTGCTGGCCCGACCTGCCAGGGGTTCGCCTGAGGAGGGGAGCCGGGGCTCTACCCCCTGAACTCAGCCCCACACACGTGTGTGTCCCCCACACCTGCCCTGAGCTCCCCTCTGCTATTCTCCATATCCAGTGCTGAGCTCCCTCAGAGCCGAGCCCCACACACGCTCCCTCCCCTCTGGCCCCACACCCTGCCCTGAGCTCTTAGCCAGCGAGGCTGAAGAGCACCGTCCCCTCCATTCTGGGAGCCCCAGACCCCATCCTCCTCCTGTCTCCCCACTTCCCGAGGAAGCACCGAGAACCAGATCCAAGTCCTCCCATCCTGCTGGGGTTCCCAGTGCGCCCTGCTCTGCTTCTCGTCAGGGGCTGGGGGTGAAAGGCGGGGGGGGGGGGCAAGCCGGTGCACGAGTCGCAGCACCCCTCAAATTTGGCCCGGCTGCCCCTCCACCATGATGGAGGAGCAGCCGGGCCAAATTTCCAGCTGCAGTCAGGGAGGCCTGGGTCCCCGCTCCTGGTGCCCCTGCCCCCCGCTGCTAACTCCACTGCAGCAGCCTGGGGAGCTTCTGGCTCTGCCCCCCGTTATTTCCAAAGGGGATTTCCATTCGGGGTTTGGACTTGCAGGTTTTCTTCCCCGAATATCCTCCCAGAAGCAGTGACAGGAGCAGCACAGGACATCGGGCTGGCACCCAGGGCCTCTGACGAATAGCTGAGTCACCCGGTTACGTGACTTGAATCTCCTGAACATCCGCCTGCCAGAGAGTTGGCAAACGTACTACTCAGTTCAGCCATCCTCCCCCCCCAGAGCTGTTCCCTCGACACCCCAATCGACGGGCCTTTCTTTTGGGCTGGCAAAACTGCCTCACTCATGACCCACTCACCCCCAGATCCGAAAGGAGCCGTCCCAGAACCGGGGGCTTGACCAGGCAGTATGATAATCCCGCCCTCCTCAGCTCCTTAGCAGCACAACCAAGTGCCCAAGGTCGCCACAAATGCACTTTGCTGGTGCTTCTTGGTGGTAGTGCAAATAGTGCGCACCTCTGCTCCCCGTGCTGGGTCTATAATAAACAGCTGCCTGGACATCTGCCCTTTGTACGCCTGTTTATTGTGTAGCTGGGTTAGATGTTTTGTAACTATTTTTAACTCATTTTGCAGGGGGAAGAAGCGCTTCAGACCCTCAGCCGTGTGAATCCACCTGAAATCAGCACTTTCGGTTTCATTTTCCATCCGGGCCCCAAAGGCCAGAAACCCTACACCTGAAACGGGAAGCAAAGGGCGGGTTTTGCTTGTTGTTGGATCCAAAGCCCATTCTGTCTGGCAGCAGACTCACGAGATTATCTATGGGTCTGGTTTATTCACTGCTCTAGATCTGCCAAAGACCGATCCTTCCAGCCGCGCGCTCCTTCCTTCCTGAAAAAGTTCTCCAGTGATTTTAGCCACTCGCCCTGCCCCTGCTCTACAACAGATCCCGGCCTGTAGAGGACACATGGGCAGAGGAATGGATCAGAGACCATGGTGGTGTTCCTGGGTCTGCCTCTAACTCACTGTTTGAGCTTGGGCAAGTCACTTACCTGCTCCGTGCCTCAGTTTCTCCACCGGTAAAGTCTTACCCACCCACTTGTATAGAAGTGCTGTGTATTGTTTTCAATGAGAGCTCACCTGTTTCTTTAGGTACAGATTGCAAACATCTTTTTCATGCAAGGTGGACAAAAATAGATGTTTTTTTGGGGGGGGGTTTGGCGGGGGAGGTTTTTTTTTATTGTTATTTAAATTATAGTAAGTTTCTCTTTTTAAAAATAAAACTGTTTAAATATCTGAATGTAATACAAAATACACCAAGATCTAAACTTCTTATAATCTCTTACAAAATTGAAAAAAAACCCATGAGTATGCTGTACCCATGAGCCTCTATCAAAAACTGAGTTAAAGGCTGCTTTTCTATACAGAGAAATAATCCGGGGGAACACATCTAACTTTGGAGGCCAACCTTTATAAATATGGCTCTACAGATCATGTACCATATTAAGGGCTTGATCCTGTGGGAAACCCAAGGGATGTGCTACTAGGCGCCAGAAACTGGCAAAGTTATTACAGGCACTGGGACCTGCCTCTGACCCCAGGAGACACCAGCATGTCTCTCATTAGGATCATCCCAAGCTATTTTATAGCTTCTCCCTACCTGAGCTCTGTGCAGCCTCTAGTGTGGATTTCAACACCTGGCAACTGGAGAAAACCTGCCATGGCTGCAGGTCATAAAGAGACCCTCCCTGGGAACATTTTCAAGAAATTCCTGTACTGCTGGGTGAAAAAGGAACGGGTGTAATGTAAAATGTAAACAGTGCGACTAGGAGAGGTAAGGCCTGGCTGTCGGAAAGAAACAGCATTATGGAAAATGCTCCTCAGATGGCAATGACTTTCGAAGATGATGACGTGAACATGTCTGAAAAACCTAGATCAACTGGTTAGTAAACTTAATTCTGCACCATTCTTATGGACTGCCTACCACGTCCTTACTATGCTAGGAGATGATAACTTAGAGTATGGTCAGAATTTTTGTTTTTGGTGGATTACTTATGAATTTCAAAATGTTAGTGTTCAAAATATTACTGGTAGGTTAGTTTGTTGTGGGAGGATTTACTGTTACCGCTGGACTTCTAGAATGGTTTTTATTGCTCAATACAATCGAACATCCTAGGTGAAGACGTCCTGCTTAAAAGTAAAATTGTATCAGGAATTTACAAACTTTAACATTTAAAAGTTTCTTTTTCAAGCTGTTTGGTATGTTGATAGAAATAAGGGATTAAATAGATTTTGATCATCCTTATGATTTATTATTTTCCCTGTAGAACTGGGTTTAGAATAAATTATATCATTTAAACAGTGGTACAAACAGGTGCAGTAGAAGGAATCTTTCATTTACAATCCCATTTTTAAAGCAGTGCAGAGTAATGCTCAGTGAGTGAGAGTGACTTGTTTTTATGATTTTGTTTCAGTGCCCAGCTTAGACATAAGAGGTTGTGAACGTCCATCATCTGCAACAATCAGCGGTGCTGCCACTAAACATGTCAGACAGTAAATTACCTGTATCCAAAAAATAATAATAAAATAAAACTTTCTTCATCATCCAATCAAATCATGGCTGAGTTCGTAACCAGGACCAGTCAATTCCAGGCAGATTCCATCGATGAAAAGGAGGTTCAGTTCATTTGTGCAACCAATTCTCCCTTTCATCTTGTTCAGAACAACATTTCATTGACAGGTTCAATCATTATGACCAGGCTACTGTCCACCCGCAGAGCAGACACTGCTGCAAATTTGTGGATACAGGGTATAAGAAGGGAAATGAGCAGTGTGCAAAAAACATTGCTGGAAAATGTGTTAATCTGAGTCTTGAAGGATGGAGCAAAGTACACAATGATCCAGCAATAAGTGCTGGTGTGACAACAGAAGGTGGGGTGTTTGTCCAACAGAAACAACTGATACATCAGGCAGTGCCCATACAGCAGAGTACTTAAAAAAAGTAGCAGTGAAAGCTGTAACAACCTGTGAGCAAAATTTCAAGTGTCAGGTGTGTAGCTTTGTCACAGACAATGCTGCAAATGTAGCAAAGATGAGAAGAAATCTAGAAGAAGGTAACAAAGGGAACCTGACACTTGTAACATATGGGTGCAGGGCTCATTTGATGCAGCTTTTAGCCGAAGACTCAAGTACGACTCCAGGAATAAAAAACAATGTGCTGAAATTGCAAAATACGTACATGACGACCACTCTGCTTCAGCCTCACTGAAGAGAAGAGGTGGAGCCAGACTCATTCTCCCCCAGGATGTACAGTGGAATTCAGTGCTTGGCTGTTCTGAGCTGTGTTCAGAACTGGCCTATTGTGAAGAAAATTGTGGCCAGATAGATGGAACTACCACAGCCGAAGTAGTCAACGCTGGACTAGAGAGCAATGGAGAAGATATGCTGAATGCACCGAAACCTGCTTCCAGAGCTTTGGACAAACTGCGGGAAGATTGCTGATGCTGCTGAGATTTGGAGAGAACTTCAAGGGACCGTGACAAAAGACGTACCCAACACCAGAGTTAAATTGCAGGCAGGAAAGAGGCGGCTGGATCGAGCAAAGTACCAGGGTAGATGCCTAGCTGCTGAAGAAGATGCTGCTATGACCTGGGCATCTAATAATCACCAGCCACTCGTGCCAACCATGGCAACTTTCGGGGCGGGAGGTGACTCTTCGAGCAGTACATGTTTGCTGCTGATGTTTTAAAGCAGGTCACACCACTGACCCTGGGGGAAGTCGCTAGCTAAGCACCCGGAACCAGAGGCTGTTGACGAGCTAAAGCAGCTTTGAACAGCAGTAGCCTGTCCTGCAGGCACAGAAGGAATATTTACTTCATTTGGACTAATTCATTCAAAGTTGAGAGATCGATTGGGAGTTGAAAAAGAGGAAAACCTCTCTCTCTCTCTTCCCGTCTGTGAATAAAAATGAGGAGGGAGACAGATTTAGGTGAGTAAGAATTTAAGATTTCACAATTAGACATATTTGAACATTTTCCCAGGGTTACCTGAAATAATCAGTTTAATTCACAGACTACAGCAAATCCCTCTGTTTACTAAATTGTTTAGCTGTAAATGTGAAACGATTTGATAAGAGAAGTTTATGTATCCAAAACATTTAGCGTTGTTTTGTTTAATACAAATAAATTGTATCTGCTGTTTTGTGCTCAGTTAAATTCCAGTTACCATCCCAATGCAACTTGACACATATCATGAGCCAAAAGTTAATTATCTAGTTAATAAGCAATACATCACTCACCATTTTATAACATCCTAAAATGTACAATGAATAAGAATCTGAATATATAAAGTTATAGTGTACCTTCCTAGGTAGCAAAAACATATAAAATGTAGTGCAAAAACTCTAATTCCAAATCACCATTGTAATGCTTATATCAACCAATGAGAGTGCACCTTTTTTTAAGAAAACAACTGACGTACAAATAGAGAAGTTAATTAAAATTCTCTTTATCATGAAAGTTGAACTTACAAATGTAGAATTATGTACCAAAAAAAAATGCATTCAAAAATAAAACAATGTAGAACATTAGAACCTACAAGTCCACTCAGTCCTACTTCTTGTTCAGCCAATCATTCAGACAAACAAGCTGTTTACATTTGCAGGAGATAATGCTGCCCGCTTCTTGTTTACAATGTCACCTGAAAGTGAGAACAGGCGTTCGCATTGCACTGTTGTAGCCGGCATTGCAAGATATTTATGTGCCAGATGTACTAAAGATTCATATGTCCCTTGAAGCTTCAACCACCGTTCCGGAGGTGGTCCATGCGTCCATGCTGATGACAGGTTCTGCTCAATAACGATCCAAAGCAGTGCAGGCCAACGCATGTTCATTTTCATCATCTGAGTCAGATTCCACCAAGGTTGATTTTCTTTTTTGGTTGTTCGAGTTGTGTAGTTCCTGCATCGGAGTGTTGCTCTTTTAAGACTTCTGAAAGCATGCTCCACACCCCGTCCCTCTCAGATTTTGGAAGGCACTTCAGATTCTTAAACCCTGGGTCGAGTGCTGTAGCTATCTTTAGAAATCTCACATTGGTATCTTCTTTGTATTTTGTGAAATCTGCAATGAAAGTGTTCTTAAAACGAACATGTGCTGGGTCATCATCCAAGACTGCTATAACATGAAATATATGGCAGAATGTGGATAAAACAGAGCAGGAGACATACAATTCTCCCCCAAGGAGTTCAGTCACAAATTTCAAGAATGCATTATTTTTTTAACAAGCGTCATCAGCATGGAAGCATGTCCTCTAGAATGGTGGCTGAAGCATGAAGGGGCATACAAATGTTTAGCATATCTGGCATGTAAATACCTTGCAACACCGGCTACAAAAGTGCCATGCGAACGCCTGTTCTCACTTTCAGGTGACACTGTAAATTAGAAGCCAGCAGCATTATCTCCCCTTAATGTAAACAAACGTGTTTGTCTGAGCGATTGGCTGAACAAGAAGTAGGACTGAGTGGATTTGTAGGCTCTAAAGTTTTGCATTGTTTTGGTTTTGAGTGCAGTTATGTAACAAACAAAAAAAATCAACATTTGTAAATTGCATTTTCACGATAAAGAGATTGTACTACAGTACTTGTATTAGGTGAATTGAAAAATACTATTTCTTTTATCATTTTTACAGTGCAAATATTTGTAATAAAAATAATAATATAAAGTGAGCACTGTACACTTTGTATTCTATGTTGTAATAGAAAAAAATATATTTGAAAATGTAGAAAAATATCTAATACATTTCAATTGGTATTCTACTGTTTAACAGTGTGATTAAAACTGCGATTAATCACCGGATTAATTTTTTAATCGTGACTAATTTTTTGACTTAATCGCGTGAGTTAACTGCGATTAATCGACAGCCCTAATTAAAATGAATTATTTCAATTGAGATTTTCCACTTGGTGATTTAAATCATTATTTAAATTGCTTATTTAAACCAATCCACCCTGTTTTCATGCTTCCATCAATTAATATTACCTGGTGTTGTCGTCATACTACAGGCTGCTCTTACGTTGTATTTTATTTGGTAATATTTTCTCCAATTGCTATGGACCGACCAGGTGTTATGCCTTAAAGAATCCTGTCTCAGAACCTGTTCACTTAATACAATCATCACTAATGCTACGCACCTCTACAGCATTTTGCATCCGAGGCTCTCCACAGGCTTCACAAACATTAACTAAGCTACACTACACACCTGTGATGTAGCTTAACAACATTATTCATGATATATTGCCAGGGAAACTGAAATTAGTAATTGTTTTGGCTCTGTGCGGTCAGGGCCTTGTTTTCCATTCATTCTCCTCTGCATTACTTTCAGGTGCATCCAATCGTTGTTTGGGGATTAGAGGAGATTATCTATGAGTATTTCAGGGCCAAGTCTGCCCCATTCCTACCTGTGAAGGACCTTTGCATTTCACGCACGCAGGCCCACATCCTCAAAGGTATTTCAATGGGAGCTGGGCCCCTGAATGACTTTGAAGATCTGGGCCTCGGTGTCTGATCTGGCCGTCAACTTTCCTGTTTGAAATCATACCTGGACATCTTGATGTCACTGTAACTTATTGGTTTCATCACATGAAACTTACTTTATTGCAACGCTTGCATAAGTCAGTGCAAGTTTGAGGGGATTGTTCGATACACAAGTGCTAGCGTTTGCCTGGAAGCCGGCATAAAGTCCCATTTAAACATTTATTTAAATTTTGGTTGTTAAATCAATATTAAAGCAGGATGAAAACCGCCTGACAATCTGGCAGTGGGACGCCATTCCTGCTGATGGTCTGGCTATGATGCTACGGCTTTCTAATGATCATAGGCACCAGCATGCAGCAATCAACAGGGCAAGGTAAGCACTGGTACAAATTCTGTGCAAGCCCCACTGATTTCACTGGGCCTGATCCCATCTATGGGTTCCCAGACAAAACCTGCAGTGTGAGCCTGGCTAGGAGTCGCATGCACAGATATATAATCTAGCTGATATCGTGGAGAGAAGCCTGCTGCCATTTAAGTTTCAGACCATGGCACTGTGCAAAATAAGTGTTGCTTTGTTTTAAGCACTAGACAAATTACAAGTCAATTCAGAATGGATCTTTCCAGTCGCTCGTTGGACACTAACACAGCATGTGAAATTCAATGCAGCAGGGTCACTTGTTTCTGAGACCCAAGTAAAATCTCATTCTCACCATCATGATGGGGGAGTGGATTTTGTGCCTTGGCGGCTTAATTTTCATGACAATTTGGCTGTTGTAATTAGGGTGACCAGATGTCCTGATTTTATAGGGACAGTCCCGATATTTGGGGCTTAGTCTTATATAGGCTCCTATTACCCCCCCCCCCCCCCCCGTCCCGATTTTTCACACTTGCTGTCTGGTCACCCTAGTTGTAGCAAGTTAGGGAATCATCTCTGGGGCCACGTACCATTCCTGACTCCTGCACACAACGCCTAGTAATAGCAGCTGGAATTGCTGACACAGAGAGGACAGTACATGGCTCTGAAGCAGCTGATAACCAGAAGATCAAAGCTTTTGAAGAGGATGGAAATAATTCCTATTATATACGGCACACAGTGGATCTGGTCTGGATAGGATACCAAAGAGCAGGCTATGCTACCTCAATCTAAAACATACAATTATTCTAAACTGCCTTAGAATTGGTCTTTTGTTTTTCCAGTGTAAAGCAACTTTGCTGCCCAAAAGGCTGATGGGAACAGAACACAGGAAACATTCCGAGAAAACGCATCTGGAAAAACCACTAGGAGGAAATGAAACTTTTGCTTTAAAACGGCGCCATCTTGTGGAAGTTGTGCTCAACAATCAGCGAGGAGCTAATCTAGTTTGTAGGTACACGCGCGCGGCA
The DNA here is from genome assembly GCA_037349315.1 of Chelydra serpentina. Lineage (NCBI taxonomy): Eukaryota > Metazoa > Chordata > Testudines > Chelydridae > Chelydra > Chelydra serpentina. The sequence goes on along the minus strand of JBAIAC010000028.1, from coordinate 39,925,221 downwards.
AGGTACAATTATAATACAATCTCACGTGCATGGAGTAATATTGTCGGCTTTTATCTACTTATCAGAAACTGATTGTGCACATTGACTAAGAAAGGCCAGGATTAACATTAGGTATATAACCGAGCACAGAATAAATGCCATTTGCTAAGAACAAACACGAAGGTCATAGGAATTGCTTCCAGGGTCCTTAATACTAGCATGGGCTCCTGCTATTATCCAAACTGATATGCCCCCAATGCTGTGCCTGGTAGTGCTGCACCCACCAAAGGAAACCTGCAAAAAGGGAAGAGCTGAAGCTAGTGTATGTGTCACTCAAACAGACCAGTTGAGATATCAAGCACAACAAGAAAATAGCTCCTCATCCATGTCCGGTCAAAGGAGCTTTGATGCCCCCAAACATGTGGGTTTCTCCTGGCACCCAGCCACTTTGGGCCATGGAGGTGTGATTGCGACCAATCTGTTCTGCAACACAAGTAATACATTGCTTGCAGAAGCACCCTTTGTTTAGTTTCGAGTATTTACAGTTACTGGTATCGGTCCTGAACTTGCATCTCCCTAAGCTAGAAATAACAGCTGACAAATGGTGAACGTACCTGTAATCGGGAGAACTCCACAATGCGGCTCAGAGACGCTATGGACATGAAGGCTTTCCAGCCTGAGGGGAATTGGCAGGAAGACTGACCGGTCAAAGATCTAGGACTGATTTCCTCTCCAGGCTCCACTGTGAATGAGGCATGGAAACATCCACTATTTTGTCCCATGGCAAAAACAAGCCAGACGCTTGTTTGAAACATACACAGATTTCAAAGCACACCAGGGATGGTGCCCAGAATTCTTTATCAGCGTCTCAGAAATCCCGTTTACAGGTAAGGCAAGATCTCCTTTTCTAACCATGCAGTGCCAGCAACAGAGATGCCTGGACTATAATCAGCAGTGACCATTAAATGAAAGCGGATTAAGGAAGCGATGGGGAAACCTTTTCTGAACATCAGCATTATGGATCCTACAGCCAAAGGCTGATTCTGAGGAAGCCACCACAGCGAGTCTGTCGTGCTTGGTGAATGGACGGAACCCCAAAGGAAAGGACAGCTTCCTCAGGAGCTGCCTTGCACATTTTCATGACAGATGTGGCTTCCCCCCTGGCTCAGGATGAACAGCTCTGGTTGAGTGAGCCCCGATGGCAGCGAGGCAAAGAAATCCAGCTACTTTATATGCCTGGAGTATGGGGGATCAGACCCCTCTGGCCACGGTGTTTTGCTAAGAAGGAGCCAAAAAAGTCTGTCATATTTCAGGCCATCCGTCACTTTGTCAAGCCCCAGTGTCGAGCTCAAAGGAAACCTAAGGCCGGGGCAAAGTCGTTCTTTCTGGGGTGAAGGGCTGGAGCAAAGAGACACCAGAGCGACATCCTGCTCCTTATGAAAACTGGTCTCTATGTGGGGTAGGAAGCCCAGTGCAGTCCTCAGATTAGTCCTTGTACAAGGTAATCAAAGTCTCACCTGCTTAAAGAGGGAGCCCGGAGCTTTCCACCTCTTCAGGCAGAGGGGGCAGTAAGACATGAATCCTGGGGAAAGTTTGAGGGGATACCCTCCAAAATTTAATTCGGGCTCTCGGATGAAGCCACTCTTCTTGTCCTTCGATACTATGCTGACGGGAGATCTAGAAAAATCTAAGTGCCATTTTAGATGCTCTTAACACATATTTTAATTAACTTATATTCTTCCCCTGCCCCCAAGAGGCAACAATAAATAGCAACAATTGTCTGAATATTAATATTGCTTTGTGTTTCTGTAGCACTTGATCAGATACTATCAGTTCTTCTCCGTCATTACCCCAGCCCCATCGCTAGCTCTCGTCTTCAGGAAGGAATTTGAAGGGAAGTCCTGCTCTGAAAGGAGGACACCAGAGGAGGTGAAAGCGCTCTCCTTGGCTTCATGCCAAATTGGCTCTGTTTGCATGTAAAAAAACCAAAGCTTTGTTTCTTCCTCTTCCCCTTAGCCACCACTTAGCATAAGAAACTCAGGATGGAGGTGTTCTGCCAACTGCATCCTCAACCCCAGTAAAGACTGTACTAGCTCAGGGCTGCCATCAACGGAGCTGACAGCTGTAACTGCAGGCAGAATGTTGCCTTCGAGATGGAACTTGGTAAGCAATCCGGTGCAGGCCAGACTAGCATGCGCTTTACTCTTCCACAGCTGCCTGGGCAGGGCAGTGCTAACTGGAATCCAAAAATAAAGGGCTATATTAACTTACTTTTGTGCAGTGTATAGGAATAGGAGAGGAGCTCCTATTGGGAGCCCTCTAGGCGCGCTCATTCTACTGACGCTCTGTTAGAGGCTGCCAGAAATCAGCCAGAGCAGCCATGGCTATGTAGCGAGGCCCGGCGTGCTCGGTGAACACATTTATATGGACCTGGCTGTGGCCAGGTGGGTTTTTTGACCTTGTTTTGTGGCGTGACGAGCAAGAGACCTACCCTTTTGTCACTACATGAACAGGCGTCTGTAAGGTGCCATTGTTTTTTTTCTACACTCTCTTTTCTGATCACACCCCTTTTAAGATGCTGCTAATGAGTTTCCTCCCCGCTAGAGTAAAGGGCTAGCGCTCATTCCTAGCCCCCATCATGCAACAGCCCCAGCCGTCCACTTCTTGCTTTATTGCCTACTTTGGCTCTCAAATGCAAATATAAAGCTACGGGACCACGGAACGCAGTCAAGACGTGAATCGGCAGCAATTCCAACGTAACAGACACATGGGGGGAAGAACCTCCTGACACGTCCTGTTTCAGTAATCCCCAAAAACTCAGCACAGATAAAGCCCTTGCTGACCTATCATTTCTCTCCCAGCTCCCCTTTACATTTGATACATTTGTCTTCTTACATTGAACCCTTCCTTATGAGAAATAAGGCCCTGTCCTTCGGTATTTATCGAAATAGCAAAGGAAGCCCTGAAGAGTCCCCTCGTATAACCAACAATAGCTTTCCAAGGTGCGCATCTCTGCCCGCTTCCTTCACACTTAGCACACCACTCTCCATGCCTCATGGAACTGTTCTATTCCTTCCAGGGCTGTTTTGAATAGTTACTTCGGTTTTTGCCGAGGGCTGCTGCATTCGGGATAGCCACAGAGGCCCAATCCTGCGTGGGGAGCTCTCTGTGCTACTGAGCTCCCCTCACCTCCATCAGGCTCTGCTTCAGCACAGGGAGGGAATCCCACAGTCGGGGCTTTGGCGCAGCAATAGTCAAGTCTCCTACTCCAGGAGACTCCTGCAGTTAAGCTTGTGTGAGCCACTCTTCCGCTTGTGCTGAACAGAAAGTCTCCAATGGCGATTTTGGCTGTTGAGCAGTGACCATAAATCAATCAATCAAAGCCCTCAACATTTTAAAACACATCTATCACTTTAACCCACCTGTGTGAGAGAACCTATACATGGACTTTGTTTAATTAGGGCTTTAAAGTTTAGCTACCATAAAAACTAGTAGGGAAGCACTAAAGGGAAGAGATAACATCACACTTGCTTTAAACACAGCTGTTGCTCATGAGTTGCACATCCCCCATTTATGATCTCTTGTCAATTTCCTTCTGAGATATGTCACTGTGGTGTTCGCAGCCACACTGAAAAGCCCTGCCCAACTTCCTGTGTCCTCCGCTCATGGGAGCTGCACTCACTCACGTATCGCTAGGACTTCTGGGAACATAGCCCGTGGTTCTTTGTACTGCTGCAAACTGAGCCACTCTGGTTCTTCCTTCCCCAGTGAATTGGGAGAGAACTTGTCTGCCCTTCTGCGCACAGAGTGGAATTGTGGGAAGGCCTGGGAGGACTCTCAGCGCTCAGCCTGCGTCCTCACTGCAAACTGGGTGGGTTACCAGCTCTGGCCTATACCCCTAGCCGGCGAGCTAGCCTGGGTTTAAAGCCCCACCAAATGCCGGTGACAGTTTTGTGCATGGATGTGAAGGGAGGGGGATATTCATGGCAGCACCCAAGGAAGAGGCAGAGTCAGACTGGAGTGAAGACATACCTTGGTGCGTGTTGGTCTTTACACTTACTAATACCTAGCTACCCCTGATGGCCTGCAGCCCTGACTACTCGTCTCTCCCTCCCCCTTTGGTTCAATCCATTTGCTACCCCTCCTGTTTGGTGTCATCCACCAGTTTACTCACGCTGAGTTTCGATCTGAGAAGGAAAGACAGGAAGCAACCACCAAGGGTAAGAAAGCTGTTTGTTTGTTAGTCAGAAGAGGCTGCAGAAAGTGTTACGAGCAACTGGAAACATCACTTCCTACAGAGTAGCATACTTCTCCCCTGTAACAAACGCAGCTGTAGCATAAGAGACATTGATTTGTCACATTTCAGAATAGCCCATTTTTGTTGCCCTTCTCCATGAAGGTATTGCTGAGCACACCACGCAGCGCGTGCCTGGATTAGCCAAGATGTGCACCTCTGGGGAGGTGAATTTAATTCTAACAGCTATTCACTGCTAACAAACATCTGAGAGCGCCATTGTAAATAAATGTACCAGGGATTCTACTTGCTCTCTGTCCAGTGCAGTTTATGTCCGGTCTCCATGCCATAAAGGGAGCATGGGCTATTTGTTCTGAACAGTTGAAAAGTGAATTCTCTCTATTTCTCTCACTACAGTTCCCCCCTAGGGAATAGGCAGTGTCCCCTCCCCTCTCACAAACAGGGAGCAGCCGGAGATGTAGGGTAGACAGTATCGTAGTCTTAGCCACACAAACTTCTAGCAGTACAGGGTGATGGGACAACATTAGCTAGTGCAGATAAGGGTCGGGATCCTGGGTGATTTTGAATGGCCCACAGAAGTCACTGAGGTGGAAGCCACCAATATGCTAAGTGTTTGTGGGTTCCTAGAGCTTGAATGTATTCAGCTTGTGATACAGCATGGCCAGAAGGCAGCAGGAGAGTGATCTAGGATGAGGAGAAGCCTTATTCCCTGTAGATTAATTAAAAGCACCTGAAACCAATTAGAGCACCTGAAGCCAGTCACCTGATAAAATCCCCCTGCTTCAATCAGCCAGAGGAGGAGCTGGAGCAGAGTGGTTTGGTGGTGGAGCAGAGAGCAGTTTGGAGGAGCTGAATCAGAGTGGTTTGGTGGTGGAGCAGAGAGCAGTTTGGAGGAGCTGAATCAGAGTGGTTTGGTGGTGGAGCAGAGAGCAGTTTGGAGTAGTGAAGCAGAGTGGATTGGTGGTGGAACAAAGAGCAGTTCGGAGGAGAGTTTTGAGAAGTGCTGCAGCGGGCTAAGAAGACCAAGATCCTAGGTAAAGGGACACCTGGCTTGTGCAGAGGGAAGGCAGGAAGCCCCACAAGCTGAAGGTAGGAGAGGGAAGTAACCCAGGGGAAAGAATCACTGGTACAAGTGGTTCACCTGCTATCATAGGGCTCCTGGGCTGGGACCCAGAGTAGAGGGCGGGCCTGGGTCCCTCCCTCTCCACTCCTCTTCCCTGGGATACTAGTAGGATAGCTGTTACCCCAGTTCAGGGGCAAGAAATGGCACCCTGAAACCCCCCCACAAGAAGAGAAAGTGCGGGACCCATCACAGTAGTGCCGGCAATTTGCCACAAGCTGAAAAGCTGTGTTGGGTTTAAAGCGACAGACATAACCTTCTAGAGGCAATGCCATCACAATACTTTTAGCTACTTGCAAACAGTTGCCCTATGATGCTCAGCAGTAACCAGAAGACTTCTATTCACCAGTGATGCGTGCATAGTATTTTGGGGTGAAATGGGGGGGACTGGGCTTCTTCCACCTCCTCTCGAACAGCACCCAAGCTTCTGAGTTGAGAGGCTACACTGTAAAGACACCCTCCCCTCCCGAGGACAAACTCCAGTAATGGTATGGCTAAGGTGATGCTACTACAGAGCTTGTAACCATCAGCAGCTACAGCAGTGGCCATCCATTGGTCCTATGGATTGAAAACCTTGACAAATCCACTTGCCTACTTGCAGTCATTGAGATATTTACACAGCCAACAGGGTGTGTGAGCCATAAAAAGCAAGTTAGATTTTTAGTCTGATAAGACATACCTGGCTAGGTCCACCAAACAAAGCACCAGGAAAGATTAACACTGTGTAAGGCTCCTTATCTAAGGGAGGTCTGCTTAAAGTGTACACATGGTACATCACCAGAAGTTTGCTTTAATTTAATGCTTTGTATCAGAGAAGCTTGAATTGCTTTCAGTTCATAAGTAAATGTAATCTCACACCACCTTTTCCTAGGGAGGGGGAGGATGGCATAATGCCCATTTACAGGATTTCTGCCCATCAGTGGCCCTTTAAGTGATTTTTTCCCCCCATCATAGTAAGTCAGTGAAAGACCAAGTCCTAAGTCAGCAAAAATAGTCTTCCTCACTAGGAATACATAGTGCTTTACATCTTCAGTCACTTACAGACAAGCAATCTACTTGGGCCCCTGTAGGGTGCCGGCGTACCCCCATTTTGCAGATAGGGAGACAAAGCCACTTGCCTTAGACCACCCCATCAGTCAGTAATATAGACAGACTACACCGAGGTGCTGGAGCAGTCTCTATAATTAGTACACTTGAAAACCACTAAAATAATAGATTTTGAACCCAAGTATGAGAATAACGCTTATGCATTAATCCAGCCCTGCAGAACTGCGAGTTGTAAAATCAAACAGTGAGCCCAGTTTCGTAATACAGATATCTATTTTATTAAAAAAGTTACAAACAGGTGGACCGTAGGGTTGTCTTACAAAATGACAAGAATGAAATCTATCGGAAAAAACTTTTTACAAAGCATTATAGGTAATTGTTCCATTTTTGCACTTTTTATTCCAGATTTCACCTATCACTGATAAAGATACAGTACATGAGATATATGATGTTAGGTTACATTTTATTTGTAGAGCCCTACTGCAGTGATTTGAACAACTCCTAGACAGATGCCATAGTAGAGACAATACATATATTGCATTTATTAGTAGCTTCTTATTCTAATAAGCAAGTTCACATGCAATCTATTGAGGAAACCTAAAATAACTTTTGGTCCCTTTTTTTCAGAGTGTGCTGAAGAAACCATCTCTCTCTCATTTTCCCATCCTTATCACTCTAAGCTAGTTCAAGTCAAGTTCTTTTTGCTGAGGTCAATGAAATGAATACTTTTGTTTGATAAACTACCTATAGGAAAGAACCACCAACTGATATCAACCCAACTTTTTCCCCCTTAGACAATGGAAAACTAAGATCTTAACGATTTGTTTATTTCCTATTACTTGGTATATCTACTAAAAGACCAACAATCACCACTTAAATCTACTTTGAATACAGGGTTTGGTTTAATTCTGGTATTAAAGTGCAAACCTAAATATTAGCCTCGGCCTGTTTATAAGTTTGTACAAACAGGGAAAAGTGTTTTAAGTATCCACACAGCAAAGTTAGGTGTTCTGATATAAATTAGAGAATTTATTCTCATCGAAATTAAAATTCAACACTAAGAACATAGTCAATAAAATCTTAATTTCTGCTAAATACTGTAAGTTTTAAGATCCTGTGTTCTATTAACCCAATAAACCACATGAACGTGGCGATAGATACTATACTGGTGACTTCATTTGCAGTTTTGTTTGAATGCCATCATCCACAATACATTGCTTCACCTCGCATATCCATCCCTGCTTTTACTGCCGCTTTCCTTGGCAACGTTATTTAGCTATCACAGGGGAAATGTGTAGTTCCATTTATTAGAAGCGTGTTCAAATGACTGAAGCTGGGCTCCTAAAAACCTAGAACTTTGGTGCAGTAGGTGAGCTGCAGTTATTAAACTTCTGCAAAACAAATTCCACATCTTAAACCACCACTAGAAAAGCTCTCATAAAAACTGAACAAAGACTTCATCTGCTCTTTAGACATTTTCACTCGGCTTTAATACCTGTGTTATTGTTAAAATTTTCAAGTATTCAGACAAAATGTTGATCAGGTAAACAACACGGAAGGCAATGGCTGTTTAAAGCACACTTGCAGTTAGTATCACTGAAACCTGGTGCTTTCCCCCTTGTTACACCAACTTTGTCTCTAACGCTAACTTGTTTGGGGGGAGGGGGGGGGGGGAGAACAACTAAAAAGCTATTTGTGACAGTGCAAGAAAAACGTTAACAAATATTGCTTTAAAATATTATTCAGAAAGACAATTAGGAATTATAAAATGTAAGATCATTTTATTTGCATTAGATTTACAAGTGCAGAGGTCCACGAGATGTCACTTAATGTGCTGGGCAAACTTGAGCTAATTCTGGTTAGGCATACAGCCCAGTTTGGAGGATACATTATCCCTTTTCAAAGGCATACTGAAGCAGATCAGAAACTAGCAAATTTAGAAACTTAACAGAATGGAAAAACATACTACTGCATTTCAACACTGCAACTGCCATTAATAAAAAATCTGAAAACCCACAGTATTGTGAAGTAAGGACACATTAGCTGGATGCTTGATAGCCCATTTCAAATAATCCCTATGGTCATATCAGGCCAATTACAAATACACTCTCACAAACTCCGTATGACTGAGAAAAGGGATATTACATCCATACAACGTAAGAGGTGTCTTCAGTATCTTTTCATGACACTGTCACACGTAAACATAAAAGTCTCAAAGTACTGACCAACTACATTGTAGGAGAAAACTTTGCAAACAGAATGAAGCACTGATGCGAGGTAATATACAGAAGTAACCATTTGTTTAAGGCTCAATTTATTCTCCATTAAATCTTTTTAAAAAGGCATTGAGTAGGTAATACTGAGTTTAAGTATTTAATAAATACAAGTTCAGAAATTGATTAAAGAAATCAATTAAAATATTAAAAATGAATTCTTGCATATTAGCCATTAATATGAACTTAGAAAGCTAGAAAAGGAAGATAAAGAACAGATTTTAACTTATGGTAAACATGCTAAGCATTCCTGTGTAAGGTCTGTGGATCTTGAAGGCCACTGACCTTATGCACTTAGACGTATGGCAATGTGCTGTAATAGAGACAGGTTTACCAAGGCTCAGCTCTGCAACCTGGGCTGAAAGAGTTCTCCAAAGCAGCATCTGTGCAAGTTTCCTCTGAGTTTTATCTGCAATTTAGACCAAAAAAAAGGAGCGAATAAAAGCCATATTCAGATTTACACATGTTTGAATCAAGTTAGCTTTAGGTAACACGTTAACGAAAAGCTGGTGGAAATTGTCTAACATTTTGACCAAAAGGACCAATTTTTCCACAGAAGCTTTGGTGAAAAAAAGAGTTCCTGTTTTTTCAAATGAGCTCTATTGATAATGGAAAGCAAGCTAGCAGGCATTACCGAGGTTTCTATACTGTGCACTTCTGTAGCACCTTATGAAGCGCTAAAGGAATAACTGAAGAATTTGAATTATTCTCTACATTGGTGACATACACTGGATTCAACCCAAAACATGCCAAAATAATATGAAGCAGTTGTGTTCTAGGTAAACACTTACTCCCGGGGAAATTCTGTGCCATGACACACATGCAAAATTCATGTCCGGCGCAGAATTTGTTCCCCCCGCAGAAAACACATTTTGCCCAGGAAGTGTTGCGGTGCCACCTTTTGCCCACCAGAGGCTACTGTGGCACCAGAACAGCCAACTGACCAGCAGTAACAGCTAGCAGCCGACTGTGTTCATCACAGCAGCCGGTGTGTAAAGCCAGATTAGGAGGCAGAGTGGGGCACACGGGGCTGCTGCGGGGGTGGTCACAGACCGGGATTCAGAACGGGTAGAGGTGGCGGGACAGACCGGGGCATGGGCTCAGGAGGTAGTGGGGTGACACATTGAGCAAGGGGCTGAATGGGAGGGAGGCTCCTGGGTCACAGGGGCAGAGGTGCCTGACTGAATGGGAGAGGCTCGGGGTCAGCCAGGGTATGCATGGGGGAGGCTCCCCACCTTCCTAACAATCCCTCCCCCTCTCCAAAAGAAACTGTTCCATACTTCTCCCACCCACATCCAACAACCCTCCAGGATCACTCCAAGGCTCCTTTCCTCTCCCTCAGCTCCTCCGTTACCCCTGACTCCCCCAAGCCTTTGCACTGCTTCTGAGGGGTGCGGGAAATACTTTTCTGTATAGTAGTTTAAATGAATTACTCAAAGTTCTGTATTAATATGCCTAGTAAGGAATCTGTCAAAAAAAAAATTCCAGCATTTTTTTTGTTTTGGTCTGTATTTGTATAGATATACTTGCTGATAGGTATTTTGAAATAAATTACCAAAATAATTGAAACTGATGTGATTATATTGTGTTATTTTGACAAAATAGAATATGCAGAATTTTGAAATATTGTGGGTAGAATTTTGGATTTTTTGGCATAGAATTCCCCCAGGAGTAAACACTGCCAGACAGAAAACATTAGCTTGTTCATTTCCCCAGTAGAAAGGGCCTTACAGTATCATAACACGGACAGTGATGTTAGATTTTCCATAAACCAGGAAGTTGAACCAACCTGATTTTCAATAATAGGACTCTCTGATCAATACTAAAAAAACCTCTTAAACCATCAAAGATTAGGCTGTTTCTTGGTAGGCAGGACTGCATGTGTAGCTATTCTGAGTCACATGTACAAACAAGTTTAATAATTCTGTCAATGCAAGAGACGCAGCTACCAATTCCATAATACCCAACACCTAACTGCTATGTCTTTGCACCCTTGATGACTTGTAATTTAGACAAACACCTGTCAGGGATGGTCTAGATAATACTTAGTCCTGCCGTGAGTGCAGGGGACTGGACTAGATGACCTCTCGAGGTCCCTTTCAGTCCTACGATCCAAGAATTCTATTTTTGTGTATCAGAAAAAAAGTCTTTAAAATACAGTCATAGTTACAGAGAGACTGAGCTTTCCTTTGAAAGGATCCAGGAAACTTGTAGGAGCATAATTTATCGCGTAACACAACAGGAAAACACTATTTGAAGTTTTCAGGAAATTTTCAACATGGAAAAATGTTTCCTGTTTTGAATGATGTTTCTCTATAGGGTGTCATGACCTTTCAAGTTTCCTCTTTATCAATTCAATTGACAGTTGTAAAAAAAGAACACACGTGAGAGATCACATCACACGGAGTTCTACAGTGGGTAAGTGATCCTGGACAACTCAGGTTGCAGGAAAACGTAAGTGACCAACATTCAGAGCAGAGCTCTTTTGGAATTAAGTGTTTAGTCCCCCCGGGGCTAAAAAAGGTGAAAGCTTGATCTATCAGACAAGTGCTGTACACCCAGATCCCATCTTCAGTAGAGAAGTTTTCAAGATGTTTCCCTGCTGTTGCTAACAATGGTGCCAGCAATGCTGAGAACCCTCATGATAAAAGGGCTGGCAGCAGCCAGCTGACTGCTAATAGGGAGTCTTTTAGACCTGCTCTGAACAGGAGTACAGGACACATTAAGAATGCCAGTAACAGACCATTTACAATAGGGTTCCTGATGCTGGCAGAGCTGAACTGATGATGGACGGAGTGGCACATTTTTAGAAAGTGGCCCTAGTGTAGACAGGGGTCCAGAGTGAATAATCAGCCCTGAAATAGTATTTATAAAGTGCCAGTCAGGGACTTGGACAGGAATTTAATGAGCAAGTATAACCATTAGTATTTTCTAAGATCTGCATGGGAAAGGCAGGTTGGTTGAGTCTCTCAGTTTTACAAAGCTGCATAGGCCAGAGGACTACTTTTCTAGAGTAGAACAAAAGCGTACACTTGCAAATTTAAACTCCAATGAGATGTTTTCCCTTCACACCTAGATATGCACATAGCTCCTATTAGCGTCATGTTATCCAGGCATGAGGGGCAGATAATTGATCAACAGTTACCGCTGAGATCACTCGCCATAAAGTCCTGTGCAAATTCAGAAAACACTCAGGTTAATGCAGATAACATTCTGTATCTTTGGAAGTGGAATAAATGTGTTACATATTTGGAGGAAGTTTCAGAGAAAAGATGGACTATCAGATTGAGGAATCTGGAGACCAGGAAACGTCACCTTCAGTGCCATATGAACTGGTTGAAACAATAATTCAAGAAAGTATCTGAGAAGAACATGATCTGAAAGAACAAACCAGAATGGCTTCTGTGAAGGAAAGTCCTGGCTCTCCTTTTTACTAGAATTATCTACTACTTTAATGACGTTTGAAGAACAGCAGATAATTTGGACTTAGACAACGTTTCTCACTAGAGGGTACTAAGAAAACCAAGAAGTCACAAAGTGAAGAAGTAAATTCTGTCATGGATTATTAGAAACTGACTAAGGCAGAAAACAAGTAATATGGATAAGTGATCGATTTTCATCATGATAAAAGACTGGCAGTAGGGTACCCAGAGAATCCACAGCAGGAAGGGGGAGAGGAACAACAGAATGATAAAATTTGCAAGTGACAGCTTAGTCAAGACTAAACACTTTCAACTTCAGAGGGAACTAACACAGTGAGGTCCATGGTGATATGCTCACCAGAAAAGCCTGAACAGGTGAGCAGACAGCAGGAGATACGAGATTCAGTGTTGACTAATGCAAGGTAGTGCATACTGGAAGGAACCATCTGAACGAATCATACATACTGCTGGGTTCTAAACAGACTAGTTATTCTGGAAAGAGAGGTGGGTGTCACTGACCAGCTCAGTGTGCAGGAAAGATCAACAAAAAAAGAAACAAGATGCTGGGACACAGAATAGAGTAGAACAGTGGTTCCCAAGCTGTGATCCACACCCCTGTGCCAGAAGAAAGAAGCTGCCACTAAAGGTTGTAGTTTTATAAGCGTAGCTACCACCTGCTTCTGCCCACCTGAGATCCAAAAGCAATTATCCCTAGGACGAGAGACAACTGATGGAGGATGGCAGCTGACAGCTTCCTCTATTACAACATATTTGGTATCCAAGCTTGTCACTAGGCCAAGGAGATACTGGGCCACAGGAACCAGGAGATAAGGGCCAGGTGGTGGGAGCCAGGGATACAGAAAGGATTCAAGAGCTTGAGCAACAGGTGAGATCATGGAGCCTAAGAAGAGCTCGTGAATGGAGATGGGAGGTGAGGGGGAAGAAGGCCCCAGAGCAAAGGGAGAATTGGATGGGACATGAAGGGTCTATGGATATTAAAGAGACAGTGGGAGAACAGGAAAAGAAGAGAACTTTGCTTTGCCAGAACTGGCGAGAATGCTTGTGTGGGGCAATTATCACCTGCCCCCTTGCAAGGAATACCAATAGCTTCTCGAGAAATATTTTAATTGCCAAGGGAGCCAACATCAAGAGGAGAGGTGGTTCAGACTGAAAAAAGCATGGGAACTCCTGCAATAGAAAATATTAGAATGGCATTATTAAAGTGAATGGTAGAGATCCACCTTCAATATGGTGTTTAGATCTGGTTGCCCTACTTCAGGAGAGAGAGATGGCAGAATTTAGAAGGGATCTGGAAAAGGAGGATACAAAGAATTAAGAGGCACAGAAAGGCTTCCATATGAGGAAAGAGATTGAGCATGGGAAATGTTTAGAGATAAGAAATGAGATGGAGCAAGATTAGCCAGCAGAATTCATTGCCTCTAGGTATCGAGGCCAAGAACATAGTAGGATTCAAAGGAAGACATTTATATAGCGAAGACTGTGGACGCTCTCATTAGCTATGGTTTTGTGGGTTTTTTTAAACAAGAGATCCTGATGTTTTAGGACACAAGCCAACAACTGATTGATGAGACTAGGAAGAGTCTCTAAGCATCCACTATGAAGTTTCATGAACAATCCCCTGAAGCATCTGTGCTGGCCTAGATGAGCCATTGGCATGTTCTGGTATGGCAAGTCAGAAGTGCATGTAGACTTCAACATGCAAGGTAAAGACAATAACGTCATACTGGCCTCTTATATCTGAGGGTTCATTGCCTGGAACTCATATGGGAAGTACTCACAAGACTAGCTGAACATCTGGTTTTGTTTTACTCAAAGTGAGACTAACCCAGCAGCATTTTGAGTCAAAATCAAAGGCAGCAATCTGTAGTTTCTCCATTCAGAGAAGTTCTGCTCTATCAGTCCAGTGCTCAGGGTACTAACCTGGCACCTGGGTTCAATTTTCTGCTCCACCAGACTTCCCACGTAACTATGAGCAAGTCAGTCTCTCTGTGCCTCAGTTGCTCATCTGTGAAACGGGGACAGTGAAGCTTCTCCACCTCACAGGAGTGTTGTGAGGATAGAAGAACATTAAAGATCATGATCCTAAGTAGTGGGGGCCACATAGGTATTTAAGACAGACATGACATTTCACACTAACAACGTGCTTTATACATGTAATGGATATTAATGGAGAGTTCCCTGTGCCCATACTCTTGACGTTGAGGTGGTCAGACAACCCACAACTTCAAGTACAATATTATCCTAGTCTTCCTCACCTGTCATTCTCCCACAAGAGAGACTCTTTGACTAAGACAACTTTCACAGGGATTATGTCCTCACCCCTTTCCTACAAGGTTGCTGAGTTACAGCTGCCATGAGGAAAGCAGAGGTACTCCTTTATATTACTGTTGCCTATCTCTATATATACAGACAGCAGTGCTAAAGAGGGAGGCTGTGAGCTGTGGTCCTTAAAGGCCAACCATAGTCTTGTAAGAGAGCTTTTACCCCTGCAGAGGGGGAAATGGGAGGAAGGCGGTGGGAAAAGCAGAGAGGTAAAGGCCCTATTGAACTCACTGCACTCTTCCAACCACACCTGTGCACAGAGTCACTGGGGGAAGGGAGGAGTTTCAAGCACCTCTGCTCCCACAGACCAGCAGAGGTCTGAAAGAGGACAGAGCTCTGCCTCCATTCGAAATAGACAGCCCTGCAGATTGGAATTCTCTCTCCTGGGGCTCTGAGAAAGTGCACTGACAGACTGAAGAGTGCACAATCCCAGGGACGACAAATCAAGTGTGATGCTCTGACTGCTGAAATGCAGCCACTTCTGAGGTGGCGGGCAGCCAGCCCGCAAGGAGAAACCCCTCCACACAATTCCAGCTTTTCAGTTTTGTTCAGCTAGAATGCAAGACTCCATCAAATATTCTTAAACTTAAAATACTATATTTTTTTGTTTTTTTAAAAAAGATATGCCTATCTGGAAGAATCTTGAAAGGTCATCGAGTCCAGTCCCCTGCCTTCACAGGACCAAGTACTGTCCCCTGACAGATTTTTGCCCTGGATCCCTAAATGGCCCCCTCAAGGACTGAATTCTCAACCCTGGGTTTAGCTGGCCAATGCTCAAACCACTGAGCTATCTCTTCCCCTACAATTCAACTGTTTTTAAATAAACCAGCTTATAGAAGTCAGCAATAAAATGTACATTACCGGCACTCTCATAAGCCAATGCTTAAGCAGGAAGTCTTGGCAGCTGTGGTGGACATACCATTGACGTGGAAAGCTGAGTTGAGCAGCTGGGATGGACATTGTGGGAACTTTGTTAAGAGAGTGTGTGTTCATATACTGAGTGCCCCATAAGTCTGGTTAGTGGGGGACTCAGCACATAGTTAAAGTCTATTTGACTAGCTGCAATTCATTTGGATAATTATATTTGCAGGTGACTTTTGAGAGGTCATTTGCACCTAATGAAGTCAGAATCCCACTGCAACCATCACAATAGGTTACTAGGGATAAAGATGTCACCAATATAGTATTGGTAGTCCTCATCCAGTGAATAGGTGCACAGGAATTCATGTTTCTCTGTATGTATAAATATCTTCTTACTGTATGTTCCATTCTATGCATCCGATGAAGTGGACTGTAGCCCACGAAAGCTTCTGCTGAAATCAATGTGTTACTCTCTAAAGTGCCACAAGTATTCCTGTTCTTTTTGATGACACAGACTAACACGGCTGCTGCTCTGAAACCTTTTATGTTGTAAGTGCCTAACCAGTATGAATACACTGGATATTTCAGATAGAGGCAGTAACCCCTGGTTAAGCACACACAGGTTATTTCACACAAAGGTGCCTATTTTTAATACATTAAGTACTCAGATGCCGTTGGGGCCACACACTTTCTCTCAGTAGAGGCTGCAAGACATTTCAAGGTTAGATCAACCAATTTTAGAGTGCTTGGGGCAGCTTAATCTGCTCATTGAAACACAACAGCTAACCACCTCAATTAACTACGAGTGTTCAACCCACCTGCTCTGTATGGCCATGATTGAGGTTTTTCTTTATTTTTTCTCACTGGACGATGCAAGTTGTACAACACTGATCTTGTTTTTCAGGCAGGGACGCATAGTTCATTTGCCTGACGATCTCGGCAAACAGTTCATCCACCATGGTTTTACTCTTGGCCGACGTTTCCATGAATGGACAGCCCCACTCCTGAGCCAAAGCTCTGCCTTCTGCAGATAAGACCTCCCTCTCAGATTCCAGATCCACTTTATTCCCCACTAGGATTAGAGGAACTTTTTCATATCTCTTCACTCGGACAATCTGGTCCCTCATTGGCTTGATGTCCTGATTAAACAATCCAACTGGTTAATACACTTTTAATACTAATTATATTTTAAAATAGTAATCATAAATGATTGCTGTAAAAGTTAACACTGGTTCCAGGAAATAGATCACTGTAAAAACAAGTGTTTCAACAAGCCTATAGATCTTATGTGTAACTGAAAATAAACGTAATAGTTTATGAAAAATTCCTAAATGGATACCTTGGATTTAGACTAGGGTGTGTCTAAAATTCAGAAATTGAGCCTCCGTCTGTAATGTACATTCTTCAGGGCACATGGCACTTCCTGTGTGTTTAGAAAGTGCACTGCTTATTTATTATTATCATAATAAATATATTATATTTTACACTGCTGCAATGTAAAATTACCTCTCATTTCCCAGAAAACCTTTTGGTTAGGATTAGAGCTGGTCAGGAATTGACAAAACAGTTTTCCATTGGAAAATGCTGATTTGTCAAAACCAGAACTTGTTGAGAAGGTTTCTTAGGTCCAGGAAGGAATTTCCAGCCACACTGAGAATAGCCTGGTGGTTATAGCAATCACCATCCCAGGTGACCTCCTTAGGGTGGGTGTAATTTTCTGTGCAAAGTTTCAAAAGGTCTCAGTTTCATTCTGACAAAGAACCGGAAACACTGATATCTCAAACATTTTCATGGGCTGGGTGACCTGTTTTCTTGCCCAGCTCTAGTTAAGATAAAGGCAGATTTTGTATAAATTAACAAAGTTCTGAACTGAATCAATTTTGTGGTCCTCAGCAGGATTTGCTACAAAAAGAGAAGTTTGCCTTTAAACTCATGACAGAAACTGAAGTCTACATTATGCATCGGTGTTAAGTGATCACTTAAACAGATGGGAAACTTGTGGCCAGCCTACTGCCTGTGAAATTTAATTAAAATTTTAACTCACTATCTTCTCCCGCATAGTAGTAGCATGCTTAAAAGTGTTCACTGTGAACACACTTGGTTATGCCTAAATGACAAATGTAGATAAAATAAAGGCATGTTTTAATATTCTGTGAAACCCAATAATCCTATAATCTTCCCAAAGGTGAAAAAGGAAGAGGCATTTATATACAATACTCTTGAAAGTTTGGATCCCCTTCCTCCACCACATCAGATTTAAGATTTTAATTTGTTACAATAAATAAAGGTTTGCAATTTCTTGCAGAGTTCTAGGAGAGAAACAATTAAGTGCTTGAAGCTGCCACGGGTAATGGAACTTCACAGGGAGATTTACATGCACACAGTTTTGATTAAATGTGCTAAAGAAGGAAAAAAACAAGCAACCAAAGTGGAATATATTCATCCACTCTATATTCATCCACTCTTAGATTTTTTTCTTAACTACATGCCTCAATTCTTGAGGGAAAACCTCCCAATTCCTAGATGAGAGCTGACCATAGGCAGGAGAGAAACATCCCAGCATGAGGATTGTAGTTCCTTTGCAAGGAAAATAAATCCCTAACTTGGATACAATTTATCTAGGTAGGTACCCTCATTTAAGATAATGTTCCGCCTTCAACAGAAACATTCTGCCTTAGCGGGGGTGTAAAAGGTTTTGCCAAGCAGCTGGACTACACCCAGCACAAGCAACCTAACTGAAGCCAACAAACAAGTTTCAAATCCTTGTTGCCAAGTCCAGTCATTTCCCACAGATACAAGCTTCTTATTACCAGAGGCAGTTTAGGCCAGTTACAGATTGCGGGATTTTTTTTTTTTTTTGCTTCTTGTCAGTTTTTGCAATGCAAGTTTGTGGGTTGAATTTCATTTTCACATGTGACCTGTCTTTCTCATGATCACACCACCCACACAGTGTGAGCATCAAGCTTACACTTGATGGCAACTTGTTATATATAGAGAGAAAATATCAGGGTTTATTAGCAAGATTCACAAGTTATAAGGTAGCAAGTTCAGTTCAGAAAACAGGCAACCAACCCGCCCTTATGAAATTAACTAGCAAAATATTGCTTTTTAAAGCGCTGTGTTTAAAAGGCCACAAATCTAACCCCAAATTTGGGACTTACAAACATTTCTTTTTAAAGATGACTTAAAACATGTGTTTTATTTACCAGAGTCCAATGGGAATAGTTTTGCAACCTGAGTATTGTAGCATCCTTGGTAGTTTTCCTTGTCTATAGTGACCGCCAAAAGGTGACCACCCCCCCTTACCGTGCTTTTGATATTAATAATACAAAGCTGGGAATGGATCACTGGATGATTCCCTGTTCTGTTCATTCCCTCTGGGGCACCTGGCACCGGCCACTGTCGGCAGACAGGCTATGGGGCTAGATGCACCTTTGGTCTGACCCAGTGGGGCCGTTCTTATGTTCTGACAAATTGGGTTTTCTGACAGTAAACCATGGTGTCGTGTGGTATGCGGCTAACCGGACAACACCGCTTTCAAAGCCCAGCCCTAGCCTCAAGCTGCCAGTTCGTGTCTGGCCCGTGGCACTTGCCTAGGACCCAGCCACACCAGGCGGCCGATCTCCAGGCGGGGTGTGTGTGTGTGTCTGTGTGTGTGTCTCTGTGTGTGTGTGTGTGTTTCTCTCCCCGGCCGGCCCGGGCGGGGTACCTGGAAGCTCTGCTGGTTGACCAGGCTGTAGACCAGGATGAAGCCCTGCCCGTTCTTGATGTAGAGGTCCCGCATGGAGGCGAACTGCTCGGTGCCGGCCGTGTCCAGGATCTCCAGCACGGAGGGGGACGAGTCCACCTCGATCTCCTTGCGGTAGAAGTCCTCGATGGTGGGGTCGTACTTCTCGATGAAGGTGCCCGTGACGAACTGCACGGTCAGGGCGGACTTGCCCACGCCGCCGCTGCCCAGCACCACCACCTTGTACTCCCTCATGGGGCCGGCGGGCCGGGCTCCCCGGCGGGGGCTCACTGGGCGCGCATCGCCCCGGCGCGGGGGGCCTCGGGCCGCGGCTGGGCCCGGCGGCGGCGGCGCCTGAGGGGGGGAGGGGGAGAGAGAGTCGCTGGCGCCCGGCCCGGCCTCACTCCATGGCCCGGCCTGGGGCCGCCCGGAAGGGTTACAGCGCGGCACCGGCGGGCGCGAGCGAGCGAGAGCCGCCCCCGCGCACTTCCGCAAAGGGGAGCCCCGGTTCCGGGATGAGAGACCCGGCCGCGGGGGGGGGGCGGACCCTGAACGCCGTGACACCGCCCCGCCCCCACCCCGCCCGAGGGGGGAACCTGATCGCTGTGACACCGCCCCGCCCGAGGGGGGACCCTGATCGCTATGACACCACCCCGCCCGGGGGGGGGGGACCCTGAATACTGTGACACCGCCCCGCCCTCACCCCGCCCGATGGGGGAACCTGAACGCTGTGACACCGCCCCGCCCCCACCCTGACCGGGGGGGGCGGGACCCTGAATGCTGTGACCCCGGCCGAGGGGGACCCTGAATGCTGTGACCCCGGCCGGGGGGGACCCTGAATACTGTGATACCGCCCCCACCCCGCCCGAAGGGGGAACCTGAACGCTGTGACACCGCCCCGCCCGATGGGGAACCCTGAACGCTGTGACACCGCCCCGCCCCCACCCCGCCCGAGGGGGTGCCTGAACGCTGTGACACCGCCCCGCCCGATGGGGAACCCTGAACGCTGTGACACCGCCCCGCCCGATGGGGAACCCTGAACGCTGTGACACCGCCCCGCCCGATGGGGAACCCTGAACGCTGTGACACCACCCCGCCCGAGGGGGTCCCTGAATACTGTGACACCGCCCCGCCCCCACCCCGCCCGAGGGGGACCCTGAACGCTGTGACACCGCACCGCACCGCCCCCACCCCGCCCGAGGGGGTCCCTGAATACTGTGACACCGCCCCGCCCCCACCCCGCCCGAGGGGGACCCTGAACGCTGTGACACCGCCCCCACCCCGCCCGAGGGGGGACCCTGATCGCCGTGACACCGCACCGCCCCCACCCCGCCCGAGGGGGTCCCTGAATACTGTGACACCGCCCCGCCCCCACCCCGCCCGAGGGGGACCCTGAATACTGTGGCCCTGCCCCTCCCCCCACGAGGCCTCACTAGCCTGACCCCGGCCCCTCCCCCAGCCCCGCGGTGCCGCAAGACTCTGTGGCCAACACTAGAAACGCGGCTCAGCCCGGGCGCAGTCACCGCTGCGCCTTCCTCTTGCCGGGCCGGGGGCCCCGCAGCGCCCCCCGTCGGCTGCCTCCCTCCGCAGCGCCCGGGGCCCAGCCCAGGCTAGTCCGCGTTTCCCTCCGGGCCCGGCTGCGGCAGCGAGACTCGAGTTCATTGAAATGGGGTCTCGAAAGCGCCCCCCCCCCAGCACCTTCTGTTGGCCTTCGTCTCAGCTCCTGGAAACCGACCTCTTGGGGGGCGGGGGGGACTCGGGCTTGTGCGACAAAACTCAGATTTCCCAGTTCATGAGAAACGTTGATATTGTAACAAATCTGGGGGGGGGGGGGGGGTCGCCGTTAGTCTGTACCCACAAAAACAACCCCTGGCACCTTCAAGACTAACCGATTTATTTGGGCATAAGCTTTGGTGGATAAAAAACCCACTTCTTCAAATGCATCTAAAGAAAGGGGATTTTTTTCAGTCTTCAAAGTGCCGCCGGACTTCTTGTTTTTGATATTGCAACATTTCTCGCAAAGCAGAAATCCTGAAAACAATTCATCTGGCAAATACCCAGTGGGTGTTTCCACTATGAAATATACTCCCCGGGACCCACCACCCTGGACTGAAATTGACTCTTTTTGTCAGTTTCATGAAAACCACAAGACTATCACTTTAGTCTGCTCCTGGAACTAAGGTGACCAGACGTCCCGATTTTATAGGGACAGTCCCCATTTTGGGGTCTTTTTCTTATATAGGCTCCTATTACCCCCCCACCCCCTGTCCTGATTTTTCACACTTGCTGTCTGGTCACCCTACCTGGAACTCTCAGGGTCTGTGGATCAGGAGTAGCCCTGGGGCTGGGGATCCCCAGGGTTCCAGATTCCTGGGGCAGCTGGCCCCCAGGGCTGCCTGCTTGGGGACTGGGCAGCCCAGGAGTCTGGGGCCCTGGCAGGAGTCATGGTGGGACTGCCCTGAAGCTGCAAAACCAGTCCCAGGACCTCCACCCTTCCAGCTCTGCAGCAGACAGTCTGGAAGCCATGAGAGCCCCAGCTCAAATCACGGTTCTCAAGGCTCCCTGCTGTAGAGCCTAGACTTTGAGAGCCCCAGGCGAAGCTGGGGTTCTCCCGGAGCTGTGGATCAGGGAGCTGAGCACTGACTCAAGCCAGCAGGTCCCCCAGGGCTTTCCAGCTCCTGGCAGTGCTGCCCTGGAGCTGCAGATCCTGCAAACTCAGGGTCACTGTCTGTGGGGCAGTCCACATGGCATGGCTGACCTGGAGTTGTGCACCCTGGAAAGCCAGAGACCCCAGCAACCTGCCAGGGGAACTGAATGGTTGGAAACCTGCCTCTGAGTCAACAAAAGTTTGTTGAGCTGGACTCACTTTCACAAGACATTTCAGGTTTCATTTTCGCACCAGCTCTATTTTTGAGTGCTTGGGGTTGGCAATATTACCAAGGCCTCCCTCCCCCTGCAGAGGGGAACTCCCAACAGTGCAACATTGACATCTCCTTCCACCCCACAGGGGACCCCACTCACTGTGACACCGGCAACTCCCCCAGCCAGGAGAGGGGTGGGGCCTAAACCCCCCCATCCCTCTCCAGGCAGCTCAGTTCAGTGAAGGTGTGATTACGTGGCAAACTGTGGGCATGAGGCCAAAGCCTGGGAAGGGCTGAGCCCTCATGTCCTGCCTCACCCCTTCCACTCAGCATTACACACGCCTCCTTCCTCCTAGTGCTTATCCTTCCTGGCTCCTTCTCTCTCATGCTCTAGAGAGGACTGGGCCCTTCCCAATTTTTCCTCAGACTTTGGGCAAAAGTATAACACAAACAGAATTCACATCCAGTACTTGTTACTGGCAAACCTCCCCTGACAGTCTCCAGCATTCTGGGGTTGCCATAAACCCCGGCTGAACACACCTTCCTAGCCCCACAAGGGGTCACATATTGTTGGCCAGCAAGGACTAAACACCAGAGCGCGTACAATGTCACAGCGCTGCGCCACTCGCAAACACCCTCCACACTGCTGCAGAACACAACAAATCACCAGAGCCTGCAGCGGAAGAGCAGCATGGTCAGAAAAGTGGGATTTTTTTCTCTCTAGAATTTTCTGCTGTAAAAAAAACCCTGTTGAATGATTCTGGTAAAAATAGTTTGACGTCCTGCAGAAATTTTCTATATAAAATGAAAATGTTAATTTCGTTTCAATCTCAAATGCCATTTTATTGTGTCTTTTTTTAACTGAATTTTTTTTGTTGGTTAATTATGTTTCCCCCTCCTATTTTTTTGTCTTTTTTACTTTCCCCCTTTTTAACTGAAAAAAGGAGCAAAGTAAAAAAGTGGAAGAAAGTGGAGAAAAAACACTTCAAAACTTTTTATTCTTTAAAAGAGTAAAATGTGTTATTAACTCATTCACACTTTTTGCTGTTTAAATAGTAAAAAGGTGTGAAAAATAATTTCCCTTCCACATTCTTACTGGTTTCCAACTGGAAAGTTTTTCGGTGAAAATTTCATTTTCAATGAAACACTAATTTCTAATTAAAAGAAGTTTTCACTAGAACCTTTTTCACCAGCTCTATGCTGCAGTCCTCACACGGGCAACATTTACCACAGAGGTCTGGATTAGAAATGAGGCATTGCTTTTTTCCTATTTATAGCCTTGTTACCTTTTGGTTTAACATACTTAATCACAGTGATCTCAGAAGCTGGCAGAGACAAGCTATCATTTTAGAATAGCACTGTAAGACTAACGTTCCTTTGGTATATACTGTAATTTAGTGTTTATACAGGCTGCCAGGTAAAATTTGGGATTCCAAATACTTCTTGAGGAGATGAGATTAGATGCGCTCTGGTTCTAATTCAACTCCCAGATAAAGCCAATGGAAAGACTCCTATTGACGTCAGTGGAAATTGGATCAGGCCTTCTCTGAAGGTATAACATTATTTGGCATATTAAAGACTATGTACCTGTATCTCTGTGGAAACCTGATTGATTGTAGATGGCTGCACCCTCTCACAATCCCAGGTTTTCACAACAATTTTTATGCAGCAGGACTGGAAAACTTGTACACCCTATATTTATGTAAACCAGCTACACCGTTAATACCCTTGTTAATACCTACCCAGGTGTAGGAAGATCTATGAATCTACACCTGCATTGGCTTTGACCTCAGGTCAGAAGCCATTAACTCACCATGTTACAAAAAAGGATATGGCTGAAGGGAAGCAATCCTTAGTAACTAGTTAGGAAGGGATGGTTAAAAATGGTTTTGTCATGCAGAGGCAATATGCAGTCAGGGAACTATTCGTTACAAGACAATATACATATTGAGTTTGCATTGATTAGAATGTGTTTGCTGACAGTCCAGTTAGTAGTGTGAATAGGTTCTCAGCATAGGGCTGAGACTTGACTCTTTAGCTTTTTTGCTTTTATTATTGTTGTTTGTATGAAAAGTCTTACAGAATCGATACAAAATAGCATTAAAAATAAAGTGGTGGTGTATGGCTCTAGGAAATTATTTGTTTGATGACTTGAATTTTGTTACCTTTCTTTCTCTCCTCATTTGCAGTAGCTGGAGGACATGAACTCAAGAGACGCTAGGTGTCAGTAAAGGATTTTAAAAGTGCAACTGAAGCCTGAAAATCTGCAGAAATGACCTTCCACAAGACTGCCAAATGACAGTATTAGCCATTGTTTGGCAATCAATGGGATTTCCCAGACAAAGCATTTCTTCTGTACATGTTGTTCTGAAAGTACAATTGTACTCTTCCATCCCACGGAGGAATTGACTGGAAAATCACAAATAGCTGCCACTTCCACTTTAAGCAAAACCCTGTTCCTTTTTAACACACTCAAATGTTGTCTTGGGCTAAAGGTTTCTAGCATTCAGAGAAGAATCCTTCTACTACATCAACACATGATTTTGTTTGTTTGTGGACACTAGAAAGTTCTGCTTGACAATATCTCAAGAGTGAGCCTTCCACCCTATGGAACATGCAGGTTCTATCCTTTTCCTCTCCCCTTTGTCTGTCTTGTCTATTGACTGCAAGCTCCCTGGGGCAGAGACTGTCTATTACTCTGTGTTTGTACAGCACCTAACACAATGGGCCCTGTTCTTGGTCAGTTCCTATGCAAAGCAGGGGAGTGGTCTCCTGTCAATAAAAAAACCCAGCAATTAAATGTCCTGATGATGGCCCTGCTCCATGGTCACAGTGCGTAAGTAATTGTATTTTGCCCATACATTTTATTCCTTACACTAAGGGAATAAGGACATTATATGGGCCAAACTCAGTGGAGACTTCTAGTTGGTAGAACCAATCTGCTGTTCTGCTCAGCATGCAAATGATACCAAAGTAGAGTCACCCCCATTTATTACTTACATATACCTGAGACCCACTTACAAATCACCTCTGAATGTGGTCCACTGAGTGTATTGCTGGAGAGAGTACAAACTGAATAGCTGGAAAAGTAGCCAGCTAAGAGATATAAGAAGGTGTTAGTTAAAACAGGCCACTTCCCACTTTAGCCTTATTATACATTATAATTTACAAAATACCCAAAGTGTCTTTCGCACTTTGACATAGCAAATCAAAGGCACAATCCCATATGGAGGCGCTTCCAGTGTAATTTTAGTCAGGATGCAACGTGTAAGAGCAACACAACGTAGGGGGGAGAAAAGGTGGAAGGGAGGACAAGGGCTACAAGAAGATAACATGGTCACTTAGGTTTGTTATGTACACATCTTAGTGGTACTGCTGCTCCATTTTGGGGTTTCTGCTGGATGCAGGGGCTGGTAGGGGAGAGACATTGGGGCAAAAAGCATGCTGATGAGCAGGTGTCAAAGGTAAAACAAAACAAAAAGGGAAAAATAAATCAAGCTTGAAGTAAAAGTAAGTTTGGCTTTATAACGTCAGCCCAGAGCCTGGACTGAGCATGCTGCATGGCTCACAGTGCAGGATCGGGGCTCCAGACCCTCAGACACTTTCCTCTAGGTACTTGTAGGGATGTAAATATCGGTTTAAAACGTTAACCGGCTAAACGATTACAATTATATTGTTTAACTGGTTAACCGAGGACACTCTGGCTGGCCTGGCGTGGCAGGGGCTGGCGCTGGGGTCCCTCCAGCCGGTGCAGGGTAGCTGGGGCTTTCGTCCCTCCGGGCAGCTGGCACAGGGCAGGTGGGGCTGGGATCCCGCCAGCCCGTCTGGGGTCCCTCTGGCTGGCTGGCCCGACATGACCAGGACTGCTCCAGCTGGCCCGGCACGGCTGGGGCTGGGGTCCCTCTGGCCGGGACGGAGCCCCTGGGGTTAACGGTTAAGGTCAATTAACGGTAAGGTTAACCCTTTACATCTCTAGGTACTTGGTGTGTAAATTACATCCGACCTACTTCCCAACGTGCCGCTTCGACCGTTTTACAGCTGGCTTCTGAATGACGCGGTGCCTGCCTCCAAAAGCCTCTGAGATGCTATCAAATCGTATTTCCTCTGCAGATTGTTCATTTCCTCCAGCGGTGCTTTACAAAGACTCACGAATCACGTTGTAGAACAGGCTGTCCCTCCGGAATACATGCCGGCGTGGGGTCATGTCAAAGTCTTCCCAGCCGGGGTTGAGAATGGCTAGCAAAGAGAAGTGAGCTACGCAAGTCGCCCTGCGCGAACGCTGATAAAACCTTCACGTCCCCTCGCCCCTTCAGGAATTGTGTAAATGCCACATGCAGCAGATCACAAGTCAAAGGGCACCGTCCGCTTCTCGCAGCTGTGTCACCCCCCAAGCCCAGCTGAGAGGGTTTGGAATGACTCCAGAGCTCTGGGCCCAGCCCCTTGCTTTGCTGGCTGGCCGCCTAGTCCAGCATTCTGCACATTTCTGATTCCTTAGTCAAAACAAACCTCCCAAGTTAACATCTGCCCTGAGCGTGATTCCCTCCAGTGCCGCTCCGTGCTGGGGATGGACTCAGTCGCTCTCTGCTGTCCATGCCGACGCGGCAAGGTAGGTTCATAGGAGCTTAAGCGAAGACATTGCTCCAGCTGGTGCTTGGCTCTCAGAGGGGTTTCAGGGAACGCAGAGGGCACAAGGAAGATGCATCCCCTGAGCAGGGACCAGGCATATTTACAGTCCCTACACTCTACAATGGACAGCCCCACTGGGGTGCCAGGTACCCCAAGGAGGGGTGGCACAGCTCTGCTCTTCCCCCTCCACCTCAGCCTGCAGAGAGGGCTTGCTAGGTGGGGTACGGGGAAGCATATTGCATGCACCAAAGGGTGGGGGTGGTGTAATAACAAGATCTGGAGCTTCCCTAGGGCAGGGGCTGGGTGAGCCCGTTCCTAACCAGCGTACTCTGGCTCATTCTATGAACTCTCCTGCCCCGCTTTTACCTGCTGCCTCTTGTAGCCTGCCCACACTGTAATCACTGGCTGGCTGATTGGGTTGATTCATTTTCACTCGACATGCTACAAGGCCAGTGCTTAATTCATGCCAGTACGGCGCCCCGGCACCTCCGGGCTTGGCAGTTCAGAGCCCCGGCGCCTCATTACACCAGTTACGAATGTAAAGAGATTGCTTGAGCCCCGGCACCTCTTTCATTACAAATTAAGCGCTGCACAAGCCATAAAACAGACCCACTTCTGCCACCATGCCTACGGCAACCTGCTGAATGATAATGGTTAGGTAGATGCCCAGTAGGGACGTCCTGGTTTATCGTAATTAACCTACTCGAAGTCATCTAGCAGTGCATGTAGCTGGCCTGTGTGAACACGTGGTCTCAGAACTGTTTCTCTGCTCTGTCCTCCATTCCTTCCAGCTGTTTGCTAAATCCACGTGTGCCACGTCTGGTGGATTGGCAGCTGTAGGGGGTAGGGACTGATGTTTGCACAGCACCTAGACAGGGATCTGCCTGGGGCTCTCCAGGTGTTACTGCAATACACAATCATCATGGCAGGGAAGTCAATGGCCTGGCAGAGCGTGACTGAGAGCAGAAGGTCTCTGCAGCTATCACAAGGCATGGTGGACGTCCACCCCTACCGGGAGTCCCAGAGGAGTCCGTGAAACCCTCTGGCCAATGGCAAAGGAGAATTTGGGTAGAGCTGGGTGTGGGGGGGAACCCCAATGTTATTTGCCCACCAAAAATTTTGAATGGAAAATTTTGGATGGAAATGTTTTGATTTCTTGTGGGAAATTTCTAACAGAAACCAAATGAGTATTTTACATTTCATTTAGCAATTTTCCGTAGAACATTTAGCCAAAAAGGACATTCCCCCTCCCCCGCCCCCCAATCAGACAAAACCCACATTTTTTGGCAGGAAAAATTGAAATTTCTACCAGTTGTAGATTTGGTTGTGTGTCTCTCAATCCCACTGATGATTCCACCCTCGCCCTTATTTTAAAGGCATGTTTCTCCTTTCCCAGACCCTATTGGTGCTGTCTACACCAGTGGTTCTCAATCAGGGGTATGTGTATCCCTGGGGGTACTCACAGGTCTTCCAGGTGATACATCAACTCATCTAGATATTTGTCCAAGTTTTACATTAGGCTACATAAAAAGCACTAGCGAATCAGTACACACTAATATTTCATACAATGACTTGTTTATACTGCTCTATATACTATACACTGAAACGTAGGTACAATATTTATATTCCAATTGATTTATTTTATAATTATATGGTAAAAATGAGAAAGTCAGCCATTGTTCAGTACTAGTGTGTTGTGAAACTTGTATTTTTATGTCTGATTTGTAAGCAGGTTTTTTTTTACGTGAGGTGAAACTTGGGGGTACGCAAGACAAATCAGCCGCCTGAAAGGGCTACAGTAGTCTGGAAAGGTTGAGAGCCGCTGGTCTACACTGTAGATACGTTAATGTCAGGAGCAGGTTTCTTATTCATTATAGCATGTGCAGTTTTCATTCAGGAATGGAGCCAGTTAATACGTTATGATGCCTCTTGGGAGGGTGAAAAATCTCCCGGAACCTGAGGCCAGAGGAAAAGAATTTCCAGACAAGTGTCTTGGAAGGGCTGTGAGTAATGTCCAGACAGCCAGAGATCCTCCCCGATTGCACTCGTAAAAGCGAACCCGGCGTTCTGTGACGGGAGAACCCAGCAATCGCATTAAGAGACACTTGATCAGCTCTCTTGGCACGGAGCAGGACAGTGGAGAGCAGTATGCTGTCAGACGGCCTAGAAACAGACACCTGTCCCCTTAGAAAGCATGCACAGAAATGCCAGAATCCTCACAATGCCCATGAACATGTGGTGTCAATCGTACGAAAGGCCATATCAATAACCCGCAGAGGCTGGCTTGTTTTCCTGGTTCTGTGTGGGGTATGGAAAGGGTTAAAGAGCATAGTCAAGGAAGACTCTTTGGCAGAGTTATTCTAAGGTGCATACATGGGAGAACATCACTGGGACCACTTCATCAGTCTACTCTAATTGGATATAGTTGCAAAGTAGTTTAAATTCTCAACTTGAAAACGGAGTTACTATTTTACCAGAGAGCGATTAAAAGTAATGGAGGTCATCAGCGGACTTAATGGGGCCCTCCCTGCTTGTCAGGACTCGAGGTGTCTCCGTGGTAATTGGCAATCGGTCTTTAATATTTTCTTCTGCGGTTTATGAACTCATCGGACTTCATTTTATGGATAAAAGCTACTGATCGCAACCCCAGGTGTCTTTCCTCCCTTAGCGGCGAGCAGGATGCTGCTTGTTCTGTCTTGCCTAACGGTGGCTGGTATACTTCGTAGTTCCAAAGAATTTCCTAATTTGAACAACCAGGGGAGGATCAAGCCAATGATGGATAAAATCAAGTCCTGTTTGAAAGGGGACCTTGATCCTCCTGCTCCCCCACTTCTCCCCAATCACATCCAGGTGCTTTAAAATCCAGGTTCCTGCAGACATTTTAAAACATGTCAGGGAAAAGGATTAATATGGCTCGCGTGACCCACGACAAGAGGCAACTCCCAAATGGATGTTGCTACTGATGACCTGCCCGTGAGCTACAGCAAATTCCCAGTGCCTGCTAAACTCAACCCTTTACCCTGCTCTGCCACCCCATTATCCCTACCAGCCTTCAGGGGACACATGGCACGATTCATTTGAATTCTGAGTTTTTCTGTCAGCAATTTCCTACTGGCCCGAGTTTCGACAGAGAGACTGCAGACAGGGCCCCCCCAAGCCACTGCCACCTCCACAGCTTCCTGTGGCTCTGGACAGATGTGAAATCCTCTCTGCTCCCTCCATGTCCCCCCTCCACCCCATGTCTTAGTAATGCCCCCTCTGGCCCAGGAGCCTGCCCATACTCAGCGCCTCAGCTAGGGAGGCTTCTTCAGGAGCAATGTGAGGCACTCGCCCACTGCGTCCATGGACGTCTCAGCCTGGCAGCAAGGGACCAAGGGCCTCCAGAGAGAGTCGGGGAGAGGCAGGGAGGGGCTAGCAGCCTGGGGGTGTGGGGAGGCAGGGCAGAGGCTCTCCAAGTCCTGTAGACGTAGAGGGGCTTCGGCAGTGTCCCTTGGAGGAGGGTGATGCGGGGGGGGGGGGGGGGCAGCATACGTCCCTTCCCTGCGCCCAAAGCGGGCCCCAGATGCTCACAGCGGCAGCAGGTCTGACGGGGCCTGAACTCAGCTGCCCCCTGCACTCAGCACCATCCAGCAGGCCCCGGCCGGTGCCGTTCAGAAGGCTTTGTCGTCACGGTGATTCCCCAGTCACAGGGTGCGTAAAACTCTCCCTCGGCCCAGAGCACTTGGGCGATGGAGAGACAGCAGCAGCCAGAGCACCCACCGGACTGCCAGCCGCCTGTGCTCGGAGGCTGCCTCTGGCCCCATGCAGACGACCCCGGAGCCTCCTGGCGGGGCGCC
This sequence comes from Chelydra serpentina, assembly GCA_037349315.1. NCBI lineage: Eukaryota > Metazoa > Chordata > Testudines > Chelydridae > Chelydra > Chelydra serpentina. The sequence continues at coordinate 39,894,871 of JBAIAC010000028.1, read as the reverse complement.
AGTGTCCAGCGTGGGAAACACTGCTCTGACACTGTGGACATAGCCATGGCACAAGATGGGATGAACTCCATTCATACAGGGTGAGAGAGACCTTCTGAAACCCCCCTGTGAAGCCAGCTCCAGTCTCTGTGATCGCATGGCCCAGGAGATGGTCTTTGGTCTTGCCCTAAAAGATTGTGAAGACGTAACGAATTAGGCATCTTATTCCAAGAGTGACGGGGCCAGATCCGCAGCTGGGCTAAGCCAATACAGCACCGCTCATCCACCTTAGCTGGAAATCTGGCCAAGGGATCCAGACACGATTCACTGGGATTAGCTGCCTTTGCTCCCATCTGATGCTGTTTCCCTATAGTGAATCTCACTCCCCTGCGCGGGGACGCCTCCATTTCCGACTCATTTTCGGACAGCATCATCCTCTTACAAGGAAAGGGCTGGCTGGGTAGGTTTCCATCAGCCTTACAGCTGCACACAGACAGCTTTGACATCTCTGCCATTCAGAGACAGGTCCGGCCTGCGTCAAAACCCGGCATTCCAACAGCTCAGGTGCAAACTTTGCGCATGCCCATTTCTCTCTCTCTTCCAGCTCCGAACACCACATTTCTGATTTACATTGCAGTAGAGCCTAAAGGTCCATTAAGAGCAGTGTCTTGGGTGCCGCATAAACACATCTGAGGACATGGGTCAATGGGAGTTTTGCAACTGAGGTCAATTGCGCCAGGATTTTGCCTCTCACCTCGAAGAACTTACAGTCTAACACATCTGCCTTTTCCTCAAGGCCTTGTTTTCCTCTCCTGCCATTCTTCCCTTTCTGCAACATTTTATGTTATGCTGAATTTACCCTTTCCCTTTTAAAATTCTCCCAGGCTCTTAATTTTTTTTCTTACTTGGCTGCATAGTTCTGACATCTTTTGAATCCCTGTGTATTCAATTTTCATGTCTTGCACCACCGGTATGTTCTGATCATTTAAACATGAGTTCTTTGCATATTATTCCTGCTTGACACAAATTTGTGCATGCTCCCTAGAAAGAAAATGATCCTTCATGATACGGTGCTTTGTGGTAAGTGCGCTATGGACATTATGCGATGAATAAAGGCAGCAGCTCACATCACAATAATAGATGGAAAAAAGGCAAGAAACAGCTTTTCTTTGAGTTGGATCCTGATATTAATTTATATATTGTGGGCCAATATGTTCTCCAAATTACACCGGATTCACACTGGTGTATCTCCACTGAAGCTACCAAAGTGACACCATTGTAACTGAGATCAGAATTTGCCCCCGGGTGTCTTTTTGCACACGATGAATGTACACAATGATGACTGCGCCTGCACAATAGCCCAGATTTGTGAAATTCGAACCCAGATCCAGACCCTTGGAATGGGTCAAATCCAAATCCTCTGATCCAAATGGGCGGGGATTTCAGGGTGCTGGCAGTCCAGATCTCACTCTGAATTCCGTGGCCTGATCTCATCTCTAGCTGAGTCTGGATAGTACAGTGAGGTGTCACACCAAGCTGTGTGCTGTAGAAAGCCTTGGGTACTGCCACTCTAGTCTATCCAGCGCGTGCCATGGGGTAGCTGGCTAGCCCTAGGGGACTACTCGTACATTTTAAGTTTAATTTAAAAACAAACAAACCCCTAACCCCTCAAAATGTGTTGTCATTTCAAAGCAACGCATCTATCTTCACTAGAAAAGCGAGCGCTCCCAGCAGGGATGAGAGAGCGAGCAGCTGAGGAGGAAGGAAACCTCTCATTTCCCTGCATGTTTTACCATGTTTTGTTCTAATTTCTAACCATCTCTTCCCCTTTCAGGTTTTCTTCCCCTAGTGCCCATGCCCGTAAGTCTTCCACCGACGGGCACTTTAAACGCTCACTCCGTACACGCTCAGCTGGGACTCGGAGCTCTGGGACAAGCCTGGTTTGTCGAGACTTTTAAATAAGGCTTGAATGTGACATGGGCAGAGGCCACCAACTACTGCAGACGGGGCAGCATTTTGCTGTTGCTACTTTTTTCCTCCTCTAGCTGCCCCGCTCACCGTCCTGGGCCTCCTTAATCAACTTGCCATTCTCGTTTCAGTCCTGGAGTTGGAAGCCCTCTGCAGCTCCGGTTCACTTCAGAGCAACCCAGCTTCCTCCTGAGAGCAGCTCAACTCCGCGGCGGGGAAACGATGGTTTCTCTTCAACATGCTGCTTCAGGAAGAGCGTCGGAGCATCTCCATCCTCCCACTCGCAGAGACTTCTCTTGCAGGGCTGAGCAAAGGGCCTGCTCTCCACACCGGCTAATCAGGTCCTGCTGCCTGCCCAGCCAGGTGTCCTGCTGCCCGCCCGCTCCTGGAGGTTGGTTGGCCTTGCCCAGGGGAGTTGCCGCCTCCTGTCTCTGGTGGCAGTTCCCTCCTCAGGGGCCGGGTAGCAGGGGACGCTGGCTGGTAACATCCTCTGCTGGGCCCAGCCACTCAGCTGTCCGAGTGTCGCTGAGGAGTTTCTGTAGCACTGTCACGACGAGCTTCTGAGACACTCCAGCATGTGAGACAGAGATGGCTGGTTCCAGAGGCCAGGCGGGCGCCACACTAAGCCAGGGTCCAATCCCCTCTCCTCCCGTTTTCCTCCTTTGGTCTCGTCTTCCTTCTCTCGCTCTGTCCCTCCTGCCCATCGTTTGCTGGCAGGCCTCTCACATGCCATTTCTCCCCTTTCTCCCCGCTCTGTCCTCCTCCCCCACCTCCTTGCTGTACTGCCAACTGGGTCTATGGCAGGCAGAGGCTCTGAGCGCACGGTGGCCCCAAACGTGCGAACATTTAAGCACGGGAGGAGTCCTGCTGAAGCCAATGAGCTTAGTCGCTTCCTACAAGTCAGGAAGGTTGCTGGATGGGAGCCTATGATTGGAGGTGTGCTAGAAACCACCACATTGTTCACAGCAGGGTTTCCAGTACATTTCCCCTGGTCAGCATGGACAGAAATGGATTCCCAAGAACCATGAAAGCTAAAGAGTAGTGAGTGGTTTCATCCTGGTACAGGGGTCACCAGGTTGCACTGTTACACCCGGACTTACAAAGTCCTTTTGCATAGCAGGTGAGCGCTGCTCAGGCTTGGAAGAAAGGCTCGTGGTGGTGTTAGTTTTAGTCCGTCTCCCTTGCAGGAGCTGTGGCTAGCAGCAATGGACTTCGCGCTCTGCTTCTGGCTCTCTGACTAGAGTCACTTCGGGAGGCAGAGTTGCTCCCTGGCAATAGGGATTTTTTGGGGGGCTGAGCTTCCCAAAAGCAAGGACATCACCTTCCCGTGGCCCCAAACTGCTGCCAGACGTCTCCTCCGCACACACTGCCTCTCTGGCCCCACTTCCCGATTTCTTCCTCCTCTCACCCAAACGGCGCTTGCAGGTCACTGCACGGGCAGGATCTGTGCTTTAACACCAGCTTGGGTGTAGGCCAAGGACAGAAATGAGGAACGCTGCTTCCCAGAACCAGTTCAGTTTGGTGAGTCAGCTGAGGACTTCTGCCCACGAGACGCAGAAGGGACAAAGCAGTTCTCCCACCGCGCTCAGTGGAAGCATCCGCAGCAGCGGTTTGCTGTGGACCTATGAACCACGGTTTGCATGCCCTGAAGCCTTTGCATGGGGTGCAATGTGGATCCAGGCTGGTACATTAACCCTGGCTTGACTGTAGCGTGGCCGCACTCCCTCCAGTTCCATCCCAGGTTGACTCCAGGGATGGAACTGGAGGCCAAATTCTATAGCAGGAACATATGATACAAAAGCTTCGATTTCCTTAACTCATCCTGTGCTCGGCCTTGTCCGAGTCTTTCCTGAGAACACGAGAACTCCGTTTCCGAGGAGAACGCCACATGCTGGGGGAAGGGGGCTGCGGAGACCAAGCCCGATTCCCAGTCTCCCTTCCCCCAAATGCAGTGAGGGGCCCGACTCTGAGCTCATTCAATCTAATGGGAAATTTGGTCACGGACTTCAGTGGGCACCGGAGCAGGCTCTAGCCCTGGTTCTAACACCTCGGTACCTAAACAGCTACGAGATTAAAGGAAACCGGAGGGCTAGCAGATACAAAAGTGAGGCTGGAGGCTTGTCTCATTCGGAATGCCTCAGTGACCGCAGCGCACACAGAGCGTCTTAATTTATTTGCACCTCGGCACTGGTGCGACATATGGCCGGGCAGGGAGCCCCCAGGTTTCCCTATCTGCCGAGCTGTCCATCAGTTGTGGATCTAGGAAACACAGGGGCGAGGATCTGAGGTTGAATGGGATATTATTGAACAGAAACCAATCAATTAAAATCACGATGCACCGCTGGTTTTCCATCAGAGCTCAGCTCCTGCTGAAGCAGGAGGGATAGCTCAGTGGTTTGAGCATTGGCCTGCTAAACCCAGGGTTGTGAGTTCAATCCTTGAGGGGGCCATTTAGAGATCTAGGGCAAAAATTGGGGATTGGCCCTGCATTGAGCAAGGGGTTGGACTAGATGACCTCCTAAGGTCCCTTCCAACCCTGAGATTCTATGAAGCCTCTCAGTGCCGTGCCAGATTTCGCCAAAGGGTGCAGAGAAGAGGGGCAGCTTCTGGGTGCTGAGAGCTTTGGAAATCCAGCATTCGTGGGAGACAGGGCAGTACCCACCCCGTTACTGATGGGGACACTAAGGCAGAGAGGCTACGGCCAAGAGCACAGGGAGCCGATGATGACCGACCCAGCCTGCCTCGGCCCTTTCATTCTGAAGACTCCCCCGGTGCAATGATGGTGGATTGTATGCAGCACGCAGCGCTTACTGCAAGGCAACCAGCCTGCGCGATGCAAGGTGTCAGGGGGGAAAGTGACAAATAACATCTCCATTTTAAGCCATTACGCCCGGTCTTCATTGGTGCTTTGGGTACAGAGGGCAGCCAATGTGCATGATGAATGGAGCTAAACGTCAGCTAATGGCCACCTTAGGAATAATGAACTCTCTCATCAGCCCAAAGGAAGGGGGGGGAATAAATCCTCACCCAGAGTCTGGCTGGAGCCGCTGCACCTGTGCTAATGCTGAAGGATTCTTGCCTTTGTAGGCTGTTTTCTCAGACGCATGGGCCAAGGAGATTTATGACAGAGCAGGTCCCTCATTTTGACAGCCCAGCTCAGAGAGGGAGGGAGAGACGCCGATTCTGTGAGTCTCTCTCTCCGTTTCCCTGTTTCTGATTCATACCCTGCAGCGTCTCTCAAGGAAAGGGCTCATTGGCAGTGGGTACTTATGATTCATTATCTCTGATCGGGATCCAGTGACATTTATTGCCAGCAAAACGGTCCTGCTGCCAGCCTGGTAACCACAAAGGCTTCACCAGGGAGTGTTCAGGAGCTGTTCCCCTGTGCTAGATGCAGAGCAGACAGCCAGCGTCTTGTTCCTGCTCTGCCCACCACACCGGGTGTGGCTGGGATCCGACACAGAGGCCAACTGTTAGCTGTGCAGCTCTTGTAACAGACCAAATCCTTCTGCCAATGCTGCAGCGAGGGGAGGCCGGGGGGGGTGGGGTTTGCAATGCTTTAAATCGTCTCGTCTCGCCCCTTTCTGCACGTGATACAGTTGTACAAGCAACATCTTCAAACAGTTCCCAGCGGAAGAGGGTGGACATGGGGGGTGAGGGGGGGGTTAGGGGCACAGGCTTGGTTTGTCGTGGAACTCAGTGGGTCACGGCCTTTGGATCACAGCTCCCAGCCACCAGCCGGGCTGTACTTGGCACATAAAGGCTCAAGGTGCAGCAGACAATGGCCAGAGGCTGCAAGCCAGCTGGATCTGTCCCCATGGGAATTCCCCCAGCACAGCACTGCACACAGCTGGCTAGCCTGGCTGTACACACCCCGAGCCCCACGGCACCCCAGCCCGGCAGTGGCGTTCCTGTAGCTAGCAGCCACAATGACGGTTAGTTATTTGTATCACCGCAGGACCTAGGAGGCCCCGGCGTGGCCCAGGGTCCCACTGCACTAGGCGCTGCACAAACACAACTCATAGTCCCTGCCCCAAGGAGTGTGGGGAGTCATCGGGTAGAGGCTGAAGCAGCCCCTGGCAACCCCGAGAAGAGGGAGGCGCCCCCAGCCCCTCAGTGTCCATGCCGAGCTCAGTTCAAGTATGGGCAGAGGTGTCCATCGTCCTGCAAGGCAGGGACAGGAACCCTGCGATGTAGGACTAGGGCCGGCTGCTGGTAGGGTGTCCTAATCCATAGCCCCAGGGACTTCCCCACCATGGCTAGCCCTGCCGTAGAGCGTCCTTGCCTGCGATGACCAATGCTTTTAAAAGATTTTTATTACGTGAGAAATCTGCCCCCCCCTTCGTGCCAAGTTTTGATGCCGCACATGGCTGAGTGCAGCACTCATGGGAAAGTGTCAAGGATTTCTTGTCGTTGCGCTAAGCTGGCAAGGAGGTGGGAGCCTGGGAAGAGCCCGTCCATCCCCCAAGGAGTCTAGAAACACAAAGGGCCGAACTCTTCTCACTCCTGCACTGGTGTAAATCTGGATTAAAGCCCCTGACTTCTCTGGTGTGTACTTTCCCCCGGGGGTAAAGTGAGAGCAGAATGGCCCTACCTAGGAAGTCCTCCGCATTCGGGGAGCTAGACAGAACACTGTATTTCAACTGAGATGGTTAGGCCGGGGGTTAGCTAGTCACACATTTAATCCTGCATTTCTGACCCACCCAAAACCGCCGTGTGACTCAACTACTAGTTAGGGTGAGCAAGAAATGCCGTTTCAGGCCCAGAGAGATGTTTTCCTAGGAACAGCCGACTCCATTTGCACCAGTTTTCTTGTAATTTCCTCTGAGCCGAGCCTTTCATTAATGATTAATCGAGAACGTGAACGATGAGTCATTTCATAGCCCGCCCTACACACTGACATGGGAAGGAGACCAGCGAGTCTGAATGATTTACTTCCACTTTACCAAGGACAAGGGGGCAGCACGTTGATTTTCCTTCTTTCCCATTCCAACCCACACAGTCGAAATCACAGAGCAACGGCTTGGTGTTACAACAGAGCCAGGGATTGTTCAGTACTAGTATTGGCAGGGGGAGCAATGGAACATGCTGTGGGAATTCAAGCTTCACTTGGATCATCTTCGTATCTGGCAGCCCGCTAAGGGGAGCGCGAGGCGGGGGTATTACCATCCTGCATTCTGAAGCCCAACTCTCCCATCCTGGGGCTTTCAGACAGCGCCTTTCCAAGCCGAGACCTTGGGAGATGCTGCTGAGACACAGCGTCAGTCCCGGCATGCGCAGGACTAGAGAACAAGCGGCTGACTCTGGGGATCAGCCAGGGGCAATTAGGGGGTTTGCAGATCCCTAAGAAATCAGGGCAGATTTAACAACTGGCCACTCTCTATCTCTGAGGCTCTTGACAAATGTATGTCACTACAAACTACAGGCAAATGGTCAACACTTTAACCACAACTAAATCGCAGCCCCCTTAGCTAGGGGTTAAACAAACAGCACACAGCAACGTGCCAGCCTAGGACGGGTAGTAAAACAGACCTTCACCAACTGGAACAACAGTGGGGAATCCAAGGAGGCAGAACATTTGACCAGGCCACTGAGGTTTAACATCCCTAGTTTTGTTAGAAGACCACTTCCTACAGAGCAGGGCAAGTCCTAGCCCAGCTCGGCTGGTCAGAGTTGCCACGATCACAGCATACAGGTGCGGTGGCTAGGAGAGCACGTCTCATGGGACAGATCCTTGCTGTAATGAACATTCCTGCTTGCCTTTCCGATCCCGCCCCATCCCCACCTCCCAGAACCAGCGGTACTTGCTCAGGTCTGCAGAGCTAGCTGCGGGCAGACACGGCCTACACTTAAAAAGTAGATTAACCTAGTCATCGCACTCAGGGGTGTGGAAAATTGACACCCCTGAGCGCTGTCGTTTAGCCGACCTAACCCCCATTCCCCACCCCGTGTAGATGTGGCTAGGTTGACTGGAGAATGGCCATCAGCCTGGCTATCGCACTCAGGGAGGTGGGTCAGCTACAGCGACAGAAAACCCCCTTCCATTGGTGTAGAGGGGACGTCAACATTACGGCCCCGGCAGCACCTGCAGTGTGGCTGCGTCCTGGCGGTCGAGGTGCCGAGTTGAGCACTGCCAGGGGATGTTTGCAGGCTGGTCTGGAGGGACAGGGCCACAGGAGAGGCCTGCGCTTTCTGGAGGTCTCACGCCAACAGGAGAAGCTGTGAAAAAGGAGTCTGCAAACGAGCTATTGTAGCAGGCATGGGGCTGCTTTGGGGCTGAGAGCTTCTTGCTGCTTTGCGACTGGAGCAAGCCACTGTGAGCCTTCCCCGACTGGCTTCCTGGAGAAAGGCTGCGTGGCCGGACGCAGCGCGTGGGAACGGCTCGCTCCTTGCCTAGGGGCAGGCTGGTGAATAGGAGCGTTTTGCCCCTCTCTAGCCAGCACCCGAGACTTCGCCGGGGGCATCTCCATCCACACGATGGCAGCTGTCACTCAGCCGGCGGAGAGGTACTGCGCTCCCTTGGCATTTAGCAAGGACGACGCCAGCAGGAGATGAATTCAGTGACCTCCAGCTGAAACAATCTCTGAAGAGACGCGAGAGGAACACGCTAAATTAATTCTGAACTTAAAAAGGAAACTAGATTATTCCTCCCTGCCCTCTCTGGGCCGACCCGATCAGGATATTAGAACAAACACATCACAGGGTTGAGGAGTGTGGTGGGTTTCTCACACTCCAGCTTCTTGGGCAGCACTTTCTATTAACCGGATAGAGCCCAGATCCTACCTGTCCATTTTGACACTAACAGGGTGGGCCCTTCTCTGTGTTCTGTGTTCGTACGGCCTCTAGCACAATGGGGTCCCGGGGCATTAACGGGGGTTCCAAGGTGCTACAGGAATATAAACGATGATAATAATAGTAACTTCACCAGCCAGCAAATAGTTGAGAGCAAAAGCAAAGGCTGAATGGGATCGACTTCAAAACATGGTCAAGTCACTGTGCAAGTCCGATAAGGAATCCTCGTGGCTGACTCAGGCAGCCAGTTACGGGGTGCCACCAGGCACCATCTTGGTGCCCTCTAGTCAACTTTGCAGTGTTTGCGGGGGAAGGTGGCACCCCATTGTCCAGCAAAGTGAATCTTACCCACTTTTCCCCAGTTGAATGTACAGGCAGAGTACATCTGTAGGCCCAAGCATCACAACACCTCCGTCTGCCATCTCCCCGGACCTCTTCCTACTCAACCCGTCAGCAGGCCCCTCCCACGGCCTTCTCTCAGGGCCAGGCCTTGCAGGGCTCCCCCATGAAATCCCGAGAACATAGCTTACCCCAAACTTCTGCCTTCCTCCGGCTTTACCTTCCACCCCTCTGTGTTCCTTCACTGAACACCTCCCAGGCTTTCTCCCGGGAAGGCCAGATCCTGCTCTATTCTCAGTGCTCCTCCACCCACGTGACGGCTCTGTCTCTCTTCTGGCCTCAGCATTTGCTACTCAGGAGAGGATCTCAGGGCCAATTCTCGGGGCCCTTCCAGTCTCTCCGCCCAGACAGTGACTGCACAGCCCCCTTCTGCTCCAGACCTCCGACCTTTATAGCAGCCACCCAGCTCTCCCCTGCCTAGGTCTCACCTTTCACTGGGCTGGGCCACCCTCAGGTGCAGCCAGGAAGGGGTCTGTGCCCCACCCCACCTTTACAAATCTGGCCTCCATTGCTCAGTCACTTACAGTGGTCTGTCTCACGCGTGTTCGAAGAGCAGAAAGGGGCAAGGGGGTCCCGGGCCCGACCAGCACCGCTCTGCGATGGAGCAGGGACACCAGGAGAGAAAGACCAGGACTTCCCCACCAGCTGGGCTTCTCCTCTGACTCCCTTGCAAATAAAGGGAGTTGTGTTCATCCCTGGCCCTTGCGTCTGCGGCACCACCTCTCCCGAGGTACAAGGCCCCACCGGGGTGGGGGGCATGTGGGGAGGACAGGAATGCAAAAGCAGGCGTGCTGCAGCGGTCGGGGATGAGGCATAAATAGGAGATGTTGGGGTGGGGGTATCTCCCCCCACCCCAAGCTGCACAGTGGTTGTGCCTATGCACCCAGCCCAACCCCAACACGGCATGCCTGGCCTCAGCACAGCAGGTTGCAGACATGAGATGGTACATTGGACCCAGAGGCGAGATGCCCAGGGGAAAACCAGGAGTGGCGCCCCTCTCTCAGGCCCGGAGAGCTGCCTGAGCAGCTCCCTGCAGAGGGAGGTGAAGGGCTGTCCCTCTGCACAGGAGTTCCAACACGGTGTTTCTCTTTGCCAGGGGTTTCGCAGGGGGCCTGTCACACACCCATAAGCACAGACACATGGTTCATCTCCAACCCCCCCCTGGGCAAGTCAGCACATTCTAATGGGTGCACGGTAACGATGGGACTTCAGGGCTGGATCCACACATTCCAATTCAGGGCACTGCACAAAGCAAACGGCCAGGTCGGAGCACGTGTGTCCCCCACGCCATGTCCCTCAGACTTTATCCACCAGGGAAAAGCTGAAAGAGAAAAGAAAAACCCGGTCAAGACCATGCCTGGCAGCCACACTGCCACTGGGTCTCCACCATTTCCACTTTCACAGCCCTGGCCGTGTCCTGATACTAAGGAGACTGCGGCATCTCTCAGGGGTTCTGCCCCGTGATAGACAGGGGCTCGGCGCTTGGGCACCTGCCATGCCAACCTGCGGACAGCCCTGGGGAGCACTTTTCCGCATGCAGGCCCACCTCTAGGACTCTGAGTGCTGAGAGGGGAATACGAGCAAACATCTCAAACTGGGGGCGTGGCTCCTTGGAGCGTTATTCTGGAATAGGAGCGGCCGCACACAGAGTTAATCAGATCGTTACTATGCTTTCAATTCACACCCTTCCTTATTCCAGATTCATTTGTGTGTGTAGACAGCCAACGTAAAGCCTTAAAATGAACCGCTTATTTTCAAAGGGCTTTTTCTTGCTTTGACATCTCCTATTAAACCTCTCTTTCTGTTTAAAGCGGGTTAGCTGGCTGCTTTCTTTGGAGAGGATTTTTCTAAATCCACAGCTCTTTGGGGCTTATCCAAACATTTCTTCCTCCTCTCTGCGTCTCCTCATCCTAAATAGATCAAAGTGATCTATTTATTCAGCACGAAGGCTGGATTGGAGAAAACACTGTCTGCCTTCGGGACCACAGAGGCCCATTCAAATGTGGAGCAAGCCGTGAAAAATGGATTTTTCCCTGGGCTTCCCACTGGAGCTCCGGCAGTGTAAAAGCGAAATGGAGATGTTCTTACGCTCGGCTGCCGCATACAGCTGTGCCCCAGTGGGGATGGGCTCTGGTGTGTATTTCCAAATGGCCCGTGCCCCGAATGCACTATCACGTGTATTCTTTGACATTCTGTACTGTAGTTTCATCTGTAAAGCACCTTCCCCGTTCCGGACGGACGTGGGTCACGTTCCCACCATCAGAGCAGCCAGGACGTTTTGGATCGCTGGCAAAGCTCACTCGTAGCGCTCTCGTTTTGGCCTCTTGCTTTCAAAACTGCTCCCATTGAAGTCACTGGAAAGTCTTCCATAGACGTGAGGCCACAAGCTGGCCTGAGATGGGTTGATGGGGCATTGGGCTGTCTGGTGGGTATTGTGGGAAGACGCCTGCTCTGAGTCCTGGCTAGAGTTGTTAGACTTGTGGAAGTATAAGATAGTTGTGGAGCAATAAGCACCTTTGGTCTGGCCGTGGGCTAGCTGGGGGGCGGGGGGGAGGCACTGCTGAGCTGCCTTGGGCAGACATCCTGAAGCTGTGGTCTCTCGGTTTTATCCCATTACCCCTGCAGATGGGCTGCCCCGAGCCAAGTCCCCGGGTCTCTGCTGATGAGCACAGTGCCAACGGGCAGATCGGCTTTGATGGCACATCCCTGAACTCAGCATTCAGACCCAGCAAGCCCCTCTGGGCCGGGCCTGAGCAGGGAGGCAGATTTTGTGCTGATTTCCAGTCAGGATATAGGCTCCCTAGTACAGACAACGCCTCCCGCTCACCAGGCAGCTGCCATTAGCCCAAATCCGCTCTGGCAACGGCCCCAGCACCGCGCCACTGCCAGGGGTCACCCTCCCCACCCTCCCAGACTGCAGCGCACGAAGCCTGAGAGTAACTCCGGCTCTCCCAGGGAACAGCACTTACTGCAGATGCTGCTTGAAAGGTCACCCCGGCCCAGAGCTTATTTAAGAACAGATCTATACGTTCGTCTTTCACTCCGGCGAGCAATCATGTAAGCTTACACCTACCAAATCCGCTGGCCTCGTTCCCAGCCGCAGAGACGTGGGCAGGCACTGCCGGCCACGTGGAGTCAAGGCCTTAGTGTCAGAGAGACACTTGGGGGAAGAAACTCATCCTTCGCCATTACAAAAGGCTCTTCCGTCGAGCTCGCCCTGCGACTGGAACACTTGGAAACGCTGCCCTGTTTCTACGGTCAGAAAAGCAGCAGAGCCCTGATTTTTGGAAATAAACGAGACACTTTCTTTTGCAATCAGAGGCGATCCTGGAAATTACAGGCTGGCAAACCTAACTTCACTACAAAGAACAGAATGATCAGACACACGGATGAACACGATATGCTGGGAACGAGTTAACACAGCTTTTGTACAGGGAAATCACGCCTCACCAATGTATTAGAATTCTTTAAAGTTGTCAACAAACATGTGGAGAAAGGTGATCCAGTGGACATAGTGTACTTGGATTTTCAGAAAGCCTGTGACAAGGTCCCTCACCAGAGGCTCTTAAGCAAAGTAAGCAGCCATGGGATAAGAGGGAAGGTCCTTTCATGGATAAGTAACTTCTTAAAGGACAGGAAACCCAGGGTAGGAATAAATAGTTTTCACAGTGGAGAAAGGTATATAGTGGGGTCCGTCAGGGATCTATATGGGATCAGTGCTGTTCAACATATTCATAAATGAGCTGGAAACAGGTGTAAACAGTGAGGTGGCAAAGTTTGCAGATGGTACAAAATTACTCAAGATCGTTAAATCCAAAACGGACTGTGAAGAGTTCCAAAGGGATTTCACAAAACTGGGAGACTGGACAACAAAATGGCAGATGAAATTCAATGTTGATAAATGCAAAGTAATGCACATTGGAAGAAATAATCCCAACTATACAAAGTGATGGGGGTCTAAATTAGCTGTTACCACTCAAGAACGAGATCTTGGCGTCACTGCGGGTAGTTCTCTGAGAACATCTGCTCAATGTGCAGCAGCCGTCAGAAAAGCTAACAGAACATTAGGAACCATTTGGAAAGGGATAGATAAGAAGACAGTAAATATGCCATTATATAAATCCATTGGTCTGACCCAGTATGGCCACTCTCATATTATGTTCTGTTCGTAACATTGGGGAGGGATAGCTCAGTGGTTTGAGCATTGGCCTGCTAAACCTAGGGTTGTGAGTTCAATCCTTGAGGGGGCCATTTAGGGATCTGGGGCAAAAATTGGGGATTGGTCCTGCTTTGAGCAGGGGGTTGGACTAGATGACTCCTAAGGTCCCTTCCAACCCTGAGATTCTATGATTCTAACTATAGAAGAGGCTGCATCCCCAAATCCATCCCATCTCAGCAGCTGGGGCAGGACTTGATCAGTTTTGGAGCGTGCTGGGCAGATGCCCATGCAGTTCAGACATATCCAGAGAAGCTGGTAGCTATTTACATTCATACCAAATCCAAGTGCATTAACTTGAATATTTTGGGACACACAAAACGTGTTGAGGCCAGACCCTCAGCTGGTGTGAAGAGGCAAAATGCTTTTGATATCCATGGAACTATACTACTGAGGATCTGGCCTCAATACAACACAGGAAACCTTAGGTATGTGTTCAACCGAAGCGACTATAGAAAAAGGCTCTTTATATAAAGCAACAGCAGCCTCGTCGGAGTGTCAGAATGCCAACTCTAACCCTAGTGTTGCTGCAGACATGGTCCCTGTTATGGTATTTGAATGGGTACTGTACTTGCTTTTTGCCTGTTGTTTGGAGCAGCAAGGTCAAGGCCCATTCTGGTTCTTCTCTTCTCTGGCTTTGATCCCTCTCAGCTGTTTCCAATTCATTTTATAACTGAAACATGTTGTTTGTGGGTTTGGGATTCCAAACCACCAGCAGCAGCTAATTGTGAAAATAAAGAGCTGGCTGCGTTCAGGTCAGGGTTATTGAGCTTCTGGGTTGATTTGCCTAGATTCACTCACATAGTATTTAAAATTACGTAGAGAAGATTAACATTCAAAGGATCTGTCCTCGTCAGATGTCTCATTGGAGGCTGGGCTTGTCCCGATTATCATGGCCAGCCTGGCACCACTGATGTTGACTCTTCCAGCAGTGGAGGCAAAAGGGGAAGTGCCATTTAGATAGTAGAGAGGTGAAAACCATTTGCACCTTCACACTTTTCATGCTTCTTGAAGTGCGAAGTTCTCTCCTACATTCTGCTCCAGCTGAGAGCTTTCCTACATAGCTACTCAGCACAGAGATACAAGCCGTCACCATTCCTAAAAGCAAGGAAGAACCCTCGGGCTTGGTGTCTCGTGCTGGAACCATGTGATGTGCGTATGTGGTGGTGGGGATTGGAAATTAACATGTAATGCTCTTCTGTGATGCTGTGGCTACTAGAACAGACCACAGAGTTCTCAATACGGGTCTGTATGAAACAACACGTCCAAAAGAAGAGGGCTGAAAAATCCAGCTCTCCAGACCAATTTATGGGAAACCTGGAACAACTCTCAGTGTTCCGCACCCAAAAGTTGCGTCCGTCAATCCCAGGCATTCTTTGTTGGCATTCGAGCCTCTGCTGAGGACTAAATGGGTGTGGACACTTACCAACTCACTCACTCATAAACCTTGTCTACATTACAAAAATTACCAGTAGCAACTATGGGTGTCAGCCATGAGTTAATGAGCTAACGTACAAGGCTGGCCAAGACTCCAGCTGTAATTCCTCCATGTGTCACAGCACATGCTTCACCAGCTTGATGGATAGCGAGAGGAATTCAGTATTCAGTGTTGTCATTCCTGAACCGTACAAGATCATGGGCTACTTCAATGGGAATTTTGGATGGCAGGGTTTAGCTCTTGGAAAATGGTGGCTGAATTACTGCTACGCTGTGCCATTCATTTGATACCTAGCATGCATGTTAAGGGAAAAATTAACACACACATTTTTGTGCTACAAAAGGTGCAGACATTTGAATCACATTCAATTTATTCTTCATGGTTATCTTCAAATGCATAGTATCGATCTCCTCCCCAATTACATCAAAAATAGGGTCAGCAAGAAATTAAGAAAAAATACAAAACATAAGACATCATGTGTCTCAGAAGGTCTAAGGCACCAGAGAAACCAGTAGGCAGTGTCTGCAAAGTTTACTTTTATTTTTCTAAAATACAAATTTCTTTCTTGTGTTAGTAACTTCAATATGATAAGCCTAATGCATCCAATAAAACGGATGCACTAGCTACATAATTCAAAATACTGAATGTATTTTCTGGAAAGAAATTTATTCTGTTGCTCTATGCATCAGGTATAACATTGAATCAAATTTCATGAATTGTAATTTTTACATCACAACCTTTAAAGTCTGGGACTAAAACTGGAACTTGAAAAGTCTTGAAAGTGAACTCCTACTAACGTGTAGATATGGGTCCATAAAAAACGTAACCAAGAATTTTATACACTTTATTAAAAGATCAAAAAATAAACAATAACAATATAGAAGTAACATACTAAAATGAGCAGCATTATGCACATTACTAAAGCACATACAAGCACTACAGCAATATAATGTGGCAAAAAGAAAAAGAAATTCAAAGCGTACACCTTGTTGATAGCAGTTGAGGGAATGAACTATATTATGTTCTGGAACTGAAATATCACAATACCCTTTATCTGTTGGGATTTGCTGCTGATATTTTAATTTGTTACAATTCCACAGGGCTAACAGTTTTTTTTTTTTAATCTAAAACTATTTCATTAAATTAAATAGACATCTGTCTAATGATTCCCTTACTTTAAGTTTTACCGGAAGTATCTAGGAAAAGAAGAATGTGCTTCCATGTCTACTTTACACAGGACAATAATATTCATGTTCTATTTAAGTTAAACATTGAAAATTTAGGAGAACGTTCTCTTCCTGATTTTAGTGATTGCCTAAAATACAATTCTCTATTGTTATTTTTTAACGGGTGATCTAGTGTCAAGTGACATAACAATGGATGGGTTTTTTAATGATTTAAAAATAATAATAATAATAAAATCTAATTCAAAAAAAAATTCCACAAGCCTATCTAAGAATGGTCACGTCATCCCCTCATCTGCTAGGATACAAAAGCCATGGCAACAAAATCATTTGGCTTCCACCACTATCAAATAGCATTTGTGTACAGTAATAAAGAACTGGAACCTTGTAATTCTGTGTCAGGTAATTCTCTCTGTTGTGTGTTTGGATAAAAACTTAGTTTTATTTAATAGTTGTGTTATTTTTGCATGTTTAAATATCTCATTCGAGAGGCATGTGCAGTTTTTATTTTGATGATAGAGAATATGACTGTAAAGGTCACTAGCAAAGATTTTAGCTGTGGTGTCGTGATTAAAGGTTCTTCTCTTACCCTAGTGAGGAAAAGTTTTCCTGGCTGTGATTCATTTCACATAGTGCAAAGTATTTTTGTTTAATTATCCTACAAAGGAGAATGAGCTTAATTATAAAAATGACTTACAACAAAGGAGAGCTCTCACTGGCCTGGAGGCATGCATTGTTATCCAATAATGCGCTGGTTCCAACTAACTAATTACAGTAGCCAAACCTAGGCTTTTATGGGGCCCATGAAAGAGCCAACAGCTCCAAAATGTTTTCTTTCGCTTTGAAAGACGACAGGATGAATCCGACCTTTAGTTACACTCATGCTACCCTACTGAGGTCAACGGGATTGCCTGGGTCAGGCCCCGATTCACCAGGATACCCGGACAACTCACCTACTTCAAAAATTAGCCACGTCCTTGCCGAACTGGGGCCGAACTGATGGCAGAAGCTGGCCCTGTGACCATCCAACAGCCTTGAGGGATCTGTAGCAGTCCTACATTCCTTAGTCAGATACAAAACCCAGTTCTTGGAACTCCCAGTAAGGAATGAAGGCTCAGGTGCTAAAATTGATGGCTGGGGGGCCGGGGGCGGAGATCAGAAATACCAGCCACTTCTACTACACAATGCTGATCTGGGACATTTGACCCAATGTGAAGGTCTAACCCAGCCTTTTCACAGGCCCCCGGGATTTTCTGGTCCACGATGCTGTTGGTCTGAGTTGACTTTTGGTGATTGTACAATGCAGGTCTAATTAAAAATCAGTGTTTTCCCTGCCCCCTCTGTTCCTCTCAAGGTGAAAAGGTCAGCTTTTCAGACACCTTTAGAATGAAACAAGCAAAACGGAACCAGGAAAAGAATCCCAGACTTCCCCCTGCCTTTGGGTCCCAGCCATCTACTATGGCGAAATGATACTTTAAACGGTGAATCTTCCCCCACCATCCTTAGTATTTTAACCTGTTAGTTTGGCAAATGATGCCGCTGCAATAAGGCACGGAAGGGCAAGCAGCCAGGCGTACAAACACACTTCTAGGTGCAGAGTGGTGTGCGGCTCTGATGTGAGTTCCTAACAGGAGAGAGTTGTTATATGCTACGCTGAGAGCACCGTTCTACAATCCTTGCCAGCCCATGCTCCCCGGGAGCCTGGCGCAGAGAGGATGCAGGAGTGGGCCCTATTAGCAATATCTGCTAGCCAATCAGATTTCTGTCCATTACCGGGGAAAGTAAAAACACCTTCCCACCCAGGCTTCCGCCCGCCACAGCCTTTACCCTTGGCAGCGCTGCATAAACACTGGTGTCTTACGGGTTGAGTTTCCGACTCGCTGGGATGCTGTTCTGTAAGCAGTGGCTAAAGTGGATCGCAAGAGGAGAGGGAGCTCACCGGCTCTAGGGGCTGTTGACCCTGGTTTTGATGGTCACGGCACTGTCCCATTTGCTGGTGACAGGATTCAGCCAGAGGAAGAGCAGGGGGAGAAGACGAGCTCATTTCCCCCAGCAGGCCTGGAGCGTAGCAATGATGGGTGCACCCGCAGTGCACAGAGCAGGGCACATCCCTGGGATTTCCCTCCCCCGCTTCTAGACAGTCCCTCACTTACACTCCACCAGGATGGAGAAAGTGCACTAATGCAAAAGCAAAGTGCATGGCGGGTTTGGGTGGATTCCTCCCCAGAACGGCTGGATGCAGCTGACAGAATGGGAGGCCATTTGAAGAGACTACGAGAGATTTTTTTTTTTTTTTTAACGTCAGATCTGGGTGTTATTTATCCACCTTTCCTTGCAGAAGGGAAAGTGAGAAGATGCAGGTAAGGCATGTCCCGTTCTCTCCCTGTCCCTGGAGCGGGGTGGAGCCTGCCCGGGGATGGGGAATCTGCTCATTCTTCAAGGAGGAGAGGGCACTAAGGAAGGGGCAGAGCTGCCCCAGGCAAAGGAGCAGAGGGGAAGCCGAGTTCCCTTTCCCCTCCTCTATTGTTACCCCATGCAACAGGCTAACACCACTGCGGTGATCAGCATCCACTTTCCCAGCTCACAGCCCACCAGGCCACAATGGAACCTCCACCACTGAGAAATCCAGTCGGCGTGACAGACCATTGCCATGGGTCAACGGCTCTTGCGCTAACAAAACACCAAGGCAGTTTAGCAGCAGAAGACGAGTATCCCAACACAACCATAAACAACCCAAGTTCCACCACTTGCTTCTTGCTCACTTTAAAACTTGGTTAGCTCTTTTAATGTCTCTCCCGGCGTTCACATTCCGTGCGGATAAAATCCACGATGAGTGGCTACAGGAAATGTCAATGGGAAACTGAACAACGCTTGTTGGAATGATACGAATCTAGCATAGATAAAAACAGTATTGGCTAGAAAGAAGATTAGAGGCTAGCAGAAATGCATGTGACATTCCGGTCCTAACATGATTCATAGTGAGCCCAACTTCTTCTAAAAACCATGAGCGAGAATGTGTTTTAAAATGTAGGCTGCTAGAAAAGCAATTAAAATCTTTGCTAATGACCTTACTAATTAATTAAGTACTGTTTCCCATTTTCTGTGCTGCAGGTTGAAGCTGACCTGTTATCAGTCTGCTGTATAGTAAGCTATGGCAAACTACAAAGCTTTTACAACAGCAAAGCAACATCATGCTTTCAGATAAGTTTTATAGCAAAAAACTCCTCCTTTTCAAAGCCTTAGTAATACCTATCTCTTTTACAAACTTTTCCTGTATTATTACAGACTTTTTATATTCAAAATAAGTTCCAAGGATTTCTTTCGTGGACTATGTACATAAGTGCAAAAAAGGTGTGTCTCACACATTCGTACACTAACTGAATCAGTTTAACTGCAGCATATTTGTATCTTCAACACTGTTACGGGGTCATTCCACAATATTTTTCTTATGTACAGGTTTTGCTAATATAAATTAGTATTAAAATATTCATATGTTTAATTATTTAGCCCTGATTTTAACATAATCGTGTGAGTATTCAATTTCAGGAAAAACAATAATTGCAGTAAGACTACAGTACTTAAACTGGTTAATTATGAATTCACACAATGATGATCAACATGAAATGAAATAAAGACCAGTTAATGTATTGTAAATGCAGGGTGTTACGTTTTATATACTGTTAAAATACTGTGGAATAACCCTAGCCACACAACAATTTCTACAAGCTATAAAACCTGACTCTAAATCCATGTGTTGTAAACTTCTTGACTGAAAATGTGACCTAAAGACACAAATTCAGCTTTCACATGGGACTTTGGGATTTTAAAAATATTCAATCATATCTTTATCTGACAGTATCGAACTGTACCTTTAACAAGCTCATACTGTTACACATCACTTTTAATTTACATGTGAAAATTTCACAAATAATGTATACAAAGGTAGCCATGTTGTAGTTTTGTTGCCATAGCAACAACAACTTAATATAATTAGTTAACAATGAATCTATCATTGTAGGAGTTACATACAAAGTTAATTTTGTTCTTAAACTGTAAACTATACAAACTAGTTATGGACTATATTCTATACCTTATCATGCTTCAGTATTGGTTTAGAATATAACTAAATGGGTTGAATACATGTATTAAAAATCTTAAACTTCCTCTAATTCTCCTTCAAAATTAAATTCATTCGTTACTAAAGATATCAAAAAGCAATAATGAAAACCTTAAAAACTAACAGTAAAGAAATGAAAACATGTGACATGAATTAATGTGTTGATGCCTAGTAACAATGTGTTGTAGCTATATTTACATTTTGATTAGGCTATCAACTAATTTTTTTAAAGTTATTAAAGTCATTAACATACAGTATATATTCTAAGGCCTTCAACAGGCACATGGTAAAATCAGGTCGATATCACACTAAATCCATTCAACAGGAATGGGAAATTAGATTTTCCTCATAAATTTCACCTTTTTCAATTTTCATGTATGTGAAATGTACAAGGGATAAAAAATGAGGACTCCAGTTTCTCAATCATTCTGTGTACTAGCATGTTCTATAGCCTATACTACTGCATTATGAAGGAATATGTAAGTTTATGAATACATCTGATCAGATACATGCAGCTCCTTATCTGGCCAGATGTATCTACAATAGTCACATATTCATATAAGTCGTTGTGTTTATTGTTTGTGCAGCTAGAGTATAACAAAGTCATTCTCATTGGACTCTAACTTGTGTTGTGTAGCTGACTGTATGTTGAGAGAACACCTCCCAGGAACGGAGAGTGTTCCATAAGCCACCCAGGGAGCGCAAAGGTTTTGTTTTGCAGAGTGCAGCCAGCCGGCACCGTCCGTTCGTGAACATTCTGAGTGCAGTACGAGACGACACTTATGGCAGAGAGAAAAGTGCTTCAGAGTGCTCAGGAATGGAACGGAGCGGATGTGGCCAGAGAGGTAACGATTTCTCTAACACGGTGATGCAAAAATACAAAGACAAAAATCATCCACTAGAAATTTCAAAATAAAAAACATGGTTGATTGTAAAATCAGATTCCAATCACTAAAAACACTGAAGTTAACAAAAATAATTGTAATAGTTTTATGAATCTACTTTATTTTAAATCCCTCTTTTATTGTCTGCTTATGTTACAGCTTAGTAGCAGTATTTTTTTTATTGAAACTACTAACAACCTTTTTATGAAAATGATCATTCTCAGCTTTCATTTTCCCTCTGCATGACCCGTTTTATCCAAGTTTCAGCATTTCTTGCATATTGTTTGCATAAGGCTGAGAGAAATGGACAAAGAGAAATAACTTTGGATAAATAAAAAATATAGGTTCATGGAAAGTGGGAAGCTTATAAAAATGTCACTAAAATTATACTGATTTAAACAAACTTACATACATCTCTTGTCAAATAAAGGATGAAATCCATGCTTTTATGACATTTGTTTAGAGTCACGAACTAGCGTGGTGACTTTGTAATAGAACGCATCTATTTAGGAAATTTATAGTCTGGCGACTGGTTTTCTTTTTTGAACAAAGAAAATTAGAGCAAATCATTGCACAACTAATTTAAATAGTGCTACCTCAAAATGGCATTTTTGCCGAGATTGTTTTGAATTTGGTGAAGTTTTAGTGCTTCAAGCTTTTCTTTCCTTAAACTCACTTAAAAGTGAACTCTAAATCTGCCAGCAATATAAAAACTGTTGTGGCACCTAACATATCTACCCTGAACATCCCTCATTGGACCTCTTTACTAAAAAATAATCCTTAATTTTTTTTTCAGTGCTTTACATGTGACACGAAAACAGCTGTATTGTAGGTTTACATTCTATGCACATCTATGCCAGATGTTTAAGTAGTTAAATAAAATAGGAGGTTACATCAAAGTGTCAAGATATACAAAAATCCATTTAGCACTGAAAACGTTCCAACCTCCTTTAACGCATCAAGCCGTACAAGCTTGAGCGCTTTCTTTCTGGCTTACGAAGATCAGGGCTGTTCTTTGTTGAGGCACTGGCACAGGTTGTGCGAAACCCATTGTGATACACAAATCATTTCAAACAGGAAGTACTCAAATCCACTTTTTCCACTAACAATGTTATGATTTTGGGAAACAGAAACTCAGTGGTTAAAAGAACAGGTATACCAGTGCCCATAGATAGTAGAGTCGCTAGTTTCAGGCAACACTGTATGTTGTGAATGCTGACAGCCGGGGAATGGGTAAGGACACAAAGGTTAATACGTGAGGCTAATAGAGTACCATACTTTGTCCCTTAGGGCCTGATCCAAAGCCCACTGAAGTCAACAGAAAGATTCCCCTTGGCTCAGGCCCTATGTGAACAGACTATGGACCCTACCTGGGTTCTTGTTTCTGAAGGAACCAAAGCTAGATCATAAAGTGACGCTCCAGCTGTGTCTAGCAGGCACCCATAACTTGCACCTGTTATTGGTAATGTTCACCAACATCTGTAAGTGCTCAGGTGAAAGGGCCAGGTGACGGAACAAGGACATTTGCTACACAACGTGAGGAATCAAAACGGAGATAAAAATACGTTTGTCAGAAATCAGACAACAAGACGACCACTCAGCCAATGGGAGTTCAGGGCGGCACGCGTACTCGGGGTTGTAAGGGCCCGATCCTCAGAGATGCCGAGGGCTTTCAACTCCACGGACCTCACTAGGAACCGAGTGTTCAGTGCCCTTCCAGGAGGCGCTCCGCACATCAGAGGCCCAGGCCCTTAAACCACAACAGAACAAGCGGCCCAGACTGCCCACATTTTCCTGGCACAAAATGGAGGACATTGCGTCTTCCCTCGGAAGGGGTGGGGGAGGGAGGGGGAGGAGGGGAAGGCCCTGGCCTCTAATGTTAGAAGTTAAAAGGTGAACCTATTAAATGTACTTGCTGTTGACACCCTTCAGTTATTCAGAGACTTATAGGCCAAAGAAATCTCTGGCATAACTCCACTGATGTCAGTGGATTTATGCTGGGGACAAATATGGCAATGGTATCCCCGCTTTAGCCAAGCCACGATTCGTTTTCTGGTGAACGTATTCAGCATCTAGGCCTGGTAAACTCAAGGGTCGTTTGTCTTTGTTGCTTGTTCTTTGTTTATTTGTTTTAAAGAGCCAAAGCTCTTGGGAAATGTCTCTGACTTAAATGTGAAGTAAATGACTGGGGTAGGCTGATGAAATGTCAGGGAATTCCCCACCAAGTCTCCCAATGAATTCTGCAGCATACTTAGTGGAGACAAGGGCAACTGGGCAGAGAGGGGTTATTTTCATAATTTTTAATCAAAATTACCCATGCCACGTTTCAAGGAGACTACAGCTATGTTTCCGGGGGGGGGGGAGGGGAGAGAGAGATTCCTTTACCCCTCTGAATCTGCCTCATCGCTTACTCATTTGTTTTGTGGGTGGGTTTTTTAACGGCACCACTTAAATAGCAAGAAAAACTGTGTGCCATTTGGAGCTAAGAATGGCAATGTAATAGACAGCAAACCTGGAGAAATTCCTTGTTTTCTGATGCTTTCTGAATGAATCTCCCCCTTCAGCTGATATCTAACTTTTTACTAAGTATGTTTTTTGTTTATTACATAGGAAAGTTTCCCTTTTCAGGAAGCCAGACTCAACTCACTCTGTAAAACCCCTGAACTGGGCTAACATGACAGCTGTCCCTTCATAACATTTGTAAGACAAAATCTGAGACTCTACTTGAAGGCAAATTCCAGATCTTAAAAGGAGCCATTTAAAACAAGCAATGTAAGCGGATGAAAACAACCAAACTATAGAAAAGGACAGAACATTCTTGTGTCGTGTTTTTCAAGCACATAATTCCTGTTTCCCACTGTAACATTTTTAGTTAAAAAAAACCAAAACCCCAAAACAAAAATACCCCCGCCCGAAACCCAGAAAACTACAGAATATGAAAACTTAAGACATAACAATAATGAAAAAAATGGTATTGAGTATACTTGATAATGATGTACACTTTAAAATAAATCGATAGACTATGATGTAAACAAAACAGTAAGATAACACTTTAAAAACAAGACAAACATTTATCCATCGATAGTATACAGTAAACCAACAGTCCACTGTGCAGATGCACTTATGATGGTAGTCATAAAATGATTAAGTGTGTTAAAGTAATGTGTTATAAAAGTCTATTATAATTGTCTACTTGTATATCTCATATAACAGAGCGCTGTTTGTTAATTGTTTCTATAGTGCTTTTTTTTTTTTTTTTTTTTTTTGACATTCCCATTGATCAGTTTTTGGTTAACATGTAGGCTGCAACAGGCTTACTGTAGAGGTGGTCGAGGAAAAAATGAGGGAGGAGGGAATATATACAGAAAGGCCATGTGCAGCTTCCCACCGAGAAGTCCTGGAACTCCATAATTTTACTCTTCAGAATTTCATCATAGTCTGCTGGAGGAGGGGGGAAAAAAAAAAAAAAGAGTGAGAAATGGGAAATCAAAATCATGCTCATCTTGTTTTTACATTTTCTAAGGGGGTCTGTAGACACCCTTCTTACTGCGGCACACAAGAACTTTCCATCTGTGTGCTGGAGAAGTGCAATGTTTTACTCACTTAATTTTCTGAGTTAGGGTGAAATTGCTAACACCACACTTGGTAGCCTCCTTAATCTGTACTTAGTGCTTTCCGTCCTCAGAGTGCATCGTAAAGACTGGCATACTGATCTACAAAATACCCCCATGAAACAGGAAGGCGGGAGAGTAGGAGTCTGATTTCAGAGATGAGGAAGCGGGAGCAGAGAGAATAATAGCCTGGCTTGCAGAAGCGCTGAGCACCTGTACTTCCCATCGACTTTAATGGGAACGGGAGAGGCTCAGCACCCCTGAAAACCAGGCTCAAGTGACATAACCCATGCCATAGAAGGAGTCAGGGTCAGAGACCAGAGTAGAACCCAGGAGCCCTGCATTCAGACCACACCTTGCTGGTAGCCGAGTGCCTGTCTCCTTTATGTGCTTCTGGGACACAACATTTAATGTTACAGCTGGGTTAGCCAGCTTTGACAATGTCTTTGCCTCTGGGTGGGGAAGCCTCTGGGAGTACTTCAGGTGTCTGGAGAACTGAGCTACCTTCAAATCCACTGCTATGTTGTTTACCCTCCTTCCATGGCGATGTCACCCCACACAGGGCACAGCTCTGGAGAATCACTCTGCAGCTTGGAAAATGCTGATTTAGACCCTGAGTCAGCAAAGCAGCCAAGTCATGTTCCTCACTTCAAGCGCGTACATTTATGCACATGCTTAAGAGCGTTGCTGGCTTGGGGCCTGTCTGCCAACTCCCTGGGTGACATCCCAGAGACAGAAAGGAGAGTTCATGGGGCAGTCCTTTATTCTGGGGCCACACTTGAGGAAACAATCCTTGTTCACTGACCTCCAGGGCAGGCTGCAAAGCCCATTTGCTTTCCCCAGCTGCGGGGGGACTGCAAAAGCAAGCATGTAAATGCTTTGCTGCATAGGGATGGAATAAGCATGTGTGTAAGTGCTTTCCAGGAGCGAGGCCTGTATCTGGGCGTGCAAGTGTGGTAAGGTGTCTAACTCTTTGTCCATAAGGGCTTTCAACATGAGAAACGTCATGGAGTTTCAGAGGCTGCTTTTGAAATGAGGAACCTAAATGTTTCAAGTAGGAGACTTCTCATGTCCTGGGAATGTCACAGAGTTGGTCACTGTTTGAACAGCAAGTACCTGGGCCCCATATCATGAAAAAACTTGAATCATACGGTTTTCCCTCACCTCTTAGGAAATGGTTCTCAGTTACTGATGGCATAAGTCTAAGAACTCCAGAAAATGAGTCAAAAGGAAAAAAAAAAAGTACACTGAAATAAAGCCTCAAAGTATTCCAAAGAGATCAAGAATGAGGTCAGGTTTTCTCTTTCAAGCCAATAAACTGCTATTGGGCGGAACACACTACTTTGCATGTGTTAGAGAAATGATTTAACACGTAAGGTGTCAAGTCAGTCTGGTGTTTCTGAAAAATGATGCACAACATAAAGCAGAAAATTGTCACTAACAAGGCTATCTCGGCATTCAGGCAGACGACGCTGGTGGGGATATGCAGACATGATTAACACTCTCTCCACATACAGTCTAGTTTACTGAACTCAGTAGAAATCAAGGGCATAACCAGCCTGATCAGTTCATGTCAATTATTTCAAATATAATTACACAACTGCCTTCCAAATCCATTTCTAGAGTTTAAATGCAAGTATTTCCCTTTCATTTTTGTCCTGGGGAAAAGCTGGACCACATATTTATGCAAATAAAATGGCTTCCATCATCACATTCAGAGAACCCTCCTTTCTTTCCTTTAGTCTCTCAGTGGTAAAAACACAGTGAAATCCCTATGTAAATAATTGCCTACCCATGCAAATAACAAGAAATTGAAAATAACACTGTGAATTTATATCAAACAAATAAAAAAAAAGGGGCAACGTACTCTACTATTCTCACTCAGAGAGCAACAGCAGACTATGAATGCACCAGGCTTTGCAAGGTTGTGGCAGAAGTATATCGTCTGCAATTCGACAATATACTTCGAGCCAATTATCACAGTCAACAAGAATCTCTGAAGGAAGAACACTAGGTTCTCAGCTGATGTGAATCCATATAACAACAATGAAACGACTGAAGCTATGCCGATTGACACCAGCGATCTGGTCCTAGTTACTCAAGTTGAGTAAATCTGCTACTAACTGCAAACCATAGCTTACACTTTTTAGCCAACTCTCGCTATCAAAATATTATTTCTCCTCAGTAGCACAGGCTCCATAAGAATGAGTTACACTGTGGAATTTGCTAAGTAGTTTGGAACTGTCCAGTACATGAAACGGTCATATCAGGAGGGGTTTGGTACATTTTAAAGCAGACATTTTAGACCACACAAAAAACGTTGTTTATCATAAGCCCTGGACTCAGGTGTGGAATTCCTGTTGACTGCAAGTTCTGCATGCAGAGAACTGAAGGAGTAGGGTTAAGTGGCACTTTTAGAGGATTCAATACCCTTATATAAAAAAACCCAACTGTAAATATTAACAGTAAAAGAAACTTACTGTTCTATCGGTAACTTCTACATCTGTGAAACAAACATGCTGCTACTCAGTTCATCTACTGATAACTGGGATATCTACAGTAAAAAAGATGTCACATTAACACATTTTCTTGAGATCATTCTATTCATTCATTCTTCAGCGCTCGTTTAAGACTACTCAATACATATAACCACTGTTGAAGCAGTATCTTAGAGAACATGAATCGATCCCAGCATTTATCTATTTTACCTGGCATAAATAACTACATAGTTACATCATTATTAATGCCCAGTGTAGTACATGGTGACTGAACTTGGGAGCCCAACTCCATAGACTGTAAGACAGCAAAATGCCCTGTAAACTGCCGTTTGGAAGGTTTAGGTATCCCTTGCAAAGAGCACACACAGCCATATACTAACACTGCATGGGAATTGGTGTTTTCTTTTTGTGGCTGTATAATTGTTAGGAGAACTAAAACAAGCAAAAACCAGAGAAACAAAATAGTTATAGCTACTGTAGGTAGGAAGCGTTTACAACAGGCCAATTCTGAGCTAGTCCTTAGTCAGGCAAAACTCCCATTGCAGTCCACAAGGCTTTGTGTCTGAGTGAAGCCTGGTGAAGACCTACAGGATTTGCCCTCTGTAATTACTGCGGTATCATAGCGGTAGCAGTGCCCTGTAGAATAAGGTGATGCCATCTTTTCCTTTAAGTGGCTCTGAACCTGAGCATGATGATGATGATGATGATGATGATGAACTAAATAAAATTGCAAACATTATAACTCAAAAAACCTACTGTTCCAAACTCTACCCTGGCCTAATCGGGAGATGCTGTGGTTTATTGAATGTAAGGAAGCATTCCTAAGATTTTGTGTATACAGTTCAGGACTGGTGCAGAAGCAGCCATCTCGGTTTAATACCTTCAGAGCAATGTTTGGCAGGTAATGACGGCTAGGCAAACATGCATGAAATCCTTTATATTAATGGCACTGGCAAACCAGTACATACTATACATACAATGTAAATACTGTAGGGATGGGTGACTTGCTTCTGCTTTAATACACTTGAACCTTCACCCATGTTTTAGAACCCAAGCTGGTTTTTTCCCCACTACTACTACCAGGACAGGGCATGCCAAAATACCACAGGAGAGCACGGTCAGTGTGGTATTTCTGGCAAGGACAGAAAGCAGGAGTGCTTATGAGAAAAAACTTAGGAGCAAACTTATGAGAAAGCCTCTTTTCTTTGTGAGTTTTTACAGCCCACTTTTGCACGACTCCCGAGGTCTGTAGAATGTGGGGACGCTTCAGAGAAGCTTCCGGGCTTATGGATGCTTCTCCAACCTACATTTGAACTCTGGCCCTTCCAAGGCTCGCCCATCCCTGGGCTATCACCACAATCACTTCAGAACCACCCAGACCAATGAGCCAGTGCCCCCTCACCAATCCCAGAAGAATACATGCTGCCTTGAAAAGGGCAGGGCAGAGCGCCTTATCGGAGGTTCCGAATGCCCTCAGCCCCTCAAGGACACAAAGGGACTTAGAGGGGCTCAGTACCTCGCCGAAGGTGCTCAGCACCTCCTAGGATCGGGCCCTCAGAGTCATCTAGTTCTGAACACGTGAAAGAAAGCTCTTTAAAGGGCCAAACCTGATTGGCTGTAGCTGTTGCAGCGAAGGGGACGCTGGTGGCAGGTGTTGTTGCTGCAGACACAGTGGTGGGCGTAGCACCGTGCATCATGGGCACTTTCAGTAGGGAACCATGGAAGCGACATACGGGAGGGTGGAGCATTTATGTAACCATGGCAACATGTGGTGGATTTGGGGGCGTGGCAGGTATCACAGCAACAAGCCATGTGACATCGTCATGAAGGATACACCGGGGCGCAGCATGCAATCACAGTGCAAAGCAAGACAGCGTTGGGAAAAAAAATAAACAAGAGAAAAGGGGAAAAGCCAATTACAATTATAATTAAGGAAAAAACTAAAACATTCTCAACACTTAGTACATTTATAAGCAGTACAATGATGTATTAGACTCCAAGGCCAAATTTCCAAAGGAGGATGGGACGGGGTGTGCTAGCAAAACACTCACGTCACTGCGTGCCTGGGGGTGGCCGGACACGCAGCGAATGCAAGTTCCTTTCTGTGGGTACATATTGGCGAGTGCACCCGTCCCAGCCGGCTTTGAAAGTTTGCCCCCAATTATGAATTAAAAGTACATGGTGCACTTCATAGCAAATTTTCCGACAAGACATTGTTGTCATGGCACATATTACAGCTACGATCCCACTGGGTAACATGGCTAGCAGCTGCAACATCCTTTTAAAGGTGTTCTCTACCCTCTCTACAGCAGGGCCTTCCCCTGGGTACAGAACAGAGCTGATGGCACAGCGAATGAGGGACTGGCCACCCGAGCACTGTACGTACAGATCCACCATGTTTTCTTTCTATACAATTCTAGAGGATTTGGCAAAATTCCCTCTTGGGGTGAGGAGGGAAAAAATCATTCCTAATGTTTACAATCCACCTCAACAGAAACAGCCCCCAAAATGATACATCGACAGTACTGTAATTCTATAGACAACCATGACACACAGTAGAGATCTGTAATCTTTCTGTCAGACTCAGAAAGCTTTGCTTTTACATCACGCAGCAGTTAGAGGAAGCACTGCGAACACATGCAGATTGCATTCCAATGGACAGCGCTTCAGAGAGGAAGGGAGACGGCTGCTTCCCGAGGAACTGGTGGGGACTTTACGAGCTACAACTGCCCTTGCAAACGTGTGTGACACAGAGAAGAGCATAAAGATCTGCTCAACCCTTGACTCATGCTAGAGCCCCATTAACATCAGCGGGAGTTAGACGAGCACCTGATGGGGAGGAGAGACCCGTTCCAACTGGCCCTACGTGCGCTTGGGGATATTCAGGTGAGTTTAGTACACACTCAGCAAAGGGGATTCCTGTTAAGAGCCTGCCAGCAGGCATTGATAATGGTGTGCACCAGTCTGTCCTGATCCCAGCCTCTCTGCTGTGGATTGCTAGTTGCCAGCTGCCCTGCTTACACAGTTACACAACCATGGTTGTGTATGTGATTTTCTGTCATACCCTAACAGTGTCACAGGCTCCCTGCATAGCCCTGGGGGAGATGCTGGAAGGGCTTTAGATCAGTCCCCTGCCCTGCCTGCAGTTAAACAAACAGTCTTGGAGCCTACTGGTGCGGGTTGGGGATTGGGGTGGGTGCTCCACCCAGTGATTGGGGGGATGGGGAACAGGGAGGGCCTGGCAACTGGGGGACGGGGATCAGAGAGGGCCTGCACCCGGCGACTGGGGGTGGGGTGGATGGGGCATCGGGGGGGCCCACACCCGGCGACTGGTGGGGGATGGGGAACGGGGAGGGCCCCGCACTCGGCGACTGGAAGTGTGCCTTAGGGCACGGGGAGGGCACACTCTGAAGCGGGACCTTTGATCACTCCCTGTAGCCTGCTGACTGGAAAAGCTGTGAACCAAGGTACACACACTCTGTTAGGGCAACGTCCCGTATGCTTTCTTCCCCAGCTATCTGATGGGGACCCGTTGGCAGGCTCCCAACGTTATTCCCCAGAGCAAGGGCGAGTAACAGGGCCTGATACTGCTTTCAGTGCAGCCTGAATGGGCGGTAAGTGCACTGAAGTCAGTGGAATCGCCCGGCTCGGGACACTTCCGAGAGAGAGGAGAATCAGGCCCAGCGCCCAGGAGATGGGCACTCCACCAGGCCTTCGTGCTCGGAAGCGGAAGCAGTCCAGCCGGGTGCGTGTCTGCGTTCTCCCTGCACCGCTCTCGCCTCAGCCTGGAACAGCACACGAAGTAGCAGAGCCCACCACAGCCACGGGATCTGGTTGGCCAACTCTTCTGGAAGCTAGTCAATGCTGGAACCAGCGCCTGGCTCCACAGGCTGGCAACGGGGCTCTGAAAGTCATGGCCACCACAGCGTGTTATGGCTTATTGGGTAGGGAAGCAATAGCTCTGAACTCGTTTCTGCTCATAGGCTTTCAGCTCCCGCCCTGCCCCTGCCCAACCTGTGCTCCTTGGAGAGTCTGCATTCGTGTTAGAACTGCTCCACCCCTCCCCAGTGGTAATCCTGGACTGTTACTGCTCTAGCTCCATCCCAGAGCGAAGGCTGAAAGTCCACCCTTAACCTACCCAGCTACGTCCAGCTACTGCAGATGGGAGGGTGAGTGAGGAAACTCCTACGGTTTGCACAACGATGTCTGATTCTTAATATGAACCGGGCACAATTACATTGGGTATATGGGTCACCACATTCTGAGCCGGAACTTTTGGTTCCAGCATTGACAGCAGTTCCTCCTTAGCATTTCCTTCTCGGGTGGGGTTCAGTCACAGTGTCAGTGTTATCTTGACATGGGTTTGGGGATCTGCACAGCACACAGGCAATTTCCTCAGCGGCGTATTTCAGAGGCAGCTCTTCAGCTGGTGCAAACCAGCACAGCTCCGCTGATTTACAGAGCCATGCACATTTACGGCAGCTGAGGGGCTGGGCCTCAATGCATCTCTGATTAGAACACTATTATTTTTTCAAAAAAATCAGTGTTATGAGATTCAACATTCTCAGAGGCGTGACTCAAATCCAAGCTACAATGTGCTGGATGCCTGATAGTCAAGCCACAAGAATCGTCCCATGGCCGTTTCCTTTCACTGCATGGTCAAATTCAGGCCACAAAGATACTTGTGCATAAAGCAGATCCTTTTGTTAGTCACATGAATTACCGCGCTGCACAGAAATGAAAGGGATACAACCATCTGAGCCATCAAGACGACTGGATAGTCAATCACACCATTCAGCCACCCACGTTCTCACGGACGCACAGTAACTCGCTGTCTCTTTCAGGTTAGGGAAAGTTGAGAAGTTTGTGTAGAGAAACCTACCAACGCTTGCAGTGGGTGTCATGCACAGTACTGACCCTGCACATCATGCAGTGAAGCGTGGAAAGATGAACAAAAGGGATATTTCATTAGTGAAGCGTTAGTGTTAGAAATCACTTTAACTCAAAGCAGGTGTTCTTTTTGCAGCATTCAGTATTAAAGCACATGCAAAAACAGATTCTGCGTATTGATACATAGATATTTTAAACTCAGTTTTAAGATCACAGCAAACCAAAATCATTCTTGGATTCTTGGGTAAAGAATGTATTTCCCCTACCCCTCTCGGAATTAAGCGATGAGTTGCACCATGAGAGTTGGGGTCAATCTGGATTATTTAATATCAAGCACATCAGTTTCTTTGTGTGTGTGTGTGGGTGGGTGGGTGGGAGGGAAATGGATATTTTAACACAATTAACACATCACTTTGCAAATATACAAACTTATCAATGTTAGAGGCAATAGTGTTTCACTTGCAAGAACTGCACCTTCTGAAGTCTTTGTCTGGTGTAAGATGGGCAAGCCAGCAGGACAGGCAAAGAGGTTACTCTGCAAGCAGGTGGTGTTGGTTTACAGTCTCTATATTAAGCTGAAAGAGGCAGTTTGTCTGGTCTTGACACCGCCACAACAGTGGTGCTATTTCAGACATATGTAGTGCCCCAAATGATCAACTGTGCACCTGATCACTGTGTAACTGACACAGGAAAATCTAATGGAAGCAAACATTTCTCCTGGCCTCACGCTGGCACAGTCTGCCTGGCTGTCACCCTCCAACCCAGAGACTGGTTGTGTCTAAATGGAGCTGACCGCATAAAAGCAGAGGCCAAATTTGCAGGGCTGCAGTGATGATGGATGTTCATAGGATGGGGTGAGAGGCCGCAGCCCTATGTAAAAGCAACATATTGCTCAGCAGTGTGGAGTGGGAATATTTTGATGGCCAAGGTGGACTCTTCAATTCTTTGGAGCAAAGAAATCTGCATTTACTGGATTTGCTTTAAAAAAAAAAACCAAACACACTTGTTCTCTGGTTGAAGATTTGGTGTGGTCAGACCAATGCTGAAGTCTCCAGATACTAGCAGGTGCCAGCAAATACCCCTATGGTGCATCAGGCCCATGTGTGACTTCATTGTCATTAATGGGAGTTGAGCCTGCATGGGTCAAAGGCATGATACAGCCATAAGAGTTTGACGCGAAAGCTGTTATTATTGTGCTAACACCACTAATACGCCTCCCTATGTAGATTTTGGTCACCGTGTCTCAGGAACCTGAGACATGGAGCCAGGCTGAGTGATGTGGCTTGTTAAGAAATTCTCAGTGCTATCTGATAAGAGGCACCGCAGGAATCAGACAAAATGTATATCCCAGCGGAAGGAATATGTCCTTTGGCATCTAAAGGAGTTGCTGGGAGGTAAGCCGAAGACTGCAAATAGTACTTTGCCGAGTACGATTAGTGATGCTTTCTACTTGCTCTCTGTCTGTCAACATGAAAAGCTACTAAACTGGAAGAACAAGTCTTATCCATTCCTGAAATCTGATTACTTTGTATTTAACGTGTGAATATTCCATCTTCTCTTTGCCAAAAGTTGTCGGCCTCTTTCCTTTATTAGCCCCAAACCAGAACATGCATGAAAAAGGGTTTAGGTTTCGGGAATCCAGGTTTGATCGTCTAGCTTGACAGCAGAAACTTGGAAGGCAGATCTGGTCTCCCATTGCTTTCCCACACTGAGCCAGCTCTGGCTCCGAGGAGTTTTACCACCATCTTCATCTGGGACAGGCCCAGGCCCACGATGGATTCATTTAAAAGGTGCTGTCAGATGGGTGTTTTTGTGTATTTCTGTAAATATCATTGGGCAGGTGAATGAGGCATTCAATGTTAAAAAAAAAACTAGGCGCAAATTCTACGATGCTTTGGCAAGGAAAATATTATTAAAATTGAGAATGTTCCCAAATCAGCCATGAATAATAACTTAACTGGCTAGTTGGCAGTCTTATACTCCCCTTGACCCAGTCAATATCTTTATTTATATATGAATAACTGAACTGCGTCTTTCAGTTTTATCTGGAGACTTTAAAAGCAGAATAAAAGCTTGGGAGTTAAACTGCTTTTAAAAAGCTTAGGCCAAAAAATTGGCAAGAGGGAAACACGTATGCCTTTAAGAAAGGATTTATGTAATTTACTTGTATTAAAATGAGCCATTTCCTCTTTAAACTTTGGGGCAGCTGGAAGGTTTAGAGTCACTGAGCTGTAATCACAAAGACTGGCTGGATTAGATAGATACCTGCAGTTTTAAAAGGGACACGCTATTTTTCTAGAGAGGGATACAGAATACGTTACAGTGCTACCCAAGAGTCCAGGAAGCAGTTTGGTATTCACCAACTGAACAATAAAGAAGAGCAACACAAAGTATGAATTAGAGAAACATGTGGCCATTCGTCCTCGTTTGATTACAAAAAGAACGACCAAGAAGGTACCTTTAAAAGTACAAAGCTTTGAATTGTAGTAGGTGAAGGAAAAGGTCAAACACCAAACATTAACATTCTGTGGCTTTCGTACAAGAAACACCGCACATCACTGTTTTGTATACATTTTGCTAAGGTCTATTACAAATCTACTCATTAGCTCAATCTCTAGGAGAACAAGTCTTGTATCAGAAAAAACGAGGGAGGAAGTGGCAAGAGAACTTACCTGTAGGGATAAATGTTGGCTGCTGCAACTGCATGTTAGCTAGAGCCTGTTGGTAGTGGAAAACGCTTGGGTTAAAGACTGTGGTGGCACCATTGTTTTTTTCAAGTGCTGGCCTCTTTGGTAAAGGTTGAAGTGCACCAGGCGGCAGGGCCTGCGGATGAGGGATTCATTAAAGACAAGTCGCAGAAACAGGGGAAACAAAACTAGACAAAGCATGCAAGAAATATTATGGAGCCTGGCCTGCAAATCTCCTGCAACTGTATCAACTTAGCAAGACAAGAAACCGAAGAGCAGCTAATCACGGTAAAGTAGTAGGTAAAGACACAGGTATACTAGGTAAGCAGTTAGTAAAGACAAGAAGAGAGGGTCCAAAAATAAGAGCGCTGGGAATGCTAAGGAAGCTTTTCAATCGGACTGATTTATGCACACAGGAAAAAGAAGGAAGTCATTTGGGCAGGACACAACAAAAAGCAGTTGCCGGCAACAAGTATTTTAAAACTATTAACTAAGAGAAACATAGCAGATAGCAATTTAAAATGAGAAGATTAGCATAAGCAACAATGCAACAGAAAAAATTAGATGCTTGCCTCTGCTAACGTTGTTTGTTTAAATATCTGCCTATGGGCTGGTCTACACTAACCCCCCCGTCAAACTAAGATACGCAACTTCAGCTACGTTAATAACGTAGCTGAAGTCGAAGTATCTCAGTTCAATCTTACCTAGGGTCCAGACGCGGCGCGCAGGCTCCCCCGTCGACAGCGCTTACTCCTTGCGACGAGCAGGATTACCGGCGTCGACGGGGGAGCACTTCCTGGTTCGATTTATCGCGTCTAGACAAGACGCGATAAATCGAACCCAGAAGATCGATCCGACGCCTCCGACGCAGTGGGTAAGTGTAGCCTAGTCCTTAGTGTGTGAGCATATTTACATGTAATTATATTTGCATTAGGGTGGCAAAGTGGTAGTAGCTGCCAGTTATATACCTGGGTTTCTACTCGTTACTAGAGATGATGAACAATATTTAATATTGGGCCTGATTCTCCTTTCACTTACAACAGCTGTACACCTCTAGCAATGACCTTGATTTCAGCAGAGTTACTCCTAAGTGACACTAGAATCAGCCCTATGTTTTTATGTTCTTTAGAATATAAATATTTCTTGCTGTCAGTTTATATGGAACATGTCAAGTGACAAGGCTGGGGTTTGTCTTCCTAAGTAGCAAATCTTCTCCTTTTGTTCTATCACATTACAGCACCTCCACTCAGTCAAACCTGTTTCATGATCAGACTTGGGAGAAAGCTTTAACCTAGCTCAGGAGCTTTTCTTGGTAAGTTACTCATCCTTCATAAGGTGTGTCTCAACAACACAGTTGTAAGCCAAGTTCTTAGGAAACAAGGAACATTGCTAACGATTTACAGCTTTTCATTGTACCAAGGGAGAGAATTTCATCCTCCCTCCACATTGTGATAGAAAAGGCTGCCTTTCAGTTACCCCTACAATCCCTCTGCATGTAAGTTTCCTTTGACTTCATTGAGAATTCAGGCAAGTGGAAGCCGTACGGGATCAGGTAGTTTCTGCCTGGCTGATGGAATGTAGCAAAGCGATGGCGGGCAAATACAATTATCTGTTTCAATCACTCCTATTTCTTCAAATGAATGCAAGTCAAGGTTCCGAAGCAAAGAGCTTTAGCTAACAAAGGGTTAAGGCTACACACAGAGCACTTGTCAGAAACGACAGGAGGAAAGCAGCTTATAAATGGCATGAACGGAAATATACAGTAGACTCTATCCATTAAAACTTCCAACAGTTTGTCGCTGTACAGAAACAGGTTTCACTTAAGTTTTAAACTGCTATAGGAGACTGCACATCTGAGAAATGTCAAACCAGTTACCTCCAGGCAAAATGTGACTTCCTTATGCCCATGTTTCCAGGGTTATTTTTGTTTGGGTTTTTGTTTTAATGCAATTTACCAGAAGCAATTCTACTTGCAAAAACTGCTCTCAGATAAGCACACCACTCCCACTGAAGCCTGCGTGCATCCGAGGGCAGAATTTGGACAAGGAGTCTCTCTCTAGACTTAGCTGGTCAGTTTTAGACACAGCAAGTGTAAGTGGGTTAAAGTTTTCAAAACCTTTACTGAAAGGTAAGCACTTAAATCCACATTTAGAGACCTATCAAAGAGGCCTCATTTATAGAGATGCAGAGCCCCAAAATTTCATATTTCACTGATAATTATGGGATAAAGACTTTCTCCCTGAAGATTATATCTATGGCCTACATAATAGCACATGTATGTATATGTATGTCTGTGCTGTTCCTCCATTCTTGAGCCCAGCCCCTCAGCTGGTGTAAACAGAAGCAGCTCCACTTGAAAGAAGCTATGCTGTTTCACACCAACCGAAGATCTGGCCCATGTAGGCTCATACAGGAATCATGCCCAAAAGGGAAACCGCCTTTTTCAGGTATTTCCCAAAAAACCCAGACAGGAGGTCACTAATTACAGTGAAGCGGCTTGCCATGTGCCCCGCAGAGAACCTCAGACTCACTGCCCTACTGAACAACAAGGGCACATGTACTATCACACTGGAACTGCCCAGAGCTCAGATGTTAGAGGTGGCATCTGGGTGCCCGTCCCTGCTTCCATATCAGAGCTGTCAGCCAGGCAATGGACTTTGGGCTGTTCAGTCCCATGCCAGCTCTCCCAGGGTGGCTGTCAGTTTGCTGGGAAGAGGCCCTGAAGACACATCCCTGATGAGCCTGACTGCCATAGATGCTACCAGGCAGGGCAGAGATTGGGGAAAGGTGGAGGATTTGGGTGGGAAACGTCCTCTCAGGATGTGTGTTGATTCTCTAGGCAGTTTACAAAGCTCCTGTGTTTTCTATGCTGTTGAAGCCACTGGGCCCATGATTTGGCCTGATCCAGAGGGATCCTTTTACCCACCACTGGAATGCAGCCGCCTCTGGGGTGAAACACTATTTTAACAGCATACAGCAACACACTAGTGTCACATAGATTCGTTTAGGGACAGAAGTAAAGAGCAATACCCTATCCAATTGAAAAGGCAGAGTGTGTAGAGATAGGCAGAGCTGGAATCTGGCCAGGATATTGGGGCAAACAAGACTAAGTCTTGTGAGAAGTGGGATAAGATCTTTAATGGCCTCAAACGGTCAGGGCCTGGGGTTTAGCAGCTCATGGGGACAGTGCCACTTCCAGTGGCACTTTTCCCCCGCCATCATGCACTGATTCCTGAGGGAACAGCCCGACCTGCTGAATCAGCCAAGGTGCTCCCTGCAGCAGCCCCCCTGGGCAGCAGGGTCTCATGCGCAGCCTGTGGACAGTGAGCGGGACCTTGCTCAGGCAGGGGTGTCAATTAGGTGTGCTTTGTGCTCTGTGACTGGTCACCTAAACGACATGGGATCGTTTCTGCTCCCTGGCCTAATTGGCGCTGACCTGCATTTGCATGCTCGTTATCCCTGCATTCACGCGTGAATACGGGTATGGCAAAGAGAGTCATTCCTCAAAGCAGCGTGAAAAGAAACCTTTATGTCTGACTGGCTGAGTGACAATGGATAACAATGGGATGCTGCCCACCTGACTGAATCCAAACGCGATTCAAGAACTGGCCAATAATTTCCCCTCTTACTTATGTTGTTCATGCAGGACGTTTGCTAGCCACTCAAAGTTTTCCTCTGACAGTAATCTCATAGACTTAAGGTCCATCATGATCATCTAGTCTGACCTCCTGCACAATGCAGGCCACAGAATCTCACCCCCCCCCCCCCCCACTCCTGCAATAATCCAGGGCAGGAATTGTCTTTTTGTTTTGTGTTTCCACAATGGCTCCTGGCCATGACTGGAGTTCCTCGTGATATGATAACACAAATAATAAATACTAATTTCAAAGGGACTGAGCAGGGCACTCCATAAATATCAGAAGCAACCTGAGCACTCTCTTTGTCAGATAATTTTTATACACTACCCTAGGAAATTATTCTTTTGGTGCAGGATCCAACACCAAATGTTCCAAAATCCAGGCTGTTCCGAGGACAGCAGCGTGGCTGCAGGCAGCAAGCACTCCGCTATTCCATGGTAGGAAAACTACTAAAGTTACCTTAAGCATTTTGGGCTAGAGGCCAGATCTGTAAAGATATTGAGGTGCCTGGAGATGGAGACAGGTGCCGAGTGGAATTCTCAAAAGTGCCTAGAGATCAGTTCCACAAAGGCGCCCTATCTGCATCTTTAGGAACCCAAATACCTTTAAACATCTGACCCTAGATCCTCCATTCCAGTGGTTTTCAACCTGTGTAAGATTTCAAATGGGGTCCACACCTCCATTCAAAAGGTTTTAGGGGTCTGCAAATGAAAAAAGATTGAAGACTACCGCTCTAGTCTGTCCACGTTCTGCTTCGGACGATGGAGAGGGGAGAGTCAACGTGAGTTCTTTTCTGCCTGCCACGTCTCCAGTACTGGGAGTGGTGATTCTTGGGAAGACCTGACTTCCACTGAGGGAATTCTCAGGTAGCCAGCTGTGCTGGCTGGCACAAATCAGCTAAAGCAAGAACCAGCAATAGGCCTTTGTTGTTTCCTTTTTATGCGATTTAACTCAGATGGCAGTGAATGGAAGCTGGTGCCCTGACAAGATTTCCTAGGTAGCTATTGGGCATGTTAGTCAAGGTTCTGATAGGGAATTCTCTTGCCCATTTAAACAAAACTACGAAGTCTTAAAGGGTCCTTGCCCAAAAAATTACCCCTCTGTTGAAAAACATTCACCCAATAGAGGGTTTAAACAAATGTGTTAATTTCCCAACCTCTAGATTAGACCAGAACCAACTCCCATGGAAATCTGTGGGAGTCTTCCCAGGGATGTCAATAGGCTTTGGAGCAGGTCCAAAATCTGGGCCCTGTCCTCTTCAGTGTGTCCCTTTAAGGATTATAATTACTAGCAAAAAATAGCAGTGACCAGTGAGTTTCCCATTTCCTTCAGTGGTAAACATTTCCATTCCTCCTCCAGAGGGGCGGTTTCTTTTCCTAGGCTGTCATGGTCACCGCCTGCCGAACTTTGGGGAAGAAGTGGGTAAAACAGCATCTCAAAGGGGGTGGATGGAAATCCCAAGTTTTTGGAAAATCTCATCAGAATGTAATAGATTTAAAAAAAATCACCGATAAAAATTAACTTCTTGTTGTACAGCCCCCGTACAGCAAAAAAACCTCAGCCTGAAACAACTGGCAATGCTTAAATAAAACCCTCACTGTTGGGGTTTCTAATGATAAGGCTGCTGAACACAGGACAAGAGTGGCTTGAATGGTGTCTCCGTATTTAGGCTTGGAAGGATTGGATTTTTAATCGGTAATTGTTGGTAAGCGGTGATTTCACTGTCAACACACACACACACACACACACACACACACAAATATTTCCATGGAGAACCGCTGATATTTGTGGATGTGCAAAGTAGGAAAAATGCTGCTTGAGAATGTATTAGGGTTTGATTTAAGGCTATTTACTTGTAATTGTGACGTGGGATGTTGGCAATTTGTGTTCTAGCAGTTTTAAAACTTTAACTTTGTTGAATCTCAGTGTCCACGGTCATTAAATAATTATTGTCTGATCTTCCTATTGTCTGAAAAAATGCCCCCCATAATTTCCTGCAACTGTGAAAATGTAAATCAATAAAAACAAAACAAAAAAAAACTTAAGACCCATAATTTTGTGAAACTGTCCAAATTTAAATCGATAAACATTGAAAAAAATGCTTAAAAATAACATCAGTACTATCCCTCGAAATGATCAAAAACAAAATGACAGAATTCTGCCAAGCCTATCTCTATTGTACCCCCAGGGTTCTCTGACACATTCAATGCCTTTCAGAACGGAGGTGTGAAAGACATCCCACTATGCTCCATGTTTCACAATGCCACAGATGCTGGTGTTTGAAAACAGGCTGATTAAAAACAGCATGATAATTAAATGGCTCCAGAAATGCATCTGGGTTTCCTGAAGAAAAGCTCAGATCATGAATCGTTTCCAAAGGCCTAAACCGAGAAATGCATCGTTTTGGCATGGACTGTCGTGTCTGAAAGAACGCTATAACATTTCAGCTCAGGATGGGCAGTCTCCTCATGGCGCAACACAAAGTAACCAATGAAAAGGTATTCATGCAGTCTAAGATGGTCACATGCAAAGCAAGAAGGTGAAAGGTCCAAGTACCAGGTCAAAGGTTGCCTCGAGGGGTCGCTTCAGTGATCTGACAGCTGGCTGAGTCTTAATTAGCAGGCAGCGAGCACATGATGGCAATGGGCCAAAGGGGGGTTCAAGCACAACAACAAAAAACAGCAAGCAAAGGTGCGTCAAAAGGAGAGCAACATTGTGGATAGGTGAAGAGAAAAAAAAAATGAATGCATTATACAATATATTAAAAAGACTAGGCATGCACAACATGGGGGGTTCGCTACAGTTAATCGGACTAACTATTAGTCAGCTTTCCTCTCTTGGCAATCTTTACGGTAAAAGCAATCCCCTCAGAGATCACAGAAAGCACTTGACCTAAACTAATTTCACTGCAACTCACGATGTATCCGCCTATAGCTACTTCAGAATTAGCTGGTGGAGCTGGGGGGTTTTTAAACCATGTTTTTCATGCTGTATTCAATTATATGGCTCAGCATGCCAGACTTAGGGCTTCAATCTGCAGCACACGTGAGTCAGTGGGGACTACTCTGGAAGGGTGCTCCGGCACATGCTTAAGTGCTTTTCTGAATTGGGGCCCAACAGCCTGATCCGAATCCCACTGACTTCAGTGGAGTTGGATCAGGCACCGAGTAAAGTTACTTGTGCATTAAGTGCCCACAGGATGGGCTCTTCAGATAGATCTTCCTGAGCTTTTAGGAGATTAATGGATCCACAATCTACTTGACAGGGGCTTGTTCAGATGCTTTGCATCGTATGTGATTCTCGATGAAAGCTCAGAAGCCATTCTTATCTTTTTAAAATTATCCTCCTCACCAGATATAAGAAATGCAGCAAACCTCCAAAAGCGAATGAATAATGGAAACTGTTTTGGTAGGAAGTGTGTTGCAACAAGCAATCAATAAATATTTTAAAGGTACTAGTTAATGGCGTACAAATAAGGTTAATTACTTTTATGACAGGAGCCTGCTGCATGAATAAAACATGCACTGGTTTTAATTTAGTAGAAGTGTCCTAGGTAACTAGTCAAAGGTAAAAACACGCGAGTTTACATTTCCCTGTCAAAAGATCTGAGTGAAGTAGAGCTGTTCTTTCAACAACAAAAATAATAATGAAGAATTGCTACTCCCCTCCCTTTTTATATATAAACTGTGTAGGGCAGACAAACACAGTAATAGAAATTGGTTCCTCATATACAGCCTTCCATGGATTATACTAGAGAACAGCTGTTTTATTTATATAATCCAGGGCACAAACGTAATATTGCTTAGTGCCTGAAGGATAATTGCTTCCAGTTTTTGCATCACGAATGGAAAGTACCCTCTCTTGCTATCTGTGGGGAAAGTTGTTCCATAAAAGCCACTTAGTCTTAATTCATTAGCATTTCTAAATCAGCAAAAGTAATAAGAACCGTTGTCAATATTAATTATCCATACAAGAATGTACAATAGCAATAACTCCTCCTCCAGACACACTACCTCACCTCTGCAACTGGGCTTTGCTACCTTTTGAAATGTTCTTATGGTACCATACCCTCAGCTGTGTAAATGGATGCAGCTCCACTGAAGTGAACAAAGCTGCATCCATTTACACCCTGGCCCATGAGTACTAAAGCTCCCTTGGCTTCTTTTTAGACCTTTATTTATCACTATGCTGCTTTGGGAAGTAAAGACTCCAATTAAAGTGCACTCAAGGCTTGATTCTGTCTGGTGCTGAGCACCTCCTTCTAGCTATGGAGCATCTTCATCTGCCTTTGACTTGAGGGAATCATTGCCTCACAGGACTGAGCCTTAATAACAGCACAAGGAGCTTAATTTTCTAGAATCAGCAGGTGAAATCCTGGCTCCACTAAATTCAACAGCTTTGCCATTGACTTGAATGGGGCATGTATATTACCCATACAGTTTGTAATCAAATTTGCTTTGCACACTAGCTTTGCACACTATTCAGACTAAAATGGTAGCCAAGGCTTGCACAGTGTTTATTGTTAGAGAAGTTGCATTAACATTTGATGCACTTCACTCCATAAGGTCAGGTGGGAAGACCATGTGCTTTCCCATCCTGTCCCCAAACAATGAGATACAATGTATCATGCTACGCTGATTACAATGAAGGGATGCAGAGATGGACACACACTCAGCTCATCACTTGGACTTTTCCAGATACTTAGCATCACTTTTCTACGTTCCGCATATATAACATCTGTTCATAATGGCTCTATGGTTTGCTACAGCAGGTCATGCCCTTACCATTGCAGTTGCAGCTGTCTGGTTCACCTGGTGTTGAGCTGCCTTGATTTTTGCTTGCAGGTGTGCAGGGGGGTGAAAGTACTTGCATTTCTCCCTAGAGCATCGGCCTTTGATGTAATCCATGCAAACTGTAACAGTGTTTTCATTGGTGTCTATCATTGCAATATCTATGGGGTGAGCATAACGGCAATCGTTCTCACCGCGGGTGCAATTTCCACGCTGAAACTCTCGGCAAACCTTAAAAGAAAGTCACATAGTTGAGTACGACATTGAGTCAGCCGCCTCTCAGCAAGTTCAACCAGGGATGGCAGTCGAGTGGGTTGCATTACACTCAGCAGAGCTCTGGTTCTGACTCTACACCCTTTCATCCCGTCGGGTAGCATTTGACAGTGCTATTCCCCATCACGATCTGGGCTATCTGCAGTATCAACAATGGTAACAGGAAGCACGGAACAGGACATGTGCAGAATTTAAACTTCCCAGAGCAAATCTTGGCCCCACTGAAGTCAATGGGAGTTTTGGCATTAACGTCCAGGGGCCAA
Source organism: Chelydra serpentina (assembly GCA_037349315.1). Lineage (NCBI taxonomy): Eukaryota > Metazoa > Chordata > Testudines > Chelydridae > Chelydra > Chelydra serpentina. Next base: position 39,851,244 of record JBAIAC010000028.1, on the reverse strand, counting down.
TATTTTACCCCTACCTTTAAGCTCCATTATATTTTAATATTTCTGCCATTTTTGCCTTACGGAGATCTGAGTTTAAAAATATTCAGCAGAAAAGCATTCCCTCAAGCAATACATTTAATGGACAAAGAGTAAGCTACTAACATTTGCAACAAGTCCCGCCTAAGAATGCACTGATCGTTTTTTCCAATAAAACTCTGACCCACCGGTGACATGACAATGCGTTTGATGACAATGCGTTAAAACCCAATCATATGCTCTGAAGGCACGGACAGAACTGCCATGTTTGTGCAGGACAAGCTGTTCCTTATACATTATGAATAACAACATTTCAAAGGCACAGAGTCACATTCCTGTAAAATGGATGGGAATTTAGAAAAATCGCTAACTGATGCATTGGGTCAAAACTCAGATATGCTGATGCTAGTGGTGTCAGTGACACTCCGTTATATGCTTAGGGATGGGTCAGAAGGACTGTAGCAATCCCCCGGACGGTGTAAACGTGGAAGACAAAGAAGGGTGGCGGCTGAAGGATCTGAGTGACATTTTTTACACTGATGCCCTGAGAGATAATTTACACCAATGTTTGTGGCTCCCTTGGAATTTGGGCCATAAGCCCGTAGTACCTAAAACGTACTTTCTGTTGAAATTCAACCCTTCTTTAGGTTTTCAATATACATACAGTATTAACACTCCCCGGGGTGCCCCCTAAGTAAACATTGACTACACCGAAGGGGGGTTGTCTTATTGGAAAAAATGCCTTTATGCTCAAATGTTTATTCAACATTATACTTAAACTCCACGACCACCAACCTCCTCCCATCCCAACCTGGCCTCCCTAGAAGTGTGACGCTGTAAGTCTGAAGAGAAACAAAACTAACACTGTGACCTCAGCAAGGGCCATTCGCATAGGGCCTGTTCCAACTTCCCTGGACCTCAGTGAGAGTCTTTGCATCGACTTCAACAAGAACTGGATTAGGCCCAACTTGAAAAGAGGGAAAAGGCTGTCACCTCCTGTCCAGATTCTTACTGGAAGCACATCTATCCTAACTCGTCGCTAAGGAAAGTTCTGCCTTAGGCGAGGTCACCCATTCACAGCTAAGCAAGTGTAACGCTCACAGAAAGTGTTTTTATCGAATCGTGACCTAACAGAAAAAGGTAGGGCCTGCCCCAAAGCGCATTGAAATCAAGGAAGAGATCGAACTCAAAAGCCTCCAGCGACTTTGTCTCGGGCTCACCATGAGCTACTTGTTGCGGGGTGTACTAGCACCAACAACTTAAAAACTTTTAAACTCAGAGAGAGGGTCTCAAAATAGCGTGCCTTGCAAAGAAAGTGGCTCAGATTCTGCCCTGACTGACACCTGTGCACTGAAGGCCACAATGCTGTTCTGAATTTACACTGCTGCAACGGGGAGCAAAATTTGGCCCAACGTGCCTCTTAAATCCCCTTCCATAATATTGTGTTTTACAGTCCACATACCTCCAGTTTATCCGTACGCATCAGTTTCTGTGCAACAGAGCCTCCCGGTACTGTAACAGTAGGATTCCCGGAAACCAAGACAGGCGTATTTGGTAAAAGTTCTGCAGGAACCAAGCCCATCCCAGGAGAAACATGACTTAGGTAGGGACTAAAAGCCATGGTGGGACTAGTTGCAAGTGATGGAGTCACAGGAAACGTAGTCTGCATGTAAGAAAAAGGAAAGAAATATGTTAGCACAAGGCTTGGTCATGGATTATGGCAGTCAAAGTCTAGTTTGTAACACTGGAAATCCTTGTAGACAGCGTAGTTAGCAACATCAAAATGCTTTGCTTTTCAGTCTATTAATTTACTGTCATTTACTTGCGATCCATTCGTTTCTATTGACTCACACGTACGTGACACATTCTAAACAAAAGACTTCTTCATTTGTAAGAACAAAGAGTATCGATGATCTTTATAGTTTAACGACACAATTAAGAACACAGGCCAGCAATCAGAGCAGGTGCAAATTAACCAGTCATCTCACTCCCAACCAGTTTCTCCCAAATGAATTTCTTCTTTACCTGACCCCTCGATGGGCCCATTCCTATAACATGCTAAGCATCCCGCAAGTTTGGGATCCATATCATTACCAACATTTAGCTCCTCACACTGAAGCTATTATTGGCACACAGATATCTCTAGCACTGTATTGGACCTGTCTGAACGAGAAGACCATTATGTGTGGCTCACTAAACCTACAACTATGTCACCTTGTGCCACGATCCTGTCAGAGCTCCCAAAGTAGGCAAGATCAGATGGGTTCAGTACTTGGAAGAGAAATGACCAAAGAATACCCAGGTAACTTGGTAGGTGGTACTCTTCTCTCTGGTCCAGAACTAAACCAGTGCCCCGGTATGGCATTAAGAGGTACTGGGATACTAGAGGTGTCATGTTCTGGATAAGAGACATAAAACAAAGCTCTTGAGTCTGGACCACACATGATCATTAAAGATCACATGGCAGTTTGGGAAGAGCAGCAAAGTTGTTATCCAAGTGTCCTGGCCAGTTTCCATCTTGGCAACTCCTCCAGCAATGTCAGTTGGATAAGAGAATTTTCATTTTCTCTTTTGGCCCAGATCTAGCAAAGCATTTAAGCAGGTGCTTAACTTTAAGCATGTGAATTAAATGGGACTTCTGATGTATTTAACATTAAGCAAGGAGCTGGGTATTGGACTAGATGATCTCTTGAGCTCCCATCCAGCCCTCCACTTCTATAATTCTATATGCTTAAGTGCTTTGTCAGATCGGGACCCAAAACGATTGCTGTGCATTGGGAAACTACTGCTATGGTTCAGGCCAGAAGTGACACTCTCAGGAATGGGTGAAGAGATGTGTGTGTGTAGTCAGTTTGTATGCCTTTGTAACGTGCTTTGGGAAGGAAAACGCTACCGTGCTGAACACAAGACTATCCACCATTGCTGTCTTAGCAGTCAAAGCTTCTACTGGAGAATGTCAACGTCACAAAAGTAATGGAATTTAGGGCCAGAAGGGAACACCTGATCACCTGGTCTGAGCTCCTGTATACCACAGGCGCCACCCAGATGTGTGCACAGACACACTCATGCACAGACATGCACACACAAATACATAGACACACGCTCGTGCACACAGACAGACACAGACACACACACAGATGCACCCAGGTTTATGTTTGCTTTTTTATACCCAAAATTCTCTTTTGATTGTGCCGATTTCGGAAAAGCTACATGGGTATATTTTGTTTCTTGCCAGTTCCCTTTGCTAGCACTTTCACATACTAGCAAACACCTTGACTGTTGTGAATTGGAATACATTATCTACTCTCCTTTGCCCAAGGTAACGTCAACCCAAGGACACTCCACATTCCTCACTTAACAGCTATCTAGAATGACTCCACTTTTGCAGTTGTGGTGACAGCCGGCTGCATCTTACTTGTCTCTAGGACCATGGTAGGGTTAGGTGTGCAAGGCCACTTCCCAAATACATCCCCCTGCGTGTCTCAGAATGAGTCGAGACAGGATCCTAAATCAGTGGAGCAGACACTGTCAATCTGGCAGAGCTAAAAAATCCTCTCTCTCTAAGAGACGCTTCCAGTTTTCCTCCTTTGGGTCCACACCATGTTGGGGCCTGATCCAAGACCCATCAAAGTGAATGGGAGATTTTAAACATTACACCCGAGTGATTTTAGCACACAGCCCTTTAATAAATTACTTTCTTTCTTTTCCCAGCCACACTATATCTTTTGTTGTTAGAAAAACTCTTGGAGGGTCCTGAAATATGTGGCTCCCCCAAACCACGTCGCAGGTCAGTGGAAGGGAGCAGGGCGCACACTGGTTTTGTTTTTTAGAAGCGCTAGTAATTACAGTGGCGCCTGTTAAACGTCTGTTGGCGTTTCCATTGTTAAGCCTTTTTAAAAGATGCTTATAACATGGTCAGTTCTAACAGCATCGGGCTGGAACTTGCCGCAGCCCTTGTTTTATGGACACACTCATCCACTGTGGCCCAAACTTTCCTGCCCATGTGTGCGTACGATCAGTGCTGACCTACTTTACACCAGATGCTCACGGCCCCTGGGAGTCGAATGGCCATTCTGGCCAGGAGGGAGCCTGGCGGAGAAGCTCCTATGTCACCCAGGTAGGGTAAACCCTCGAGAGGCGCCTGCAAGCCAAGTTTACAGCTGAGTACAGCTGCTCTGCACCTCAGCTGAGCCAAGGGTGTGCGTCACAGAGGCCACGTTTCAGAGATGAAGGAAGGATGTTCCTCCTGGCTGCTACTGCTGCTTCCGCATGGAGCAGGGCAGGGAAAGCCAGCGGGCCTGGAGCCCTGGGCAGGTGCTCGAGGTTCAGGAGGGGAGGCAGTGGGGACTGGAACACATGGCAGTAGCTGGAAGGAATATATCTGAGTGGTGTGAAATATCCCCAATGAAACACCAAACCACCCTCTCCATGAAGGCCTTTGGGTTTCTTTAGGAACTGGAGGATGGGCCCAGTTTCCAGAAAAACTCACTACTTCCTGCAGCTCCTTCACTCATACCAGGACCCTTCTCTAGTGGAAAGCAGCTGCTTTCCAAACAAATATGGGTGCTTTCTGAGCCAAGGGAGCTCTGACATGGTGAAGATCACATCTTCTCAACATGAAAAACAGCCGTCTCTTGGAACTGCATGGAAAAGCAAAACGGAGGGGTCCAAAATGTCTAGAATAAGGCAGTGCTAAATGTCCAGGCAAGATGATTCAGAGACACCATCCCCAGTTTTGCCCAACTCACGTTCTCTCTCTCGCTCTCCCATGCATAGGGCCAGACTCTCTGCTCCATCATGGCCCCTTTGCACTGCTCCGATGGCAAATTCGCAGCTGGCTTACGCGGCTACCCGGGGATTCCCCCAAAGTACTCAGCATTCCCAGGGGGGTGGAGCTGACCTAGCTGTCTTTCCATCATGCGTCTGCCATCCCCCAGCATTTTCCAGGACTAGGGGAACTCAAAGGTAGTGTCACATCACCTCTGCCCAGCCCTCAGCTTCCTGGTCCTGAGCACAGCAGAGCTTGGCTGGATTGAAGAAATCCATGCACACTCACGCGTGTACACACACACACACACACACACACACACACACACACACGGGCATGTGCGATGGGACATGTGAGTCTTTTATTTGCTGCAGGTGATGCGCACACATTGGTTTACCCAATTCTCCGGAGGGCATCAGCCGCACAGTCCTCGAGGTTTCATAACAATGGCTTCTGCTTGTATAAATGCCACACTCCAGTGCTGCTGCCCGAAATTCCCCACCCTGCCCTAGGGCTCAGACTGAAACGCATAAGCTTCCCATTCATTTTCACTTGGGCGGCTGCAAGTTCCCACTCCTTCCCTGCCATGGGCAGCCAGCGACCGCTCACGAAAACGAGCAATTGATGTCATTAGCCCTGGCTACGTACACTGCAGCCCAGCACATCATGCAAGCCTTCCCCAGCAGCCTGTCCAATGAACCTCAGTCTTGACTTACAGTACAAATCCTGTCCTTGGCCTCTCCTTCCAAGAGACCGTTATACAGAAACGACTGGAGCAGCAGTCGATATTACCAATTCATTTAATTTGTGAGCTACGTCGAAGCAGACCATGGTCAATGTGAAGCGTGGTTAATGCCCTGAAAAATGCCCTGTAAAAATGGCCTGGGGAGGGCCCGGATTTATTGTGTTTTACAAGGGAAAAAGATGGCTCTCCTAATTGCCTGGCTCCTGCATCATTACCAGTAACAAAGACTCTGCTGGCCAAGTTCCGTCCTCCTGGAAATCTGTGCAAGCTCCCCGTGCCAGATTCCTTCCCGACATAAATGCCACAAACTCCTCGTACACAGTCAATTCCTGATCAGCACCACAACGTAACTGTTCCAAAACGCCCGGACTCAAGCATCTCTCCTTGAGACCCCCAATGACAGCTTCGCCCTGGTCCCCTCACTCATGCGATTAATCACTACTAATACTACCTCCGAGCTCTTATCTAGCGCTGCTCATCAGCCGATCTCAAAGCGCTTCACAAAGCAGGCAAGCATCATTACCCGCATTTTACAGATGGGAAATGGCACTGTCTGCTTTGTGTGGGGAACGGGATCTGGCCCGAGGACGTTTCTACAGGCTGGCAATGTTTTAGGGCCAGTGTAACTGTGTGCTGTATGCTCTCATGCCCCTTCAGTATATGGCTTGGGAGCTTCTGGGAACTTGTAGCTCTGAGACTCCAGGGGAGGTAAAGTTGCAGCGTAACACACACAAGGACAGAGCTCTGAGACTCTCCCTAACATCAACGGGAGCCGCTCAGCACAGCTCCCGAACAGCAGGCTGAAAACGCTCCCCCCCCCCGCCCTTTAGATTGTTTTAAAGCTGATGAGAAGTCCCAGTTAAGTTCCCTCTAAACTGCACGGCCCCGGAGCTGCCCTGGCGGGGAGAGGCACTCTCTCCCGGCCTCAGGCTGCTGCAGCAAGAGAGGGCTGAGGGGAGTCCTCACTCCCCGCCACAGCCCCGAGGCAGCCTGCACCCCAAATCCCTCATCCCCGGCCCCACCCCAGATCCTGCACCCGCAGCCAGAGCCCTCACCCCTCAACCCTCTGCCCTAACCCTGAGCCCCCTCCCGCGCCCCAAACCCCTCATCCCCGGCCCCACCCCAGATCCTGCACCCCCCAGCCAGAGCCCTCTGCCCTAACCCTGAGCCCCTCCCACACCCCAAACCCCTCATCGCCGGCCCCACCCCGATTCTCTGCCCTAGCCCTGAGCCCCCTTCCGCACTCTGAACCCCTTGGCCTCACCCCCACCACACATCACCTCCATATTGGTGCACATAACAAAATTCATTCCGCACATGGAAGTAAAAAATTAGAGGGAACGCTGTCAACTGTCTCTATAAATTGTGTCCACTGCATGAGTGGGCATGTAAACGGGCTTTCAGCACGCACTGTCTGTGCAGTTTGTACGCTCTTTTGGGCATGAACTAACAGGCTTTGGATCAGCTAACCCACCTAGCACATGCTGGGCACTAGATAAATAAGGCTGCTACTACTACTAATTAACATCCCAGCCACCTTGAGCCCAGGGCTACACTGGGGAGGGGGGGGGGGGGTCGATCTACGATACGCAGCTTCAGCTATGTGAATAACGTAGCTGAAGTCGGCGTATCGTAATCGACTTACCTGGCTGTGAGGACGGCGGCGAGTCGATCGCTGCCGCTCCCCCGTCGACTCCGCTTCCGCCTTTCGATGAGGTGGATTTCCGGAGCCGACGGGGAGCGTGATCGGGGATCGATTAATCGGGTCTAAGCGAGACGCGAAAAATCGATCCCCGATAGATCGATTGCTCCCCACCGATCCTGGAAGACACTGGAGCAGTGAGGTTTAGGAAACTGAGATGATCCTTTCTTGTTGGGAGCGAGAGAGAGAGAGAGAGAGAGAGAGTGTCTGTGTGTGTGTGTGAGAGAGAGAGAGAGAGATTGTGTGTGCACACGTGTGTGTGATTGACAGACAGGAGAGTTTAATCTCTGCACAAGACCTGGTATGTTCTAAAGCAAAAGAGCTTTAGATCTTTTTTCTCTTACCACTCTTGCAAGTTCTGCAGTGCCAGGAGCAGTGCCCCTCGTAGACATTTGTGTTTTTAAATGTAGCCCACACGGACACTACCAGAAGGCCTGAACCTAAGGGAAATCGGTTGCAATCTGGTGTCAGGGCGCTACTAACGGACAGCAGTTACGAATATGGGTTCATCAATAAATAGATGCCCTGACAGCGAAGTAAGGAACAGCAGGGCTGAAGCGGCGGATGGGAAGGAGGTTCTCGATGGGGAGGCGGACGCAGCACCTTGCTTCTTTGGGAGCCGTTCAGTGAAGCGTACCGCGAATAGATTGAGTGGGGAGAGCAGCTTAAATTAGCAGCTAACCTCACTGCTGCTAGATGGAATGAAGGAGACAATCTAAATGTCCTCGTTCGCTGACTGAAAACAAGATGTGCGTGGCACAAGAAACCTCCCCATCTCAGGAGGGTGGTGAAATAAAAGCGTTAAAAGAGGCTCTCGAACGACCATGGCTGCGTGACAGACACACATGCAAACAGCTTGGGCAAAGGGAATACGGAACAGCACGCAAATCTGGCCGGCTGACACACCAGGGGTGAGTTAGTTACCCCGAGGGGCAGTGCTTTGCCTTACCCAGAAGGGACCCAGGGCCGTATCGCTGGGATCAGAGTAACGGGATACTACAGATGCCAGGGGAGGAATAACCAGTGCAGGAAGTGACAGAGTGCCAGTGTGAAAAAGCAGCACAAATGCATCTTCAAAGAGAAAGCCTCAATTGTCCAGCCAGCCAACGGCACTGCCCACCCCATCCAGAGCAGCGGGTCTGTGGGCTGTTCAGTGTCAAATGTTCCTTTGTGGACTCTAGAGTGCAGCTTTTCCTGAAGCGTGAAATACTGTGGAGGAATGAGCCCAGTGGCAGGCCAAAGCAGTGTGGGAGCAGAGTCTGGCAAACAGGCAGTATCCGAGTGTCTGTTCCGCATGCTGCATTTGGCCCGGGACTTTGATCTGGGCCTTGCAAAGGGTTAACTCGCCTAACAGATTTGGAGCTGTGCCGAGTTTCCCTAACAGAAAACCTGCTAAGGCTGGTAAACAACACTGTGGGTGTGAAGGGGAGGCGCTGTTTTGATAAACAGCACTAAAACGAGTCCCAGCTAAGACAGAAATGCTTGTTACTGATCTGAGCAATTGCCTCTGATCCTGGAAGTATAAATGCAGAAGCAGCATTAGGTAGAAGAATGAGCCAGTTCTCTGCTAAGCAGGTACATAAGGGTAGCCCAGATGGCAGAGTACCGGCATTGGTCAGTCCACAGCTGAAAACTGCCCGGGGAAAAGGTTCTGCAGTAGTGTGACCAGAAACAAGGAGCGTGAAAAGCAGGATGTGAAAACGTGACAATTGAATGCTGAGGGCACGTCCTTATGATGTGGGACTCACTGCAGATAAGCTCTGGGATCTTTAGCATGGAGGCTAAACACATGAAGATGAATGCAACTGGCTCGAGAGTCCTTGTGCCTGATGAAAACAGATGGTCTTTTAATGGAAGAGAAACCGTTGGCTCCAAGATGACTTTGTTTACTGGCATCAGTGATGTAAAGCAAGGGGGTAAAATCTCATGCAGCCTGCTGCTCAGCAAACATGATCTTCAGTACTTACAAGGGCACTAGATTGATTATTAATTTGTATCACGGTTTGGCCGAGAGGCCTCTATTGTGAGGAAGGAGGAGCCAATGGTTTGGGAACTGGCCTGAAAGCCAGGTTCAAATCTCTGCTCTTCCACACACCATCCATGTGACCCTGGGCGAGTCCCTGCGGGAGCATCTCCATATGGAGCTGGAAGTGTCGTTACCAGCTTGCTAGCCGCGATCGAGCCAGTGCACCAAGAACAAGCAGCGGGGTGATCCCACCCAGGATGGTAGGAACTTAGCCCATCCCGCTGCCCTCAGCGTGGGGACCCTGGTGTTCTCAGCACATGGGCTCGGTCACAGCTAGACTGCCTAGCCAAGCTGGGAACAACACGTCCAGCTCTGCGAGTAGTGTACCCTCAGCTCATCTGGTACTCAGTTCCCCCTCTGTAAGCGGGGATAACAGCGCTGCCCTGCCTCGCGGGGGTGAAGGGGGGGAATAAATGCATCAACGCTCGGATACTACAGTGATGGGCGTCATACAAGTATCTGAGATAGGGTGTGCGAGATACAGTAAATACACCAGGAAAGAGAGAGTCTCACCCTGAAAGAACTTACGGTCTAAATGGACCATACAGACGAAGGGCTCAAAGGAAAACAAAGGCCCAGAGAGAGATGAACTGACTTGCCCAAGGCCACAGGGCTGCTCAGTGGCAGAGCTGGGATGGGAATTGAAGATTGGTGTCTTGACAGTTCTCATGCCCGATCCGCTGGCACCTCCATGTCGATGGTTAGTGGGGCCTGACATCTTTGTCCCAACAGATTATTGTGTGTGCTGGGCAGACTCTCATCTAGCAATCTGGGTGGCCACTGAAGCCAGCTTTAACTCTGCTTGAGTTGTGGAAAGGAGACTGCAGAGGATTTGGCTCTAAAATGCAGCACTTCTTGTGGACACTCACTTGCCTAACAGAGCAGACAAGCACTACCAGAAATGAGCATGGGAGAAATCAGTTACAATACTATTAACTGGAACTTCCATCTTACTGATCGGTTTAAAAGAGTAAGGCGCAGCTGTGCTCCTCCCTCAACGAGAATCAGTGGCAGCAAAAGAGATGTAAAACTAGGCCCCAAACAGCTTCCAAATAAAACTGTTCAAACTATGAAGACGGCTTGCTTTAGATGTGCTGTTCCCCAGCCTCGCTGAAGCCAACAATTAAGGTTTGGTTTCGGCTTCCAAAACTTACCTTCAGTACTATATACCACAAACACAACAACGGGTAAGATTTTAACTACTGTAGAGTTTTACTTGGCCCCATCGGATCTCCTTGGGGGGATATATCCAAAGGCAGCTAGAAATACACCGTGCTGGGGGAACACTCCATTTCATGCCGTAACTTGAATTGCTGTAAAAAAGAGCTCTGTCTGGAGCACTTTGTAAAACTGTTAAAAATGCCAAACATCCCTTTGCTTCTCAGCCTCATGGCAGATACTAAACAGCAACGTGATCCAGAGACCTCAGAGCCGGACATTTACACTTGAAACTTGCAATCCCCAACTCACACCGGCAAACCACGTCAGCGGGTGTACAGCCTACAGCAGACACTGCACTAAGAGAGCAGTCCTGCTCCCAGGAGTGACTCCATTAAAAGGCCAGTGCGCAGCTCCATGCTCATTGGCTCAATTAATAAAGATCATCAGGAGCTGGTACTGAATGCACGCCTAGGACAGGACGCATCGTTTCAGAAACCCTGGTTAAAACCTGCTGTCTTGGGTGCTGTTTTTACAGAGCTGCTTTTCAGGATGGCACTGCACATTAAGACATCTAGGGGTGCAATTATCGGTCTTCTTCGTTTCTATGCCTGGTGTAGAACAGCAACTACAATTTCATTTGAAGTTGATCGAGCCAAATGGCTATAACAGGAGTAGCAGAATTTATTGCAGTAAATGCCTCCTTCATATTTATAAATTGGGCAGTAGGTAGTGATATGTTCAATGGTCTGTCATGGGGAACACACCAGGGAGTCCTTGATTTTCCATTTGGGCATTAGATATCCATATCTATCATGGCTGGTTCAGAGTTGACCAAGATGACCATGGAAGGTGAAACCCAGGAACCTTCTGTGTGGGATCCGGCACAAGGTGCTTATTTTTTTAAGTCTTGTTCAGCCCAATCTGCTTTCCAAGCCTCCTCCTGATCGTAGCCTGATTGCATGACGCTAAACGAATGTTCCCAGAAAGGCTTGCAGGACTTAAGACGTTGCAGGGGGGTGTTGTCAAGATCTTGGTGAATAGGAAGACATCTGTTTACCTGGATTCGCTGAGCTTCGCGGAATGTTGAGCAGTTTGGCGTATCGGCAGGGGAGCAATGTTAGACAGGACAGGAAGCCATTGGGTTGGAGTCAATTTAAGGGTTCCTGTGATGCAATGCATCACTATTCAGCTGAGTATCCACAAGTCGTGTCTAGCTGCATCTGCTCCATATTGGTGCACAGTAATCAGCTACTGAACATACGAGTGCCCCCCAGGTTGTACCTGCTAGTTCCTGGATTATGTTGGCTCTCGTTTTTATCTTTGCAGCTACCTTCTCAAGATGATCACGGAAGGAGAGGGTGCGGTCAAGTTTCACTCCAAGATATGTTGGAGTGTAATCGTGTTGCACATTTTTACCACAGAAAGCTCCTTTCAGTGTGTTTTGGGCACTCTTATTATCAAGATGAAATGCGCTTACTATTGTTTTTCCGGGGTTTGGTTTGAGCCTCCAGTTCTGGAAATATTGCTCTATATTTTGGAGGTGCTCAGTTAATGCTCTCTCAATGTCACGGAGGTTTGATGCTTGGATTGCCATGGCAAGATCATCTGCACATGCAGTTACTGGTTAGAGCTACTTACACACACTGCACCAAATCCAGGCTCTGGCGAACATCCCAGTGAAGCAGGCATGATGTTTGTCAGCTTGCCGATCACGTGGGATTTCTTCTGTTCTGGCAGCTAATATAATCCTTCCTGCAGGTGGACCTGCCTTTCTTCTTCTGATGGGAAAAAATATCCAAGTTTGTTCTACTGTCGATGTCTTTGGGAACGCCAGGGCTAAGGAAAGGCACTCTCCTGCCTGTCCTGAAGTTGGTGTAAAACAAGTGGAGTAGCTGGAATCAGCATGAGAACTGAATTTAGCTTTGTGAGCCCAGTGAAGGAAAGAAGGAAGGGGGCAATTTTCATTGCAGGCCTTTTGGGAAGCAGTGAACAAACATAACATCTTCCCAAGTACAGTTCAAACCTGAGCAGGCTTCACCCGTTATGGCTACTTCTGAAACAGCGTCTACTGGACCTCAGGGAACAAATTCAGGCTTGGTGTAACTTCACTGAAATCAGTGGCTTTACACTAGGGATGAATTTGGCCCTCAGATTTTATAATGGAAAGATGCAAATTTTCCAAAGAGGAAATCCCGAAGCTATTTTGAGTAGCTAAGATGAGAACATCTCATCATTGGGAATGCCCCACGGAGGAAAACCCCGGCTCGGGACACACTGCTCTGAGTAAAGTGCTAGGAATGAAACGGGAACATTTTCAGGGAATTCAGAATTCCTTTCGATGGGCACCTGACCTCTGCTGTTAGCACTTCCTAAGGAATGGCGATTCTTTTGGTGTGACCCTGTCTTATCAATGGGGAGCTTGCTCAGAGGCTGTTTCTCCTTCAAATTAACCTTCCTGAGGCAGATCCGGGTTCAATCCCACTTTCCTGTAGGACCTCGGGCAAATCACTCCCTCTCTTTGTGCCTCAGTTACTCCTCTGTGAAATGGGGATAACCACTAAAATACTTCCCTACACTGCAGGGTGTGGTGAGGAGAAGTTCATTAAAGCCTGTGAGGTGCCAAATACCATGGTGATGGGCATCAAAGAAAAACTGCCCTCAAGTTGTGCATGTGCCTCAAAGGGCAGAATTTGGCTCTGTGTTTAATAAACAATTTTAATAAAGCTGTACAGTGTCACCAACGCATCAAGCAACTGTACAGAACAATAGCCAAGTTCCCCCTGCTGAAACATGATCTCACCGAGTAAACATGTTGTTTGGAATAAGGCTTTAACAAAAGTTATCCTTCTGCCAGGGAGAAAACGCCACCCATGTCGCTGTGAGGATACATGTCTGCTTTATCCGCTACACAAATCCCAGGGCTCTCAAAGCTTGTCCCAAAGCCACAGGGTCAGGTCTCAAACTGAAATCCCATTCTGCACTGAGGCACCGGCATTCCAAGCCAAAGACAGGATTTCGTAGAGTCACGGACTGTAAGGCCCAACCATGGCGGTCATCTGGTCTGAGCTGCATAATACAGGCAGACAAGCTCATTGCTGCATTGTGCCGGCCACGTCTGGCTGCGCTAGAGCAGGGCTTTTACACGTCCCTAGGCAAGCTGTTCCCATGATTCATCACCTTCACTGCTGAAAATCTGCACCTCATTTATTTCCATTTCGAATGCTGTCAATATCAAAGAGGCATTTTAGGCACCTCTGACATCAAGCCAGCAGCTTAAACGACACTGACGTTGTCCTGCCCGACAGCGCCCCGCTCTGATGCAGCTGGCTAATGCAAGGGCAGGTAGCGGTAGGACTACTCAGCCCCCAGACAGGTGCTTCCCATCCCTTTCCCCTCACCTCTCTGGAGAAAAGCAAATCTCCCCTCATCCCGCTGGATATGGACGGCGTTACAATGGACTCGCATTTAATAAGCAAGGGCTAGGTTGGGCCATTTCAGCACAACCCAGTGTAGGGGCAACTATAGCAAATATTTTGATTCCTGGACATAAAACCAAACAGCTCCACTTCTTAGCCTGTAAGGTGGTTGGGGCAGGGGCTAGCTTTGGTTACGTGATCCACAATGGGGCCTGGAACCCTGATTAGGGTCTCTAGGAAGTACTGCAATACAAATAATAACCAAACCAGTAACTACAGATGCCAGCGCTGAGCTGAGTACAGGCCCTGTCCAGCTCCTCCCCTTATATACGGTCTGTGCAGTCCAGAGACTAACTGGCCTCAGTACATTCTGGATCTCCAAACGTGAGCTACTGGAAAGGGGGGGGGGGGCATTCCAGATACGGCATGTGAAATTGACCAACTGAACAATGATCTGCGTGCATCCTCTGTAGGGTGACCAGATGTCCCGATTTTATAGGGACAGTCCTGATTTTGGGGGCTTTTTCTTATCTAGGCACCTATTGCCCCCCCACCCCTGTCCTGATTTTTTACACTTGCTATCTGGTCACCCTAATCCTCTCTTGTGTCCCTTCCACCTTCCTCTGTGGTGCAAACTGCAGGCTTGCAAACTCCAAACTGATGTTCGACTTATTCTGTCTGAGTGACAAAGAAAGGCAGTTCTAAGAGCAGAGGAGTGCTAGGCCTGAGGAACAAGCAGCAGTAAGACTGGATGCATTTGGTCTTGCCCCTATGGTTGTCCGCTAACATTTCTAGTGCTCACGGCCTCTAGAATTTCACAGACTGGGGGATTCGGAAAAGGAGGGTACGTGGCTTGCCAAAAGCTGCACAGTGTAGGAGCCAGGACAGGTACGTTGGCGCCCGTAGAGCCCTGTCCTAGACCAGGCCTTTCTCCAAGTTATGTCAATCACAGAGAGGAGACTGAATGCCAGAATCTTCACATACGTTCTATTGGCCCTGCTCTTTTACCAACGAGACCGTGGCAACAGGCATATAAATCTCCCCACAGAATGAACCAGCACCACTCAGTGGGGCTTACTAAGAGACCTACCTCCCCACATCTATTTCTTTGGGCCCCTATCCCTGCACGGATTTTCACGAAAATCAATGCGGTGCCACCCAGGCACATGGGTTCACCTGTACAAGTCTGACTACAGGATTGGGGCCGTCAGACGTAAATATTAAAGCAATCTGCACAAAGAGGAACCTAAGTCATTTCTGTCACTTACAATTGGCTGTAGTTGAGCGCCCGGTAGCATGAACTGCATCTGCTGTGCAAACATGGCTGCTGCTGTCTTTTGCTGGATCAAATTGTTGCGTCCATTTATTTCGAGCTGTGTTTTTAAGTGCGGGGGAGGGTGAAGATATTTGCAGTTCTCTCGAGTACACCGGCCCTAAAAAATAATGAAGCAGTATTTCAGTGAACGTAACACTCAGAGTACTGGGAGAAAATCAATTATTGATGTGTTTGGAGAACTGTAACAAAACTACCAGCTAAGTGGGGCATTCTGCTAAGCTATTTTGCCTCTTTTTTAAAACCATCTGTCATATTTTTATATGATTGTATTAGTTATGTGAAAACAAACAAACAATTCTACAATTGCTGCACCATTATAGGGATCGCATCAAATTAAACTTCAGCCTAAAATATAGGTTTGCTAAACACACCAAGAGCGTTCTTCACAACCTAATACAAATAGAAATATTTGTATTGTTAGTTCATGAAAATAACAGGAACAACAATAACCATTTTCTCATTTTTCTGTGGCTCTGTGAACCCAAACACCAGAGCACTGGGCTGCTATATAACAACTGAAAGTGAAACCCATTAGTATAAAAAAGTGAACTGACCCCACTGGTCCCTGCAGAGACCGGAGTGAAATGTAAACGTTAAAACACACACCTATGGTGAAAAGTACATTTGTTTTCAAAATTCTTTCAGTTTGAATCATTTCAGAGTATTTGGTGCCACAGGGAATGGCGGAAAACAGCCACAGTTCCTTTTAAACTATTTCCTTTTATTAAAAACAATAATACAATTGCCTTGCCATTAACTGCCTGGTTTTTCTTTTCACACAACCACAGGGGAAGGAAATGACTCCTGAGCAGTGCAAGCTTAGTGCTCTCAGGTCATTTAATATCGATTGAGATGATCATGTCTGCTTCCAAAAGGCAACTCTAAAATGTCACAACCAACAGCCTGAGCACACTGCACTAACTACCGATTTTCTGGGGCGTACAGAAAATTAGTAACAGATTTGGTGACATGAAAAAAAATTCTTCCAAAAATATAAAAAGAACTCCTCTAAAAATATCTAGTTATTTATTCCCTCCTGTGTTATTGTTTCCTTTCTCTTTCTGGGAAAAAAAAAAGATAGCGTATGCACCTGGACACACAGTCCAGCCTTGCCGATCCCATTGCAGCATTGGGACCGTGCCTGATTTAGGGCTGGTTTTGCACTCTGCTAACCTAAGGGGCTACAGTGAAAGTTTTTGAAAACTTAACTTTGCCAGTCGACTAGTGCACAGCAAGGTCTGCCGGTCTAGTTTTCACTGTTTAGTACTCGTGTCAAATAGCCAATAGGTTAGGCTCAGAGAAACGTTTTCCCCGCAACACGGTACACATTTACCATTCCAATCGAGCAAGGTTAACAACTTAGGGCAACCCAGGGCCCCAAATCCAGGCCCCTTTAGAACATAATGGCCCAGTTCCTAGGGAAGCCCAAGCTCTACACACCTGTGGAGAGGTGAGGCCAAAGAAAGCGTAGAGCCACATGTGTGGCTCAGAGCTGCTCTAAGGTACAAATCAGCAGTAACAGCTTCCCAGGGGTGTTGTTCCACAGGTCAGGGGGTCACTGGTGTGCAGTGTTTTGGCAACACCCCTTGCATGCCCCTACGCTGGGGGGATGCTTAGAGGCGGGCTGCAGAGCTGACTGTGCCCGCTTTCCACCAGCTGGGAATTCCCTATCCTAGGTGGGTCGGTCTGGGGACTACACCATGTGCAATGAACTGGCCCTGCGTATGCTAGAATTCAAGGCTTACAAAGCATTTTATTCCACCAGGAAAAGGAGGAAGGAGGAGACAGAGAATCAGTATTTCATCTGAAAACTCATTGGCTTTGTTTCCCCAGCAAAACGGATTCTAGTTGTAGCGACACCTCCTGCTCTCTGTAAAAAGAGAGACATTGGGAATACAGACCTATAAATATTGAATCAGCTGACTGGGAAGCCTACAAAGCACTTGTGAGCTCTGACAAATACAAAGCATGCATTTTAAAACAAACCCCAGCACAAATCTGGGCCTGCCTGAGACCAGCACTGCTCTGATCTAGCAGATCGTTGAACAATGCCCAGAGCCAACTAATCTTCCCCGCCCCATGGCTGACTCACAGCAGCACCACCAGCTTCCCAGATTCCACAGCCTCGGAGGCGACTCCCCGTCCGGAGTCTGTCTGGTGAATTCTAGCACCCAGGCTTGATCGCTACAGGTAGCAATCCCAGTCTTGGGCAAGCTGCGGCAGGACGTATTGCGGCTACTGCAGCATGGGACAGGTACATCCCCAGCAGCAGCCCGGGATTAACGCTTTCCTCCTTTCCTCCCCTGAGAGCTCCAGTCTGGAGGTCGTTTAGGGAGCAGGGGGAAAAAAGGGACCCTGTGGATCCTAGATCTAGTTCTACTGCTCCCCTTAAGAAATACGGGCTGGGAGATGGCCACTCGCCTCTGGATCCCCGAGCGAGCAGGCAGGAGAGGAGGCACCTCCACAGAGAGGAGGCAGGAGTTGGACCATACCTTGGAAGCTGTTGCAAGTGGGCAGAAATGCACAGGCCTTTTCTTACCTGCTTTGACGTGAGGGAAGGATTAAACCATGGGTCTTGGTTCCATGATATTATTTTGAGCTGACTATTAAATACAAGGAACTATGGGTCCAATTCCCTCTCTCCTGTAAAACCCAGTGCACGGGAAAACTACTCCAAAACATCAGAAGACTTCCCTCGCAGAGTGAAAGCGTGTGCTCCCCTCGTCCTGGGGAGCGGCTTGCTGGCTTTCTAGAGCAGAGGGAAAGCTTGGGCCCTGGCGCGGGTTAATTCCTGCCGCACGGCACCTGGTGCAGTTGTGGAGCATACCAGTGCAGTGAGTGTAAAATGGCACCATCCCCATTTGGCAGTGTTCTTGCAGGCACTGGTCCCTACGGCTGCCCAAGGAGCGGGGCAATAAAGAATCGAGCTCAGGGCCTGGATAGTCTCTGCTAGTTTGCCCTGTATAGATCGTTCATACCTTCCTGTTCCCCTTGCCCATACATGGATGGGAGAGCAAAAGCAGGAGCACAGCCCGGAGCCGGGTAGCTCCTCTTTAGGAAGGCTCCTCTAGACACAGTACCGGAGTCAGGTTCCCAAGCCAAGCTGCTTCTCCCTGTATATCTGCCCCAGACACTCTCCTCTCCCGCAATACCTCTGTAGCCCTCAGCACCAGAGAATTGGAGCGTCTCTGGTGGGCAGAATCCCTCTAGCTTAAGCCATACCTTCCTCACCACATGGGACCAGCCAGCCACACATCATCAGCCCCAATGTGGCAGGAAGCCTGTGCTGCAATTTCTCCCGCTGAGCTATGTGAGCGCTCCTCAGCGGTGGTTCAGGAACTGGGCCTCTATTTGCACAACTACACGTAGGTACAAGCCAGCCAGCCAGCCAGCCGTTCTATTAGAAACTAATATTTTCAAGGGTTTATAAATCAGCCTTCAAAATTCCTTCCAGCTGAAACTTGGCATGCACGCCTTTGGCCTGGGAAAACATTAATTTCTACCAAATTTGGACTAAATCCACGTGGATGTTTTTATATTACAGGAATGGAGGGTGAAAAAAGAGCTACTGGTTCTGTAAACAATATTTATGGCCATAGTTTATAAATTGAAAATGGCTCTGTTATTTAAACTGAAATTTTGCAGATCATTGATTCATCACGTAGACCAACCCTGGGTAGGTCGGAAGTATCTTTGTGAAAGCAGGAGCTATTCACACAGACAAGGAGGTGCTCCTAAATGTTCAGTATTCTGTTCCCACAACTTATCCAGTAGGCCCTGATCCTGCAACTGGATCTGTGTGGGTAGAAACACGTGCCCATGCAGACCCTCCTTGGTTTCACTGGGTCTCCATGTGTGTGCAAGGGTCCATCCATGCAGATTTGATTGCAGGATTCGGGCCTCCAAGTGGGCTTGAAAAGAGTCCAACATGACTGACAGTCTAATTCAAAATTGCTCCCGCATACGAGCTCCAAATGGGACTTGTCTCAAGTCCCTCATCATAATCATGTCATCGTTAGAGATTAAAACACCCAGCGAGACAGATTTCAAAAGCTCAGTGACATCATAACAGGTTATTCACCTTTGTCATGTATCAGACATTGGGTACTCTGGAAATGGACACTGGATTTTAGGGACCAGTGGTCTTACCTAACGCAATCAAACCTATGTTCACATTTTTTAATGTCCCTAATTATTAGATATTTTTCCTGAAAATACTTTTCAGAATGTGCTCAGGCTCTGCAGAAATGTATCGTGCATGGTTAGAAATACTCTACAATCCTGCACTTCCGTGCTTCCAAACTCACTGTACAGCACACGGCGATAATCCACAAATAAGCAAACACTGTTATGGCCAACCTCAGCCCTGCTGGAAGGCAGTGAAACCGCATGTGGCCCTTTATTATCAAAGCATTCCATGAACGCCCAATTAATCCCCACCGCTCACTAGTTGGGTGAATGTTGTTATCCCCATTTTGTAGTTGGGGAAAATGAGGCAACAGGGCGGGGTTAGTTTCTGGCCACCCAGTGACCCAATGACTGAGCTGGCTTTATGCCTCTCTCTCAGCACAAATCAGGGACAGCTAGCTCAGCATAGGGTAGCACAGAGCTGGCATGATAATTCCACACCTCTTGGCACCAGCACAGAAGACCTGTGGGGTGAGACATAGGGGTGAGGCAGGAGCACCTCTGCAGCACGGCTATTGGACAAATCAGCATAACTCAGAGCAGCCCAGGGGTTGCTCTAGCTTACAGCCTAGTCTCTGGCTGGCTTGGGAACCCAGGGAGTCACAAAGGTGGCATACAGCCAGCTTTCCCCCAGCGGGTCCATATCGCCCAGCCACCAGGCTAGCACTCAACTGGCCTGGCAGCCAGCCACAGAATCGGACGCTGGCCTTAAAAACAAGCGAAACACAACAAGCTTTTCCAGCACCTCACAAAATGGAGGCAGTCTCAGAAGACAGGTATCTGTCAGCCCTGGCGGCCGGCTCAGGCTGCAGAAGGTGAGGGAGACGCACGCAGCCGGCACTCCCCCTAAAGCGGTTCAAGCAGATATTAAAACCAAATAATTAAAAAAGCATTTGCAAGAGCGATCTTCTCTTCCTTTTCCCCACACCGCCTTTTCCCCCCTTCCAGTCGGCTCTTGCCTTGCAGCTGGTTTTGCGCTGCCAGCTGAAGCTGTGCTCTTGTGGCACAGGTTGGCATCTGATGCTGGCTAACACGGACGCTGGACAGAGAATCCTGCCCTCTGCTTAACACAGCCAGTTGTTTCTTGGGTAGGGCTGAGAGGGGGATCATGACCGCCAATGGAAAACCCGCACAACACATGCCTGTTTGCAATTTCCGGGGTGGCCCCCCATCGTTTGCATCCCCGCTTGGAAGCATGCAAATCCAAACAGACTGGGCATCAGTGCCAGATGATAGGTTCGTAAGTAGAACCAGCAAAAACATCCTGCAGGAATTCTCTTCGCCTTGGCTACAAAAGAAAGGCTAAGGGTCCCATCCTTCCGCAACTCTTGTCTCCGTTCTAATTGCTTTAATTCTGTATGCTGCATGCGGGTGGTTTTCAGGTTTTAATGAGCACGTTGCATGGATGGCTCAGCTATCACTCCTTGATCACGTTAGAGTTTACACACTGGCTATTTGTATTGCAGCATTGCTGAGAGGCCCCATGGTGCTGCACGTTGCACAAACACGAAATGATAGTCCCTTCCCCAGAGGTCTTACACTTGGTTCACGACAAGATACAAGAGGTGAAGGAGACAAACAAGGAAGGGAAGTTTCTATGTTCTGCATGTAACTGCATGCCCAAACCAGCTTGCCTGCAGGACAGCATTTCCCTGCATGAAGCAGTTGTTTTTCCTATGGATTTCCATAGAGAATGAAGTCACACGCCTAGAAAAGCTGCAAAATATTGGTGCTGATTCACCACTGCCATTTACCGCAAAGCCAGCAGCGTCCTTACACAATTACAGTCTGAGTCTGTGAGTGCTACAGTCCCTTTATGCACACGGAGCATTACAATGGTGATAGTCAAACCATAGCCATCTCCCTCACTGCTACAAGACACACCTCCAACTTCTGCAATCGACATCACACATAGGGTGACCACACAGCGAGTGTGAAAAATTGGGAAGGGGTGGGGGGTAATAGGCGCCTATATAAGACAAAGCCCCAAATATCAGGACTGTCCCTATAAAATCGGGACATCTGGTCACCTAATCACACACCATGCAATGGTATACCGAAAACAAAATAGGATTTAGTGGCTGAATCAGCCTAATCTTTAATGAGCACAATGCACCATAGAGATGTATTCACTTCGCCAAGCTATCACACCATCCAGTGCAAAAACAGAGACTGGGTAACTCTAACCTGCAGTCTAATGAAATGCTCCTTATGCTCTTACCTTTGAATTGTGAACAGTACCCAGTAAAACTTGCGATTTCCCTCAATCATCACTGATCCACGCTATCAGATAATCTTCGGATTTTATGTGGCCCTCATCACCGCAGTACTGAGCAGCTCACACCCTTTGCTGCATTTATCCTCACAACACCTCTCTGAGGCAGGGCAATGTTGTTATTCCCTCTGCACAGATGAGAAACTGATGCACGGCGAGGCTAAGGGACTCGCCAAAGGTCAGACAGGGATTTGAGATGGAGTTGATTTGGGTATAATACGTACCCTTCATACAGTCCACCGAATGATGTTAGATTAGAACATGTATCTTTGCAGTACTACAGACAGTGTCTGACAAGGGAAAACATATGGTATTTTCTATTTCTAGAGGGTGACCTAGGTTAAAGTGAGGAATATCAAAGTGGATTACTAGGTATTTGGAGATTTCAAAGTACTGTATATGGTGCAAAATGCTACAGAGGTATTTAGCAAATATTGGGCAAAGACGATCCAGAGACTGAGTAATGTGAATCCTAAGTGGGACTGAGTATGGATGCTATGCAAAAAGGCTGCCCATGAAAATATAGCTTGCTAAAAATAATACGCCTGGTTATACTTAAAGTGGTATGTCATCAAAAGCACATACCAGATGGATTTTGCAATAACTGAGCGAATGGCAGTTTGAAGCTTTTACTTCTTCAAACTTCCCATCTCCTGGATCCAAAGCAACTTTTCTATGAAGTTAAGAAGACAGATCAGAAGGAAACTTACAAACACGACAAGTGGGATTTTCTAAATCCCTCCGTGTTGGCCTAACTCTGCTCTGGCGGAAGCGAATCGGCAGACGCCGACTGAATGGAAACAGAGTTAGACCAACGCTGAGCCCTTCTGAAATTCCCAGCCCCACGTTGCTCAAAATAGTGTTCCCAAAAAGATAACAAAATGCATCATTGAATATTTCCTACAGCTAGCTGTGGATTTAGTTCAGTTAAAAAGAAGTCCTACTGATTCTGGCTGGCTGGCCTGCTTTGAGCAGGGGGTTGGACTAGATGACCTCCTGAGGTCGCTTCCAACCCCTGATATTCTATGATTCTATGACTTTTTTACTGAATTGCACCTTTAATTTTTAGTTGTGCTCTTTCAGATTCAGAAGCAAGGTGCTGATGACAGCACAAAGGTGTTTAGATCAGTTGTGCGAGGCCCTTCATTTACTGACAAAAAGAACATCAGATAAATGTTTTCACACACACCCTGCAGAAAGAGAAATGCAGTGTCATTTCCTGCATTCAGCTGGAAGGGACATCTTCTGCGGAGCAGCTCTATGAAACTGCTCAGTGTAGCTATGCAGAACTTCAATGGCAAAACCGGACTATACAGCACAAACTCACAAGGAAATTCAACCCATATTCATTTAAAGGAGTTCGGACCCTGAGGACTGAATTTCCACTGGCTTCACCAGGTGCTGGGCTTTGAGCACGTCTGGATTTCATGCTGAGTAAAAGCGAGTGAACTTTGCCATGGTGCATGGGTTAAGATGGAAGCAGGTGACACTCAGCAGTTATGACAGAGTTTTACTTTGAGTTCTTTCGAATTGGAAGCACACACCCCGCCCCCCCAGCTGAGCTTTGCCATGAACGTGTGTAAGGCAGCGAGAAAACCCACAAACAAAATGAAGCAAAATCTTTGCAACAAATGCTCTGAACTGCTGCATGTTGCAGAGTTCTGTTACTCAGACTGGTTTTCCTCCACATGCAGCTATGAAGCAGAGTTCTAGGCGTCTGACTGAGAGGTTAACAATGAAGCAATTGAAAGGATTTTAGTTCAAGTGTATTCCATCTTCAGTTCTCCCCAGGCCTTGGAAAAATCAGATCAGGGAAATAAAATCATCTCGGTCTAGTGATGCTTTTTACCATGTTCAATAAGTTAGAACAATATAAAAGGAAAGTGACTCAAAGACAAAACTCCTTGGCTCTAGCATATTCTTTAGCCTCCCTTTCTCACCCTAGTGTCTTCCAAACTTGGATATTTGTGGTTCAAAGGGATATGAAAGGAGCAGCGGAAATAAAACGTAAGTGTAATTTTTGCGAATGTATCTGAACACAGTACTAAAACTGGCAACAATCAGTTGAGAGACTATTTAAATACCATCAAAGAGCCCAAGATACCTAAAACGGTCTATCCACTCTCAGTCTTTCCACTGTTCAGACCTATGTATTACATAGCAAATCTGCATGATTTATATAAACTGAGCCCTTAAGAATAATGAGATTATAACTAATTTGCTGTGTGAGCTTACATCTTTAACTCACCGGAGAGACTAATGGAATTCCACGTTGTAGACCAGGGGTCTCAAACACGCGGCCCGCGGAGTTATTTCCTGCAGCCCGCCATAGGTGCCGACTCCACTGGCAGCCAAGCTCCAAACATTACTGAGTGTTTATATTTTATTAAAACCCCTCTTTGCATTACAGTTTTTAAAAAATTAATACATTGACTTTTAATAGAATACTATATTACTCTTCATTTTTTACTATACTTTTGTATCATTGTATGAAAAGGTTTCAGTGATGCGGCCCTCAGGCTAATTTTCTGGTTCTCATGTGGCCCTCGTGGTGATTTGAGTTTGAGATCCCTGTTGTAGACTATGAAACAGGTCCCTGCCATCAGTTTGTGATTTAAAAGACAAAAGCGGAACACGAGGAAAGATGCAAACTGATTCTTGTTCGCCACTGCGCTTTATTACACAGACTGGGTTTTGCATTGTACAGAGTGATTATTTTTCATAGAGTCTAATGTTGCGGCCATTACTCAAAGGGCTAGTCACTGCACATGTACAGTGGTGGAACTGAAAGGGGGGTTTGGCTCTCTAATTTCAATGAGACTGTGGGATCAGGGACATATGTATGAACTGATGCCATGTAAACATTTCCCTTTCCTATCCAACAGTACTAAAAAGAAACAGAGAAAAGCCTTTGCACAGCTAAACAATGTCACAAGAAAACTGCCTCTTTATTGACTGCACAACGTTACTGCATTAGATTGGAAAAAGGAGCATCAACAGTCAGCCATTAGACACTCAGCACTGGGGCCCCTCAGGTGAGTGTACTGTGTGGACAAATCCATTTTGCATCTGCTGTTCTTTTTGTACAGTATGTGTAAAATGTAAAAACCCTACTAACTAAGTCAGATGATTTCTCAGGACACAGATGCACTGTGCTGGGATGTAAACATGATCACCTACTACTTCTTTAAAAAGTCTTTAGCCTTCAGTATACCTCAAAATATTTGTCATGTCTGTGAGATAAGCACTGTGGTGAAACTCACTGCAGAGGGAAGAAGGTGCATAACACAATCTGGTTTTAATGCTACCCTCTGGTTTGAAACAGAGTGATGTATTTATGCCACCATCCTTTTCCAGTCCCCCCCCCCCCTTTTTTTTTAAAACAGTCGAGAGTTACGCAAATCTGTTATTTACAGCTTCAAAACAATGAACTCTTCAGACTAATTTTGTTCAGTGCAGCACAGACTGCTTATTATCATCTGGCACAAGCATACACAGACTAACATCTCCCATCCCCAATGCTTTCTGTAACCAAAGGTCACATGCATTTACTGTATGCTAGCGGTAATGCAGACTCTAAATAGCCACAAGGAAGAGCGCAAATTCCCAACTCCTTATTGCTTTGCAATCAGGAAAGTTGAGAGTTTCTTGGAATGAAGTTTACATCTGCACATAACAATTTCCCCTCAAAACTCTCCAGGAACTCACAATTAGGTATTTAACTGTGCCCCCGAATAGCCCCCACCAATATTGAGAAGTTCCTCCCAAGTTCTTTGTTACGCTGGAGAGTTCTTACAAATTCAGAACAGTTATTTGCTACGGGAAAAGCCCCACAGTGCCTTTGTTACATTTTTATGATTTACAACTCTTCCCAGCTTTATTCTGAGCCAACCCTCCCTTTAGAGCATTGGTACAGTCTGTTATATTCAGTGAAAAACATGGATTGATTTTAACCTATTTAGGTTATGCAATATGTTTGCTCACTCCAACCAATGCATAGTGTTCATCTGACCCTGGAAATATATTTGGACGGCATTGGGTATTTTTTTGGGGGGGTGAACTTTAGAGCCAAAGACCTGAAAAACATGTTTGTTATCAGAGAGCTTACTTCCATTCCCTTGCAATGAGCAGCAAGACTATTTCCATGAAAGAGGGGAATAAAATGTTGACAAAAATCTTTTTTTAAATGACGACCATTACATTCTGCTCATGTGGGGTTTTGTGGTACATGTCAATATTTAAAATATATCTGAACTGTGGGTACAATGTATACGCTGGAACTGATATGAATAAACTATACTACAAGCTTGGAGCTATTTTACTGATCATTTTTTCTTTCTTTAAAGTACTACTCAATTACACGCCTGGCTTCTGGGGTGCTGAAAACACAGTAAAAGTATCTTTCATTAATACTAAATCACACATTGCTTTTCTCAAAGCAAATAACTTTATCGAACATTCCTTACTGCAAAATTGCGGGAGTTACTGATCAATAATAATTATGCAAGGAAGTATTAGCATCCTGGTAAGAGGGCAAAGGTAAGGCATGTTCGGCCTTATGGGCACCAAAATGTACCTAGAGGAGGACAGGAAGCATATGAAATTTCGTAGTGCTAATATTCCTAAGGCCGAGGGTTTCTGTGGGTGGACATGAGCGATCTTCCCAGTAAAACACAGGGATCAGTTTTACCTGGACAAAGGAAATACTAGCATTTACATGGATTTTCTTTCTGTAATAATAATGAAATTATGAAAATACACCGTTCTCTGGAGTAGTATTGCACTAGCTTGTCTACACAGAAGCTTCAGGTATCTTCCATCCACCTTTGGTCTCCTTCAGGATCCTCCCTCTAAATTGCCATTCCCCGGGCTGGCTCCTGAAAATACCAAATATAGTTTCTCTTGTTCCTTAAACCACTTTTTCATTGCAAATCCCATAATCCAATTCCACAACTTTCACTGGCTGATTGAATCTCTGTCAAGGTCAGATAGGAAGTTGATGCTTCTAACCACCTTCCACTGCCTAGTGTCTCTGCTGAATATTACAACTACTGTAGAGCGAACCGAGCAAAGTACATTAAAGCCCAGGAGAATAAATGTTAAAACAGGATGTTCATGAATACAAATAGAGCACACGTACAGCATAAGGCTGTCTCGCTCTTTGGGCTCAGACTTGCGCCACGGAAGCCTGTATGAGCCAAAGCATGGCTGGTGTAACTCCACTGACTTTAATAGCATTACACCAGAGAGGGCCTTGACCCTGGCAGTTTTGCCACAACGGGTCAGGGTCTCAGGCCATCTGTACCGACCCTTCCAGTGAATTTTTGCTCTTCGGGATGATGCTCTGTGAAAACGATGGCCTCACTGCATAACTGCTGCCCCGTAGACGTGCTCTCCCGTTAGTCACACAGCAAGCCCCACACCAAAGGGAACAACATTAAGGATCTATCTTAGGCTGACAAGCGTGTAGAACCCACCGCTACGGTCCAAACAAAAAAAGCCCATGGAGACAAAGAAATACAACAGCACGCAGCTTTGATGGAGCATCCTCTGCCCCCCTCTGGCACTCAGAGGGGGCCCCACAAAACGAAGGGGGACCCAATGATCAGCAGGACGACAACATCCCACCTTGCAGGGCATAGCCAGCTGTGCAGAGGAGAGGCAATCTCCCAGTATGCTACCTCCAATCCCCCAAATCCCCATACCTGGCACATGGCCAGGCTGTGCTGCTAAGGCCTGGCCCGCTCACTGCTGGGGTCTGTAACCCACTGGAGGGTGCTCACAGAGGTCACAACTACTGTACTTCAAGCTGTCTTATGAGCTTACAGCTTTATCTGCATGTAGTAGCAGCCCTGGGCCAGCTGGGAGGAGCAGCGCTCTACAGCATGCATGCCCGAGCCTCCCCTTGTCATGCATGGTCTCTCACTCGCATGCAGCTGTCATGGCTAGGTGGAAGGGGGGGCTCTCCCCTGCACACAGCCCAGGAGATTTGACAGCATGCAGAGCAGGTGCATGAGAGCACACAGACCCATCGTTCAGCATTCGACTCTTCGCACTGTCGCACCATGGCACCATCCTGGAAAGGGATCTGAGGGGTTCCCTCCCTCCCTCCCTCCCACACCGCCCAGGGATTTGCGAGCTGCCCCTAAAAGCACTCTCAGTTCTCGCCAGTTAGGTCCGAGCGCATCCACTAGGCTGCCCCTGCACCACTGCTCAGCCTGACCTCCACTCAGAACATTAAACCTCCTTTCAAAGTCATTTGCTTTATACTTACACATCCTCCCTCCCCCCATCAAAGCGGTGAACCTCTCCTTAGCGCTGCACTGAGCCCTGGTGGTCACAACGGAGCCTCCACAGACGGTTTCGACACAACACCGAGCCATGGGAGGATCATGCGTAGGAGATTGTGGCACTGGTAGATGCGACTGCAGCTAAATAATGGGAACCCAGGAACCGTGAACGGAGACTGGCCACTCACGCCAAGCAGAAAGGACAATATCTTTCACTAGAGCTGGTTGAAAAATATTATGTAAAAATCTTGAACAAAAAATTGTTTCGCAGAAAAATTCCATGAAAACAATGTTTCACAAAACAAAAGCTGAAAAAAACAGGGGTTCCGGTTTTTGAAAACCAAAAATGTTAATTGTCAGTGTTTTGCTCCCCTTCTCGCGAGAAAAAAGGAACAGGGAAACGCAAACCCCACAATTCAAAAGAAATCATCAATAAAATGCTAAATTTCAATAAAAACAAAATTTTTCTGTGAAAATTTCAGTTGAAAACCCATTTTTCATTAAAAAGTGTATTGATGACAAATGTTTGACCAGATCTGGGGAAAGCAATGCTTATGTGTCTATAGTCTTATTAAATCGCAAAGGAAAACTAAACTGCTATTTAAAAAAAATGAAGTTGTGTTTTATTTAGACTTTGGCAAAAAACAACCCACCATCTGAGAATTAGCTCAGTTTTTGTTTGTGTTGTTGCTTAGCTCAGAAATCAACAGCTTAATGAATATAAACAGTTTCTTATTTAAGGGGGGGAAAAAACAAAAAACAATTCCATCTGGGTTGACAACTTACATGGAAAATTTTCAGTTTGAATAAATAATGATTTTCATTTCTAGTACATTGTGTGCTTCATCCTTAAATCCCAAAGGAATTCAGTAAGGTGCATAAACACAGCCAGTTTTATAAAAGGGGAAACTGAGGCACGCTGGGGAAAAATGATGTGACCAAGATATCACACACTTAGGAGTGTTATGCTCACCATATACAAACGGAGAAGTTAGATAATAACAGAAAAGACTCTTGCTGGAAGGCTGCAATTATTTCTTAGAATTCAGAACGACATAAGAACGGCCCTACTGGGTCAGACCAAAGGTCCATCTAGCCCAGTATCCTGTCTTCTGACAGTGGCCAATGCCTGGTGCCCCAGAGGGAACGAACAGAACAGGGAATCAAGTGATTCATCCCGTCGCCCATTCCCAGCTTCTGGCAAACAGAGGCTAGGGACACGATTCCTGCCCATCCAGGCTAATAGCCATTGATGGACCTATCCTCCATGAATGTATCTAGTTCTTTTTTGAACCCTGTTATGGTCTTGGCCTTCACAACATCATCTGGCAAGGAGTTCCACAGGTTGACTGTGCGTTGTGTGAAGAAATACTTCCTTTTATTTGTTTTAAACCTGCTGCCTATTAATTTAATTTGGTGACCCCCTAGTTCTTGTGTTTTAAGAAGGAGTAAATAATACTTCCTTATTTACTTTCTCCACTCTAGTCATGATGGGGGAAAAAAAGCAATCCAATTTAGTTTTCATTTCAGTTGTAGTAAACAACACGTCCTTATCTACTTTCTCTACACCAGTCATGATTTTATAGACCTCAATCATATCTCCCCTTAGCCGTCTCTTTTCCAAGCTAAAAAGTCCCAGTCTTATTAATCTTTCCTCATAAGGAAGCTGTTCCATACCCCTAATCATTTTTGTTGCCCTTTTCTGAACCTTTTCCAATTCCAATCTATCTTTTTTGAGATGGGGTGACCACATCTGCACACAGTATTCAAGATGTGGGCGTACCAACAGAGAAGAACCCAAAACCAGAGAGACACAAAGCAGGCTGCTCCGTTAATCTGAGAGTAACAACTCACTACCCTAGCTCACGCACTTCTCTACAGAGCGCCTGACTGTAAACACGACTAGGAAAACTCGAGAATTTAAAGTGAGATCACAATTGTACAACAGTTTCAATCCACCACAAGGAACAGAACCGAGGTCTCAGCAATAGGGCCCAAGGTCAGTCCACTAAACCACATCTATCCTTGGCCGAGATATGGAGCCCTGAGAATCAGAGTTCATGATGACCTTTCCTCTATCTCAGCGGTTCTCAAAAACTTTCCTATTGGTGAGCCCTTTCACACAGCAAGCCTCTGAGTGCGACCCCCTCCCTTATAAATTAAAGCCAGTTCTTTATATTTAACACTATTATACATGCTGGATGTGAAGCAGGGTTTGGGGGTGGATGCTGACAGCTCGCGACCCCCAGGTAATAACCTCATGACCCCCCGAGGAGTCCCAAACCCCAATTTGAGAACCCCTGCAATCCAGACCTTCCATGGCCTCTACTATACTGATTAATTAATTAGCCTCTTAAGGTTGGTCTATGCACTTCCACCTTATCATGTTTCTCTGACTGTATAAATATCTGTCTACTGTACGTTTCATTCCATGCATCGGATGCAAGTGGGTTCTAACCCACGAAAGCTGATGCTGAAATAAATTTGTTAGTCTCTAAGGTGCTACAAGTTTTTCTTTCTTATTTTCGTTTTGCTGACACAGACTAACACGGCTACTACACTGAAACCTACTATACTGATGTTCATTATCTCTCTAGCACTCACGCCTTTCCTCTGCTGACTCAGTGGTTGGTTCCTTCCACTCTCAATCCCTCCATCCCTCTCACACCACACACTCCGTTCTTCTAGCCTCCAGGCATATTTTGCTCCAGCACCCGGTTCCTCCGTCACTGAATGCTTCAGAGGAAAATCCTGGGACGCCACTGATTTGCCCCTGTTCTCCCTTCTCCTCCAGCTCCGGCATGCCCCTCAGCAAGCAGCGGGCCTCACCCACCTCACCCACCTGCGCAAAGGCCCTTTGGGCCACAGCGTACAATAGCCACATGAAGTTCTGCTCAAACAACAGTCACTCGCTTTATTTAGGCCAAGGAAATCCATCCCATTGTTCTAAACCTGAGTCCCATTAAATCCAGGCAGTAACAAATCATTTGTATTAACACAAGTTGCGGGGTGGCTGAAAGGCATGTACTGAGGATGTGTAATGACTGCTTGATATGCTCAGGCTGACCTAGAACCTAGGAATATGGCGTGTCTATGGGGATATACTGAACAAAGTCCCCCAATCTAATAAGCATGTTTTATTTTCTGTGTGATATGCCAGGAATAGGGATTAACGTTAATACATTTTGTGGAAATCATGACTTCAGAAGCTGAGAGGTTAATTCCAGGCACCCACAGATTAAATCTGTTCCCAAACCTTGCATGCAACAAAAGCTGCAAGGCTTTTCCTTTGTAGGGGTGTCAACTTTCTCATACAGTCTGCAACGTCAGCTGTGCCAGCACCCCTGACCTAACCTCTGCCCACGGGTGCACTGGTGTAAGTCTGCGTAACTCTCTTGGGGTCACGGGTGTTCTGGATGCACACTGGCCCGGCTAAGAGAAGAATCTGTCCCCTTAAGTCGAACAGGAGTGCTACAGCCGTGATACTGCCTGTCTCTGAGCGAGTGTGTAGTTCGCTCAGGTTTTCTTTGTACCCCTCAGAGTCCATATCTAGATTTGGGAGCCTACGGGAGAACAAGAGCAACCTGGAAAAATGGGCAGATGAAAACCTGTCAAGCACAGGCCTAGGAACCTGCTGGTTTATTAGGGCTGCAGCACTGCAGCTTGCTAACAGCTCACATAAACCACCTGCCGTATGCCACCTCTGCCTGTATTACAGCTCTGCTGAACGTCCTGGCTTCCTCGCGCCCTGCTCTCAGCATTCACTGCGAGCTGCTTACCATAGGCCAAGTCAGCCAAGTGATAAAGAGGGCTCCTTATTCTGCAGTCAAGGGGAGGGGAAGAATCCGAGGAGTCACATTCCAGTGGAGAACAGCCTTCCAAACAGCACTTGGAATGATCTTGAAAATGCTACTTTCTAAATTCCTTTCCTTTGATAAACCTGCAGACACCTGACCCCTCCTAGCTCTTGTTATTGGCAATTCTGCAAATCAGGGGATAGCTAGAGACAGCAGAATTCTCTAAAAGGGCAGCCACTGAGGTCAGGAAGAGATCTTCCATTGCCTAGATCAGGTCTGTGCAGGATGAAAGCCAGCTTGTCCTGTTACCATTTATGTGTATCCGCACAGACATGGGCCCCTTCCTGATCTGGCTAGCAACAGATTTTTCTGCCAGCCCACATGACCTTTCCTGAGGACATCTGCAGCGTCTATAGCCATATGACAGGAGTAGCTGTCATGTCGTCAGCAAGCCTGGAATGCAGCATGACTGCTGCGTATGTCCGCGAATTCCATGCGGTAAAGGGTACGCTTCCTTGCTACAGCGGATAGATTTACTTCTGCTAGACCTAGTGGAAATCTCTATGCAAACCTTTGTACCTGCTCCTCTGATAAAGAAATGGGTTAAAAGATTCCTCCTAAGACTTTTCCCCTAAGAGGAGAATTCCTGCCAGGACTGTTTCCTGAAAGGATGCTTGTCCTGCTTGCTCTGACTGGCCCAAAGACACATCAAACCCTCCAACCCACTTTCAACAGCTTTCCAGTCCTAAGACACAAACTCTGCTCTCAGAAAGGACTTCCCGGGCTTTGTACCTTACTATGGACTAATCCACAAAACTTATTTTCATTCATATTACACCAGCTAGTTCCCGCCCCTGAAGAGCCCACAGTCTAAATACACAAATTAAGAACTTGTGGGAGGGGAGACACAAGCACAGAGAAGTGAAGTGAGCTCCCAGGTCGCAGCTGCACACAGGAACTAGGCAAGATTATATTGTGCTCCTTGCAAATTACTTGCGCCAAATTCCTGACAGGCTGAAAAGCGGATCTGTGCCTACGACGAGACAGGCAGGGGGAGAGATTTCACTGTTCTACCGAGCGGTTTCACGGTGTTCTGGAGGTGCACATCAGCAATCCACAGCTGCGACTGTGCTGAGAGTTGAAATTAACACAGGATTACATTCACTGTGCTGCACCTTTCCACATGACTGAACTCAGCCTCTGAGCTGGACACGCCGTCTGCAGGGGAGCATTTCCCTTTTTCCTCAAAGCCGTATTTGCTTGGGCAGAGGAATCCCTGCAAAGCGAGCCCCGAGAGGCTCCACCTTTTTGACATTCGGCTGCTCCATGCTTTGCACCTGCATGCGGAGCACACTGAGACACTCCCCACATCCCTTGGCTGTCCAGCTGAAAGCTATTCCCCTCATTTGTAACAGCCCCTTTTAGCCTCACCGAGAATAACCTAAGGATCTGTCTAGATCTGTCAGCCACCCACGCGGAGCAGCCTGCCTCCCTGACTCACCTGGTCTGGTCCTCTCACCACATGCCCTGGACCTGGCAAGCCCCGCTGGCTCAGTGGGCAGCAATGGGTCTAGGGCACGGAGCCAGAACATCGGTGGGCTTCCAGCGGTGTTGCTTCATCTCCCTAGCTCACTGGGAAGCAGCGGCATCGGAAACCGAGGAAGAGTGAACAGCTGGGAGGAGGGATGTGAGGACAGAGGAAAGAGCAGGACGCGGGAACCAGTAAACCCTGTGGGGAGGGGAGAGATTGGCTATATATAGGAGTGGAAGGGAATCAGGCTGTTAGGGAGTGAGGCTGAAGGGGGGGAGGGGGTCTTTGGATGGGGAGTCAGGACTCAGCAGGGTCCCTGCAGAAGAAGGAAATCTGCCCCACCAGACCCGCAATACTGTATGAAAATAAACACACCCCCAAGTGCGAAGAAATGGGATTCTCAGCATGAGAATTCAACCGCCGTACAGAACAGTTCTGCAGCTGACTGAGACTAAACCCATCCCAACCGCATCTGGCGAACGTTTAAAGCCAGAAGACGACCCCATTAAGCGGTCCCATCCCATGCGTGTCCTGCATTCCATTCCCAGTGTCACTGGCTCCTCAAGTACCCGTATGAGATCGACTTCCACCTCAGGAGACCGTGAGAGGTTAGTAAGGTTTGATTACATGCTGGGTTTTGTTTTTAAACTTTGCTTGAGTGTGGCAGCGGTTCTTCAAAGGACTAATCTCCGTGTGACTGTTCCCAGCCTCAACCATGCCCCCGTGGATAATGTGTACTTAGAAAACCACAATCCAATCATGCCTACGCTCTCAGGCAGATTGCCCGCAACTTCAAGATGCCCATACGTGCCCTTGGCGCCCCTTTGCCCCGCTACAATACAGATAGGCACTCCCCACTCGCTCCTGACAGACACTCCACCCAGGGGGAGCAGAAGGGGGCAGACTGAAGCACGCTCCTAAAAGCCATGTGCCCTGGAGAACCAACGCGCATAGCTGCACAGAAGTCGGGCTGCACCCTTATTATTCCTTTGATGCTCCCATGATAAAGATCTGCAACAGGCCAATGCCAAGGGCAAGACAGACAGGAAGTTAATCCTTCTTTCATAACGAGGTGGCGAGGCCATTAGCAGTTGTCATTTGCCCTTTCGTAACCAAGGCAATGGAAAGAGCGCTCTTCGTCTCTCCTCTACCCAGGGCCGTGTTCCCGGGGCCGGCAAAGCAACACCCACAGGGCCCAATCCTCTTCTCTTCAGCCGCATGTGGGTGCCCCCCAACTCCACCGAAGCTGGGAGCAGCTAACAAGCTCTCTCAAGTGGTGCCAACTCCCTCCATCTGCTGGTGAGGCTCCCTTGCCTAGGCCAGGCAAGCCAGGAGATGGAGTGGAAGCAAGGTGTTCCCAGCAGGGCACTGGGGAATTCCATCTGTGCCCAGGCCTGATGGGATCACGGACACGGAATCAGCGATGGGGCTCTGAAGAACTCAGGGTGTGCATGGGGGTGCTGTGTAGCCTCGTACGGCGAAGGCTGCTATCGCTCTTCCCCACAGCCTCTCTTAGCTCCTCCTAGCTTTCTCCTCTGGAGTTCTGCCACCTCCTGCTATCTGACCTGCCTTTACCATCCCTCGCCTCACCCCTCTTCTCTCCCCCCACTTCCTTCACATCACCACAGAAACTCTGTAAACACGAGTTCCTTCTGCCTCCGGGGCCGCTCAGCTCCTGCCACGCTGACCGAGGACGCGCGGAGCGTGGCTTTCTGAAGCAGGGCCACAGCGCACAGGGAAGAGGGGTGAAGGCCTGGAGAGTGAGGGGGGAGAGGGGAGAAGATCCGCTCTGTCTCTAACAGGAATTAATTCAGGGCAGTCCTAGGGCCTGTCACACACAGGAGGTCAGACCAGACAATCGCAGCACTCCCTCCTCGCCTTAGAATCTACAAAGACAAATGCTGTACACACAAGTCATGCTCTGTAACACGATTTTCAGAGGCGCTCGCACTGATCTGGGAATCGGATCAATTCTGCGGGATTGATTTCAATAGCACTACACTGACTTCCACCAGCTGAGGATCTAGCCCAAAGTGTGGGTGCACGTGATCCACAGCTCTGCTAGGCTGGACTGGGGTTTCTCTCTCCCATGCAACCACTTTACCACATGTAAAAACACCTTGTTTTAAACATCTGCATTCTGCTATTGTGAAAAAAAACCTTCTTCCCTGCAGGGTAGGCTGTCACCTTGCAAACAAGGTCCACACACTGACCTTCTCTTTCACTGACGGTGACCTTATTAGTACTAATCATGTTTCTAATAATATCTGGCACTGTAAGCACACCATCTGCTGTAACATTGCTGTAAATCTTTTTAAAAAGGCAAATGTGTTTGGTTTAAGCATTTTCCCTTTCCAACACAGAGTGTTTCCTTCCAGGAACAAACGTCTCACAATTACTTTAAACTAAATCTTCCCCCAAAGTTGCAAACTCTGGACTGAATCCAGCTATACTGAACTACACTGGGACACGGTTAAAGCCCCGACAAACCAGCAAAATAAAAAATTCAGAGCTAAAGCTGAAAATCCATCCAGCTGGAACCCCATCATTAGCTCTTCTGATTGTGGCAACATGTGGAGTAAAAAAATAATGGGGCTAACTTGGAGGTGTCAGAGTATATAGACATCCCGGGACTCCACTGAGCCAAGAGAGCCAAAGCCCCAAGATGTCTTGGTAGCAGCAGCTCAACAATTTCTTCCTTTGTTATGTACTTTATATTTTACGGAGAAGAGTAAATTTTATACTGCATTATATTATAGCAAACAGTTATATTTAAGCTGAACACTTTTGTTTACTTTCGGGGAGAGATTGCCTACCTGTCCCAGAATGGAGATTTCATGTCCTTTAAAAAGAAACCCTTTTAAAGAACGTAGTACCCATCGCTGAAGTCTATCCATGCAGCAAGAGTTCTCTCAGAGCCAGTTTGAATATCCTTACTCGCATTGACTTCAATATCTATGGTCCCGTTACTATCGTTTCTTTAAGAAGCTTGTCTTTTGCTATTTTATGGACAATAATAAACGACTTTTAATATGCAGTAGGTCAAGCTTTACCCACATTAGGCAACTTTCAGCAAAGCACCTCAACGCATTTATTTAATAGCCACACAACAATACTTCTAGGGCAAGATTTTGAACGAGAGCTCAGCTCCTCTTTCGAATATCTAGCCACTTATTTAGCTGCCTAAGTGGGAGATGTTAGGTGATGATTTCTTTTGAAAACCTGGCCTACGCTGATTATATTGACTGATAAGCTTCCAAGCCTCTCAATTATATAGATATGAATTACTACATCCTCTTTCGAAATGGAAAAGCCAGAGTGTTATGGTCAGCAAAGGGACCATGTCAAACTGGCACCATCTTGCTGCAAAGATCTGCGCTGTGGGTTATTCAGAGTCGTAGCCATTAACTTGTCTGACAAAGGGTTTTTACTGCTGTCCTCTCCTGCTAGCAATGCTGCGCCAATGTAGCTATGAGAACAGGAGCTGGGCTCTCTGCTAGCTCGGCATCACCAACACAACAGGGATGTCAGGCACCAACCCTGCAAGCTGCTCCACGCAGCGAACCCCTGTGCCTGTGTAGACCCCTTTCCTCCCCGCCCCCCACACAGGGGTCTGTCTGTGGAGAGCAGCTTGCTGGGTTGGGGCCTACATTCAGATTGCACAACACTGATAGCAATGAGAGAGCTGGAAAAACAGAGCTTGACTTTCAGCTACTCAATCGAAGTGAAGGAAAGCATGCCTTGAAACCGGAGCTCTCCTCAGTTCCACCGAGGGCCCATTTCACCTCTCACTCACGCCAGTGTGCAGCAGGAGGGACTTCACGGACATCAGCTTAAAGGAGGGGTAAATGAGAGGAAAATCATCCTTTGGGTGTAACTCCGGGTTCTGAATCCAGCCCTGATTCAGAATGTTTGTAAGATTCGTAATCCAACAGAACACCTCGATGCACTGAGCTCCTGACAGGCTGCCTCCATAAACCAACAAACCTCAATCAGACACTTGGGATATGTTTGCACTCGCAGGGTCCTAGAGGCCAGGCTCCAACTCAAGCCCGAACATCTACACTGCAATGAATCAGCCCCTTACCCCGAGTCAGCTGGCACAGGCCAGCTGCAGGATTTAACTTCCGTGTAGACACACGCTCAGAAACTGCACCCTGCTCCTCAGATGGTTTCACATATAACCACGGAGTTCCCGGATGCATCCCAGTATCTGCCACAGAGAAAGTCAGCCTTTAGCAACATCATTCACAGGAATATAGAAAACCAAACAGATGCCCAGTGCATGCGGAACCATAGGCAGGGAGGGTGCGTCACTGCAGATAAGATTACATTAAAAAACGACTGCATCTTTAAACAGTAGTTTCATGTTAGCACCTGGAGACTTCCAGCATGCCTTACATCACAGAAGAGCCTTTACACAGGCTGACGGGTGGAAATGTGTGAGCAGCTGTTGACTAGTTTAGGTCTGTGAGTTTGAGAGAGGATGCCCCGGTGGCAGCAGAGAGGATAGCTAAATGGAAGTATGTTCTGTGCTAGATGAAAATAAAATCGGTATTTTTAGACCCTGTTGTAGAATGTTTCTGCTTCGTGAGGCCCCCACTGCTCACAAGACGCCCTCCACAATAGAAATCTGAATTTAGAGCAGCTTCTGTAGAGATGGTGCAGTGTTCTCTCTCTAGTGCTATTGACAGAATCCATGGATTGGGCATGCGGCAGCGAGAGGCATGTATTGCCATGCTAATGGATTTTGACCAGACTGGAAGCCAGAGTGCACCTTCTTATCAGCGGTTCCCTTATCAAAGAGCCTTGCGAAGAATGAGTGCTACAGGTCAAACGGCAATGACACGCCAACTTGCATCATGTCACAACCGGAGTCCAGAGTACTTGGAAGCCTAACTGTGCACCTGCATGCACGCAGCTGTGTCTGGGCAATGGCCACCGTCTCGGCTGACACCCTGGGACTGAACGAAGGACCGCCAGGGCTAAAAGCAGGAGCTGCTTCAGCACGAGCTAAAGCTCCCTCGCGGGGGCTGTACCAGACTCATGCCCTGCAGGCCAGCACAGAAGGGGCCCTGCAACACAGTCACCAATGGGTTGCACCTGCAAAACAAGTGCCCGCATTTGCACATGCACCGCAGGTAACGGGCAGGCACAAACATCGTCAGTGCAACACAAGTCCCATATCTGGATGAAATGGGCATGAGTGTCGGTGTGTGCAAGGAAAACGATAGTGCTAAGCTGGGTGGTGAGTGGTGACAGGGAGAGGGAAACGACCATGGGACTTGGGGATGGTACACAGAGTGCAATTCCTCTCCTGCTTGCTGTCACTACCCTGGGCCCTGCGCCAACAAGCTACCCGGCTTGAAGCATGAGGAGTGCCTCTGAAGTCCATTCACACATGCTTAAAGTTAGGCACCTGCTTCAGTACTTTGCTGAGCTGGGGCCTCGCTGGGGGGCTCTGTGCTAAGTGGGAGGTGGCACACTGTATTCTGGGCCACACTGCGGCCTGCCCGGGAAAGGTCTGCACGTGTATCTGTTCAGATAATCGGAAGGGTTCAGAGTCATACCCCAACAGAACGTTCTCTGCTGCTTTTTACAGGAGTCAGCACTTCACCTCCATCTACCCAATCAGAATGCCACGGTTACTCTTGGCTCAGGTTAATGCTGAAAACGCTGCTTGCTCTACCCCGGTGGGACACTGATCAGCCCCTGGCTCAGAAATGGGATCTGAGACCCCTCTGACCACATCCGAAGAGTAGGCTCTGCACTGCCACAGCGTGCTGGCTGGGAGAGGAGATGCTGGCACTGCAGCATGTGGAAAAGCCCTTCCTGAAGCTGCTCTGACTCTACCATTGAGCTCCTGGCCTCAGAAACGTGGTCAGGGACGCCAATCCTGCCAATTTCCCGGGAGCTAAATGAACATACGCGCAGTCCGGAGGGCCTGGCACAAGGAGAAGCTGGAATAGATCTGGGGGGTTGTGGAGAAGGAAGGCAGTTCTACAGCCACAGGTGGGTAGCTAGCTACAAACACAGCAGCACTGTGACCCTGATGCCCCCAGAACATTTGAACTGGGTTAATTAAACCATTATTTCGACATGACGAAAGTGTTAGCACAGCTCTGCACGCTGCCACACCTTGCCAGAGCTGGTTCTGGGCCCGAAAGCTCCACCTTCTGAGCTAAATTAAGCCCTAAAGCCAAACGATTCTTTGGGAGGGATCTTCCCTGGCTGGGAATCACCACCCATGTCTCTCTTACGGGCAAATCTAAACCTGACCCGACAGTCCCTCTGACTGCTCTCCTGTACAGTGCACAGAACGAGGCCAATCCTGCTCTCCTCTCTGTGCAGCTTGTCAAAGTCTGCTGGGCTGCAAGGTCTGGGGAGCAAAGCTGCCCAGCCTGAGGAAAAAGATGACCCACACTGAGGATTTCGATAACAACAAAGGTTACAGGTGTTTTAAGCTCTGCAGCCCCTGTACTAGTGGCAACGCACAGCACGGACATTCGCGGGGCTGAGTTAAAACCCACTCGTTATCTCCCCATAGGAGTTAAACCCTAGTCTAATTCAAAGGGAGACCCCTTGTTTTTGCACATCCGGGCAGCAGAAGTGTTGCAGAGACACTCCATGCGGGCAGGCGGTGGGCAATTGTGGATGGGCAAGAAAACAGCACTTGGTGACTCTGCTGAGGAGCAGTGCTCTAGAGGAGAGCATGTTCCTCTCAGGTCCGTTGGTTCCCTTACACAGGAGCCGCAGTGCTTTGCTTGAGGGCAGGTGCTCCCACACACCTGTCAGGTAAGAACTAGCCTTACTTAGACAGAGGGAAACATGCAGCTGGTGAAATGCTTCCCAGGAAAGTATCGCTAGAGAAGAGCAAGTGAAAAACGATCGAAACGTGACCTTCGCTGGTTCAAGAGTTATTGTTTAAGATGTCCACCTCACTCAAATCGACCAACTCTACAATGCAGCCTGCCGCTCTTGATCTGCACAAATCAAAGTAAATAGCAGAAGTGTTGAGTTTCCAAAAGGGATCGTTACAAAGCACATCAAGTGACCGGAAGGAAAATACCCAAGGACACTTCCTATACATAGTCAGTGCCCAAGTATAATCCATTAACTGCTAAATGGGCCAACATGCCAAGTATACCATACCCATGTATCAGACAAGTGACTTAAGGAAGTCATCACTGTGGAGCTGAGTAAATAATATGCACTTTAATTCTTTTGGTAAGAATGAATTTAGTGTCATGAAAGAGGCCAGGTCGATAACCGAGGAGGCTGATCTCACAGAACAGTAGGGAGAGCACAAGCCTCCCTGCGCTGCTCCTGCAACCTTCACCCTAGCTAGAGAGGGTCCGAAGGGAGGTCACCCTCTCTCATCTCTCTTCAAATAATGCCCGTAGGGATGTGGGCATCTATCTGTCCACTGGGAGCTGTGCTGAGACCACAGGCCACGGTGCAGCCACCCGTCATCGCGAGGAGGTCCACACCGAGAAGATCTGCAACTCTCCACACAGCCAGGGAATGTGCACTTGCAAAGGCAAACCCCAGAGAAGTGACGTGGGGGATCTGGGAGGTTGTGCAAAAGGGAAGGGCCGAATGAAGCCATTAGACTCAGTCCTGTCTTGTGGCTGGCACAGAACTGTACTGCCTCGGGGGGGAGACCAGAAAGGGAGACAGACTCAAGGAGGCATAGCTGTTCCCTGGGCATAGATCCTGGAGCAGCCTGCTCCCAGCCAGTGCCGCCTGTGGCCCCATCTCCTCAGGGTTACTGGTACGCAGACAATGCTGTAATGATGGGACACTTGTGAAGGGCGGAGCTGAAGAAAGAAAAGCCTCTCGCTGGCGAGGAGTTAAAATGATGCCGATGAGGCTGTCCCATAAGTAATTCTACCCCAGGCCTGGGAGGGCGCTAACCCAGGGCCTCTCCTATGGAACCAACCAAGACCCCTAGGGATCCCTATTACTGCAGCTCACTGAGTCTCAGAGATCGATCCCATGGGCGATTAGCCAGACCAGACTCTCCCCATGGCACCCTCTTGCCCCACACAGATGTACGCCGTGACTCTGACCAGAATGCAATGTGTGACACCAGAGGTGGGCAAACTACGGCCCGCGGGACTGTCCTGCCCGGCCCTTGAGCTCCCGGCTGGGGAGGCTAGCCCCCGGCCCCTCCCCTGCTCTCCCTCCTCCCCCGCAGCCAGCTGCCGCTCAAGCAGCGCGGCTTGCGCCCGCCCACCTCCCAGGCTTTCCAATAAGCCAGTCCTACCGCTCTGAGTGGTGTGGTAAGGGGGCCAGGACCGGGGGGTTGGATGAGGGGCAGGAGGTCCCAGGGGGGCAGTCAGGGGACAGGAAGCAGGGGGAGGTTGGATGGAGCGGAGGTTCTAGGGGGAGGGGATGGGGAACGGGGGGGGTGGGGGGTGGATAGGTGTGGGAGTCCTGGGGGGGCCTGTCAGGGAGCGGGGTGTGTGGATAGGGGTTGGGGCAGTCAGGGGATAGAGAGCGGGTGGGTGGGGTGTTGGATAGGGGGTGAGATCCCATAGGGGGCCTGTCAGGGGCGGGGTGTGGATAGGGGTCGGAGCAGTCCGGGGACAGGGAGCAGTGTGGTTTGGATAGAGGGTGGGCAGGAGGGGGCAGTCAGAGGACAAGGAGCACGGGGGGTTGGATGGGTCGGGGGTTTTGAGGGAGGCAGTCAGGGGACGGGAAGTGGGAAGGGGCAGATAGGGGGCGGGGCCAGGCTGTTTGGGGAGGCACAGCCATCCCTACCCGGCTCTCCATACAGTTTCGCAACCCGATGCGGCCCTCAGGCCAAAAAGTCTCCCCCCACCCCCCCGTGTTACACACTGAGATTAGGCGAGCTGATGTTCTGATCGGCTAACAGCTGCAGTAGTATGCTGGCAGAACACAGGGTTCTACTCTGCTTTTTCCCCCGGACCACATCACAAGGCATCAGCGCCGCTGTTCCAGCCATGGCCCAGGGCCCTGCTAGACGGCCACCTCCTTCCGGCCATTTTGGAACTCATTTTCAACTTTTAAATATAGAAGCAAAAAGGCTTCCCACCTCCCTACGGCCCCTGGGGGCACAGAGGCTCCAAGGGGACAGGGCCATGACTCCGTCCTCCCATCCTGGCCCTGCACTTGCCAAAACAGCTGGCCACATGTGAGCTATTAAGCTGAACCCCATAAGTGGGCACACTGCCTCCAAGCCACCCCTCCACACAGTGCTGTGCCTACAAGGCACAATCAGCCTGCATTAGGCTCAGAGAGGCTCACGAAAGAGTTTAGCCTCTTACTTGACTTTGCTGTTGCTCCCACGAAAAGCAAGATGGCCCTGAAACCAGCCATGTGGGACCTGTCACAGCCCTGCTGCGACAACAGGAAAGCTGGGTCAGATTTAACAACGCTGCCCCCAGACTCCGTCCTGGGAGGCACTTTGCACACAGATGGGCAGCCAGCATCACGGCGTCAGGGTCAGGAGGGGCACAACACTCCCCAACGTCTCTAAATGCATCGACACAGTGAAGAACCCTGGAGACCCCGGGGACAACGCCAGGCAGGGGCTGTCTGCAGTGCAGAACACGATGCAAAAGAAAACCTGTGCACTGGGCATGCGTAGGAACTCTCTGCCCGTGCCCTTGCTTGCTGCCAGGTACCACAAACCATCTGTCCTGGGAGAATGCAACTCATTGAGCTCAGGTAAAACATTCTCAGCTGTGGAAAGAGCCACCAGAAACATCTCACAAAGGCAATTTATTTCGGAATTGTCTGTCTGGTTTACTTAAGGCTTGCCTACACATGAGAGTCAATTCAGAATAAGACTGGGTGTGACTTTACATTAGATTTACTATTCCTGATTAACTCTATGTGTGGACACACTTATTCCAGAAATAAGAGTGCCTTATTCCGAATTAAGTTATTTCCACTGCAATAAACTAATCTGGAATAAAGCACTCTTATTCCGGAATAAGAATGTCCACACATGGAGTTAATTAGAAATAGCTAATCTGGAATAACTCCCCATGTGGACAAACCCTTAGTCATGCTCTCTTTAGCTAAACTCTCTGAGATGTGGTCTAAAATTCATTTACCATCCTTCTCTTCAAAAAATTAAAGCAAATGGCCATATACTGAGCTCAGTGCTGTTGATGTTAATTCCCATAGGCTTTGAAATCTTAACACATATCAAAC
Source organism: Chelydra serpentina (assembly GCA_037349315.1). Taxonomy (NCBI): domain Eukaryota; kingdom Metazoa; phylum Chordata; order Testudines; family Chelydridae; genus Chelydra; species Chelydra serpentina. The sequence continues at coordinate 39,807,806 of JBAIAC010000028.1, read as the reverse complement.
CCAATTCTGGCCGCACAGCAGTGTAAATCAGGGGTAACTCCACTGAAGTCAGAATAGAAGGGGTTCAAGTTTAGTATCAAGCCCATAAGGAACAACCTCGTGTCTCCTAATCTCGTAAGTAGATTGACTACATTTGGATAATCAAGGTTTCAGACTGCCTGGGGAGATTTTCTATGTAACTATCAGATGTCAAGTGAAACCACCCAATTGCTGAAAACAAAGTTTGGATAACTGAGTTTTGAATGATTCAGGCCTTTTCTGTATCACATCCATTACCAACACATCATTACACACGTGAATGTTTCAACGAGCTAGTTTAGTGCTGACCAGCTTAAAAACAACAACAGACAGTAGTAGTTTCATAAGGCCACAGATTCAAATCTGACCCCCACAAATCCAAATCTGGACAGCTGAGATTTTTGGCTTGCTACATTTTGGCATCCAAAACGTTTGGATTTCTTTCTGCACTAGTACACCAAGTAAGCAAACCTGAGATTGCAAATGTTGTTTTCAAACATTAATCCATATTTTGGCCATTCAAATGGTTACAAATGTAAATTAAAGCCTCTTCAAAATTTTGGTCCATACTATATGCACACTTAATTAGTACATTTGTATCTATGAAAGTTCCTTTGCCCAATCACGTTACATATCAATTTGTGTTTCCAGTAATTCAACAATGTCTTTCTTAACCTCTTTTAAAGATGTACAGAAGCAGCCAAGAACACAGACTCTAACAATCTGCTGTCGAGGCAATTAAAAAACCAGAAAGGCTCACGGTGGTATGGGTTATATACTTGAATAGTTGAGGAAAGTTAACAGATGAGCACTTATTGGAGGACTGCTATAAAGCCCTGGTATTTCTGGGCAAGTTGGCAAAACCAGCTGATCAAGAGTGCCCCCCAGAAAATGCCACTGATTTAAATGGAGTTGTATGTCAAACCTGAGCAAGTAACATGATGAGTCTAACACTTATTTGATAACTTTTAATTAATTTAAATGGCCTTACTGCAGATTAACTCCCTTTCCTCAATATTACTGTTTTGTTTCCCTTGAAATGAAAACTACTGTCATTTGACGAATGGCTGTAAATGCTCTCTAGTTTATAGTGGCATAAGTACCCTGCAATCCTTTGCTGAAATTCTATTTTCTGTTTCACGGCTTCTTAAACTAATACTTCTCCATGAAACATAACAGATACCAGTACGCCTCATAAACCAACAATACACAGGGAGGGCATTTTTTTCCCTCCAGTAAAAGATAAAAAAAGTTATCCCAACACTGTACCAAATCAGAACCTTTTCTGTGAGGGTGCCCGTCAGTTCTGCTTGCCCAGGGCAGACCTAGTAAAGGGAAAGCACTGGAAATTTGTTCTCCAAAGGTAGCCATAAGTGGAGTATGATATACACATTTGAATTCAAATAATCCTGCTCTCCTTAACAAACCTGAAGGAAGAAGCACAGTGTGTGTGTGTGGTGTCCTGGTATACAAGCCAAACTTCTCATCAGCTTCAAACAGCACTTTTTCTTCTTTTTATAATCAACTTGCCAGAGAAAGATTTCTCTCTCTTCCCCTCAGTTTCCCTCTCAAATAGCCCAAGTTCCAGGATGGGCGAGATTCAGTCCTGCACTTGGGACCAATTTAGGAACTAAAATTTTGCAACAATTTGAGGCTCCAAACAGGTTGCATTGTGATGCATAAAGCAGCCGCCCCAGGCTCCTGTAAATAAAACCTTCTTATCCCACCCATTATGTATCCCATATTTCTTGGAGAGAAAATACACCAAGGAGATACAGAGACACATGCACACAGACATGCGGAACAGAGAGCTTGGCATCTCCTTTGACAACCAAGGCTACATCTGCAACCATATCTGTTTTTACTGTTCAACGGGCACGTAACAATCAAAGAATACTGAGCTGTAATAATGTTAAGAACACTGTATGTGACCTGGTCAGTGAGGTGACTGCATACTGGGTTACCAGACATCCCTGTATTAATTAATGTTCTGTTCCAGCATAATAAGGGGCTGTGGGGAAAACAAGCAGGGTAACACCACTCTGGATCCAGATAAGCAACCACAAAACAAACCCTGGGGGGCAATTGAAAGACAACGGGGGAACCTATCAGCTTTGAGCATCCTACATCTCGCCTCTAACGAAGAGACACAGCTCTTCCGCAATGCTGGGAACGGAGAGATCAAGAGAACATTAAACAGTTAAAAAGCCATGGGGGGGGGGGCAATTGTCAGGGGCTGCCGGGGGGACAGGGTGGCTCTGCAAAGAGCTGGATCCTTCCAGAGAATGGGAAGCCCTAGCCAAAGGCCGCCGAGTGTCTAGATGGTTTCTTGCTTTAAGATCTGTTTTCTCTGAAATGCTTTTGTTCTAAAGGAACAGGAGAGGTCAGAGTCCAGCACCTATAACTGTTACCTCAGTCCCCACGACACCCCTCTCGTCTAGTCACCTGCTGAACCGTTTCTTAACTCTTGGCTCTGAGCGTTCCGGGGCAAGAACCGTCTTTGTTTCTACAGCCCCCTCACACAATGGGGTCCAGATCCCTGGGGGCCCAGCGTTGCCACATCTCACAGGATCATCACGAGCCTCAAGGGAGTTGGTGTGTTTCTTAAAAAATAAGTTTCCAGCCCTCGCAGCTGTTGAGAAATGCTTGCAAACCTGACCCGAAAGGCTCAAAACCCAGAGAGCAAATCAAACGGACCCGACACTGATTCCTGTTTAAAGGACTCCTGATTTCAAAGCAGATCGCACAATTTTTAGGGCCGAGTGGATGATTCTGGAATTTGTGGGGTTGGCGGCACTTGAGGTGTAACAATGCTACTCCTCTCCTGCGGTTTCCTCTCTGTGGGATGAAGCAAGCTGGCCCATTGTGATGCAACCGATCCAATCAGAGAAGTCTAGGGAAAACTTCCTACTCAGACTCCATTCTCCTGCCACTTAAACGGTCTGTACAGAGCATGTGCTTCTACATTGAAGACCAGACTGTAATGAGTGTGTAAATGTATTCATTACCTAATTACACATAACAAAAAGATGAAATACATGCTGAGCAGGCAGCTTAAGCTAGTAGCTGACCATTTTCAACAACAACTTTGATATCTCTTTTCCCTTCCAAACTGGATGTTCCCTGACCCCCGCCCCCGCCACGCCGTGGTTAATTGCAGCCATGTGCTATTGCCAATGGGTGGGATTTGAACCTGAGCCAAGCAGTGCACATGGGGATCTGAACATTTCATTCCTTGAGTCCAGCTCTGCAGAGAACTGCCTAGGGCAGAGGCCTGGGTGTTTGTTCTGAGCTGTAACCCACAAAGAGAGTGAAGCATTATGTACTGCACGTCACTTTCGTTAGTCCTGCCTGCAAGGCAGTTTATGGGTGTTAAGTAACTGAGCCAGACTGAGTGGTTAGGCCGTTTGTGGGGAGCTCCAAACTAAAACCTACTTCTGCGGCTCTCTCACATGGTCCATCCAGTAAGTGATATATGGACTATCACACCGAATATTTACTGTACTCCTTTTAGCTTACAAGTGAATGTTATACAATTTAAAGTAAACATACTAATCTCTTAATCCAAAATATTTGTCTGACCACTGGCTGCAGTTCAAAAGATTCAAGGGCACAAGGAACATTAACTTTTTTCTTTGCTGTTAAAAGTATATGTCAGTCTATCACTGTTAGCAGGTGAGTAATGTAAATGAACATTTGAACGGCATCATATAACTAAGGAATCACCTGATGAACTTGGATTAACAAGAACAAAGCTAAATGCAACTTGGATGTCTGAACTTCCTATCAACATGGAACAAACGGGAAAATGCCAAGAAGGTAAAAACTGTAATAATACGGGTTAGACTATATCAAATGGGACCTGGACATGGTCTTAATTTTTGCATACATATTTTCACTAGTTCACCTAGCTATTGTGCCCAAAATTTAAAATAAACCCAAGGCTTTTCAAGAAAAACTCCAAGTTCAATGGGAAATTTTTAAGGTCACAAAATTACCAGATTCTTTCTAGCAATTCAGATAACAGGAAACTTATCCTACTTTAGCACTACAAGCATAAACTCAGATTTTTCAAAAGTAAGTAGAAGCGATCTCTTCTACAGATCCAGACTAACACAGCTACCCCTCTGATACTTGACAAAAGTAAGTAGTGGTTTTGAGTGTCTGTTTTATTCAAACCCAACTTCAGACACCCTAAAGGGAGATCACTTTTCAGAAAGTGCCCTCTGAAAAATCAGACACCTTTAAGATGTTCTGGAGGGGATGGGATGTTGATGGAGGGGAGGGTCTGATGAAGTTGCCTACAACGGTATGTGGCCCCTCCGTGACTGCTGTAAGCAAGCATCTTCAATGACCTGAGATGGGACACTAGAAGGGGAGGGCTTTGAGTTCCTACAGAGAATTCTTTCCCAGGGGCCCTGACTGCCGGATCCTGCCCACAGTGTCTAACTGATTGCTGTATTTGGGATCAGGAAGAAATTTTCTCCCAGGTCAGATGGTCAGAGACCCTGGTGGGTTTTCGCCTTTCTCTGCAGCCTGGGGCATGGATCACTTGCTGGTTTGAACTAGAGTAAATGGTGGATTCCCTATAACTTGCAGTCTTTAAATCATGATTTGAGAACTTCAGTAACTCAGCCAGAGGTTATGGGCCTATTGCAGGAGTGGGTGGGCGAGGTTCTGTGGCCTGTGATGGGCTGGAGGTCAGACTAGATGATCCTGGTGGTCCCTTCTGTGTCTCAGATTAGGCACCCTCGGACTTGATGCACTCAAAATCACTAGTCACTTTTGAAAAATCTTGGCTTAGGCTTTCAGTGGGTGAATTACGATAATTTTTCTATTGTCTCCGTTGCTGGAAAAAAACTGGTAATTTTGTAAATTTACAAAAAGTTTCCCAATAAACTTTAACAGGGACAAGGAACAAAGCAGCATTTACTTCCTGTGAAATTGAACTCACAGGAATGATCACTAGCAAAAGACTAGCTCATTAACTCACATATGATTTGCACACTGTGCATCTTTTCACATGACTTGAAATCGCCTCCAATCCCTAACTTTCTCTAGGCACCACTCTCCAAATATTTTGGCTGCCTATAACATATTTGGTGCAGTGGAGCTGCACCCAGATACCGGCAAATACAGCTGAGGCTGATCGATTACTGAAAATGGTGTCTTTATTTAAAAGCACATTTCAGAGACCTGTTCTGAATTCAAAGCCAGCATGCTCTGGACACAAAAGTTAAAAGTTTTGCTGTTCTAGGATGCTGGGCTCTGGATCTCTGCTTTTCTCATTTCACTTTCATTTACAGTCTGTAATCCGAGTTCTCCATTTCAGGCATACCCATGATTTACAATCTCAAAACGCTCTACATAATGTGCTCTCTCTCTGATGTTCAATATTCTGTACATTTGTACCAGATGTCAAAACCGAATACAAAACATAATTGTGGCAGAGTTAAAGTTTTCCGTGTCTCTACCAACACTGCTGGTACCTTTCACAGGAAACTTCCTGATACTTCCAGTGTCTGAATCAGGCTGAATGAAACAATTGTGGGGTGCTAAGAATTAGCGAAGATAGATTTTAGGGGCTATATTCTACACAAACAACATCCTCCCTGCAGAAAAATACTTGTTCTGCTCATCTCTCATATTCCACCCACTTGAAATGATTCAGGAAGAGAATGATAGCAAAGTGAGATTAAGCAATGTATGTGTTAGACAGTTCTCACCTTTAGAGAGTCAAAGCAGGCAATAACTCGACCATTTTCCACATGGCAACTCCGTGACGGATGGGCAAACTTGCACTCTGCATCAGATCGGGAACAAGTGCCTCTCTGAAATTCTCGACATACTTCTAAAGTCAGCCATTTTGTATCACGAACCAGGGAAACGTTTACAGCCATATTAAAAACAAAAATTAAAACGCAAGCAATCACACCCTTCTGTAGGACAATATGACTGCTGATTTTTTTAAAAAGGGTAAAAAAGTGAATTCAAGTTAAATGTGAAGAAATAACTAACTTGTCGCTTTGGTAAAATTTCTATTCGTCAGCACTTAGGTTTTCATTTAAGTCAAATTGTATTTGTTTCAACAAGAATTAAACATAAAGCCAATCATAAAATAGAAATCTTATCAGACTAACTGAAAATCAAATGAGAGGCCAGCTCCTAAAAGTGCAATTGTAGAAGTTAAAATATAAGTGTTATATTTTGTGCCACTGCCAAAGTTACTTGAAAATAACTGGCAGACTTTCAAAAGAATTCTGTGCTCTCCAGTTAATGGTTTCAATTATTCTTGCAAAAAGCATATGCGGCTGGCAGCGCTTCTGTTTGCGGAATGGTCTCGGTCCTTGGGCAGAAAACTTTTTTTTTTTTCCTTTTATTTCTTGGTTCTAAAAATGACAATTCGCGAGCGTTAAAAGGAGCGAAAGGATGTTATCACTCAAAAATATTTGCTACATACTCGGGAAGGAAAAAAATGGCTGAGTGAACAGAGTGTAAAAAGGAAAAAAAAAAGAGGGGGAAAATGGATGAGTTGCCGTTAGGGTATGAACTGCAAGCAACGCCAAATTAAAAAAAAACGGGGGGTTCGGGGGGTGGGGGAGAGAGAGGCAGCCTTAGACAGAAATCCAAGCAGCAGTGGCTTCAGGAAAGGCACTTTTCAGCAACCTGTAGGAAAAAGAGAAATAGAATCAGCTAAAACAATGCAATCTCCCCCTTGCCGAACTCTAGCTTTAAGAAACAACTGTGTTCATTTTAACAGGAAATCTGCAGCTACTGACAGTGCGGCATAGTGCAGTCAGCCATTGTAGATAAAAAGGGCATTTCCCCCATGAAGCTGCGCATGGTAAGAGGAAGCAACCAATTAGATTTACTGTTGCAGCAGAAGGTCTGGGCAGCCACCCAATAAAAGAGATGGTTTCATATGGATCTATTCTGGCAGACATTCATTTTTGTGCCCACTGCACAGAAAATGCCTTAGTCTTGCATGACGGCCTCTGGTGCATTCGTGATACATCTCTGCGTTTCAAATTTAAGTAGCTTAGCATAGGATTCACTTAATGGGCTGCTCCCAAGATGAGGGTTGGGTTACATACCTGCTCCTGAAATCCAGAGGATAAGAATCACTAAGAAAGCTAACCTACTGTAAGCACCAACTGCTTATTTCTCCTCCTTTAAAGCGAACGGCTGGTAGCTGTGTGCCACAGTCAGAATGCAGCTACACTGAGAAACGGTAACACACGAGACCAGGGTGGAGGACAGTCACTGTAGAATGGTTTTCAGACAGACAAAGACGACTTAAATTGTTGTTCTGTTTTTTAAATATATTAAAAATCTCTTCCCTCCCCACCCCCCCATAGGAAGCTTTCCGGCAGGAAGAGCAGATATTGCTTTCATTGTGTACAAAGAAGCAAAGCAGCAGGCACTGCCATAGTTCAGCCCTTGCGTCGGTAAGGTGTTTTATTTAACCCAATGTTAACTGGGGAATACATTTCAGCGGTTGCCTGTAAGGTTACATGGAAATGAGAGACACTCGTGTGTCTATAAATCTGGGCTTGACAAAATCAAAAGCAAAACCGAGGAGGAAACTTGAGCCACATGCAGAGAGCAGAAAAAAATTAACTCATTGTTAACAACTGTGTTTTACTGCAAAGCTGAAGGAGATTTCAATGATTGTAGTTACTCAGTTTCCAGCATCTTCAGCTTGTTGGACAATAAATGATTGTCCCTAACTTTCGATCACTGATTTTCTTTGCGGGGGGGGGTGTGGGGGGGGTAACATGTTAAGTCATCCCTGGAGTTTCCCACATTTATATTAGAGGCAGCTAACGGAGCCTGACAGGATTACGTTGGTTCAAGATTTCTGAGATCCACCTCTTTTTGCAAAACATAAGGGCCCAATCCTGCAAACATATACATGCGTGTAAATTTACTCACATGAGCAAAAGTATGCACATGCGTACGTTTATGCAGGACCGGGACCTCACTTTGCAAGAAATGGAAATTTACATTCTTCCTATATTATAGATATGTTATCAGAACTACATTTGTTAGCAATATATACATTTTAACATAATTGAAAATGCACCCCAGATATTTGGAGAAAGCATTGAAGGACAATACTGTCGTTACCCTTTTGTTTTTTACACTAAAAAACTAAAATTGTGCAAAGTAAATTCCAAGTATGTGCTGAACCAATTAAAGTCACAGATTTGCAAGAGTCATGCAAAAGCACATGGACTCTTACGCACAGACTTGCATCAGTGGAACAGAGACAGGGAATGCCAAATTTACCAGACATGATTTAACCTCTGAAGGGGCGGGGGGGTGGGGGGCGGGAAGGGAAGCAGAACTGGCCCAGTGTCTTCCAAGGGTTTAGTCAGAAACAGGGAGACTGCTGCTAAACTGATCCTGATTTTGTAGGCAGGGCAATTTTGCGTTTGAATCTGGTTCACTTATGTCCTATCTCCCAATCCTCCTTTACAGGGCATATATAAGAAGGTATGTAGATACATCTCCACAGACAGCTCGGAACAAGCTGGGTGCAGCTCCTAAAACGAGCTAGCACAAGTCGAGAATGGGTGGGGATTAGGTGGAATGCTCTTAGGAATTACTCCTAGCAGACTGAAATACAACTTTCTAGTGAACAGGGTCTTATTCCAAAGCTTTAGACTCCAGTGGAAAGGAGGGTCTGTTTCTTTGAGCCTGAATGCTAAGGCCCAAACCCATTATATACCATTAGTGCGAACGTGTAACAATTAACTATCATCTGCCAGTTACAGGTGCCTCTCATCCTGAAGAGTCTCAAAGCATGTGACAAACTATGTGCTCTCCCTTTCTCTCTCATATAGATCTAATATAGAATATTGGAGGTGGTTGGCATTTTTCCATTATAATTTTGTTGTTTTTCCATCAAGAATATCCTATGAAATATTAATATTAAAAACGTTTGCTTTTCGCCCCCAACCAGTTCCAGTACAGAATCAGAGAGAGAGAGAGGTTTTTCTCTTACACATACACAATCCAGCAGTACAATGCCCCCAGAGACACCTTGCTGGGGCATCAGGGTTACTGATTCAGAAAAGCACTGAAGCACATGCTTAACTTTAATTACGCAAATAGTCCCATTGAAGTAAAAGATGCTTAAATGCTTTGCTGAAGCAGGGCCTAAATCACGCACACTACCTCCTAGGTTTATCTTGGACGAGAGGCCTCCAAGTACGGAACAGTCCCAACCCAGCTTACGCTTGCATGATTTTACAAGATCACAGCCCAAAGATGTACGAGTTAGGATTCCCGACAAGTAATCACAGACATAACTTGCCAGTTCTGTCAATGGTTGGACTGTTGCAGATTTCCCCTCCCAAGAATATAGATCCCTATCCATTTTAGCCATATGGCCAAGGGGAAAATCTAAAACCTGTGTTCTAACATCACGCTGAGGATTTTATACTGGTGTCATGAGACTCAAATAAAACCAAAGGGGAAAGAAAAGTTCAACAAGCCCCACTGCTGACAGTATAAAAGTACAGTCCTTTCCCCATAATTCAATTCTCAGCAGCAAACATTGTGCTTACAATAGTTTCCACATTTTCCCGGTTCCGCGTACTACCACGGTTTTGGTACTGACTGTTCATTCTCCTGTCTATTTCAAATAAGAGGAACAAAACTGTTCCCTCCCCCACCCCAAAGCTCAGTAGAATGAAGTTATAAAGGAGGGTCACAAAATATTGTTTTTGTTAATGTTATGCTTATGGGAAGTTCAGTAACGGGGGGAGAAGCTTCCTTCTGAACTGGTCTGGAGCTGCTGTGAAACATGCCAGGTCTGTCTGGCAGAACCTATATCTTGGGCTACCAGGTAGAACAATTTAGCCCTGACTTCAACAGAATGTCAGCAGAAAGGAGCAGCAGCGAAGGGCAAGCAGCACAGTGATTGCCTTTCCTCCTTCAGCAACCTAGAACCACAGAGCGTAATGCCTGGCCCAGCAAGGGATCACGACTGGCTGCAATACAGGAGGTTATGGGCTTGCTGTGGAAATCAAAGGCCCCAATTTTGCTGCCACTGAAGTCAGTGGGACCAGGATCAGTCCAATGAGTGACAGTCACGTCAAGGAAGCCTTTGGCAGGATTAGTATGCACTGGCCGTTTGAGGGAATGTGAGGACGGAGAGCAGAGCAGGAATATACTTGCTCCATGGTTGAATTCCTGTGATGTTCCCGGTCAGCGATCCACACACACCCTTCTGATGGATGCCGACTCATGTGCATGTTTCCTGACAGCAGAGTGCACACAGATAGTAATGTAAGTCACAGGGTTGATTCAACCAGCTCCCATGTATCAATGATACTATTTCAAGGGTGGTTCTGCTCTGAAAAATGACTCAGTAAAACGGCATGGTGGGGTTCCTTATTTATTGTATCTCAGTGATTTTCAGGTCACACTTGCTCAGTTTACATGAAAAAAGCCCTTTTATCCTAACTGAGGGCCCTACAAACCAGGATCACTGTGATTTCCCCTCAACAGAAAAACACCCACTGGGGGAAAGAAAACATATTAAAGCTTTATGAAATGAAACTCAACACACACACACAGTGTGATTCACTGTGCAAACATATTTAATCCCTAATCTTGTCCAAAATGAATGAATAGCTTTAAGTGAGACACCAGAACATAATAACCGAGTCCCGATTCTACTTTAGACAGCAATAGTCTTCAACTTAGTGGGTTTTCCTTCCATTCAAGTTTGGATCAAAGCAATTCGAAGGGGTTAACACTACACTTGGTAGATTCTGAGCTGGGTGGAGCGGGGAGCAATGCTTTTAAAAATTGACAAAATTCCCAGTTCAGCTGTCCCGTCTTTTGTTGATTCCAGTAAATGGTCACATTGTTGAATCACTGATGTTGTTATTGAACGTCCAGCTTCCAGCAGAGCTTTTGAAGGGCTGTTCTTTTAAAAATGTTAAATCTAAATAAGTAGCAATTTTGCCCACTCCCCATTTCCCTCTTGGCTTCCAGACACTTCGGGAATTATATTTGATCATTTTCTACCGGGTAGAAACTAGAACCTTGACGCTCTCGGGGCCCTTCCTTTTTAATGTTTTAGAACAGTTAAATTTTTCATTCACAGGCTGAAAATAGAGCTTAACATTTTCAGTACCAAAAACTTTCCAAATAAATCTAAGGTTAATGTGAATGCTTCAAGGGGACAGACACTTTAAAAATGGAGGAAAACAACACACAAAAACACCCGGGATAGTTATTTTCTGGGTGGGAACCTAACACTCCGCCCCCCGCAACCAAATCAAAATCCACTGGAGTTTACACATCCCACCCGCACCCAACAACCTCAATCTGGGTCCTTCCTTTCTCACACCCTCATCAGTAGTAAAAGCAGTGCAGGTAAAATTCTACCTTCCTCTGCACACCTGGACATCCCTAGGAGCCCTCAACGGGAACAGAAGCCAGGGTTTGACCTGGAGAATCTTGTTACTGAAATTATTGACAGTCCTGGATGAGAAGGAGAGAATCCAGATTTACACAGATTCCAGTGAGATGGTAGGTTGGACATTTGTAGGGGAACACCCTCCTTTTTATTTGTAAACTGACGTATTTGATTTGGGGTCCCTGAGGGGTCTGCAGACCATGTCTAAAGGGTCCACGAAAGACCTAGACTGAAAACTGAACAGAATTCAACTATAGATACAGACAATAGATTTCCAAAGGGATCCGCACCGCCACTGAAAATTTTGTAGTGGTCCGCAAATTAAAAAAGGTTGAGAACTACAGGCTAGATGAGGTAGCTTCTAGCCCTACATGTCTATGAGTCTTTAAAGCCCCACTCTGGGGAAGAGTCTGAAGCAGTATCAATGGACATCAGTGAAAAGAACCCACATGAAAGGGGAAGGGAAATCTGTGGCCTTTAATTGTGAAGGACCAATTCAACACAGCAGTAAAGCATCTGCTCAAATGTTTTGCTGAATTGGGACCTAGGCTCCCTACAGTTCTCATGTATACAAAATTCCCATAGTCTCTAGTGGGGTTGCAATACCAACTATTAGCAGGCAGGAGCATTGCCCCAGCAATTAACAACATTTGCTCCTGTGCTTAGTAAAGAATAATGCCGATGGTTGGCTTTTTAATAGCGCCTACTCTTTGTCCATGTACAGCAGGGGCTGCAGGCTCCCATCCCAAGGAGGTCAATTTATTTTCCATTGCCTTCCAGAGATTTTTTTTTTTCTTTTAAATCAGAAAATCTATTTGAACCCAAGCCTTTATTCTGTTAAAGCAAACACTTTAAGGGCTTGATAGACACTTGGAATATTTCCTTTACGAACATTCTGTACCTGGACACTTTCTCCCTCAGGGAACAGTTTACTTAATTTAAGGTAGACCTTAGCAGCTAGAAAGAAATAAAAACCTCTTTTGTTCTTCAGCTCAGCTACCCATAAAAAGGAACAGATTTGCAATTTCTCTTCCCTGGACATGCTTGGAAAGTGTTCGTTCAGGGTCTAATCACAGATGTTGGGGCTATGAATCACTATGGATCACACTATGTACCAGAGTCTCAAATCTAGCCCCTAGCTTTCAGCATGCAAAAAACAGGCCAAGTAAGAGAAAGAAAACACTGCGGCAGAAAAAGCTTCATCAGTGGGATATAGGCGTATTTACACGTGTTCACCTAAACGGTGTGTGCCACACAGGCATTTGGATGTGCAAAGTCCACATTTGAGTGTGCAAACAGCTACTAAAGCATGGAGTTGCCTGTTTTGCATGCACACTTGTGCCTCCAATTTAGGTAGCCACTTTCAAAAATGTGGGTCACCTGGGCATGAACTTTTTGTACATAACATGGGGAAAGTTTTCTATTTTCTCAGAGCAAAAGGACAACGCTCCAGATTGCATCATGCAGTTCAAAAACTACTGAATAAAGGCCTGGCTAAAGCTCCATATACGTGCAGCACTCTTGCATGCACCTCAGGGTCTGGGAACGCCACAGGGGCTATACACTGAAGCCCTGGAGAAGATGGAGACGCAAGGCACGGCTCACATATCACTCACCCATGTGCCCTCCTACGGATTATAGAGGTTCTGACATAATCAAAGGAGACCTTACAGTCCGCATCCCCCTCAGCAGGAAAGGCGGCAGCTGCACAACCTAACGATGGATGTAGCAAAACAAGGGGAGGGTGGGGGGGAATTCCAAAACAGATGGGGGAAAAAACCCTGGGGAATTTTATTTCCCCCCTTACAGAAAATGCAAATATTCTGGAGCCGTTTCCAACCTGCAGTAAACAGCCACAGAGACCTGACAGCGCAGGATGCAGTCCACAAAATCTATCCTGTCATGTTGCTGTAGTTGTTTACTGCGGAGTAGAAGTGAATCCTGTAAGGGGGGGATGGAGGGGTGTAAAAGTTGGACAAGTCTTTTTGCTTCCGAAATCCAGAACTCCATTCTGCAGACTGTGATCCAATGGCCTGGCCAGACCCGGCGTTCACAGCCTGTCCTGAACCCTCCTCATCTTCCTGCCTAGCAATGCTCAGTACATGAGTTCAGAAATGACCTTCCCCCACAGGGCCACAGAAATGAATCTTCTCTCAAATATTTTCACAGACACGAGATCAGCAGCGGGCATTAGCCAATATTTTAAAAGCCATAGTACATTACAGAAATGTTGCTATTTGATAACTTTACTATACATATATATACACACATATATATATATATATATATAATCAGCGGGAGTACTGGATCCACTATTGGGTCCTACGCTCTTTAGACTGTTGTTTTGACAGAATTTCCAGTTTGTTAAATAGGTTTATTACGAGAAAGAAAAAAGAGAGCAATGTTTTCATTCTTTCCCCTTTAGGGTTTCCTGCAGTCAACTGCTATGACAGGCCCTCAAAGGGTGCAGGATTCTGAGGGCTTCCTTGACACCCGCCCCAATGCTCCAGTCCCCTCCTCACATGAGGAGCCGTCACCCGCAATGGGATTATTCACTCCAGTCAGGGCTATTCCTTGGAGGACAGATTTGTTGATCAGGCAGCTAAACGGTCCCACAATCGCTCCCAAGTAGCTGGAAGGAACCTAGACATGTGTCAGATCCCCCCTATGAGTGCCCACACACTTTGTGTAGTAAGTATGGTCTGCAAAGTCTGGGCTTCCTGGGAGAGCAGTAGGCGTAAGCCGGTGTGGCTACCCACATGCAGGATTCCCCTCCTCTGCCCATGGAAGCAGCTGCCAAAGACTCCCTCACCACACCTACTTCTTGGGGAGGGGGACAGGGGTGGGGCCTGACCTCCATACCCCAGCATGTTGCATCCCATTTCATTTCCTCATTTCCCTGCGCAGTTTGTCTCATGCACAATTGTTTAAATAAACTCACACAAGGGATGGGAAAGACCAACGCCCACACCCCCGTAATCCTAGGAAATAGGATCAAGTGGATATACCCCGCATAATCGATCTGATTATCCCTGCTCAGTGCTTGCGCATAGCGAGAAAACCCCACAGTCCTTGCTCATACCGTGTGTGTTTGTGAGGAATTCCTTTAACATGGAATTCCCCACAAATCCTATGGCAGCAACAAGGATTTCAGAGAAAGATCAGGCGTAATGATTCATAGCAGACACTACTGAAACAGGCGAATGGGAGGACGGAGATCTCTTTGCAGCTGATCCTGCAGGAGGGAGAATATCTTTAAGCTATTGGGAGGAGGAGGATATTTGAGGGCAAACAAAGGTTTCAAAGGTCCCTAAAACTGCCTTGTTATTGTGCCTCTGCCCAAGATCACAGAAGCTCCAGCATCCAAGCTGCACAGTGTCCGAAATGGGAAGGGGGTCTGGGTGAATGGGAAGAACCATTCCCCGTAGCAGCATCTCCCCTCAGAGCTGTGGGATTGCCCTGTAGATTTTGACATTCAGTTTGGCAACATCATCCCCTGTGGCTGACCCCTCGGCGCATTGAAATTCCTCTCCTGGGGCTGCTGCTGGAAGCATGCTGCAGAGTACCACCCGGAGCTGAGCTGAGCCCCTGAACAAAGGACCCTGCTCTCATGACATCGGTGGGGTCAGTGGCTCTCCTCCCTGGCCTGATGGAATGGTTTGACAGAAACACAGCTTGTTCAAGCTGGACGTGAAGCTAGATGGCCCCAGTGTGGGCTTTCCCTGGCTAGGAAACAGTGTGTCCCTTTATAAAGGTGTGGTGTTCAGGAAACTAACCTTTCAATAACAGCTGAGCCAAACTGATTCCTGCTGTAAATGTATCTGCCTTCAATTGATTTACAACAGTGATGAATTTAACCCATCATGTCTAATACTGTTGTGCAGCTACTGAAAATGTCCACAGACACTGTAGTTTGTTTACCACACAAGTTACCTAATAATGAACAACTGTAAACAGTCCCTTCGGAGGAGAAGAGAGGGATTTGGAAACTGTTTTGAATTCTTTCTTGGCTGGAAGAATTCAGAGAAAAATAAAAATAGTTTGTCTCTTCAACATTCTTTGTATTGAGGTTTTGGATAAGTAATAAGCAACTTGGCAGCAAACCATCTGGTACACATGTATATCACCCGCATACAACACTGCTGTCCCAGAGCCGTTTCTTTGGTCCAGACAGTAACTCTCCCTGTCCCATGGGGCACGTCTCCAAAGTCTTTACACCACATTCAAATCCATCCTAGGTACTGGATGTGTTAAAATGAGGAGTCTCACACAATAACTGAAAGAGCCACTCTATAACGCTCCATGGGATATGCAGAAAACCAAAGCACCCAGAGGGACAAAAAAAGCCATATTTGTGGGAGAATTCAGGACTCATAAAACAGGAGGCACTGACTGAAACCACCTCACCCCAATCCCATAACACCCCCCTGAAGGTGGTGCAAGGCAAATTCTGGGGTTGGCTTGTGCGACAGAGGGAAAATAAATCCCCTACAGTAAAAAGAGTCCAAAATTCTTTGTAAAACCTTCTGAATTAAAGAAACAAACAAAGGCACCAGGCAGATCCAAACCTCACAATAACTCAGAGAGCTAACACCATGTACCTATCGGTGAGTACAGAAGGTCAGTGGCCTGCAGCAGCACAGCCTGGCAGCCAACTTCCCCTGCTCTGGAGCATAGGGAGATCTCTCCTGATGCCCACAAGGTTGGGAAAATAACTGCCACGCCCAAGGTGCCATGACCAGACTTCATCCCGTTGTTCTTAATTCTTGCCAATTAACAGGTTGGTATATGGAAACAACAGCTTAATTTGCCAATTCTCAATGACAAAGAAATGACCAATTCTTCCATCTGGCGTAAATCCAGAGTAACTCCACTGACAGCTCCCGAGCCTGAAAGACTTAAGCATGTGGATAACTTTACATACACAAGTAGTCCCAGGGAGGCTCCTTGGGTGGGATGGATGGTCTAGTGGCTAGATACAGAACTAAGACTCAAGAAACCTGGGTTCAATTCCCGGCTCCTGCGTGACCATAGGCAAGTCACTAAGGCTACGTCTACACTACCCGCCCTATTCGGCGGGTAGCTATCGATGTTCTGGGATCAATTTATCGTGTCTCATCTAGACGCGATAAATCGATCCCAGAGCCGCTCCCCGTCGACACCGGAACTCCAGCTCGGCGAGCGGAGGAAGCGCTGTCGACGGGGGAGCCTGCCTGCTGCCGTGTGGACCGGGGTAAGTACCTTTTGAAATCGATCTAAGATATTCGACTTCAGCTACGTTATTCACGTAGCTGAAGTTGCGTATCTTAGATCAATCCCCCCCCGCCCCTAGTGTGGACCAGCCCTTAGTCTACTCTGAATCTCAGTTCTGTAAAATGGGATAATATTCCTCTCTCTCCCCAAGTTGCTGGGAGGATAAAATCCATCCCCAGGGACTGTGAGGCACTCAATGCTATATACGCCCCACAGAGATGTCCCTCTTTCATACCCCACAGTCATTACAATTTTAGGTGAAACACAGAAAAACACACATTTGCCTTCCAACCCAATCATTAATTCAACAGCCTCCAACAGGAAAGCCAGGCCCAACAATTCATTCTCGCTTCAACAGTCAAACACCTTCCCCTGCTGAAGGGAAGTGGTGCTGTGATGTGGGCAAGGGAATGGCTCTGAACGGAGAAAAGCTGCTACAGCTCCAATGCCAGTTCCAGAACCGCACTTCTCGTGCCAAATGCGGCAGATTGTGCCGGTCGCACTGTTGGCATCTCATTCGCACGGCCAGGGAGGCGGCACGCAGCAGTACGCTGGAAAGGGAAATCAAGGCTGTCTATCTCAAGCCAGCCGGAAGCAATATTTCAGCCTCTTCTGCAGTAGCACAGCCAGGTCCGGAGCGCAGGGGGAGCGGCGCTATAAAAGGCGCCTCCCCCTGTACTCACCCGGCGGCGCTCCGGGTCTTCGGCGGCACTTCGGCGGCTCACTCCGGGTCTTTGGTGGTATCCCCCGCGCCAAAATGCCGCCGCAGACCCAGAGCGCCGCCGGGTGAGTGCAAGAAGCGGCGCTTAAAAAGAAGCGGCGCCTTTTTTTAGTGCTGCTAAAAAAAAGGCGCCGCTTCTGCTCAAGGGGGAGCAGCCGCTCCCCCTGTTCCCCCCAGCTACCCTACTGCTCTTCTGCTTCCATGTGCTTTCTGACACACCCAGCAGATCATTATTTATTATTCTACAGCTGTCCACCAGGTAGGTGTATGCATCAAGTTTCCAGAGACTGAAAATCCTTCATGTTCTCTCTAATGCCTTTGAATCATTCATAGATATCAACTAAAATCTCCTGATCTTCAATTTTCTTCTTGTCTTCCTGCAGTTGTAATGTGAAGGTTTCCAAACTTCCTCTCCATGGAAGCTAGGGCGAGCAGAATTACTTCCAATTTCCCATTTATGCTTTTTCAACACGTCGGAAAACATTGGACTTTCTGCACGTCAACCGTCGATTCAGAAAACCAGCAGGCTGAGACGTTAGGCTCCTAGCCGTGCAAACACAAATCAACAGTGCCCTTCTTGCGATTCCCTTCTCCCCCACTCCCACCCCCCTTTCCAATACGTTTTAGGCAATTGCATGATTAGACTAGTTCTTCATCAAAATTAACTCACCAAAGCCAGTATTAAGTAGCGGACAAAAAAATGGAAGAACCACCTGAAAATGATCAGACAGCATGTCACTGGAAGATATCTGGCACCTTAACTGCCCACAGGACTGTGCCTCGTGGTTAGAGGAAGAGGCCGGGAGCCAGGAATCCTGGATTCTCCTCCTGGCTTTTCTCTTACTCATCTCTAAAATGGGTTTGCGAATACTTACATGCCTGCCCTAGATGCTGAGAGGACTAACTAAACGTATGTTTTTGATGTGCTTTGGAGTCTTGCATGAAAGACACGTTTCTAACGGAAATGTATTCTATTCTCGTACTGAGGACTCTGTCGCTGTCTCTCTGCTTCTCCGTCCTCACTCCCCAGTTGTTGCCCCTGACCATTCTGCACTTCAGCGCTGTATGTTTGTTTTTGTTTTTTGGAGGGTGGAATCTGGGCAGGGGGAAGGCGGCTGATTATTTGTAAATTGGCTGCAGTTTGGAATGTTGGAAGCAGGCCTGGAGGAGAGGGACTGTGGGCAGACTGCAGGTGAAGCAATCAAAGGGCCATGATAGATGTAATTTATGAGACAGCTCAGCCACGTATCACCTGGATACCATTACCGTGTATGTGGAGTATACACATGCACACACAGAACCCTAGAAAATTATTTAGCTGGGCATCTGAAAAATGCTATTATTCTGATAACCCAGGCTACTTAAAATATTATAAAAGCTATTCACTTATATGAAGAGGGAAAGAATCAAGTAAGATATAAAGTAAATTATTTGAAATTCTGCTAAGTGTGAAGGCCAAATTACTTACTAAATGTGTGCTAGAGAACATATACACACAGTACAAATTCAGGAGTGGAAACTTGGCTTCTTACAATTGCCTGCAATGTAGATGTATGTTTTTTCCAGAGGAAGTCCCATGCTCTTGTTTTGATTTCAGTGCTAAGAGGGGTTCCGTGTAAATGTGTGCTGGGAAACTAACAGATCTCAATAACAGAGTATAATAATTGGGGGAAGCTTCATTGAATTTTACTTTTAGAATAAGAAGCTATTTAAAAGTGGGACCCTGAAGAAGTAATGGGTATAGGCACATTTTAGCATGTGCAACTGTGTTTGAAAGTTTGGTCCTGTAAGTTTATTTTCAGCAACTATGAACTTCTGAGTGAAATCAGCAGCTAAAGAGTCAAAGGTCCAACACAAAGAACAGTAAAGTGGTACCTGGGGAAAGACTAAATGGCAGATGTAACAACAGCCATAGGGATTATACTAGAAGTAGAGTGCCTATTAGCCAAAAAGATCAAAAGGGGGGCACGGGAGAGGGGGAGTTTAAGTCACCAAAACGTAGGGGTCCTGTATTATTTAAACAAAAAATGAAGTATCTGACACACGATAACGGAGTAAATTAAAATGGTACGAAAGATAGCGTTAAGCACACTTAAAATAAAAAGGAAGGGATTTTAATCACTAGGGAGTGATCTATGCATCGTGTTTCAGCATGACAGGGATTTTTGTATGTCTCTATATCAGAGGCAGTGTTGGATCAAGATATTTAGCCACCACTGCACTGCCAGTGGTAAGCGAGTTACTGGGGCAGACAGGAGTATGGCAGTGTGGGGTCGACTGCCACCAAGGGCAGATGTTTCACGGAATGCCCGCATGAGCACTGGGAGCTGGGCCTGGAAAAAGCCGAGTGTGATGGCAGGGCATTCCTCAAGGAGAAGCTGCAGGTGACTGTGGAAGAGAGATGCCAAGAAGCTGTGTTTGGTGTGGTGGAGGTTGGGAGGCCTGGCCCCGAACGCACGCTCCTTTTGATTCACAATGCTGGCAGCTGGAGCGCTGCTCGGATAGTGTGCTGATTACAGTGGCAACTGTAAGGGCAATTTCATCCAACAATCTGCAACCTCTTCATTAAACACTGATTGATTTAAAAAAAAAAAATCTCTCTTGAGCCCTCTGTCAGGTAGATACATTATTAATATACAAGCCTGCCCAGTGGATGAGCAGGTAGAGAGACGTTAAATGCAAAGGTGGGAATACTCCGTAAGGGGCCCTGTCGCCCAGTCCCTGCTGCTAATCAGCGGACAACGCTCTCTCCCTTCCTAAACCCAATCCTGCCCTACATGTTCAGCAGCTTTCAGGGATTGGGGAGGTCTCTGCTTTTGTGGATTAATGGGAATTCCATTTCCAATAGTACAGGCAACTGTCAAGAGTAAAGGTTGCAAAAATAAGGAAAGCAAACTGGACAAGGGACTACACCTGGATTCCATTGACTTCCATGGGACTTAAAGACAGGCTTAAGTGCATTACTGAGACAGGGCCTTCAGAAGGAGCAGCCAGTGATGTGGTAGTGAACAGGGTTGAGCCCCCGGTTAAGTATAAATACTGTCTGTCAAACCACAGTGAGACCCCCCCCCCACACCACCACAATGAGAGGGCGAGAAACAATTGATCAGAATGAGATTGGGAGGATGTGGAAAGAAAAAGAACAGAACAAAGGAAAATCTGCAGAGAAAGCAGGGGGAAGCGAAATGAGAAGGGGAAGGATGATAGGGAGGGGGGGAAAATCTCTTCCTAACAGAGAGCAAGCAAGCTCTGATCTATTCCCCAGCACCAGCAGATCTGATTGGCACCAAAGTGAGAGAGACAACAGCTTAAAGCCTTCCTGGAGGCTGATCTCAGCGGGAGGTAAATTGTCATAGCTCTATGAATTCACCCCATCTGAAAATCTGCCCCACGGACTAAAATGTTACTCAACCTGAGAAGAGAGGCAGGATCTGTCCCTTAGATGAAAACACAAACCCAACCCCACAGAATAAAACAGCCATATAAAGGACAAGGAACACAATGAACTAAGTCTAGTTGTGTTTCACAGGTTAATAAACAGCAGGAAGCAAGTTGTTCCATGCACTAGATCCAGGAAGAACAGCCCTGGCACCTGAGACAGCGTGCCTTTAGCTAGCGCACACTGCTCTCTTGACTCCTGCACATGCACTGTGGTAGTAACGTGGCCGTTATGGCAGGAGGGGCCATACGGAAGTGACCCAGAGCGTGTATCTGCTAACGACGGGCTAGCAGGGAACTTCCCCTTATGTTCGGCAGAGTCCTCGGACACAGGGAGGGAGGTGGGGTGGCTTTAGTGAGAAAATCTGCGGCCATAAAGGTGGCCTCCTGCATGGCGAGCAGCCTGGCTGGCGCGCGCAGGCAGAATGAGGGTAGAGATTGTTAATCTCCGGTGAGGCCCGAGATTCAGATTAGGGAACAGAAGCAACTGAACAAACAGCTGCGAGCTCCTCCTGTTTTCCTCATTATTTCGTCCTTAGATGTGGTGAAGGATTGCGCAACAATATCTGCACGCGCTCGCTCAGGCTGGGGATGGGCGAGTACTGGGGAGGGACAGGCATCATCCCATCCCTCTTGAAGGATATCTGCTCAGGAGTTAATACAGTTGAGTGTCGAGTTCACCCCTGATGGCGTGTGCAATTAATTATGGGGGGTCCAGGGCACAGCAGGCTGAAATTCAGAATGGGTGGGAGGTCTCTGGGAAGGGACAGAAGAGCCTTTTCTACAGAAAAATCTCAATCAGGTCAGGTCAGGGTTCACTCTTCAACGTAAGGGATTATAGAAGGTCATGGTCCAACAGCACCCAGGGAAAGAATCCCCACCTTTGGGGTAGGATGGAGATACACCAGAGGCAAAAAGCAGAAATGAATGGGGACAAATATCAACCATTCAAGAGACAGGGACAGTGAGTCACCTGGGGATGAATAGGGGACCCACATTTTCGCTTTCTGTTTATACTGTAATTTTTGCCTGCACACACTGTAGGGAAAGAGGGTGTCTCTACAGCAATGACATGCACGAAAGTGACAAAAAGTCCTTCTTGAAACAGCCTCATTCATTGTTTGCTTCTTACAGTCCCTCCCTGCACGTAACCCCGTTGGAAAAGCTACTTACTGAGAAGCTGCTTTGAACAACCAAGAGGGGCCTGGAGAACAGGAACAGGAAATGATACCCATTCTATTTACATCTGGACAAGACGTGAAATGGGTCCAAAGTCCTTTCCTTGAAAAAACACTCCTAGTGTTTTATGGGTCTAAATAAAAGGGAAGGTCTCATGCGCCCCGAGAGAGAGTTTGGCTGTTAGGACAATCTCTGAGCCCACCGTCTCCCACAGCATTCTGATGGAACACTATACACATCGCAGGGTATTAGCTCATGGTTTAGTTCCCAAAAACATGTCCTTTTGGGGAAGATTTTGCACGCGATAAGGCTAAAGTCTTCGCACTCCAAAGTTAGGCAATTGTCTTTTTCTTTGAGAGAGATGGGGATAGGAGCAGTTGTCTCTCAGCCCATTGCCAATCCTTACTATTCATCCAGAGCGACATATTTCCTGTTTAAACCTTTTGCCCAAGAGAAAGTCTCATAATTAAAAAATTATGACTGACCTTGCACACAAGAGCTAGAGTTTAACTAACCCATTTTCAGGCTTTATTACTGAGGAAGCTCTCCTATGGGTTATGAACACGAAGACACTTTTACAAAGATCAGATGACATCTGTGTAGCTATAGCACTGTGGACATTTTAAAGACTTCATTCAACGGTGGCAAAGGTTTGCTACATAGCATATGTGGCAGACACTCCCTACCAAACAGTTTTGCTTTTGAAGGGCCAGCCTAGGTTTAGGGCTCACACAAATGTGATTTACAATGAGGCAGTAATGATCAAGAGAGCTACACAGGGCATTTCTTAGGGCTTAATGACCAACTGGGATGAGTTACACTAAGGACCATTAACCCTGAATCTTCAGCAAACACCCCCACACGGAGGTTGCTGTTACTATTATAAACAGAACTGCAGAGACATTGCTAAATAGACATTTTTTGGTGTTCCAGGAGCCATACGACGACATCAGTATCACGGGCCATTAAGTCCCATGCACAGGACATTTTAAAGAAATTAATAGGTGGAACATTGGTTACTAGGCGGATGTAGTCTATTCATTTTGTAAGCCTTGTGGTATCATGCAGAGGGTTAGTACACATTTCTTATTCTGCCCCCATGCTAAAGACCCAGCCGCGCTCACAGTAAAGCCTGGGTCTGCCCCGTATTCTGAGTCACCACCACTGGGGGATAAAGCAGATAGATAACCTGATGATAAAAGCCTTAGTGTTTCTCCTCACTTCATCTCTTCTTTATTTCCTTCAGCTCATCACCCGCAAAGAAACCCCTGACTCCCTAACTGCTCTATGTGTAGAGAGAAATCTCTGTATTAAGTATTTCTATGAATCCTTATGATGTTGCATTGTGTCATTTTGTATTAAGTATCTTTGTGTCATTTTGTATTAAGTATCTTTTTGACATTGCCTCTTGCATTGTGTTATTTTGTATTTATATGACTTGGCATTGTGCCTCTCTATTTTCATACAACTTTGTATTAGATCCCCATTTTGTATTAGATCCCTATTTGATATGGGAACTTTGTATTAGATCCCTATATAGAAAACTTTGTATTAGATGTTCTAGCCCCTAAGGACAGTATAGTTAAAGTAGAAGAAACATGTTTCTGTTTGCTAGTAGGATAAGATCTTCCCCCCACTCTGTAATCAATTGCCCTATTGACTGAATGAGGTGTGAATGAGTGAGGCTTGGAAGAAACCCACCTCCAGACACTGCAACAGTTGGAGAGGGGATGGGAGCCAGATCAAAGAACAATCAAGTGGCAAAGAAGAGCAGACATACTGATGACCCTGGGGGTTAGAGGCGAGGCACCTTCGTTAGGTAACACCCTCTTTGAGCAGCCTGGGGACAACACCCAGAGAAAAGCAGCACAAAGACCAACGGACACAGACCAACGGACACAGACCCAGAGTTTGAATCTGGAGTGAATTTGCATAAGAGGGAAGCTGCTATAAAAGTGAGGTGTCTTGCAGAAGGACCCTGGGTCTCATCTTGTCACCATCGGAGCATCGATCCGGATCGGCAGAAGCCCGGCTCCACCCCTCCCCCATCTAACTCACCTGGCCAGTGCAGTTAAGGGGAGCAACCAGTTGGTAACAACAGCAAGACGGAGTGTGTTTGTGTCTGTGTGTGTGTGAGTGCATGAGTGTGATATATATATATCATATGCATATGCTAGAGTATTGATTGATATCTGTATTACTAATAAATGTGGCGTTTTGCCTTAATCCCCTTGAAAAGATCCTGCATAGTACTTTGAGTACAACATATGAAGCAAAGGGCCCACTCCCTACTGTGTGTGGTTTGCTATGGACTGCTTTGCACTGCGCCAACATTTGTCTTTAGGGCCTGATCCCACACCCATGGATCTCAGTTGACTTCAGTGGATGTTAGATTGGGCCCATACACTATAAGCTCGGCAGGGCAGGGCAGGGACTCCCCTCCGCCCCGCTGCCCGGCACTGTGGCAGGATGGTAGGTTCCTACTTCGGCGTGGATTTTGAACATGATGTGTGAAATCCTGGCCCCGCTCTTCCATGGACGTCAGTGGGCCAGGATTTCACCAAGTTCTATGCGCCTCGACAGAACCAACGTGCAGAAAGCTGTGGTGCGGGGACAGAGCAGTTCTGCATTCTTCTAGACCTATAGTAAAAGCCAGCTGGACTTTGCAGAAGCAGCTGATAAAGAGGCGGAACCATGAAGATGAAAGGGATATCAACTACTGCAATGCTTGGGTGACTGACTATATTTGCTATTATGCCGATGGGAGTTCTGAGTCAAATGTTTACTTAGCTCTTTAATTGCAACTCTGTATGTTAAGAATTGTATTGACTATGTCTCTTTACTTTTACTGACTAATTGGATGCCACTGAAACAGGGAGGTGGTTTGTAATACATATTTTTAACCCCCTTGGTGCGTATTTTGTGGGGATGCAGTCCGTGCTTCTGAAAAGTTGGGGATGAATTTTAATGCACATCTCCCTCCTTGCCCCAAGAGACAGGATTACAAACAAGGGGCACTGCAACACTCAGGGCACCTTTAGTAGAATTTAAATAGATGCACACAGATGGGTTCTACAGGTGGGAGCCTGGATGGGCAGGCGGGCCTATCATGTATGGTTCTATTAGTGGGTTTACTCCCACTCCATGCAGATGTTCAACAGTAAAGCACGAAGATTATGAAGTTTTGGTGATAGGGTGCCTGTCATTCTCCTCTTATTGTGCTAAGAATTGCTTTCATGAGCTGTTCCTTTTCTCTTTACTATCGCGGTGCTCTTGGGAGTGGGGGAGTCGTGTTGGGGACTTGGGGTTCTTTGTTTTTGCATCACACGCTGCGCGCCCTTTCCTTAACGCTCGATTTAATACTGCATGCACCAGAGGTATTAGAAATCCGAGTAGTGTTCAAAAGTCTGTGTGTTTCACCCCAGCTCCAGAACTAACCTACGGCCTGCTTTTCCATTGCCCATTTTAATAACGTTTGGCATTTTGCATCCGTTGATGATGTTTTCTATCCACAGCGTTACCACACCCTGTCCTCTCCCGACAGCTAGCCATGGCCGGTAGCCCTTACTCAGGCAAAACTCACAAGCCTGAGCGCCCCTAAAGACACCAAAGGAACCTAAGGGACTGAGCCTGGAGGCTGCCGAGAGGAAAGTAGAGAGGCAAAGCATTAGCCCTCACTGTTTGCTCAGCACCTACGAGCACAGGTGCCTGCACAGTGTCGAGATGTGTATCGTGCTCATCAATGCAAGAAAACCTCTCTGCCCTGGCGGAGACGAAGGGCATGTCTACACTGCAAGTGCTACAGCAGCACAGCTGTGGCACTGAGGCGATGCCACTCTAATGTAGACACTGGCTACGGCAACAGAAGGGGTTTTTCGGTCGCTGTAATAAATCCACCCCCTCAAGAAACAGTACCTAGGGACAACAGAAGAATTCTTCCAGCGGTGTACACCCGGGGGCAAAGGTTGGCTTCACTACGTCTCTTGCGGGGCAGGGAGGTGTTGAATTTTTGACACAGCTAGGTCAACATAGGCTATAGGTGTAGCCAGGTCGAACGCTGGGGAGCTGAAGGAGATTGGGGGCAGGCAGGGCACGGGTGCTTACAAGCAATGCAGTGAGTGTGATGGGCCCGATCCTGCTCCTTCCTAGGCCCTGCTGACTTCGCCTGGAAAGGGCATGGCCCAGATGGGGGTTGCAGCCATTTTGGGGATGTTCAGTGACGCGCAGGGGCTCTGCCACGCGTGCTTTGGAGCTGCACCTAGAGGAATCCGAGAGCAGGGCCGCCATGAGAACTGGCCAGTCACACACACAGGCATGCGGGGTTCTAAGAAAACAACCTCCCACCTGCTTGCTGTCTCATGACACATGCTCAGCATGATGTTCTTGTCGGCCTACGTGCCTGCGCCGCTCGGCTCACTTCCCCTCACTGGACTGTAAGTCCCAGAGCCCCATGCTACACTATTCTGTTCTTAGACCACACTCGTCACCCTTGCATTGGAGCGCCTTCCACCAGTGCATTAAGCGACGTGACTCACATTTGTGATGCGTCTGTTCGCCCGCTCTCTCCCCAGGGGGAGAGGTGTGGGGTGGGGAAGTGTCTGGCTTGGTTTTGTTTGGGTGGTTTTGTTTTTATAACTATACATGTTTGCTAGAGGAGGTAGTTCAAAGAAATGCACCTTGCTCACGGAGCAGAAAGTGGGGAAGTTTGTGATGGTCCTGAATTCCTGCAAGATCCTTCTCATGGCTCAGCCCTGTCTTCTCACAGCCTCAGCCCTACGTGTTAACTCACCCTGGCACTGCCACTGCTATGGATTCTAGACAGTAACAGAAGCCAAAGCCTGCAAATCTGATTCGCACAGCTAGTCCCACTGACCTCAATGAGTCATCTCCGGAGGGCTGCAAAATCCGAGCCTAGGACTGTAACTCTTGGAAGATCAGCTGCCTCGGTAGTGATGTCAGTACATTTTTGCCAGGGTTATGGGCCTGTTCTTGTTACCTCTAGCTCCCTGGAGAACAGCCCTCCTGTTATCAGATGAAAACTAACGCACAGAGGCCTGATTATAAAGGACACAGGTCATGTTACCGTTGTACTCAAATCACAAACAAGGACTCAGCCAACGCATTGGAAAAGTTCAGCGTTGAGGACAGTACAGGACCCTGAACCCCTACATTGGGAATGGGGGACACAGAGACATTGAAACATCTAGAGAGGAGTGGCTTGTCCCTTGTGCCGCTCCCCATACATGTGTATGTTTTATATTGTAACGACAGTTGGAACAAGAAGATAGTAGCATCCCTGATGCTGAAGAGAAGCATATTTGTTTCTGAACAATTCCTCCAGTATATTAAGCACAATTCATTCTTATGCAAAGACCGCCCTGTACAGCTGCCAAGGTCAGAGAGTCCTTGCTTTATCTGTGGCATAAGGGGAAGTTGCACAAGTTTTAAGTTGTACACAATTTTTTTCCCTTGCATTTTCTCGGTTTTGATTTTCCTCACCACTAACGCCCATGCATCTTGTTGTCAGGAGCCAGATTATTTTATCTTCCCTGTGCTGTCGATAGTGTCAGACCCGTATCTTGATGTATGGCCAAAAAGTCCAGTGAACATTTTTCTTACAGTGTGTTGAATATGAAGATAGCGAGGACAATATTAAAAATAGAACAATTTGCAAAGGAAATGATTTCTACAAGCCCTAACAGCATCAACCATAGGGCCGGACTTCCATGCATCCTCAGCCTATTCATGCACATGCTACTTCGTCCTAACCTCTGCAGAGATGGGGTAGTCTCTAATAGCTGTGCATGCAGATGATATTTGGTGCGTGTGATTCTATATATCCAAACTGTAATACCTGTAAGTGCAGGTGTTGGATTATAGCACCTGTGTGCGTGGATCGTAGTGCACACACATCTATGTGCGTGGATCGTAGTGCACACACATCTATGTGCATTTGCAAACTTGGACCGACAAATGGAGGCTGGGGTCTGAAAACAGCTGTTCTTTTCGAGGTGTATGCCTGCAGTCATAGCCTGGTTCAGGGTAGAATGGCTGCATTCCTGCGCCCAGGGACAGTGATGCTGCTAGGGCAATATAATCTACCCCACGCCTAATCCAGCAGCTGACAGGGGCCAGGAAATTAATATTTTGTGCTTGCCTGGAGTCCTCCACCCAAAACTCTCACAGCACTTCACAAACATTAAGGAACCAAAAACTTCATGTAACTGCTTCCAGGTGAGTTCAAGTTACCGTTCTCACTTCACAAACAGGCAAGCTGAAAGAGAGGTGAATCTGTATTACAATCCTGTAACGTGCTGAGTTTTCCCCATTCCCTCTGACCTCTTTGGCAGCTGAAGTTATTCAGCACCTCACAGAGCACGCCCCTAACTATTATATTCCTCCATTGCCTAGAATGAAACAAAACCCTGGGCCTTTGCCGATGTAAACATTTTGACAAAGACCATCAATGGCTGGAGAGCTGGGAAGGGAAGGATGTAAAGTAGCTCCACTAGAGAAAGAGAGGAGAAATGGGCAATGGAGACATATCTTAATCGTCTTCCTTCTTGTGGGGTCACTTGTGTTCAACACCCAATGAGCTATCCGTGCAGCAGCCAGAAAAGCACACTGGCTGGCACACTCGGGCTCTGGTTTGAACAAACGCTCCAATGAGGAGGAAGGCAGGTCTTGCAGTTAAGGCAAGAGACTGGCACTTCACAGATCTGGGCTCAATTCCTCGCTCCAACTCGAACTCCCTGTGTGACCGGGGGTAAATCACATAGTCAATCTGTACCTCTGCTCCCCATCCGTAGCACGGGGATAATAGTAACTTCTGCCCACCCTTCCTGTAAGTCTACTTTGGCACTAGGAGGCGTCATTTCCAGCTCAAGGAGACATACCCGCGATAGCTCGCTAATAACAGAAGGGTAGCTGGGGCAGCATGAGTAGCAAGCAGGAGGGGTTAGCTAACCCGAGTACGACCCTGACGGAAATCTACAGCACGCACTCGCTGCTTGCACTGCTGTGGGCTACATGGCAATTTTCAGCATGCTAGCTTGATCAGAGCTAGCGTGAGTATGTCTACCCAAGCCGGAAATTACAACTCCAGCTCCAGTGGAGACATAGCTAGAGCCTACTTGGACTGTAAACTCTTAGGGGCAGGGACTCTTTTACGATGTGTATGGGCGATCCTTCGCCCAACGGGGCCCTGATCTCGACTGGAGCCCATAAACAGTACTGTAATACAAATCATTATTGAAGTGGACAATAAAAATGTCATATTTTTGTAGCATGTACCCAGGCCATATTGGAGCCCTACAGAGAGATTAGGCATACAGTTGAAGAGATGCCGCTGATACAGTATCCAATCATCTATGGATTTGGGGCTCTCTGTGTGGCTCTGAAGAAGGTTAGCATCATTTACCAGCAAAACCGGTCTCACTGAATGTACTGTCTTTGTTAAGATGAAACCAGCTATATGGTAGAGGGGGGGTAATTAACTACATTTTACTTTTGGGGTCCTAAATGTAAACGCTGGCTCTTGTCACATCTGAAAATGAGTTTAGGGACCAAAATGAGAACTGTGATCATTTGTTCTCACAAGATCACCAGTCTCTTGCTGGAGAGGCCCAGAACTCTAGGCAGTGCTATTAGCATTTATGCTATTGTTATTTCTCAAGTATAAAAATTATGAATGGCTTGGTGTGAACAGCCATTGCAACCATCAGTGTTACTGAACGGGAGAGAATGCTTGAACTTAAAAAGAGCACTGTCGCACAGCTCTCTCAATCAAACAGATCTCATCCCGTCAATGCCTTTAATCAGACAAATTCTCCACTTAGGACTTAGTGGCGTATACTTGATGACACAGGGTTGTGCAGATTATATATCTTACATAAAGAGAAGCAGTCTCTGGCAGGATTTAAAACTAGATTTTCATACTCGATAGATGCAATGGGCCACATTCAGTTCTGGTGTAACTCCAATTACTGCACTGGAGAAACAACAGAGATGAATTTGGACCAATGAAGTCAAGGGTAATTTTTCCCCACTTATGCCTGGGCTGAAATTTGTCCAATAGAGCCAAGAGGTAATGATTCCCCTCCTCCATCCTCATATTTTGCTGAATGTTTTTGTTTTCACAGACACTTCCCATTTTTCTGGTTTCCAGGTTTTTGGCAAATCCTGCCAAATTTGGAAGAAAACGGACATTTTTTGCAAAAATTCTCATTGAACCAAAATGTTTTCTGTTAAAAAAAAATGCTTTGATGGAAAATTTTCAAGCAGTTTTATTGCCTAAACTGTGTAGAAATAAACCATCATCATCATCATCATCACACTTACATAGCATTTCCATTCACACATCTGAAAGCACTTTACAAAGGTGGGCAAATATGGTTCCAATCAATACAATGGGCTTCCTGGGGCAGCAGAGCGCTTCTTTAAAAGGTAGGACAATTTGGGCAAGTAATTCTGTGCCTCAGTTTCCCCATGTGTCAAATGGGAATAATGAGACTGACCTCCTTAGTAAAGCCCTTTTGAAACCAGCTGGAAGGCTCTGGGTAAGAAAAAGGGTGCTGCAGGAATGTTATATTTGTATCTTTGCTTTCTGGGCTGAAGCTTTAACTACAAGAAGTAGGTAACGCTCCCCCAGGAGTGTCATGGTTTACTTTTTTATTCTTCTGGTACTGACGAAACACATTCTTTAACAGTGATCAGCAGCCAACATGGCACAAGCCAGGCAGCAAAGGGAAACGTGGAGGAAAGTGAACAGAGGAACATTTTCTGACGTGGTCTGAGGCATTTAATCCTTAGCGGTACTGGCTGCTAGTTTGCACCCAGTGAAAGGCCTTTAACAGAACTGATGGGTTTTGTGTCTTCATGACTAGCCAGGATTTACAGAAAGCCGGAGCTTTATTTGGAAATGTCCCCTTTAGAGGTTGAAGGCCAAGACTGAACTCAAAGACTTTTGCCCAAAAAGCCAGGCACTTCAGGAGTGTGGGGAACAGTCTCTGTAGGAGGAGAGACGCACTGAGAGCTGCACAGGGGAACAGCAGAAAAGCCAGTAGAGGCTGCAGGCGCTTGGGAGGCCCAGTGAAGGATGTGGGGGGAATGGTGATGAAGGTTGCGAGGGCTCCGAATTCACAAGTGAAGGCAGAGATTTCCAATTCAGCGCCAAACTGTGAAAGCCAGGGCCACGCACCCCCCCCCCTGGCAGTTCCCTTTAATCCTCTTTACTTTATGCAGCGATGCTCCACCCATTTTCCCTTCCAATCATGCCTGACTTACAGATGTCAGCCTCATTTCAGCTAAGTCAACAGAACTGTCACATCTAGGATGCTGTTACAGAAAAATCTTACTTACACTTTTGGCTGGATTCCAGTGTCTACTTCTTGGTCTAGACCTGACCCTGTTCTTCTACTGTGAGCTTAATCCTCGTGTGCTTAAGGGCATAGAGAACACACAGGGACTCCAGCGCAGGCTTGTCTAAACTCACTCTCTCCTTCAGCTGCCAGAGTTCCCAAGCTCTCTTTTGATCATACTGTACAAACACCGCTGTTGGTTGACTAAGGGCTCTCTTAGAACCTCCCCCTCTTTTATATATATATTCTCTGTTGCATCTGGAGAGAGAAAAAGCAAACACGAATTTTCGCTTGGGAGCCTGTGAGGTACATTCCTGCCACAAAGCACAGGTAATGGTGAACAGTCCCAGGAGTTTCCCATTCACAGCCCTGGCACCATGCTGAAAACATGTCTCAAGTTCATCCACCTAACTTCACCAAGAGGTTATTCATTCTGCAGTGAGGAGCCAGGATGTCAGTGAAATACCTGCCCTAAATACAAAGGACTGTGTGACTAGCTACTGTGGCAACTCCTTAGGAGGCCTCATCATCATGCATCTGGATTACTACAACATCCTTTCCTCTGGCCTTGCAATATTCATTCAGAATGTTGATGCGAAGATTCCTCTCCTTACTCGTCACTTTCACACCATCCTTCCTCTCTTTGCATCTCTCCCCTGGCTCCCTCTTCATCACATCAAACACACCCCTCTTGTCTTCACTCCCAAGGCCCTCCACAGGCTATCCCTATCCACCTATTAAATCTCAGGCCTTGGCTACACTTGCAGATGTACAGCGCTGTTAGTTAAACCCGTGTTCGTACAGCTGAGTAGGGAATGCGCTGCAGCCTGTCCACACTGGCAGCCGCCAGCGCAGTAACTACCACTGACGTGGCTACATTTGCGGCACTTGCACCGCTCCCAATACAGCTGCATTATGGGCATTCAGGTAGCTGCAACGTGCTTTTCAAATGGGGGGGGGTGAGGGGGACTTTGACAGGGAGTGTTTTGAGAGAGAGGGGGGGGGGGGGTTTGAAATCTCCACAGAGTGTCAGCTCATTATTTCCACACCTCCACATCCCCTGCCTCTCTCTCAATCACTGAAAGCAAACAGCAGGGGCTTTGTTTGTTTTTAAAGAGCAGATAAAAGAGAGGAAACGGAGCCTTCTCCCTCCCCCCCCCCCCCGCCGTTCTTCCCCCCCCCCCCCCCCCAAGACTTTGCTGCCGGCATTCCTAACGGAGCCCTCCCCTTTCCCCACCCTGCCTGCAAACAATAGCTGTGGTTGTAAAGCTGTGTTTGTAGTAACTCCAGACGGAGCTCTGAACTCCAACCCGGAAGTGCCGTTTCAAAACAAAGCAGCTTCCGGAGATCAGTAACTGCGTTGTTCCTGGGCTACACTGAAAGACCAGCGTTCCACCCACTTCGCAACAGTTGCTATTTCTCTCAGGGAGGTGGAGTACATGCAGCGCTGTATCTGAGGAGATACAGCGTTGCACGTGCCTTGCAAGTGTAGCCAGTTAATGAGTTACAGCGCTGCCGGCAGTTTTATTACGCTGTAACTTGTAAGTGTAGCCAAGGCCTC
This sequence comes from Chelydra serpentina, assembly GCA_037349315.1. NCBI lineage: Eukaryota > Metazoa > Chordata > Testudines > Chelydridae > Chelydra > Chelydra serpentina. The sequence goes on along the minus strand of JBAIAC010000028.1, from coordinate 39,774,837 downwards.
ACTCAGGATCATGACGAAGGTGGGTGCTGACATCACCCTCTTGTTACGTTTTCAAACAAGCACCTTCACTGCCCCTAACAGGCAGGAAGAGCTCCCTGCAAACATCAGCAACGCTACTTCATTATCCTACAAATCCCTCCTTAAAACTCACTTTTGCTGTAATGCTTGAACAGCAGATGGGCCACCAGTATGATAAACCATCGACCAGCACACTGACCGATATTGTTCATTGCTTCTTTGTAGTCCTTTGTAGTCTGTGTGTACTTTGCAGTCCTCTGGCTGTCTTTATCCATCTTGTCTTGTGTCTAATACTTAGATTGTAAACTCCTTGGGACAGGGACTCTCTCTTCTGTGTTTGAACATGGCCTAGCAGAATGGGAACTGGCCCATGACTGGGATTCCTAAGCACTCTGATAATATAAATAATAAAGCAGTGGAATTATCAATGAACAAATTAGATCTATCTAATCAGTGAGACATCATTGGCTCTGGTTCTGAGAAGACAGAATAGCTGCAGAACTTAATACACAATAATAAGCCAGGCATTTCTCAGACCAGTTTTTCATTAGTGATGTATGTGGATATGGGGGAGGGATGGGAGGGGACAGTGTCTAAAAACTGCATAGCTGGGTAAACTGTATCTAGGGGTCCCACGTGATGAACTTTTAAAGTATCTGTTGTACAGTTAGATTTTTGAGATCAGCTTTTTCTTAAAATATGGATAACCTTAAAGAAAAGTGGGTGTGAGGGGGGAGGCCAGAGCCAACGCCCATTGAACCGAATAGGAGTCTTCGCTGCACTTTGATTCAGGCTCTCCATGTGTTCAGTCAATCAATCCTTTAGCTAGGCATGTGCTTGGTATTTTAAGGTTAACAGACAAGATAAAGGCCAGATCCTCAACTGGTGTAAATCAACATAGTTCCACCAAGTCAACAGGGCCCCACCTATTCAGACCAGCTGAGGATCTGATCCAAATGGGGATGTTAACAGTACTTCTGGTACCATTTTAATCAGGAAAATAGTGTTCTATAGCATGGCACATCTTCTCTGCTACAATGTTACAATGTGGAATTAATAAAGACACAAAGTTTAAACTGTAAGAGTACCATTGGCATGACACTGGTCAGGGATCCTATTAAGATACAATTTTCATATGGAAACAGACACAGTGTCAAAGTCAAATTAAACAGGCTCTAAGGAACACCAGGAAAGCTAATTCCTTCAGTTAAAAGAATAAAAGCTATCCGAATTGCACCTGAAATTCAATAAAAAGCACTAATCTAAACCCACAAAGATACATTCAAATTAGGACCCTGATTTAGGAAAGCACTTAAGCATGTACCAAAATCCCTTGACTTCAGTGGGATTTAGGCATGTGCTTATGTGTTTTTGTGAATTAGGGCCTCCGGCAGCCACATTTCCCTTCTCAGGATTATCAAACCATGGGTTAAACGTAGTGTCCTTTATTATATGCCACATGTGCAGCAATGCCACACACCATGGGGCTCAGTTACTATTAAAGGCGAAGTTGTTATTTGTAATCAAGTTTCTTTGGCTGTCTGGATTTATAAGCTCTAACACTGGGAGGTGGGGGAGGGGGGGGAATGTTTGTTTTCTTCCATAAAGAAGATATCCCAAGCACATGATCACAGCCTGCCCTCTACCTAACCCTGACTAACATGCAGCCCTACACCCCCCCACCCCTCACTTCTGCAAGGCTGTGATTAGCAGATTTAGGTCATGATCAAGCAGATTTCATGTTTTAATTCTCCCTTTTGTTTTCAGCTCTCTCTATGGATGCCTGGATCTTCTGCATACATCTAAATAAAACTACAATGCAAACCATTACTGCCTAGAACTATGGGTCCTTTACTGCAGAAAATAAGCTGCATTATAGTGACAATGCCCCCAGCTGAAGGTGTCCGATGTTGCCCCCAAACATGTCCATCCGCTCCACACATTAGAGCTGCACATACTTGTGAGAATCCTCATCCCTGCTCTCTCAAGCAACAAGAATCCCAAGGTCAGTCCTGGTCTGTTTCCCAGCAAATCACCCGCAACCCTCCTATCATTACTGCACCAGAGCTGTTTGAGCCTTATTTCCCAGCTGGTTTCTGCATGAAATCTGCTCTGTGTCAGCAAACACATGAGATGCCAGTAATCCCTATCCCAGCTCATCGGATTCAATAGACTTGCTCTCTGAAATCACCCACCTGAGATTCCATTTGGAGAAATCCAAAAAAGAGTCACAATTTTAAATGGGCTTAAAATACTAACATGTCCTGATGTCAAACTGAGGGCCTGATGCACCACTTCAATGATTGGTTTGCTTAGAAAGGACTGATCCCTTACTAAGCAAACTAAGGATACATTCATCTATTATTTATTTACGGTAGCACCACTTACTTGCCAGATGCTTTCTAAAAATATAAGGACACTGTGTGCTCTGAGGAGCTGACAATCTAAAAGACAGAGGTCAGGGAATGGGAACAACATCGACTCATATTAATACAGTTCCACATTAAAAAGGGAAAATATCTAGTTAAAGAGTTTATACTTTAAAAATAGATATCCTTATCAACGGTATGGAACTGCTAGTAACTTCTATTAACATTTAATGTACTTGTACTATTTAGATTATTAAGTGTCAACATTCCATTCCAGTTTCACTTTTATTTATCGTCAGTTTCATTCTCTAAGTCTCAGAGACCCTGTTTATCAGAAACACTGCAGGGAACTTTTGTTCTTGGCACTCTGGAATTTCTTAATTTCAACGGTTTCCACTTGAATTTCAATCCAGTTCCACTTTTCCTTCAAGAGCATTTGCCACATGACTTTCTAAAAACAAGTTCTCATAAAAATTTGTATCCCATCAAGCTGGAAAGGAGGCAGTGCCACCAACATCTCTTTACTCACTGCAGGACAAACTGAAAGCCCCCGCCACAGAGTGAAAGCCAGTCCCAGATTTTATATATATCACTTGATAAGTGTGGTCATTCTGTAACATACACATGCTCAAACTGTGGCTCAACTGAGACCACAAACTCATTTCACTTGTGATTGAAAGCAGATTGTAAATCCAGGTCACTAGTGGTGAAAGTGGAGAACCTAATTAACTCACTACTCCACATTACCCCCCTGGGAATTACTCATGTGAAAGCTGACATGAGTGAACTGCAGTGAACATCGAGTGTAGTGAGAGCAGTAAGGTCACGCCCAGAAATACAGATTTTCTTTTTAAAAGAAAAATTAGTTTAATGTTTCATCAGAGGAAGGTCCCGAATCGAAGCTGTAACCCCACCAGCCAGCATTCTACTGCAGACTGAGCAGCCCAGAGTGCTTAAATGAAGGACATCAGGAACACAGATAACCAACCACAGGTATCTGCAGTTGAAAAAAAATCACAAATATTCCCACTAAATCTTCCCACGGCCGTTTCCATCTACAAAGAACCTGAGCCGGGACAGTTGTTACACGGTGTGACTGCACTGCACTCGACAAACCTGAAAAGCACTGTGTTCCAAATTAGGGTCTTGATCCTGCAAGGCATGTATCTGGGTGGACTGCTGCCCCAGTGCAGAGCCCTAAAGAAATCAAAGAGGCTCCACATGACCAGAGCTGTCTGCTCGCATGCTACACATTGAGGGATCGACAAAGCAAGGCCAGGCAAACAAATACATTTGGAAGCCTATAGCACAGGGCTGTGTGGATGATTATTTGTGAGCAGGCCATGGAGGAACCAGTTCAGATCAGACTGACTGTAATAATGCAAGATCAATCCCACAGCTACTAAACTGTCCATTGCATCTGTTTCAAATGTACATTAATTGCCAATAAAAAGGTATTTGACCTTCTTGCAGCTCCAGCTTACAGCTACATTAAGCACTGTGCTTATTAATCAATAAGTTACTACACTAGTGGCATTGTTTTATTATTTCTAATTTTAAAAAAAACAAAACACTAGCTTGCAAGGAGTGGAACCACTGTCAATAACAGCCTGATCCTGCCCTGCGCAGAGCATTCTGTCAGCTCCTGAGCACCCTTAAATCTTGCTGAAGTCAGTGGAAACTCAGAGCACTCAGCACATCAGAGGAGCAATTGAGATTGATCCTCCTCCTCAACTGTCCCTCTTTTTCAGAGACATGCATTCTAGCCCGTGTCACCCAGTTCCGTGCAAATGTGGTTCCCTCTCACTCTTACTGTTAGAAATAATTTACATCTGAAACAAAGAGAAACTGCAGTCATCCACAGTCACTTACACACAGGGGAGGACTACTCCAGCAATTTAGGTTTCCTGTATTATTAATTTGCGTGTCCCCCTCGTTTTGGGGTATTTGTCACCTGGCCTTTGGCAGGTGGCAGGCCATGAACTGAGCCCTCAGTTAGAGGCTGTTTCTAATTCCAGTGGTTTCTGTATTTTACAATGGCATCGAGCCCTGTTTCCATCTGACGTAGGAAGTCAGGATACAGTCAATTACAAATCCCGTTGCTGGGCTGAGTTTACAAATCCCAGTGTCTCCTTAGCAGCAAACACTGGTTGCTTTTAAGTTGAAATATGACTACACGGCACTGTGCAGCAAGCAAAAAGTCAATTATTAGACCTACCAAAGACCATCCTGTACCTCTAACTAGATTTCAGGGGCCTTTTACAGTCATATCTTTCCACCATACATATGGCACAAAACTGATGTGCTACCACTTAACAGAATCCTCATTCTAAGCATCACATTTGAGCCCAAAGTACTGCACCCAGTGTCTGTGTTACTGATACCACCTCCTGCAGAACCCAGTCCTGTAAATCCCTACTCACATGACATCAATGGGACTAGTCTCATGAGACAGGCCTACTTGTGTCACAGGGGTTTGCAGCTATCGCACCTAGATTATCAGGCAGGGATGCGTGGACTCCAAAGGGCAAATTTTAAATGACGTGAGGCAGCTCTGTAGTCAATTCTCTGCTCTGCAATGTGGAGGATCTTGGTGAGCTTACTGGGACTCCTCTCTCCCTCCTAAGACTAGCAGGTGCAAAAAAGCCACAGAACCAGCATGCTTGGAAAAGTCTTGCATCACTGCAGCTCCCCACCCAAGTGAAAGTCCCTCTTCTCCCTTTAGGAGAAAAGCGGGGGAAAGCCTGCTTTGGCCAGCCTCATTTACATGAGTTAGAATGTTGCATACCCATACTCCACATGCTGGGTTAGGTTGCTTTAGTTGGAATTTGTCTGTGTTCTGATTGTATAAATGATAATAGATTGTGATTGTGAGTGTACTCACAAAAGGGCCCAGGAATTATACTAGCTATGCCCTGGGTCACCCTGACTGTACAGGGAGCGGACTCTGGCTTGGGCATGGGAACCACGCTCCACATGGGCAGGGTCGAGGGGTCTGTCTGAGACCCCGGGTGTAGGGCTCAGCAGGAATTTTTCAATGAATGTTTTTTCATCACAAATGCCAATCTGTCAAAACCAAAACTGTTTATGGGAAAGGGTCAATTCTGATTAATTTCTCATTGTGGAAAATATCTAGGGGAAACAAGTAAAATGAAAGAGTTTCATTTTTCAGGTCCAAATACTTTTTGGTTTGAAATTTAAGTTAATTTATAAGGATTTTTTAAAAAATAAAAACATCAAAAACAAACCAGAAGTTCAAATTGACCCAACCTGAATTTTTTTTTCCTTCAGATTTTCGTTCATGAAAGTTTTAGAGATTTCAACTTTTCATCTCAGTTCAGGATGGACTTTTTTTTTCAAAATCTCAAAAATTCTCATAGGATGGGAAATCTGTTTTGTGCCCAGCCTTAAGGGGCACTCTACTGCTGGGAGTGGGCTCTCTATTTTATGAGAAGAATATTTTGCAGATAAAATTCAAAATTTCTACATTTTTTTTTGTTTAAGTTTAAAAATGTGACAATTCTGACCAGAACCCCCAAAGCCCTTGGGTTTACTGTAGGTAAGTCACCCAGGTGATAAGTTGGGATTTTAACAAAGGCACAACCATCCCTTTGGAAGGTCTCAAGTATCAGAGGGGTAGCCGTGTTAGTCTGTATCTGTAGAAGCGACAAAGGGTCCTGTGGCACCTTATAGACTAACAGAGGTATTGGAAGGTCTGTGTTTCATGATCAGTGTGACATGAAAAACTATTCAAGTCAGTTTAAATTTTAGGCCTACCATTCTTGAAGGTGCCTCCTCAGAAAAGTCCTCCAAACCAATTATTATTCAGTCAGGTCCTGAGTCGAGAGAGTTCTCGATCTGGCTAGCGTGCATATCCCAGGAAGATCTCAAAAGGAGTTAGGGTACTGTACAATTTTTGGTTTAACATATTTTGAGAGAGAGACCATTTAAAAAGAGCTATCGCATGATGTCCTTCATCTGCCTGGGGAGGTTTCCCTGTCAACAAATCTTGGACATTTTCTCTCTCAGCATTCCAAGCTTTATTACTACTTTAATGACCAATCCATCAACTGATCAGAAAAACAGCCATGGGCCAACAGGAGCTTTGCTTGGTGAGACCGCACAGTTTGGTCCATTATTGTATAAGCCTCTGCACTTTGATAGCACCGTCCACACTTCACAAATATTAATGAATTAAGTCCCATGAACCAAGGAAGTATTATCCCATGAGGTTGCACACCACCTCTCAGGGAGTCCAAAGCAAAGCCGGGAATGGAAAGGAGACCTCCTGAGTCCCTTTTCCATGCTGTGGCTACATAGTGTGATTTAAAAGGCTTTTAAATAAAAATATTCAGCTTTCTGCTGTTTAAAAATGCTAGTGCAATCCTGGCCCTCTACAAGCACAAATAAAGGCTTCACCGTCCAAATTAAAGTCAGCGGCTGCATTACAGAGACTCTGAAATGTAAGAAACATGTTGTACTTGGTGTCAGATTTATTGCTGCCTTGCAGAATAAAGCCAAACATCTTTATATGGAAAAACACTGCTGCTTTTGACCCAAACAGATTGGGAACAGGAAGTAAAAACAAATTACCCAGCTGTGGCCTCACCGAGTTATGAGCCAGAGCAGAGAAACCAGCATTTCCTGCCATTGCTTGTCACAGTTCATGACTGCCCCGACTGTTTTGCACGCTGTTTTCTTAGGGCCCGATCCTGCTCCCACTGACGCGGATCGGAATTTGATACTGATGTCCACAAGAGCAGGGTTGGATGTTTAATAGAAATCACTGGAGAGAAACAGGCAGACAAACTGTGAGGCTAAATTCTTCGGAAAGAATGGTGGAAATCTCACAGGGCCAGATTCTCAAGCTGGTGCAAACTGATAGAACTCCACAAGCTTCCATGCAGCTGAGCCCATTGACTCAGTATGGGCATATTTGAGAACAGAGCTGGGCTTTTTGTAACAGTACCAGCCCTGCCAACCCCAAGCATTTAAAACCATGAGTTAGGCCTCAACTAGTCCGGAAGTTGGCTTAAAAATCGTGAGTTTTGTTTAAAAATAACTTTGGGTCCTTTTCTTTGCCGTTTGGTTTCGAGCTTTAAGTTACACTGGTCACATTTTCAAGCTTTTTTCTGCAACCACAAGGGCTGGAAATTTTTCTTTTTTTCTAAACAAAAGCTGAGTTTCTCACTCAATCATTTGACTCCAGGATCTGGGGCTTTCAGAAAAACACCAAACAGATCACAAGACTTGCAACAAAAGTCAGGGGTGTTGGCAACATTGTGAGTGTCCCTTTTGCAAAAGACCCTTATTAAATGCCAAATATACTGGCTTCATATGCTCACTAGAACAAATGTTCGAGCTGGGGCATACATTGCAACAAAAGCTGCAATTTACGCAGACCGCACACACCAAATTAAAGCCTTATAATTCAACATTGTAATTAAAATCCTGCTTTCGTGCAGGCTTACACTACTATTTTATTAGCTCAAGCAGATATAACCTACAAGATTTTAAAAGGTTAAACACCAGGTAGTAAAATGTTTAACAACATAGAACCAGGTTTTCTGTAGTTTAAAAAATAAATTAATGAGCCAGATTCTGGTTTTGTAAGGTCAACAGAGTAGTACCAAATTTATGGTGAGAGCAGAATCTCACCTTACATTCCTAATCCTTTTCTGGGTGTCTCACTAGCTTGTATAAAGCCATCCAGAATGTGCATGAGGGCGTATGAATATATATTCTGCACAATAAAATATCTGACTTTCATAAGGGCATGTGCTTTATACAGTAATTAAAGCACCCTGAGTAGCACACATGAATGTTCTCTCTCACACATGGCAATTTCAACTCCTACCTCATATTCTTCTAAATCTGTCACCTTCTCTTTCCTACAAGCTGCTTTGGCTGAGGAGCTGCATTGTGAAAAAGGAAACCTTCTTTGCACTCATGTTATCCTCGCATGAAATTCCCACTGCTCCCCCAAGAAGCCTCCAGATCTGAAATCCAAGTTTATCGCGCCGAGGAAAGAACAATAAATGGGAGGCAGAAAAGGCAGTCGAGTCAGTCAGAAGTGCCGCCAAAATCCAAGCTCTTGCTCAAAAAAGGCCCTCCCTTAGGAAGGATGCCAATCAAACCTGGATCACGAGGCTGTTTTCAGAGAGTGAATAGAGTTCTTATTGACACAGCTTATGTCTGCAGCTCTGCAAGGCTTTCAAGAACAGATCGGATTACACAGGCGCATTCTCCCTGATTTTATGCGTTCAGAAGCCCTTAGACATAAAATACCATCCCCTACAGACTACAGTTTTTCCGTTGCATATCACTGTATGTGCTCTTTGAAAAGCACACCGTCAGATCCTGCTACCCTTACTCAGGCTGAGTGGAACCTTACTCGGTGAGACGTCCAATTTAAATCGATGGTGCTAATCACAGGGTACTACTCAAGGTGAGAGAGGAAGAATCAGTCCCCTCCCGTGGTATGTCCTTCACATCAAGCTGGGACATGAAAATATTTGCAGACACTAGTTCTAATCTGGGAATATAACATCTCTGCTGAACATAAAACCACAGCCCTTTATGGAAGTTTACCAGAAAAATGGGAGCGCATGTACCTTTTAAACAAACCACCACTGCATTGCCGCAATGTATCTGATGCAAATTAGATACTAATTCAGGAAAGCACCTTGAGCACGTGCTCAAGTCCCACTGAAGCAAAGGACCTGAGCGTGTGCTTAAGCGACACCCTGATTCAGGGACTATGCTGGCAAGAGGGCTAAGAGACTGGTGTGTGCCTTGGCTGGCGGTCTACAGCACGTTTATTAAAAAGAAAATATGCATGAGGTGTTTGTTTACCTGCCAGGTAAGAGAGAATAATTACCAAAGCATTATAGAATGTTCTCACTGAAATTTTCCTTATGGAAAGCACATGGGCAAATCAAAAGAGATCTGAACTCTGGAGCCTCTACATGACTAAAGACAAAAACATATTCCCCAATAAACAGGATACCCCCTCCTTTATAGGCTTATTTTCATGTTCAGGCAAATGTTTAGAGCATGTTTTCAAATTTTCTAATGTTTTGCTAGAACACATTTTGTGATTAAGGAGGCTGAAGGGTTGGATCTGGGGAGCTGGCATGCTGGACGTCAGATTGGTGTGATGCGGTAGCTCTCCTCTGTTCTGTCTGGACTTGGTTTTCAGAGGGCAGTAACAGAGCCTCTGTTCATACCTATACCTTTGTAAATGCAAATGTATGCAAATCCTGCCTCCGAGCACACAACTGCCATTTCAATGGCTAGTGCAGGATTCCTAACACTCCGTTCGGTTTCCACATGCGACTGCGAGGGTGGTTATGGTCAGAAAAGTGATCCTGTGAAGACAGCATCTGCTCCACGTGTGAGAGTGTCACACAAGTGTCTGCCCCACTGCTAAAGCTAATTTTTACTACTGCTAGAGCTAGAGGGGAGTGAGGTGGATTCTTATTCTGCCTCGGGCATCACGAGCATGTCGTCAGCCAAATTCTGACAGCAGAATCATTATTACTGCTGACAAACGTGGGGGGGGTGGGGAGAGAGAACAACTTGATTTTGAGATCCCCATGAGTTTGACAGACTGGTGCCTAGAAAGTCATCCTGTGGCTTGTAAATGAAGAAAAACTGATGAGAGAAATAATGAAACTGGAACCTCACAATGCCATTTTGTGATGGTAACCCCACCTCACTGCTTTCTAAAGCAGTGCTCAGTGGAAGGGAGATAGGTGTGATAGAAGCAGGGACCCACCTGGTGGCTCTGTATTCACTGCCCTTGACTGGTATTAATACTCCAGGAAGCAACAGATAAATACCTAGCAGCAGCATCCTTGATTTTCAGATTGTTTATGGTCCTGCTTAAACTGTTCTGAGGGACTTTGAAGTCAGTAGCAGGATGTAATATATGTGCACCCTACAATAATTACAACAGGCAGAAATACTCTGTTGCTTAAGTAGCTCTGAACCTATTCATCCTTTATTGGGCCATCAGAAATTTAAAATGGCTTCATTTAGAGAGCGCGCGCGTGCGCAGGGGAAATTAGCACTTGTAAAATGGCTAGTGCCATAATAGCTTTGCAAAGCATTTTCAAATCGCATGTGTGGAATAATGCAACGGTTCCTACAACAGAGCAATGTAATCATACAGCAAACACCAGCCGACATGCTAGACCACATGGACTACAATTTTACCCAACAGACAGGAAGGGAGCTGAAGGTCTGACACCTCTGAGTGTGGATGCCTGCGACTCAGGGATTCCTGAAGCTTAGACTACTAAACAAGCTCCATTTGTCCATAGGTTTCTTTCTTGGCAAACTAATTCTCATCCCATTGGACAAGGAGACAAGTTTGGAAACAGCCTTCTGCAGTCTTTATGCTCTTCAAAAGAGCAAGAATTGCAGGAGCGGATCCCTATGTGGCGTCTGCAGAATCCGGCTCAAAGCCCTTTCCTGAGAGTTTGCGTGAGCAGGATTTGAGCCCTCATTTGTAACCAAACCGGCAGCTCTCAGGACTGTACCGTGCCATTTAAAGAACCATCCAAACTCCACAGTGGGAAGCCATGTACTACCTTAAATAGATAGGATACCAGCAGTGAGTATTCAAAGGGTGGAACACCCCATCTCTTCAACCTCAGGGAAGCTGCTGTGTGAAAACTTAACTGCATTGCCTCTGCCATTGTATAATCCCAGCAGAACGAGACTTGATTTAGGCTGCTCCAACTCTGACACTTGATAGCTTTAACACGGCATAGACTATTGCCTCACTCTAATTACAGGATCACATGACATGTCCAACAAGTGCTGTAATTTAATCTTGTCCCAAAGTTTCTGATCCCATCATGCTCTATTCCCGTCCAACCCTCTCTGGGCCGATAGGAGAAAGCCATAAAGAATGACTCAGAACAATTCAGTACCAGACATCAAAAAGCATTTTCTTGTAGTCAAAAATAATTTCCTGTAACAATGTCGTCAAACCAATTTAACTGACTGGTTTTAGGCAAATCCATGAGTCATGACTCTTGGCCATTCAAATGCTTGTCAACACAAAACACACGTCGGTATTATTACTACTACCCGTCGTGCATATGGTGCTGCACATTTACTCAACACTTTGCACACGCCAGCCTTGATCCTGCATTGAATTTTGTGGGGTTACTTGTATGAGAAAGGATTACTCCTATGAGTAAGGGTTGCAGGATCAGGCCCATGGATTGAGACAGGTTCACTACCTCAGTGCCAGAGGATGCTCATTAAATGCTTTAAACACAAAACTACATCACACTGAATGTTGCTGCAAAGAGAAATGCTCCCATCCCTGTAAAATAACTCTACATCCAGAGCCTATTTAACGTTAACAGGACTTTTACATTTTCTAACATCTATTTGGGGATATTCTTCCTTGAGCGTATGCTCCGTAAAGCCATCGATGCTCAGTGATTCAGCAAAGAGGAGGAACCCTGGCTGAAGGGACACCTACTGACAACTGTCAGACCAGCAGGGCGAAAATGTGAAAATGGGAGAAGTTGCAATCTCTATCATGGCCGCTGAAATGCGTATCTCTGGCCTTCCAGAGTGGGAGGTTCTACCTGCAGACAGGAGAAAACAAACTGCTCTAGACACTTCCTTAAATTAATTCTGCCTAGAAGCAAAGGATGCAAACAACACACTGCAGAGCCAACTTCAACTTCGCCGGGCTTGGGCTCTTTGTTTCTAGGCAGACTACAGTGCAGTGGCCAGAATGAACAAATGCGCATGTCTTAATTGGAGTCCAAAAAAATCTCTCCCTAGCCCTCTCTGATTACTGTAGTAACATAGGAGTCCATCAAACAGTTTGCACTGTTTTTACAGAAATAAAAGGGTGCATAAACATGACACTAAATGCCATTTTCCCTTGCCTCCAGATGTTACAGGGGAAAGATACTGTCTAGACTACTTTCAGCAGCTTGGATCACAGGGTTTTTTTAAAAAAAAAATCAGAAAACTCAAAAGAAAAGAGTTACTGGATGATTTCAGATTTAAAGAGCCTAGGCAGATTTTTTCAAAACACATTTAGCTGGACCGAAGCAATGGATAAGAAGGCTAAACTGACCAAGTGTAATTCACAACAAACACCCGATTCCAATATGCCCGTCAACAGAGGCGATGCCCTGACTATTAAGCACGAAGACCGTCTCCTTTTTATAGGAGTAGCGTTTCCCCAAGCAGAACTTTATCCATTGTTTCAAGGCTGGTCTATGCGCCCGGGCATCCGCCAAGGTGCGATCCTGGCAAGCGAACAACGCCAGTCTACACTTACACACACACAGTTACACACTCACACTTACTTACACACTCATAACAGGGTATTTGTCACAGCAGGGCGATGACACGGGGCTCTCTCCCACACCCAGTGATTTCCCTACACCCCCCCCCCCGAATTTCCCCAACCCCCCCCAGTTTTGTGAACTAGTTACATGCCAATTTAGTGACACCCCCCCAGTAAATTCGAACACCCCCCCACATTTCAATTCCTGGGGAGGCCACTGCCCCCACCCACGGCCCGCTCGGAGCTCTCCCACCAAAGGGGTCCCCGCCTGGGGCGCCGCTCTCGCCCCCCGGTTCCAGCAGCCCCCCGCGGAGGTTCGCGCCCCGACGCGGCGGGCAGGGCACGGCCGGGAAGCCCCAGCGGCGCCGGGCCGGGCTCCGCGGAGCAAGGCGGGCGGCTCCGCTCCAGCCCAGCCTTACCTGGCGCGTCCCCGCCGATGGCAAGACCCAGGCGCGGAGGGGCCGGCGCGGGGGCGCAGCATGCCAGGGGGCCGGGGCAGAAGCCGAAGCGGCGCGAAGCGGACCCGGGCCGGGGGCTGGCGGAGCTCCTAGCAGGGGCGCAGGCTGGATGCCGCCATCTTACAGCCAGGCAGGGCTTTCCCCGACTCGCCGCCGCAGCGAGCGCCCCGCGCCAGCCCGCCCCACGCGCCGTGCGAGCAGCTCTGGGGTGGGGCGCGTCGCGTCGCGCCGGGGCCCAGCGCGGCCCGGGCGGGGCGGGACGGGACGCTCGGCCCGGGCTCCCCCTTCCTCCTCCCCCACCCCCGCCTGGGCTTCAGCCGCCCGCCCGCCGCTAGCCGCCCCGTCCCTTTACCTAGCAGCGCAGCGAGTCCCTGCGGGCGCCGGCTCGCCTCCCATGGTACGCGCCGCGCCGGCTGCGGCTCGGCCTGGCTGCTGCCATGGCAACCGCGCTCACGCCGCCCGGCCCGGCCCCGCCCGAGTCAACAAACCAATTAACGCCCCCCCCCCCTCGCCGCGCGTGGGGCGCAGCCAGGGAGAGCCCCCCCCCCCCCCCGGCCACTGAACCAGCCTGGGAACCCCGGCTAGGATGGGATGGGACCCCCCCGGACCCCCCCCCCGCCACACCGCACCCCTAGTCCCAGCCCCGGAGCCCGCGGGACTCCCCCGTGCTGCAAACACGCACCCCGCCAGGATGCGCCCCCACTGAGCCCTGCCCGGGGTAGTGCGGGTAAAGGGACGGGGTGGGGTGGGGGGGGTCATAGGAGCCTATATACGAAAGAGGCCCAACAATCGGGACTGTCCCTATACAAGCGGGAGATCTGGTCACCCTACCCGCCTCATTACATCCGGGTTGACAAGTCGTGCCTGTTAGCAACGCGCCCTAAAAAGGTAAGGGGAGCGAAGCCAGCGAGACGGGCACGTCCCTCGCTGAGCCGAGGGGGCAGGTCTCCGGGGGGCAGCCGTGTTAGTCTGTATCCGCAAAAACAAGGACGATTCCTTGCTGTTTGTGCCTAGGTGTTTACAGCCCATGCTGTGCAAGATGAGCCGCAGCTTTGAGATCCCTGCACCACTGTATCTAAGCAGGACACCTGTGCAGGCCGCCCGGCCGGCTCCAGGCACCGGGGCGGCCGCTAGCTGCGAGGGCAGCAGTCAGGCAGCCTTCGGCAGCGTTTCTGCGGGAGGACGCCGGTCCCGCGGCAATTCAGCGGCAGGAACGCCGACGGCGGGGGACCGGCAGAGCACCCGCAGGAACGCTGCCGAATCTGCGGGACCGGCGACCTCCCGCAGAAGCGCCGCCGACGTGCTTGGGGCGACACAAAACATAGAGCCACCCCTGGAGACTTGCTTGCTTGTGGCAGGCTCCCAACATTGCAAGAGTGTTTGTTTTTTAATGCTACATTGGCTTTTTAAGACTCCTCAAGAACTTCTCCTAGCTCACTCACGTTATCACACAAGCCCCTCTACTCTTCCAAGGCAGTATTTTCCTAAAGAATATTAGTGTACGTTCATTTCAACTGTAAACAATGGTGCAAATGTTGTCGTCACCATTTGATTGGAAGGGTGTATAATACAGACATAGTGATGGTCTTACCCAAATTGCACATACAGCACCCAGGACACAACAGCAACCATTCCATTTTTCCTCTGCAGTGTGTTTCTCCTCCATGTTGTGCCATATTAAAATGTGTGAAGTAATGAAATGCAGCCATTCCGCAGTTTGAACACTGCCTTGTGTGTTTCAATTCCTGTTTTGTTACAAAAATAGCGTTCTAGACAACAACAGGTATGAAACAGATGAGAGAGCAAATCATAAATCCATAATACATATGCTGCATACTGGAAACGAGAAGCTAATTTCCTAGTGCAGGTATCTAGGATTCCCCAGTGTGGTCCCAGAACACTAGAAAGGGCCTGATCTTGTTAGATGTTAGGAAGCCCCAACTCTTATTGAGACCCTCGGAAGATCAGGCCCTAAATCCCATGTTTCCCGTGTCTTGTTAACAGACAACCCCAGCAAATACTGACCACTGAGTGGACTGAGCTTTTTACAATAACATTTTATTAAAAAGAAAAATTAGAGACTAACCCTCGGAACAAGTTACCGAGGGTCGTGGTGGATTCTCCATCACTGACAATGTTTAAAACTTAGAAAACGGGATGGTTTTCAAAAAGATCTGCTCTAGGAATTATTGTGGGGAAGTTCTATAGCCTGTGTTATACAAGATCAGACTGGATGATCTCAATGATCCCTTCTGGCCTGGGAATCTAGGCATCTATGGAAGAAAACATTGCATTTAGACTAAACTTGGTTGCTGTTTTGCCAAATACAAACAGCCAAAGGCTTAAAGAGTGGAAATGGGGTGTGTGACAAACAAACTGGCCCCCAAAGCACTGTTTTTCATTTTAAAATATTCTAACGAACCGTAACTTGGCATTTTAGCACCTGGGATGACCAAGCATATTTGCACCCTCTGCTGTGGTTTTTTTGGCATTTTTCCACCTCCGTGGGTTTGCACCGTGGGCAGCTGCCCCACTCACCCCACCCTGGTTACGGCCCTGCTAATAGAGAGAGAGAGACATGATCTGAACAATGAACTGTGAACCCTTGATATCTAATCCCAGCTCTAACAATGACTCTCTCTGTGACCCAGGGCATGGCACTTAGCCTCTGTCCCGCTATTTCCCCCATACTGATGCGTTGTTGGAATCAGCTAGTTAATCTGTGCAAAGTCATATCAAGAGGGAAAGCATTATATATGGCTAATAAAATGGTAATGATTCCACTTACACATTAAACATTTATTAATGTGTGAAATACAGAATATAATGGAAAATTCCCATTGACTTCAAGGGCAAAGTGTTAGCCCTGAAGAAGGGAGGATGGCCTAGTGGTTAAGGCACTGGACTTGCCTGAGGATACCCCTGTTATTAGGAAGAGACAGGTAACAGTAATGGGGGATTTGATTATTAGAAATATAGATAATTGGGCTAATGGTGACTGGGAGAACTGCTTGGCAAATTGCCTGCTGTGGACATCTCGAGACTATATACAGTGCTGGGGAGGATCCCGTGGTCGTGGTACATGTAGGTACCAGTGACATAAGGAAAGGCAGGAGAGAGGTCCTGGAGGCCAAATTTAGGCTGCTAGGTTAGAGATTAAAGTCCAGGACTGCCATGGTAGCATTCTCTGAAATGCTTCCAGTTCCACATGCAGGGCCAGTTAGACAGGCAAAACTGCAGGGTCTCAATGCATGAATGAGACAATGGTGTTCAGAGGAGAGATTGAGGTATATTAGGAAGTAGGGAACCTTTTGGGAAAAGAGGAGCCTGTATAGGAAGGATGAGCTCCACCTAAATCAAAACAGAACCAGATCGAGTTTTTAAACCAATAGCTGTGGGGAAGCTAACAGTTACAGGTGCGGAGGAGCATACAGTTCTGACAGAAACACATTTTAAGGTAGGGTTTATTAAAGGGGATACTCTATACTCTAAAGAGAAGAGAGGATAGAAGTTGATAAAGTACACATAGAAACTGAAGAGAAACAGTCAAATGAAAAAGTGTCCCATTCAGCTACATCACATGGAGGCAGACAACTAAATATTGAAAAATGTTATAAGTGCTTGTGTACAAATGAAAGAAATCTAAATACTAAGATGGGTGAACTTGAACGCCTGATATTAAATGAGGATACCGATATAATAGGCATCACAGAAACTTGGGGGAATGATGATAATCAAAGGGACACAATAATACCAGGGTACAAAATATATAGGAAGGACAGAACAGGTTGTGCTGGTGGGGAAGTGGCAGTATATGTGAAAGCAAGCATAGAGTGAAACACAATAAAAATCTTAAATCAATCAAACAGTCCTATTGAATCTCTATGGGTAAAAATTCCCTGCTCGAATAATAAGAGTATAGCAGTAGGAATACACTACCGACCCCTGACCAGGGTGGTGACAGAGACTATGAAATGCTCAGGGAGATTAAAGAGGCTACAAAAACAGAAAACCCAATAATGGAGATTTCAATATGTCACTTCAGGACGGGATGCAGAGATAAAATTTCTAGACACCATTAATGACTGCTTCTTGGAGCAGCTAGTCCTGGAACCCAGAAAGGCAGAGGCAATTTTTGATTTAGTCCTAAGTGGCACACAGCGTCTGGTCCAAAAAGTGGATATAACTGAACCACTCAGAAATAGAGACCATGAGTAAATGTAACATTTTTGTAGGGAAGGAAACACCAAAGAAACCCACTACAGTAACATTTTAACTCCAAAAAGGGGAACTACACAAAAATGAGGAAGATTGTTCCTTTTAATTTCCATGTAACTGTCACAAGAGTGAAATGCCTGAAAGCTGGATGGAAACTTTTTACAAATACTGTAATAGAGGCTCAAACTAAATGTACCAAGTAAAAATAAAAAAATGTAGCCAGAGGACGAAAAAAAGTCACCATGGCTAAACAACAGAGTAAAAGAGGTGGTTAGTGACAAAAAGGCATCGTTTAAAAATTGGAAGTCAAATCCTCATGAGGAAATTGAACAGAGCATGAACTCTGGCAAGTCAAGTGTAAAAGTATAATTAGGCAGGCCAAGAAAAAATTGAAGAGCAGCTAGCAAAAGACACAAAAACTAACAGCAAAATTGTTCTTAAGTTCATCAGAAGCAGGAAGTCTGACAATCAGTGGGGTCACTAAAGGAGCACTCAAGGAACACAAGGCTGTTGCAGAGAAGCTAAATGAATTCTTTGCATCGATCTTCACTGCAGAGGATGTGAGGGAGATTCCCACACCCCAGCCATTCTTTTTAGGTGACAAATCTGACAAATGGGCCCAGACTGAGGTGTCAATAGAGGAGGCTTTGGAACAAATTGATAAATTCAACAGTAATAAGGCACCAGAACCAGATAGTATTCACTCAGAAGTTCTGAAGCAACTCAAATATGAAATTGCAGAACTAACAGCTGTGGTATGTAACCTATTGCTTAAATCAGCCTCTATACCAGGTAACTGGCGGATAGCTACTGTAATGCCAAATTTTAAAAAAAGGCTCCGGAGGCGATCCTGGCAATTACTGGCTGGTAAGCCTAACTTCAGTACCAGGTAAATTGGTTGAAACTATAGTAAAGAACAGAATTATCAGACACAGAGATGAAAATGTTATGTTGGGGAAAGGTCAACATGTTTTTTTGTAAAGAGAAATAATGCCTCATCAATCTACTAGAATTCTTTGAGGTGATCAGCAAACCTGGACAAGAATGAACCAGTGAATATAGTGTACTTGAAGTTTCAGAAAGCCTTTGACAAGGTCCCACACCAAAGGCTGTTAAGAAAAGTAAGAAGTCATGGGATAAATGGGAAGGTCCTTTCATGGACCAGTAACTGCTTCAAAGACAGGAAACTATAAGAGTAGGAATAAATGTTCAGTTTTCACAATGGAAAGAGGTAAATAGAGGGTTCCCCCAAGGATGGGTACTGGGACCAGTGCTGTTCAAAATATTCATAAATGATCTGGAAAAAGAGGTAAACATTAAAGTGACAAAATTTGTAGGTGATACAAAGTTATTCAAGATCATTAAGTCCAAAGCAGACCATAGAGAGTTTCACATGAAATTCCATGTTGATAAATGCAAAGTAATGGACATTGGAAATCATAATTCCAACTATACATACAAAATGATGGGTCCAAATTAGCTGTTACCACTCAAGAGAGAGATCTTGAATCATTGTGGATAGTTCTCTGAAAACATCCGCTCAATGTGCAGAGGCAGCCAAAAAAGCTAAAAGAATGTTGGGAATCATTAGGAAAGGATAGAAAATATCAAAATGCCCTTATATAACTCCATGGCACGCCCACACCTTGAATATTGCATGTAGTTCTGATCACCCTATCTCAAAAAAAAATATTGGAAAAAGTACAGAGAAGGGCTAAAAATATTATTAGAGGTACGGAACAGCTTACATATGGGAGAGATTAAAAATAGTAGGATTATTCATCTTCAAAAAAAGATGATATGATAGAGGTCTATAAAATCATGAATGGTGTGAAGAAAGTAAGTGTTATGTACCCCTATACATAACACAAGAACCAGGTGTCACCCAATGAAATTAATAGGCTGCAGGTTCAAAATTAACAGAAGGAAGTACTTTTTCCATACACTGCACAGTCAACTTGTGGAACTCATTGCCAGGAGATACTGTGAAGGCTAAAAGTGTAAGTGGATTAAAAAAGAATTAGATAAGTTTCTGGAGGATAGATCCATCAGGGTTACAAACCCATGCTCCAGTTTCCCCATCTGTTGAATGGGGAGCATCATACTTCTTACCCGCCTCACAGGGAGCCAGGAGGGTAAATCCATTAATGTATACAAGGGGCTGAGAGACATAGGAAAGCCTAGCGATACATGGGAAAACCTATAATAAATAGGGCAGCACCTAATTGCCTTGCCCCACACAGAAGGTAAAGCAAGAATTATGATGTCACGCTTACAGTGCAGTTCAGAATAGCCAGACACACAGACAGGAAACTTAAAATCCTCCTGTACCAAGACAGCATCATCCAGGGCCTGCTACCAGAGTATCTCGCCTTGTTCCGTGCAGCGTCTGTACATTAGCAAACGGCGGGCTGACGGGTTTCAGTATGCAAGGTAGTGCATGTCGGATGTTCTGCCCCGCGGCAAAAAGGAGAAGGGAGTCGGGAAAATAAAGTGCGTCTGTACCGCTGGGCCTGCACACAGGAGCAGATTCAAAGCAATTACAGTCGGATTTGAATGACACACCGCAGTGTTCCTGGCAGGGCTACAGCAACCCCACAAGCAGTGGGTGTGGGGGGTTGCACAATACCAGGCTCCAGATCCTGGCGTCATCTCAGAGGGGAGGAACTCATTCTCAGGCTGAAGAGAGCACAGCTTTGATGCCAGGAGCACCCAGCATTCCTCCTTTCATTCATCTCATTCTCCTTTACGAGACACATCCCCCCACCCCCCCAAACCTACAGGTGCATCTGCCTCCCAGAAATCTGGTGCTAGCCTGCTTTGATTACTGTAAAGTGTTAACGCCAGAAATGCCAAATCATCAGACTGAGGTTATAAGCAAGGTTATTGATACCTACAGAAATGAATCCCACATCACGCAGGAGTTGGAGCAAGGGACGGGGCGTTAGGACTCTTGGGTTTCACTCCTGTCCCTGACACTGTGTGTGACCTCAGGCAAACTACAACCCCTCTGTGCCTTAATTTACCTGGTTGTTAAGCAGGATTCAACAATAGGGACTCCAATCCCATGTTCCTTGCACACCCAAAGCTCCCTTTGAGGTCGGTGTGGTACAGTGGAGGTCACACAATCCCGCCCTAGCACTGAGACGCACGCACGGGGGTTCGCTGCTGCCTTGCACCCTATCTTGTCAGTTACACTTGTGCAAAATAGAGCTGGTAGCAGTTTCCCAAATTTTCCTAGATTCACAGAGTTTAAGGCCAGAAGGGATCATCTACTCTGACCTCCCATCCATCACAGGCCATTACATTTCACCCAGCTACTCCCCTGCTTTGAGCCCAATGACGTGTGTTTCACTAAAGTCTGGCTTTTCAGATTGAAAATGCTAAACTGGGAACATTTCTAGCCCAGAGTCGCATGTTCTACCCCCCTGGCACTGGTGTGAATGGAACCAGCTCACTATTGCAGGCCCCCCTCTGTGCCTGGCTTGTGCAGGAGATGAGTCTGTTACAGCCCCTAACTCAAGCTGCAGATGCTCACGCATTCAGCACGGGAGGAGGTCCCCAGCATGGCTCTGTCATATACATGACTAAAACAGTCGCAGGGAAATGAGGAATCAGGCCCAAAGTTGGCGCTACTCAAAACTGTGTCCAATTTCCTCTGGAACCAGACTGTGCTGCTCCTGAACATACCCTGAGCTCTCACCTGCAGCCCCCAAAGTACATTGGATTCACGGAACCACCCCAGCCAAGGAGAACCCAAACAGAACCAACGCTGCCCTCTCCTGCCAATCCCTTCAGGGTCACTGGCTGGGTGCCCATCTTTTGGGGGCAATAACCCACAACCACTGTCTAGGGCGAGGGGTGTTGGGAAACTGAGTTAATTAATGTTTGTGAAGCCCTCTGTGAACTGCAGATAAAAAGAGCTTCACAACAGCAAACTATGATTATCCTCCCTCTCCAGCCCATTATTTTCCTGGCTTCCCTCATTTTGACTCACACCACGTCCTATATTTGGACCTTGGCAGGCTGACAGGGAGGCAGCTTTCCATGGCTAGTTTTATAGCTGCTTCACATCTGCAGGTTGCTGAATTCGTCCGCAGCGTCGGAGCCGTTCCCAGCGTCACTTGCAGCAGGTTTTCAGCATCAGTTTATTAGGAAACAGAGCGAGAGTTCTGCAGAACATCAGCTCGTTTGAGCAGGTCATCGACTTGCCTTGTATTAGCGAAAAGCCACCAAGGGCCAGCTCCTCAGCTGGGGTAAAGGAGCATGGCTCTACTGCCGCCCTTGGCACGGCTAAAACCCTGCAGTAGCACTGCCCAGCAGAAGGGATGCTGGTGCCTCAAAGGGGGAGGGGAGCATATTTACCAGCCTCAAACAAGCGGCTGCTTGTGAGCGATTGGGCAGACGCCACAAAATCTCTGGCTACGACTATGCAGTGTCCTAAACCCACCTGTGCAGGGGATGCAGGTAGACTGACTCCTCTCTTTGCCTGGGGTCTGGACTCGCCACCGCTCTGTGGTCTGGCCCTGGGTCGAGGGTTTGGGCGATGACTTTAATTTCCCTCTCCCGACCCTTTATGGCCAGACGGGACCAACAGATAATCTAGTCTGACTTCCTGCATATCACAGGCCACTAACATGACTCTGCCACCCTCACAACCAGAATTAGGCCAAAGTATTGCTACCCCGAGGTTGTGTATCGCAGGCAGAAAACTGGCGGGACCCAATGTTTTTCCTTGGCTAGCTACCCACACTGTTACAAATTTAGGCTATATTTCCAGTCTGAATGTGTCTCCCCAAGTGGCTTATAACCCCCATCAAGCATTGAGGTCTCTCTTCACATAGCAGCTATACACACTGTGTTTCAGAGGCTGGCCTGTTGGCTTGATCCCAAGAAATCCTTTCACCAGAACACGAGAATAGCCAGGTTGGGTCCCAGCAGTGGTCTATCTACCCCAGTATCCTGTTTTCCAACAATGGCCAGTTCCACATACATAAGAGGGAATGACCAGAACAGGGCAACTTGTCAAGTGATCCATCTCCCCTCTTCCAGTTCTGACTTCTAGCAGTCAAAGGCTTAGGGACACCCGGAGTATGGGGCTGTATCCCTGACCATCTTGGCCAATAGCCATTGATGGTCCTATCCTCCATGAGCTTATCTAATTCTTATTTGAAGCCACTTATACTTTTAGCCTTCACAACACTGCCTGGGAACGAGTTTCATAGGTTGGCTGTGTGTTGTGTGAAGAAATACTTCCTTATGTTAGTTTTGAACCTGCTGCCTATTAATTTCATTGGGTGACCCCCCCGTCCACTGGTTCTTGTGTTAAGTGAAAGGGTAAATAACACTTCCCTATTCACTTTCGCTACACCATTTATGATTTTTTTAGATCTCTGGCATATCCCCCCTTAGTCATCTCTTCTTTAAGCTGAACAGTCCAATTATTTTAAATATCTCCTCATATGGAAACTGTCCCATGCCCCTAATACTTTTTGTAGCCCTTCTGTGTGCTTTTTCTGTTTCTAAGATATCTTTGGAGAGATGGGACAACAAGAAGTGTATGCAGGATTCAAGGTCTTGGCTCACCCCGAGATTGCTACCATGG
The DNA here is from genome assembly GCA_037349315.1 of Chelydra serpentina. Taxonomy (NCBI): domain Eukaryota; kingdom Metazoa; phylum Chordata; order Testudines; family Chelydridae; genus Chelydra; species Chelydra serpentina. Next base: position 39,751,836 of record JBAIAC010000028.1, on the reverse strand, counting down.
AGGGCCTGCACTTTAATCTCTTCTCTAGCAGCCTGACTTTGGCCCCCAGGACCTCTCTCCTGCCTTTCCCATGGTCACTGGCGCCTCCCCAGCACTGCTCATAAGTCTGTCTAGATCTCTTGAGAGAGCTGCAACCTTCGCACCTGGCACTCACAAAGGCTGGGTCCAAAAACACAGGCCTCTTCCTCTTCCACTGCCTCTACCTCCTCTTCTGCCAGACAACTGGCCGTGCTGCAGCGGTAACATGCCATATGTTATGATGTAATACATAATACTATATAGAATAATATGATGGGATTACATAATAAACCTACATGCTGCATCTGCACGGGTCTGCTAACCCTCCCACCAGGGGCAGTACGGACAGAATCAAAGCCGTACAGCTCAAAAGACATTGGCCCCTGCCAGTGGAGCTGACAGCAGCAGTAAGGCTTTTATCCTCTCTGTGGGCAGCCACACGCGTGGTGCAGCCAGAGCCGCTAGCTCCTCCGCTGGGTCCTGCCACGAGTCACTTTAAGAGGCGGGATGTGTGCCATGGGACACACAATGGCATTAGGAACATACTTACATTCCCCTCGCCCAGCAAACCATTCCTTTGGGAGCACCTATCACACTCGGGTGCTAAGGGACCTAGGTGCTAACGCCTATTCTTGCTGTTAAAGGTTGTGTGGTGAATTCCCCAGGCACAAACACTATGCTATATACACATATAAAATAAACCAAAGTGCAGTGATGAGGGCTTCTTGCAGTATTGCCCAGACCCAATGGGGAGCAAGGCCTGGGCTGAGAGTTTAATTTTTAAACAAAACGTATTTTGTGAGGGAAACCTCAGCTCCTCCCCCATTTCCCACCCTGCCAGCAACTTCCTAGGTTAGATCCAGTCCCATCCTCCTGTAACCATCTGGCCAGCCCACTCCTGGAGCTGCCTAGTAGGGAGTTGACTACAATATCCATCAGCCACTGAGGCAAGTCCACATGGAAAGCTCTAAAAAAAGAAAATTCCACATGCCTGTCTCATAGAACTAGAAGGACCTTGAAGGTCATCAAGTCCAGTCCCCTGCCTTCCCTAACAGGACCAAGTATTGTCCCCTGACAGATTTTTTTTGCCCCAGATCCCTAAATGGCTCCCTCAAGGATTGAACGCACAACCCTGGGTTTAAGCAGGCCAATGCTCAAACCCCTGAGCTATCTCTCCCCCTCACCCCACCCCGGCAGAAAACCTTCCAAAAGCTCCACCCTGTCGCCCTGTTCCAAAAACTACCCAGCGCATCTCCCCCCACCTCCCCATACATTCCTCTGCTCCATTCTGCCTGATCAGCCATCTCTCACCTGGGATTGTTTTCTTCAAAACTGTTTTAGCGGCACTTCTCTGGCCTAAACCTCAGGCAAGTGGTAAGGCATGGCTCCTAGTTTCTATCCACACTGTACAGCAGTCGTCTTCAGATATAAGAAACCCCACATTAACCGTGACAGGGTCTTTGACTGCACTCTGGCATTTGCATTATTGACCAGAAACACTGCAAGTAACTCAGTGGCGTCAAACCCTGCAGCACAGTAAATGGTGCTTTTTTAATGGTCACCACTGGATATTAATGGTCAATATTGTAGCCAAAGATATCAGCACGAGCTTCTGTGCACAGCTTCAATCCATAACAATAATTTAGACAATAACATATTTAAGATCAATTATTTACCAATCAGGATAATTTTCACCATGTCCATTGAACAAGAACTTAGAAAGTGTAAAAAATCATCCATTTTGGGCAGATGAATGTCAGAAAACATCACATTTTAATTGTCGCAAGTTATGCTGTGCCCCCAAATTCACTCACTGCATGTTCCTTTAGGAAGCTCTGGAATTGGTTTCTCAGCTTGCTCATTCTGTCAAACAATTGCTGCAGCCCAGGGTTACTAAAAAGGGGGGGAAGACACAATACCGTGTCTTGGTGACATTGACAGCTCTGATGGTGTGGGCTGCACAATGACGTTGTGATTTTTTATTAATATCTCTGCAGTGCAGAGATCTGCCCCAAAAAAAGGGAGGAATATCTGAGGGTGGCGTAAATCCTGTCTATGGCCCTACAAAAGAATGCAACATTTAAGGTAAAAACATTGTAGGGAAATGAAGTCTCAACAATGCCCCATGTATGCAAAGAAAACAGAGAATGGATGAGCTCTCCAGATGTTGGCTTCATGTGGTCGGTACAGTTATGAGCAAGCAGAGTGGGACATCTGAACACCTGCACCTGGAAATCAGATACCTAGACTGTCAAGGGACCTAAAGTGCACCAGTCAATCACTGAGGATGGAAAAACGTGTCCTCAGTTATTTGCACCCGCAGTTTGTGGGTAAACAAAGGGAGGCCACGAAATGTTGAGCCCACCTAGTGATCATTTCCTTAGCACCGGCTAAGACTGGCAGCCATGTGCACTGATGTCCACAAAACAGCTTCGGGGGGGCAGTGGCTGATCTGGTTTCCCACAATGCCCTGCCAGTGGGTGAAGCCTGACCTAGAGAGACCAGCCCTATGCCTCAGGGGGTGGCTCGGACTCCACGGTTAGCTTTTCTGCTGAAACTAGCCCCAGGGTTGCTGGTGAGTCCCCTGGGGCAATGAGTCCAGTAACACGGACACCTCTCTGCTGTCCTTGGGACGCGGGCCAACAAACGTCCTCCCCACCGCACTCAGTACACTGGACTCTGCCGCCTTCATCCCATTCACCGCGACCCCCAAGGTCTCCTTTCCACTTAATTCCATTGTTCCCATGGCTGCCCCCGGCTCACCCACTGATCCCCCCGGCTGCCACTCATGCCTCTCACGGGCCCTGCTTCCCCTATCTTTGGGCATCTTTCCAGGCTGGCCAGCCGGTCCACACCCCTCTTCAAGATGGAGCCAAAGGGAGGGCAACTGCCCCTGAGCCCCCTAAGGAGATGGGCAATGGCCTTCCCACACCCCGCAGGGGTGGAGTCAGGCCAGCCAATGCAAACTGGTAGAATCCAGCCAGGCCAGGCCCGGCCCAGGAGATGCTGCTTTCCAATGTTGGGGAGGGTGAATTTCTGGAGGGGGGACCCTGGAGCCCTGCCCAGGCCCAAGGAAGGGGGCAGGAATATCAGATCTCTGCTGGGGGATGGGGTGCCTCCTGCCTCACCTTCTGCCCTCGTTTGGGGAGGGCGGGGAGGGAATCGTGTCCTGCTCTTGGGGAGGCATCTGCCCCCTGCAGCCAGCAGCCCCACCCACATCCCCACAGCCCCTGGCTGTCATGCGCCCAGCTGGCCTGTACGTGCGACTCACAGACCACCAGAAGCTGCAGTGGCAATAACCAGGCTCCAGCTTCCACACGCTCCTACCTACCATTCAGACACCCGCAGAAACCCAGCTTCCCCGGCTCCTGCCCCACAGCCATCCAGGCCCCACCCAGCACCCACTTCCTCCCCAGACACCCACCCGCCACCAAACCCTGTGCGGTGCCACGTCCTTCCCCACCCCGGCTTGGGGGAGGGTGTGCTGACCTGAAGCGGAAGTTTCTGGCCGCACACGAATTATTCATCGAGCCTGGCTGGATATTTGCAAGGGATTTGCATAACACGTCACCAGGAGCTGCAGTGGCGTAGCCAGGTTTAGAGCACAGGGGGAGCGGAGCTAAAAAAAGGCGCCGGGAGGAAAAAAAGGCGTCGTTTCTGCTCAGTGGGGGAGCGGCCGCTCCCCCTGCTCCCCCCGGCTACGCTACTGAGGAGCTGTACAAACCTTTGCAGCCGCCGGAACCGGGGTAGTGTGGGGGTGGAATCAGCGTCGTCCGGGGGAGAGGAATTAGAAGCGTCAGCGTGGACGGGGCAGAGGCCTTGTCTACAGAGACACGAAAGAGCCCGTGGTGCTACTATCCCTGGGTACCACACAGCACACTACATCCGGGCGCTGAGTCAGGATTGAGCCCACACCCCTCTTCTGTCCACACATACATCAGTCTGACTCAGCAGGCCCTCAGGACCCTGCAAGGGGGGGGGGGGGGTCCGAGTCCGAGTGACGCGGGTCCAAGCCCCGTCATTTCGCAGTGTGGCCGCAGCTCAAGGCGCAGATCCAAAGGGCTGCGTAGCGGCGCATGGACATGAGACCCAGGTTCAGCTGTTGTAACACCAGATTTACAGGGTGGAGGCTCAAGACCAGGCTTGGAAACACTGAGTCCACAAGGCCGGGTCCCACGGCCCCAGTGTAGACAGAACCCCCGATACAGGTGGAGCCGCATCGTCGCTAGTACGACGGCAGATTTCCCCGGAAATGCAGCAGCTGCAAAGAATGAGATCATTCCCAGCGCCTGCCTGGCCGAATGGCCCTTCCAGCATCAGCTCATCGCCCCGGTGTGGAGGATCAAAATTCACGTGGATGGAAACCAGCGTGGGACAGACGTTGTCAGGGACAGCTGTTCTCTTCCCAGTGCCCGGCACCAGCCCTTTGTTTCTTATTCAAGAGATTTGAGGGGGGCAGTTACTGTTTGTTTTTGCTTTAATATTGTTAACTAATTGATGAGCCATCGAATCTCACCACACGTCAAGTCTTTTACGGTTTATCCCAGGTATCTGCAGAACAAACGCTCACGCCCAAGTGCAGGGTAGTGGCTGGAAGTTCTCTGGCAATGATGGAGTGTAGTAACATGTCTAAAGAACCCCACCCAAGACAAGCAAGCACCAGCAAAGTCAGATGACTCATTAGATCCACGCGCTAGCCTTTCAGAGTCAGAAGCCAGAGTTCAGATCTGATTTGGGCCATAAATGAGAGGACGGTGGTGATCAGACAGAAGTCCCCTGTGGACATTTGTTTACATCTGAAAAGCACGGCATATAATTGCTAACTCAGCTCCGAGGGGGATACGAGGTGTGTGGCAAGACTGGACGGAGGTGTAATCACCAGAGCTATGTCATGAATGAACCAGCATGTTCACACAGCCCCTGCCTCCAGCTAGCGCTAATCACCTGCCTTGAATTCACAAGCATTACAGCCACCAGAACTCAGAGCAGACAGCAGAATCTTGGCACCTGGCCTACCACGCGAGCCGTAATGGAAGCTCTTGTGCTGTGCTACCCGATATAACCCTCTGGAATAGCACGTATGGGAAACATAAGCGGATTGGAGGAGCCTCTTAAACAATCCACTATTTACAGCAAAAACGTCTGCGAAAGGAGTTATCAGACGCTGCGCATTTTACTCAGGCAAGTAGGTCAAGTTAGAACGCCCAGGTCAGCCATGCGCAATATGGCATCAAAGGGTCGCACATGAAGAGTTCTCTGCTGGATACTCTTCGAGGGCTCAGAACCCCCTGGGCGGACGGTTGACATGGGGAGTCTCTCTTCAGAGTGCAGCGCTGTGTTAAAATGGCGCTGTGTTAAAATGGCGCCTGCTCACTCAGTGGATCTGCGCCGGGTGTGTATTCAGAGTCACGTCTGAGGACTTGACTGAAAGCCGACGATCTTTACGGCTTTAGTTCCGTCAGCCTTGCAGAGCCAACCCTGCTAGGAGAGAGCAGGCAGGATTCTTTTACCGCTCGGACGTCAACAGAATTGCTACATACATTGCAAATGCAAGGCTACCCCTGCAAGCCCACTGTATGCAAATTACACCCCCTTTATTTCTGCGCAACCCCTGTGGGAGATTCTCTCTCTCTCTCTCACACACACACACACACACACACACACACACACACCCCTCTCTTTCCAACAGATGTATTGGCTCTGCAGGGCTAACTCGAGTAAAAAGCAGTAAAAATGTATATTTGTCACTAGAGGCAGCAGAGGGGACTGAACACACATTGGGAGCAGATCTGCTGAGTAGCATGGGGCTGCTTTTAACCTGGACACAATTCAGAGAACACTCACACTTCAAGGCCACGGTTTCTGAAGACCTTTTTTCCATACATGCACCATTTAGTTTGTGATCAATCCTCTGTGGCATTTACATACAAGAAGACACACTGGCTCCCTAAAATTCAGACCTTCCTAGTGCAGAACTGGCTGGGTTTTCCTGCTTTTTCCAAAAGCTACACATCCCATATCTCTGCTGTAATACAAGGCGGCAAAGCAGAAAACAATGCAGTCTGTTTGTGTATTATACACTGGGAGAACAGCTGCTCCTCCTAAGCTAAAGAGGAAATGTTGGTACGAGAGCCATAAAACCAGTTACTACTTTCAGTCATTCCATCTTACCACCTCGCTGCCAATTCGATAGCTCAACTCCAGGGAGTGGCAATAATGCATAAGGTACCTCTGCAATTTTCAGCACTCCGAATGCCTGTTTGGCTGAGCGAGCCAGCAGCGTTCTTGGAACGGTTTGGAATGTATACAAAGAGGAGAAACTCGCTTCCCAATGCTCCATAGCGTCGGGAGAAAAATTTCGGGGCTATCAGCAGGTTTTAAACCCAGGACCTAAAGAACTTAAAGCATGAGTATGTACTGCTTAAACTAAAGGAGTAACTCGTTTGATTTCCCGGCTCCCAATTCCCTCCTCCGTCGTTGAGTAATGGGGCACAACCAAGGGAGATACATCAGGTTGCATCAGCACCGTTGCTACAGAGACCGTTCTCTTTATCTCCAGCCTTATCTGTTCTGCGAGGTGTGCGGTGTGTCCCAAAGGTCGCTGTCTGCAGGATCACATACCGCTTCACACACCCTCTTCCTGTCATGAGGCACAGAGATGGTTTGTTTAACTGTTAGCCCAACAGGAAACTGGGCACCTTATTTACATGTTTACAACCGAAGGAATAATCGGCGAGCGAGGGCGGGAGAGGAGAGAAGGCATTCCAAAGGCAAAGTTTCCTGGAGGGACCATTCCTAAAAATAATACAGCTCAGACGTTCGGCCTACCAAACTCAACAGGGCACTTTGTTCAACCAGCCCAGCTTTGTATTAGCTAGGGTGACCAGACAGCAAGTGTGAAAAATCGGGACAGGGGGTGGGGGGTAATAGGAGCCTATATAAGAAAAAGACCCAAAAATCGGGACTGTCCCTATAAAATCGGGACATCTGGTCACCCTAGTATTAGCCTGCATGTCACTGCTCACTAGAAACCCTGGAAGTCCTTCCAGATGAGTTAGCTGGTGGCCGTCTGAGTGCTTTTCTCTCACAGAAGGTTGCTGGGTTTCGTTCTCCCCAGTGGAACCTCTTACGGGGATTGCGTTCTCAGAGCCAATCCGCCTATGGAACCTTACACAGCCGAAGGCACGGAAGCAGGAGAGACGTACAATAAATGGAAGACTTTTTGATGACTGGGAGGGAGGGTTCTTTGCTTCGTTTCTGAAATTAACAGTGTTTGATGGGAGAAAACTTTGGTCCTATTTTCCGCTTTATCATAGCAACAATTTTTGACAAGACAGCTGCTTGGATGTTCTTTTAATTTGGAGGGAAATATTTTTGCCCTAGTAGAAATAATGTTTCCCTACATACAAAGAGCCACCCTTAAATGAGTTGCAATATATATAGCTCATCAAAGGCCTAACAAAGACACCGTTGTACTACTGCACAATTAAGCAAACAAGCCACTAGTGTTATTATACAAGCCTTACTTACGCAACCTTGTAGTTGACACGAACACAAACTGTGTGGCATATTCTCATACCTTTACCCTGAGCAGTACCTTACTGAGCAGAACAGCCTCATTGAAATCAGTAGCGTTACCCATAGAGTAAGATACTATGCAGTATGAGCAATTAGTGGTAGAATTTGGTCCTATGAACTCCTATATTGCATCAAAGTATGATATCTCTCAATGCATTTATAACTCTAAATGGCTCAAGGCATCCTAGCTGCTTGGGAATTATATTAGAATTCTGTGATATCAGATCAAAAGGAGAAAACAGAATGTATATATCAACACATGACAGGTACTGGACTTGGCAAAGAAGCATCAGGCTGCTTAGGAGCAAATAGGTAAGAAAATACTTGTATTTAGAGCTGGTCTGGAACTGGGGTTTCCATTCCATGAGAAAATCTGAAATTAAAACCAGTCTGAATCAAAACAAAAAGCTGAAATTTCAAAATTTCCCATGGAATGAAAATTTTAAAAAAAATCCAATTTGGAGCCGTTGAAACATTCCATTTTGGTGATGTTGATTCATTTTGTTTAGGCTACTATATTAAAATATTAAATATAATATAGAGTCTGTATATAATCTTACTCCTAACATACATGTTAAACTAATATTTAATATAATTTAAAGTCAAAATGATAAAGTATAAATTAAACATTTTGACATTATTGAAATGAAACAAAGACATTTTGTCCTATCAAAAATGTTGTCAGAATTGTCCACATTCCCAGGAAATGTTTCAGTTTTGACAAAATGGCATTTTCTGATGGAAAACTGGTCCACTGAAAATGTTTTGACCAGTTGTTTGGGATATTTATATTAGTATACCTACCAACATTTTGTGGGGAAGAAACTCAGATAATAACCTTTATAGATTTTTAAGTAGCTCCCCCTAGTGCACACAAACAGAAATGTTAAAAAACACATTGAAATGTATGGAATCTGCACAATCTACCATTGTTTTAATACATCAGGCACTTAAAATATGCTTCCATGGAAAATGTTTGCTCCATTAGAAATTCAGTCGGTTCCCACAGAAAAATAGCCATTGACCCTGAGTGACTGACTGACTCCACATTCTGCACAGACACAAAGAATGTGGTCTAAATTCCAATGCTTTTGACCCAAAATTAAAAGGTCAGAGAGAATATCTGGTAATTGCAGGTCTGGCCTATTTTCCCCTATTGCTTTTTCATTTATAACATATCTTCCATGGGGACTGCTCTACCTATTAGAATAATAAGGTTATTTTCTGAGTCTAATCTAAGAAAATAAATTAAAAAGTCTAAACCTTTCATTAGCTCTCAGAGAAGATAATTTCTCGGTCAAGGAGAGCTGAGACACTTAGGAATACGTGTCCAGCAAATAGCATTTATTAACTAGGCATATTCATACACTCAAATGCATGGCTGGCAGCTTCCACAATCAGTCTAATAATAAGTCACATGCAAACAAATGTGTTAAGTAAATATTACTTTTATCGATATTAGTAGCAATACAGTAAAGGATCTCACATCTGCAAGTATCCATGGAGAAAAATAATAGAAATGCTATTAAAATTCAGAAAAAGAGAGATTGCATTATTTCATCCAAATTCAACATTGAATTGGTGCTGATGTAAACAAAGATTCCCCCCATCATCCTGAGTACCAACCACAAAACCCCAACCTACATCCCCTTCAACCACAAAAATAGGTACATTTTAAATATTTTTGTTTCTGTGGCATTTTTAATTTTTGCGCTTGATCGAAGGCCAAGAGTGTAATTACTTCAGAAACATCAGATCTATTATGGTCTCGAGTAAAGAAATTTCAAGTAACAACTTACAGCTTTCACTGCATATCAGTTTTTAATCATCAGAGCGCTATCCACAAAGTGGGCAAGATTCTGATCCCATTACACCTATGCAGGTCTCTAGTAACACCACTGAAATCAGCTACATTGGTGTAACTCTGAGCAAATCCCAGGGACGTGATCTCCTTGCAAACTGGGCGCCACCCAGATGGGTCTCTGGCAAAGCGGTGAAGGTGGTGTGGTTGTATACTCAGTTTATGTCCATCACTGGCAATCTTGTTGTACCACCAAAGCTTTTGACACTCAAGTGATCACCAGCTGTGTAACGGCATTCCTACGTGCATATGCGTCAGAATTCATTGGTCTTCCGTTCTAATAATATATCCATGCCAAGAAAACGTCTGAAACCAAACCAGCACTGAGGGAGGCCGTTGCCGGGGTCAGCTTCAAATATCCTAATTTCTGATCATAATGGAACTCCCAGATGGTAATGGGAGGGACTTAGTTTTACCTAGATTAATAACGAGGCCCAGTTCAAGGATCAGCTGCAGCAGTTCACCAAACTGAGCCAACACGACAAAGTCATCCGCGTGTTCAAGAGGGATAGCTCAGTGGTTTGAGCATTGGCCTGCTAAACCCAGGGTTGTGAGTTCAATCCTTGAGGGGGCCATTTGGGGATCTGGGGCAAAAATTGGGGATTGGTCCTGCTTTGAGCAGGGGGTTGGACTAGATGACCTCCTAAGGTCCCTTCCAACCCTGATATTCTATGATTCTATGATCTCGGAGCGGAATGGTGCACACCTCAACGCCACTAAGAGTTGCCTCCTCAAGCGTATCCATCAGCCAATCAGTGCTGATACTGAACGGTGATGGTGACGGAACGCAGCCTTGCTGAACTCCCATGGAGACAGGAAACCGTGCTGTATCTGCCAGTGACTCGACCGCACCTTTCCATTCCAGTGCAGAGCGCTTCTCTCAATGCCACTATCTTCCCTGGGATGCCGACTTGCCTCCTCAGATCCCACAAACTTGCTGGATGCACTGAATCAAAGGCCTGACAGGAGTTGATAAAAAGCGCCGCTGCTCACAACTTATTAAATTCAGTCATCATCTCAAAAAGCTGCCTGAAGTTAAAGACAGTGGAGCGCCCAGATCGAAAGTCGCACTGTGTATCCCAAACTTTGCCACGAAGGGCACCGTTGCTTCGTGACTTTCCCTAGGGCTGACACCAGCATAATAGTTGCTACATTCGACCTTATCACTGTTGTTGAGCAGAGGCAGAACACCCCCTTCTTCCAGTCACTGGGGGGGATGTTAATGAACCAGGTGGCACAACGGGCACATATAACAGTGTGCTCACCTGTCTTCAGCAACTCAGCGGTGATGTTACACACCCCTGGTGTCGTCCATGACTTCAGCGTATGGACTGCGATCCCGATCTCTCCTTGGTTGAAGGCAGGTGGCTCGACTGGAATTTCTTGCTTTCGAAGAGGGACGGACAATTGAGGAGTCTCTTGAAATGATTTCCCCATTGATTCAGCTAATTCTGCAAACTCTGGCTGATGCAGCCAGACTGATTTTTGCTGGACAATCGGGTGCCACCTTCCCCCGCAAACATGGCAAAGTTGAATGCAGGGTGCAGCGATTGTGCCTGGTGGCACCCGTAACTGGCTGCCTGAATCGACCAGCAGGATTCCTTATCTTGCTTCCGCCACCCCTCTGAAGTCGAATCCATTCAGCCTTTGCGTCATAGTGGCTTGTGTCTTTGAAGATTCAGATTGTAGCCTTGCTTTGTTCTTAGCCCCACCTGCAGTGAGCATCTCCTCACTGATCCGTGGTTAACATTGCAAGGACTGAGGCCCCAGAGCTGAGCTGGTAGCCATCAGCACTGATGACTTGACACAAGGTCGTTCTGAGAACAAACTAGTTAAAGCTCCTAACTCCCCTGGGAAGTAGGGAAGTATTATTACCCCATTTTTAGAGTTGGGGAAAGTGAGGCGGAGAGAAGATGTGACTTACCAAAGGGCAAAGAGAAGGTCAGTGTCAGAGCTGGAATTAGAATTTTGAGATCCTGGCTCCCGGATCTGTGTTCAGGCCACTAGCGCATCATCATTCTCTCCCGTAACGAAACAAATGACTATTTCATACACATATTTACAACTTTCTTTATGGCTATTCCCACGGTCTGGTGGGAATGTATCTGAGTTCACAGCCTAAGCTCTGGGGACAGAAAGCAGCAGAGGGGGAGATGTATCCAGTGTCACTGACAGGGCAGTACCTTTTCCTCCCTGACCAGACGGATACATTAGCATAATTGAGGGCACAGGAGATTGGGGGTGGGTGGGGGGGAGGGACCATTGGGGTAGAGAGACAAGGGTGAGATCTCACAAACAGGATACACAGCAGAGAGGAATTAATGCTACTTGGAATTTAAAGGACATTCCAAACATTTTCAGGGCCCTTGACAGTGGAAGGCACTACATGAGCATCCAAATGCCAGTGACACGATGCAATCTGAAATCAACATGATGAAATTCGGTAAGACAAATGCAATGGGCTACACTTAGGAATTAAGAATCAAATGCACAACTACAAAATGGGGAATAACGGGATGGGGGTAGCGCTGCTGCAAAGGACCCGGGGGTTATAGTGGATCACCAATTGAATGTGAGCCAACAGTGTGGTGCAGCTGCAAAAAAGGCTAATATTTTGGGGTGTATTAACAGGAGTGTTGCATGTAAGATGCAGGAGGGAATTGTCCGGCACCAAATAGCCCTGGCGAGGTCTCAGCTGGAGTAGTGTCCAGTTCTAGGTGCCACCTTTTAGGAAGGGGGAGGATGAATTGGAGAGAGGCCAGAGGTGAGCAATAAAAACAATAAAAGGTTTAGAAACCGTGACCGACGAGGAAAGGTTAAACCACTGCGCATGTTTAGTCTTGAGAAAAGAAGACTGAGGTTGAACCATGCAACGATTTTCATATACGTTAAGGGTTGATTTAAAGAGGACTGATCACGTCACTGAAGGGGCTCTGTCTGCAGCAAGGGAGATTTAGGAAAAACTTTATAACCATAAGGGTAGCTCAGCTCTGGGCCTGGCTTCCAAGGGAGGTTGTGGAATCCCCGTCACTGGAGGGTTTTAAGAACAGGTTGGACCGGGCGACTGGACTAGATGACCTCTCAAGCACTGTGATAATCTATGCTAAATATTGGGCTCTGCTGAACAACTTCTCCAAATAACAAGATTAGCGCAGAACAAGACCAGATGCAGCCTTAATCCACCCGCCTCATACAGAGGCGATGGAAACCTAGAATCATCAATTCCCTGGAGAACTCGCCATATGTGGCTGGACAGCGAAAACTTTCCAGCCCCTGGCCAGCTAGCTAGAGTACAGCTCCAGCATATGGCAACCGCTCTAAATAAACCCAGGGGGACGTGGGGAAAATCCAATTGCAAACTTTTGACTTCCGCAGGCTTTGGCTCAGGCCATTGGGGCCCGTCCTGCAAGCCCCTCCTCTCCGCACAGGCCCACTGACCCGCTCCCCAAACCAGCCTCTCAATTTATGTCTGCAGTTTGGCATCCACACTCAACGGTGGCAGTATTTAGATGCCAATCTGGGTGCACAACCAGTAACTAGCTGTTCAAATTCTGCCCTTGGGCCTGTAATGGATCACAGGGCTAATTTACAAGCAGTGAAAAATGCAGCACAGAACAGATAGGAATCCAGTTTGTAAGAGGAGTCTGCCAAGAAAACCACCCTTTCTTTGGGGTCCTGGCATCTCCCCTCCCCGTTGTTCCTTCCTCCTTCTTCCCTGTACTCTTGGCAGTTGGACCCAGCCCATCGGACTCCAAACCCCTGCAAACCGTGTGGCTAAAATGGAGGTTTGGGCTTTGGCTGGACCCAGGTAATGCTGGTCCAGCTGCCCAGGGGTCTCAGGTTACCAGGTGGGTGGCACAGCCCATCGCAGACCCCTGAGACCGCACACACAACGATACTCTGCTAGTCTTCCCCAAAGAGAGGAAAGATGGAGACAAACCTACTGGAATTTGGCCCTGTGGTTCCTGGGAGTCCAAACAAAGGGCTTCATTCTGCAAACCGTTACGTGTCGCACTAGCCCTAGTGGAGGCAATGGGCAATTACTCATGTGAGCAAAGGCCTGGGTTTGCAGTACAGGGCCCCTAACAAGCACCCCCGGGAACCAGCAACAGAGGACGGTGCACAGTTCCAGTTTCAAGATGGGGCTATGGGCCCTGGGAAGAGCCAAGTGTGATCATCCGAGTGCAGAAAGTCTCCACATTAAATCTGACCCTGGAGCCCCTGGGGAAGGCGGGGGACTCTGCAAGCCGCCCAGCAGGTTTGTTGGGCAGATTCTGGATCTCAGCTTCTGCTGTTTAATTAAGAGTCATTTGCTTATCATAGCCTGATCTGGAGGGGAGGATGGTGCTTCTAGAGCATCTTTCATCTGAAGCAATTAAACTGGGGCAGGAAGAGGCCCTTGGCACTCCTATAGCAGCTGTCCTACCTGGACCTCCAAGGGCTTCCTGAGCACAGAATCCACCTGGTAATCTGTCTGGCAGGGGATTCTGGCTGTATTCACCATCTGGAGGTGTAAAGGGAGACACAGAGGGGTTAACTGAATGGCCAAGGTGTCACTGGCAAAGTCAGGGCCAGCTCCAGGCACCAGCTTTCCAAGCTGGTGTTTGGGGCGGCATCGAGAATGGGACGGCAGTCCGAGTCCCGCGGCGGCAATTCGGCAGCAGGTCCACCGCTCTTCCCGCTGCCGAATTGCCGCCGTGGGACTCGGACTGCCGCCCCTTTCTCGCCCGCTGCCACAGCAATTCGGCAGCAGGTCCACCACTCTTCCCGCTGCCGAATTGCCGCCGTGGGACTCGGACTGCCGCCCCTTTCTCGCCCGCTGCCACAGCAATTCGGCAGCAGGTCCGCCGCTCTTCCCGCTGCCGAATTGCCGCCGTGGGACTCGGACTGCCGCCCCATTCTCGCCCGCCACCACAGCAATTCGGCAGCAGGTCCACCACTCTTCCCGCTGCCGAATTGCCACCGTGGGACTCGGACTGCCGCCCCATTCTCGCCCGCCGCCACAGCAATTCGGCAGCAGGTCCGCCGCTCTTCCCGCTGCCAAATTGCCACCGTGGGACTCGGACTGCCGCCCCATTCTCGCCCGCCGCCACAGCAATTCGGCAGCAGGTCCACCGCTCTTCCCGCTGCCAAATTGCCGCCGTGGGACTCAGACTGCCGCCCCTTTCTCGCCCGCGGCGACGGCAATTCGGCGGTGACTGCTTGGGGTGGCAAAATTGTTAGAGCCGCCCCTGGGCAGAGCCAGGAAGAGAACCCAGGAGTCCTGATTCCCTGGTGCCCCACTGCAACTAGAGGTGTGTTTGTAAACCCTGTCTCCTCTCAAGCCCCACGCCCCAGAGGCCTGTTTCGCTGCCACAGACTGACACCACTTACACATCGGGGTTGCCCTTTCTTCTCAGCCAGGAGGGCCTCCCCCTATCCCATGCTGAGGGACAATCTGTGCCAGATCTTCAGGCCCCTCCACCCTCCGAAGCTCTCAATTCACTCTCCGTAGCTGGGTGTTCTGCTTACAGCCTGAGCGTTCCCACGGGCTCGTGCTGTGCCAAGCCACCTCTCTCATTGGAAATCTCGGGCAGTCACGAGCTTGGAACAGATTCCTCTGCACCCGCTCTCCAAGCTGGGACTCCCACCAGGACGGAGGCGGGTGCTGAGTGGGGCTGCACCCCTCCACTGGGAGCTGCTCGGAAGCTTGCTGCTGGCGCCGGGAAGAAACCCCGTTGGGGTGAGTTGTTTTTATTTCCTCCGCGTGTTTAAGTGTTTCACAGCTGACTGGTCCCTGGCGAGCGCAGCTCCCGCCGAGCGCATCAAAACCTCACTGAAAAGCAAAACCAGAGCGAGGAGTTATAGCAAGATCCCTTTGTGGAGTGCGTGCTGCTTAATTAGCAGCACTGAGATTGACTCCGGGAGGCTGTCCCGAGCGCGAGCTGATGTCACGAGGACGTGGGTATGTCACAGCGGTGGCCGGGGCCAGTCGGGGCCTTGAGGAAGGCTGGGTGACTCAGTGGCACAGGAGTCAAATCGGCCATCAGCATCACCCCGAAAGAGCCACGGTCGTGTGAATTCCTCGTTTCATGTACTATAGTACTGGCCAGTCATCCTGAAAGTGTGTGTGTGTGTGTGTGTGTGTGTGTGTGTGTGTGTGTGTGACCAGATGTCCCGATTTTAAAAGGACAGTCCTGATTTTTGGGTTCTTTTCTTATATAGGCTCCTATTACCCCTCACCCCCCATCCTAATTTTTCACACTTGCTGTCTGGTCACCCGTGTGTGTGTGTGTAGCTAGTCATACTGAAACAGCGTGACAGCGGAATTGTGTGTGTGTGTGTGTGTGTGTCTGTGTGTACACAAATATTATTCTCACAGCAAAATCACTGCCCAAGTATTATTACTTTATCCACTACAATTGGTTAGTAACCTAGTAAAAGCATCCGGATTGGTTAATAACTTCGATTCGTTAATAATTAACTCACACCGTGCTTTAATAGCATGCGCTGCAAAGAGCCACAGGAGACGCATTCAATCACCACTTGAGACTCACAAGCGTCCGTCTCAGTATCACTGGCTTAGAGGAAGGCTTGGGGAGGGCTGCAGGACGCCTCAGTTCAAATCCCTGCTCCACCACACGCTTCCCGCATGAGCATGGTCCGTCTGCGGGGATAACCACACTTGCCTCCCTCACAAGGGGTGGGGGCGAGGATGCATTGAAGACTGTGAGGCACTCAGGTGCTATGGTAATGGAGGCCAGGTAGGCGAATACCCGTATCTCCCTTGCAGAGAGTAATGGCACTCGGTCTATTGCAGTATTCTTCACAGTCAGCATTAACGTTAGCCTTCACCGAGACATTAGAAAACGTGCTGAGTAAACCTCCTCATAGTGCCCTACAGAAGCAAACCCTCTCCTTTCCCTCCGTCACCAGCTGGGGACCTGCCCCCACTCTTCTCCCAGAGACGCGCTAGTGAAGCATTAGGAAAGGACACATTTCTCAATGACTAGGAGCTTTCCCACAGACGCGTGCAGTGTGGGATTCAAAGTCCCTTGGGCAATTATCAACATACCAGCCTTACCCATGGGTCCCAGTGCTCATAGGTGTGAAACGCACTTCAAAGCAAACCTGGTGAGGACTGATGAGTGAGGGCTTTCCCTTGCGTTAGGGACACTTAGAAGCGCTCAGAGGAAGCCTGTTTGTGCCCAAAGCGCTGGACACCTTATCGAAGGTGAGCTGAGCCTGCCACAGGGATTCCCTTCCTGGTGCCAAGGTCATTGAGACCTTGCCTGGCAAGATGAGGCTCTGGATTGGTTCCCCCCCCACCCCCCCATTACATTTGGGGTATGGAAATGTGACTGTTCAGGTAGTGCACTATCAGGCCGGAAACGGGCGAGTACAGCACTTAGAGCGCTGAGGGGAGATGCCGTGTCATTGCACCAGTAAAAGCTCTTCCTGTTTCTAACTTCCCAGCTAGCGGGCAGGCGAGGACATCCCAGTGGGGCTGGATCTGCAGTGACGGACCAGGTAACAGCCGAGATCAGATTACGGCGCCAGGCTAGCATTGAGAACTGGCTCATTAGGAAGGAAATCAAAATGGACAAGCCCCTCAAGCAGACCACGTCGTAGCTCTGGAAAGTAATATGCACCAGTAGTGCTTGGCATGTACATGGTGCCCTTCATGAGAAGGCCCCGCAGCCAGCCCAAGGCAGGAGACGACGGCACACACATCTGCTCCTGAATTCTGTAGGCTGTCAGAGGCCGGGAGAGAGGCAGTTTGGAGGAAGGTCATCTTCTAAGGGGCCTAGACATGCGATGCCTTATCAGGCCACTGAGAAACTTCAGGAGGAGACACCCGTGTGGCCTAGGAAAGCAACACAGAAACACTTGCGTGGGGCATCCTTCTGCGGGGGAGGGGAAAGCAGCTCTAAACGAGAGACACATTGGGCCCCTGTTCTTGCAGCAGAAACCAGGAGAGACTGGCAAGCAGCAGAGACCAGGAGAAGGTCTATGGGAAGGAGAGAGTCTACAGAGAAGTGGCAAAGGGTCCTGTGGCACCTTATAGACTAACAGAGGTATTGGAGCATACGCTTTCGTGGGTCAATACCCACTTCGTCGGATGCAAGCAGTGGAACGTTTCAGATCCAGACTAACACGGCAACCCCTCTGATTCTACAGAGAAGGAGACCAGGACAAGGTCTACAGAGAAGGAGAAGATTAACGGAATCTACTGGAGTTGTCACGGCAAACTGCAGACCGGACTGAGTTCCACTTTTACAGCATGTGCCAGGTAAATGGATGCACCAGACTGGCAAGCCACAGGTTAAAACTCTGAGTCAAGCATCCAGAGGCCCTGCAGCTGCCAGCAATTAGACGTCTAAGCATTCCTTTCCTGGGCATGGAGATTCGCTAACCCCCTCTCGCCCAAAGAGGGGATTGAGACACGCAGGGGCGGGGGCTGAGGGAAGCATGCGTTGCTGCTGCATGTGCCATGCTGGCATCCCCACAGGGGGGCATTCTCCGGGCAGTCGGCATTCAGCGCCCCGCTTCCAATGAGGAGCATGAACACTGCGCAGGTAGCTCCCCGAACATGCGAGTGAAACCCGCTAGGCTGCATGCGCCGTGAGCTGAGCTGGCCTTTCTGTGGCGTGGGACATTTAGCAATGATCAAAACAGGTTTCAAAAATGTCTTGGTGAAAATGAGCCCTGGCTCCTATGCTCTGAGGCTCCCAGCCTCCCGCATCAGCCAAGAGGCTTCCTGCAAGGCTCACCGGGACCTGGGAGCCAAGACGGAGCCAAGAGAATTGAAGCTTGGGAGCTGGGGTTTTCTGGGTTTCCAGACTCTAGACTCTAGATCCCAGACTCCATGGCAGGGACCCTGGAGGCTCTGGGTCTCCAGCAGCCCACCAAGTGAGAGAGGAGCCTTGCTGTGTTTCAGGTCTCAACAAAACAGCCAAACATTTTGGTTTCAACAAACCAGCATTTTCCAACACAAAACCATTTTGTCAGATAATTCTCAACCAGCTCGAGTCGGGAGCCCGCCTCTGCTCCCGATACACACAGGATATGGGTGAGTTACAGCCCCTTGCTTCGGAGTCCAGCTTTACACAATACACAGCCATGCGTCTCGCTCTGGCGGTGCCCCGTTCAGTCCCCAGTGTACTGGCCAACATGGCAGCTGTCATGTGAGCCCTTGACATTCGTAGGAATCCAGGCCATCTAAAAGGAAAATTCTAAAAAGTGGCTAATTGTCCATTCTATTCTCCACGAAGCGGCCCCATTACACCACTTAGCAAAGCGGTCGGCACTCGGCTCCGGCTGGGGCAATGAATCAAGTAGAAAAAAAATCCTTATGTTTCTGAAAACATGAGTCTGCAAACGGCCCAGCGACTGGCTGAGTTCATCTCTTTAGCAATGTTTATTTCTGAAACCCTTGGCAGCTGACTCAGGTTTTAGACTGTGTAAAAAGTTCATTACCTGGGAAGAGATTTTAAAAGCATTTGGAAAATCAGACCCGTCAGATAACCTGCTCCCCCCGCCCCGTCTAGTCAGCTGAACATATATAATACCCATCGCCACCCTCGTCTGTGCAGCCAGAGAGTGGGAGGGAGGCAGTACTGTTATCCCCATTTTGCAGATGGGTCACACAGGGAGACTGTGGCAGAGCCAAGAACGGAAGATCTGCTGAGTCCCAGCCCAGTGCCTTAACCACAAGGCCAGCCTTTCCCTTCCCAGCCATTCATGTGGGGAGTTACCTCCTGGTCTTTCCAAAGGCCCAGCAGAATCCGCCTTGGGGAATGGGCAGGTCACGTACTCTATGGCCACGGGGCTACCACTGCTCATTGCAGGCGTGGAATACCTGAGCGCCTACATTCCTCTCCATAGCCTGGCTTATAGCAGCAACTTGTGCAAAAGAGCTTTAACTAGCATGATGGTGAAAATGCCAGAGCCTGCTCTACACTAAGGGTGTGTCTACACTGCTGTCCTGGGGTGGGATTATAGCTGGAGCTGACGTACCTGAGCTCGCTTTAATCTCCCAAAGCGAGTGTGGTTTAGTCTGATCCGTTAGGAACAGCCGCACCCTTTGCATCGAAAATCTCACGTGGCAAATGAGTTCCACAGGTCAATTTTCTATCGTCTGCCCTTTAGCCAGCTTCAATCTTGTTACCGTTCAGTTTCACTGAGCATCCCCATTTGCTCTTTTATTACGAGAGGCGAAGGTGGAGCAGCTGCTTTACCTTCTCGATGCCATTTATTTCGTTATCTCCTGTGCAGCACCTCGGAGGGTCAGGCCCTAAGAGATGTAGGTTCTCTAAATTTCCAGCTAAGACCCAATAAAACTCAAAGCTGCAGCCTCTTAAATGCCGCTCCTTTCAAGGGCCATCACTCAGTCCAGCCCCCAAGTTAGCTACATTTCACCCAAATGGGGCGCTCCTCACTTTTATGGTTGGAAAGGATTTGCATCAGAAATAAAGCACCAGGAGACTGAGGCTATCGACGGAGCCGTTTACACTCTAGGGATGAATCCAACAGTGGTTTCCATTTGCAGCAGGAATAGCATGTCCCTAATCTGGGGCCTTGGCTACACTTGCAGATGTACAGCGCTGTGAGTTAAACCCGTCTTCGTACAGCTGAGTAGGGAAAGCGCTGCAGCCTGGCCACACTGGCAGCTGCCAGCGCAGTAAGGTGGCTACATTTGAGGCTTTTGCAGCTGTATTGGGGGAGGGTGCATTATGGGCATTCAAGTGGCTGCAACGTGCTTTTCAAATGGGGGGAGGGGTGAGGGGGACTTTGACAGGGAGCGTGTTGGGAGAGAGAGTGGGTTTTTGGAATCTCCACAGAGTGTCAGCTCATTATCTCCTAAGTTTACACACCTCCACATCCCCTGCCTCTCTCTCAATCACTGAAAGCAAACAGCAGGGGCTTTGTTTGTTTTTAAAGAGCAGATAAAAGAGAACTTGGGGAAACGGAGCCCTCCCCCTCCCCCCGCCGTTCTTCTCCCCCCCCCCTCCTCCCGTCTCTGTCCAAGGCAACTTTACTGCCGGCATTCCTAACGGAGCCCCCCACCTTCCCCCCCCCCACCTTCAAACAGTAGCTGTGTTTGTTTTTTTGTAAAGCACCTCAACAACGGAGCTCTGAACTCCAACCCGGAAGTGCCGTTTCAAAACAAAGCAGCTTCCGGAGATCAGTAACTGCGGAGTTCCTTGGCTACACTGAAAGACCAGCGTTCCACCCACTTCGCAACAGCTGTTATTCCTCTCGGGGAGGTGAAGTACATGCAGCGCTGTACCTGAGGAGATACAGCGCTGCACGTGCCTTGCAAGTGTAGCCAGTTAGTGAGTTACAGCGCTGCAGGCAGTTTTACTGTGCTGTAACTCGTAAGTGTAGCCAAGGTCTGGTCTTTGTCAGACATTGCTAGCTGAGCGGCTCAGAGGATCTCCTGGTTTAGAACTGGTATTCATAATGAACCTCCCTGGCAAGCACTGAAATGTCTAGTTCTTTTGTCATGGATCTTAAGGCCGTAAGAGACCATTGGATCATCACCTCTGACCTCTATATCACAAGCCGTTATACTTCACCATTACCCCTGGGCTGAGCCCAGTCACTTGTGTTTGCTAAAGCATGTCTTCCACACAGGCACCCAGCCTTCATCTGAAGACATCAAGAGAGGGAGAACCCACCCAAACCCTGGGCCAGCGGCTCCAGCAGTTAATCACCTTCACTGTTAAAAAACTGTGCGTGAACCAATCAGAGAACATTCATTATTTAGCCTCAGGCTCCAGCTGCTTGTTCCACGGACAGTGATGATGCAATCATTTGAGAAACATTGTACTTACTTTGCAAATTTCCTGGCTGAGTGTATAGATACAGTGATCTGACTGATCCTCAAGGACAAGCTGCTCCTTGGGCCACAGCCGCAAGGTGCCGGGATGAGTCACCTTTCGCTGTTCATTTCAAAAGCCGAGTTGTGGGCTTGGTGCACAAGGGCCAGCAAGCCGGCATGGTCCGACGGACTCGTCAGAGGGCTGGCATTCAGGACATGGCCAGTGGATTTGGCAAAGGCCTGGAAGCAATAACTGCTGAGTGCTAAGCCCATCTCTGTCACCGACTCATTGGATGGCACTGGGCACCTTCCCTAGGTGTTAGCTTTACAACCAGTAAAAGGGAATTAATCTGTCTCACTCCAGGAACTGAGGGGGCTTATGATCTGATTCATATGTGCTGCAGATGTGTGAAGTCCTGCGTGAGTGCTGAGTATTATGCTAATTTGGGGCTAAACTGAGAGTCAAGGGTTTCAGCTCCGATTGATCCCTGCTAAAATACGACCCATCATTTGCACACAATAAATGCGGCAAAGCAGAAAAACAAGCAGAGGACAATGCCCACGCTCTGCCATGGAATGGGCAGCAGAGAGGGCAACTTAAACAAATACAAAGGGCCACAAAGCGTGGGCTGCCTTAAAGAGCCATCAAAGGCATTTTCAGATCAATGTGATGCTTGACAGAGAGCCAGCCAGGCTCCCTCCAGACAGGAGGCAGCATTTGGAAAGGGCCTTGGAGAGAGTTAACATTCTGCAGGCAGCACTCTGCACGCACCGAGGCCAATGCCGCATTTGCTCAGCAAGGTCGTGAGACAATGCATCGCAACAGCGTAACCTAGAGTCAGAAGCAGCATGTACCCCGGAGCATGAATCAGCAGCCGCCTGCGAGAGCACTGGCTAGGTTCTGGCCACGTTCCCAGGACGAAGCACTGCTAAGCACGGATCAGCCCCCCCACCAACGTACGTCCAGTCCCCACCACGTGCTCACACGCACACACCAGCAGGAGGAAATCAGAGCTGCAATAGCATAACGTATTCGGCACGCGTTTGCACCAAAGAAAGGAAAGCCGCCATTCTTAATGAGAATTGATGTGCTAGTCATGACCGTGCCTCATAGGGTGACCAGATGTCCCGATTTTATAGGGACAGTCCCGATTTTGGGGTATTTTTCTTATATAGGCTCCTATTACCCCCCCCCCCCCCCACCCCATCCCGATTTTTCACACTTGCTGTCTGGTCACCCTAGTGCCTCAGTACAGGGGAAGATAACTGCACTGCGGTTGGGAAAGGAAGGAGTTCCGTGCTTGTAGCAATGAATGCTCCTCAATGGCCAGAGAGTAATATTTAACTTCTACTGATCTGAAGTCATTGGGGTACACAGAGACAGGGTTAGTACAGAATGGGGCCCAAATAGAACAGAAGTTACATTTTTTTTAGTTACTATTTGTAAAAGATTCTAGCAGAGTTCAAGAGGGGCCGAAGAGCATGGCTAGTAGTGGCTCTGGACTGGAATGGGAGTCAGAAGACTGAGACTCCATCTCCCTAGCTCTGCCACCAAATTACACTCTGACCTGGTCATTTCACCCCTCCGTGCTCCTATTTGCCTCGCTGTAAGTACAGTGAGCTCTCTAGATGGGAAGCACAACCTTACGGCAAAGTATTCTGATGATTACTGAAATTCAGGACTGACCCATAAGGAAATTGGTGGGGTGTCTTTTCACATCACAGCGAATGATTGCAGTCCTCCTCTCGCCGTCTGTAGTTTCCTACGCAGGGAGGGAAAGTGGGAGCGTTAACTACGTGACCGATGAGCCCAGGGACAGAGACAAGCACTGGAGTCTGGTTTTTAAGCAAATAAAAGGGTTGCAGATTTCAGACTGACAGCTGATCAGAGGAATCGTAATGTCTAAGCTTCGGAACAAGGCTTTAACAGGGAAAAAAGACAGAGGAACGTTAATCACCCATCTGCCGTTTACGAGACACGAAGGGAAACAAACCAATATTTCACATTATCGTCTGAAACCTGGAATGCCTTTGAGGCTGATGAGACCTTCACGTGTTACTTGATGTGCTGAATCATTTGTCACTGTTTCAGGAAGCAGTCACCTCCCAGAAGTGCTCTTCTCTGCTTAAAATCGCTCCTGTAGTCACATAAACTGCACGAGCTGACTACTAAGCACAGGAGATCAGAGCTTTGTCATCAAGATTCAGACTCATTCTGCACCATCCCTAACAACAGAAGCTCCTCTCTGTTCAATTGACCTTGCAGGCCCTTGTCTAAGAGAAAGTGTATAGATTCTGTGGGGCAGGATTTACATGGTCTACTAGGCTTTTCAAGTGATGACTGTGTTTTCTCCCCTCCCCACCCCTATCCTTAGTGTCATACAAATTTACTATAAGAATCAGTTTTTCAGTTTGTAAAAATCCTGGTCAAAATATCAACAGGGATTCCCCAAAAATCTTACTTTAGTATTGTGCTGTGTAGAAACTCCGCTTTTGAGTTTGCTGGAGTACTATATAAAGATGAGGCATCTTTAGTTAACAATAGAAATGTCTAATCCATGTCATCATGGTCAAGAAAGATTGGATAGTTTCCACTAAAAAAGTGAACGTAAAGGGATCCTGTTAAGTCAAATTTGGCCTTAAATTCAGGCTGTCAAACAAGTGGAGCTTAACACCAGTGCGGCTCTTGGTAGCCTGCTGTGTGGCCGCACAGCTTAAAGGAAACGTAGGTTGAGAATTTTTGATGAAATGACTAAATTTTCCGTGGAAAAAACCTCCCATTTTCCGACCAACTCTGGCGACCAGTCAGCTCTCTACAGAGCACTGCCTGGGAGCTGCGGTTCAGCTGGATCACGGCCCTGTATGTTTAAACCGGTTTCCAGACTAGCTAGAGGGGTGCAGAGAGGCGGGATTGAGGGCACACTGATCTGGAAGAGGAAGAGACAAACCCCTCCACAAGGACACTTCAAAGAAGAGGGGACAGTGGTTTCTGTCAGGAAACTCCCCATAATAAGGCACTTTTCATAAGACATCAAGACCAGCCGTGTGAGAGGCAGTGTGACATTATCTCAACTTCTGCTCTGCTACACGGAGCAAGGGAAACACAGGTTGCTCACTGTGGTAATAAACTCCCTTCCCTTTGCTAACACAGTTCCCTTGACGGCACAGAGGTAGCTTATCATTCAGGATCAAGAGTTGGTTTGGACCAGCTACTATCTGGTCCCTACGTTTCCACCATTCCTCTAGAGGGAAAGCGAGTCCTTGTGTCCTCCATTAAGAGTGACCAATGTTTATAGTCAGAGGGCAAATGCAGAGAAAGGAGGACACACGTGGGGAGATGCACTATAAATACTCTTGTAAGGATTAGATTTGTATTGGTAAGTGTTGGTAAACGGTGATTTCACTGTACACATACAAGCTGACAAAAAATATTTCCATCGATAATCATCAACATTTACCTATAGGCAAAGTAAGAAAAATGCCGGTTGAGAACTCAGTCAAAATCCCGCAATTAAGACGTTTGAATTAGGCTTGTTACAAAGCAACTAGCGAATGAATAGTAAAAACAGATCAGATTTGTTGATTTAAGGCTCTTTGCTTTATATATTTTGACATGTGATGTTGACAAGTTGTGTTTTAAGTTATAAAGCTTTAACTTTTTGAATCTTTTTGAATCTACTTCATTAAATAATTGTCTGCCTCCCACCCCCAATTTCCTGAAAGTGAAAATTTTAATCAATAAAAATTGGAGAAAAAAATGCTTAAAACATGTCATTCCATGCAACTGTGAACATTTAAATCTATAAATATGTAAAAAATGCCTACAAAGGAACATTGACATTATCCATCAAAATGATGCAAAACAAAAATCAAATTCTACCCCCCTAATTCTAAAGGGAGGATGGGCTACCGTCCCAGGGAGCAACCTTTCTGTCCCATACCCGAATCGAGGTAGATCACGTTTGAAGAGCCGAGGACAGCAAGTAAATACGATGCTAGGAGTAGAATGTATGTTTGCAACCACTCAGGGGACATCTCTGCCTTGGGAAAGCCAGGTGGGGATTACTGAGGGTCTGATGTAATGCCCAACGGGCAGCGTCTCCTCTTACTGGAAGCCCTCAGTGCAAGTGCCACACCTATTGTGTGGTGAGCACTGCAAGACAAACTCCCTTGGTGTGGCAAGCTATCTAGCAGGCTGGTGTGTGAGGCAGAGATCTAATCTCACTTGCTCTCAGCAAGCCAAACAATCCAGGGATGTTAGCTGGAGCTGGGGAGTTTGCACAGACTGAAATCAGCCCATCAGTTCTGGGATTTGAAGTTAGCTCTGCAAACTTTGCAAGGAAAGGAGCTGGTCTGCGGGTCGGAAAGGAGCGAGGAATATCGACTCTCTGAGAAATGATGAACGGGATGACCTGTTGAGCAAACCACCCCACTCTGAGACAGAAGCTCTGGTCAATGAAAGGGCAGCTGTGTCATTTCAGATGGAACGTTTCCAGGGCCGCAGGGTGGCAGCCCACAGCAGGTGCCGTTAAAGGACCATTTATGCAGCACTGAATCTGACCGTAGTGTGATGTTTCCAGGATGCCTTCTCCTTGGAGCGGGGAATGCCACATGGCAAGTAGGTGGCATAGATGGCTAATGTCGATATGTTTTTAAATGGTGCCCCCTGTAGGCCTGAGTTTTGCAGCACCTCCCATAACAAACGAAAGGCCCGCAGGTCAGACAGGACTGCGACTAAGAGCAGCAAAGTTTCAATACAGCGAACCAAAGTGCTCCAGAGTCACTGGACCTTGTAGCTCCCAGGAAAACAATTGCTCCAAATAGGGTAAAAACCAGTGACCATGAGGCTGCTACAGGAACCATGGTTTGGGGGGAGGGAGGAGAGAAATAACAAAAGCCTGGTGCTTAGCCCAGAAGATAAGAGTGATTGTTACATGCTTTGTGGCTGAGTGTAGAAAGATAGTGTAACGCCAGTCAGAGAACATAAGCTTGGGCTAAAGGACCAAGTCCCCTAATGGTGCCAGGCACAGAGGGGAACGTGAGCCGCCCACTGCATTGTGGCTGACAATAGGACACCCTGTAGACCATGCTTTTCGGTTTGCAAGCCACTACAATGTAATGGACTAGGCTGAATGTTCAGTGTGGAAATTTGGACCAAGAAGAGATTACCTGAGATGGCCATGCTAGGCAGAGTGAAAGTCAGCAGTGTGCCCTTGTTGCCAAGAAGGCCAATGGCACATTGGGCTGTATTAGTAGGAGCATGGCCAGCAGATCGAGGGAAGTGATTATTCCCCTCTATTCAGCACTGGTGAGGCCACACCTGGAGTATTGTGTACAGTTTTGGTCCCCCCACTACAGAAGGGATGTGGACAAATTGCAGAGAGTCCAGCAGAGGGCAACGAAAATGATTAGGGAGCCGGGGCACATGAGTTACGAGGAGAGGCTGAGGGAACTGGGATTGTTTAGTCTGCAGAAAAGAAGAATGAGGGGGGATTTGATAGCAGCCTTCAACTACCTGAAGGGCGGGGGGGTTCCAAAGAGGATGCAGCTCAGCTGGTCTCAAGTTGCAGTGGCGGAGGTTTAGGTTGGATATTAGGAAACACTATTTCACTAGTAGGGTGGTGAAGCACTGGAATGGGTTCCCTGGGGAGGTGGTGGAATCTCCTTCCTTAGAGGTTTTTAAGGTCAGGCTTGACAAAGCCCTGGCTGGGATGATTTAGTTGGTGTTGGTCCTGCTTTGAGCAGGGGGTTGGACTAGGTGATCTGACATCTCTTCCAACCCTAATCTTCTAAGATTCTATGAGTCTATGAAAGGATTGGGGGTAATAGGGCAATAACACAGGGATCCCGGCACGGGGAGTCTAATCACACCCCCTGCATGCTATAGGACTCAGGTCCACGGAGCAGAACAGGGGATCAGACAGGAATGAGGGCCAGGGACACATGACCAACCTCACCTGCTGCTTTCAGCAACACCCCTTCTCTGCGTCAAACAGACGCTTTGCTGCACCGTACCCGAGTGCACCAGCACTGGCGTCCATGATCACCAGCGAGGGTGCAGGCCCTGCAACGGGAGCGGGAAGGAGGAGGGGTTGCCTAAGGCAGAGCCACACCAAAGTCTGCAATGGACTGTGCTTGGAGCACATCAACCTAGCCTCTCCACCCCTCCTGAAACAAGAATCAGGCTAGGAGGGAGGCCAATATTCCCCTAGGGAGCCTTTGCTAGTGAGGAGTCGAGGTGGTTACTGATGTGAGGGCCATGCTGACAAGGCAGGTGTGGCAGGAGGCCAGGCAGTGAGAGCGTGAATGAGTAATCTCTGCACAAGCAGAAGGGAGATATGATCAAAGGCGTGCACCAGAGAGTATGAGCTGCAGCTCTCAGACTGCCCCGGGGAGGGAAGAGAGAGTTCAGCCCTGAGCGGCAGAATTTCCATGAGAAGAGATGAGCCTGCAGGATTTCCCCCACCAGCTGGGGTGGAAATCTCACCAGATCGGCCTGAGAGAGCTGGGGAAGGAGTAGTTCCCCATCAGCGCTGTGCTCCCATCTGAGGGTTCGGGGTGCCAAGGAAAGGTGCCAATTTAGCTCAATCCGCATCTTGTTTTGCTTGACTGTTCAAAGAGTGACTGCCCTCTTTCTAAGGAACTCCTCTCACCGCTCAGCTGCCTGCCTCCGACCCGCCTCTCTGCGTGAAATGGGCTGGATCAGAGCTCGCTACACTGGACGGCTCTTTTGAAAACATCAGACGGTCTCCAGAAAAGACAATACAGCCGGCATTTGGGGATGCCTGCGAGTCCGGCTTTCTCACCCATAATATAAATGCCTAGTATGAGCATGAGAGCCCAGCACCCAGAGGTCGCCTAGGAAGAGCTGAAGCAAAATCGCTGCTATCTCTAGTACGCCGGGTTTCCCAGCAGCCTCCCAAGCCAGATCTTTGAAAAGAAGTTTCCCCCCCAGCTGAGTCAGAGCTGCAGATTTACGGATGAGTGGGAATGTTGTGGGGTCTTCCCAATGCTGGTCATCATTTGGTGTGTAGTTAGTAAGTGAGACAAAGTCACAGGGGTGTTGTTGCTGAACCCAGCAGGAACTGTATTGGATCCTTTGTTTGCTGCTGCTGAATGTTCCTGGGCAAATCTATCCTCGAGAAGCGGAGAGGGTTAGGGGAATGCTCTACTGAGCCTTCTTAAGCTTAAGGGGAACGCTGTCCAAAACAGACACGCAAGACAGACTTGGCCTTACATTGGCCTTAAAAATGGCTCGTTGAAACTTGGCAGGACAGGTCTCAGGGCAGGGGGGATTTCCCCCTTCCAGATCTGCTGTAAATTCATTGCTCTGGTTTCAGAAATGCCCACAGAGTAGAGCGCTTGTTGTTTCAGATGCATTTTGGCTTTGGTGGATAATTAACAGAGAGTCTCTGCTTTCTTAGGTGGACAAAACCTTTCTGACAACGTAAGACGGAAAATAGCTGGGCGAGACACAGGGCGGGAGGGTGGTTCTCTGTGCAGAGAACACTCACCCACCTTCACAGGTGTGCCCAACAGGGACTACTGGGCTACAGGCCATAGCCAGGTCAGTCACAAGCTTCACAGAGCTGCTGGTTCCTCCTGACACAGAGCCGCGTGTTAGCGGATCTGTTCATGTTATTTCTCTCCGAAGGACACGCAAGGGACTGGACTGTCCATTGGGGGCGGAAAGGGACTCAAGGGACCTTCTCCTTTACCTCTACAGAAGACAGGCAGAGTCTCAATGCCTGTGTTTGCAGCACATAAGGTGGTGAGGAGCCCGGTGCCATGGGGCAGAGGAGATGAGGGCGGGAGAATGGCCAGGCTCTTCCTCACACACCCCGCCGCCCCAGCAGACCAATACACCCCGTCTTTTCTACAGCACTTGTCGCCGTTGTGCGTGAGCATCTCACGAACAACGGTTTCATCCTCTCGGCGCCCCTGCGAGGGGAGGAAATGGGACCGTCCCCATTTCACACCCAGACCAACCCGGGCCCAGAGAGATTCACTGACTGCTGCAGGGTCACCCGAGGGGTCTGGCAGAGCCCCGGTCACCCCGACTCTCCTAACCACACGACCGGCCACCTCCTTCCCAGGAAACAGGGGGCTTTGCTGTCTGCAGAGGTCAGCGGCTGCTGCTGCCCCTCTCCACTGCCGGCTGAATCAGGCCAGCCTGCCTTTAGCAGCTCTCCGGCAGCTCTGCAATCCAGGAGCGTACCGTTCCTTACACATTCTCTGTGTGAACAATTCTGACCGGTTATAAAACACCCTTTCCAATCCCCTACCGCTGATCTCGCCAGGGGGAGGAGCCCGGCTTTAAAGCGCGATCAAAGTCTGATTAGCCAGTTATCTCCCTTTCACCGTGATGTAGTTGGAAACCAAAGAAGCTGCTGCTTGAAGAGGGGGAAGACAGGTGAGCCAAAGGGGGACAGGAGCTCGAACACAGCTCGGAGGCTGACGGACTGATGCCAGGTGTGCAGGCAGGAAGTAGCACTCTGCTTATCTCGGAGGTGAATGGCAGGTGAGAGCTGGTTTAGACACAAGAGGGATTAAACACAGCGCTCTGTGAAGATCCCCATCCACCATAAACAGAGCGGCATGCCCAGCCTCTGCGCTCTATGCGCCACAGGGACAAAACGGCACGCAGGGCCGGGACAAGAAGAACATACAGCTCAGCCCCTGTGCGAGCGTGATCGGAACCAATCTAAACATACAAGAGCTCAGGCACGTCTGGGGCCTGTTTATAGGATGAGCGAGTGGTGGCTTGGACAGAGGCGTGCGGAGGGACCGCACCCTTAGCTGAAGAGGTAGAGCCTGAACCCTGTTAGATCTACAGAACCTGGGTTCTACTCCCAGCTCCCTGTGTGTGAGCGAGAGAGTTGTGTCACGGAGTCTGCTGTCTGATGCACTACAACAGGGGTAGGCAACCTATGGCACGGGTGCCGAAGGCGGCACGCGAGCTGATTTTCAGTGGCACTCACACGGCCCGGGTCCTGGCCACCGGTCCGGGGGGGCTCTGCATTTTAATTTAATTTGAAATGAAGCTTCTTAAACATTTTTAAAAACCTTATTTACTTTACATACAACAATAGTTTAGTTCTATATTATAGACTTCTAGAAAGAGACCTTCTAAAAACGTTAAAATGTATCACCGGCACGCGAAACCTTCAATTCGAGTGAATAAATGAAGACTCGGCACACCACTTCTGGAAGGTTGCCGACCCCTGCACTACAACTGCCGTTTCCCACAATAGCCTGGGTTACCGTCCATAAAAAGGATTCATTTTTTGATTGGATCCACACAGGCTCACCTGTAAGAACTCCAAGGGAGAGGCTGGGGGGTGCATCACCATCAAGGAAGAACATTTCCCTTCCCCCACTGCGTCCAGAATCTCACGCCCCACTAGTGACATGACAGGTACCTAGTTTAACAGGCTCTGCTCCGTTGGAGAAGGAGGGATGAATGGTCTGTGAATGGACCAGACACCCACAGCCAGCAGTCATAATGGCTAATTAACAAGAGCGATGGCTCCACCGGGAATGTAAAGCTCTAATTAATTACTGTCAATCTCATAGCGCATTCAATCCCCTGCAAGCAGATCTGGGGGCCTGGGGAAGAGAGAAAGCAGCAGAAGTGATCCCAAGCACGGTGAGGCTAGGGAGAGGGACTGCAGGGTTACCCACCCAGCCCTGGTGGAGTATTACTAGCAAATGCACACATGATACACTAAAGATGGGAAAAGGTTCAAAACACAACGTATAAAGCAGGGAAATGAGATGTATACGTAAAAAGAAAAAAAGGTCACAAAGGTTTAGGCAGGCACCACACAAAAGCTTCAGCATCAGCAGTGTGAGGTCTGGAAAGTCCCCAGCCACGCCAAGGGCTGTTCCAGATCCCCAGGTGTGGCCATTTGCTGCCCACCGTGCCACCCTAACCCCCGTCTGGAATGGCTGTGCTTGTCCCGGAGATTGCACATCTGTCGAATGGGGTCAGGATTTCCCCGCCTGGCTGTTCCGGGTTTGGAAAGTAGAACACAATGGTATGAAGTAGAGCTGCGCAAATGGCTGTTTGACTTGTGGGAAAGTTCACAAAATCAAGATAAAAACTGTCTGGGGTCTGATTGATAATGAACATTTCCAGTTTTCAGCACGTCGAAAAGTGAAATAAAAACCTGTTTCAGTTTGAACTGTTTCTTTTTTTAGTTCAAGCAGTTTGATACGGTTTTGAAGTTGTAAAAAATAAAATTCAAGGCGATTTCTAAACAAAAAAGGTGTTTGGAACTGAAAAATTGAAAAGTTGTGTTCCGGAAATGATCATTGGCACGCCGTCTATGTACGCAAGGCGTGGTCTGGCCCACGGAACAATTCCGTCCAGCCCCCGAACACGCATGGACAGCAGTGTGCCCTCGCACGCACTGTATGTGTGAGCTCACGCCGCGTGGAGGATGCCATTTTGGACCACCCCTAAGGCATGCCAATGTAGAATCGCATGCCTTGACGCAACAGTCTCGGAACACCACTGGAAAACATTGAGCTCGCCATTTTCTCTCTCTCTCTCTTTTTTTTCTTACATGAACAATTCGGCAAAACCAGCACAAATTCGCGATACGTTTCGGTGTCAGTGAAACTGTATTTTTGGCCAAAAAAGTTTCATTCGATATTTTTTTGCCCAGTTCTAGTTTGAAACTCCAGAGGGATGGTGAAAACGTTGGTTGCGGAGGTACTGTCTGGTGCGATAAGGTGTTGGATTCCACATGAGGGGCGCTATTAAAGGCCCAGTGGAAGCAGTATGAGTGTGTGGATGGAATATGTGTTTTTACAGTATGTCCTCATGCACTTGAGCTGGACACTCTGTCCGGGGAGGGGAGTACTTCATTACCCACTATCCAGATTTTAATTGATATAGTTCTAAAAAGGGCCAGAGCTCCATGAAAGCAGACATTTAAAGGCAACAATAAAAGAGAGAACAAAGTATCTGGGAAAGACGATCCAGATGTACCCTCGAGGGATGGATTCTCTACTTCAAATCCAGAGTAACTGGAATCTGAAGTCAATGGGACTACACCGGTGTAACAGAGAGCAGAATCTGCCCCCCTGGGCTTATAATGCGTTTAATCCTAGGGTGACATACAGCAGGGCTGCTATGAACCAAAACCTTTATCTACCAAGGAGAAGAGCTTTTAACTTCTACTAAAGTGCCTCATGTTTGCAATAGCAGATGCTTTAACTTCTAATATGGGAGCTGAAAGCCCCTTATCTCAGCCCAGTTGAAGAGAGGCCAGCATCTGAGACACGCCTGCGCGCTCAGAAGCACGATCATCATCCCTCGAGAGGGACACGCAGTTCCTATTAGTTGATTGCTTTTATCCTCCTCCTCTAACATCCACAGTGATGCACTTAGACTAATCTACACTACAACCTATGCCAGCACAACGTGTGTCGCTCAGAGGTGTGACTATTCCACCCCCGTAAGCGCAGCGTTTCTCCCGCCGACATAGCTTCTGCCGCTCGCGGAAGGGATGTTTTTATGCTGACGGGAGAGCTCTCGCGCCCGTTGGCACAGAGTGCCTTCCCCACATGTGGTGCAGCTGTTCTGTATAGCTGCGCCCTGGCAGAGCTGTATGTATAGACGTGGCTTTAGAGTGCAGACGAAGCCATGGCTGGGAAAGGGATGTGAATGATCACATGGAAGGCTGGCTGCAGAAGGGAGCTAGCTATTTCTCTGCTTTACTTTCCTGTGCTACTGGGATCATTTATCAGCTTTAAATATTATGATCCAAATGTGCCCTCGAGGGGAAAAACGGAGCCATGGCTGCTGCTCAGTAGGTAGGATGGGCCATCCAGCGGTCAGGGTGCCAGCCTGGGACTTAGCAGAGCAGAGGTCAATTCCCTGCTTTGCTATCGATTCCTTGTGTGACCTTGGGCATGTCAGGTAGCCCCTCTGTGCCTCAGTTTCCCACCTATACTTAACAGCCCTACCCTGCGTCCCAGGGGCGTTGTGAGGATAAATGCATGAAGATGTGAGGTGCCCTGGCTCTAAGGGATGGGGGAATAAGAGCCATAGACAGGTAATGCTGAGACTGGCTTTCCCTTACAAGGCCAAGCTGCCCTTTCCAAAATCCCAAAGAAAAAAGTCTTCTCAGCTTCAAATTTCAGCCCGAATGGGGTGTGGCCAGCAGCAAACGCTGCAGTAAAACATGAGGTCATTTGGGGAAGGAATCTTACAGTATAGGGCGGGGGAAAGAATTTTCACGATCATAAACAACATGTATTTATTTATTCTCATGCTTCATCGGTACAAAGCAGCTGGTCTGAAAGACTTCATGTGTCGTTGGCTGGACAGATCAGGGCCAGGAGCAGGGGAAAAGCAGAGGCGCTGCAAAGGAACTGTAATGAATACATATTCCACACTTAATATTCAGGAACAAACCAGAACGTCAGGGTGCAGCAAATTTCCTAATGGGCCTTGAGGCCACCATGCCCCTTTGGAAGTTTGGGGAGTCGCTGATAAAAGTCACCACGCTACTGGCTCAGTTACACAGCCACAGTTTGGAAACTTCTGCAGTGATCAAAGGCACCGTCCTCTCCCCCCGACTTCCCAGTGTATGATAGAACGGCTCCATCGAAGATGGAGTTCATCATTTCTGTTACTTGACGCCAGGCCTGCTCCAGAGCCCACAGTCACCGAGAGAGTCTTTCTATTGACTTCAGCGGCTTTGGCTCAGCCCCCCAGTGTGGAGGGAGCGGGGCGAGGCTTTCGCATCACCCGTGCGAGATAGTAACAACAACCAGACATTCCCTCTGCTTCTCCTAGTCAGACACGGAGCTGAGAGTCCCGGGCACCTTTCCAAGAGAACGGCAGAGAATGCCTGGGACACGGCCTATCAGATACGGGAATAGCAAAACATGGACACAGATTTTTTGGCATTTCAGCCAACCTATATCCATGTGTCATAGACTGATACCACACCACTGGCACGCCCAATGCTAAGTATGTTGGGCATGTGCTGAAGGAGCAAAGCTTTCACTCGTTACACTTGGCACGACTGGCATCTAGCGGTTGTAACGTGCAATTACAATATCTCCAGAAACTTTTTCCGACTGTGATGTAAGGAATCCCAGTTTGCACAGGGGCTAGTGGGAGAGGAGATTAGGAGGTTGGACTGCAGCCCATTGCTTCATACCCGGGCATGACACTTGCGGGCTTCACGGAGATGTCCGGGGTGAATCGCTACCACCTGCATACAGTGCGAGGGAGTCTTGTCTGCCCACACTGCGGGAAATTCTGCCAAGCTACCAGCTGCGGGCAACGCAAGCGCTCTGCTCCGGGTTACTGCAAACCGGTCTCTCCCTCTGCGGCTCACCCCACCTTGTCACACAGGAGTGCCCCGGCCCTTTTCTCTTCACACTGATCCGCTGCCTCTGGGGAAGTAAAGCACCTCAGTTTACCCACTTCACCTCATTTCAGCACCCTCCTTAGCACAGGGCACTTGGACGTGTCCATAGTCTCCTGCTCCAAATTTTTCTTTGGGGTTCTTTTGTTTTTGTCAACGTGCAACTTGCATCTTCTCCAGACTGTAAACACAGGGCTGGGTCGACGGATGTCAACTGTTCTCAGTGTTGGCTGAGTCAGCTGAGACCCACCCAGCCCCAGGTGACATGTTGCACCTGCAACAGTCTTGGAACCCAGTATTCCGCATGCTACAGAACTCTAAACACGTCTCCCATGCAAACATCTCACAAGAGCCACGATAACCAGTTAGTTCTTAGCTTTCGGTACGGACCCCGTAAGATCCACTTTGGCAAACTATCGGGAGGATGGTTGCCTACGAGTGTAATATACCTGCCTGGGAACGCCTGTGTCACACTGGGTCACTCCCGCTTTCAAGGCAAAGTAAGACGCACTGCTCGAGACGCATTAGCTCAAATGCCATTGCACATACTGGACTACGAGGGCTCAAGTGGACTTTAAAAGATGTTCCTAGCCTGCTTTTTGTGAGGGTTGTGGTCACAGTCACTTTCATACTGTACCCAGTTGGCATGAGAGACTATATCGCATACAATGAGATTTCTTCTCCAGTGTGCTTACCATCTAAGATAATTAAAACTTAGCTACCATCCCCTACTGGTCCCTCCTCTGCACAGAGGAGGGGGTGGTGTCAGGAGACCTCTCCACATCATTACAAGGTAACACACAACCAACTGAGTGGAGAAGCATGTCCAGACACACCACACACCATTTCTTTCAAGTCACTTCCTTTCACAAACTATCACACCAAATCATTCTTCACCTTTCTCCCTCGCATCCCCAGTTGCTCCGGTGCTGTTATTCTGTGAAAGGCTGACTCGATGTAGGCCTGTCTTGCGAGACTCCATCTTGCAGAGATGTGTGAG
This sequence comes from Chelydra serpentina, assembly GCA_037349315.1. NCBI lineage: Eukaryota > Metazoa > Chordata > Testudines > Chelydridae > Chelydra > Chelydra serpentina. Next base: position 39,716,179 of record JBAIAC010000028.1, on the reverse strand, counting down.
AGGAGCTTTATGCTGAGACTAATCCATAGACATGAGATACAGGATCAGGGCCTAAACCTGGACACTATATAATGCCATGAGTGCACTGAACACTCCAACTACAACCAGTTGCCACACCAAAATAGAAGTTACTAATAGTCGCTTAGAGGAAAACCACCATGACAATCCCATGGTGTAGGCAGGATTAAAAGCGCAAGGATCCAAAACACCAAGCATTTACAAAGAAAATGCAAATCTCTGCAAGCTATTCTCTAGGCAGCCAAAGAGTGAGAACAGTATACTCCAGGCTAAGCTGGGAGGATCATGTTCAGGGAGCAAGGTGATCAAAGCTGTACTCTATGTGAGCGCTTGAGAACTGTAATCTGGGATAACGGCTTTTCATTTGCAGCATGGATTTGTGATCAGGGCTGTTTAATCAAAATAATTTCACTTGGCTCCTAAATTAACAGCGAACCTCAGTAAAAAAAACCCTGTCCGGTTTAAGAAATTAACGTATCATTAAGGAATATTGGCACGTGCTGCATACTAATCAACCTGGCCTGTGGGTCACGGACTGGGTGCCTACACTGTGCAGCCCCCTGGGGAAGCCCCAGCCTGTAAGTGGCATAGCCAAATCATGTAAAAACGCTCCAATTCAATGAATAATACCTTTTAAATATCCTCACTTGCTGACGTTTGGGGCCAGAGCGTACAAAATATTTCAGGCAAAGGAACAGCAAATTGCAAAGCCGCGGGGGGGGGGGCGGGGGGGCACTGCTAACTAAAACTAGGTTTACTACAAAAAGTTGGTGTAATTTCTACATCCAACCCCGGACATTAAGCAGCGAGGCTGTTCCAACTGGAGAGAGCCTTTCCTCCATTGCATTTCTGGAGCGTCTTCCTGCAACGTTTTTCTTGGCAGACAAAATTATGAGGACGGGCCCATTTTTTTCAGGCTTGAGAAATCACTGAACTTCTCAGTGTCGGTTTTTTCCGGGTGCATTCTGAGTTTTGTGCCAGATGTCACAGGAGCAGGGTTGCCTGGATTATCCAGGAGTTTCCAGGAAGTAAAGATTCATCTTTAATTAAAGATTGTCATGTGATGAAACCTCCCAGAATACATGGAAACCAACAGTGGCAACCCTACATGGGAATGAAATGTACAAGAGATATGTGTGTGTGTGTGTGTGTGTGTGTGTGTGTGTGTGTGTGTGTGTGTGTGCGCGCACGCGCGTGCATAGCTAATATAAAGATGCCACCTATTGGCATTGGGAATAAGTAGCCTCATTGAGAAATTAGTAGGGTCGGTAAAGCTGTTATTACGCCCTGAGAACAGCTCCCAAGTCTAGCTCTTATTAGTCCTGGAATCCCGGGGTTGTGTCACAGCACATTGACTGAACATTACGCTCACAAGGGGCAGCGGCCATTTTGAGTTCTCTCTGTCCTGTAGGGGACGGAGGGCAGCAGCTGTTCCACAGGATGCCGAGAGGGTCCGCAGGCCTGGTGAATGCCCGTTGAAACCCGACGGGTTTCTGGGTACCGATGAGCCTTTGCATTCCCAGCCCCCTGGAAGTGTTGTGTCTCTAGGGGTGGGATTTGAAGGCACAGGGAGCTGGACCCACCGTGGGGCAGGAGCAGACATTTCGGTGTGGGGGTTTTCATAGCGGTGAGTAAGAGGAGGGTGCCAAGCATGGGCAGCGGGTATAATAGGCCAACCCGCCGCCGGACACCTGGGCCGTGGTGCCCCCGCTTCTTCCCGTCCCTTCCCCGAGGCCATCACCACCACTGCCCGCTGCAGCTGCTGCCTGGTGAGTCCTTCCCCCTCTCCGGAGGCCCTTGCCTCTCGCCACATCCCGACCCCCCTCTGCCCCTTCAGCCGCATGAGGCCACCCCTGCCCGGTGTCCCCCCTCTTCTCCACCCCCTCTCCCACGAGGCCACCCCACTTGCTGCATCCCTCCTCTCCTCCACCCCCGCCACGTCCCTGCGGGGGTGGGGGCAGGGAGAGGGATTAGGGGCAGAGCAGGGGCGGAGTGCGAGTGGAAGAGGTGGGACAGGGAGCTAGCCTCCCTCAGGGGAAGCTTCACCTGCTGCCCATGGTGCCAAGCAGAAAGGTGGATTGAAGGGAATGGTGCGCCAGAGGCTAGATTGTCCAGGGTCGTTAAGGTGATGGCATGAAGGTTAAATACAGTGGAGGGGAACGATCCTGGTTAGGGGCGAGACGGTGCAGGCTGGCTCCCACCGACTCCATCTCTGCCCTTGTGTGTGTCACACGGCAGGAGCTGGTTGGAGTCGGCTGTGGTGGAGTGGAGCGCAGGTGGAGACTGGGCCCTGGCCCCGGGGAAGTGGCCACATTGTGTGGCCTGTGTGTATGTGGTCTACAGAGGATATGGGTCTGTCCCAGCTCTGTTGGAGAACTTGGCCCTATAACTCTGTAGAGACTTGTGCTTTCAGCTCTGCAAATCCCTGGTTCTGGCCCTGTTTACATCCCCATGAAAAGCAAAACTAAATGTAGTCGGTTAATTAGCCTGGGCAGCTAACTCTGCATATTGAAGCTGACTATGGAAGAGAAACTGCACTAGAAGGTTATCCCCCAGGGAGGTAACACAGGGCATGGCACTTCAGATGTATAACTGTGAAATCAGAAAATAATTAGAAAACAAGGAATTTTAATAATAATAATGCTTTAATAATGCTTGCTCTCACTCCTGCAGCAGAATAATGCAGGGAATATTCAGAATTACAGATTTCAGAACAATTGGTTTGTTGTTGCTTTTTTTTTTTTTTTAAAAGCACCACCACTTTCCTAGGGCTCTCTCCAGCCCTAATTAAAAGCTTTGTAATAAAAACGAGAGTCTCTGAGGATATACAGGGAAATATAACCTAGATGGACCTATTGTAAGGCGGATGCACAACTGGCTGGAAAATTGTACTCAGAGTAGTTATCAGTGGTTCACAGTCAAGCTGGGAGGGCACCTCGGGTGAGGTCACACAAAGATTTGTCCTGGGCCCGGTTCGGTTCAATATCTTCATCAATGATTTAGATAATGGCACAGAGAGAGAGAGAGAGAGAGAGAGAGAACACACACTTATAAAGTTTGCAGACGATACCAAGTTGGGAGCGGTTGCAAGGGCTCTGGAGGACAGGATTAGAATTCAAAATGATCTGGACAAACTGGAGAAATGGTCTGAATTAAATAGGATGAAATTCAATAAGGACAAATGCAAAGTACTCCACTTGGGAAGGAACAATCAGTTGCACAAACACAACACGGGAAATGACTGCCTAGGAAGGAGTACTGCAGAAAAGGGTCTGGGGGGTTATAGTGGAGAACAAGATAAATATAGCTCAACAATGTAATACTGTTGCAAAAAATGCTGTCACCTGCCTCGGCCCCTTGTCCCTCTCCCTTCTGATGGGGGATTTTAAGGCTGCAGAGTTTCCTGCCTTGCACTGTGATATCTCCAGAAAGCCAGCCTGCCTAATGGCCAGCACCCAGGTGTTGCTTTCTCTCCCAGGGCTATGAGGGTGTTACAAGTTCCAGCAGTTACAAGATACTACCCAGCTCTTTCTAAGCAAGCACCTTTATTCTTAGGGCAAAAGCATTCCAGAGAACACACATAAAAGCAACAAATTTAAACACATGCTAAACATACCAGGAGTCACCTATCACGCTTATGGGGCCCTAGCAGGCCAAAATCTTTCCAATCCTTCTGAAAGGATTTCCCTCCCCCACCTCCCTGGACAAGAAGGTCCTGTCAATTTTCTGGCTCAGAAAGATGGCCCTGAGTCCATTCAAGTTCATCCTTTTATTCCAAAAGCCCTTTCTTTGACTCCTTGTCTCTGGAAAACCCAGCTTGAACCAGTATATCCAAACGACTCCTGTTTAGTCTCAGTGATTCACCTTACTCACCTCCCAGTGTTTTGAGTTCTTGTGGTCCCATTCCCTCTCTGCCCGCCCCCAATGGAGTGGTACAAAATCTCACACAAACCATTTACAGATTTAATACAGTATGGTCCCCAAAGGTATTACATGTGATTGCAGTATCTAGCACCAACTAAACTCCCATATTTTATGTGACTGAACAGTCAGCTCTCATTAGGAACCCTTTCTTTGCTTTGCATAGTTTGCATCAGCATTTTGGTTTTTGTTTTCAAATACAAAGAGCTGTATCATTAATGCCTTACCTGTCTGACATAACATGTTCATGGCTTTCCAGACTTCACCACCCAACTTCCGAGTAGAGACAGAGTAATCTGGTGAACTGATCCCCTTGAAACTTAGAAGCTAAATTATATTAAGGGGCTCAAATTGGCCACTCATTCTCTAGAGATGATAAAACAGGACAATATTAGCATCACAGTAGTACGGCTGAAGACCATCAAGAAACAGACTAAATGGAATTAATGAAATTAGCCACTTCCATGATGAGGCTGCAGGAACAGGAAGATTGCCTTAGGAAATCCTGATTGAATTTCATACTTACTAATTCACATGTTTTGCCTCTCAGTAATTAGGGTTTATTATTAATTGTTATTATTATTACTTATCTACCATGTATTGGTTTAAACTGATGGGCTAAACTGACCCCTGGTGTAAGTTACCAGTTTAAACTCCACTTTGAGGGTGCTAAAACTGGGCTTCACATGAAAGTAGGCGAGTAGCAGTAGAGATTTACTACAGGAGGCCAGAGCTCACCTGGCAAATATTACCCCCTCCCTAGCCAGGGATTAGCGGCAGGACATTCTTAACACCCAGCCTCGCCCTCCGGTGCGGGCACTGGCAGCAGGAATGTCCCCGCATTGTAACCTGAGTTTCCCAGCCCTGCTGGGAGTTAGGCTGTTAGTATTCTGCAGGGGCGCTGCGAATAAAAGAGCATCATTTCTGTACCTGTGAGTGTAACTGGGGTTCTTCCAGGACAAGCTACAGCTGGCTGCAAGGATCCCGAACCTGTGCCGAGAAAAAGAAAAAAGACGACACAGAAGGCAAGTAAAACATCAAAGCAAACAAGAAGAAATCTGCCAGGAAGCTGGGCCACAATCTGCCATCAGACATCAGTGCGGCAGACAGAACAAGCCACCTCCCTCTGTTGAGAAAGACACAGTGAGGAGACACCCCCCGCCCCCTTTTCTCTTATAAAGCTAAAGTAAAACTGCATGCTGAGCACCTGAAACTGCAGTGGCCATCTTTGTCCAGGGCAAAAGAGAGAAAGTAAACAAGAAACGTGTTGGCAGCCATCTTGGATGAGGGCAACAGTGCATAGGCTCAACAGACTGGCGGTACTGAAGCGGCAAACAGGCCATAATATCTCTATTAACACAGGAACATAGCGCTAAGAGAGAAAAAGCACCAATAAGATCCATAAAAGTTTGAAAGAAAAACCGAAGTCCCAATGGCTAATCTTGTCTCTGAAGATTAGCCGGAAGCAGGAAAAGGGAGAGCCTGATATTTCTCTTTTGCCGCTCATCTTAAAGCCAACCTGGCCTTTCCCTCTACATGACCCCTCACATAATTCTATAGTGTCGGATAGCCTTAGCCGTTGGAGACAAACAACTCGGTCCCCAGCGCTCGTCCCAGGGTTCAAAGATGACAAGATCACGGTCAATTGCAAACCTCACATCTAGGCTGTGACCCAGCAAATAGTTAGTCTGCGTGGCCAGATCCCCAGGCCTGCATGGGGGCTCCATTTAAGTCTTCATGAGCCCACCCTGAAAGTAACGCGTGGGCTCTGCCCTTTAGCGGTAGACTGGAACGTAGAGGCCGGGCCCGCCGCCTCGCTAAAATTGCATTTTAAGTAATACTGGGCAATTACTCAACTTCAGAATGAAAAAAGGCTCCTGCCCTGAGAAAACGGCAGTCGTTTGCGTTTCACCAGCTTGCCCGGCCACGGGGGAAATATGCAATGGTGCTGCTAAGGGCAACACAACGCAAAGAGCTTCCCAGACGGAAATATAAGCCTTGGGCAGAAGACAAGAACAAGGGCAGGACAGGAGAGCAAGGGATGTGGGAAATGCTGCGTCTGGCCCCACGACATGCCTGACCAGGGCCTTGGAACAACTCGAGAGAAGAATTCCTCTAGGGGATCTATTCCAGGTTTTTCATTCCGGGACAGGATTTTGGGCGTTTACTCAGCCCAGCCCTAGTCAGCAAAGCTCCGGTTCTATGCAGCTCTCTCTGGTGTGCCTCAGGGCTTTGACCTGAGGGGTCATTGTCCCTGGGTTGGCAGCATGCCTGCAAGGAAGGGAACTCGGAAAAGCCGCAGGGGCTCAACTTGTCGTTTTTAATGATTTTTATCTGTGGGTTTTTACGGTTTCCTTGCCCCCACATCAGCCGGTCAGGGCACAGGAGCGGGCAGGGCAGATAGGAGGCCGTCAGTGAACGTGGTGAAACCTCTTCTCTGAGGCTTAGAGGGCAGTTCGCCACCGTGAAGCTGAGATGGCAGGTGCTGGTCACCTGGGGGTGATACAGCTCCCCCCAAACACTCTGGTGAACCCCCACAATCCTGTCCTCAACCACCCCCATCCCCACACATCCTCTCTCTCCCTCCCTCCTGCTTCCCCTTCATTTACTCGCCTACTCATTCTCTCTCCATTGAGCCTTTGGCAGCTGTGTTTTGGTGTGTAGCCAAAACCTAAGAGCAAGTGTGGTAGGCCCTGGGTGGGGCGAGGGAGAGACAGGGTGTGGGTGATGTGACAGAGGGTGGTAGGTGACACCCACTCCTCACATCACTACCATTCTGCCCTGCAGGTAGAGGATCCCCAGTGCCTCATCTCCTAGTGAGTGTCTAATGCCTAGTACGTTCCATCCATAGCCCTCAAAGAGCTTTACAACGGAGGGTCATTAGCGCCATTGTACAGATAGGGAAACTGAGGCATGGAGCGCTGAAGCGGCTTGCCCAAGGGCACCTAGCAGGCCAGTGGCTGAGGTGGGAATAGGAGCCTGGTCTCCTGAGTCCCAGTCTAGTGCTCTACCCTTTGGTGCGAGGAGCTAATAGACAGAAGGGTATTTGCGGGCCAGTTCTCTCCCCATCCCCCCACATCAGCACCAGAATGCAGAGTGGGAGGCCGTGCCTAAAGATGGGGAGGGGCTGCTTTCATCTCAGCCAAGAAGAATCAGCTGTCTAAGGAGTGGCTGGTCCTCAGGGGATGCCCATGTACCAGGGCCAATGTGACCCCCTCAAAGCAACCCTGGCGTTTGCCTTCTGTGCTGCCTTGGTCAGATGGGGACGCGACCAATCCGCACGCAACCCCAGAGGCAGATGAAACCAGAGCCAGCTTTAAACTAACAGGGGTCTGGAGGAAGGCGAGGAGGAGCAAAGAGAAGGCAGCTCCTGTGGACGGAACCTACCATCACAATTTAGGGCCTGAGCCTCCTCTCCCGCATGGAGTTAGATCAGGAGTGACTCCACTGAAGCCAGGTGAGCCGCACCAGCGTATGAACGGTATGAAAGGACAATCCAGCCCATGGTGGGCTAGTCGGAACGAGCCTATTTTTGTGGGTTTTTATTGACATGCCCAGCTCCATTTAATCTCCTTGGTGACGGGGGTATTTTTAATCTGAAAAATTTAATAATATATAAACCGCCTGAGAAATATTTTCACTGTAGAAAGACTGTTCCCTAAAGACCTGCTCTCCTTTGGGCCTCCCTTCATCACACTTTGCTGCAAATGCTCAACACTGATCAACGGCTTGGGTCCATAAATTAGGGTTAATTTTCCATCAGCTTGAAGGATTTCCTCAGTTGTTTTATGTTTCTACCAAAATTTAAAAGGAGGGTGTTTTCCCCCCCCTAATGTGATTAATGGGAGCACCAATAGCATTGGCATTTATCAGCTCCTAGGCACATTTCTGATCAGTGATTTTTGTATAGTATTTGGATTTTTAAGAAGTAACTACATAGTAAAGAAAATGAATTACTTCATTATTATTTAATAATAGCACATAGGAATCAAATATGTATGATGCTGTATTAAAAAGTATCAACAGAATAAATGGGCTGTGAAGCTCATTAACAGAAATCAATTGAGCAGTTAATCTTCAACATCCCGTACATATCAACGTGTTAATAGTTTTAATACGCACTCTGGTAAATATAAAATATTAGCTGAAAACACAACACCCTGTAAAAGGCTGTTCAGATTTTATGGTTCTGAAATTTTCCAAACTTTATTTTGAGTTAAATTCAAAGTCTCACAGAATTTCAAACAAATCCTCATGTTTATAAGAAGCCAGTTTGATGTAACCCAAGTATAGTAAAGCTTTCAAAGCCAGATCTATGAAGAAAGGAATTTGGGAGTCTTCCTATAAACTTTTCTTTGGGAAAATATAGTCCCATGATATTGACTAGTTGTGTACTGTTGAGCATCCAGTTTTAAATCTACTGATATATTACAATTTAGCTGTTTACATGTCAATCATGGTCAAGTGGTTCTGCTCCACTTGGACCTTCGAAAGCCCACACAGAAAATTTTGGGGCCAGATTTTCATGATTGCACATCTCCCATTTAAGCACCTAAGTGGAACTGCCTGTTTTTCAGAAGTGCTCAGCACCGATTGAAATTGGTATTGGATTTGTGTGTTAATCAATTTACTTCTTAGCGTCACTCATTCTGCTACATCTCAGTCTGTGAATTCTCAGATTGCTGCATTGACTGATCCTTGGGCTGATGAACTCCTAGCCTGTCACCTTCAGTTTTGTATCCAGACCTTGTATCCAGATCTGGCGGAAACTTAAAACCTCTCATTAGTTTTCAGAAGATTTCTCCTGTTGCAGCTTTAAACTTGTCCATTCTTCTTTGAGCCATCAGATGATCTGAGGGCGATGTGCTTCCGAGCTCTGGGTTCTAGACTGAAGTTCCTCTGTCCACACACACCACAACCTTCTTCCTCTGAGCTAGAAGATGTTTTGTTCAACTGGCAAAACAGTTCTCTTTGGCAGTTTTTAAAAAATAAACAATGTGCCTGGTTTTGTGCCACACTTCATTGTTGGGTTGGCACGGAAGCATTTTTCGCAACTGGCATCTATTAACAGGTCCACTGGGGCTATTCACCATGCCAATAGGCCTCTGTGTAAAGCCGAAGCAGTCAGACGTGGCTCCATGGGCTCCTGCCTGATTTTCTCCCCCCAGCATGAGTCTTGACTCCAAGACCCCATTCTTTGCCTTTACATTGAATTGGAAAGAAAGCTGACTTTCCCCAAAGGAATTTGTGTAGGCCAAGGGCCACACCCTGCTCTGATTTACATACCATGCTGGCTTCAAGGAGGCTGCACTGGGTCAGAGCAGAATTGGACACCTAGATGCATTTGCTGAGCTGGGCTGAAGGGTTTTGGAGAGACCTGGGGGCAGTAGTTTCTGGCTGGCAGCCAGATTGTGGATTTCTTGGTTTTTGTAAGCATCCCACTGAATATAGGAAGTATTGGTGGCTGGGTTTGGAATACATTTCAAGAAGGCCATAACTTCACTATCGCATGCTTGGCTCCTACTGTCTACTTCAGTGGTTCTCAAACTTTTGTACTGGTGACCTCTTTCACACAGCAAGCCTCTGAGTGTGACCCCCCTTATAAATTAAAAATATATATATATATATATTTAACACCATTATAAATGTTGGATGCAAAGTGGGGTTTGGGGTGGAGGCTGACAGCTCCCGACCCCCCACGTAATAACCTTGTGACCCCCCTGAGGGGTCCCGATCCCCAGTTTGAGAACCCCTGGGCTACTTCATTCTTGTTAAAATTGTCATTGCCTCTTACCGGCACAAGTCCCAAAAAGTGTTTCCAGATAAAGAAATAATGAACTAAGAGCAAAGACTTAATTAAATTTTATTTATTGGTTCTATTGTTAAATTACACAATCAAAGTCAGTGGATCGGTTTGTAAATCTACACAATAAGACAGCAGTCTACAGTGGAAATTAGTAGAATTTATATGTTTATGACAAAACCTTATATCCTTATATTCATACATCCCCTATATACAATAAACAGTATACACAAAGAAAATGCAACTAGTCTTTGTAAACCATGCACACCACAGCATAAAAACAAAATGCATCTTCTGCAACAGGCTCTCCGACTGGCTTGGGTTAAGTCCTGTTTACAGCAATGCTTTTCAGTTTTAAGTGTGGACTATTTTCCCCCATAAAAACCAAAATACAGTTGAGACACCATATTGGCGAATGGACTTCTCGTTAGAAAGAATGCGCTGCACATGAAGTTATTTTATTTCCCACATTGCTAAGATAATTCCTTTTATTCTTTTCCAGTTTTCCCAGTCAGCAACACCACCAGAAAGTCCGATGTAACAGGACCTTTAGACAACGTAGGCACAGAGCCAGAGATGTGCATTTTAAAGCCTTCTAATTTTTATGCCTCCTGCCCTACTTGTGCATTTAACATTACAGATGAAAGGATATAATGGAAATGAGCATTGTAAGCATCATACATATTGGAACAAGGAAAGCCATGTTCAGAGAACTTCCCTCACTCACCAACAACAAGGGGGTCAGTCAAGTTAACACAAGCCTACACAAAATATAACAAGCACATCAATTGAAATTGCCAGTTAGTACAATGCTTGAGAGCATGGTGGGCTACATATAAATTTTCTAAACTTGCCTAATTTATAACTGGAATCTTTACAGTTGTTTTGCATAGAGATTTGTATGATCAAATCACATTTCTTGTCCTTACCCCTCACGTTATCACCCTGTTGCTTTCAAGTTAAATGATCTAGTGCTATTGCCAGCAAAAGGCATCCTCCAGATCTGCTCCAGATGAGACTGGATGACTGGAGTACTTTCAGAATGATCTCTAAATCCAGAGCCTCGGTAATACTCTTTATTGGGTTAGATACTCATCCCATTTTACCACACAACCTTCTTTTACTGTATAACTATGGCTATATACTCATATTTGTTGCAATCTCTTATAATTGTCTACAATCTGTCAGCACTAAAAAGGGCTCTAAAGCATTAGAAAAGAGTCTGATTTTTACATTCTGCAGTAAAGATTTACCAAAAGCAAATCACAATTCAAGTGTAAATCTACTTCACCTCCAATTGTTCATGAATAACCAAAGCAATTATTTGAAAAATGTTGCCAGGATTAGAGATGGGGTGGGTTTTTTTTTTGTTTTTAGACAGACACTATACAAACATTCACAAGATAATTTCTTAGAAAGACTCTCCTGTCTTAAATCACCAAATATTCAGCATTTGGTAAATGCAACATGTATTCCAATGTATAAGAAAAACTGTTAAAACTAGATACTATTATAAGAGTATAATTTTGAAAAGACTTCATGAAACATGAAGATGTGACATAATTTTTCCAGAATGTTTAAAATTATACTGCCCTGAAAAATTCTGAAAATAGTGTCCGTAACATTGACTTTCAGTTCAGAAAAGTGTAGTGTTGCTTTTTTAACATGAGATAGACCAAGCTTAAACTCTTAGCAGTAGGTAGAAAAAGTTTGAAATATTAAATATTTATATAACTAGACAAATTACTTCCATTTTTTAAAAAGCCAATATTATACACAAAATTAGTCAATTTTTTCCTCTAACCCTTTATTGTTCGTTTCACTGTCTTGTAATTTGGTAAATATCGCAAGCAGTTGGGGGCCTTAGAAATACATAATTAAAATAAAAAAATCAAAGAGGAAAGGTTTTGCAGGGACGCTTTATTGTGTGCATGTGTTAAGCGCTCATGACTAGAAAATCAATTTGCTTCTGAGGCAGGTTTAACAATGCATTGCGTCACATTTCCAACATCCCATTTCATACTCAGAACTAATTTAAGGATTTTTTTTTCCAGTGTCCAAACAATTTCTGGAGAGCCTACCTGGCTTTTGTGTTTCATAAATAATCCAACAAACCTAAAAAGGACAATTTAATTACACAGTAAGGTTAAGTTTTCCACAGTACAACATTTAATGCAAAGGCAACTGTAAAGGCAACATTTTAACCTCTTTTGCTTCAAATATTTAAGAAGCGTAATTTGTTTGGACTAATATTGTCGTCTAGGAGTTGTATGGTTTTCGTTTATGGTATTCAACTAGCCTAACTTAAAAGATTTCAGTCCCTATTATCGCCACCGTTCCACATTCCCTATGTAATCAGTAGTTGAATTATCATCACTCTGTTCTTTATTGTGGGCTTGTTTTGCCTTCAGGATCTTCCGCTGCTCTTGGCGCTTCCGCCTGGCTTCTTGGTGTTCTTTCTGTCGCATGTACTGATACCTTTGCAAAAAAAGGTCTTTTGCATAATCATACAACTCCATGTCTAAAAAATTGAGGGTCTCGATGTGTTTTTGAGTCTGCTCGTCTATTTCCACACTAGAGGCCCTTGTGCTATTATACTGTGTGAATGGCGCGATGAAGTTCATGTTAAAAGTTTTTTCAAACAGGTACTGAGTCTTCCTTTGAAACTCCGTAAGGCCAAAGAAAGCCATACGTTTCAGGTTCTCTTTTGCACTGTCTAGAAGAACTTTGTTTCTTTGCTCCTCTGGCATGACAGACAAGTTGTAACATCCAACCAAGCTCAGGTCAGACAGCATGCGGACCTGCCGATTATTGGCTAGATTGTATGGACAATCCATAAATTCCTTAAGGGAACAGCCTGACCAGTCGTCCCCTGTGTAACAACTGGGTAACTCTTCTGTAGTTGGAGATCTTCCATCACACACGTGTAAGGACGCCTTCCATGTTGCTCCTCTCTGGACATGTCTCCATTCACTCAAATATCGGGACACAGGGTCACGCAGAATTGTAATATAGTAAAAGTTCCTGGGAAGGGGAGAAAAGAAAAGGCAAAGTGTGTTTAACCAGGTAGCTCTCTGGCATACATTGCTAGAGCAGTCACAATCTATGGCTGTTTGGATAGTTAATTAATAAGCTTTAGAAACTCTAGTGAAAAGTGTTTTGCAATATAATGTACCTAAATCTCTGATGGGAATAGAACAGCTATAGGGCAGATCTTCTCTGCACCTGATCTTCCCACTTACTGTGAGATTTGCATTTACAAGCAAAGTATAAACTGAAAATATAATTTATTTTGACTTTACTAACAATGCTTGATAGCCCGGAAACTAAATTCCTTTTCATTGTCCACTGACACCTACAAAAATGTGCCTTTTCCCTGATCTGGAGGGATACCCTTTACTATGGCTGTGTCTACACTAGGGAACATTACCAAAAAATTGCCATTGGTGCTACCACTGGTGGGAGCCCTAGCGTAGACAAGACTGGTGACTCTTCAGTTTTTCACCACCACGTCAATTCAACCTGCTTCAGGACAGCAGCCCAATGCGCTGTCCTCCAGGAAGGGGTTTAGCAGCAGGTGTACTTCTCTTATGCAGGAACCATTCTTGGGTATGCCTCCCAGAGCTCTCAACTGCTCCTAATGCTGACCGGACTTAACATGGTTATATTCGTCCGTTTCAGAGGCACCGGCGAGCTGATCGCACTAAGGAAGAACTGGTCAGACCCTCAGCCTAAATCATCTTCGCTCAGTCCTGGAGAAAAATGTGCTTCCCTAACCTCTAAAAGGCCTCATGCTGCCGATGCTGAACCCCTTCCTGGGAGTCTGTCATGTTCAACCGGGCTTGTGCTGCCTTGCGATCGCCCATCCTCAGGTGAGGAGGGGAGCAATGCATTCTTGGGCCTGGATTTTCCGACGTGAGGAAACCCTGGTAATTGTTAAATTTGATGCCAGGAGCCAGCCACAGCCTAACAGCACACTGGGAGGGGACGGGAGAACGAAAGGGTGACCCCAGCATGGTCAGAAAAGCATCCAAAAAGGCTTTGAGGCTCGTCTAAGCCCAATGTCCAAACCTTCTGAGAGGCCATCACCAGAGATGATGGGTCAGACCCTCCATTGACCAATCCCCATTATGGAATCTCACTGATTAACAGGATCACCTGGGGTCCCCATGCAGAATCTGGCACCATGCATATTACCAGCAAAATGCAATATTCAGTGCCTTACTTTGCAGTAAAAAGAAAACAAGAAAAATACCTGTGGAACCTCAGAGACTAACAAATTTATTTCAGCATAAGCTTTCGTGGGTTAAGTATCAGTAACCCAAGAAAGCTTATGCTGAAATAAATTTGTTAGTCTCTAAGGTGCCACAGGTATTTTTCTTGTTTTCTTTTTGCTGACACAGACTAACACGGCTACTACACTGAAACCTGTCATTACTTTGCAGTGTTTGCACAAGTGAAAATGTGTTTGGGATCATTACAAACATGCAGCTTGGGGAGAATATTAAATTAAGTTTTAGTTTTTAGTAATTTACTTCTTTCTTTAACGACGAGTGCCCTCACTCTCATTTGCTCTGGCTGAGTGCTGGTCATTCATTCAACTCAAGTAACTATATATCCGGGACAGACTAATACACCACATATTTTCAATTCAAATAAATGTGTTCCTTGCACAACAGTGCCATCTTCTGGTACTATGCAGGGCAGTTATAGCCATATTGGTCCCAGGATATTCGAGAGACAAGTGAGTGAGCTAATATCTTTTATTGGACCTACTTCTGTTGGTGAGAGAGACAAGCTTTCAAACCACAGAGTGTGAAAGAAGAACCCTGTGTAGTTTGAAAGCTTGTCTCTCTCACCAACAGAAATTGGTCCAATAAAAGATATAACCTCACCCACCTTGTCTCTCGGCTCTTCTGATACTGTAAGTTATAGTCCACAAGATGCTGCTTTGGCCTGCATTTCCCAACGAACCCTGAGAGCCCAATAGTATGAATCTTTCATTAAAAGATTAGGACCCTAAGGAGAAACAACCTGGCTCCTTTCCTCAGTTAAGACAACCAGGTGTGTTCTCACCAGCCCTTAATCTAACTGAAGTGAAACGAGCCGACAAGCAGGACTTCAATAGATGAATCATTGCACAACCCCGGCTTTATTTTTGTGTGTGTCTAACACCAGTGCACAAAAAGCAAACAGGAAAGATAAGTAAATAACAGGAAATTAAATGATGCATTACAATATGATTTTATAGCAAAAGGATTTCCGGCTGAAGAACGGGTTTCTGTCTCGAGCCACATCATCATGAATATGCATAGAAAAAAACTGTGCATAAGAAGCACAAGCTCCTGCTTAAACATATATTTTGTTAAGTACTAAAAAGAATGGAGTAAATAGCACGAAAGAGCAGGTTTATGTGCTGCGCTGTAACAGCGGCAGCAGCAAAGTGCTACCGGCTGAATTTACAGGAGACTATCTACAGTGCACTTGAAAACAGAGTGGAAAGAGATTTTTCTCGTTCACTCATGATGGATGTGTCATTGCCCTCATGGAAGTGCACAGAGCTGGATTTAAGCTGTGAAGCTTCAGGGACAAGCTACGCACCGTGTAAACATATGTACTGAGATGGCAGCGATAACAGAAGAGGCGGAACAGCTGTGCTTTATAATAGAGACACCAAGAGGAACAGCAGGGCAGGTGGGATAGTGACCCGTGTCCAGAGCCCTGCCAGCACTAAGACCAGGCCCCTTTCCATATAGTAACATGGTGTGCACTGCGTAGCACACCTGAGGGGCCGCAC
Organism: Chelydra serpentina; assembly: GCA_037349315.1. Classification (NCBI taxonomy): domain Eukaryota; kingdom Metazoa; phylum Chordata; order Testudines; family Chelydridae; genus Chelydra; species Chelydra serpentina. The sequence continues at coordinate 39,700,640 of JBAIAC010000028.1, read as the reverse complement.
AAAGACTCGGGTAGCAAGCTCGGATTCAATCCGGGTTGCAGCCCAGGTAAATCATCTTCTTTGGTTTAACGGACGGTGTCCTTCCCGTCAAACATTTATTCTGTTTTATGCCTTTTGCTTTTTATCTGGGTAAACCAGAGGGACAAACGCGCAAAGGCAGAAGGGCAACACATCATACCGCCTGTATGTCCTGAACAATTCCCAGGGTTTCTGGTCCGCAGCACTTCACCCAGGGGCGTGTCCACAAAAGCTCCCCAGCAGCAGGAATGCTTGCTGGAAAGGGCATTTCCAATGGGCCTCGGTGTGAAATGGGTAAATGGTGACACTGCCCAGGGGTCTTCAGACGAAGCCAAACCAATGAGTAATTAGGGAGCTGGCCCAATGGCCCTGTGGTTCATGCAATCTCTGGCACGGGTAGGAGCCCCGGCCATGGGGGTAAGGAATACCATGTCTTACTCTGCAGTCGTCCGCTCTGGCTGAGTTAGGGGTGGGAGTGATGGCTCCAGAGGGAGTCATCTAGCCTGAAGGATGATCTAGGCATAGCACAGCCGGCTATGGGGGTGGGCAATCCTCAACGGTGGATTCTACTATTAAACCAGAGAACCCCAAAGTTATAAAAATACCAATACTGTGTATATACACGCACGTACACCTAGACACATTACTATAAAATATGACGTTGACTGAAAAGTGTTATATATATATATATATATATATATAAAAAACAGTTGAAATGGAAAAGCTGCAGGAATGGACAATATAACCAGGATGGGTAAGGAATGGTGTCCGTAGCTTCTGTTTGTCAGAGGGGGGTGATGGGTGGCAGGAGAGAGATCACTTGATCATTACCTGTTAGGTCCACTCACTCCGGGGCACCTGGCATTGGCCACTGTCGGTGGACAGGATACTGGGCTGGATGGACCTTTGGTCTGACCCAGTATGGCCTCTCATGTTCTTATAACAGCTAAGCTGCTAAAAACCGGCAAGTACTAGAAAAAAAAATACAAGAAGGTACCAGCTGACTTCCCGAAGACAATATTGTACCAATCTTGAAGACAGGAGATCCTGACAATCTGAATAATCAGAGGTATAAGCTTATCGGCAGTACCAGGAAAAATCATGTCAACAAATAAACTGTCAACAAATTAAGGCCAGTTTAGAGGCAGTAGTAGGCAGCTTCAGACAAGTGCAAAGTTGCATTGATCAGATATTCACGCTCTGACAGTTGAGGGGGGAAAAAAGTCAGAATGGGGATTAAAGATGTTGGCTGTTTTCATTGGCTTCACAAAGACAGTTGATTTGGTTTGGCAGGAATCTTTATGGAAAGTAGCAAAAGCAGATGGAGTTCCAGATAAGAGAACTGCAATAACTCCTGCAGTACCGTAAAAATTAGTGGAAAATGTAGCAACTGGTTCAAGTCAAAGTTCGGGGGCATGGAATCACCACCGCTTTTGATCATGTTCTTAAGCCGGACATTAAGAATGTTAGACTAGTTGGAGGCCATGACATTGGATGATCTAGAGTTGAGCTCCTTAGTTGATGCCGATGACGTCATACATCTGGCAGTCACGTTGGAATTAATGATGATACTCTTAGCTACCTCGGAAAATTGGTGTAGTCAACTTGGACTTACAATAAATGTCAAGATGATGAAGTGGTTGCATCTTGGAAAAGGGATAATAGATGAAGTGTTGAAATGTAGCAGTGGTGAATCCATAAAACAAATAGAACCTTATGCGTATCTAGGAAGCTTGATCAGTGCCAAAGATTCCATCAAGGACAAGTATAAAAGGAGATGTGCCTTAACTGCAAGTGCTCCACAGAAATTGATGAAATTGTGGCCTGATGAAAACATAAATGTTTAGTACCAAAGTGAAAATGTCTCACACCAATCTATTAACGGTATTACTCTATGATCTGGAAGCAGCTGCATTAAATGAAACAGACATCAGAAGACTGGCGGCAGTAGAGAAGAGAGTTCTTCGAAAGATGGTAGGTGTAAAGTGGAACAATTTTAAGACAAATGAAAAAGTGAGGCGCATAGGATGTGAAATCAGGGCATGGGATTGGCTACAATTGAAAAGATTTTGATGGTGCAGACATTGCAGAAGATAAAAAGATGGTTTTTTCTTCCCCTGCTGTTATGGTTCCTCTCAATTAATTAGCCTCTTAAGGTTGGTCTATGCACCTCCACCTTATCATGTTTCTCTGACTGTATAAATATCTGTCTACTGTACGTTTCATTCCATGCATCCGATGAAGTGGGTTCTAACCCACGAAAGCTTATGCTGAAATAAATTTGTTAGTTTCTAAGGTGCTACAAGTTTTTCTTTCTTATTTTTGTTTTGCTGACACAGACTAACACGGCTACTACACTGAAACCAAAGAAAATAATGCAAGCACAACCAAGGTCAGTCCAACCTAGAAGCTGACAATCAACTAGGTAGTAGGACACCATGCCCAGGGACATGACCAAGCTGGGCTTAATGGAGGAACAAGCATAGACACGAATGAATGGCAATGATGTACTGCTTCCTGTGTCTGGAAAGATGTTCTGCGATATGAGAGAAAATATATAAATATTCTAAAGCATCTTTCGGTAAAAAAGGAATGTCATACTTTATAGTAGAGAGGCACCATAGATGAGGTAATATCTTTTATTGGACCGACTTCTGTTGGTGAAAGAGACAAACATTTGAGCTACTGAGAGCTCTTCTTCTGAACAGTGGTTAGCAAGAAGAAGGGCTCTGTGTAGCTCGAAAGCTTGTCTCTTGCACAAACAGACGTTGGTCCAGTAAAAGATATTACCTCACTTACCTTTTCTCCCTAATAGCCTGGGACCGACAGACTATAACACCACTGCAAATAAGAGATTTTATAGTTAAAATATATGGGCATTTCAGCTTTTTTACATACTGAATCCATATTCTAAATTCAAGTAATAGTGTTAAGAAAATGCTATGGATTGCAAATTAAAATACACCGCGCTAAACAATGTTTTTCACTTCAGCAGTTTATACCCATAACTGCCCCCAGCCACAGAAGTGTCTGCACATTTTTTCAGTAGTGTTTAGTACCTGGTGGTCAGTAATGACACCAGAGCGACATTTCCAGGGTGATCTGTTTAAGGAAACAAAGGAGTTATCAAAGTAAATAAGCTTTAATGTCATGGAATTCTGTTCCTTAAGAACTGAATAAACAGGAGCAATCACTCCATAACTCTTCAATCCCTGCCTCACTACAGATTTCACCACAACAGTACTATAATGTTGTCATCTTTCCTACTGTCATCCTTGCCGCTATCAGCATGTGGAATATTAATTTGCTCCTTATATTCTAATGGTACCACTTGATAAACAGCAGCTAAACCTTTGTTTCCTTCAGAAGAAAAACCACTAGGTGTCATTGTTTTACAGACAATTGTCTATAACTGGATCGAAAAAGAGTCTAACGCAGAGTAAGTACATTAGAAGCCCAGAGAAAAAGCACGAGCGATATTCTCTTCTCATTTAAAATATACATTTAAAAAGAGGGATAAAAATAAAATAAAAATTTATCCAGAAACAAAAAAATCAACAAGTAAAAGCAAAAGACCATAGGGAAAGCAAAACAGCATCTGATTTCTGAAGTGGAGCGGGAGGAAGATTTTGGCATTATGCGGTTAGTACCACTGTTCTTTGGCATGCTTTCACCTGTTTAAAGTACAGTAAATTCCAGAAGCACAACGTCATCTCTCTGAAACAGTTAATACTTCCAGAACTTAACCAAGGTCCTTGCAACAGCACAGAAGAAAACAGTTTTGCTAATTTTTGGTGTCACTGAAAATAATCAAATACATTCATGATTTGCAGCAAGAACCTGTGCCAAGAACCTTTTATATTTTATCTAAAACAGTGTGTTTTGGCTGATGTGCTTGAGAAATCTCAGCTCAGTTTACAAAGGTATGTGCGGATGTGCGCCAACAGTAGAAACAAAAAACCTAGATGCAATATATATTTTAAAAAAGTTACCATAGGGATCATTACTCCAGCCAGGACAGGTTAGGCATTTTAGAACTCACTACTCAAAGAATTAAATTTAAGTGCAAGAGAAATAAAACATATGAAATACAGAGACCAGTAAAAAACCTAAAATGACACACTTTAAAAGACTAAAATTACAGAGAATATATATGCATTGCAGGAAGTACCAAGAAGTAACAACAACAACACAAGTAGGTGTTGGGAGGTGAGTGTGAAAGAGACAATGTGTGACACAGAGACGTGTGTGTGTGAGACACAGACTGTGTGTGTGTGTGTGTGTGTGTGTATGTATGTGAGAGTGTGTGTGTGTGTGTGTGTGTGACACAGACAGTGTGTGCGCGTGCGTGCTGGCTGCCGGGGAAGTTTCTGAGAGATGCCATGCGCTGTCTCTTTAAAGCACTCACAAAGCTCTCCTGCTCTGTCCTGAGTCCTGTCTCCCCTCCCCCGCTCTGCGGAGATGGGGTACATGGGCAGACGGGGGTGGGAGGGGGGAAGGGGGAGAGAGACAGACAGTGTGTGCTGGCTGCTGGGGAAGTCTCAGAGACCGTGCGCTGTCTCTTTAAGGCACTCACCGGGAAGGCTGGTCGAAACCTCAGACCCAGCAGGTGTCTCCTGCTCCGAGTCCTGAGCCAGGCTGTCCCCTCTGCCCTGCTCTGTGGAGATGGGGTACAGGGGCAGGGGGACACCCTGATATCAGCACCCCTCTTTCCCCGCCCGCCCACTCTGCACAGCCAGCAGGAGGGTCCCGGGAGCAGCTGCAGGAGAAACGTGGCTGCAAAGCAGCGTGGGGAGGGGCTGCTGGATGTGCGTGGCTCTGCTAATCGTAATGCGCAGCACTTGAATCACTCCTGGGCGGCCGCCCAACCGCGCAGCTTAGAGAGAACACAGCTCCTCTCCACACTGAGGGAGTGGCGAACGACGTAATGAACCTGCACTGCCCAAGGGGGTCTGGAGCAGTTCAGACGGTACAGTCCTGGGGTATGAGGCTGGAGGTGGGGGAATTGGCTGAAGGCTCTCTATTGTTGGCTCATGAATGATCTCCCAGCCACTCATGTAACTCAGCTGGGTGTATCCCTGCCTGTGGGGATGGCTGTGTAAGCGCAGTGCCTGCCAGAGGTTTGTAGTTTGACATCAGAATCACAGTGTGACGACTGACTAAAGCCAGGCTGGTGGGGTTTTGGAGGACTCAGCAGTCCCACAGTCCAGGTTGCACCCTGGGGATCCCGTCATACCACCTGACCGGCTAGGTGATCATAAGGCTGCTCCATCTTATAAGGCTGTTTACTTTGGAGAACTTCCTATTCCTCTCCTGGCCGGCAAGGAACTTTCCAATTTGCCATTCCCCCCCAAAATTGGCCATTTCCATGTGTCTGAGTGATGATTAGGCTTGGAAGAATTCAGTTTCACCCTGAGGTGTTAATTTTGTTATAATTTTGATGAATAATATCAATGTTTATTTTAAGCCCCTTTTCCCAATGTTTATCTATTTGAATTTTCGCAGTCGCAGGAAATGATGGGGGAGCCAGCTGACGGCGGGGTCAAACTCATTATTTAACGACAGTAGATGTTGAGATTCAAAACACAAATTGTCAATATCACATGTCAAAATATACAAAGTAAATATCCTTAAATCAAACTCTAAAAAGTTCTCAACAGCATTTTTCTTTCTTTGCTTATTTGTAAATTTCTGTAGAAGCGACAAAGGGTCCTGTGGCACCTTATAGACTAACAGAGGTATTGAAGCATAAGCTTTCGTGGGTCAATACCCACTTCTTCGGTTGCATCCGAAGAAGTGGGTATTGACCCATGAAAGCTTATGCTTCAATACCTCTGTTAGTCTATAAGGTGCCACAGGACCCTTTGTCGCTTCTACAGATCCAGACTAACACGGCTACCCCTCTGATACTTGTAAATTTCTGTTATCACTGATGGAAATATTTTTTCAGCTGTTTGTGTGGATATGTTATTAATGTTTACTGACATTTATTGATAAAAACCTAACCCTTGCAAGCCTACCGATGATGCATAGTCATGCTTTATAATTGATAACATTTACAATTTAAAATGTTACTAATTTTCTTTTGTTTAGTTTTCTGTAAAATTAAGTCAACAGATTTTTCATTTTTGTGTGTGCTAACAATATCTTCCTATCACATGAAAACGCCTTGTTTGAGGAACAACAGATGTATTTAATGTTAGCTAATATAATTATTGTAAGTCAAAAAAATAAATAAAAAAACAGTAAACAAATTCATTATGGGGAAATATGTCCAAACATAAGGATTGAAATGTGGAACCCTGAGGTGTTTACAGTTTTATTGAACATCTGTAGAGTCAGGAAACTTGAGGGTTATCTGTCCGCAGAAGGGAACCAGGGTGGATAACAATCAATTATTTTTAAAAAATCTTTTTTTTTATTTAAATCAAATTGTTTTGATTGAAATCAGATTTTTTTTGATAAAATGCTTTTTGAGGAAAAAACGTATAAAGATAGCTTTAATTAAGATACATTATAGCTCAAAGATATCTCATCATAGAATAGGGATTATAAATTCTAATTCTATAGTGTGAGACAATATATTATGTAATGTTTACGAAAAGTTTTGTAAATGAGTTCCAATAGTTCATGGATTAGGGACCCAATTTTATGGGGTTCCACAGGCTTCTGTATAGATTATTTAGGTTAGTCTTTCTATCTACCCAATGGGACTCAGTGCTCAGTCTAGAAGATACCATCAGGGATGCTTAGGGCTGGTCCACACTGGGGGGGTGGGGGGGGGGATCGAACTAAGATATGTAACTTCAGCTATGTGAATAACGTAGCTGAAGTCGAAGTATCTTAGTTCAAACTTCAAAGCACTTACGGTGGGTCCACACGCGGCAGGCAGGCTCCCCCGTCGACAGCGCTTCCTCCTCTCGGCGAGCAGGAGTTCCACAGTTGACGGCGAGCGCTTCCGGGATCGATTAATCGCATCTAGACAAGGCGCGATAAATCGATCCCAGAAGATCGATTACTACCCGCCGAATCAGGCGGGTAGTATAGACGTACCCTTAGTTTTGCAGTTCTCAAACTGTGGATTTGTGTCTCCAGAGGTAACATGCTTGTTAACAGCAAAAATGTTTTAAAATAAATACATAATATATAGAGGTGAGAAATAACAGACCTCAACTCTATTGTCCCTCTGCAAAGGGAGTACACAGAGTCACTCCCTTACCTCTCTCTAGAAGTGCAAAGTTTCAAAAAGTTCAACGAATAGAAGATTGTTGGGGGCAAATAGATCTGGACAAGGAGAAGAAGTCAGGAGATAAATGGGAGAAGCGAGGGACATATGCTTGTTTTGTTACAATATTATATGTTTGCTGTTGAAGAAAAAAATCCAGAATATGTAACGTTGTTTTAGTTAAATTAAACAATTTAAATGTCTGTCTGGTGATGTTCTAATCCTAATACAGCATGGCAAGAAAATCCTCCAAAAGATTAATGATTAACCTGTTGAACTGGAGATATTTATGATGTCATTGGGAGGTGAACTATCTGCTTCAATTACCTTTGGTAAATGAAATAACCAAACAATCATTCATTTTCTGATATAGCTGTAAAACAAATCTGAAAAGTTTTCAAAATAAATCACTTTAAAAATGTATAGTGTGTACCTTCTAAAAATGAAACCTACATCTATCTCTGAGTGGTGAAGAATATATATTAAGGTTATAACAACCAACAAGAATGCACTTTTATGTAGAAAACCCTGATTAAATTGATTCTTCCTGACTAGTGATTTAAATCATGATTTAAATCAAATCCACCATGAAGGAAACTCCAAATGTTTGTTCAGATGGAATGGTATTTTTGGCCTAAGCTGCACTATGCACATCTCTCTCCAGTTTCTTGATGATCTCTACCTAGTTTTTCTCTTACACATGGCCCTAGATGCACACTTTTTCCTAACCCTGGATTTCCTAGTTGCATCATCCATTGAAGACATGGGCATGGAAGGTCACTTTGTTAAACAGCAAATGGACCTAAACTCAAGTATTTTGCAGATTTTTTCAAAACCCAAGTTCGCATGTGAAAACTTTACTGCAAAAAGAAAATATACCTGTTATTGGGTTAGCCACAAGCTCCATTTGCTGAAATTAAACCTTTTTACTCCATCCCTCTACCAGAGATGGATTTGACCTTGGTGTCTGAGAATGATCTGCTATAACCAGTAAGACGTTTCAGTGCTTTGTAATTATTTTTAGTACTGTACGCAATAGCTTGTTCCTTCTGCTAATCTTTCCAAGAGCACCGAGGAACAAGGCTGACCCTGAAGCTATCAAGTACCAAGAGATGGGTTTGACGTTCATTTGCTCTTGATAACTCCCTGTGCGCAATTCCACCCTTGAGTAAAGTGGGGGCCTGAATGGTTTAATAGTGTAGAGAGAGCTAATTCAGCATCAACTGCTCTGCTTATCACATTATTTCAAGGTTAAGCCAGTTCATTTTCTTGAGTCAGTGAACTGTTCACACACTACATCGTACCATAGATGGACCCACCACAGATTTGGAGGCTGAGTTCAGATCAACATGCATTAGTCTGGCTGCTTATTCAGACTGCAGTCTGCAGCACTGGGTTGGAAATCACCTAACAAACTTGTGCAACGTTCGTTCTTCGGGACAGGGTCTGTCTTATCTCACATTTGTGCAGCGCACATAAAGCAGCCCTGATACGCGCTACCTTGACATGCTACCACAATACAAAGACATAAACACAGTCATAAATAGCTCTGTGCGGGCTGGAAAGATGGCACAAACAACCTCTCTTGGTACTTGGATCCTTCTACTGATGGACGGAGCCAGGAAGCACAGCTAGCTTGTTAAGATGAACAGTAAAAGTTTATTTAAAATGTTAGGAATTCAGCTTTAGTTCCGGGTGAAAGTTCTAAGCCAGCTCTTATTTCCTTTCCACCTTCACCTTATCTCTATTGCCCTTGCGACTTGCCACCACCTGGCCATGACAAGCCAGGTCTCCCTGGCCCTGCGCAGGATTATCAGTGCAACTACTCAAAGATTTCTGAAGCCGGCTGACACAGGAATCTGTGCGTTCAGTCTGAGAGGAGGCAGCGGAAACAGTGATTGCAGCAGGTACATGGATACCAGCCTTCACTAGCAGTGTAAGCCACGAGCTGACTTCTTTGTCCTAGAAGGAGACAGAAGAACGACAGAGCAAAGGCAACGCTGGCTGTTGGTGCAATGGCCAACCTTCGGCAGTAAAAAGATTGCTGCTTGAATAATGATTATCTCACAGGAAAACTGGAAAAGCCCCACTGTCTCCTGGGCACAAAGAAAAACTCAAAAGGAGACATTTTCTCTAAGAGATTTGTCAAGATTAAACCAATCTGCTGCATTCTGAAAGAAGAGTCTATGGCCACAGATTCCGTCTACATCCCCTGGCTCCATCTTGGTCCAGAGAGATGGAATCGAGGTGGGGCTGGGGGAGGAGGCCAGGGCTGATTCAGAATCCTCTTAATTTACAGTTAGAAAAAATGTCAATTTTTGCTAAACTTTTTAAACAAATACACAAATAGAAATGGAAGGAGTTTGCAAATCTGAAAGAGTGTGCGTGCGTGTGTGTGGAATAAACCCTTAAGTGATTATGTGCCTAGCTAAAGCTAATGAGCGCAGTCTCTTGAAAAGCAGCTGGGACTCAAAACACAACACAGGAATGACAAGTTACTCCTCACTATCATCTCTGGGGCCCTGATCCAGGAGCCCATCCCGCTTAGCAAAGCGTGGTCTTAAACTCTGGTCACTGCTATGGGACTTTACCAGGGACTTAAGTGCTTTGCTGAATTGGGACTAAGCAGCTGGTTACTGTGCTTACGGGAATCGATCTGAATTCCACAGACGTAAGACACTGCTCATCTGTGCCACAGCTGCCTGATTTTGTGGCATATGAGTGGGTATTAGCATCTGGATGCTGGTGAGGAAAGGGTCATGGTCCAACTTATTGGCATGGTGTCTCGGCAAGGTTTAGTGCTCCTGACATGCCAACAGCTTCTCTTCCATTGGAAGGAAGAGATCTTCTGAGAGACTCCGTCATGTGAGGACAGTTGGGCAAATTCAGCTCCAGGGTAGCAGGAACTCTGTTGGCTTTAACGGAGCTGCAGAGTTGGATTTTGCCCCATCTTTATAGGAAGTGCTCTAAACAAAGCCCTGTGCAGAAACCGCTGGCTTGGCTTTGCAGTATACGCGAATGAAGTCCACAGGATTACACCACAGCTGAATTTGGCTCTGTGCATTTAAGCCCCATCAGGTCAAAAGTCCTGTTGGTGCCAGCGCAGAAGAGTATTGATCCCTGACAAAGGAGAGAGCTCTGCCGTGCTGCTTAATAGCTCTTTGAGGTAAAGAAAGACTAGAGGTCATCCGGTGTCAGCTGCCATCCGATAAAGGATGCAAGGCCTTTCAGCTTGGAAACCTGAGCCTCGCTTGATGGAGCTATGAGCGAAGAAGTTCGGAGACCAAAGCGGAGAGCTAAGCATCCACTAACCATTACAGCCATCCAAGTCTGTATCAGTGAGCGGGGAGCTAGCCGCCTTTCCCTCTGGGTTATTGGGAAAGAAGCTAAAGTACCTCAAATGGCAAATTACAGTTTGGTGGGCCACAGGCATGGTCTCCAGCCTCTCTCTTTTCATTGGACTGAAGTGGGGTTTCGGTACAAACACACACAGCTGTCTTCTCCCTTTTGGGGATTTCGCCACAGCTTTTTCCAGCCCCAGACCTTTGGTGAGTGCAGTCACTGCCCTGCTTGTTACGCTGTGAACACAGCAGGTCAGGAAGACAAGGGAGATAAAGAAACAGCAGAGAAAATAAAAACGGTGTCCCCCCCCATAGCACATGGTTAATTCCACCCATCCTCAAATACATGGGAGGAGTGAGGAGGAAATCACAGACTATACGGAACAGAATAGCACAGGTTAGGCAGAAGGTGCAGTCCGGGGAATATTCTCTGGCAGGGACCCCCATCAGGGAGGGAAATCCCCAGGAAGAGAGGTGGCACACCGCAGCGGCAGGACTTTCCATGCCTTTGGATTGGATTGCACCTTCTTACTTGTCTGGAGAGTGGAGAGCCAAGCATTTGAGAAGATCTAAGAACTGCTTGGAGTTCTCAGCAGACAGGCAAGCAAGCCCCAGAGCAAATGGGCAAGGGGTCCAAACCATGGGCAGGAAAGGCCTGGTGTCAGCAATCAGGATATGAGCAAAGAGACCCTCTTGCCTCTACCAGCCATCTGCTTGAGAGCAGCATCGATCATGCCTCAGAGGGCGGAAACAAGAGCAAGGTAGCACGTGGAGAAGAGGAAGCGAGTCATGCAGAATATTAGGATGGGTCGGGACGAGTATCTTATTTTCATGGACTGCCCAAGTCAGTCCTGTCTGACCCGCATGGAACTTCTATGCCTAGGCAGAGAGAGGAGAGGAGCAGTTATACAGCTCAGCAGTATTAATAGTTCTTATTTTCATTAAGTTAGTGCCCAGAGGGCCCGGTCAGGAACAAGGCCCAACTGTGTTGGGTGCCTCACGAATCTAGAAGACAACATGGTCCTTGTCCTGAAGAGTTGGACCAATTAAAGGTCATCGATGTGGAGACTGAGGCCTCCTGGAGCACATGCATATTTTTCTCGGCATGCGTGTAGGAGTAGGAGCGGGGCTGTTCTGGTGGGAAGAGGTGATGTATTAAAAACTCCTGAGGAAGATGTTCTCAGGCACAGGAGACCACGCACCAAGGGGAGAGAGCTCTTTACATAACTAAAAGGATCCTTTCAGGAATGGGGAATTCAGCTAGAATTGCCCAGTGGTCCAATTAGAATGGGGAAAATCAGCAGCCTTTGCATAAACAGCTTAAGAATCTTCTCTGCGGTATTACCACCAGGAACCATGTAGGGATGGTATTAATCTCGGGGCTAGGCTAAGGCTGTCCAGTCCTCTAGCCCGATGCTGGAAATTGATATTTAAATATACTTGGATCAAGATTTTAATGGTGGCAAGTCTCGCTAGCATCGGTGGGTTTTGTATAATAAACTGTAGATTTTTCAAACAGCAGTTTAGACAAGGGTATGGCTATATAGATGTTTCCTGTCGTGGGAGCTTTTCCTCCAGCCATTGAGACCTCAGGCTTCACAATGCGTTAATTGGCCAATCTCTAAGAGTGAGTTACAGCCACAGAGACTAAAGAAGTTTTTTAATGTTCTTGCTCCTTGAAGGGCGGGTGGTGAAGCAGAGAAGGACTGATTGACAGAAAGACAGAACTACAAACCCTTCCCAACACAGCCAGGCAACAAAATCCCCGGCAGGGATTCAGATTTCCTGAGACATGAGGCTGAAATTAAAGTGGAGCTTTGGGGATCTAGGGATAGGAATTAGAGAGAGCCAGGAGTCTAAGATTTAGCAGAGTGAGAAAAATCAGATGGTTGATGACTTGGCATCAGAAACGCTACCCTAGATAGGGCATAATCGGCCAAAATCTAGTATTGCAAGGATCATGCAGCTCTTAAAACGTTTTCTCCCCATCCCCTGACAGCTCATGCATCTGAATGAACATACTTATGGTTCAGTTATAATAGTAACAACAATAATAAAAACCAGCTGACTTGATAGTCTTAGGATAGTAAGTTTTTGCCTTGCATAGCTCTAAATGGCAAGTACTTCAACTGACCGAATCAATATGAAGACAGCCTTGTTTATAAGCAGCACTGAATCCTGTTCTGTTTTGTTTACCACATACAATTACTTTGACACTAAACCAACAGCTTTTTTGCTTGCAGATTTCTACACTCTCCATCTGCCCTAAAACCCAGTTGGGTGTATTTAGTGAAGGATTTCCTCTTTGCCTCGTTTATAGTAAAGTTGTGAAGAACACTGAAAAGGTCAGGAATGTGGACGTACCTATTGTAATAGCAACAAATTCTAACTGAGAATATCTACCTCTGTTACTGGCTTTCTAAACCTGTGCTAGGAAACATCAGGATTTCCTAGCATAGGAAAAACTAAAAGCTCAGATTAAAAATTATGCCTGACCCTCAGTTCCCAAGAATGTAAACTCAATGTAAACAGACAATTGAGACCAACAATAGTGTATGTTTCCCACATCAATCAATCATTCTTACCATATGCCAATGAGATGTGAAACTCAATTATATCTCACAAGTAGCCTACAGTGTTTCACTCCCAATAGGTGAGGTTAATTCCCAGAGACAGTGACTCACAGAGAATTTGATTGGTTAATTATGTAAATTATTCCTCAAAGAGAAACACCCGGGATGCCTTACTGTAAGAGGAAGGCACCTGTTTGGATATTACCGAAAGTGGGAAGTAATGTTTATTTAAAAAATAAGTTCACAAAAACGTTATCACCCAGAGACATAATTAAAAGGACTGAGCATGGGATTCTCGAGTTCTAATCCCTACAGATCCATTTGCATTTCCCTGGGCAAGTCATAACTAACCTGCCTTCTAAAATGGGAATACTATATGCTTACAGGGCTACGCAGGACAGTTTGCAAGTTCTGGGCCTAAGAAGTTAGCTAGGCGGTTTACACTGTACTGGGAATAAGAGTCCATATTACCACATTTCCCTCAAACATGTTACAGGTAATGTAAGGCCCTGTATATTCATTATCCAGATGGCATTGCAAATAAACGGGTAAGTACCATTCTTGCAGACTGTACTTGCAACTTCCGGCCTGTTTCACTGTCCTGCTGGAGACAGAGGCTGGGAGGATACTGTTCTAATGACATCTATGGCAGATCACAGCAGCAGCTCCAGAGTGGAGGGACAGGGTCTCAGCTGCTTTGTGAGAACAAGATTATTATTGAGGCTCCGTCGCCGGCCCTGAGGGGTCTGTCACGGCTGCCAGAGAGAGGTATCCCCACAGAGATCCTGACAACCGCTCCCTGTGGTGTCAGAAGAGTGGTATTTTAATTGTTGAATGGCGCACAACCAGCAAAGTCTGACTGGTTTACAGGAAGGGCAGCCTTAAAGAACAAGAGGCCTGTTCCTGACCTCATTTATATTTGTGTAAATCAGGTGCTAGTGGTGTAAAGGGCACCGGAAACAGGCCCAAATACTGTCAAAACAACCTCCTGCCCAGTCCTCATCACCAATGTGAATTACCCACAGTATCTCGTCACACTGGCTTTTTTTTTTTTTTTAACACAAATACTGAAAATGGAAAAAAAACCCTGTTTTAAAAGTTCCTCGAAGCAGACCTGATGTTTATTTTTTAATACAGAAATGATCCAGTAACACACTTTCAGAAAGTGGCACATCAACCCCCCCACATTTAAGGTAAAACATGGTTATCCATAAATTAGAGGACACCATAACTGTAGCATTTCAATTCAATTCAGCTGCGGGATCCATTTCATTCCTCAAATCAAAATTAGGCCAAGCTGGATGTCTGATTGTGGGAAAGGAGCCGCTCTTAAAAATGCAGTCCAAGCCCATTTCTATTCTGTTCCTGCAGCTCGTAATGAATACACTCCTATCTAACACCCCCTTTGGTACTCTGGCCAGCGGAAATTCATGGTGTCAGAGTGACACTGCTCACCTTGCCTACTATTTGCAAGGTCGAGCATAAAGAGTCTAAGGAAAAGATGAAATATTGGTATTTTCTGTAGAGTTCTGTAAAACCATGCAGCGCATACGCTATATTTCTTCACTTCTACTCCAAGCAGGGCACAGGAGATTCATAGCTAAGCTTCAGCTCAGAATGAGGCTCCATTAAGAAAGGAGAGAAGTAAATTTCAGCGCTGCAAATGAAAGACTTGAGCAAATGTAAATTCAAACTTCCTCCAACTAATCGTTAGTTTTTTCTTCTATTAACGTCAATGAATCACATTGTCACTGGAGACCACAAATGCTACTCGTGGGGGGGCAGCATGCTACCATCTGACAGTGACCTGTTTCATTGGCAGTGGGGGAAAGAATACATATTCAACTGTCATAAGAGCCCATAAAAGGGAGTGAGACCTTTTTGCAAAAGCAAAAACACTAGCTCATCATCTGCAGTGAGGAAATGGAGGACTGAGTCCGGACACCATAGAAGGTTGTGTTTAGGGGGTGTGTGTGTGTGTGTGTGTGCACATACACATATTTAAAGATTTAAACATTTTCAAATTATGTGTGTTCAAGTTTAATTTTTTCAGAGTGAGTGTTACATTGTCCAAGCATCGCCACCCTTCTGCTTATGTCAGTAAGATTTGCCTCGCAGATTAACAAGAGTGGCATTACTTTAACAACGGTTTGAATTACGATATCTGTGGATCCCCTTGCACATAACTGACTCAGTGACAGCAGCAGCATTTCTTTTTTCATTGGTGATAAAAATACAAGCTTCCGTTTGGGAATCTGCAAATTCAGTGCTGAACCTCATCCCAAAGAGCCTGATTCGGACATTCTGGGGAAGGATGGCAGGTTCCAAATGGTGCCGCTAGCCTCCACGGTACAAGACAACCTAATTTCACTATACATTTAGATCTAAGTGTCACATGCAATCAGACCAGAGAATTAGACCCAAAGCAATAAAAGACGCAGGGAGATGAACCTATATAGAATAGAATATTATGCTTCCTTCTCGACATATCAAGAACTATAGTTAAGTGACCCGATGTCCCTGTTTTATAGGGACAGTCCCAGTATTCAAAGCTCTCTCTTATACAGGCACCTATTACCCCCTCCACGCGAGTCCCCATTTTTCACACTTGCTATCTGGTCACCCTAACTGTTAGTGCTGATAACACAGGGTTTTTTCTCAGTGAGGTACCACTGAGCTTTTCAAAATCTTTCTCCTGTAGAGAAGAAATTTTCCAATTGAGAGTATCCCCATGCTAAGAATTCAGGGGCAAATTGTGCCCTTACTTACACCTGAACCACCCCAAAGACACTAGTTGACTTGCCTGGGAGTAAACGAGGGCGAAATATGGCTTTTGGAAATTAAGGCCCAAGCCCTGCAAGATACCAATGATTTTTGTATTACTGTAGTGCCGACAAGCGGACATATTCTCTACTCCATTGCACTAGGCACTGTACAAACGTACAATAAGAGAGAATTCCTACTCCAAGAGTTCACAGCTTTAGAATACCCTAAAATTCCATTGATTTCAATGGAGCTGCACGCATGCAGCATCTCTCAGGATTCGTACCAAAACCTGGATAATATGTACCCTCTAAATAACAGTCCCTTTTACAGATTTATTGAAAAGCACATTGCTTCTCCTAAACCAGAAAGGAAAATGCCGTTACGCTACTGCAAAAGAGCCAGGGAACAGCCATGGCCCTTGCTATAAATCAGAGGATATTTACCCCATCTAAATGCAGGTGCAGGAATTGTTTTCAGCTTGTACCGTATAACTGGGTGGCAGGCAAGATGTAGGTTTCCAAAGCCTACACTCCATAAACAGTGGTTTACAGTGATGGACCCGTGGCAGTTTTTCATCTTCCAGAGTCCACTCACCCTTCCAAGAATCCTAATGCCTCATTGATTCATAATCTAGTACGTAAAGATTTCATTTCTCCTGCTCACAGTGATATATTATGGAGGCAATCCGGTTTGCCACTGAAAAGTTTGCTTAGTAGAAAAATTTGGAGTTTTGACATTCAGGAAATTACAGTAATCTGTAAAACACAAGTGCTATGCCAAGCTCGACATTTACATTCTACCTATGGAGCCAGAATAACTATGTGGAAATAGATATTATACTCTACAAACTGCAGATTCTTTTTGTAAAAAAGACCCCAAAACACATACATTAAGTTTTTAAAAAATCTTCATTGTAGTCCTGTGTATTTTATCTCTGTCTCAAATGTGTCATGCGAAGCTTGTTATTGTGTAGTGGCTTGAGGAAAATACACTAATGATTTAATACAATCAATGGTCCAACAAATTTGCTGGTTTGCCCCTTAGTTTTCAAGTAGAAGTCACGTGGTTGAATGTAACAGGATGCTTGGCGCCATTAAAATGGAATAAAGCAATATTAGATTGGGCCTTCCTTTCTGCACCTGTATATATTCTTATCAAGTTTAGGGTTTCTTCACGCCGATGAACAGTTAACTAGCTACCAAGATAGTACAGGGTAACTGCACTAGGATCAAATCAAACAAAATGATTGTTCAACTGGAATGCACAATATAAATATAATATATAAAGTTTCTAGTTTTTTTGCAAGCTGTCTAGTGCAGCATAAATTTTGTTGCCAACCTGGACAAGAAGCAAGAATATGCAAACCTCTCTGATCTCAGCTTGCTACCCAAATCTCTTTTTAAAATGACTGTGTGAATATGAATTTATGAACTGTGTGCTAACCCATTTCCCTAGCACTCGTAACTGGCTCATATCCATTTACTCAACTCTTTACCAAAAATAAAATGGTATGGATATAAAAAACTCCAACCACCACCATTCTAGCAATACTGTAGTTAAGAAACTGACCACATACGTTAACCTAAACATTGTTACACATTGCACTACTCAGAATTTTGTCAAGGTAGATATTTATTAAATCTTTGTTTCTATTCCAGAACTAAATCAATTCTCTTTAATAATATATGAAAGAAGAAAATTTCATTTGAGTTAGAAAGTGTAATATTGATATTAATTTCTTTTCAAATCATTTGCACAGAGAACTCCATCTTCCCACACCAACTCACTCAGGAGGCAATAACATTCATCCTTTCTGCTGTCAAAAAATAGACACAAATTGATCAAATTGATTTAAAGAATGGTTTTAAAAGCCAGATCAAATATGTGTTGCTGCTATACAAAGAATCATGAACAGAGGCGATGTATATTTTGTGTAACTTAGTTACTGCACATATGCAAATCTACAAGAATCTGTTTACCAGAACTCTAAAATGTTGTCATTGGAAAAAAACAATGATTAAAAAGTATCTTAGCATTGGTAATTAATACATTAAAGCGAATACATTCTCAGCCGGATGCCGAAAAATGGACTGAGCCATGGACAAAATAGTTACAGCAGCAGCCTGTTGCCATTTTAATTTAAGCTCCCATTGATTTCATTTAACACAGCAAGACTGCATAATGAAGAAGTCTGTATCACTTGAAAGAGCCAAGTTTAGTCCTTTCCCACCAAGGCTCTTTGGTGATATCGAGTAATGGAAGGGTATTCTCATTTAACTGAATTGGAAACGGAACATATATTAGCTAAGGAAACTTAATCAGGGCAATAACATTAAAACGGGGCACTTAAACTATACGGATTAAGTCACTTGCAAACATTTTTGTAATCATCACTGAGGGTTGTGGTGCTAATGATTTAAACTCACTTCTCTCCTCCAGGGAACAAAGTTGGAATCTGATCACAGACAATTAGAATATTTAACATGCCATGCTGTATTTTGTAAAGCATTCCTGCCGTCAATACTAGGGGCTTGTCTACACTATCCACCGGAGCGATTGATCTTTCGGGGATCGATTTTTCGCGTCTAGTGTAGACGCGATAAATCGATCCCGGATTGCTCTGCCGTCGACTCTGGCAATCCACCCCCGGCGAGAGGCAGAAGCGGAGTCGACGGGGGAGCGGTGGCAGTCAACCCTGCGGCGTCCTCACAGTGCGGTTAAGTCGATCAAGGTACATCAACTTCAGCTACGTTATAGCTGAAGTTGCGTACCTTACATCGACTCCCACCCCTAGTGTAGACCTGGGCTAAGGCCCTGATCCTGCAATGAGATGCTCATGCTGAATATTTCAACAGGAGCAGGGATCTGCTGCCCTTGCATGCATCTCATTACAAAACAGGCTCTAAGTCTTAAAACTGTCCAAAACATGTTTCACTTGCTGGTAATTTTGAAGAATCTCAGCTTTCTCCTTAGAACCATCATCTTTAATCTCGACTGGGTATGATTGCTATTGCACAACAATACATTGTGAAGCTGTGAGCTTTAAACACCTCCTGCTACACCAGGATTTTAGACATTTCAGCTACCCACCCACTTAGCATAATTGGATTTAATTGGCATAGAATGGTAAACTCTATTTCTAATAAAACTTCCTCTACGTATTTGCTGTGTAAAGTCTAACCTACGTGAGCTTTTATTTCAAGTACGGAAACAAGCCTTTGCAACCCATCCAAGAGCAAGGACACACCCGGATTCCTTCTCTACTGTGCTTTCATCTCATTCATTTTGCAAAGGCATGCCATTTTTTCTAGCTGAATTTGATCCATTTTCCATGACGCAGCAGGCTTATAAAAGAGAGAAAATAAAGCTTTCATCTTACATAAAAATAAGATTAAACATGGGCAGGGGAGATCTGCTTGTAAGAAGATCTATTATTCAGCCAAAATACAAGGAAAAGCTCCAGATCGTGCATGGGAAGTATAGATTCTAAAGTAAACAGAAACTTAACCAAATGTTTCCTGGTATTTTGGGAATGCTCGTGAAAGCACATGCATGCCGCAAAGACACCACACTGAATGGATATGGATTTTAGACTGCTCCCGTATCAGTAACTGACCCTTAGCATTAAGGTTCAAATAATGATTTAGGTCACAAGTAAAAGCGAGTTCAGCTGTTGCATCCTTTAAATACCACAAAACTAACACCAATTCAGCACTATCAAGAGTGTCCGCTGCAGATGCCTGTGGGTCAAGAACAGCTGGGCTGATGAAGTCCAGGAAGACTAAGACCCCAGTTCACCCCCGCACCAACTGTAGGGAGGGTGACTTGCATCTCCCCTATTGCGGCAAAGGCACCCTGCCGCAAATAACTTCTTCAATAGGGTTTAAATGTTCTGCCCCCGTTCCCTGTTTGAATGTTGATTGCGTTGCCTCCGTTAATGCAACACTTCTAATTCAATTCGATGTCGGCCATTGCAGTGGGACAGAATTGCCCATCCCGACACATCCACCCCCACCTTTCACGTGGAGAGGAAGAGACTCAGAACCAGCACAGCCGACAGAGGCCCTCACAAAGCCCCTCTGTGCTGGGGTGGGTCCCTAATTGTAATTCCCCTGTGAGGCTGCACTGGGTCGAGATCCATCAAAAACACTGACCCTTCTCACGAGTGAGGTGGCTCAGTCCACACCAACAGCCCAGTGAGCCCAGGTACCCAGGGGTCAAGACAGGCCCCATCCCCGCCCGCAGACAGCTATACTCTCCATCCACACTGTCGTCATTTTACACAACTTCTTTTGAGTGCAGCTGGCCCCTGCCCAGCCCATCTCTTGAGCCCAAGTCTGGGATGCTGCCAGCCTTCCCCAGCACCAGCGGGGTGTAATGCCACGTCTTGGCAGCACTGAGCTGTCCTCCGCATTGGGCCACCCTCCACTCCCCGGTTCAGCGGGGCTGGAACGCAGTATGTACAGCACGCACCAGCCGAGCGGAGGTGACACGAGCTCCAGCCCGTCTGCTTTCCCTCCCGCCACGGCAAGATGCCGTCACATGACCGCGGAGGCGGACGAGGGCACTCGGCCTCTCTGCTGTATTTCCACCGTCATGGCTCGGGCACCGGCAGGAGCTTACGCGCTATTGGCTGGCACCGCGCTGGCAAGGGTGTTTTGTGCCAATGAGCCAGCTGCTCACCTGAGGCCTGGGAAACTCCCTGAAGCCAATTAGAGTCTTTCCACTGACTTCACTAGGCTTTGGAGCAGGCCCCACCCACAGCTCTGCACCCGTTCGGGATTCCTCTACACCCTTTGTCTTGGGGGCCCAGATCCTGGGGACTCCGCCTTCATCTACCCCTGTTGGCCGAATTATGCTGGGAAGCTGGGCCAGCCATGTATTTGGCTCCAGTTGGTGCTACTGGTCCTTTGGTGTCATGAGCACTAAGATCATCTACAAACCACTCTGTTATTTATTACACTTAATATTTCGTAAAGTTAAGGATCCAAAGCGGTCATGGTCTTTAAACACTTTGAATCACATGGCCAGTTTAGTGGTTTAACTTCTATGTATAAGACCTGAGATCATGCTAAATTTAAACAAATAAAAATACTTTGCACTCATTCAGCACCTTCTGTCTAAGGACTCCTCACTCTTGTGGGGCAGACGGTAAATCTCCCATTTTACTGATGGGTAAACTGAGACACAAGGGGGGTCAAGTCCAAAATTTTCCAAAATGCCCAGGAATTCTGAGACACGTACGGTCTGATTTTCAGAGGTACTGACATCCCACACCTCCAATTGAAGTCTCTCTTTGGGGACCTGGCTTCAAACTAAAGTCACTTCTGATCATCTGGGCCTAAGCGACCTGCCCAGTTAGCCCAAGCCAGAGTCAAGAAGAGAATCCAGTTTACCCGTCAGTGCTGCACTTTAACCCCTAGGACACAGAGTCACTGCATTGGTTTCCAATGTGTGACCTTGCAATATAAAATTCCAAATTCTGTATTTAATCTGTCAATAGACAGAATATAAATAACAGAGATTAAACAACATGCCTGTGTTATCAACCTACTGTGGGCATATGGAAAAATGATTGTCTATTTTACCTTGTATCTGTTCACATAATTTCAGAATGTTTCCTCCATGTTGCTCGTAGGAGATGATCATACTCCTGTGGATTTACCTCTAGCGGAGTTCAGGGACTACACGATTAGAGATCCTGTTTCTGTGGGTGTTGGATTAGCAGCACTAGTTTAGTATGAGGTCTCTCAGGAACAGTTTCTATTTCAAAGAGGAACAGCTTTGTAGAGGAAAAACCTTTCCATGGTATATGGAGATCTTAAAAATGAGCTGATTGCAACTACTAATTTTGAACCTAACCTACAACCAGTAAAACAGAACCATACGCCTCCTGGGTAGTGGGGCACTACATACCTCCTAGCAATTCTAACCATCTGCAAAATTAAGGACACACGGACAAGAAACAACAAATTCTAAAAAGGCATAATTTCAGCTTTGGTGCTTCGTTAAATTCTTAGGGGTCTATTCTCTCCACGCTACATGCACATACCTCCTACTGATGCTAATGAAAAACAGACAGGCATATCTAACGAAGCACAGACCCCTTCTGTTAAAGGGCTTTCTTTACATTTCCCATGATGTCTGGAATGAACACCAATTGCACTACACCCAGTGAACTGAAAAATGCATGGGTTAGTGCAACGGAATTTACAGCTTCTTCCAGAAGAATTCAGAGTTGCTACTTTTTTTTTTTTTTTAAGGAAAGAATTTGTAAACACTCTGCTTGCATGAAGCAGCAGGAAAATGCTTCAAAATAACAATGCGCTTATATATGACCATCTTTAAAATGATTTAAAGGGCCCTAAAAAGAGAGACATGTGCTATCCTTGCATGGATTATTCTAGCTAAACACGTGTGTAACATTTTAATTATCAAGTACAAATGTTACCGCAAGCAAGCAATGAAACAGATGGTGTCCTGAATTTTACAGGGTAGCTAGCATTTTCCAGATAAAATTTATCGTTTACTCATCAGTGCGCTTTAAATCTTGCCTTGTACTGTATTCTTCCAAAACCTGTTTCAACCACGGCAACTAAAGAGACTGGGATAGCAGCCTTGGACGTCATAATAAAATCCACTCAGGAGTAAATCCCTTCCCTACAAGAGAAGGCATTGTATATTTTGGTGCCGAAATGAAATTCAGCCACTCTCTCTACACTATAACGTCACAAGGCGAACATGGCTTCCTAGGAAAACGGACTAAGACAAGAATGTTGGCAAAGGTGGCGCCTGTCTTACTTAGACAAGAGATGATGCGATGTCACCTGGTGCTTTTATCCCAGTGAAAGGCTTCATTAGTGTGTTTGTTTATTGCACTGTTTTCCTCAAGGGGTCCTCTGTGTACTGGTTGCAATGCTGAGAGTTCCTTCATTTTCCCTTGCCATAACCCCTCTAGTCCCTACCCTGGGAGCCCTATGTCCCCCAGCTGGAGAGGGCTGGATAGGTCTCCCTTTGGGGCCCATCAAGGCAGCTCCTCTGTTCACTGGGAGATCCCCGAGGAACAATGCCAGGCACTTTTCCATTCCCCCAGAGGCTTAACGTTCTGCCACTCTGCCAGAAATAGTCCCAGAAGCAAGCCCCCGACCTTTTTTACATTTTGCTCTCTCCTTTGCCATGGCAAAATAATGTAGAAACCACAAAGTAAGAGACAACATAATTACAGGTATTGCAGAATTCTCCTTAGCACACACTCTGGGGGCAGAGTTTTTGGTTCCCTCTATCCTCTGCTTTCAGATTTCCTTGGGGTGATCTCTCTGTAAAGAGATTATTCTTCCTACTTTCTGGGTTCAAGTTTAAAATTAAAGTTTGAGAGGGATGCCCAGACAGTGCAGATATTAATTCCATGCAATCACAGCTGGGTGGTTTGGAGAATACCCCCACAGAGACTTCTAGCTAGCTTTGTTCTTTTCATCTTACACACAATTGTGCCTAGTATAAAGCAAAAATGAAAATGCACAGATCTCTGTATTACAGTGTGTCTGCAGAAGCACTCAAGCCAACACATTATGAAAATGCTGACTTGTAAGTAAAACATATCATATCGCAAAAAGTATATCATATGTTGGTGAATACAGTACTGACATTCACGATAGGTTTATTAATATGCTTAGTATGTGACGACAGTAATTAAAGGCCACTCACGTACATATTCTTGGAGGACGAGATATGGTAAACCTGTATATATTTCAGAAAGTGTTGAGTGAGAATGTAATGAAGGGGTGTTACACAATGGGGGTGGAAGAGAGCTGAGATTCCCAAAATCAAACCTCTCCTTGGAACGTGGGCTGCATTCAGGAACTTCCATATCTTCACACAAGTTTTCCCAGTTACAGCATAACTTGTGTGCTTGCAGATACAGGACAGAAGAATTTTTTTCTGTGATGCCGTTAACTGAAGAGAATCACTAGCTAGCCCTGCTGCTGAATTGTGTTTAGTTCCGTTTGTAGTGAATCAGTACTCCTCCATTCTAACACAATGTATGAGTGCACCAAGCCATGACTGGCTATAAACACAATGGCTCAGATTTTGCTCTCAGTTACACAGGGCTATGTATTGTTCATATAAACTAACAAACCTTAAAATAAACTGGTTTGTCATTGAGACACTACATTCTATTCCTAGGTTTCCATATCTGGCTAATCTAATTTCTTCCCAAATCGCAGGAAATCCAATAACTACTGGGTAGAAGTGTCTTTTCCCATAGAGCAGATTAAGAAAATGTGTTATACAGTATTAGCTAAACAAATCATTAATGCAAAATTACACTGGGCTTTAAATATGAAATTGAAATAGGGGATGGGGCAACGTCCTCTATAGTACAGCAAGAGGCTGCAGTCATAAAAAAACAAATAAAACAGGCTAATTTCTTTCCCGAATGTATATAGTCTTCTAACTAATAGTCGAGTAAAGGGATGCTGCAATGCGGTAGTAGGCTACGAAGCAGTGCTAGTAAAACAGAAAATGGCTCCAATACCAAAGATCAGGCAAAGCAACAGTATCCCCAAGTACATCTAAATAAGTCTCCCGTTAAGACAGCAGCAACTAGCAGAACTCAGATTTGAACATGCTGACACGTCACATTACATTGCTTTCAGCAAAAGGGCACTTCCACCAGGCATTTAAATGCATCCTATTGTCAGAAGGAAGAGTATATTCCATCTTCATGTGATGGGTCAATATCTGGAACCTGTTTGCCCAAACTGGCTCTCTCTCTCTCTCTCTCTTTATATTTCTACAGAGCAGAAGATTGTATCGTCTCAGTTACTGAACCTCTCAGCATGTGTACATGCACATGCATGCACACACACAAACACCTCCACACTTAGGGTACGTCTATACTTACGCGTCCGGTCGGAGGCGCGGGATCGATGTTCTGGGTTCGATTTATCGCGTCTTGTCTAGACGCGATAAATCGAACCAGGAAGTGCTCCGTCGTCGACGCTGGTAATCCAGCTCGACGAACGGAGTAGGCGGAGTCGACGGGGGAGCCTGCGCGCCGCGTGTGGACCCCGGGTAAGTGCTTTTTCATTCGAACTAAGATAGTTCGACTTCAGCTACGTTATTCACGTAGCTGAAGTTGCGTATCTTAGTGCGAATTATGGGGTTAGTGTAGACCAGCCCTTAGTTTCTAACCAAGAACATTATTAAAACCCTTTACACATATAATAAAGTGACTACAGAAGCAGATATTCCTCTAGTTATACCTAACTGGAGTAAAGGTTAGGATGCACTTGTTCTAGTCAAGGCCCAAATTCTGCAGAAAATACATTCTATCAAGCCCCGGATGCTGCCAGAAAAATATTAGCTGTAGATGTCAAGCACCAAATCCTGACCACTGGTACTTTGTGATCAGATCTGCCTCCTGCCCACCTGGTGGTCTCCAGTTCTCCAGGTACAGGGCAAGGATCCCAAGGAGGATTTGTTCATGCACAGAACCTCAAGACACCGTAGAGGGTGCGGACAAGGTCCCTGGTCGCTCACTCAGTAACTGGGCGGTGGCTTGGGCTAGCTGCCTGAGTCCAAACCTGTCCCTGTCCGTCCCCCTCCCCGGGTTTGCGTTCAGGTGGATAGTCCAAGCTGCCGACCATGGCTTTAAAATTCTTGAAGAAATCTGCGGTCCCACACAGCAGTGGGGCCCAGAGCGTTGCAAACCTATCACAGCCACCACAATCCCAGTTCACACCCCCAGGCCTCCCATCTGCCACTCCTCACATCACATACACGTTTGGGCAGGGAACGCCGTTCTGGATTGGCCTTTGTCCTGCCCTGTTTCCATCGGCCAGGGTGGCTGCTCAGGGGAACAGGGATCTGATTTCCATGAGCACCTAACCCTTTGAGCCGCTGCAGAGCTCCCACTGTGGGGCAGGCCTGGAGCCCGTCCACAGCCCCCTAGACAGGAGAAAGAGGCTAGTGTTTTCCTTAGTCCGGCCAAAGCTTTGGCTTGAAGAACCTTTACATCTTGGTCTGCAATCTAAAAGTGGTGCTGGCTTTGAATCCCTTGCATAGCACTTGGCGTAGTTCCACAAATCTGCCATCTCTTCTCTCATAGATGATCAGCAGGCCACATTCAATTTCCATTTTTTCCAAAAATTTGAGTCAGAGCGAACGCCCCATTTATCCCAATTGATATCTAAGGCACAGTGGAAATCTTCTGTTCATATGTAACACTGAATCCATACCAACAGCTTTATCAGCAGGTTAAAAAGGAGACTTCCCCACAAAACTGCCTCTTATTGTTCACAGATATTTTAAGTCTGACTCAACATTCAAAAATTATCTTAAAGAGACTATTTAGATAGCTATCGGGCAATGCGTGCACCGATCCCACTTCCTTGGAATTTACATCGTAGAATTTTTATCATGCATTTTAAAGATTAATAATTTAAAACAAGTTGTAACAGTGTAAGATTTAGCCTTATGTTTTCATCCTCCTCCTAAATATCCAACACTCCACTTTATAGGGGAACTTGAAAAGGTATGCAGGAGAAATATCTCTCTCTATACCTGCAACCAATATATCTTTCCTTTATGGAACTGAATACAAGCTCATATTCAAAAGTGCAGCATTTACAGTCTAATTTTGAATACATAAAATATAGTCCCATTACAAATTCATCTTTCATTGCAAAGCTTTGTTCTTGTAGCAACATAACTTATTGCCAGATTAGAGTCCTTAGTACAGCTAAACCATTTTCCATCTCCTCCATTCCCCCAAACACGACCCAGAGAGACAGGTCAGGCTATCAACGTTCTGCTTACCACACAGTAATATTTGCAATATGTCCCATTATAGGTTATGTCTGCAGAGACTGTGAGCCGAGACCTGGCTGCCGGCACCTCCTAATGGAATTACATAATTTGGAGGCATGTCATCTAAATCTGAACAAATTGGATTCCCTTGTCATGCACTATTGAATCAAACGGAAAAGAATATTCAGTGCTGTTATCTATGGTAAACCAAAGACAGCAAATGCAGCATCGCTAATATTTTACTAATGCAATGCGTATAAAAAAATGTTTCCTGTAAAACATGGCAAAAGCATGGTGCATATGAAGCTTAGCAAATCAAAATAGCGTTCCAAACACAATGCCATGTTAACGATTGAGGTTTTAGATACACTAGCATCAGGCTATTCAAAGTTATAATTTCACTCACCTTCCACACACAGCATGTAACAATTTGTATGGTGTTAACATTAATACATTATAGCCAAATTCAATTGTACTTACCAGGGCAGACCTCTCAATAATTTGGCCATGTGTCACATTTACAAATATAGCAACAGGAGAGGAACCATCAGCTGGAAGTAGTGAAGCAATTGTGACCTGGGAACCATAGCTCTGAGTGTCCTGCCTTGTGCCCTCAGGGCACAGCTAGACTTCTGCTTTTCCATATGCGAAAGAGTGACAATATTCATGGCGCTGCCAGAATGACAAACCAATCGGTTGGATATTTACGTGCTCTCGGGTGTGACTAAGGTTAACTCTGGTTGCAAAAGCAGAGGCTTTATTTTAAAAAATCTGACCCTGAATAAAACATGATGGATGAGGTTTTCATGTACATGCGTCAATTCTTGTTAAAAACAAACAAATACAAACAAAATACTGGTGCCTTTAACTGACTGCACGGCCATTCCGTCTCATAACTGCAGGTCCCACGAACACCACCTCTGGATTTGCATCCTTGGGACACCAGAGCTCCTACAGCAAAGAGTGCCTCTCACTGCCAAGGCGCTCTGTAGCACATGCATGTGTCCCTGGTTGATGCACGAAGAGGGTTTGCAGGAAATCAGACTTTCAGATGAAGGCATGCGTGTCTGAGACATTCTTATCACACAACTACAATCAAGGGGGCCTGATTCTCTGCTCACAACACTTTTACACTAGCATAATTCTACCCAGCTCAGTGTGGTTACTCCTGATTTACACCTGGAGAGGTGAGATGGAGACACAAGGGAGTAGAACCAAGCTCAGGGTGTTTAGTGCACTCCACATACGAAAACATTTGCACATATGGGCCTGTACCTCCACCCATCTGTGCACTGATACATGTTAATGAACGTCTCATACTGCACATCTTCTAAGGGTTATCACTTCGGTATTTTAAAAGAGAAAAAAAGGCTCCATACGGGCGTAAGGCGTTTCACTTCCGTGTGCCCATCCCGCTCGGCAAATGAGTGGACTGACTGGGAGTTCTGCCCGAATAAAGATAGAGTCACACGAAGGGTACATCTGCAGCAAGTTTGAAGTTTTTAAAAAGGAGCCATTTAGTTGCCTGAGTGCAGAGAGACTTCCTCAGTGTTCACATTCTCCTTGACACTCTGCTGTCTAACTTTCCTCCTCTCCACTCCGCTGACATTCCTCCCCCAAGATCTTCCATTAGCTTTTCCTGGCTAAGTACAGCATCTGTCTTTCGCGCTCCTCAGCTGTTCAGCTTCTTTCCACCTGATCTAACATTCCATCCTCCTCGTCTCTTACTTGCTTCCTTCCCACACTCACTCTTTATTATTTGTAATACAGTAGCTACTAGATGTGCCCGTTGAAGTCACAGTCCCATTGTGCCAGTCATTGTACATACACACTGTAAGAGAGAGCCCCTGCTCTGAGAACTTACAGTAAACAGACACTGGAGACAAAAGATGGGGGACAGGAAGTACAATTATTCCCATTTTACAGATGGGGAACAAAGGCACAGAGAGATTAAATAACTAGCCCATAATCACACGTGGAGTCTGCAGCAGAATTAAATATCGAACCCAGGGCTCCTGAGTCTCAGTCCAGTACGTTAACTATCAGACCTTCCTACCTCTCTAGTCATACGTTTGTATTTTACCTGCATGCTGTTCATTTAGACTGTCTGCTCTTCCGGGCAGGGATCTATGTCCTTGACTATCTGATAAATGTCAGCTTGTTTACACTCTGGTTCTCAGGAATGGCCCAACAAAACGTTACTGAACTTAGATAAACATTTCACCTTTGTGCTGAGAACAGAGAAAGTTTATTCGCAATAATTATTGTGATGTTATAAGTGCGAGGGGCTCATCCACAAGTATAATTGTAATGTGGTTAGCATGATGGCGAAATTTAATTGTGAAAATCCTGTTACACAATTATGTCGATATGTTGTAT
This sequence comes from Chelydra serpentina, assembly GCA_037349315.1. Taxonomy (NCBI): domain Eukaryota; kingdom Metazoa; phylum Chordata; order Testudines; family Chelydridae; genus Chelydra; species Chelydra serpentina. The sequence continues at coordinate 39,671,526 of JBAIAC010000028.1, read as the reverse complement.
TTTAACTTCGGAAGCAACCAGCTGTTTCTTCCCCGCTTCACACCTCAAGAACACCACTACATATATGCAGTATATGTGCCAAATACCTATTGATATAGGGTATAAAGAAGAAATACTGTCAAATTACTATATTATCTCACAAATTGCAAGTGCATACAATACACAGCACGAATGAAATGCTGGTTAGTTACTACCTAGTCTCGATCTGTAGACCAGTATTGACAGCAGGCTGGCAGATAATCACATTGCACCACCAAGATCTGATCATCATCATGTGAATTCAAGTACAGTAAGACAACACCAAAAGAGGACCCATGGAAGTCTGGACGGTCATTATTATTCATTCAGTTGTAATGCTTTGCAAAGTCAATCCCAAAGCTTGTAGCACCTAAAAATCTATGGGTCAAATTCTCAGCTGATGTAAATCAGCGTAGACCCATTGATGTTAAGAGAGCTACACCTCTTAAGAGTATCGCCCTAAACTAAGAAATTGGCAAAGGGGAAGTAGCTTATCACCATAAGTAAGCCACTCTTCAGCAACTTTGTTTACAAATACCATTGTTGCACACTGATGCCGGTTCAAGCAGTGATTAAAGTTTGGTCCATTAATCAGCTGCTGTGACTTCCTTATTAGATATTCGGCTCTGGAACTATCTATCTACAAGAACACTGATATTCTGTCACGTGATTCTTGATCATCTGTGCACTAAAAACCTGGGGTAGGTAGCCCTTGGAAAATTAAAGACAAAGCTGCCCAAGGTGGCAATCACTGTGACAAAGGGATCTGAAAACTCAACTCAAACATTTCCTTTCCCACAAAAGGTAGAGAGGAATGTTCCAAAGAGTGAGAAGGGACAAGACAGCTGAAAACGCAGCCACTTTGTTTTAGAATAAAATTTACATTAATCTCCTTTGACTGCTGCAAAAAAAATGATAGTCCTGTTAAAGAACAAAACCAAAAATATTTCAGTTGCCAATTTTGTTTCCAGTTTTTTTTTAAATGGAAACTGAAAATTTGACAAAAACAAACAGACTTTTTGGGGGCCTAAATTTTTCATTTTATTGAAAATCCATTTTCTGTCCAAAACATTTTGATGGAATGTTTTTTGACCAGCTCTGTTGTGACTCTATACCGTGAGAAACTCCGGAATGCTGGAAAGAACAGCTGGTAAACTTAAACTGGTAGCCTTCCTGGAATTTCCCAGGGAGAAAACTAAATCAATGTTATGAAATATGATTTTCAAATATGAACCACCTGGAACTATCGGATTACGAAATCCAATCCTATTGTAAGAGTAAGAAACTCCGGTAACTTAGTCAACAGTTCTCATAAAACTGCTGTCAAATGGGCCCTCAGCCACACCAACCCTCTCTTCACAATGTGGGGAACCCCCCGGAACTACACTGTTTTTTATAATCTATGTAGACATCTTCCCCACTGTCCCTCATTCTCAGCAGGGATCTAACAGCAAGAGCCAGAGAGATGCGCTGTGTTACTAAGATCTGATCTTCGCCTGATGGAACACACGGAAGAACGGCACCGCCGCTCAGTGTAGTGGGGAGCTGGAACTGTGAAGAGAGCACATGGAGAGGAAGGTCCCATCCATGCGTTTTACTGTGTTGATTCCAAACGGGCAAAATCCTCATGCCAGAGGAGAGGAGCAGGCAGATACCCAGGAGAGAGGGGATGGAGGAATGAATTTTCTCTGGAGGGTACAAACAGAAGTGGCCTCTCTATGTACCCCATCTGATGGAGGACCAGAGGAGCCAGGCAAAGGCGATATTCTGTAGAAACCCCTTCCCTCTAGCAGACATCGACTGCCTTCCCACCCACCATGATCCCTGCATGCTCAGCCCCCAAAGCTTGCTTCCTCTTGCTCCTCCTACTTTGGCCATTCAGGTGGTGGTTGGAGTTGCTGCTCAATCACCACTCTGCAAGATGCAATAATTCACAGTGTGCGTCTCTGTTCTTAGCACAACGGGGGCCCAAAGCTGATTGGGGCCTTTGGGCACTATGGTAATGCACGTTTTTCAGAACAGTAAACGAACACCTCAAGAACCAAGCGGCAAATGGTAAAACGTTGAGCTAACAAAATGGACGCAAGCTGACCTGCCGCTGTGAAAAGGGGAGGCTGTCTGTGGAGATGCTGTGTCGGGGATGGTTACTGGAAACTGGGGATTTACAAAAAAGACAGGGAAAGCCGCTCTACACAGAGGAGGAAATCGGCAGGGTCATTATTCAAGGTCACTACCCCTGTCCACAGGACATGTCAGCGAATGATAAGTATAAGCTCTTGATATCATTATGTATCTATCATCAGAGCAGGAAAGAGAGAAGTATCCATGATTCCTCGAGCCGATGGGAAAAGCCATGAACTTGGGATGCAGAGAACACAAAGTTTAATCAAATCTTTATGGAACCAGTAGTTGCTAGTGAAAAATACTCACAGGGCACTAGAAACTGTGTAACAGGGAACAATCCTGCATTGGTAGAGAATTGCATTGGATGATCTAGTGGGTCTCTTGCACCTCTCGATTCCAATAAAGGAAAACCTCCTAAGGGATATTACTTATACAACGTAGCAGCAGCATTATGTACCCTTACCACGCCATTTAGTTAACCCTTGCAGTACTTGCCTAGATGACTACATATATTTTTATGGTCCAAATTCTGCCTAGAGATATGTGAGAGACACAAGGTGGCCCAACGTGGAGGGTACAAGCTTTTGAGCTACACGTGCACACAACTCCCAGCGTAGTCAGCAGCTTGTTGCTGAAAGTGGAAATCCAGCGTAACTCAGCCCCACAAGCACAACTGCAGAAATCCAAAGTGATACAACTGTCTCAGGTGCTGGATAGGAACATGGTGCGTACACAAAACAGACTAAGGATCTTGCGTGGTCAAGGCAGATCAGCACACCGTGCAATGGGAAAACTGCTTGTGTGAGGAAGACATAGAGGGTGCTTCTTTTTCTTTAAGTAATGGATATCAGCATGGAAGAGTGGGAACCGATTCAATCGCGCTAGCAGGGTAGGTGAAAACTCCCTGGAGAGTTCTTCCCTGACAGCTTTGTAGGTATTTTTTTGGTAAGAGAAGAGAGAGAACACTGGGGGGGGGGACGACACAAATGTGGATGTCTAACTTGTGCCAGGAAACGGTGGTTGCACCTACTGAGTCTACAGACTGGTGCACTTCAGCTAACTAAGCAACTGTTACTGAATGGGTGTGCACAAAGGTAAGGTCTGAAAAGGCTTTATTCTCCAAACTCGCTGTAAAGAGCCAAAAGGCACCCTCTTCTCCTGGTCTCGGTTCACTAGCAGAAAGGTAAGTCTAAAGGAACACTCATCTCCCAAAATGGCTGGTGAGACACACTTTCTTTTATAATCTCTGGTCCCCGTTGTCAGGCGATCCCCCGATCAGCCGCACTAGGTGATGTTGCTTAGTTGCCTCCACCCCAGAGTTCTGACTTGAAAAACTGTTTTGCTCTGTACAGTAGTCAATTCCTTGCCCAAGAGGGCTTCGATGTGAATAAAGGGCCATCAAGGGTTAACGACCCTCCACTGTTAGCCCTGCATCAACACCCCCGGGAGTTTCAGTCCAACATGGTGGTAAAAAGACAACAGTGAAGGCAGAAAAGCTCCCACATTCCCAAGGGAGCGTGCAGTCTGCCACACACAAACAAATTTCAAACAATTCACAAGTGGTGCATAGACCGATTCCCCAAATCATCAGTCACATGTTAAACTGCAATTTAACTTCACTTAACTACACATTTAACATATGGGTAAGGCCTTTCCCACATGGCAGGATTTCAGCAGGGCTGGGGGGAGAGATGTATGGGATGGTTTAATTTTTCTGGAGTGGGCTTTAGCTTTCCAAAGCAATGCCTACGTATACCAGTTCAAAACACAATGTATTGCCAGACTACGTACCAGCGGAAAGGGTAACATTTGCTGAATGTGATCTGAACTACTTCTACTGTAATTTGAATGCACATCTGTGGGGGAAAAAACAACCCTACAATTTTAAGGGAGAATTATAAATCAAACAAGTATGACAGTAAACAAGTAATTTGTGAAGTCTTACTGTCTACTCAGTACAAACAAGAGATTCATCAAATAATAAAATGCTACTTTAGAAGAAAACAAGCACAATTATTTTATAATTATGGCCTCTCTAATCTTTGAGGGCAAGAAACCTTTCTACCTCCAGAGAATCATAATCAAGACTCATCAAAGTTCTGTAAAGCAAATCAATATGTGCTCTTGGCAGGATGAGTTAATTAATACGGGAGCGCTCTTCTGCATGCCTCTGCTGTCAGTCTACATGTGTTAAGTATAGTTCTTTCAAAATGCTCAATAAAAGTGTCTAGCATCACTGCAGTAAAAGTGAGTCAGAAAGGTTGCAGTGTTTTTACCTTTATTATATTGGGAGGAGTGGGTGGTGTAAAAACTCCAATTTGTAACCGGACTGGAGTTCTGTGCACTTAAAACCCGGTGAGTGCAATCAAATAGACTCTAATCTGGATTCTTATCTCTATCAAATAAAGTGCTTGGGGGGAGAATGGCTCAGTGGATCAAGAAGTGCTAGGCAGCTAATTTTCTGGTTTATATACCAACACATGTGGAGAGAATACAGTGATCTATTTTTCAGTGCTGTTGTAACATACCAGTAAGACCCTGGTAACATCTGGTGAGTTAACATGCCTAATTATTCAACAACAGATATGGTTCATAAGTGCTTTTCTTTATAAAATAAACGATTCAGACTATCCATGCCTCCGAATAGCCAGGGCATTGGCTTGAAACATCCTGGATTCTGTGGAGACAGATTCAAATCCTGGCATTCATGACACAAGGTTTCACTCTTCCAAGATAGATCAACTGGAGTTCCATGCAATTTACTGGGTGTGTCTGTCTTTTTCAAATGGGACCTTTAATAATCATGTCAGCGCAGACAGGACCTCCATTTTTAAAGATCCCAGGGCACCTTGGTAAGAATAGGAGTTTGTACAACAGGGGGGATTATGGCCAAGAACATGAGAGCAGCCATATGCCCAGAGAGAGAGTGTGTGTGTGAGTTTACAAAGTGCTTTGGGATGACAGACTCCGTACAAAGGTAAATTCGTATTGCACCTGCCTTTTCAAAATGGAGCAGACCCACTGGAGGAAACAGATTCAAACCTTTCTGGATGCTTTCCCCTTCCTCTTACATTCTCCTTCCAATTCCTCACTTGACATGGAGCTCAAATAGAAACTTGCTCTGCATTCTAAATTCGGGCCCCATGGTAAAGAACTGTTGACTTTTTAAATTGCAAAAGCCACTTGTGCACACAGACGATGCATGGTATTACCCAGCAGAGTGGATAACAGCGATGTTCTGACAGGACAGGTCTGTAAAACAGGTTTTGTCTGTATGTTCCAGTGTTTAAATTCACCAGGCAATTTCCCCTGGAATCTCTCTCGCTCTCCAAAGCTCTCACTCAATATTTTTTGAGTCAATGCAATAATATTTAATCATAAATACTGGCGGATGACACAGGGACAAAGCGTGAAAAGCACCATTGCTCCGTGGAATCACAGCAAGAATCACGACTATTTATAAAACGCTATATATGCGTACACTGTGTGCGCAAGGAGCACCCACCAAGACCAGGTCCTTACTTAGAAAAGTTCCCATTCCACCTCAACTGCAGGCTATAATATAGCATAAGGGCAATAGGACTGGATGCACAGTTCTGAAGATCAACGCCAGAGGGTTTAAAGAAAAAAAGGAGTGGGGTTCGTGAAGGAATTTGGTGCAGCGGATGAGTAGCTGGGCACCTGGGAACATGATGATTGCTCCAAGCACGAGAAAAGGCAGGGCCCCCCACAGAAGACATCAGAAATGTAGCAGGATAGAAGAGGACATAAGCAACAGAACTGGGGTGGGGTGGGGGAACTACAAAAATACACGTGTGTAGATAAGCACAAGGAGCTCAAAAAGCAAGGAAAGACACAGGTAGTGGGCAGGGGAAAGAGGATTAATATAATAGCTACTAGATGTTTGGTTCTCAGGAAATTCAGGTGCTAGAATTTGGTTTTGGAAGGTAGCTTTTCCTAGTGAGTGTCTAGGCCTCAACTGTGCCACTATTTTACTACGTGACCGGAGACAGAATGCATGCTATTAACTTTCCTGTGGGCTAAATGGGATTAAATTCTATGTCTGGAGTCATCAGAAATGCACGTGCTCTGCAACTGATCAGCTCTGGTTCCATTAGCAGGTTTTACAGTAATGGGAAAGTATCAGGGAGCTACTCGGGGAGTAGCATACAGATGCCATTGTTTACAAAGCCAAATCCCTGAACAGACTCTCATTACAACGCGACGTTATTTCCAGCGGGACACGACTCAAACGCACACCGCCTGGGTGACCGTTCCAGCTCTGCCGTGTGGTGAATTCATAAGCATCCAGCTCGGTAAAATGTATATTCAGGGAAGGGCTTCTTGGGAAACTCTCTTGCCTTTCCTATGCAGCCGGCCCTTTGTCTAAAGCAGTGAGTCCTTTAGGGAGCATGGAAAGGCGGGCACTGGACAGGGAGAGACTTCTTCTCATCCTGCCTTTTTTCCCTGGGCTCTACATTTTTTATTCTTCTCTTCTAGCTTTTCATAGACTCACAGAGCTGGAAGGGACCTCGAGAGGTCCTCTAGACCAGCCCCCTGACTTGTTCAAGAGGAAGGAGAGAGAGAGCTGCACTGACCACTGAGAAAACATGGCACACAGGTCTGTTTTGTCCCTCTGTAAGCAGGTTGATAATGTACAAGACAGAAGGGCACTTCCTGATACTTTCCGCCGAGGGACAGAGATGTCATCATTATGCTATTTCGCACCCTCTACGGACCTTGTTTCAAACGCTGCTTTGGCAGCCCTGGGTATCAGTTCAGAATCTCCAGTTACTTGACCAGCAGGAATCCCGGATGTGTGGAAAAGGCTTCAGATTGGCTAGAAACACACCTGATTCGGAGGCACAAACTGTGCCGCAAGAGAAGTCCCTGTAGAAACGGGCAGATAACGAGAGTGGAACTGTTATCCGCCTTTCGGCACTGACTGTTAGGGCATCAGAGAGCACCTGTCCACACAGCAAGAATGAGGATGTCGTAAAACTAACCCTGCAGACCATTGGTTGCTGTTTGCTGGCCTGAAGAGACATCTGCCTCTCCACTGCACTCTGTGAGGCCTGGCAGAGCAGTCTGGAATCCGAGCAGCCTCGAGCGCAGAAGGAGATTGCCTCCTAGGAATTCTGCACAGAGTCCCATTAGCAGCCTTGTATTTACATGGGACAGATTGTGCTGCAGGTTCATTGCTTACGACTGATGGCAGAACAGACGGCTGTGTGCATCCCATAGCTTCTCAGTCCCCAAAGAGCAAAATACAAGAGGAAAGCTGTCCGTTAGGCACTCCATGTTCTGAAGTTACAGTAGGTTTATGATCCAGAACAGATGAGATGCTCCAAACGGTTCTGTGTACATGTGTGCGCCCACATAAGCACCCACAGAGGCACATTGAAGGTTCAAGAATAACGTTTTCATAGGACTTTAGAACACAGGTGACTTGCCAACCTTCGAGACATACTGCGAAGCCGATCCTATCTGTCTCCTTTCTCTAGTTGCTGAGGATGGAGTGGGCTGAGGGACGGTGAATGGCTATATTCATGGGTAGTCCTTTAGTATTTGTGTTCTTCTGTGTATTTTAACCTATGGTATAGGCACCCAGATCAGGGATGGGCCCTTGTAGCTATATTTTATAAATACACAGAAATAAAGATGAATAAAGGTTAACTTTCCCTAACGCACACTTGGTTTTGTTTCAACTATAAAGAATTCCAGCACTGGGTGTCATAGAAGCACTGTCTTGGGTGAGGTTTGATTTCTTGGACCAGAGCGGTGAGGACGTAGGTTTATCCTGCTTTCCAGTAATTCATGCATTAAGAAGAACATTAGCTGAAAGGAAAGTGCGGGAGGAAGGTAGGTTAGATTGGCTGAATCTCACTGATTTCAGCTGAGATAACTGTCAGGGCTTTGTACACAAACTGTATTCTGGTCTGTAGGTTGCTTTACTCTTCCCAAAAACCGGTCTGGCAAAGGACCCATTTCCTGGTGCATTCCTATCAGGAACTAAAATATTAAAACAGCCATATGCATATACAGCAGTTACTCTTGCTTTGTGAATGTGCAAGCTGAACAGCACAGACAGTACATGCAAGAGAATCCAAGTCTGCCAGCTTTGCTATTAGTAGGTGAGCCAAAAGGTAGCTTGCTCCCAGTCAAGAGAGGAGGAGCTGTGCTCAGCTGGAAGTATAGGATGGAAACCACTCTCTGTAGGCAGGTTACATGCGGTGCCGTACGGAATGAAGCCAGCATGGTGGGGACAGACTTTTCAACCACAGTGTAATGCTCAGTTCACAGCTAGCAGAACATCTTCTGGCAGGCAGACAGACGGAGCTGCTTGGATTCTGAGCAAGAGAACAGGTTCTTTTACCTTATATAAAAGGAGGTGCCTTCCTCTTAGTTTGATCAAGTCCGTTGCTATCACTTAAGAGCAGTGGATCTTGTTACCACCAGGGGCATCACAGCTTGGAGAGCCCACAAGAGTCAGCACTAATAGCGTCGATAAAACCATGGGGACAACACAACTCTCAGCCGCGTGCGTGCTCATCTTGGATGATTATGTACAGCCTCGCGTTATTCTTTCCTCTCATCTCATTCCAAGCTGGGTTATACCTGGCCCTGGAGTGAAGGGATGGGGGGACTGGAGAGGAGATAAGGAAACTTCCTGAAGGAAATAAATAGCTGCCCAGGTGCACTGGGAGAAGCAGGCTGTACCATCCAAGAGGGAAAGATGAAGAGCTGATGTAACGTTTGTGCCCCTGTGTGCAAGGGAGCTGGGTGTGTGTGTGATTGAGTCTCCCCCCCTTGGGATGGGGAGATTTCACATCTAGGGCTACATGCAACTGGCACAGACTGGCCCTCAGAATTTTAGCCCCTCCTTTAAAAATGGTCACTTTCATGTAACGTATAGCTCGTGACCAAATCATGCCGCAACACTTGCCTACCGCAAGGAGAAGAGGTGACTTGATCATGGTCTACAAGTACCTACATGGGGCATAGATTTCTGACAGTGAAGGGTTCTGTAATTTAGCAGACAAAGGCATAACAAGGTCCAATGGATGGAAGAATATAACTAGAAATAAAGGTGCAAACTTTTTAAATTGAGGGGAATTAACCATCGGCACGTCCCCCCAAGGAGGTGGCAGATTCTCCATCACTTTGAAGTCTTTAAATCAAGAGCGTGTGCCCTTCGAACAGCTCTGCCGTAGCTTGACCAGAAGTTATGGTCTTCACGTAGGAATTCCTGGTGAGAGTTGATGGCTACATTATGCCAGAGGTCAGACTATATCCTCACAATGGGCCTTCTGGGGCTTCAAATCAATCCATAAATCAAAACTGATCAAAATCCAAGGGTACAGACTGTACGTCCAGCTCCTGAAAATGACCCGCTCAAATGGAGGCTCAAATGAACAAGCTGCTGAATTCAGTGGAAGGTTCTGCTGCGTATCACCAAGTTCAAACGTGGTATGTTTCAAGTGAGCAATCAGGAGTAGGGGATGCTGTAGACGAGAGAGATGTGGCAGTGTGAAGCAACGCTTGTCTTGGGGTTGTGGAGAGAGCGCTGAGGGCCTTGAGTTAGGACTTGTCTTAGGGATCTGGAAGGGGAGATAGGCTTCTTTTTGAGGGGCTCTCTCACATGGGATGGACCCATAGAGGCATCTGCTAGGAGGCAGGTATGTGCCCAGTCCTATTCTCACCCCGCCTAGAATTAAAAGGGGTCTTAGTTTAGTCTTAGTTCCTTTTTGGCTAACACTTGCAAACTCGCATTCTGATCGAGTAATCAAGTTTAAGAACAGATTCTGGTTGCTAGCCCTAGAGCCAGGATTGGTCAAAGGCTTCACAAAGTTGTATCTGCAGAATGGAGAAATTGTACTTTTGATTAAGATGCAAGTTCATGGGACTCAGAGAAAATGGTCTTGTTATGTAAAAGGAAGAACCAATTTTTCATTTATAATCACTTTAAAGGAAATATTTCTCACCGGATAGACATTTCTCTCAGCATCTCACTTTCAGATGGATTAAGTGCCTCTACCACTATGCCAAAGACAGGCTCCAAGAATGGGAAACGCCGCAGACATTCATCTTGCGCAAGTCTCATCTTTCCTGTGGATTTGGCAATTACTGCAAACAACATAGGACGAGCTCAATAGCAGGTGAGTGAAAAATTGGATCTGACAGCACTAATTGAGCCTGAAGTCCCATTTACTGAAAATGATCTGGCATAATTAAAAATTCACAACTGGAGACTAGTTGTGGTGAACACGATACATTATGGGTTCTTTGAAATACTCGACTCTCTGAACTCTAGACCCGTAGCCAAAACAGCTAGTGCTGTATTGATGGAGTAATTCCAGAAGAACAGCAATAGAAGAAACCAATAGACACTCCAAAAAATAATGAAAAATGAGAGTTAATAATTACTAGGAACACTGGGCTTTTTACAAGGGGTCAGACTAGTCCAGAATCTTGCCTCTCGTACTGTCCATTTTATCATGTTTCAGAGGAAGACTGATAAAACCATAATAGCCATGGTTTATGCAGGGTTGTACACATGAGAAACCAAATCCTTTCTGACACCTGTGATCAGGATCTGGTCCCACGCTGAAGACAGAAATTGGATTATTTTTAACACAATTTTAACTTGATTAGCTACAATATTAAATGGTCATAAAATAATCCAGTCTGTTAAAAGCCAAAGCACCTTCTCTATTTTACATTTTGCTTCTTTCTGAACTCTTAGGGTGACCTCGTGGCTTTAGTGTGGTAGTTTCTCAAGTTACTCCATAAAGTTTCCCTCAGAGACCGCAGTCCACTGCTAAGGCCACACTCCAATACTTCCTGGGGAACAGGATTCCCTTTTCTTCCTTCATGGTAACTTTACCTTCTCCATAACCTTTATTTTGCCCCTAAAGTGCTCTCTCACCCCTGGTAGCCCGAGTTCCTTTCCGTCAGTACACAGTTTCATGTAGTATATGTTGTTTAAATGGATGTTTTCATCTGTTCGCGCCGCACGCTGTTTCAGGGTGCACCTGACTTCTCAGCGTGTGTGTTCTCTCCCGGTGACGAGAGGAGGACAGGATTTCAACTTTCCACGGAAAGCTTTAGTTCCTGAATTCCCCGTTTCTTCACCACTCTCCTGGTAGGTTCCATTTCAAATGCTCAGAGGCATATAAATCTTTGACACTTTAAATATGGGGGCAGGTCCTCCGCTGGCACCGCTCCTGGGAAATCAGTGGGGATACGCTGACTTACACCCACCAAGGATCTGGGCCCATGGTGGTTTTTCCTCTCTTTCCGCTTCCTTTCTCCTCGTGGTTTTTAAGTCTCTTACGAAGATCATTGCTGCTGCTTTACTCTCAGGGAAATCACTCTATTACAACACTAAACATCTTCCTTCAGGGATCGTGGCTACACAGTGGAGCAGCCACACTCCTATCCTAAACGCACGCCTTGGGGTTATCCTAGAACCATGTCCAGAGGCCATGCCTTTCTTGTAGACACCATAAGACCTGCTCATAAATATGGCTTCTTATAGCGCCTCTCCACACTATTCAGTGGGTTCAACACGTATTCTCTTAACCAGCGATTTCTCTAGCACAAAGCATGTATGTATAATCTGGGATACATTTCCCCCCATTCTGTAAGGCAATTTAGGATCCAATTTAGGAGTCCATCTGTTTGCAAGCTTAATTTAACCGAAGTTAACTCAGAGGAGAAGTTCACTGGCAAATGTGTTTGTTGCTGTTTTATCAGCCCCACCTTTGAGATTTCTTCATTAAATGAAACATTTTAATAAATAGACTCTGACGGAGAGGACGTGGGAAGCTGACTGTGGCTTCGGCTTGAGGCGTGCTCACTGGGGAATAAAAACCTTGATAAACAAGGGAAACAAAGCACATTGTGTTCCGTACACAAACATACTAATCACTGCTAAATTACAGGCCCCACATCATTTCGAGTGGCACACAACTTTCCATTTATAAGTGTTTTTAATAACCGTGTTCATCAAACAGGAGAGATTTAACTGAGCTGGAGACTGAAGGTATTAATCTAACACTCCATCAAAGCACCTCACCCCTGACAGGTAGAACGCTTACAGGAGCAAAAGGATAATTATTTAATCATTAGCCATTTTGAAGGCCAATATATCTGCTGTGGTAAGATTATTTTTTAATCTCGACTGCTACATTGAACCCAGCTCCTAGTCCTCAAGACCGGAAAGGATGTGTCATGCCACTCAGTCGTTAGTTCTATTACAATTTGTATCTTTATGTCCTCTGGTAACAGAAAACATTCACGACACCAAACCCTGCTCACAAACTAAACGAGGAGAGAGGCATTTGAGCCATTTGCATCAGAGAACCAGCCAGGGTTGTCTTCTCAGCCACAGCACAGAAATCCTTATTGATGCAATGGCTATGTTTGCAAGAAGTGCCACCTGACCTGCCTTCTCATAACCCTCAAGGCGGAAGAGCTAACGGCAGGAGCACTCACATGGAACGCAGTGCAACTAGGAGGTGGCAACAAAGGAAGTCAGCGCCCGGCTGTTATCTAAGGGTGCAAAACAGAGGGACGGCTTGACAGGTCAGCCGGAGCTCCCGTTGTGATGCCACCAACAAAGAGGCATTAAGAAGGAAGCCCAAGAAAGCAGCAGCCCTAAACTCTCCAACCTTTAGGATGCAAAATCTCCAAACATTCTCTCACTCTTTTCTATTGTTTTCTTAATATTATGGTTTGGTTAAATTTTCTTTTATCTTGCTGCTTAGGAAAAATAACATTCATAGCATTGGCTTAGGGTCTGTTGCATGGTTTCCACTATTATGACAAACCTCCACTTCAGTTATCAAAACCCCACAAGCAGTTTATTGCCTCAGATACTTTCCCCCTGTACATTATCCAGTCAACTCTACAAAGAAAGCAAAACAGACAGCCCTGTTCTGATGCTATCTAGACAGTCACATGTGTCTATAGTATAGTTAGCTGGATACGAAAACAGCTACTTTTCTAAATGCTATTACTGACTAGTTCCACTGTATTCTGGGTTCATTTTCGTAGGATGCCTGTCTTTAAAATGTCTGGTCTCCTGTCCTGGATTACTATTGCTGCCTGTAGTTCAGCGCTCATGCTGTCCTTTATGCTGTCAGTGGCTGCAGACAGGAGACAATTCTCACAGGATCCCATACAACCTGTCCTCATAAATTAATGGCAAAGATGCTTCTAAGTTAGCCCAGGAAGCATCTTACTTCAAACAAATCCATATTTATAGGCTCCCCATATATTTTGCAGTGCAGGCTTATTTATTACAACAAAGGCCGATAAAACAAGAAAATATATTTCTGCACCTATACTAGATGCAGTGAATATAACAGAATTTGCATAACCTTGAAGCATAATCTCCCAAAGCAACAACTAATCTGCTAGTGATTACCCTTCTGTTTGCTTTTTGCACTGTATGCTAAAATGGGATGGACGTTATTGCTCTTCTAGATTTTCTTAATTACAAAGCCATATTCCAGCTAAAATAATAAGAAGTTTAGTTAGCCATGTATTTAGGATTACCCTTGCTTTTTATTTAACCTAAAAGAGTTATTCCAACTTGTAAAAACCAGACCTCTCCCAAGTTGCTACTTCCCAATACATTTTATAGCCTTGAAAAGACACTTCTGAGATTCTTCCCAATCAAATGACTGACTTTCTATTTAATAAACACTCAAAACCGGTTCAGATCTGGCGAGCTGCTACTTCATGAGCCAATGGAATAACAAGCTATTTTTAAGCCCTCTTAGAGTGTCTAATTGGCGCACACAGTTGGAGAAGTGGAGAAAGCAAAAGCAAAAAAAAAACCCTATCAAACTATATTTGCTCTGGATAAGAGAAGTAAAGACTTCACTACTAGATAGTGCAGACCCAGTCTTACAGAGAGTCAGGCATCACATGTCAATAATGATGCATCCGAGCTCTTAACATTTCAATGGTTATTTGGAAAAGAATATACATTTTTTTTAAAAATTTGAAAATGGTGGAATTACCCTCCAGATAATTAGGTGAAAAGTGCATGACCCAGAGGATCATACATGGCATTGCAAGTCCAGACCTCTAGAGTACCATTCCCAGCTCTGACAGTGACTAGCCAGTTGAGTAACCACTGTGAGTCTGAGTTCTCCCCTTCTATAAAATGGGGGAAATAATTATCCAATTACATCACAGGGATGTGGTGAGGCTTAGTTTGTACAGAGCTTTGAAAACAGTGCTCAGTAAGATCTGGCCGATTGGTGTCAGTGTCTCTTAAAGAATCTGCGGCATATAATGTCAGGCCCACAAGTAGCTCACAACATGACCGTACTATGCAAATCATTGGGACACCTCTCTAGGTCTTTTCCCCTCCCCACCCCCCGCACTTTATTGTAAAAAGAAAAACAATTGGGCAAATTCTTCTTGCCAAAGCAAAAACATCAAGTGAATAAACCCATCAACATTTAATACTGAAAAACGTACACCAGGGATCAATAGCTCAGATGCTTCCAATGAGGCTCATAGTTGGAACAGAGTTTGGAGGTTAATCGCAGTTTTTTCTAATTGAGTTCATCTATTAGAATGTCTTTAGGATGGCAGCCCAGCTCCACGGACTTCAATGGAGCTACGACAATTTACATCAGCTGACGTTCTATAGACGCCATCCAAATTCTATCAGCTTCCATTAATGTATTTCCTCTCATATCTTCCACCATTGTACTTGGCCTTTAGAGCACGCCAGCCTTCCATAAGATGGTCTTAAAATATCCATCCGGCCATGATTTAGTAATAGCTGAGCACTTTCATAGAATCATAGAATCATAGAATCATAGAATCTCAGGGTTGGAAGGGACCTCAGGAGGTCATCTAGTCCAACCCCCTGCTCAAAGCAGGACCAACCCCAACTAGATCATCCCAGCCAGGGCTTTGTCAAGCCTGACCTTAAAAACCTCCAAGGAAGGAGACTCCACCACCTCCCTAGGTAACCCATTCCAGTGCTTCACCACCCTACTAGTGAAAAAGGTTTTCCTAATATCCAACCTAAACCTCCCCCTCTGCAACTTGAGACCATTACTCCTTGTTCTGTCATCTTCTACCACTGAGAACAGTCTAGATCCATCCTCTTTGGAACCCCCTTTTAGGTAGTTGAAAGCAGCTATCAAATCCCCCCTCACTCTTCTCTTCTGCAGGCTAAACAATCTCAGTTCCCTCAGCCTCTCCTCATAAGTCATGTGCTCCAGCCCCCTAATCATTTTTGTTGCCCTCCGTTGGACTCTTTCCAATTTATCCACATCCTTCTTGTAGTGTGAGGCCCAAAACTGGACACAGTACTCCAAATGAGGCCTCACCAGTGCCCAATAGAGGGGAATAATCACGTCCCTCGATCTGCTGGAAATGCCCCTACTTATACAGCCCAAAATGCCGTTAGCCTTCTTGGCAACAAGGGCACACTGTCGACTCATATTCAGCTTTTCGTCCACTGTAACCCCTAGGTCCTTTTCTGCAGAACTGCTGCCCAGCCATTCGGTCCCTAGTCTGTAGCAGTGCATGGGATTCTTCCGTCCTAAGTGCAGGACTCTGCACTTGTCCTTGTTGAACCTCATCAGATTTCTTTTGGCCCAATCCTCTAATTTGTCTAGGTCCCTCTGTATCCTATCCCTACCCTCCAGCGTATCAACCACTCCTCCCAGTTTAGTGTCATCTGCAAACTTGCTAAGGGTGCAGTCCACACCATCCTCCAGGTCGTTGATGAAGATATTGAACAAAACCGGCCCCAGCACCGACCCTTGGGGCACTCCACTTGATACCGGCTGCCAACTAGACATGGAGCCATTGATCACTACCCGTTGAGCACGACCATCCAGCCAGTTTTCTATCCACCTTACCGTCCATTCATCCAGCCCATACTTCTTTAACTTGCTGGCAAGAACGCTGTGCGAGACTGTATCAAAAGCTTTGCTAAAGTCAAGAAATAGCACATCCACTGCTTTCCCCTCATCCACAGAGCCAGTTATCTCATCATAGAAGGCAATTAGGTTAGTCAGGCATGACTTGCCCTTGGTGAATCCATGCTGACTGTTTCTGATCACTTTCCCCTCCTTTAAGTGGTTCAAAATTGATTCCTTGAGGACCTGTTCCATGATTTTTCCAGGGATTGAGGTGAGACTGACTGGCCTGTAGTTCCCCGGATCTTCCTTCTTCCCTTTTTTAAAGATGGGCACTACATTCGCTTTTTTCCAGTCATCCGGGACCTCCCCCGATTGCCATGATTTGTCAAAGATAATGGCCAATGGCTCTGCAATCACATCGGCCAACTCCTTTAGCACCCTCGGATGCAGTGCATCCGGCCCCATGGACTTGTGTTCGTCCAGCTTTTCTAAATAGTCCCGAACTACTTCTTTCTCCACAGAGGGCTGGTCACCTCCTCCCCATACCGTGCTGCGGAGTGCAGCCATCTGGGAGCTGCCCTTGTCTGTGAAGACAGAGGCAAAAAAAGCATTGAGTACACTAGCTTTCTCCACATCCTCTGTCACAAGGTTCCCTCCCTCATTCAGCAAGGGGCCCACACGTTCCTTGACTTTCTTCTTGTTGCTAACATACCTGAAGAAACCCTTCTTGTTACTCCTAACATCTCCGGCTAGCTGCAACTCCAAGTGTGATTTGGCCTTCCTAATTTCACTCCTGCATGCCTGAACAATATTTTTATACTCCTCCCTTGTCATTTGTCCAATCTTCCACTTCTTGTAAGCTGCTTTTTTGTGTTTAAGACGAGCAAGGATTTCACTGTTAAGCCAAGCTGGTCGCCTGCCATATTTACTTTTCTTTCTACACATCGGGATGGTTTGTTCCTGCAACCTCAATAAGGTTTCTTTAAAATACAGCCAGCTTTCCTCGACTCCTTTCCCCCTCATGTTATTCTCTCATACTACGGAAGAGCACTTCTTTCACAGTGAGATAGGGATAGGAACGACATCTATCTGGCCATGCGCACCAGTGCTTTGAAGGAAGCTTGTATGTGCTAGAATGATGTAGTTCCATGGTAATATATTTTCCTAACAGCAGCTCAAGATTCCTCCCACCCTCCCTGCCCCCATTTGGTTTAAGACAGATCATTAACCTTGGGCTTTGTTTTGTTTTTTAAATCTAAGTCGCTACACAGATAGACTGACCTAAGCAGCACGGATGAGTCAATGCAACAGTTAGAGGACTTTCTAAATGAGGAGAAGTTGTATGGTAAGGAGCACAGGAGGACAATAATTGGCAGGGTGAACCTAAAAGCCTGCGTTACTCACACTGCTCTCCTTGATGGAAAGGAATTATTAGTGCTAATAACTGGAATTACTATCGAGTTGCAACGTGTCTACTGGATACTATATTAATGGTGAGGCTCATTGTACTCTTTTAAAAGAGCATTACAGGTTTGCGTGTACTGGAAATTTAATCACTAAGCTTCAGGGAGCTTTACCCATTTTATGTATTTGTATCCTAAGAGATTAAATTAAATTTTCAGCCATTTATTTGATGACTTGAAAGTCTGACTTCCACACAAAGTACATAATAACTGTGCAAACCATGGTCATGTCCAAAAAAGAGGCTTTTTGTTTGATGCTCTGGCTTCAGCAGTGCATATTGTTCAGACCAGAGATGGGGTATTTATTTGGAAAGGCCAGTCTGCATAAGTGGAGAGTGTGTTTTGGAGAGTGGAGTTTATGTAGCTGGGTCCATCTGTTATTTCAGATGTATGAAATACTGCTGTTATCTCTACTAGCATAGGAGCTGTTTACACATGGGAATCTAATGAGTGCCCTAGCAAGATAAACAATGGAAATGGGATGAATATTCAGACATCATGAGGTCCATTTTTTACTGACAGATCATTGGGCAAAGGACAGCCAATGGATTGAGGTGTCTAATAAATCAATACTTATCAGAGTGAATTTAATAAAAAATGACACCTCCCTGTGATACCGGGGTAATTGGAAGAGTCATTCAAGGTGACCAAACCTAAAGATAGATTCCGCATATAGAAAGATAATCCTACTCATATTTAGGCTGTTAAAGGTTGTAAATCAAAACAGCATTACCAGAGAGCTGCAATACCAACATGATTACATATGAAAGATTTTTAAATTTACACTTTTTGCCCAAGAAGCTATGTGTCAACATTCCACAGCCCTTTTTTTCTCTACATTAAGTTGCCAACTTTCCCATACAGGTTTAAAACTACCGCTAATCAATATAAAATATGTTATTAAGCATCATGCCTCCCGAAAACTGCCTGCTATCTCATGTGTGTCGGCTCATTTTTGAAGGGCAAATAATAATAAGAGCTGTTCCCTACTCCCTAATTCCATTCAGAATTATATAAAATTCATTTTAAATATCTGAGTTGCTTCTTTGTATTACAGTAACCTCTATGGGCTCCAACTGAGATCCAAGCCCCACTGTGGGAGGCACCGTACAAACACATAAGGGGTTAGTCCCTGCTCCAAAGAGCTTCCAAACTAAATAGGCAACAGACAAAGGGTGGAAGGGAAGCCAGAGGCACAGAGAGGTGAACTGATTTGTCCAAGGTCACACAGCAAGTCAATGGTAGAGCCAGGAATATGAACTCAAGTCTCCTGATTCCCAGGCCAGGGCTGTAGCCTCAGGCCCATGCGGTCTCTCTGAAATACAGCAGAATTTACAGTGATATCGGAAGTTATCTACTCCAGATCCAAGACTCATTTTTATAAATTTAGTAACTAAAAATAAACGTCATTTCAGCTAGGTGTGCAACCCACACAAAAACCCTTTATGACAAGGCCAGGGGAAGAGAAGAGAAAATTAATTCATGCTATAGCAAGGAACATATTCTGACATTTAACCACGCCTATCACAATATGCAAACAAGAGAGCTGTTCTGCAATATAAAATCTTAGGAGGGATTATTAGCATTACAAATTACAATTAGCACAGGTAATATCAAAGAACACTCACTCATCAATAAATACTCATAATAGGACCACCTTTAGCCCTGAGCACAGAAACTCGCAACTTTCATGCCAGATGGTCCCAGGAGGCCACTGGAGTATTCATGTCATCCTGGAGCTACAAGGGAAGCATTTTAAGCTGTGCTAGAACAAGGTTTTTGTTTGACAGGCAGCTGGGATGTCAGTTATAGACTGCTATTAATGGAAATAATAGTTTTTAGTAAACCAGCCCCATGTTAGCCATATTTAGAGAGGGAGCAAGAACGGCTGAAACACTGCCTGAGTAGGAAGTATATTACATAAAAACAAAAAAACGGTGCTATCATTACAAAGCGGTGTGCCAAACGAACTCCTGCAGGGTCCGCAGCTGGTACATCTGGAGCGCCTGCAGATGGCAGGAGAAGCCATGCAAGCGTGAGCGCACCGATTCTGGAGCTCATCCGAAAACACCCACAGAGCGGAGCACAGAGGAATTCTATAAAGAACAAGGAAACAAGCGAGGAATGAGGGACACAGGGTCCCTAGCGATCTCACCCCAAGGAATAGTGTTAGGTAGGAGGAGATGTAAAGGACCCTCCCAGCATACACTGCCAAAGCCACTACAGCTACCTATTGGAGAGAGAGATTGCATGACAATGTGCTTTGCTATAAAGACACACAAACCATTTTAACTCTGCCCTGTAGTGATGCCACGAGGGGAACAAGGGAAAAAACACATCTGTCTTCAGAAATTAGTTTCATCCAACCTAAAGCACAAACACTAAAATGTCATAATCATCACGGTTGATTATTCCATGAGATTACAGGGCAGAGTTAAGGTTGTTGGGTCCCTTGACTGTGCATTTCTATACTTTAAAATGTTTGTACTACTTTTAATTTAAAAAGTAACTTTGCATTTCCTTGGTTTGCAATGCTTGTTTTTTGGATAACTATAGCATTCTTGTAATTATTGTTTTATAACTCTTCGAGTTCAACTTAACTCTAGCTTCATATAATTTGGGACCTTCCATTTAAAATTAAAAAAAATAACGCAAATTAGCTGGAGAAAGTGTGATGATTACTTGAGTTACCTCTGATGTCACAATGGCCCCATTTAAGAGCGACCTCAGCTATTGACCTGACTGTGTCTATTAGTTTATAATCATAACAATTAGATACCACAAAACAAGATTCATTCCAACCAAGTTTATTCAAATGGAACCTCTGAAGTCAACATGACAGGAAGGGTAGTTTTGTGATTCAAGCACTGGATTGGGACTCTGGAGAGCTGGGATAAACTCCTGGCTCTGCCACAGACTTCCTGTGTTACCGGGGACAAGTCACTTAATCTCTGTCTCAATTCACCCTGTCAAATGCTAAAGCACTTTGTAGAAGGGTATAGAGCACTTAGGTGTGTCTGCTGTGCCCATGTGACTCTATGGCTGCTTCAGTGCCACGGATACTCTCCAACTGGGCCTTGTTTCAGTACATTTAATTAAGCAGCGAAGAGGGGTGGCCGGAAGCTGCAGTGACCCCGGAGCATCTCTGGAGACGCACAGAGCCTTCCCAGTTTTCTTCCAGGAAACAGTAATTTATGCTGCCATATAGGGTTAGGGACAACTCCATTTTCAGCAGTACATTCCAACACCACCGGGGTATGCTCAGGTTCTCTGAGCAGTGAGACGTCTCTGTGCGTCCGTCCCCTTCCCCGCTCACCCGCTCTAGGGAGGGAGCAAACAGCCCCACTGACTCCTTCCCTCCAGGATCCAAAGCCAGGTAGCCCACACGTGGATAAATGGGGGGGGGGGGCTGTCCTTTGTCAGAGAATGGTCCCAGTCACCACCTAGCCCGCAGAGAAGGTACAAACTCCCGTTTGCATTGCAAAAAGCATCCTCAGCACCATGCACCCCATGAGGGATAACAGCATTTCTGACCTCATGACTTCCTGGGGTTTGTCTTCGAGGGGAAGCGTTGCCAGGCCTGTGTGCAGCCCCTTCCTTGGGGGAAAGGCCTGGGTAAAGAGATAGGCCTTGTAGAGGGGCACAAAAGGCGCCTCTGGCGAGTTTCGAAAGGTGCTCACACAGCCGACACTGCCATGCGCAGAGTCAGTTTAAAATAAAGTGAGGGGTGGGGAGCGTATCAAGGGAACGTCTTCATTTGCAAACGCTCGTGCCCACAGCATTTCTGGAAGACTATGATTGAAACACAGGTCCTGATAATTAACACAGCCCCAGCTCTGGGGTTACCGGCCATCTCCTGCCTCGGCGGCTACACAGACAGCAAGCGCATACATTCCAAGCTATTTGTAACAGCAACCAGAGCAAGATGTACAAGCCTACTGCAGCTTAGCACGATGAGCTGCCCCAGTACGGCTGAATCAGCTGTCAGACTGTGTCTGTATCACGGGCGAGTGCCCTCGCTCCTCTCTACGGTGATCTCTTTCTCAATGCGCTGAGCAGCAAATTCGGCCCTAAAGATGAGTCCCGCCAAGGCCTCCTGATACTTGCCTTGGCTCCCCAATTCAACGTGCAATTCCTGCCATTCTAACGCTAGCTCACATAATCCCATCTCCTGCGGTTAGCTGAGCAAGACTGAATGAACTCTTCGGGGGTTACTGAGAACACAGCTTAGCAAATGAAACGGATTAAGCCAGGTTCAGCAGTGGCCCAGCCGTAACGCATCACTGGAGAGAGATCTCTGGGACAGCCTGCAGAGGGGGAAGGTGCAAAGGGAAAGGACAGGAGGACCACCAGTCACACGGACAGCAAAGAGGATGTGATCAGGCCATCATAAATAGCACAGGACGAACGTATACAGTATTGCATCTGTTCCCCCCACCCCACCCCGGACCAAAAAAAAACATTAACAAGGAGTTTGCCAAGTCAAGCAGTCAGAAATCAGCAAGTGCAACCAGAGATTTAACTCTGGTGCAGCACTCTAAGTATTTAAACTACACATTTATTTGTTTTGCACTGCTGGTACTTTGGGGCTTCCCACTGTGGTTTCTCCAAGTAGAGACAAAATTCACCCTACAGCCTATGGCTACTAACCCTGCAATTACTTCAGTTTTTCATAATGCACCAACCTCCGTTTGCAAGAGCAAAAGGCACAGCCGCCTCCAAGACAGAAGCAGCAGTCCTTTGGCATTAGCCTACCAGGCTTTCGGGAGCAACAAAATCACTAAAATAGGCAGACTGGATATCCAAGAGCTTCAGAAGCAGGGTACCTCCTCCACCCAGCCAACCAATGACATCCCAAATGCCTCCGAGCTCTAAATAAAACTCAAACCTAACAAAGGGTTAGGGAGCAAAATATGACCGCAGCGAAACGTCCAGGTACAACGTGGCTGAGAGGGGGCTGGCTACCACTTACCCATTAGACGCCTGTGAGGTTTGAGTCATGCTCTGAGCACGCTACCACCTCTCACAGACTTGGTGTAAACCACATCAAAAGGGTTTGTCGGAAGTTTTCTGTCGGCTGTTTTACTCTAAATTCTGGGTTGTTTTCCTTTGTATTTTTAATTAAAACCAAAACCAGACGCTCTAAACTGCCACGTAATGAATGTTTTACAAACGACAGCTCTTTGATGTCAATCTGTGTTGTGACAAGCATCAAACAAGCATATTGCTTGGGTATTCCCATGATATCCTGCCACAGTTGTAGCAGACACCGAGTCATTAGAGCATTAAATTATTATTTTAATAGGCTCTAAATGCACAGGTGTTAATTTAAAAACAATGGGGCAGATAGACTGCAGGTGTATTTGTTAAAATGGTCCATTTCTAATTTCCCCCTCCATTTCAGAAATTCTTTTAATCCAGCTCAAAAGGCTAGAAATCAATAGACGACGACTAGAAAGCTTTTAATTTCACAGTGCCCAAGTCTTTTTCTGTACCCTTTTCAAAAGACACTCACCCTCCCAACCCTTTCCTCCTGCAAGTAAGCAAGGGTTATATGTTTGCATAAAAAAATTTCTCGGCAAAGGATGCAGGTAATAATCACACACAATAAAACAAAGTGAATAATTCCTCTGCGTTTTTAAAATCCCCATTTATTTATTGCTATTTGAAATTTCAAGTGTTTGGATCCTTCGCTATCATTCCTTGAGTTACCCTCAAATCCTACAAAATCAAAGCATCGCCTGACATCTGAGAGAGACAGGACTTAAAGCTCACCCGATGCCTTTGGCATCTGTAGACTGATAAGGTTAAAGAATTAATGGATTTTTGGGAGGTGGGGGGCAATACGGGAGAGCCCTGCTGAGATGAGACACAGGCTTATGAGGCTCATTATGAGCATACTGCAGGAGTGACCTTCAGCGTGCAGCAAAGGAAAGAAGGATTTACTGTTCATGTCAACAGTGCAATGAAACAACTCAGGGGAAGGCCGACCTCATCCGCAACTTTCATCCCGTTAGAGAACTCGCCAAGCAAAGACAACGAGAGGGAGTCGCAGAGAAAACTAAAAGAAAACTGTAGGCCTTTTTATTCTGAACTCCCACATTACTTAAGAAGTCATAAATAAGGCAGCCAAACATTTTGTTGAATAAAAGTTACCACAGGAAATAATTCTCAGTGTGTCACATTCAGCTTTCTGGTGGTGTCTACACATCTGAAAAATGTTCCCAGAAGAGACAAACCCCCAGAGAAAACGTCCTTCTTTGAGGCCTGGCTGGAGGAATACACTGAATTCAGCTAAACATGATCAAAAGGACCAAACATCACACAAGTCCACCAGAACTATCTGGTGCTCAGCAATATCACCTGCTAGCTGGCTTGGACGTGCTTATTCTGGAGTAAGGGAGCCCTTTTTCTGATTTGGCTTATCCACTTTGGAAGTGGAGAACACCAAATGGCAATCCCTGCTCCTTCCAGCCAACGTCGACACTACACTACATCATACACCACGGAAAAGCAGGGACGACAGACAAAGAAAAGCTGGCTATGCCCTGCGGGGGCACGATATTAGGTCATTCTTCCAGACAATCTTCTGGCACATTGACATGACTGCTCCCCGTCTGTCTCCTTATGTGTTTAATATGCACCAAGCCTACTGGAGAAGTTAAGGGGAAATCTTTCCATATGGTCTTCCCAGAGCATTTGGGTAACGCCATTTAAGTGACAGATACAATATACTCTTAACAAGGTTATGATATTGATTAGATGCATCCTAAAGGTTAGACTCATGCAGATGTAGGTTTTATAGTTAAGGTCAGGAAGGCTCACAAGAAGGAAAAGAATGAGTCAGACATCTTACCTCATTCTCCACACATCTATGGTCATATTTTTTTCTCTCTCCAGTTTTTTGGTTCATCTTGATTTTATCTATCTTAGCTACTTACATAGCGTCCCATTTCCATAGTATCTGAGCACCTTGCAATTTTTAATTTACCTTTACAATTTACAGATGAAGAACAAACACAGTCTGGGTGACTTGTGTAAAGTCACGCAGGGAGTCTGCGGCAAAGTAGGCAATTAAACCCAGCTCTCCTGAGACCCATATCAGCACCCTAATTGCGGGACCATCCTTCTGGGGACTTATCTATGCAGATTGTCCCATCTGTATGAAAGCAGAAGCATTACATTCACCTCGAATTTACAGAATGCACGTTATTGATTTATCTGGATTTTTACAAACTACGGTAAAATCCCTCCCATCCAAAGCTCTGGGCAGCCCCTAGCAATCATCTAAAAATACACAAAACAAACAGGCCTGTTAATTCCCTCAGCTCAAACCAAATAACCCAGTGACACAAACAAAAATTAATCGGCTCCCTCTCCCCTGCAATTCTCAGACTCCCACACCACCAGCCCTACCCAGTCACATCTCCAAACTGGCCAGGGAACGAAAGTGGTCTTGAAGCATGCTCTGAAGACTGACAAGCTCAGGCTCCTATGGACTTGGGGCGTGTGTACATGGGAATAGAGACCTATATAAACTTGATAAATGTTAGTTTTAAATGGGTTTCAACTTGATAGAGAGAAGTTATTTAAAAACCTATCAAGATGAAGATTCCAGAAAATAAGCTGTTTGACTTACAGCCTCATCCGAAAATAGAAAGGTTATGGTAAACTGCCTCATTTGCAAGAAGAATGACACCATTGGTCACAAATTGTTCCAATTTATTTTTAATTTTGCTGATGGACGAATGTTGAGTGACTGGTGGTTGAAAAGAACCCTAGCCATCAGCTATTTTATAGGATTTGTATGTTGAACTTTATAGACTCAGACTTTAAGGTCAGAAGAGACCATTATGATCATCTAGTCTGACCTCCTGCACAATGCAGGCCACAAAATCTCACCCACCCACTCCTGGAATAATCCTCTCACCTATGTCTCAGCTATTTAAGTCCTCAAATCATGGTTCAAAGACTTCAAGATGCAGAGAATCCTCCAGCAAGTGACCCGTGCCCCATGCTGCAGAGGAAGGCAAAAAACCTCCAGGGCCTCTGCCGATCTACCCTGGAGGAAAATTCCTTTCAGACCCCAAATATGGCGATCAGCTGAACCCTGAGCATGTGAGCAAGACTCACCAGCCAGACACCCAGGAAAAAGTTCTCTGTAGTAACTTCTAACATCCCATCATTGACCATTGGTCCTATTTACCACTGATGGCAATTAATTGACCTTTGACTAAGATCATGTTATCCCATCAAGCCATCCCCTCCATAAACGTATCTAGTTTAACTTTCCCGAAACCGGTGCCACAATGTGCTCTCAAGACCTTTTCATCTTGATAAGCGCATGCCAGCTTCCTTTGGCGGGGTATCATGTATCCGGAACTTTGATTTTTTGGAGGGCGGAGGGAATAGAGCTAGGAAGTCACAAACGTCAGTCTCTGTGGTACAGAAAACACTGAATATTTTTTAAATTTCTGATTTAAGAGGGACTTTTCCAAGTTGATGCTCAGTGACCTAATTCAAATCCAACTGGAGCAAGGTCAGCCTCACACCTAGGGTGACCAGACAGCACGTGTGAAGAATCGGGACAAGGGGTGGGGGGGGGGGGGTAATAGGAGCCTATATAAGAAAAAGACCCCAAAATCGGGACTGTCCCTATAAAATCGGGACATCTGATCACCCTACTCACACCTAATGGTCACACACCATGAGGATCATGCTGAAAGTCCTTTCGGGTGAACAATCCACCTGAGGGAAGCCTGACCTTTCAGAGCCTCCAAGACCCACCACCTTGGGGAGAGGAAGTCACAAGATCAACATCCAAGCTGCGCTAGCGTTTGACCAGTCTCTGCCTGAAGGAGGCCCAGAGGTGAGACGTGCTCTGCCATCAGAATATCATTGTCTGCAGTTCCAGATGAACCCAGGAGATGGAGAGCAGCGAAGAGCTTACAAAACCCTTGCTGTTTTACGTCTCCTCCTTTTTCTTTTTTTCTGATTTTGTCTTTGTTATTAGCTGGGAGACACCCCAGCCCATTCGGCCTTTTTATTGTTCGGGTGCGGAAATGACAGCAAGGCTGTGTGTGAGAGCACCTGTACAGTCCACAAGTGGAGACACACGAAAGAACAATTCCCCAGGCTTTGAAAGCCCTAACTATTGTCTCAAAGTTACTCAGAATGTGTTCTGTGCTCTACCCTTAAAAGTCCGGAGAGATTTAAGATGGTCCTCAACAGGGATCCGAGAAATTGGTTTGCCACAGAAAAACGTGGAGTTTGCATTTTTACAGAGAATCTTTAGTTTTTACATTTTGTGAAAAAATAACAACATACAGTAGAACTCCGGGCCACCAGAGTACACACAGGATATGGGAAATTGACACTTTAGCCCCAGGTAGCAGGACTCCCACTGTCAGATTTCATTTTAATTGTGGAAAAATGCAGATTTGTATGGGTTTTTTTAAAATTGAAGAATTTTGTTTTGTTTTTAATACGGAAAACTAGGATCCCTGGTCACCAATAATTTCTGCTAAATAAGTTGTCCAATAAGTTGTTAAGGAACGTCTGTTAACTTTTGTATTATAACATCTCTGTTCAGGGGGAGGGGAAAGAAAACGGCTAACCACCACATAAGAATATAAATCAAAGCAGAGAGCTCTAAAATTGGCTGTGGTTGTGGTCCAGACATTAAGTAATAATTTGATTTCAATATTAAGATATTTAACCAGCCCCAACATATAGATTTGATTGACTTCGGTTATAAATCCCATTTACAGAATTTTTCCAAATGGACAGCCATCTTTCTTAGAATCTCTATAAGGATAGATAATTTTTGGTACTAATTTGATGAATCAACTTCAATCCAATATTGAGACTAACTTGTTGATTCAATACTGTAGTTGTATTGCTTTATTCGTAGTTTAATGTAACATTATCAACGGTAGCTTAGCTTTGGTGATGTGTTTTCTTGATTTTATTTTTGTTTAAATGTTTTAATAATTTTTTTAACATGATACTAAGTCATCCTGAAAAAGATTTGGGGGTCATGGTAGATAATCTGATGAGCAGGAGCTACTAGTGTGACGCTGTGGCCAAAAGAGCTAATGCAATCCTGGGATGCATAAAGAGGAGAATCTACAATAGGAGTAGAATGGTTGTTTTACCTCTGCATTTGGCGATTGTGAAACCACTGCTGGAATACTGAGTCCAGTTTTGGTGTCCACTATTCAAGAAGAATGTTGCCAAATTGGAGAGGGTTCAGAGAAGATCCATGGGAATGATTAAAGGAATAGAAAACATGCCTCTTACTGATAGACTTAAAGAGCTCAACCAACAGGTAGACGGTGCAAGTCATAGAGCACAAGTGTAACATGCTCAGACAAATGGCATTAC
This sequence comes from Chelydra serpentina, assembly GCA_037349315.1. Classification (NCBI taxonomy): domain Eukaryota; kingdom Metazoa; phylum Chordata; order Testudines; family Chelydridae; genus Chelydra; species Chelydra serpentina. The sequence continues at coordinate 39,643,628 of JBAIAC010000028.1, read as the reverse complement.
ACCAAATAAAATGTGGAACACTGCACCAGCTACAGCTTCCATATAGCTTAAGGATTTGGTGAGAGGTGACTGAGTTGAGTGAAGGGTCAAGTCACGAATGATGGCAAAACCTCGCAGTCCAGCCTCAAAACGAAATACTCGCTGACTCGAGATTTTACCTGAGTCAAGTTCAAGGCAGGACTGCAGGAGTTGGTCCCTTACCTGTTGGCTGCTAGGAATTCATCAGAGCAAAGCGGTATGGATGGGCTATCCCCTGTTTAGAGTCTATCAGAGGGATCCTCATTATGAGGATGACCTTGCCCCAGCTAACCACGTGATGTCTCACACACAGACCTGGCTGCGTGTGGTGGACGAGGAAACGGTATGTGTGTCAGGTGGATGGAAACATTGGATTTCACTCAGTTTGAACAGGATGCTCATCTTGAAAGGAGAGGTGAGGTCTTGTATCAGTTAGCAGGTGCATTTGCTACATCTCATCTGGAGTAGAATGGCATTTCCAGATGGGAGGTCTGTCTGCTAGTGGCATGCATGTTCAGTCGGCGCAGTCTGTATGATTAATGCCCGTTTATTCATATGCAGGTTGTGTTGGGTAAAACTAAGCTGCATTTATTTTTTCATGATAGCATGGTTCTGTGTTAATGGGAAGCAGCGATAGCAGGAAGCTGGTGCGGTATGTTAGAGCCTTCTTCTATGGCTGTTAAATCTGGCCAAGGGATGATCTTTGATTCCTGCCCAAAGCAGCAGGGGTAAAATTGCGACAGAACAATGACCGAAGCAGCGTTCCTTCATTAGACAAACAACATGATCCGGCTCTTGAGTAGTTTTAAACACTTCTCCTGGCTATTTTCCCTTTTGCATAACGGGAATCTGCCCCTGAAATGGCAAATAGTTTGTTACATAGAAAACCCTTTGAGTTGCTCATGATAATTATTCAACCAATAGGTTTCCTAGCCAACAAACAAAGACACCGAGCCTTACAAGCAATGGAGAAGTTTCTCTTCAGTACTGTTATAGAAATAAAGGCTTACCGATGATCTAAATCAGTCTAAAAATATGCAGAGCATATTTCTGTCTACCTAGGCTTTTACATTTGTACATGCATGTAAAATATTGTATTCAGAAATGATCCATGTTCTTTCTTAAATCTGATACTGTTGGAGAGTACTCACAAATGGTCATGGTTGTGGCTTTGGGAAACCAAATGTTATCTGGTAGAAATGGCAAAGTTAAACTTGGGGGGGGGGGGGGGACAAATACCTGGAAAGACTATCCCCTCAAGAGAAAGACCTTTTTGCCTGGAAAAAGAAGCCTTTATTTTTCTAACAGTGAATAAAATTGGAGGCAAAAGCTATTAAGTATTTCATAAAAAAACCCACAACAAAACACACAAAAAACCCAGAGAGGCATTCAGTGTAAATAAGAAAGAAAAACTTGTAGCACCTTAGAGACTAACAAATTTATTTCAGCATAAGCTTTCGTGGGTTAGTACCCACTTCATCGGAGCCATGCATCCGATGAAGTGGGTACTAACCCACGAAAGCTTATGCTGAAATAAATTTGTTAGTCTCTAAGGTGCTACAAGTTTTTCTTTCTTATTTTCATTTTGCTGACACAGACTAACACGGCTACTACACTGAAACCATTCAGTGTAAAGAGACCCAAACACTCTGAAGCTTCAACTACTGGTTATATTGGGAATTTCTAAGTTATTGAAGGCAGCCTGCCAAAGATCTGAGGATTACTGAGATTGTTGGCCAAATCCTGCCGTTGATTTTTATCCAATAATTAGGGACTCCGCTGGGAGAGCTGCAAGGAGAACAGAACTGGGGATTGGTCCTTTGCTGCGCATGGCTCCCGAACCCCGCGTTCTAGAGGGGGTGCGGTGTATATGGAAAGATCCCTAGACCTTAAATATATGGGAAGTGGCATGGCACGTCATTTTTTATTTTTTTGGCCAAAAAGCCAAGATGTCCCTTTAATGAAAAGGACCAAGGCCAAGTGACACAGAAGGCAACGGTGTTATCCATTAGTCTTCTGCTCATGAAGCCATCGTGCCAACAATGACCAGACACACGTTCTCTACCTGGAACTCTGCAGTTGTTAGCAATGCTACTACCCACAGTACTAGGAATATAACCTAAGTGAAACCATAAAGGTGAATAGCTTCTCCACATCAAGTGTCGCTAATTTGGTATACACCTTCTCTTAACTTTACAGCCAGATTAAAATGTTAGCGTCTTTTCTTCAGCGTAAAGATTTTTAATCATGCAAATTCCCTTCTCTTATTGAGGCAGGTTGATTTTTTTCTAGCTCAAGTGTTAAATTACTCTCCTATAGATCAGCTTGATAACTGCATACAACGTAGGATTTTTTAAATAAAACATATGACAGTAAATTGAAAATTACTGAAATAAAATTTTATGGATAAAGTTTAAATAGAAATCATTCAAATAGCCATATATCTAACTCCTATCTATATTTATGATTTCTCATGCTTCAGATAACAAATTTCCTCAGAATTAAGTAACATTGATTTAAATCTAGTTCAACGGGAAATTGCCTAAGGAAGTAGAATAGAAAATGTAAAAGCCAAGAAAATTATAACAGTGTTACTTAGACTACAAACACTAGAGATAAAATTTTCTTATATCTATATCTATCTTATGATATTCAAAGATATCCTCACACACGGCCAAATTCTCAGGGGTTTCTTCCACTGATTTTCATAACAAATCTGAATAAGTTTTCTTTTGTACGTGTACAACCCACCAAAACAGCCAAGCTCCACAAGATGCAACTTTATAGATCTTCAACGAAAGCTGGTCTCCAGTAAACATGATTTGAAATTCGGTTTATGTAAATATTACAGTACAAAAAAAACACATGTAAAAATAATGTTATTTAGGTTGCAAAGTCAAGCGCTCTAAAGCTAGGAAATGCCATATGTAGGGTTGCCATAGCACCTTAATTCTGCTCCTTTGCAGTCCCATTGACATTTCCTGCGCACAGAATGAGGCCTGGGTTCTGTGGAGAAAAATAACATGCGATCATATAATTAAAGACTCTACCATAATGCATGCACTCAAGAGGGCTGAATTCAGGTTGCACAGTTTCCTAACTTCTGGGGGCTTGACGTTACAACCAAAATAAAGTGCTTCTGACCCAGCAGTTCTGTAAGTAAATTCCCGAGGATTTCTTTCTAAAGGAAAAAAGGTAAAAGCAATGTCTGCTATGGACTGTAACAACCCCATCGCCTCTTAGTGGCGTTTCAACCCTAAACCCTCAGCAATGCAGTACCGAAAGCTGCTATCTGAGCTACAGCGCTACATTAGCGGGCAGCAAAAGAAGGATGTTACACCCGAGACCGGGGTGGGGGAGGAGTGGTCATGGAATGGGTCGCTGATGCCATGCGCTGGATCCTGGGGGTTGGTTGTGGGAACCCCACCCCGCCCTAGCTCTCACTCATCCCCCTCCCCACTCTGGGACCATGGGGCCAGTTCCAAGGGTGTGTGGGTAGGGGCGAGAGAGGCTTTCCCCCAACCTTGGCAGCTCCCAGGCACTCTCAGTGCGGCACATGCTGCTGTAACTGCCCTGGGAGCCCAGCTCATTAGGGTGTTCATGGGCAGTGATTTTGACTGCCTGTCAACATTTTCCAGAGGAACATGATCAAGGGAAGGAACACTGTGGTTTTCAAGAGGTTAGAGCTCTGCTAAAGCTGGACAGATTTCATGGGGGCAAACAAATCCATGTCTCTAGGCCCAGGGCTTTGCCGTACCCAGATAGTACAGGCCTCCTGCAACAACTGAGACATTAGAGCACCTCAGAGGTGGTCACAGGAGTCCTTTGTAATGGAAATTAACCACCTAAATAAAGGGGAGGCTACCTTGCTCTTCCTAAAATATGGTACAGGAATACCACACAGATGTACACACAGATGCAAAATGGCATGATGTGGTTTAAATCACTCAGGGGTGGTGAGTGACACTGGTCACCCCAAACGAGTGCCAATGAAACCTTTATGTGCCAAAACTCATCATGTATTCTTTACATCTATCACAGATTGTACAGAAGAACTGTGAGAAATGTTCTACAGAGCTTTTAAAACTAATTGGTGCCATTTCTTCCTTCTCTTTCCATCCGTAAAGCAATGGCATAGGCCTTAGAGGGAAAAGGAAAATTGTGAGTTATAAATTCTAGACACCACTAAAAATCACCTAAAATAGCTTTTCTGTGTATGCTGAAGTCCCAGTTTTAAGGTCTGATTCGTTGAGATGTTTGAGGGCTGGTGTGCCCCACTGCCAGGCCAGCCTTCTCCAATGATACAAAGCTTCCACTATGGGCCATGAAGTTTCATGAGCTACTGAAATTTGTTCCTGGTGCAGGATTCATTCTTCGTCCTGCGCATTGCACCAGTCTATTCGTTCTGGGCATGGGGGGGAACAGGGCTGCGAGGGTGTTGAAGAGAAATGTCACAGTTTGGGAAGAACAAATAAAATATTTCTCTGAAAGTTGCTTTAAAAAATGGCAGCTAGGTGTGCAGGGCCAGCTCTGGCTTTTTTGCCGCCCCAGGCAAAAAAACAAAACAAAAAACCCCCACAGCCGAAGTGGAATGTGCCATCCTAAGATCGGCCTGAATGCCGTCCCTTTTAATATGCCGCCCCAAGCATGTGCTTCCTAGGCTGGTGCCTAGAGCCGGCCCTGTAGGTGTGGTTTGGTTTTGCTATTCCACTGTGAAACTTGCACGTGTTTTTGGCTGAGTAAAATCTGTAAAGATGTTTAAACACTCAACTTAGTGATGAGATCTTTTAACTTGCCAGCATTCCAGTATGGCAAGTTTGGATTACTAATTATGGAGCAGCCTTATTGATGTTGACTAGCTCCTTCTGCCAGAGGTAGTCCCAACGGATTTCAGAATCTGGCCCTATATTGTTCAATGAAGCCTAACAGCATTGACCCACGATCTGCTCTCAAATATTCATTCACTACTCCAATTGCCTTCAGTAGGAGCTGCATGAATCCATCTGAGGACAATGTAATCAAGACCATTTGTGCAACACGGGCGAAGTAAGATTAGGTGTTTCAAAATATTTCCATCAAAGCTGTTCTTTGATGGAAAGCTGGGTTTTTGACTAAACAAAACGCATCACAAAAAGTGCCTGCTCACTGTGGAAAATTTTGACTTTTCGCCAAAAAACGAAACACTTGAAAAACCAAAAGCGTTCAGTCAAAAACAAAAACAAAATTGATTCGGAAATACTGCTGCAGTATCTCACGGGAGTTATGGTTCGGGTGCCTCTTGTCCTTCCCCTCTATGAGCCTGGCTCCCCTGCTGGACTAAATCTCCCAAAACGCATTGCAGTGGCTCAGTAGGAGTAGAGACCGTGGTGCATCATGGGAATGTAGTCTGGCCAGGGATCACGGCCCATACAGAAAGGGGACATGAGGCTCCCAAACTACAACTCTCATGAGGCACTGCAGCAGCATTTCCAAATCAACTTTTTAAAAATTGCAACCAAAATATTTCAGTTGAAGATTTTTCACCAAAAAGGCAACATTTTCAAGGGGGGGGGGGGGAGGGGGGAAGCAGTTTCCAACCTGCTCTAATTAAGATCACGATGGGAATGTTTGTGTGCACACTTCCTCACTTGGTGGTGTTTAAAACTGCACCCTCAACATTACATTAAGCAATACTTGTATTTCATTATCATTCACTATTACACTACATTCCATATCATCTCTCCAACGAGCTTTTCCTTTGAAGGAGCCAGATTTACAAGAACAATGATTCCAGACAGGAAGAGGAAAAAAGGGATTCCTACTACTAACACTTGTCAGAGGCCTAAGGACTTGCTGAGCAGCCCCTAGAGATACCCTGGATTTTGTCCTCCTCGTCACCCACAATTCTCATATACTTTTCTTCACTTTTTTCTTCCCTGGCTTCTGTCACCCTTCCCCACATGAACATATGTTACCTGTCCTTCCCTTTATGCTGTCAGGCTCAATCAATGGGGCAGAGATGATGCAAAGTGGTCTCTGAGATGGTAGAACTAAGCAGTTGCGTGCTTCTTGTCTTTTCCTTTCAGAAGTGATTAAGCTAAAATTCTCATGATTTCTTTGTTAAAAGAACAACTGGGTTGTTCCCACAGCTCTCCCATCAAGCTCAGGCTCCACATTTGGATGTCTTGGCATCTAAGCCTTTCTGAATGATATTTCAGTTGGATAGAGCCACAGGCTTCAGGGTGCTCACTGAGCACTGAACAGCTGCTAGATGGGTTACTGGAGGGATACCACACGAGCTCCATTAAGCCAGCCACGATAAGGACTCGAATCTTCTCGTGTCTCCATAAAGACAGACCAGGCCACCCCCAACAAGCTACACTTTTAAAATCCCTTCTATGTTAAGGTTCCATTAAAAATATCAGTGAGAGGCAACAATAATTGTTTAGCTTTTTCCGCCAGTGGAAGGGGAAATATATTAAACACACACAAATATTACAGAGTTTGATCAAGAAACTGACCTTTGCCTTGCATGGATATTTTAACAGAGCCCAAATCCAGCAGTCCTTCCCCTGACCACTGGGAGTGTTTTACCTATGTAAGGAGCTCAGGATTCAGCCCCCGGAGATTAACATATACAATGTAAATATCTCAGGAATTTTTCTGACCCTACATACACAGACAATACAAAAAGAAGTCCTTAAAAATCTCATCACATGGGGTTGAAATTGAAGTGTCCTCCTCGCCAATGGTTATACTGGCGCAAAGAGTACCTCTGATGTGTCAGAGCTGTCTATTTGCCAGCCACAACAAAAAACCCTACCGATTAATTACCCCAATGCACTGCTAATTAAGATGCTGATTGGCATCAGAATTAGCTTTACCTTCTGCAGTTCATTGCCAACTGAACGCGTCTCAAGAAACAGATGATGGACCCATTTACATTGCTTCACACTTCATGCCTCTAGTAAGCATTATTTATAGCCTCGCATTCACCCTCTAATAAATGTGGATTGGATTAAAAACCCCTTGATAGTTCATATTTTATTAGCAGTGTGGAAGACACTCATAAAAATACGTAAATTATGTAGATGCAGCGCTGCAAACTCGCTCCTTGAAATAAGATTTCGTGTTCACTAAATATTAAAGCCACCTGGCTCTGGATTTATGTTGCATTGCGTACTTCCTGCAAGTTCTCAGAGTCTTTTTCAACTGTTTTGATTCTATGCATTAGGGCCCCAGTTTAGGAAAGCACTTAAGCTTATGCTTAAAGACAACCACATTTCTATGGCATGTGCTTAAATGCTTTCCTGAACAAAGCTTCAAAAGTTTCTTTCCTACTGATAACAGTTCCTTTCAATTAATTACCCTTTAACAGTTGATATGGTTACTTCCACCTTTTCATGTTTCTCTGACTGTATAAATATCGTCCCACTGTGTGTTCCATTCTATGCATCCGACGAAGCGGACTGTAGTCCACGAAAGCTTATGCTGAAATAAATTTGTTAGTCTCTAAGGTGCCACAAGTATTCCTTTCTTATTTTCTTCCCTCAAGTAAGTATCTTTGGGGCTCTTTGTGTTATGAACTGAACTAAGAACTGACTTGCTAGAAAAATACTGACACAAGTGGGACTCTGATCACTGTACAATAGCTCTAAAAGATTGCAAGACGCTAATCAAGACCAACGTTTTGAAGGTTGAGCCTTGTCTGGAGCACACTTGTAGTCAAGTATCAGAGGGGTAGCCGTGTCAGTCTGGATCTGCAAGAGCGACAAAGAATCTTGTGGCACCTAATAGACTAACAGATATATTGGAGCATAAGCTTTCGTGGGCGAAGACCCACTTCGTCAGATGCATGTCAGATGCATGCATCTGACGAAGTGGGTCTTCGCCCACGAAAGCTTATGCTCCAATATATCTGTTAGTCTATAAGGTGCCACAAGACTCTTTGTCGCACTTGTAGACAGTGAACCCTACGTATGTGCCGTTCTGTTCTCTTTGGGCCTGATTTACGCAAGCGGCCTTTGCTTTTTGGGTCAAAGCTTTTCAACATACAAATAATTCTAAGTGTTATGAAAGACCCCCGACAGCTAACTAGTTGGCTACTACTTGCTTGCACACCGAAACCAGAGGGAGGTCTAAATGACAAGAGAGGCATCCACAATAATTTCTGCCTACAAAAAAGCAGTCGGAGGCCTGGAATCAAAGCTAAGAGCTGTGGGTCTGAGAAAGCTTTTCTGACAAAAACAGCAAAGGTGACTGGTAACTTTCTAGAAAACTGAATTTCCACTCTAAGGGCAACTGGTGAAAAAGAGACTACAATCAGAACATTGATAGTCCCCATTCCAAGCGTGGTTGGGTGTGAGTTACTAATGATTAATATCTACTGTTTTAAGCACAGATAGAAAAAAAAATCTGTCTCGATGTTATGTGTTGAATGGGCGACAGGGGATGGATGACTTGATTACCTGTTCTGTTCATTCCCTCTGGGGCACCTGGCATTGGCCACTGTCGGAAGACAGGATACTAGGCTAGATGGACCTTTGATCTGACCCAGTGTGTCCCTTGTTATGTTCTTAAAAGATACTTCCAGGAAACTACTATTCAGGAAATGACTCTTCAATTTCAATTTCAATATTCACCCTTCCAATATAACAACATTTTAAAAAAATGATTCACTTTGCTCAATTGGAACAAATTTCAGTTTCCAAAATGCATGTCAAATGGTTCTTGTGCAACCAGCAGGATAAACGCACTTTACAGAATTAATACCACAGAACAGAACTGATGTCCTAGCTGGCAAAGGTTAAAGCAACCAGAGATGTTCTCATTCCTGTGACATTTCCAGCCGTTGTAAAAATGGCCTTTCCATCAAGACTTCAGTTAATCTAAGCAGATGGGAATAATCACAATAAATCGTTCTCCCTTTCCTTTTAATTCCACTTTATAGTGTTAGGCAGCATGTTGTAGTTAAAAGGAAAAAATGATTTTTTATAATTAACATACAAGATGGGCTTGTAACCCCATAAAAATTCCCCTCTTCCTAATGAACAGACGTCCCATTAGGGAGAATCCTGAGTGACCCAAGGTGCCTTACACCATGCAAATCAATGACAGGCTCTTCCACTAGCTATGCCACAATTCCACTCTCATTCACACCAACGTAAGTTAATTAGCTTTACTACAGTTTCTCCTGATTTACACAAGTGTGGGATCAGACTCAGATCCTGTCTCACTTGCCCGGACATTCAAATCTAGAGGACTTGTCAAAGCACTCCAGCTGAACTCAAGTGTCATGGGAATAGAATCAACCACGTTTCTATTTCTTTCAGACATCAGGAAAGCGGAGGAACCTCACGCAAGAGACGCATAGAGCTGTGTGACATCTGCCTGCTAATGGCATCATTCAAAGCTCAAACCTAAATTAACTCAGTTTTAGGGGCCTTCAAAATTTTACCCTTTGGAACTGCTGCGTAAACTTTATAGAACCCGCAACTTGTTGAGAAAACGGGCAACTTGTTGGATCTTTCCTGAGTTAATTGATATAAAACTACTAAAATAAAAATAAAAAGGTTTTCAAACAAAAATTTTCCATAATCAGCAGAAAGATGCTTTTTATCTCACACCTAAGCCAAGTGCTTCCATCGATTCTTCTTTAGCTAGAAGTGCTTGTAACACTGAAAACCATTACTGCAAATCTGGTGCTAAAAGAATTCTATATTTCGTGGTCATTTAAATAAAATATTATGTTTGAACTAGATGTTTTAACAGAAAAAACTCAACCAAACAGTGTTTTCAGGGCCAAATCCCGCCAAATAACTAGTAACGGTCCCTTAAATGATCACTTGGACCAGGAGTTAGAGTTTTTACAACAAAAAAAGTAAGAAAAATATGTTTTTGTAAAAAGTGAGAGAACAGTTCTGGATTGGATTGGAATGCGCTCACACTGCTTTACTCAAGGTATATACTGAGCTGGAAAGCTATCCGTTGTCACATGTCAATGTCCTGGATTTAAACACTTGTATTGATAGTTCCAGACTGCCTTAAAAATTGCACATGAATTAGCTGACGTTGTGTTGTATATTCTTGCATACATGAACACCAATTGTAACCACATGGGGGAACAGACCAGTTCCTGAGTATAACAGTCCCTTGTCCCCCCAAGGCTATCAGATCTTGTAATTTAACTAGCAGGAGTTTGTGGTTTTGAAGGCGAAAGTCCAGAATTTGAATCTAGATGGTCCATGGGTGAAATCATCCAGGTAGTGGTCATGTTTGTAAGTCATATGTACGTTATAGCTCCCCTCTGCACAGCCAGCGTATAAGCTGTTAAAACTGAGTTGGCTCCATTTAAACAAAGATATTATTCTGTCTCAATGAGGCATTTTTGTTATTCTTCTGCAGGTGCATTGTGGTGTTCCAATCAAAGACCTTTTTTGGTTACCATATATATGGCAATGACACAGATTAGTTGCTATGGCTATGCTGATGTTACATCACAATTATGTCAGACATTTATTCAGCTGCGTCCACACTGGGAGACCTCTCTACTGAACACAAAAGCTTAGAGGCAGCGTAGCCTCTCTAAGGTGACGCAGATAAGTGAGACATGAACACAGTGCTAGAAAAAGATACCTGCTGCTGTTATGTTTTGATGGCTTCTAAATCAATATCACACTTGAAAACTGAAGCCACAAATTATTATGTTACAATCTAATCTGATTCTCTCTCAATTGAATTCATTTTTTAACATCAGGTCTCCCCCTAATCTCTCTCGTATTATATTGCCAACATTATGCCTAGCCTTAAGGCCCAGAATACAAAACATCTGATTCTGGCTACTGCATTCCACGATATGGCTATTTCCCATCTTGTACTCACTTCCTGGTGATTCGGAAAAGTCAAAAAAACCCTGTAAGATGAGAGTTCTTTGCATCTTCTTGTTTGTTTGAAACCTATGCTTTGCTCTGAGCATCTAGGATGTTGACACTAAATGGTTTGATATATTTTGTATAAGGAAACATTACATTCCAGTATACACAGTGATATAAACACACCTACGCACATATTGGACAGAAATATATTAAATTTCCTGTAAGTATATATAAGCATGTTATTCTGCAAGTTACAACTAAAATAATACACAGTCAATAAATTAACACACTGAGTTTTATAACTGAGTCTACACTTTTTAACAAGCCGTCTTCAGTAAAGAAGCAAGTTGTCTTCAGATTTTGATTCATATCGTAATATATCATGGAAAGTCGAGGGAAAAGATGGAAGAAATAAAGTAATGGTCAAATTTTACATGGCTTGAAACCATTCATATGCTCTTGGCATTAGCTGGATACCATGGGCACTGAATCAGTACCATAAGCAGGTACTTTAGAGCAGGTCAAAAGAAAATTTTTATTAAAAATTGCTGGTTTGTTGAGTTAGATTTTTCTGAAGAGAATGTCAGTTTGGAAAGTTTTCGGTTTTCAATAAAACTCAAAAAACTGTCAGTTTGTGACAGTTGAAAACTGAAAAATTTCAGGCAGTCAGAGGAAACTCTGTAAACCAAAGATTTTTGCCTGATCAGACAGATTTTTTTAGTTTTGTTTTCAGTTGCCGAAATTCCTGGACATCTTTAAGACGTATGCTACTGCTTCCATCAACTCATAGTTCAAAATAATCTGAAATAAAACCTACATGGTACAATCTTTCTATTAAAATGAAATCAGGAAACACTGTTCTCTAGAACTCTCTTAACAACAGAAGTTGAGAAGAGGTGGCTAAGTGAACTTTTCCTAGACTTGACATACAACACAACCGGGGCCGACGTGGCGGGGAGAAGGGATGCAGGGTCATGTCGCGCCATGCCACGCCACGTCCCACATTTGCTGTTTGGCTTGTACTGAGCATGCTCAATAACATCTGCTGACGCCACTGCCTTCACTCTGCCCTCCCACACACATTATTGGCAGGTATCGGTCATCTCTGGTTCTCACTACACCGTTAACAATGCAATGTTGCAGGCAACTCTAGCATAGAAAATTCAACATACATGCAACATGGCTGGATTAACATTGCAGTACAAAGCATAACTTGTCTCAGAGCTATTAGACTACTTTAGATCACTTTAATGCTGCTAAATCTTTTGAAGCCACTGCATAGGTTAGCAGTGCAGACCCTTAACTGCATGTGACCTTAAGTGAGCCAGTCCATAACTGAAGTGGTCCTAGGACCCCTTAAACAGATCCCTATGTCAGGATGGATTAAGAGAGGTGGATTTGAAAGGCAATCAGAGAAGTTTCCATTCAACTGCTCCAGTTCAGCATTTCCATATGGGCACAGATGCGAATATATTAGAACCAACCACACATTTTCACAAAATTAAATGCTACCTAACCAATTCTCTTCCAAGTTGAATTAGTTTTGCATCCTCACCCAGGAGTATATAATTAAGTTGGAGGTTTGGAAATAGGGCTTCACAATACAGGACATAGTTTTTCCAAGTTTCTGTCTAAGCTAGAAAACGTATCACTAGCGATACATGGCAAACATAACAAATATAATCTGCTTACAACTCACTGCAGACCTTACGATACTGCTGGCTATAGGGGAGAAAAAAGGAGACAATTGCTCTGAGAATTAATGTTCCTCCAGTCTATAGAGAAACAAATGAGTTTCTGGTGCTGAGCAATTAGTATTGCTGTTAATTATGCGTGTGGGTTAGAAATAACACCAGCCATTTGGGACAGCTTCCATTTCGATTGTTTGCTTCCTGCTTTGGATAACAAAAATATATTCAGACAGCTAAATAAATCCTTCAAAATGCTGATGGAACTTCTTGTTCATGGCAAACAGTTATGCAAATTGCTAATTACGAGGCAGAGATAATCATAATCTTGCACATTTATGCAACCGCATGTACAACAGGGACAGTCAAAGTAATAGTTACCGTATTGGTTTAGCTGCATTTTTTAGAATCAGGACGTTGTGATATTTCACGGCATGGTATTGCAGCCTGGCACAGTGGGCATTATAGCTCAGGAAAAGCCGTGTCAAGTGTTTTAGACATTCCAAATACATCTCCAAAGGGATTTATAGACTGAAAAGGAATAATAATTCTAGGAATAAGAAGCTACTTCAGGCTCCTCTTCCTTCTGAGGGAAAGAACTACATGTGCCAAAATAGTTCCACCATTTATACACTGCTCATTTAAAAAAATACAACCCTGCCCCCATTTTTGAAATAGCAAACGCTCCTAGAGCAGCTCTCTGGGCCGCAGTAGTCGTCCAAGACCCGTATTGTGGAGTGACAGCATTGAAGTGCACACTTTACCTTCCCGTTCACGTTACTGACTTGCCTAAAGAGGTGTGGTCTAGCGGTGTGATCACAGGGCTGACGGCTGGGAATTCCTGAGCTCTAACCTCGGTGCCGAGCGCCCTTTGTGACCTTGGGCAAATTGCAACTTCTCCGTCTCAGTTCTCCCAACCGTTATTTGGGGATAACGCCACCTGCCCCCCAACAGGAATATTGTTCAGATCACCAACTCCAGCTTAGAGCAACGTCCACAGCTTCCTAATGCACTGACTGGCTTTAATACACTGCAATGCTCAGAACACCCAGCTGAAGGGATGGAGTGAAATGTAGCAAATGCAGTCCAGGCTGGCCCATATAAAGGGACCGGAGACTCCAGCCTCTGTAAAAGGCTTGTTCAGAGTAACTCTTTATCATAAAATACACACAGGCACGCATGCGCCCCAAATCCATTCTTACTGCTCCCCATCAGGCCAGGCCTGGGCCCCAGGTTGCAGCTGAATGAGGAAAGTCAATGCTCAGAGAGAAAGGCAACATTCCCGCTAGCCCGGTTCCACCTGATACGCAGGTAGGAGAATACAGTATCATGACTTCGGGGGGGAGCTGCACACACGGTAGGGCTGCAGGATATGGCCCAGAGACAACCACAACATGGCTGTGTGCTTCTATAGCAGGGGTCTCAAACATGCGGCCCGCATGCGGTCCGCGGAGCTCTTCCCTGCGGCCCGCCGGGCTCTCTGCCCCCCCTTTTTAATTTTTTTTTTAAACCCCCAGGCAGTTCCCGCCGCCAGACAGTTGTTCTGGCGGCGGGAACTGCCTGGGGGTTAAAAAAAAATAAATTAAAAAATGGAGGTGCGGGGGTGGGGCACGGGGAGCCCGGCGGGCCGCATGGGAAGAGCTTTGCGGTTTCTGGGAGGGAGGGGGGAGGAGCGGGAAGCCGTGCACGCAGGGGAGGAGGCAGAGAAGGGGCGGGGCCTAATCGAAGGGGTGGCGTGGGGGCGGGGCCGGGGGCAGCGAGGAGGCGGGGTCAGTGATGCAGCCCTCAGGCCAATGCACTAGTCCTCATGCGGCCCTCGTGGTAATTTGAGTTTGAGACCCCTGGTTTATAGCATACACCATCCGAGGCGTGGGAAGTGATCAGAGCTTCCTGCCGAGGCTGGACAGAACTGGCTTGTACTGGTTTAACTAACAGTACGGCCTGAAACTGATTTAGGGAAACCAGTGCAACTTTTGTGCATGGACTCTCTTATGTCAGTTGAAACCAGGCTAGTCTTGATCTGGCTTGTGTTGGTAAGTTTACAGGTGCAAGCTGAGCTGGTAAAACCAGATCTAAGCCAACACGAGAGACCACACACAAAAGTTGATCCGGTTTAACTGGACTGATTTACGTTAGATTGGCGCAACTTATGTGTAGACAAGCCCTCGCTATCTTCATTTGGCAGGTGGGGAAAACTCGGGCACAGAAGGGAAGTGACTGGCCCAAGGTCATCCACTGGGTCGGTGGCAGAGCAGCCACATCTCCCCATTCCCAGTCCCGTTTCCTACCCACTGAGCCTTGGACGCTCGAGTTAGGAGTTCGCTGCTGGCTGGTACGTCTGAGACTAGGACCTACGGCAGCTGCTCAGACTGACAGGGCGCAGTCCCAGAGAGTCCATTCTACTTAAGGTGACCATATTTCCCTAACCTGAAAACGGGACCCAGGGCAAGCAGCGATGCCAGGCGACTCAGACCAGCTCTGCACAGGAATGCCTGGAGTCGCTGCTTGCCTGAGCCCTGCCAGCACGGGGCCGGCCACCCGAGCCCCACCTGGTGTCGCTGCTCGCCTGAGCCGACGTCATGTATATCCCGCCTTTTTTTTTTTTTTTTTTTTTTACAAAAACTGGGCCTGTGTCTCATTTGCTCTTGCCCGAATGTCCCTCCGCACCGCCGTAGGGCAAGAGCAAATGGGACACAGGCCCAGGTTTGCCAAAGAAGTCGGGATTTCCGGGACAGAGCTTAGAAAGGGGACCGTTCATTGCGATAAAAAAAAGCTCTGGAACGCCCCCAAACCAGCAGCTCCTGGTCTTTAAGAGCAGTGGGGACTTGGGATTGAGGGACTGAAGTGTGGAAATGCCAAGTCCAGGGGATGGCACCTCAGAAAGAGCAAAGGAGGGAAAGGAAAAACAAATTTACCTCCCCACTAGAGAGAACAATTACTGAAATCCTGTCAATTTAAACCACAGAAAGCAAAGACAAATGTAACAGCTAAGAGCCTTGCCCCGCCAGAGGGAACTGTCACCACCCGCTGGGAGACATGAAACGAACTGGATTGCTCAGCCAAAACTACCCCTCCCTCCCCATTTCCTGAGAATTTCCTCTCGCCATCGGCCGAGAGGAGGCCATATTCTGACCCATAGCAGAAACTGTCCACAGCACCAAAAGCAGGTTCCACGGGGTTAACTGACATTTGTTTTGAGCTCGGGAGACATCTCTGCTGTCTATAAAACACAAACAATCCAAAAGGTGCCATTATCTTTTTAAATTACTACATTCCTCAGCTGAGATGCAGGGATTCCTTCCCGCCTCATCCTTCATTAGCCCCAAAGTAATACAGCTGTCAGACTGGAGGGTAATAGAAGCTCTCACACCATGTACAAGTTTAGACCACTCTAAGGACAGATGACAGTGTCATTTCGATGACACTAAAGCCAGAACCATGTCACACATCTTTGGCTCCAGTGGTGCATCAGCCCGGTACTTGAATCACATTTCTTACCCCATCTATTGTGCCGGCTTGTACAGTATTCCTTGGGATTATAATAAAAAGCTCCAGTTTTAAAGACCTCACATTGCTTTTTTAGGGTGGCTTTTTTAGAGAGTAGGACAGGTTTACCTTTAAGATCAGAGCTGCCTAAAAGACAAAAGGGAGGCTGGGAACGTGCGTTTTGCTGCAATCTCAGTACAATTTTAGTTCATTTGTGCTGAACCGACGCACACTTGCCTTGCTATTTTTGTCCTGTTTCCAAGACCTATTATTACAGCTCAGTAAAAGTGGCATTGCATGATCATTTCTATCTAAGGCTCGGAGCTCTGAAGCTTCCACCCCCTTCTAATGAGCCAGCCCCACGCAAGGGATATTTAGCCTGGGCGCAGGGCCTAATTTCACACAGAGGCTGGATATCCTCAAACCCCGCGAGGAAATCTCTCTGAGGAAGTCCTGCTTTTGCCCTAATTAGCCACCATTTCAGCGTGCTAACGTGAGAGAGATCCAGTGGAAGGGACCCAAATGGGCACCGTGATTCTCCGTACCCACGCTGAGAGGAAAAGCTGTGAATAGGCTCTCAACTGGAAATGATGGATGCTGCTCACCCGCACTGTAATTAAATCTCCTTTCACAAAGAAGAACAGCAATCTGTGTTCTGACGGAAAAAACCTGCTGCATCATGGAAAGAGAAAAGACGGATTGAATGGACCTGGGAGGGATTGCCAAGGAATTTTTCAGGCTGTCAGCGAGATATTAAAAACACAGACAAAGAGAGAGAGATACAGCTGGGCTGAGACCTGGCTGCTTCTGCTAGGCCAGTGCCTGGAACTCAAAGCACACCCAGAGAAACAAGGAAGAAAAGAGCCTTCACCCGACAGGATTGCTTGTGCCCTACTCGACGCTTTGGGCTTTTATGTAAAGAGAATCATATAATTCCTGCTACTGTACACGAGTACTTTCTAAGCACCCTCTGCTATCTGCTAGTAATAAGCCTGGGACTACGATGCATGTATAACATGCCCCAAAGTGACAGCGAAGTCCTGCAAGTGCTCGCGACTGATCTGACAGCAGCCAACTGCTTTAGGGTACAGCTACGCCGCAACAAACCAAAAACAAAACCCTGCAGCAGCGAGAGCGCCCGCGGCAACTGATTCAGGCTCATGCCATGGAGCTAAAAATAGCACCGTCGCTGTTCCTTCTCGGGCTGGAGCCCAGGCTCTGAGATCTGACTGTCTACACAGCAATTAAACAGTCCTTTAGCCCCCGCGCCCCGCGAGACCGAGTCAGCTGGCACCGGCCAGCCGCAGGTGTCTAATTGCAGTGTAAGCACGCCCCAATCCGACACGGTACAAAAGCATCTTTAAGCAGCAGCCCTACTCCCTCCAACTGGATTCACATGCCTTGCTAAATTAGGGCTAGGGCTGGTCAAAAAATGTCCATCCAAACTGTTTTTCAATGGAAAACTGGGTTTACAATGACAATTTTTCACTAGACGCTTTTGCTTTCCACCATAAACCTAAATATTTCAATTTGGATATTCTGCCACAGTGTGTCACGGGAGCTGCAGTTTCTTCATGTCCCTCCCTCTTCTCTTTCGGCTGGGTTGCCTGAAAGGACTGCATCTCCCATGATGCACCACAGCCAGGGACTCTGAGGATGCAGCACCTCTCCTGAACCGAGACCATGGTGCATTATGGGAATTGTGGTCGGAAAGGGAGCCTGGCCTACAGAAGAGAATGGGAGCATGAGGCACCCAAACTACAACTCCCACGAGACACTGCAGAAACAGTTCCAAATGGAAGTTTTCTCAGTTTGGGGCCGAAATTCTCCAGAAAAAATTTGAAATTTTCTGTGGGGGAAAAAATACTTATTCTGTGTATCCATATTTATAAAATGGGAACAATAATTCCTTCCTCCAAGAGGCTAGTGATGATTGATCAGTTCATATAGGTAGAGTACTGCTCTAACAAGTACCAACTTTCACCAGAACGCACAATGAATCCCGTGTCCTGAATTCTAGCAAGCACTCACTGACACCCACATAAGCTGCTGGGCTCCATTTGTCCTGAAGCTGGAGACTGGTGATGGTCTGAAGATCCCACTGTGGTGCTGGCAGGTTAGGTCCCCAGGCTGCAGGCATTAGCTAAAAACAGACAACCTCATAGCTGGAGTCCAGACCAGTTCACTTATGTATTAGAGTTCCTCAAAATAGGTATGAGTCTTATCAGAATGTATGTAGTGTTTAGACTCTGCAGAATGTTTGTAAGTTGCTGCCTGCATTCATCTTATTTGTAATGTCTGTATGCCAGGCTATAAGGAAATATGTACGTTTTGCTTTACAGCTTCGAAAAATGTTTGCTCTAAACTGGTGAACTCAGATGGGAAGAATGTTTCCCCCTGCCTGCCCAGAAGAACTATCAAACTCAGATGGGCCATCCAGGAACATTTCAATATAAAGGATTGGTGAATGGCCCTTTCGCACCTTGGGAGTGCTATGTGCAAGGAAGCTCATCCTATGGAGGCCAAATGAAGGAAATTAAAGACACGTGAACATTTTCCATCTCTTCACTGTTTGAACTCTCACAGGGCCTGAGACACTCAACTGAAGCCAGATATCCCCTTGGGTCCACCTTCAAAGACATTTTGAATGGACAGATCACTACAAACCTACAACTCATATGTGTGTATATGTTTGCTTGCTTTAACTCTCTTATTCCTTTTTCCTAGATAACAAACCTTTCGATAGTTTGTTACAGGATTAGCTACAAGCGTCGTCTTTGACTTTAGATCTAGGGTACCGATTGATCTGGGGTAAGCGATCGGTGTCTTGGGACTGGAAGCAACCTGAATATTTTGTGATTTTTGGTGTAACTGACCATTTATCACTAAATCCAGCTTGCCTGGGTGGCAAGATAGACTGGAGAGTCTAAGGCCTGGTCTATACTGGGGGTGAGGAGGCGGGGGTTGACCTAAGATACGCAACTTGAGCTACGTAAATAGCGTAGCTGAAGTCGGCGTATCTTAGGTTGACTTACCTGGCCGTCCACACGGCGGCGAGTCGACCGCTGCCGCTCCCCCGTCGACTCCGCTTCTGCCTCTCGCCAAGGTGGAGTACAGGAGTTGACAGGGAGCGCGTTCAGGGATCGATTTATCGCATCTACACTAGACGTGATAAATCGATCCCCGATAGATCGATCACTGCCCGCCAATTGGGCGGGTAGTGTAGACGTACTCTAAGGGTACTGTGACTCCATGGTCAGTGATCCAAGAGTTCACATTTGTCACTGGCTTGGTGAAATCTAATTATAGAACATACCACCAGCTTGGGGTGTCTGACCTGGTTTTGACAGTCTGCCCTGAGGTAGGCACTAACAGTCATGAGCCACTCCAGACAGCGTGACACCCATCAACCCTCTTCTCTTTATATAAAATAAGTCTCCAGTTTAGGTTTGACGAAATCCCTCCCTGATCCCAGGCATGCACAGATAGCGATGGGGCTGAAGCGGGCAAGAATTGTGTTGCAGACCTACCCAAAAATGCCAAGTCTGACTGACTAGTGTCAACATGCTTCCAGAGTTAACTAACTCTTCTACCTAAGAAGGCAACCGCATGCATGCATGCATTAAAACAGTGATTCTCTCAAGCCCTAACATTCAAAAATTACCAATCAGCTCCCCCTAAAATCATGAGATTTTAGATGTTGGGTTAGTTTTATTTGATTTCTGAGGTTAGCATGTTTCGGGTTACATTTCCACGCTTTTCCCCACAACCAGACAGTTAGCAACTTTGTTTTAAAATGAAATCTGTGATCCTCAAGTAATAACTAGATTCCTGCAGCAGGAGCATTAAGACAAACTCTCCATTTCTGAGACTCATGAGAGTCATCCTGAGAGTTAGCAACACTTACTAGGTTCTTAAGTGTATCATGCTTCGGATTTAACCGCTTAGCACCTGAAAGCTCTGAAGTTGGATTTTAAACTAAGCGATGTGTTTTAATTCTATGGGACTGGCCTCTAAATCCAATCCAATCCAGCTGAATACAGTATAACCTCAAAATACGAATACCAGAGTTACGGACTGACCGGTCAAAAGGACACCATGTGAAGCCGGAAGTAACCAATCAGGCAGCAGCAGAGAGACACCCCCCCCCGCCCCAAAGCAAGTACTTGTATTACATCTTAAAGGTAGGCACATCTGGGCTGCCTGTCCCCACCCCAACCCCACCCCCCCACTCATGGGGCAGCCACTCACAGCAAGACGCTGGGGCTGCTGGAGAGCAGCCCTGGGGTCTGCCCAGCTTTCATCCCTCACCCCGTTGTTTTTACGCCCTTTTCCCTGGCTGGCCGGAAGGGGGACGCACTGTTTTCTCACACACACACCTCTGCCCCAAGGGAAACACACACACACACACACACACACACACACACACACACACACACACACCCCTCCTTGCCCAGAGGTGGGACAAGCTTGCAAACTCATGTGGGGGCTGAGAAGGGAGATGAGCTGTTGCTGAATCCTGTCCTGGAGAGTCAGCTGCTGGATCTGAAGCCCAAACTGCGCTTTGTTCAGAGTTACGAACATTTCAAAGTTATGGCCAGCCTCCATTCCCAAGGCGTCCGTAACTCTGAGGTTCTCCTGTCTATCGTGGATTGATCCACTCCAGCCTTCTCCCACGGGAGATACATTTTTCCTATTTGCTGAACTCCTTTATTACAGCTGGTCCAAAGACACAGGTTAAAGCACTGTCGGCAATAATCCGCTTACCTTCAAGTTGATATTTCCAGAAAATCATGGAAGCGTGATAAAAAATTGAAGACACCAGAAGTCCAACAATTGAGGCATGGCCGGTCATCACAAGTGAGCAAGGAGTATGGGGAGAGAAACAAAGAAGATACTGATTGGCAAAATGAATACATTTTTTTGAAACAGTTTTATTACTCTTAGCTCCATTACTCTAAGGGCTAATATTTTTCATTCTAATTTCTTAAATGTATATAGGTTTCCCTTTAAAATGGAGATATTGATTTACAAAAAAAATTTCATAAGACCGGGCCTCATCTTGCAATCATAACTCAGGCAAAATTACCAGTCAACAGAAACGTGAACAAGTCCATGGATGTTTTGTCTGCTGGATCAGGTCCAATGGCTGAGAATAATTCCAAGAAAGAACCATTAAGACTACAACTGTAATTTATACCCTCTAGCAAGCAGGGCTTCCAATTCAGAGTTTGCTTTGCTTTTAATAAGATTTCTGTCTGCAGCTAGAAGGTGCATTTCAAATTCATTCTTTTTCCTTGTGGAAATCAAAACAAAGCCATAAGAACCTCATTTCAGCACTGGTCTGTTTGTTGCCCATATAACTTTATATGATCAAGCTTCACATAACTGTAATAAAAAGAACACTGTAAAGCATTGTTTTATAATACTTGAGTACACATTTAAACAGCTGAGGAGTTTCTCTAACGGAATGGAGCGCAGTGTTTTCCCATCTATTCCTAGAGGCTGAAAATCCGAGACAGCTTTCACAGCCCCTTTGTGACTCGCATTGTTCCCCAGAGGTGAGTTGGGAGCTCTCAGGGGCAGTTAATATCAGCATTACCTAGCCAACAGATAAGGAGCTATTGTGCTTGGAGTAATAAGAGGAATCTTCCTTTGCAATGAATCCTAGATAATGGCTCCTTTGGATTTCAAGTGTCTGCCTGGAATTTGGGGGTTTTATGGTGGGTTTTTTTAATTCCTGATTTTTATTCCTCTTTATCTTTCAAACACTAAATATATCGCAGTGAAATTAACTTAAAGAGAAAATATCATCACCCCCATAAATACACAGGCAGTTCCTTATAGTGTTGCCATCTCTCACAATTCTATTGCAAGTCTGAAGATATCTGGCATTTTCTTAAAGCCACTGCTTGCAAAATCGTGAGATTACATCAGACTCTGGGCTGTCATTACAAAAGTAGTAAATTTCTAGCCGGCATAATTACCGAGAAATGCTTGCACCTCAAGGCTCAAAGTCAAAACCCAAAAGGCAAATAAAAAGCACCCCAAATTTGGATCTGATTGAACAAAGCATTTAAGCACATGCTTAACTTTAAGAAATCAGTGGAACTAACTGTGATCTTAAAAGATCACTACATGCTTTGGCACATTGCTGAATTAGGACCTTTACTAAGCCAATCTAATGATTTTTTTGGGGGGAGTCTGACTCGTGATTTTTTTATTGCATGAGGTTGGCAGTATTGTGCTTGGCAATGAGTATTTAGCTGGTATGCGCTTTGGGGAGTGGACGTATCTTTCCAGGGCTTCTGTTAGAGCACCTAGCTCACCTCAAGGTGCTATAAAAGAGTAATGGAATACCTAATAAACAGTCCAAGCCTTTGCTATCACGCAGTCATTGTAGTCAACTTCTGCAACTTGTAACTAGAAACATTCATGGTAATATACTGATTTATAGATATTCTTTCCCCCCCTCCCAGCAATGGGGGAAAAAATAATGAATTTAATAGAGAATAATGACCTTTCTTCCTAAAATAATAGAGAACCATAGTCTTGCTAATCTGTGGGATGCTTTAAAAAATAGGAGGGTTATTACCTTGGCTCGCTTTAGACTAATTTCTATAGAATCCCATTGGTTTCTTAAGAACATAAGAGCAGCCATACTGGGTCAGACCAAAGGTCCATCCAGCCCAGTATCCTGTCTTCCAACAGTGGCCAATGCCAGGTGCCCCAGAGGGAATGAACAGAACCGGTAATCATCAAGTGATCCAACCCCTGTCGTCCGTTCCCAGCTTCTGGCAAACACAGGCTAGGGATTTCTGGCAAACAGAGGCTAGATTTCTTGCCTACAATCTACAGACCTTTGCCATAAGGGCTGCTGTGGGCCACATTCGTTCATGGTGTAACGTCCACGAAGTCAGCAGAGTTGCACTTTCTGCGTAGATTTGGCCCCACCAGTGGAAGGGTAAGACTGGTATGTGCTCCAGACTCCAAGTTATAGTGGCACCTAGAGTCACTGCTTCCGCCGGCGGGACTATGGGAGTGTCACATGGCCTGTAAAACCAGTGCCCCATGTGTCCCTCCCCCCCATATATCCCTACCAGCGATACGCCCTTCTGGAGCTGGCAGATCAATGGCTCTGACCTCGGTGCCCTTTCCAACTTTCCCACCGTTTGTAAGATACAGGCGACAGTCTCAAAACAGCATGCTGCTGGATTAATTCCGTTCCCATGGAAGTCAGTGGTGAAACTCCCATGGGAGCAGAAGTGGGTTAATACAGGGCGCTTCTGAAAATCCCAGCCGGCTTGTTCATTTGGTCCCGATCCAGTGAGGTGCGGACGTCCCTCACCTCCCATTGAAATCGGAGTGTTGATGGTGCTCAGTGCTTTGCAGAATCAGACTCTTTGCACAGTCAGACTGGAGTATTTGCTTTCTGTTCCTGAAACATCTCCATTTGCGGTCGTTGGGTAGGAGTTTCCAACACAGCATAGGAAAGTTTAAAAATGTACCCCACTCCTCGCCAAAAGATGCTGCCTCCTCTTTTATTTTAATTTTTTTTAACTGAAAATCATTTCTGATCACATCCAGCTTTTGAAAAGGCTGCAGACCTTGGAGAACACTAATTCCATACATGAACTCCCTAACATCAACATGAAATACATATACATATACTTATGCTTCTGTGCTTTATTCCTAAACTATTAGAAGCTGTTACTGTACCTTTGGGGACATGGATCAGGGTTCACGTCACAGCCTGGGCCAGGGAAGCTAATGATCTAACCAGCGGATTCGACAATGAAACCTGGTCACGTGCCACCTGAGGCATGTTGTGAATATGCCAAGAAGAACTGTAACCTTTAAAAGAACAATATTGGTAGCAGTCCCTAACTTGGCCAAGGAGAATAATTAAAAGGATTTCACTTCTAAAAAGAATCTAATGGTCTGCCATGCAGAAAGGTAGCAAAGGGCCAAGCAATGTTTTAATGAACACATGTATCCTCACTTGTTAGTAAGACCAAACAGCATGTGAATGCTTTGGGATCTCATTAATAAACATAGCTTATTTCTTTTCGTACGTGTTAAACGTTACAGTCCTCAAAACTGACAGGCTTTTGATGACTGCTCACTGGTTTTTCATCTCCAGAGAGTCATTTCAAGTGGACAACTGACAATAGAAAAATCAATGACATACTCAACTTAAAAAAAAAAAAGTGAACCAGCAAGACAGGGACAGAATTGTCTGCTGGAAGCAAAGAGCTGTGATCATGAGGGTACTGCACAGGTAAAGAGCACTTTTCCCCCACCCTGTTGGGAAGACTACTTTTAAAATGGAACGAGACATGCAATTCTTAGTGGATCAAATGAAAGAGGCTATATGCTGTAAGAAAAATAATGAAACTGACACCACATAAAACTAAAGGAGGGGAGGAAAAAGACGGAACAAAATTATATCGCTAAAGCATCCTGTGCCAATAATTGAAGTACATTGAACCTCTGCTACAGCCTATGTATATTATCCTGGAAGTTGCAATCATAACTAGGACAGAAAAGATACTTAAAGGACCATTAACAAAACTAAAGCATTTACAAGGCTTACTTTCTAGTAGCTCTTAAATTATAAACACACATTTGCTAACGCTCATTTCTCATGTGTTTTCCTGAACAAATGTTGTTTTTACTGCTTGATTTCAGTGATAAAACATCAGTGGTTCTGATAGTCCTTCCATTTACATCAGGATTGGATGTATATTCACCCAGAAACATAGTGAAACAAATGCACCAATCACATTTTTTAAACTCAGTGGATTTTTTGATGAGACCTTCTGAACAATATTAGGTAAATGTTTATTTACCAAGCCACACTGGCTGATATACAATTCTCTGAGAGCACTTTGCTCTCTGTATTTATAGGTATATCATTTTATCCTCGGTTGTGAATTAGCTCAAGCAAATCTGGGCATTTCAATACTATAATGGCGCCCTCTAGCGCTGTTCTAGTTAAGGGTCTATCAGCATTTGCATTACAGACACCGATATTCACGGTTGTACATACCTTGGTTATAAAAAAAAAATCATTCTTACATGAAGCTGCACAAAGATTAGAAAGCCTCATCTTATGAGCTTTTAATTTATTTCTCTAAAGAAAAATATTCATTTGGCCATTTCTGAGGTACAAAACTTTAGATAAGCTGCCATCTAAAAAGAAATGTCATAAGTGATGAATGTGTGATTTCCCCTATCATATTTGGTATTTAAAACACCCAAACAAGAACTTGCACTTATGTTAGCCGGGAGGGGATACTTTTCAAATTGGTTTTATTATGCACTAAGCATTATGTCTTTTGAGGTCTGTTATAGTTTACACAGATAATCCAGACACACAGTACACACTGTAATAATGACTATGAAAGATGGGTTGTATAAGAATATTACATAGGGTTAAATCTTCCCTTAATACTACCAGGAACTCTCTGAAGAAAAACAAACATCCAAAACTAAAATATTTGAATCCTGTAAGAACCAGGAAAGTTCAAAGGATAGGATCAATTTAAATAAATCACATTTCTGTTTGAATTTCTTTTAAAAAACCAAACCTGTGATAACACCCAAGATGACTATAACGCAGAGAGATGAGGTTTTTCCCGTCTCCCCATAATTTTACAATGAATTTTGACAGCACTTTGTGTTCAGTCATTTTCACTCTTTCCCATTCCTCCCCGGTGTGGATCTTTCACACAGCAAGAAAGGAGAAAACAAAGAAAAGCTGAAGGTAAACACCAGAGAAATGAGCAGGAAGTCTCAGGGAATGTGTGATGTCCAAAACTACCTTTTAAAAACGGAACGGATTTCAACCTATGTTTCTTTGTCTAACACACAGGCTCCTGCAGGGGGTTGAGAAATCGGAGAAATCTCACACAAGGAACCAGTGGAGTGAGTGGGCAGAGATAAGAGCCTTGCCTTTGGACTTGGATTTTGCAACATTCCAGGCGGCTTTTTTCGTCAAGCCCATTCACGTTATTCTCGTGCCCAGTATTTTGTGTTAATAACCCCACGTTGTTTTTGAAAGGAAGAAAAGGTTCAGCCCCTACACTCAGTTTTGCAAAGGGCTACCGCCAGCCTGCATCTATCATTTTTTTCGCTGACACTTTTGACAGCAGGTGGCAAACTGCCAATGCTGGATACAACTGCTTCTCTGAAATGTTAATGTTTGGGGTGGGGGAAAGGACAGCGTGTGTTTTTAAATGTAAGAAGAGAAAATGTGGATGCTCTGGCCATACCTATAAATAAGAATAAACTTACCTCTAACCCTACTTTTCCTTCCTTTTAAAAATCCAGCTTTATTCAAGTTGCCAAATCCAGTCTGAGATTAATTGCACAACTAAATCCAAGGTTAGAAGAATGTTCAAGGTTTGACCAAAACCATTCACAGTGAACATTCGGCTATCATCCCTTTCCAGAATGCAGAAGAGCCTGAGAATCGCTAAAGGACATACTTTGTGGCATAAATATTGACCAACTCAGATATGGTTTTTATCTTCTTTGTTAAAATATGCCAGACACACACGCATGCTCCCTTCCCATTCCCAAGGAAAAACTGGTTTTCAGGTGTTTTGGTCAGTGCTGACTTGGAGATAAGCACAAAGCTGATTCAGATGCATTTGCCGGACCATAGATTCAAAATGCCTATAGCTTTGAGGATTGATTTAACAAGAGCACTGTCAACTTGTATGTCTGAAGTTATACAATTATTCCGTATGCATTATTGTTTCTAGTAGTTCCTTGGAAGCCAAAGACTCACATTTTAGCTTAACTTGTTGCTTCTATAATAAGTCACAACTAGAAAGAACGCTGCTGCTATTTACATGACTGATCAGCTTTTATTGCCCTGTTTGTGTACGTAAGCTAAAGTAAATTTTAAATTTTCATCAAGGAGTGCTGAATTTACTCCAGACTTAGGCCAAACCCCACTGAAGTCAATGAGCATTGAATCAGGACTAGATGCATGCCCAGCACTAGAATACTGAAGACGTGCCAGCGATTGGTCCCCTGCGGTCCAACACTGGCTTGGCAACTTACTTTATCTCCACCTTCTGGCATCAAGGCCTAAGGGGAAGGAAGTAACTGCCTGACTCCCACCTCCTCCTTGCTCACAGCACAAATACTATGGGGCATCAAATCTCTAGGACTTTCTGCAGGACGAGTTTAATTGCTTATGCAAATCTTCACTTTCACAGGTTTAAACTAGCAAATTTACTTCTAAACACGAGGGAAAACCCCCTACACACAATAGCTTTCAAATTCCGGGAAAGCCTAAAAGGGTTGGCTTGCTTGGGTTTAAACACCGAACTACAGAAAATGTCATCTTCAGTCTTGCTCGCATTCAATCTTGCTCAACGTGGGACTTGCCACATGGGCTTTGCATGGAGAATGAGAGCAAACATCACCACTGGCTTTGTTCCCCAATCATCAGCTCAAACATGCGGGGTGGGGGATGCGGAAAGAGAAACGTCATTCACCCGTGCGCAGACATTTCAGAGCTGGCTTACAATCCATGCGGCAGCTACTGCTGTAGAACTAAGATACTACAAAAGCTCTCCGTGCATTTACATCTGAAAGAGGGGCTTTACAGAGGGCTTGGAAAGCTCAGAAGAATAACACTGATTCCCTGCCTCTGAGGGGTAAGTATCAAATGGCTTTAAAAGTGCCAGTCACCAAAAACAACCAAAGAGAGAAACCCAGCAATTACTGTATCGCTCCAATGTCATCCTCCAGAAGTTTGCAACTTGGCGTCGGAAACAGATGGATGTGTTAAGATATGCCAAGCACAACTCCTAACGCTCTAGACTGCTGCTATGTAGGGAGAAAGAAGCCAGCAACAAAGAGTGGGGATCCACAAAGCTGCCAGCAACATTGCTAGACACACAGACAGAAAGCACGGACAATGAGTTACAGACATAACGCACCTCTCCAACTGGCGAGGGGAGACACGTGGAGCTCCTCTGACCTAAGGAGAAAGCTGACCTCAAGACGCTGCATATGATACTGCAGATCCTTTAAAGCAATGGCTGCAACCTGGCCCTTGTCACTTCCGGCCTTTCCTTCTGCACCTGTGCACATATGTAGCTTTTTGATGCCTAGAAGCCAGGTGGCTCCGACGGATGTTAAAGGGAAATGGGGGCGAGTGCAGAAGAGAGACGGGGAACCTACATTACAGAGCTGTTCTACCCGTAGTTGACATAACGCACCCCATCCTGATGCAATCCTATTCTGAATCCAAGTCCCAAGGACCAAATCCAGACGTCAGCTGCTTATTTGCCAGAGCGGCTCCTGGAGCGGGGCACAGGATGGAAGTGAGCCACCTCTGAAGTGATGGAGCGACTGGCTTGCAAGGCCCTGGCAACTGACCTCTCTCAATGGAGCATGATGGGATCTGAGTGCAGGGGAAGAGGGCAGGGTTCAGCTGTGACTGGCTAGGAGGAACTACTTAGCAGAAATAGAACGTGCCAGGGGGCTGTAAATGCATGAGGGTATGTGCATAGGGAAGGTCTCAGGGTTTCACGTCGCTTTCGCAATTCCAAACCACGCCTGGGTCTGTTGAAAGGTGTTACATTGCTTCCCCCGCATCCGCCAGAATTTGGCACTCTTTCTCCTCCCCCGAAGCTAAAGCATTTTTCTCTATAGTAAAGACGTTAGCAGAGACATGTTTATACCACGTATTACACACA
The DNA here is from genome assembly GCA_037349315.1 of Chelydra serpentina. Taxonomy (NCBI): domain Eukaryota; kingdom Metazoa; phylum Chordata; order Testudines; family Chelydridae; genus Chelydra; species Chelydra serpentina. The sequence continues at coordinate 39,614,858 of JBAIAC010000028.1, read as the reverse complement.
CACACACACATACTTAATGGACCATTAATGGCAAGTGTCCCTGTATCAGTATGTAGCTAATGGAACATGTACTTTTATTAACTGTTCTTCGGACAACTTTGTTTGTATTTTCTCCAATGTCTAGTCTATTGTACTTCGGTTTTATACTGTGCCCAGTACTGTGGTATCTAATGGCTATGTTAGTGGATGGCCCTCCTCAATGTACAAGCCCTCACTCGTGTCAGTAAACGATGCATCAGGTAATATACTGGGGTGAACCCACTGACATCTTTTCTCTTTGCCAAGCAAGTGCTCTGGCAGCTCACATTAGTGATGTAAAGCCTACATCGAGAGAGGAGGAGGATTTTTCTCCCCTCGAGAACCTGCTTTAGTTTCTCTCTTTGGGAAGAAGGCATCCTGGACATGCCAATTGCAAACCTATTTTGTTCCCATGACAGTTTTCATTAAAGATATTAGGAATGTCCTGTAAATATTCAAAATTACCAAAAGAAACCCAAACCCCAACCCAAACCCCCACACATCAGACAACCTAATGAATCAAAAAAGCAAAACAATTTAACTTGGCAGCTACTTGCCCTCAAGCCCCTGGATAAAACAATGCAACTGCAAGATCAAACAGACGGGACACTTTTTTTGTTTTTAAAGTGCAAGGAATCAATTAATTTAAATGGATTCCCTTGTAGTGCAAGAAAGCCCAGCATGGGGAGCAGCGGAGTCAAAAGTAATGCCTCAGCAGCTTGCCATTTTGTAAGTGCACATTCATAGACTCGATGTTTATCCCCCTTCTGCTTTGTAAAGACTTCGACGAAAGGAGACAGGCTGGAAATCCTGTCAGCTTAATCACTGCTTGTGCATATCAAACTGCTCTGTAAGCAGCAGGGTACATGGTTCAAAGGAGGGGAATAATTGCAGCTCCTCGTTCTTTCTACCCTAAGGGGCAACTGCTTGCCAGGGCCACCGGAGTCTTACACAGCAACATCAGCCCCACTCAGGATTTGTGCTTCCCATTTGAAAAGCGAGCTGGAACTGTATTTCCTGGCTCCAGTTACCCAACACAGGTCAGGATTCCAAAGGGTTAATATCCCACCACATAGCAGGGGTCATGTGCTCACCAATTTCAGTGGCTACTGTTGCATCATCTGTGAATACTTTAGTCATTTCTTTTCCAATCCAAAACTAATGTCGGAAACCCAGTAAGGAGTCTGCTTTTTGCAAAGGTCGGTTCTACGAAATACAGAAGCAAAAACCACACCAAAGGGGCAGAGCTTTATTAGAATAAATCCCATCCACAGGAAGGACTTCACTTTTAATTAAACCGTTTTAAGGTTACAAATTGTTTTCTGGCCCTTATACATAATTAAATATAGAAGTTCTCCAAGCTTAATGTCAGTTTAAATTCCAGTCCACAAAAAAGTAATTTGTTTCCATGTTCAATGAACAACCCATTTCTTGTAGGTTTCAAAGAACCAGGCTCATGCATCATGTATAAAGGTTGCCTTTATCAAAGCGAAAAGGTCAAGGAAAGCAGACCGAAGACGAAAGAAAGAAAGAAAGAAAGAAAGAAAGAAAGAAAAAGAAAGCAAGAAAGCAAGAAAGATTTTCCTTCACTTAAAATCCACAAGTCCCTGAATTCCCAAAGCCTCCTAATGAAGGTTGAGATATAAACACAATCACAAACACTCCCCGATTCACGTGTGTCAGTTCATGCTGCGGAAAGCGGCCTAACAAAGTTAATGCATCATCTGCACATTTGATGTGGCAATTCGTCTAAAGATCTGGAATTACAATCCCAAGAGGTCATTTAAAGTGACATTGATTGAGACCCAGAGGCCAGGAGACCACTAAAACAGCTGCAAAATAAACACCCCCTCTTCCTAATTTGTGTGTGTCATAACTATAAGTGATTTCCAAACTGCAGCTTATTAAAATCACCAACTTGCAACTTGTGACAAATTCAGACTGTGGAACTGCACAGTGAGGAGTAATGCCTTCCCCCCTTTCTCTTCTACTCCCCCAACTCATCTCACCTCACCTCTCCCTGAGGACCTCTGTCCTCTGAAGGCTTCTCCACCAGCAGATGGCGCCATGATTGCACGTACCACCATGTCTGACAATGGCATGTCCACCAAGTAGACAGCAGCTTGGCAGGACAGACAAACACGGTTAGCTTATTATGATGATGTGGATAAACCACGCGGAGCCCTCTTGACCAGTCACAGCGTTCTCCCACCGTTCGTTGACTGACAGCTCTCCAACTCTCCTCAAGGGACAACAAGACCATGTGCACGTCAACTGGCAATTACTAGCACAGGCCAGTGAACTGGTTAGTAAAACGTAAGCACCAGCCTAAACCTCAATCCAAGACCACTTTTGTTTTTAGGTTAGGAAAGGTGCTAATAATTCCTCTCTCATAAACATTAAAAAGCCCTCATTTACTTAAGGTGATTAGATGTTTCTGTGAGGTCATGAATCATAGAACTGGAAGGGACCTCGAGAGGGCATCTAGTCCAGTCCCCTGCACTCATGGCAGGACTAAGTATTATCTAGACCATCCCTGACAGGTGTTTGTCTGACCTGCTCTTAAAAATCTCCAATGGTGGAGATTCCACAACCCCCCTGGGCAATTTATTCCAGTGCTTAACCACCCTGACAGATAGGAAGTTTTTCCTACTGTCCAACCTAAACCGCCCTTGCTGCAATTTAAGCCCATTGCTTCTTGTCCTATCCTCAGAGGTTAAGAAGAACAATTTTTCTCCCTCCTCCTTGTAACAACCTTTTATGAACTTGAAAACTTATGTCCCCTCTCAGTCTTCTCTTTTCCAGAATAAACAAACTCAATTTTTTCAATCTTCTCTCATAGATCATGAAGACTTGGCACCTATGGGATCTGTATAGAGGAGTCAGGAAAGGCCAGTGGGATAGACTCAGACTCCATAAAAAATTCCCTCTCTTGGTGGAATATCTCCTAACATAGGTCAACTCTTGGGGGTGGGGAATAGGAATTTAGGAAAATATAGGTGGAGGAAACGTCCAGGATTTGATTAGATTTGGGGGAGAATCACCCCAGGAAGTTCACATAAGTGTCTTCAACTCGCAACTTCTGTGAGTTTATTCAAACATTTTCAGCCATCAGAAGTGACAGCTACTTCCTCCCATGTTAGATGTACTGCTCTACTCTGAAGAGTTACTCTGTAAAAACAGCCTCATGAGGGTTCTGGTTTACTGCCTCAGAGTAACTTCCTGTAGAATTTGCTTGGTTTACAAGTAGAGAGATTTTATTCATTTTAGCCAGACAGCTCTGAAAACAGTCTAGCCTGCATTTATTTATTTAGCATCATCAGTAATAATAAAGATTCTACAGGTTAAATGCTGCATTGCATTACACATGTGCAACTTGATCATACTCAAGATACTGTCCTCACTTGAGTTACAGAGGCCTGAGTACGTGCCTAAATTGAAGACATAGGGCAGACCTGAAATTGGACCTTAGTTAACAATTTTGTTGATTTGCAAGCCAGCAAAAATCCATTTCACTCTCGATAGCTATGAGGCTTCTGCATGGCTGGCGGTAATAAAAGTAGTAAAGTCTTACTACTTTTTACTTAAGAGAACAAACATGATCGTGAATGTACCTGGGGAGCAGATCACCTGTGAAAGGTGTGGGTGTCATTTCTACATGGTCTTTCTCCAGATTACAGCCACATTTTAACTGAATGCTTTTGATTAGTCACCTAACAAGTTCTCGACTAGTGAGCCTGCCTAGAGTGCCATGTTTGGAGGCTCGAGAAGATGCTCTCTCTACACAGTCCAGGTGCATCTCTCAGCTCTTGACTCTTCCTGTTCTGCCGAGTCTCTCGCTGTGCAATTACTAACAGTTTGAGAAACAAAAGCAATCCGAGGACTACAACACCAGTTTGCATCTTGCCAAGTAGTTAGTGCAATTGGGAATGAAAGATTGCAGCATTTTGCTCATTACCTACTGCCTTCTAGTACCTTCCCATGCACAACCGCACAATCGCAAGAGAGATTGATTTTCCCCCTTAACATAACACTGTATGTGTAATTCTCCTCCCTCAGCCCGCCCTACTTTCATACTGCAAAATTTGTAGCCAACGTGTTAGGCCCTGGAAATTGAGTACGATTGCCTGAACAGCAGGGGACTATGCAAGGCACGAACAACTGATTGCTGTCAAACTCAACATGCTTCTTTGAATTTCACCTTTTGCATTTTGAAGCACTAAAAGGAAATCCCATTGCTGAAGGTGAGTTAAGAGCCATCAATCTCTCTCTTCTCAAGAAGCCTCGAGAAAAATTGAGGAGAGAGGAACTCTTCAGTTTGACTGCTGCAAACACTTGCCGGATGTACACATACCTGTAGGTTTTTCCTTTCTCTGCTTGTCTTCCAGAATGCTCTGGATACAGTGCATTAATGAGAGAGAGAGAGAGCACACACGCGTGCAAGAAAGGAGTTTTAAACAAATTCATACTCATATGAATTTCAGTGACCGAGGAAATCTCTTAGTTTAGGCCTTTGCGAAAAGTGAACCTTTTCCCTAGCTGCACACTAGTTCAGAGACCTTAAGACCTAAAAGGACCATTAGATCACCTAGTCTGACTTCCTGTACATCACAGACCATTACATTTTACCCCATTACCACTGTCTTGAGCCCAGTAACTTGAGTGTGGCTAAAGCCAAATCTCCGGAAAACCAGACAGTCTGGATCTGGAGACATCGAGAGATGCACAATCCACCACTCCCCTTGGTGGTTTGTTCTAAGGTGTTTAATCACCTTCACTGTGAAAAATCTGGGACTTTGTCTGGGTTAGCCCGTTCAGTCCTGTATTGCCTTTCTAAGCTACATTAAAGGAAGCTTTTAGTACCCAGTATTTTCTCCCTGTGAAGGTTCTCATGCATCATAACCAAATAATCCCTCAATCCTCTTTTTCATAAAATAAACCGATTGAGCTCTTTTAGGGGGGGAGGGATAGCTCAGTGGTTTGAGCATTGGCCTGCTAAACCCAGGGTTGTGAGTTCACTCCTTGAGGGGGCCATTTGGGGATCTGGGGCAAAAATTGGGGATTGGTCCTGCTTTGAGCAGGGGGTTGGACTAGATGACCTCCTAAGGTCCCTTCCAATTGGACTAGATGACCTCCTAAGGTCCCTTCCAACCCTGATATTCTATGAAGATTATGTTCAGTTGTTTGTCCTCTCTGACCCCTAAATCCTTTCCAGAGTCCCTGCTTTCCAGGATACAGTCCCCCTTTCTGTAGGCCTGGCCTGCATTCCTTGCGCCCAAATGTAGAACTCTGCACCTGGCACTTCGCTAGAATAGGTCCAGGCTGCCAAGTGATCCAGATCTCGCTGTATAACGGGTCTGCCCCCACCACTATTCACTTTTCTGGCCATCGTCCTGTCATCCACAGGGTGGGATTACATTGTGATGCTAGGAGATCGGTGGGCACATCGCTGCAGCTGTTGGGTGAGGCAGCTGCTTTCCATTCAGGCTGTGTAAGGGAACAGTTAAAATGCCCCTTTGTTTGGTGACTGCTGAAACAATGGAAAACCATCCCTTGAGAACTAGAGCACCTGTAAGTGTGGACAATGACTGGGCCGTGCAGTCCTAGGGGCTTCTTGGGGCTACTGGTTATAGTCCTGTTTCTTTTTAATTCTTCATCAGTTGACTCCTGGTTCAGCTTTTCCATTATTTTGTCAAGGACAGATGCATGATTCGCTGGCCTATAGTTACCAGGACATTCCATATGCCCTTTGGAATATCAGCACATTAGCTCCCTGCTAGTCTTCTGGATCGGCTCTAGTTTTCCAAGATTCAAAGGACCATGGCTCTCCTCAGCCAACCCTCTTAGGATTCTCAGGTGCAAGTTATCTGGGCTTGATTTACATTTTGTTTTATCCCGAAGAGATGTTGTGTAGCAGGGTATCCCTCACACTGAAGCACAGAGCTACTCTCTACAGTCATTTTCTGCATGGCTGGCAGACCATACAAATGTAGCTCCTCTCGGAGAAAATGAGTCCGAATAGCTTATGTTAAACATTTTTCATTTGCCTGTGAAGCTCCATAAAGGTACATAATGGGGTGGAAATACATGAAAACAATACGGTAGGCTGAGCCAATTAAGGAAACAGAACTAATAACGTGACTGATCCCAGCAAATCAACCCAAAGAGAAATCTGAAAATGTAAAATATGCCATATTTTTACATACCAATGCTAAAAACACAAAAAGAAAGCTGTGTGGTAAATTGTATCAAAAGCCTCCATATTTCCTGACAGTTTCAATTTCATTAATGTTATGCAAGCTTGAAAAAACAGGTACATTTTGATTTAAAAAACCGATTTGCTGCAAATATAGCTTCCAGATTCTATAAATAACTTTGTGATAAATACATCTGTAAGCACAAAAGAATGACCATATTGGATCAGATCGCCGGTCCGGCTAGCCCAGTATCCTGTCTTCCGACAGTGGCTGGTGCCCAATGCTTCAGAAGGAATGAACAGAACAGGGTAATTATTGAGTTATCCATCTCCTGTCTTCCAGTCCCAGCTTCTGGCAGTCAAAAGTTTAGGGACACCCAGAGAGTGGGTTTGCACTCCTGACCATCTTGTCTAATAGCCATTGAGGGACCTACCCTCTATGAACTTATCTAATGCTTTTTTGATCCCAGTTATACTTTTGGCCTTCACAACATCCCATGAAAATGAGTTCCACAGGCTGATACTGCGTTGTGCACCGAAAAATTACTTCCTTATGTCTTCCTAATCTCTCTTCATATGGAAGCTGTTCCAAACCCCTTCTCTGTGCTTTTTCCAATGCTAATGTATTTTTTTTTGAGATGGGGCAACCAGAACTGCATGCCGTATTCAAAGTGCAGGCGTGCCATGGATTTATATAGTGGCATTATGGTATTTTCTAACTTGTTATCAATCCCTTACCTAATGGTTCCTAACATCCTGTTAAGTTTTTTTGACTGCCGCTACACGTTGAGCGGATGTTTTCAGAGAACTATCCATGATGATTCCAAGATCTCTTTCTTGAGTGGTAACAACTCGTTTAGACCCCAACATTTTGTATGTAGAGCTGGGTTTATGTTTCCCAATGTGCATTATTTTGCATTTATCAACATTGAATTTCATCTGCCATTGTTGCCCAATTTTGCGAGATCCCTTTGTAACTCTTCACAGTCAGCTTTGGACTTACAAAATTACTCAAGATAGCTATCATCTGCAAACTTTGCCACCTCACTGTTTGCCTTCTTTTCCCGATCATTTATGAATGTGTGTGTTTATGAAGAAATGACCCAATAATATGTAATCCTGAGAGAACAAGCAAACAAGAAAGCAACCACCAGAGTCTTCGGGAATTATATGGCGCACAAATTAACTCCTTCGAATTGGTGAAGTGACCAACAATTGCCCACAAACAACACTGCTGACAACCTCTCTTAATTAATTCCTGTTCTGCATAAATTACACTGGAGCGCCATATTACACACATTTTAACATACCGTACAAGCAAATCAGCTTTACAGAGTGTCCACGGCACGTCAGAAGCAGCAGCTTACACTTAACATTACCGAGGCTTCCTTTTTAGGATGCTTTTGTTACAAACTTATTTTGACAATAAGCAGCATATGTAAAATGTATGGATTTGAGGGTATCTACTGCTTATTTTGTGTGCAAGTAAGCGCAAGAGAGTCAAAGTGACAATGTCAGGCTACAAATAATTAACCAGGTAACGATTTGATTAAAGATGGACCAAATGGGATGAAATGATTAAAAATACATTTCTAATGAACTTCCCCTTCTGGTTCTCCCACCTAGCGGAAAGCAGCGATCCTCGGGATCCAACGCTGCAAGAGCACGCTTAAACCCAGCATCAAGTCATGAAGCAGATTTCTGTTAATGGTAGTGCTCCTTTGAAAATTCAGGGGACGGCCTGGGCAGATTAGGCCCCAGATGTCCAAATCAAGTGTGTGTGGAAAGAGTTGTTTGATCCCATGAGCGGTCTCAAAAAAATCAGTGTCATGCTAAATTTAATTTACTACGGGCCAGACTGAGCCTCTACACTGCTTCCTGAATAAGGAGCGGCACGGAACTGAGTTACAACCTCCGGCACTGTACGCAGCCCTCAAAAGGGCACAGATGACTTTACCGGGCACCAGGCCAGCTGCTCTGCCTGACTCCACCCCCTTCTTGCCCACTGTCAAGAGGAGAGTTAGCCAATCTGTAGAAGCTCTGGCAGAGTGGCACAGGAATGCTTCCCACACCTCTCCATTCGACCAACTGTGACAAGGACACAATCTAGCCTTGTGACTCAGGCAGACATTTTTCCCAGACACAGATCCCAAATGCCAGTCCTCTGTGTACCCAGCAAAACTCTGCAAGCTGCAGTAGACAATGCTGGGACTCCCGATGCTTTGTTGAGAACAACAGTTAATACAGGGAAGGGCAGCTGTGAACATTCTGGAGATTAGCCTCGAAGAGGTTGAAAGTCAAGGTGCAACTCCCAGGATGCAGAATGCTGTACAACAACACACCTTTAGAGATGGAAAAATCAAATTGCCCCAAAGAAGCTTTCACGGTGAGTGTTTTTCCAATTGTCCGCACCATCAACTATTTGTCATGTTACCAATTATATACTATTGACTTAATACCCGGTAACTTATGTTGACAAGTGCAATATTTTTTGTGCTGAGGTGGTTATATGCGCTGACTAGTCACTAGAAAAACAGGTCTGAACAAAATGCTTTACATGCACAAAGACTTCCAGCAGTCTGCACATTAACTCGGAGGTGATCAGGAAATCGGCATGAAATGTTTGAGTCACGTTTTCGTAAGGCTTCTCTTTACTGATGCATTTGAGAATCTATCTTCTCGGCAAGTGGCGTGGCTTGCCATTACCTGATCATCTGGGGGTTGGGAAGTAGAGAAAGGAACAAGATAACTGACAGCCACCTGGGAAACGCCATATTTCGATATCAATAGTTAATCTACTGTGTCACATTTCTTAGAGAACTAAATGAAATGCAGTAACTGCTGTGAAATTGGAGCTGGGGAGCAAAATGATTTTGCAGAGCAAATAACTATCTCATACTGGCTGTTTTATGCCCTATTGAACAGCCAGCAGTTTATGAAAACAAAGTTTCATAAATATAGTTCCAGGCTTCCCACTAGACATTTCCATCACTTGCAATAACAGAAAAAAAAAATCATTGGGTTGACTCAACTTGTCTCGAATCCTTTCAGAGGGCGTAACTCACACTCCGTCTCCTGGTTGCGTTGTACTACAGCTATGGGAATGTGATTGATTGAAAGAAACTAAGTTCCATGGCCATACAAAACTGAAGGGGGTTCAAAGAAGAGCAACAAGAAGGATTGAAGAGGTGAACCCCACATTGCACAAGCCCTGAGTGAGGTGTGAATGGAACGTGCTCTGTTGCTTTGTTCACCTTCATGCCTGATGATCCCTTAGACAGCACTGCCAGCAGCCTTCAGGCAGCCCAGCGAGAAGGAGCAAGTACTAACCTATGCACTGAGACTGCTGATGGGCAAAGAAGAGGGACGCATGTATTCCAGAAGAGGGGATTCTCTCTCTCCTTGTTTGAGACCAGGTGGTGTATAATGTCATAAGCCCGGAAAGATCAATATGCCGTCAAATACTGAGGAGGGGCTGGGAATACCTTTTACTGTACAGACACTTTTTTTTAAAAAGTGGAAAAATACCTCCTCATAGCTAGTGGAGGCAGGACAGATATAATTAGTCATTAACAAGTACAGACAGAAGTTTGCACTGGAGTTACATTTGATCCATAGCACTACACAGAAGGGTGCTTGTTTTCCAAGGAAGACTTCAAGGGAATCACAGAAACCTGACAAAACAGAGACGGAAATTATGGGCCACCTATTCCATTCCCCTTGGGCCAGTTCAGGATCGCTCCCTACAGAACAATATGGAATTAATTGTCCAGTCCGGTTTTCAGACAAGCAATGGAGCTGCCATCAGTGCTTGTGGAAAAAACTAGGACTCATTCCAGCCCCCATCTTGCAGTGAGCTCAGTGCAGGTGAATTCCTGTGCCCATGCGGAGGTCATTGCAAAGTCAGGCCTAAGTCATCAATACTAGGGAAGGAAGTTCTATGACCTATTTATCTGCACTGAGCAAAGTACTCGGTTTCATACACTGTTTTAACTCAGTGACGGACAGTCTTCTCATTAAAATACATCTAGGTTTGTTGTAAATAGAAGAGTGTTTGTACTGTTAACTGGGAATTTCATTCCTACTATTAAGCTTTTACCCAGAGCTTTGATACCAGCCTCTTTCTTTGCACATGCGTTTGCATTTCCTTGTTCTCCTGACTATGACCAAGGCATACCATCCCGTACCAAGCTGTAGATATCACACTCCTCTCAAGCAGAACAGGTCACCCACCTCCACGACTCACCTAATGTGGGGCGTGGGAGTAAGTCTGACTTTACTCATGATAGCAGAATTCTTGCCTGGCAGCACACAGCATCACTATTAGAAAGGCTATTTTTAACGTTCCAATATCTTGCTTGAAGTTAAATCCCAGTGAATCAGAGTAAATTAGCTCCTGTTCCATCTGAGTCAGGGCCAAATGCTTATTAACCAAGCAAATATTCCCTCCTCCTTCCCCCCCTCCCCCCGCTTCCCATAACCACTCTACAGCTCAACACAAAAACAAACAATACATAATTTAAGCAGATATTCTAGGGCATTTCAGGGTATTAAAAAACCTTTTAATTGGATCTCTATGAAAAAGTGATGTACGAAAGAGGTCAGAATTTAGAAGCAATAATTATTCTGAACGAGTTTGTACATGTTTTAAATAAATACTGGTCAAAAAGGAAATTTGGGACAAAGAGCTGTTTTAACGTAATCATGTACTAACATTCTGAATAGAGTTTTATGGTGATGGAAAGCTTGACTGAAACATCATTGGGATCCGAAGGTAAATATAGATCCCTGAGTGACCTTGGAGCTTAAAGAGAAAAATATTTGGGTTTATGAAAGACAATTCCTAGCAACAGAGGCCCACCAAGCGTAAGATATCTAGGAAGAGGACGGATGGTCAGTTGAAAGGACTATGGTTTTTAGCTAACTAACCAAATTCTGTAGTTCTTTGGGCTACAGGAGAGAACCGAGGTCCCTCTGACTGCAAGAATTAAGAAGAGTATTGGTAATGCCTTAAATTTCATTTTCAGACGTTTCTCTCCTTGCAACTGCAGATCCCTAATAAAGTTCCATCCATGCTCACTGCTATCTCAATCTATCATCAGTGTCATGGAAACTGCCATAATTCGACTTGGGAACAAAGTGAGTGTATTAAGGTTTCAGTCAACGTCCATTGAGGTCAATGAAAGGACACTTAAAGGGTGTTAAATAAGGCTCTTATAGCTGTTGTGAAGCATCATTCCTAAAAAATACGCCTGTCCAGTTACATACCCTTGAATTCCTTGATTTATTAAATTTGATTGGCTGCAGAGACAGGTGGGTTAAGAACATGAAGCTGATGGATCAAAGGCAGGAACTGTTTCCAAACAGAAAAAAAGAAATCTCCCTTTGACAGATTTAATCTCCATTTTCAGGCTTGTCTAGCCTGGCAAAAAAGTCTTTGTTCAAGATTTTCTCATCTGCTTAACGTTTTTAAGGCATCAACCCAAAGCAGGGATGGTTTATGCAGTACAAAGGTGACGTTAGCAGGTGAGGAGTTAGCGGAATCGTTTTTGCAGCCAAGTTCACAGAGCCAAACACTTAGAAGACAACGGCGAGTTAATATCGAGCTTCATAAATTTCAGCTCCACTCAGAAATGCAGTATGACTAGATGAGGCAGGTAGCCTGTGGGGGCATACTCAGTTCTTATTCCATTTCACTCCCCAAAATCCCTACTGACATCAACAGATGTTGGTTTGAGTCAGGATGGAGTAAAGTGGAATAACAATTGAGTATAGGCCTAAAGATTTGGCTATAGGAGATTATCCTAGACCGTGAGTTCTCTAGGGCAGGGAGCGGTGTTGTTACTTTCTTGTAGAATACAAAGTGCAACAGTCCTGATCTCTGTTTGGGGGGCCTGGAGCACTACCACCAAGTAACTACTGCCACCACCCCCAAGATTTAGATGAGTTGAGTCTAAACTAAAGGCCAGGCTTGGCTTCTGGCTTTCTCATGCCCTTCCAGTCACTCTACCCAACTCAGAACACGCACTTACAAGTTCCTAAAAGCCTTTGCTTTCTCTTCATGGTAAGATTAAGTGAATTTCTATGCTATTGCAGAACTCTGAATTCCCCGTGACAGCGCAGTGACACAACCTAAATGAAGCTACTGATTAAGACAAATAGGGTTCAAGATGGCTGGTGCAACAGCAGTAGCCACCAGCCAATGGAGCCTGCTGAACAAACCCAGACTGTTTTGTTTTATGTCGGGTTTTATGACAAGCCAGGCTCTGATCACTTCACCCACAGGATGCAGCTTGCTTGTTTTTTTTTTTTAATGTAACAGAAGGCGAGACAAGAGAAGAATTGGGACTTTGTCAGTAAATTGACTTTGTCAGGCTGACCCTTTGATGTTATTGTGGTAATTTTTTAGGATGCGATAAAGATCGGTGCTAAATTATGCAGCATCACTTGAAAAGCCCAGCCCCGACGCTTCTTGAAAATTCAATTTTCAAGTTAAATTTGGGTTTGATTCTTTATCTCAGACAAGGCTTTAATGAATAAAGCCTTCTCCTACAAAGGAGTTTGCCTTCTCCCGAATCCTGCTGCGTTTGTCGATGGAATGGATAGTACTGATGCCAGGATGACCTGTCCCTTCTAAGCCCCGTTTCATCACTGAATGTCACTGTATTTATTCCATATCTATTGTCAGAGCTCGAGTTTAGTGGGGCTGGGTGGAATGCATGCTATGCTGCCCTTTATTCTGGTATTTTGCACTGCAGAGAGAAAACCGTGTGCTTCTCTTTGAAGACATGCTTCCTACGGAACGAATGCTAATTTGCTCATCTTGTGCTGCAGGAAAAAAGCAAGGACAAGAAAAAGTTCATAAGCAAACAACATGAAGGCTCAGCAAACCTCAACTATCAGGAGTGGAATCAGACCCATCTCCGTGCCAGGAGAACGATTGTAAAATGAAATAGCCCAGTCTCTTCAGTAATGCACTTCCTTCTGCAATGTGCATGTACATTACTTATTAAGAAGCATAATATTTGATTGCTAAACAGCTTTCATTGTGGAAAGAGAGAGAGTGCGCCATCGATAGCAGCATTAAGGGGGAAAAATACCCATCAACATCAGCTTATCACTACAAAGCCGCAATTAAAAGCTGCCAGTCAAGAAAAAGCAACTCAGAATCCTATAACCTCTAAAGCATATATTGCATTGCCTTTGAAGGGCTCTAGTTTGTTTGGGGTTATTTTTTAGTTTGGTTTTTATTTTTGGTCGTTCACTCAGTTTCACTGGATTTTCCTGTTACTTGTGAGCATTTTCACCATCTCCAGAACTCGGCAAATGTCCACCTCACCTGAGCCTAGCATCAAAAGGACTCCCGATAAATAAAACCAACATCCCATCCCTGCCCCCCCGTTCACACTTCAGTGCGACTCTCAAACCTTACAAGAATTATGTACAGTCATCAGGTGTTAAGGAGGAGTCAAAGGCAATGACACAATCCTTCCTGTATTAATTAACAGAAACAGAACGGCTATAACTATGAAAGGGACAAGAGCTTCGCTGTATCGCCAGGACACAAGATCCCAACCTGCTGGAGTGTTCCATACTCTGGCTTGCCCTTGTTGCTCTCCTTCCTCGCCCCGTACCTTGGTGAAAACCAAATCAGCGTAGGTTTGACATCCTCTGTAGTCACCAGTGAAAAATGGAAATTTTAAGGGCAAATGCAGACTCCAAATGTATGCACGCAGGCATCTATGCATGCCAAAAATGTGCACACACAAACAACACTTTTGCATGCAGACTGGGTAGGGGTGGAACCGCTCAGTTTCCACTTGCGAATGCATGTTCTGATATCTGGGTGTGCAAACCTGCAAGCATAAATGTGGCAGCTGAGGCACTGTGCTCTGTAAGAGGTTGGCCCTAACACAGGTGAACGTGTTTCTAGTTCTTTAGGGACTGTCTTTTGCTAGCACCTGTCGGCGGTGACATCAACCATCAGTTAAACGCTACAGGCATGCAAAAGGCCTCTGGGTTAGGAGATGCAAACAACTGTGATTAGCCATGGGATGGCTGTGCTAACTATTAAACATGTATTACAATGGCGTTGGAGGCACCGTTGTGTTAGGTGCTGGACATACAGAAGTAGATAGATACAAATACCTCATTCCTCCAATTTCACGCCCTCGTCACTAATTGGTTTGCAGCAGCACTTACAGGCCCCAATCAGGGATCAGAGCCCCACTGCGCTAGCTACAGCACCTGAACCCACAACGATAGCTGGCTCCTGCCCCCCCCCCCCAACTTACAGCGTAGGTATCCATCTCCTGACACAGACCCCAGAGGCAAGGGGCCCATCGGCAGGAGCGAGAGCTCTGGCGGGGATGTGCCCGTTAGGCAGTGGCTCAGCACTCTCCAGTGAATTATCGGATCACCCGCCATTCAGAGAGAGCGAAAGAGGGGAGAGACTGGCGGGAACTCCAACGTACCGGTTTGTGTATAGAATGGGAACATGTGACCCAATCTCAACCACCGCCCGGCAGAGCTAATGGTGGTTACAACTCCGGCAACAAGCGAAGGCTAATCAGCTGCGTGCGGAGGCTCATATCAGCCAGCTCCGTTTCGATTTCAGTTCCTGGGCCTCGCAGCTACCGAGGCAACCAAAACAGATCATAAAATGTAATGAATAAAAACATTAGCGGAGAGGCCAAAGGGCACAGACCTGTCTATTAAGTATTTCTGAAGCTCCAGTTACTAGAGTAGGGAGGAAGGAAAACGTCATCTTAGGCAGGTTTCTGTTCAAAATAAAAACCCAGGTCAAAGCAAGAGCGAACGCTATCAAAGCTTTACACATACAGCTCTGGGATCACTGAGAACATGGAAGAAACAGATCCTAGGAAATCTGAAAGTAATTAAAGGGCAGGGCACTAGTATAAAAGCAGCCAAGAAACAACAGACCACAGATCAAGGAAACACTGATAACACAACCCACGGGGGCACCGTGTGGAATTGTTAAAAAAAAATGATGGGCCAGATCATCAGAGGAGGTGCACGAAAGTTCATGCCAGCTGAAGTCAGCAGTGTTAGGCTAAGGATCTGTCCCAAAAGAAACAGCGACAGAAAGGGAAACACACCGATGGCAAGAGAGTAAACTGAACTTCACCACAATGGGCCAATTTCTATTCTCAGCTGCCCTGCTCTGAAATCAATGGGGTTGCACTGGCATGACGACTTAGGACAAAATTTGACCCACTAGTTAGGAACCTGGTGGCAGATATGACAGAGGAACCCTCACTCTCTTTGTTGTGTGACCTCTTGGGCTTTAGGCCACAAACAGATTTAACCAAGGACAATCACCCTTAAATTGACAAATACAAGAACATCCACACTGGGTCAGACCAAAGGTCCCTCTCGCCCAGTATCCTGTCTTCTGACAGTGGCCAATGCCAGGTGCCCCAGAGGGAATGAACAGAACAGGGAATCACCAAGTGATCTATCCCGTCGCCTATTCCCAGCTTCAGGCAAACAGAGGCTAGGGACACCATCCCTGCCCATCCTGGCCAGGGCCGTAACGAGGGCGAGGCGAGTGAGGAACTTGCCTCGGGGCGCACTGCTGGCAGGAGCGTAAAAGCCTGCTGCCAGGGGCGCGCCCGTCCTCCCCCGCCGCCGAAGCCGCCCCTGCTTACCTGCGGGAGGTCCGCCAGTGTGCGTGGAAAAGGCCCCCTCCGCCGAATTGCTGCCGAAGCCGCGGCACCGGAGGACCTCCCGCAGGTAAGCGGAAGTGGGCACTTCCGCCCTGCCGCCGAAGCCGCTTCCGCTTACCTGCAGGAGGTCCACCGGTGCTTCGGCGGCAATTCGGCGGAGGGTAAGAGCCCCTAGGAATTTCTGTGCCCCTGCCTCGGGCGCAGAAATTTCTAGTTACGGCTCTGATCCTGGCTAATAGCCATTGATGGACCTATCCTCCATGAACTTATCTAGTTCTTTTTTGAACCCTGTTAAGTCTTGGCCTTCACAACATCCTCTGGCAAGGAGTTCCACAGATTGACTGTGCATTGTGTGAAGAAATACTTCCTTTTGTTTGTTTAGGTAAGAATTACCGTACGCTGAGCTGAACACTCAGCACCTCCCTCAAATCCATTACTTTCACTTGTACTTGCAGCATAAGACTTGTACTGCTGCTATGTAAGGAGTTATGTATCTAATTAATGGAAATATGTTCTTGTAGTTTGTATCAAGAGGTAAATCCTCAGGAGAGGTGACAAACTGGTTTCCGGCCAGGCCAGAGATGTTTTTCCATCTAGCTGCTGAAATGTAAATGGAGCATTGTCTCATTCCCAATCACCCATATGAGCTAAATGCAGATGAAGGACTGTAAAATTTAAGAGAAGTACAGTAGGCAGAAAGAGTCTTATCTGGGGGTGTGCGTCAGAGGTTTACGGGACTAACTGGGGGAGAAAGAAAGCACCCTTTTATGCTGTAGCTAGGAAGTAAACTGACAGCGCACTTACATTCATGAAAACAGGATCACTACCAGCCTTGGCTGGAAACACTGCAAAAGGCTTTGGGTGAGATAAGACCACTCTGGACAGGAGGTTAGCCTGCCAAGTTTAGTCTCTAGAAAATGTGTATTGATTTTGGTTTATATGGGACCTGTTTCCATTATCCTTGCTCAATATCTCCTGAATTTTGATCATAATAAACTGATGACTAAGGCCCTACTTCATTCTAGGGTGACCAGATGTCCTGATTTTATAGGGGCAGACACGATTTTTGGATCTTTTTCTTATATAGGTTCCTATTACTCCCCACCTCCTGTTCCGATTTTTCACACTTGCTGTCTGGTCTCCCTACTTCATTCACAATATTGCAGATCCCGCAATAGTAGGCTTCCACTGCAATTTTGGTTTTAATTAGCTTACTTTGCACAGTTTTGCATACATGTAGAGTGTGCAATTAGTACTGCACTAGCATGCAATGCCTGGAAAAAGTAAAAGGCTAAAGTAACTGGACTCAATTTCTACAACAGCTGTGTGAAGACTTTCAGTCTTCTGAATTTGATATTGTATCAGTCACTTTTTTTTTTAATGACTGTACTATAGTTGCAGCAAAATGTCTAGTTATCCAAAATATTAGCAGGCATAACAATACTTGAGTGTTTATATCATTCTAGCAATATTTTCTTAAGCAAGTAGATCTACCCTGGCTTTTCCAAAGTACCACTACTAATAAAGGTCTATTATTACTTTTCCATGATTTTCCATTTCTTGCCCGCAACTCAGCTGCAATTATTTGAAGCTCAGCCTGCGATTCAAGCAGGGTTCTGGGCTTGTCTACACTTACCAGGGGATCGACACGTGGCGATCGACGCATCAGTGGTTGATTTAGTGAGTCTAGTGAAGACCTGCTAAATCGACCGCAGATCGCTCTCCCATCGACTCCTGTACTCCACCTGAACGAGAAGCGCCAGGGGAGTCAATGGGAGAGCATCTCCCACCACGTAGCATGGACCCCGCGGTAAGTAGATCTAAGTACGTCGACTTCAGTGACGTTATTCACATAGCTGACGTTGCGTAACTTAGATCGATCTCCCCCCCATAGTGTAGACAAGGCCTTTCTTATGACTGTTTTCACCCCAAGTATATCTCCGGGCTGCAGTACTGTCCAAGGAGCTGCGTCTGGGCTAAATCCTTCACACTGGTGTGTACAGGGTTCCCTTGGGACAGCAGCTCTGGTATTACCGGGACTGCCCAGCAGATAAGGAGCCGTACGCTCTGGGGGAGGCTTCAAAGAGGCTTAGGGTCTGGGGTGCACCTATTGTTAATCTGCAAGGCAGAGTAAGGGCTGGCCTAGCCCAGAGGAGAGTGCTGGGGTGACTGACAGGCTGAAGGTGTCAGGGAGTTGGCACCAACAGCAGCACATGCAAGTCTCCCTCCTGCTGGTGGGAGGAACAAGGTGACAGAGTCCTGGACATCCCAAGAACACTCTCTCTCTCTCTCTCTCTCTCTCTCTCTCTCACACAAGTTCTGGGCGAGTTTTTACTTGGCCCAGGTAAGCCGTGTCTCCGCGTGCTGTCCATGCTACCGTGGCTACACGGCTATTGATACTTGTGCTAGCTTGCGAAGAGCTAGTCTGAGTGTGCATATGTGAGCTGGGGAATCACAGGGCCAGTGCGCAGTGTAGGCGTACCTGAGTCTCTCACTTCAGGGTCTGCAGAGGTGTTTTTGCCCTACAGGTTCCAGCAGCACTACCCGGAGGAGCAGGAGAGGATGGCTGGTTTTGATTAACCCCAGCGGAGTTTCAGTGCGGTGCTGGGAGATCTGGATGCACAGCTGCCAGGGTTAATGCACACACCACAGTGTGCATTGGAGCTTGCAGGCTACAGTGGTCTGGGCGAGTGGGGGAGAAGAGGTAGCTGATATTTCACTTTTACAAATAGAAACATTGATTCTGGACGCAGGATGCCAAATAGATGATCTTGGAAAAAAAACACACCCAAGACACACAAAGATTGATTCCTGCACGGATCATAAGCTCACTCATCCCAGCAATCACAAGAAGAGAGACGTCCAGAGAAGCATTTTCCATAAAATATCAGTTTATAAAAGCCACCCATTTTGATTCCGTCTCCTCCAGCATTCGCACAAGAACCATCATCTATGGCTTCACGGTTATTTTTTCCATTTCCCATTCAGCACAAAGCAAGAACCACCACCGAGATCAAAATGTTATTGCAACAGATCTCAAAACCGATTCTTCTCCCTGTGTCCTGCTGACTTCTGAAGGAACCCACCGAGCCATTATCAGCGCTGGTTCCCATCAAGGAGCCTTTCATGTGTTAACGCCTGGTATCGAACACATTTATTTATAGCAACTGTGCTGTGCCAGTCATTTAAACACATCAGCATTTGTGAATAAAAGATAAGGTGGACTTTGAAGCATCAGCCTTGGAACATATGAGCCAGAAAAGTGATACAAAGCTTACTAAGTTAGTGTAATCCGTTACTGTCCCTTAGCACCCTGGCACTTGACCTACATCCATAGAAAACCTTTAGAAACCCTCTTCTCCCAAACAATCCTATCAGCAGCAGAAACGAATTCCATGTTTCTTGGCTTCAACTCGTTCACCTTTAAAGGAACAACAACCTGAAACTGCTTTAAAATAATTTTTTTAGTTCACTAGATTTCAGGTACTACTCCTGTCCTTGAATTCCCCTGCCAATGTTTTGGGAGTTTACTGCCAAATTTTCCCTTTACAGCTATTAATAATAGCTCCTCTGTCTGTTAAAAATTCCACACAAAAGAAAGAAGAACTGAAGAAGTCATGATACAGAAGAAACACAAAATGCAAACCATACACCAACAGAAAAAGAGAGAAAACATTCTCTAATTTCGTTCCATCGCAGTAATCTTACACGTTACTGCAACAATAGTAGGTTAAAAGAATCCAGACATAAGGGCTGACGACATCCCGTTCACATAATAAAACTATCACTAAAGTTGATCTTGAGCCTCTAGTCTTTTGAGCACGCTTCTAACTAATCTGAAACCTTATGTGCAGATACAAATCAACACAGATATTTTACACTGGATGAAGCAAAAAGGAAGCTCCATTTAACATACTTGGTGGTTGTTCCTGTATTGGAAAGCACTCTGTAGCAATACCATGAGATTAATTTGCATGCTGTCATCTCAAAGAAAAATGTTAATGTATAAGATTAATAATAACCCATTGATAACACAACATACAAGGCAGTCAACTTTTAAACCACCTGCACATAACTAAGCCAATCGACCAGAATTTCAAACAGTTATCAACCCAAAATTCTCCGATTCTGATGTCATACTGGTTTTCCACTTAGCGTAATTCCATTGATTTGGAGTTAATTTGCATTCAAAAATGGCCAGGGAGAGCAGAATCAGGCCTCATCAGCAGGGCTGACAACTCTAACATAAAATATCACAAAAATATTTAAAAAATAAGTTTCAAAGCATCATGAGTGCAAAGAAAAGCTTGAAAACATGACCCAAGTACACCTTAAACATTCAAAATCTAGGAGACAAAAGGAATCTTTTTTAAAAAAAACCCCTCACGATTTGTTACACCAATCTCATGGTTTGCGGGAACCTGACTCAGGATTTTTCAATGTTTGGGTGTGGCAACACTGCGTAAATGTATTCTCCATATCTGTTGCTGGTGCAATTTCATCCCGAGTCCCAGATAATTAAAACTAAATCTTCATGACCAGCCCAAGGGTTCAACTAAATAAAACCCAACCTTTCAAATAAACAAAAAAAACACGAACACAAAATCAACATGATTACTATGGGCATGATTCTGCAACCCTTCCGCACAATGAATAGAGCTGAAAACCGTGGAATTTCAGTGGGCATACTCTCTGGGGTAAGTAATGCTAAGAATAAGAACACGCATTGCAGAGTTTGCTAACAGCACATGATACTGTATTATGCTGCACAAAAACATCGTGGGTGCAAATGTTTTGGACAAATGCTGGATTGCTACAACCCAAAGGGTAGAGAAGTTTACTCCATAACAAAGTCATCTTAAAATTTTCACCTCTCCCTTTCTATTCATTTTCCTGAGGGAGCTCAGAAATGCAATCAGTGAAACAATAAATATCAAAAGCAATAGAGGTGTGATATCTAGGGAGAAGAGAGATGTTGGCCTTACGCTCTCCCACCAGAAATCACAGGATCAGTGTAAGTATCACTAACGTTATATATAGGAAAGGAACACTTTATTGGAATAAATCTCTGAACATAAAATCAGCATAATGGTAACATACATAACCGTTGCCTTTGATCGAGTATGTCTCAGGTTTATTCTGCAGCAAAACCTTACGGCTCCCTGCTGTCTGCCTCGGTTATGTGGAGAGGCATGGTGGGTCCGGGAAGCATGTGGGTTTTTTCCTTCTATAACCCCTTAAAAGGATCATCTTTTTTTCCCCAGACACTAATATCTAATCATAGCTGGACAGCCGGCCCCACTTAACAAAAATCCTGCATTTAGCTGGTTAATTACAATCAGCCTCATATTTTGCAGCCCATGATAAGTGATAAACTGTTATGCTGCAAGACAGACATCCCTCACCGGGAGCAATCTTTTATCTGCAGCTTCCTCTCTAGCCATAGATACTGCAGTGAGTACTTTCGTTTGCCCAATGAGCATCTTTCCACTGAGCTAAGCCAGACTTTTTTCCACCTGCTCCTTAAATAAACGCAGCCCTCCTCCACAAAGCATCTCGCCCACAAATGAATGAAACTATCTTCAGGCATGAAGCTAGTTTGCTCAGAAATGCACATCCTGTCTTCTTTAAAAATGCCCGTCGCCAACCTTAGACCGCCACACACGTTCTTGGCAAAGCTCAGCCGCCCACCAGCACAACAATCAATATCGCTTATCAATGGAAAAAATATCCTTTTGGCTTTGGAGATTATTGTAATGAAGAAGCGCCCTGGTCTGATCTTGTTGGTACACGCAATGGAAACACAGATGCTGCAGTTTGCCCTTTTCTGCCTTTTACACAAAACTCACCAAGAAACCCAGAATTTATCCCCATTGTGCTGGGTATCCAGGCAAAAGCCCGGATCACCCCAGGACTCTCAGCTGAACCTTTATTATTTGTATTGCAGCCGCGCCAAGAGGCCTCCCCCATCGCGCTGGCACATCGGGAGAGCGGGCCCTGGGCAATGCGTGTGAGGGGAAACAAAGGCACCCAGAGCTGAAGGGACTCACCCCAGGCCAACGAGCGGGACAAGGGAGAAGCTGGGAGCAGAACCCAGGCCTCCTGACTCCCAGTCTTGTGCCCCATCCCGGACCATGCTGCCTCATGTTATCAGACCACAGGTGGCGAACAGGGGATGTGCCTGATTCACCGCAACAGCGTCCAGCCAGCCAGCAGCTCCTTCAGCAGGGCACCTCAGGAGCCCAGGCCACATCTGAAAGCAGCCCCCTGGAGGAAGCCCGGAGATAGGGTGGCAGCGGTGTTAATAACACCCACCCTTTACCCAGAGTGAACCCCACTTCCACAGCAAGGGCCAACGTGCCCGGTGGGAGAGGGGCAGAGCCTGGCCTGAGAACTACAGCCCAGAACACACACACACACACACACACACACACACACACACACACACACACACAGGCTCTGCCAAGGTGCAGGGAGCAAGGAAAACACCTCATGGCAGCCTGCAGAATTGCCTCTGCTTGCCAGCCGGGCTCTGAGCAGCAACCTGACGAGGCTTCGCCTGAAGGGCTCGTGGGTGCCAGCACTGTTAGCAAGGATGCCCTGGGAGAGAAAGGCTACGGTTAAGGTACCGGAGGGGGATTTGGGATCCAGGTTCTGTCCCCAGCTCTGCCACAGCCTCAGTGAGTGACCATGGGCAAGACATTTAATCTCCCCAGTGCCATGGTTCGCCCAGGGCCCCTCTAACTGACAGGGGTGTTTGGAAGAGAAATCCGTAACCTCTCGGGAGGAGTCCAGGTGCTGAGGTGGTGGGGGCCAGGAACGTTCCTACATGGCTAGAACCTGACTGCTGCTAACTTCTCCGGATAGTCTCTGCAGCCCCCAATCTTTTAACCAATAGCGGATTGTTCCAGGGAAAGGACAGTGCTGAGAAAACAGGACACTGCTAATACAAGTTGAACAGGGGCGTTTATTAGACAAACCAGTGTCTTACAGAGACAGCCCGAGATCTTACAAGACAGAAAAATCCCAGTTTAAAGTGGGTGGGTCACAGAAGGTCAAAGAATTGGGCAGTAAAGTCATTGGAGGCACACGGCCAGGCACACAGCAGAGCCCATGGTGCAGCGACAGCCAGGCACCCTGGCAGGGGACCGTTGTTTCTTCAGGACACGGTCGGTGGCTCGAGTGCAAATGATCCCCGGGGCACCCGAGAACAGCGACAAGGCTTTCGTTTGCAGCCGACCCGGCTCATCCTTTGCACAGACCGTACATACGGGCATCAGGAGCTCCAGGAAGTGCTCAGTGGGAATGAAAACAAGCAGCACGCGTGATCTCAGCCGGTGCAGAGGGGCTAGCGTGTTAGGTCTTCACCACCACTTACGTCGGTATAACTTATATCGCTCAGGGGCGTGACTAAACGGTGTGGACAGCAGGAGAGCTGCTCTCACCAACACAGCTGCCACCACTCGTCAAGGGTGGATTAATTAAGTTGATGGGAGAGTCTCTCCCGTCGGCCTCACTGGTGCCGCGTTAGCTGTCTAGGGTAGCTAGAGCCCGAGTCTATGCAAAATTTCCGCCAAGCAAAATGTTCAAAATCCCTGGCTTAAGGGAACGTCTCCACTGCAGTTAACTCAGCTGATCAGCACTGGGATAGCCCGGCCCAGGTGCGAGCGGGCACACGGCGAAGCCCTGCCAAAGTTACTGCATCCTCACGGGGAATGCGCTCACCAGGTGCGTTGCTAAGACTTCCAGGGATGCATCCCATGGTTCTCTGCGCTGCAGGAAGCTGAGCTGCTCACTAATGCTTTCCCAGGGAATTGTGGGAGATCTTGTCTGTCCTAGGTACACAGGGGAATTGTTGGAAGGCCCTGACAGACTAATCATCCCTCAGTGACTTACCATCCCCAGCGTGTCCTCCCTGCCAAGCAGCTGAGTTACCAGCTTTGACCACCGCACCCACACAGCCGAGCCAGCTCACCCTGAGTGGTTTGTGTGCATGGCTGGGCGGGGTACTAGGGACAACACTCAAGGAAGAGACTGAGCGAACGCTACAGAGACGTCACATGGCTGTTTTTCTCGTTCCATTTGCAGAGTCCGACACGCCTGGCCGTCGGCACAGCGACTTCTCCCGAACACTCGGCTAGCTCCCCCTCTGCAGCTAATGGGAACATTGCCTTGGGCTCACCAGCGGAAGGTGACACGGGCAGGATGTTGCCGACGGTACCCTCCTGACATCTAAGCACATTGCCCACCTCCGCCGCGTTGAAGTCCCCAGCCTTTGGGCAAGAGGAGGCAATAAGTGCAGCTGATTTTGGCCTCGCCCTCTACACTTGGCTTCAGACTGACACAACTTCTCAGCGTCGGCACCTTTGCAGCCAGGCTGATAAAATCATCGGAGGTACAGAGGGATTTAGTGGGCATGAGGGACCAGTCATCCCTTTTCACTTGTTATGGGCACCTGTGTACCAGCTGCCGAGTCAAACGCACCAGGCCACACCACATCTGACGGCGCAGCGGCCTATTAGTGGGTGAGAGGCGTGGCACTCTCCCCTTTCTGTGATCTCTGGTCGCTGCCTTTCACTCAGAATGGACATGATTTTCCTACGCGCTTCTTTTTAAACAGACGGGGCCCCGCTGTCAGGATAAAAACCCAGCACATTCTCTGGCCTAAGGCCCCATGTTCACATTGGTGATGAAATGTGGAAAACTTTCTCCAATTCCAGGTCAATTCTCATTTTGTTGGGATGGCTCCTACTCCCAGCTCTGGCTAGTCCCTGCGAGGACGGGGGAGATTTTGGATGGAGTTGCTAGGATATAAATCCTTATCCTTCCTCCTCGCATAATTCTGGAAGGTTGAGACCAGAACGTCTGTACTAATAGAAGGTGCAGGTGTTGCAGGAACTGTCTGGAGCATCTTTACACGAGGGGTCCTATGCTGATGGACAATACTGCGGGTGGGGAATCAAAGCTAAAACAGTTATGCTCTGAAGTCAATTTGCATAAATCTGCTACACTTTGCTGTCCCTTGAGAACTTCAGCCCTTCCCATCCCTAACCACCCGGTCTTTAATCTGCCAGCTGAATGGACGTGTTCTGCTAATTAAACAATCTATTTTAAAAGTTTCCCCGCTGCTGTGACACCTCTCTCTCGCTTCTGCTCCCGCTGAGCGAAGACAGCGCTATTAAGGGATAGAGCAGCCTGCCACAGCTAATAGCTTTGGGATCACGCCTGCAGCGGCACCTGGGAGTGCGATCCCCACCCGCAGTCTGGAGATATTACACTTCAGCTTGTCACCCATCAAAACCCAGAGCGCGAACTCACCCGGTGGAGGAGAATCTACAGCTTTTTGTTTCACTAACACAGGATGCATTTTGCCCATTGCATGTTCTCGGATACTGTATTTATGCAACAAAGGGTCCTGTGGCACCTTATAGACTAACAGACATATTGAAGCATAAGCTTTCATGGGTGAATACCCACTTCGTCGGATGCATGTAGTGGAAATGTCCAGAGCTCTGACACAGGATGCATTTTGCCCATTGCATGTTCTTGGATACTGTATTTATGCAGATTCTGCAGCAGCTAAGGACACCTAGGGTTTAACCAGACACCACTTCCAAAAGACACCACTTCTCCGCCAGCACTCTGAGGGCAAAAGTCATCCCCAGGCAAAGAGCCTGGATGTAAATAGGGTTTCAGTGGTGCCCAGCTTCGCACAGGGCCTGGATAAGAAAGGTCAGGCCTGACTCTGCACACCGCTCCAGAGATTGGCTGGAGGCATTGCTTGTCCAAAGCAAGATTCTCATCCGCTGCTAGGGCCTTTTGGAGGATGTCGGAGCAGCGCCCCCGTTGCCAAGGGGGATACTAGCCCGTAAACACATATGCCCTCTGCTGTTCGACAGGTGAGGAGGGGAGATGGGATCAGGCCACCTAAGGAGGGAGGGGAGGGAAGGAGCAGCACTTCTTGGGATGAAGTGTGTGCTAGTAAACGATCAATGCACACCCTGCCGTGGCTAATTGCTGCATTAGGCATCTGAACAAACAACGCTAATCACCACAATAAACAATGGCAACGAATGCTGCGCTGACGAGCAAAGCACCATATTCCATGCAGCAACAGAGCACCTATCTACAGAGCTTGGTGCAATGACCCCCAGGGTAGGTCATGAGCAGGGCTTGAACCTGAGACCTTCAGCACAAGCCTCAGCCAAGCTAGCAATACTAGTAGCAGGCCTGTTAGCGAGGAGCAGTAGTAGGTTCTTATCCATTAACATATACCGGTCCCTTGAAAGGGGAAGTGCCACGATGTTCCATTTCCACTTTTAGCATGCATTTTCCAGCATGCACAGTAACCAAATGGGGTGGAAATTGTTGCTGGCTGGTTTTTCACTTTTAAATCTCGTCTCCCGCCTCCAGAGCTCAGGTGGGAGGAGCAGGGGGCAGACTTCGGGCGCCATCGTTTTGGGACTGCAGTAGTCTTCAGACTCCTGGGAAAGGCACAGGGATGGGGAACAAACTCTTCTGGCTTGAGCCTGCCCCCTGCTAGCTGGGCGAGTACTTTCATCTGTCCGACACGCTGACAAGCCCACAGGCGCAGGGCAGGAGCAGAACGCCACGGCTCTTTCTGCAGGGCTGGGGAGGGCGGGCACCCCCAATAGCTCTGCGCAGACAAACATGGCACGGAGTGACTCCGTCCGGACAGTTCAGAGAGAGGCAGGCTGGCTGGAAAACCTGCAGCCCAGCAGTGAATTTTACCTTGTTTTCATGAGTAAACAGCGGGGTTTTTTTTTACAATGCCCGGTTACAAGTGTGAATCAAATGTTTTTATGTTGCGCTGGATTTTCACACACACGGAATCAATAGGATTTTGATTTAGTAATAATGAGAATGAGAGCACTGCTCACTATCGGCCAGGCTAGTAACAAACGGTCATTTGCTCTCAGCTCTTACAAGACGACATTTTACACTGACAGTGGCCTGATACCAGAGCGAGACCTGCCACAAACTGGGGAACAAATTCCAGTATAGCCTGGTCTAGTAGGCAGGACACAGAACCAGGAATCTGGACATCTGGGTTCTGTTCTCACCTCTGCCACTGACTTCCTGTGTGATCTTGGGCAAGTCTCTTAAACCCTCCATGACTCAGTTTCCCCATCTGTGAAATGGCCATAATGCATGTCTTTATACACTGCTTGGGGGTGCCCACCCAAAAAACACCACATAGACGCAAATAGTATTCTGGGTACAGCGGTCTGTTCTCAACATCCTTGTCTGTCTGCAGTCAGACTGCGGGGTCATGGGACTACATCTCCGCCCGCGGAACAGAGGACAGCTCTGCCAGGCTGCCCATGGGGAGACAGCCCCACACCAACCCAGCGGGAGTGGCAAGGGCAAAAGCAGCCATGGAGCTTGCCCTCCGTAATATCCTTGGCCAATAGGCTCCCCTTCAGCTCCCCGGCCCTGCAGCTCCATAGGCTGAGGGGCGGGGTTCCACGCATAGGGTAACAGCCCAGCCTGTGTTTGCACAAGACTGGAGAGGAGGGATGATATACACCATGCCCAGACGCCTCCTCCCCATGGCCCACCTCAGCTCTGGCCCCTCCCTTGGCCCACCGTGGTCTCTGCAGAGTCCAGGGCGACAGAGACAGTACTGGGGAAGAGGCTGATGGAGGGGGCCACCGAAGCGTGGAGGGTCCCTTTGGTGACAGGCTCTAGGGAGGTTGATCTGACCCATTATCACCACCAGACCGACCACAATCTGTCACCTCTTTCCTTCACCACAGATCTCTCTCTCTGGCTAACAGACAGACAGGCTCAAAGCATTTCTCACGCCAAGAGGCTTTACAAACTAGACACTAGGGCCAGCAAAATGCAGTTAGCTCTGCAGGGTGAGGCAGCTTACAGATGGAAAACTCCACTGCACCACTCTTTGGGGGTGAAGGTGGGAAAATCTGGCCAAGGAGACCAGGGGAACATGTTAAAATTGTCACGGATTCCCAACGTTGACACCAAAGAGGAAGGTCGGAAATGGAAGGGCATTAGACTCAATACCTCTACACTGGAAAGATGAAAGCGAAGTACAAGCGAGAAGTCATTTATACATTGCATGTGCCATTTGCAACAAAAAAAGGGATGCTATTACAAATAAAAACAAGACGTCACATGCACACGCTATATATGAACAATCTGAACACACACACAGACACACCCTTAACACCTCTTACCAGCTGCTGGCATTTTACTTCTGCAACAAGCAGCATGAAATTTAAGAAAAGCTAGTCATGAAACTGCCAAGTGATGGGTTCTGCACGGAGATATTCATCTGGTTCTTGATGAAATGATGCTAGACAGCTTAATACAGGCTGATTGGGGCAAGACAGCTCAATCAGGAAGCACCTGGAAGATACTTCAGTGTTAATTAAACAAGAGCAATGGCACTGTCACTTGAACTGTGCCCAAGCTCTTGCAGACGTCATAAGGAAGGGCGCTTGGGGAGCATGGGATGGGTACCCGGTAAATCAAGTCCTGGAAAAGCGTAAGGAAGGTTTAGATTCAAGCTGACTGATGTGGAGGCTTCTCTGTAGGATTGTCTCATTAACAGAACAAAGAACAAGTCCTGTATGTTAACAAGCCATTCTCCCCTGCTCATCTATTAAGAGATACAGTTACCCAGATGCTGGATCCTAGCTTCCAGCCAATTCTGGTCACGAGAAGGGAAGACATGGACGCATTTATTTTCCTTATCCATGTCTTAGCCTCTCCACATGCAAATCAGCACAGTTAGCTGGAAGGTCATTAAACCTCCCAGACAGAATGGTGCTGTGATGGGGTGTACAAACCCCAAACAAGACAGGAAAGGGTAAACGAGCTGCTGGGGGGCCTAATCACCTCCTTCGAGTGACGAGCTAAAAAGGAAGAGCAGACCTTGAGCTCTCATTGCAGGAGAGGAGGCGGGTTGGACCAGGAACCAGGGCAAAAGGCTGCCTATCAGAGCCTCCGTGAGGGAAGAGTTTACCTTTCTTCATGTTGATTTTGGAGTTTGGGCACCCGGAAGGGTGGAACTATTAGGCAACCTCACCAGAGGGCTACCCAGAAGGCGTCGGAGTCAGGCAGAACAGGTGAAGGCCCAGAGGGAAACCGAGGCAGGGTCATTACGGCACCGATTCACACCATGAGGGGGTGACTGCCCACAGCTACACTGGGCATTTGGTTAAATTGCATTTCACATGATGGAACTCCAAAGACAGACAAACAGGCAGCAGGGGGCCTGGTCTGAGGCTTTCACCCGCTGGAGCCAAGAAGCAATGACTGAGAAAGAGAGAGCACTGCCCAACACCCAAAGTGATTTCCAAATCAAGTCTGCTCACGTATTCATCATGGGCTATGTGGGACTTCCAGTTAATTAGGTTCTAATGTTATTAATTACCTGTCCTGGAAGCATTTTGCATCAGGTGTACAATGTTTAATTGTATACACACACACACACAAGCAGAGTGCTAGACTTCCAATATTAACATGAAGGACATTTTAAAAAAGAAAGATGCATCTTTCATTTTATGGCACAACACTAGCGTTTTCTAGATAAGATACAATGGGGGCTTTTTCTATCACCTGGTGGTCAATTAGCATCAATAAAAACAAGAATCTCAAGTTGGTGCTGAAGTAAGTCCCTGCGGCACAATGTAGGCAGTTTCTAAGAAAAATAATCTGTTGGGATTCTGATCTCATTAATACGCTTCCCCAAACCATCCTGTGCACATCCACAGTGCAAGATCCTACAGAGCCATAGGCCAACCCAACTGGACTTTCACTGGCTCCGTAACTTATATTTACTCTCATTTTACATGTCCCAAAGAGCCCTCTTTGGGGTTTATTTTGAGAGAGACAATGTCGCAGTTTTGTTAAATTTGACAAATGTCCTTATTTTTCCTTGGACTGATCTGCGGTTGGCTCTCCAGGCTGATTGTGCTGCAAAGGATCGAACGGAAGAAATAAAAAGAAAGGATGAAAAATTGGGTTTTAACGCCGAGAATGGAACAAAAAAATGATAAACACTGCAGATGTTGATGGATGAGTCTACATGAGGACGTTTTATAGCCTTTTACAGACACCCTGGGAGCTTCCCCAAACTGAAACCCCCCGGGGGCTTGGATGACAGCGATACAAATGCTCTACACTAGAGCCTACATCAGTGCTAAAAAATGGGCAGCTATTTTCCTAGTGTAGATACGGTCAATGAGCTAAAGGAGAATCGGCATCACTGTAGTAGTAAGAAAGCCCAGCCCAGAGCAGTGGACATGGTAACATCATGCTGTAGTGCAGCAGTTCTCAGCCTGTGGGTCACGTCCCCAAAGTGCAGCCCTGCCCCCGGCCCAGACCTGCTGGGGCAGGGGAGGGGCACCTATCCTGCAGCCCCACCCCAGAGCCCGCGCCCCCTGCACCCAACCCTGAGCCCCTCCCACACTCCGAACCCCTCGGCCCCACCCCCGCCACATGAATTTTGTTACATGCACCGATACGAAGGTGATGGGTCATTCCTCACCTCCACATTGGGGCACATAAAATTCATTCCGCACGTGGGTGGGAAAACAGAGGGAACGCTGGTCCTGACCCCTTTGGAATGGGGTCGCCAGGGCTGCTTTAGACTTGCTGCCTGGGGCCGAAGTCTGAGCCCCACTGCCCAGGGCCGACGCCAAAGCCCGAGGGCTTCGGCACTGGGCAGCGGGGCTCCGACTGCAGGTCTCCTGCCCGGGGCTGACGCCCGGGAGCTTCAGTGTTGGCCCCATAGCAGTGGGGCTCAGGCGGGCTCAGACCTCGGTCCCCCCTTCTGGGGTTGTGAAGTCATTTTTGTTGTCAGCAGGGGGTCGCGGTGCAATGGAGTCGGAGATCCCTGCTGTAGTGCATCGCACGAGAACAAGTGACACTTCTTTGCTGTGCTCATCAGGATGGAATTACACCAGGCCTCCCTGGGAAACGTAAACCCCCGGGGAACACTCAGCACAAGATGTCCATTTCAGGACAGCTGTGTCTGAGGGGTCAGCAGACAGGTAATTAAAGCAAGGGCACTAGAAGCTCCGGACGGCCAGACACACAAGTGGCCGCACCAGAAGAGAGATACTAGGATCGACACTACCTGTCACGAAGGGCGAGATTGTCAAAGGTATTGATGTGTGTAAAGAGCAGGGTGACCAGATGAGAAGACCCGAAAATCGGGACCCGCAGTTGTTGAGCAAACAAAACCGGAAGACCCACTCCTGCCGACCGAAGTTGTTGAGCAAAAAAACCGGAAGACCGGAAATCGGGATGGTCCCGATTTTACCGGGACGTCTGGTCACCCTAGTAAAGAGGCAGACCGATGCCTGACGGAACCCCCAAAAGCCCCATACAGGTGAGAAGCCCGACTCCCGTTGATTTCACATAGACTAGACAGGTGACCTTGGCGTAGGTCATATCTTTTTGTGAGCCATCTTTGCACACCTACCTCACAGGGATGAGCCTTAGTTAATTAATTCAAGCCGTGTCAAGTGCTTTGAGATCATCAGATGGAAGGCACAGAGCATAAACACACCGGCTGGCACAAAGCAGAAGAAAACGATAGAGGTGACCATACTGTAATTTTGCAGTGATCTGTGAAGGCAAGATCCCGGCATGCAAAACAATTTAGCCTTAAAAAAAACCTGAGAACAAAAGGCTGAAATCATTAACTTAAAAACAGACAGGGAAAGCTCAGAAGCATAAATCACGAGGCGGGAAACGCACGGAGAAAAACTACACTCAAAGCCAATACCAACGCACTCAGTGAATTAAAAGACGGAGCACAGTCATCAGTTAGAAAACGAGCCTCATGATGTGACAGAGTAAATATTACTGCTGCTTTGCAATCCAAGCTCTCACTTATATCTAGACACACGAGGTGGACACCAAACACCATCAGCGCCTCTTCTTGCCACCACTAGAGACCAGGAATGTTGGAATTATCCAACTGAGCACCGAGTTTCCTATCAAGTCCCGGCTCGCATATTGCGCCAGCTCACAAAGCCTTTAACTCAGCAATATCTAGGCAGCTCGGTAGATTTTTTTCCCCAAAAATTCAATCAGGTGAGACCACATGTAAGACACAAAAATGCGACAAAGGGTAGAACTGTCAAAAGAAACTGAAGCCTCAGGAGCCCAAGGCTTTTTGAAAGTCAGTGGAACCTAGGAGCCTAAGTGGCATTTTCAAACAGGATTTGGGAGCATACGTCACCTGGGCACTTTTGAAAATGTTGCCCTAAATTAGAAGGATAATTATTATTTACCATTGCATTACCATTATTATTTACCATTGCATTACCATTATATTACCATTGCACCTAGGAGTCCGTGTCATTGAGTAGCACTCTACGGTGCTAGGAGCTATACAAACACCGTCCCTGCCCTGGGGACTTACCCCATGTTATTTCACTGCTTGCTTGAGCTATTGACCCAACCCTCTCGCTACCAGCTGTGGAGAGGGATGAATGAACTCTATGGCCCACATCCCACGCAATGGGAAGGAGACCTTAGCCCCTCTGTGGAGATAGGGAACACTGTGATGTCACAACTGTCCCCAGAGGAGGGGAGAAGAAGGGGGATGTTCAACCTGCCAGCTCCCAAGGACTGCTAAGGTCCACTCAAATCTCAGCCCGTGTGCATCCATAGTCCGTCCGACAGAACCCCTCCCCCCCTTCTCCAGCACGTCTTTTCCATCCTTCCCCTCTTTCTTTATTCCTCAACCTGCTTCCGGAGCCCCTGGTATTGCCCCATCTCTTCTCCACCGGCAAGAGCAGCAGCAGACTGAAGTAGGAGCAGCTTCAACCCCAAACCACCGCTCGTTGGAGTCATACGCACAGACCACCGCATGGCCACCGGACTGCACGTTAGCACGGGAACTGCTGGCTGCCTCCTTTTTCATTTCTCTCCAGACAGGTTTTCAAAGAGGAAACGCGACCGTAACTCAGGCGATCCTGCAGGCGAGAGATCTGTAACATTTTCCTATAACTGACCCAGAAGGGTCGTGGGTTCTCTGCTCAACCGGACTGACGCATCACACATCGATGGGTAGATGCAGAGCAATCATTTCGCTCGGTGTTCAGAGCCTTATGCTTGCTGATGCGTGAGAGAGGAGAGTCGGATGCAGATTTTCAGAGTGATATTTGGGATCTGCACAAACTCCCTGCATTGTGTGGGGCACTAAACCCCTGGCCTTTGATTTAATGGTTCCCCTCTCCTCATAGAATCATAGAATCTCAGGGTTGGAAGGGACCTCAGGAGGTCATCTAGTCCAACCCCCTGCTCAAAGCAGGGCCAACCCCAACTAGATCATCCCAGCCAGGGCTTTGTCAAGCCTGACCTTAAAAACCTCTAAGGAAGGAGATTCCACCACCTCCCTAGGTAACCCATTCCAGTGCTTCACCACCCTACTAGTGAAAAAGTTTTTCCTAATATCCAACCTAAACCTCCCCCTCTGCAACTTGAGACCATTACTCCTTGTTCTGTCATTACTCCTTGTTCTGTCATCTTCTACCACTGAGAAGAGTCTAGATCCATCCTCTTTGGAACCCCCTTTTAGGTAGTTGAAAGCAGCTATCAAATCCCCCCTCACTCTTCTCTTCTGCAGGCTAAACAATCCCAGTTCCCTCAGCCTCTCCTCCTGGTCGACCAGGCCTCTGCGTATGTAACAAGCACGTATGTGAAAGGCACAATGAGCTGAAAACCGAGGATGTAAAAGCTGTTAAGTGCAGGAGGAGCAGCTCTCTTCAATTATCATGACTAGCAACTTGTATGGGTTAGGAAAAGCCAAGGCATTTTCATTTCCCCAGCCCTTCCCACATCCCCCTGGCCTGCTCGCTTTCTCTGCACTGCCCTTCCATTTGGCAGAAGGCAATGGGGAGGCTCACCGGGATGAACATGCTACTCTGTCTGTCTCAGTCCCTTGCAGCTTTCCCATGAGTTCTGCTCCTCCCCGAGCCAGGCAATTGGGGCCCTGCTTCTTTAAGACTCAATCAAGGCAAACAAAATGAGCCTGAGTCACTGAGCCAGCTCTCTTGGGGACAGAGTTTTAAAGCAGTCATTTGTCCTGGTCAGGACCACTTCAAAAAGAGGGATATGCTTTGAGACTATGCAATAACGAATGGTATGGAGAAGGTAGGCCAGGACCTCGTGCTCTTCCTGCCTCGTAGCACCAGGGCAAGGAGACCTTCAATGGAGTTAAAAGGTGAGACATTCAAATCCAATAAAAGGAAATATTATTTTCACACGCCGTGATTAGATTGTGGAGCTCACTGTCACATGTTGTTAAGGCAGAGAATGCAGCAAGATTCAAAAGAGGGACTGGACATTTATGTGAACAGGACAATATCCAGAGTTACGATAGTTAATGCTAACAAGTTTTGGAAGCAAGATAAAACTTCATGATTTAGGTCTTAAAACAATATGAGGGATTAGGGTGAGACCTTCACAGGAGGGCAGATTATCCCACATTTGCCTACTCTGGAGGAATTCTGTTAACTCCATAACATGGCACCTCACAGACAAACTATCAAAACTCTCTTTTTAACACCATTTAAAATCGTCAGAGCTCGTAGTCTGCAACAAAATCTGTGGTCAAATCAGCATCCTCTGTGCTTCCGCCAGATCTTCTAACCTACGCAGCACCAGCCAGGATGATTCCAGTCGGAGAAGCTTATTGTTCACTTCCCCACTGTGATACACTGATGACACAACAGTTGCCTCATTCCCTCCCACAAATGGCTCTCTTGCAGTAGCTGAGATTACGTAAGAGTCCAATTAACAAACACACTAAATCAATCTGTGTTGAAATATTACTGAAGACAAATCCTAATCATGACGCTAATTTTTTGAGTACCGCTGTGGAAGTGACCTTCACAACAAGTGTATTCTGCCAACTGTCTCGCAAAAAGCGAGAAATTTACAGACTTTTAATTACGTCTCAAATTTTTAAAGAAAATTATGTGTGAAGGCAGCACTCACCAAAAATTAAGGGAAATATAAAGCCCCAGGGACAAATGTCTAGAAATGAAGGATAAGCAAAGAACAAATGGAAAGATACGTGTTTATTTTTAGCTGTCTGACTGTGCTGGGTTCATTCTAGAGGTCATAGAACCACAGGACTGGAAGGGACCTCGAGAGGTCATCTAGTCCAGTCCCCTGCACTCAAGGCAGGACTAAGTATTATCTAGACCATCCCTGACAGGTGTTTGTCTAACCTGCTCTTAAAAATTTCCAGTCAGGTCACAGGCCTTGTAGTTAAATCCTTGCAGTCAAGGATAGTTTTTTTCCCCACTATACTGTTTATAAATACGGCAATTTTTAAAAACAATTTTTAAAATGCTCAAGTTTGGGGGCTCTTAAAAGAAACTGTGTGGGGCCTTTTCCCTCTCAGAGCAGGAAGTTTCTGGTTGTTCAATTAGGCCTCAGTCTGCTGCCAGGGTCCCACTTTTGACCGGTGGCGTTGAGGTGACAGAAGCGGGAAGAGCTGCTGAAGCGTGAAATTGGTTTAAAATGGCGAAGGGAAGATCCATTGTTGTTCCCCCCCCCCCCCCCCCGCCCCAAGATCAAATCACATCTGAAAATACTGACAGCAGGTCTGTGAAGCGCCCCTGAAAACCGCATCTGAATAACTTTGTAGGTCAGCAATTCTGCGGGAAGCCACAGTGAGGAGGAGGATACCCAGTAAACCCGTTTCTGGGCTGGGCTCTGCGGGGGGGCAGAACACCTGGGATGATGGTTGGAGATGGAAAGTTAGCGCCAGAGTCGGACGGTTTGCTGAGGAGACAGAAATAATTCCAGCCGCTTACATGCAGCAGTGTAATGGACTCAGGGTATGTTACACGGGCAAGTTTCTGTGCCGCAAGTTATACCGCTTTTATTAAACCGCTGTTGCGTGTCCACACTGTGCACCTTGTGACGCTGGAGCACATCCACAGTAGCAGCTCTTGCATCGACACAGAGAGCAGTGCACTGTGAGAGCTGTCCCGTGGTGCAACTGGCCACAGGGTGCCTTGGGAAGGGTTTGCAATGCCTCATGGGGCAGGTACAGCGTCACATGATGTAGGTTTCCCAATCCCATTGTTCCATGGGCATCCTACTACATTGCCAGCTGCTTTTCAACTGAAGGGGGCGGGGGGCAGTGTGTGTGATAGGGAGTGTGTGTGTGCGCGCGCGTATGGAGAGGGGGAGAAAGGCTGTGTTTTGGGGGACAGAGTGTGTCTGCATGCTGTCTTGTAAGTTCAGACAGCGGCGGGAAGCAACCAGTCCTGAGGCGGGGGAAACCCTGACATCAGCCGCCCCCCCGCCCTCTGGGCTCTCTACACAGCACTCTCTCTCTCACACACACACACACACACACGCTTCTGTGTTCAACAGCACGGGCATTCCACGGTAACGGTTTGCTTTGTGGGCAGATCAGCACAGCATGCAAGGGCTGTCAGAAACGGTGCTTTGAAAGGGGGAGGGGCGCACGTCTCCAGGGCAGCCGAGTTCAAAGCCATGAGCAGAGCGGTCCCTTGGGGCATTAGTGGACAGCTCCGGGGGCCAGTGTCTACACTGGCAATAGAGCGCCGGAGCCTCTGTGCAGTGAGCCTGACGACTCTCGTCGAGGTGGGTTTTTGCAGCGCTGCCCTGGAGGAGTTTCTGCGCAGTAAAGTGACTTGGCAGTGTGTCCACGGCTGCGGTTTGAGCGCAAAAGGCTGCTTTACTGTGCAGAAACTTGCCAGTGTAGACAAGGCCTCAGATTCCAAGGCCAGCAGGGACCCTGGTGATCACCTAGGCTGGCCTCCTGGACAGCACATGCCAGAGACCTGCTCCAAGAGAACGCCTAGGGCAGCTCTTATGGAAAAGCATCCCATCTTGATTAAAAAACCGTCAGTGATGGAGAATCCACCACGACCCTCGGTAAATTATTCCAGAGGCTAATTACTCTCACTGTTAAAAATGTACGCCTTATTCCCAGCCTGAATCTGTCTAGCTGCAACTTCCAACCATTGGATCGTGTTAGCCCTGTCTCTGCTCGATGAAAATAACAGAGCGGGCTCAGCCATATCTGGGGCGCTATCCCAGTTGCTTTTTGCATGATTAAAACACACACGATAAACTCCTGAACGCAGTACAGAAAAGTCTCTCCTGTCATCCAGGACTTTAAGCAAGTCTAACCTGTTTGCAGTAGTCTTTGTTTATAAATAGTTCAAACTTATAAATAACTTAAAGCCAGATGATGTTTGGTGCGATTCAATTACAGCTGCAGCATTTAATGTATTACCACTCTTTAGCTTGTCTCAACTAAGTACTGTCTCGCAACCAGATAATATGCAGCCCCCTGGGAATAGAAACCCTTGTGCTCAACAAGAACAAACTGGGTTTTGCTTAAAATAGAAGAGTTTAACTTAAAAGCTTTGGTGCACATTCTCCCTCTGCATACAGAGTTACTGTGTAAATAAGGCATAACCCGGATCTCAGCTCGGCGTGCTCAGAAAGAGATGTTCAGACTACATTTTCGATGGGTGTGCTTTATAGCCGACCCAGGAGGGTCCACCCTTATCTGGACTGACCCTGTCCAATACTGTGACCAGTTGCAAGAACACAACATGTTGCTAGAATACAATATAAAAAAACAAGCCAGCAGCAAATAACCCTTCCATTGAGTTATTTTTAATTACACCATTAAGCAGTAATTAAGAGGCCCCGCTCCAGTGAAAGTTTCTAATAGTCTAATTATCTTTGCAATATATAATGCCAGGTTAAATGCTCCACAACAGAGGCTACCACAAGGCACCAATCTGCATCTTTAGGCACCTAAATACCTCTGAAAATCTGGCCCCCATGGCCTTCACGTTTTTATATTTAGTAGAACTCTCACTTTCTCCCAGTTGGTTTTTATTCATCGATTGAAAGAAGAAAGCTTTGAATGAACTAGTCCAAATGAAGAAAATATTGTCTCTGGACCTGTTGGCCAAGCTGAAACCACAGGTAATTAAAGCAAAAACTTTTCTTCTGCACAACAACTGAAAGCACTTACATCTGGAAAAACGTACTCATTACTCATTTACTCCATTGTAAAGACTGAAAATCATCTAGATACTTGATGCAGTACAGCATATTGTGATAAACATATAAAGCTTGAGTTGACCTCAAAAGTTAAAGATGTTTTCCTCCTGATTCTCCATACAGTTAAAGACGACATGCCTTTTTGACTCATTAACATTTGAGGAGAACTCATGGATGCACTGAATTAGTTTAATAAATTATAGTAGTTTAGGCCTTGATATAGGTTGTCATAACTTCACATTTTAAACAGGTTTCTTTTGTAAAAAAGAAAAATGTATCTAAATAAAAACTGCAATTTAAATAAAAATATCCAATATTTGATTATTATTTTTAAATCAATTTTTATCTACTCTGGATAGAAATAGCCCCTTGATTCTGAATCTTCTGGCTACTGGCATTTTGAGCTAGGCCCTCGTTATTTTTAAACTCACAGGTGAATCGATGCTCATGTGCGTATTTAAAGGTGAAACCACAGAAAAGCTGCATCAGGGGGAAAAAAAAAAAAACTTTAAGAAACTCATAATTGCAAATTCATCAAACGGTGCCCCTGCTAAAAAATCCCACTATTGTACTTTTCTGTTCAGTTGGAAAGACAATGCTATTGTTCAGCAGAAGGAGCTAATTAGGATTCCTGCGCTAGTTTCAGAGTTCGTCTTCAAAACGCTGCTCCTAGCAAATGCTGAATCCATTGCTTTTATAGAACTAAAACGGGTTCTGCTTATGTTTCTTTTTAACTCCAGTATATTCTGCTGCTCAGTCTTTTTTTTTTTTAATAAGGACTTAGCTTAAAATGAAAGAACTGTTGCCAAGAACATGTTCCTGTAACATTACAATGTGATGGCACTTTTTACTGTTTCTCCCCCAACCCCACTTGGAAGTTTATTTGCAAAGAATTTAACCATATTATATTTGCACATAATGAAAATTATTGGTTTTCACCAATTCTCTGTCTGCAGGGGCTTAGCTACAGTAAGACAACCTGCCTATTTAATGCCTTTCACAACAGCTCTATTCACTGCATTATCACCATGGAGGTTTGGACAGTTCCAACGGCATCTTAAGTTTAGCTACAAACCTGGCTCTCTTAAATTAATTTTCTTGTTATTTTAAAATAACTGATTGCACCAGGCCTAAGATGTAGCATCCAGCATATGCTCGTCACATGAAGAGCTCAGGTCCGCATGGCACGTGGAGGGGAACAATGCACCGGCCCATTGTACACCGGCCACATCCCTCCCTCCCCATACCCAGCCAGTCCTGAGCCCCATGGCTCCCAAGATGGGACAGCGGCTGTCTCTTTCTACAGCGGCTTGCCTATTGATTTCTAATCAGCAACAGCTTCCCCTCCATTCCTTCCCCAAGGGAGAACCAGATCCAGATGTCTGGGAGGCTGTCCGGACACGCATGTAGACTTCAGCAGGAGGTAGGAGGGGCTGGGACTGCACCAAGAAGCCACAATTCCAAGGAAGTTCTGCAAGCAGAAACCCAAGGAGTTTCCAAGCCCCTGTGTGGGAAGCATGTGGCCTTCTCTGGCTTGCTTACCATTCACTAATTATCTTTCCTGACCAGTCCCACCTCCGTGGGATTCTCTTCACTGGCACGGCATGAGGGATAGAACGGCCAGTCCGTGCACTCTTAGCATCTGTTTACGCTTTGCAGACCTCAGTCACCCTTACCCGCTCTCTGAGCTCAAACATCCCTTCTGTATCCGCCCAGCAAGAGGAAAGAGTTGCTGCATGGGATCGGAGCGGTTGCGTCAGCGGGAACTGCCAGAGCTCAGCACAGGTGCTGGGTACAGCTGGAATGTGAGGCCTGGGAACCCTGCCTGCTGTGGGTTTCTGCTCTGAAGTCTCTGTTCTCGTGGCTCCATGTAGCTACACCGTACAACGCCTGTTAGTGTAACAATGGGGGCAATGACTGTTAATTCTGGTGTATGCACCTGGAACATCAGCCATTGGGCTTACTCCTATGTTTTCCAGGGCTCCCAAAGGCGATACCTGCACAGCTCCCACGGACATTCACGGAAGCTGTGCTCAGTCTTCACGCACAACGAAATATTTACAGCCTAATCCCACAAGGATAATCATCGTCCTCCGTAGGCAATTTTCCAAAACACTTGGAAAACTTGGACCAGAATAGAAAACGGAGGGGGAAAATGCCACCAAAGTCTTTGGGGTGAATTTAGGAAGACAGAAAACAAATCGTGCTGGCGAGAAAGCAGCAGCCCATTTGCACCCCGTTGCTTCCCTTTCGAGGCTGAAGTGCGTCGAAACACGTTCGATCCGTTGTGCAAGCAAAGCCCAACACACCCTTCCTCCAGCTCCTGGTGTTTGGTGAAGGAGCTAGAGAGGGTCACACTGCTGCCTGCATGGTTCTGACACAGTGATTTACTGCTGGGCAACCCAAATGAACTGAAATCCTCTTCCCTGTGGCTGAGAGGTCATTTTAGTCACGTGACGAATTGGAATAGTAGTAAAAGCTTCCAGGAAACCCCCATCCTCTAGCTGTCACAAAACGATTCCAAATTACGCGGTCAGACTTCGCGGGCAATATTCTCTTGCTGAGATATTTTCCATCCTACCGTGTCAACTCAAATAACCACCAGCTATCACACAACAAATTGCAATCAGAGTTTAGGCTTTGTTAAGGCCTCCCTTATTAAACAGCCCTATAGAATTTAACAGGGATGAAACCAATGGGACTCTATAGAAGTTGTTCAACTTTTGTGGGCCCCTATTTAAAGAATATCTTGTGTATGGAATTTTAAAACCAATCTATAAAATTTAATAGAGAATCATTTCCCTGCTACAGAACTCTAAGTCGGTAAAAAGATACTCCAGAGAGGTTATTATACTACATTAAATCCTATAGGATTTTCCATAAGGGGTTTATTGGATTGAAAATAAGGTATATTTTCTAGGATTTATCCGCAGGAAGCATAGCTGAAGTAATGATCTCTGCATTAATTATGCAGTAAGTACTACTCTTATTAAAGATGTCTTATGATTCTTTAATGAAGTTAAGTTAGTTAAGAATTTTCAAAGACATCTACTTCTACTGTACCTCATATATGACCCTGGCAAAGGTCCGGTCTAGGTAATTCACATCAGGATCAAGTTCTTCATCCACTGTTTAGGATTTTCCTCATTGTCCAATTAAATAAAGCATCTTGTGTCTATAAAATCCTGGCACTTTGGTACCAGTTCACGGAAGCAATTTCTCTACTTCAAAGTAACAGAGCCTGGCTTTGGAAAATTGCGTGCATTTCTTTGCACAAAGCAAAATATGGCATACAAATGTTGCTTTCCTAGACACTGTATAGAAACAGATTTTGTTTGACTGGATGATTTAAAACCATAGCTTATAATGTATTTATTTATCTTTTACACAGATCATCCTCTGGAAGGCAAATTGAATCTTATAGCATTGCAATATGATTTGCGGCCGTAAATAGTCTCTCTCTTTATAATAATTAGAGAATGTATTCAATTTACTACTTTCATCTTATAGCAATTACAACTGTTTACTAGTTACAAGCCCATTCTTTAGGAAGCCAAGAGTCGCATTTCATGCTAATCACTGTGGCTTTGGTATTCTCTTCTGAAAATAAAGGGATCAGTTCATAAACCCTTAAACAGAAATGATAAAGAAGAGGAGAAAAATCAAATGAGCAGGCACATCAGACGAAGATAAAAATGAAGATCTTCCACATGCTAAATGCTTTGACAAAGCACCAATTGTAAAAATCTATCCCTAGGACTAATGTCACACTACTAATAAGAATTTTCCAGGCAGTTCTTGGAAGCTACTTAAAAGAAATGAAGTAGCCTGGTGGCATTTCATGGATGGGCTGGTGTGCGAAAGATTGCATCTTTAAATAGCAATTCTGCATGATGTGGAGGGACGTGACTGTCGGGTTTCAGAGCATTAGGATTTGTTTTTAGCAGAGATCTGCCTCCTCGGGGGAGGTTTTGTCCCTGGTTTTAGGAAGGGAAGGATTCCGGGTACATCGAGAAATGGGATTTCAACCAATGAATTCCTTATGAATCTCATAGACTCATAGACTTTAAGGTCAGAAGGGACCATTATGATCATCTAGTCTGACCTCCTGCACAATGCAGGCCACAGAATCTCACCCACCCACTCCTGGGATAATCCTCTCACCTATGTCTCAGCTACTGAAGTCCTCAAATCATGGTTTAAAGACTTCAAGATGCAGAGAATCCTCCAGTAAGTGACCT
The DNA here is from genome assembly GCA_037349315.1 of Chelydra serpentina. Taxonomy (NCBI): domain Eukaryota; kingdom Metazoa; phylum Chordata; order Testudines; family Chelydridae; genus Chelydra; species Chelydra serpentina. The sequence goes on along the minus strand of JBAIAC010000028.1, from coordinate 39,572,634 downwards.
GTGCCCCATTCTGCAGAGGAAGGCAAAAAACCTCCAGGGCCTCTGCCAATCTACCCTGGAGGAAAATTCCTTCCCGACCCCAAGTACGGCGATCAGCTGAACCCCAAGCTTGTGGGCAAGACTCACCAGCCAGACACTCAGGAAAAAGTTCTCTGTAGTAACTTCTAACATCCCATCATTGACCATTGGTCCTATTTACCACTGATGGCAATTAATTGACCTTTGACTAAGATCATGTTATCCCACCAAACCATCCCCTCCATAAACGTATCTAGCTTAATCTTGAAGCCAGATAGGTCTTTTGCCCCCACTGCTTCCCTTGGAAGGCTGTTCCAGAACTTCACTTCTCTGATGGTTAGAAACCTTCGTCTAATTTCAAGTCTAAACTTCCTGATGGCCAGTTTATATCCATTTGTTCTTGTGTCCACATTGGTACTGAGCTGAAATAATTCCTCTTCCTCCCTGGTATTTATCCCTCGGATATATTTATAGAGAGCAATCATATCTCCCCTCAGCCTTCTTTTGGTTAAGGTAAACAAACCAAGCTCCTTGAGTCTCCTTTCATAGGCCAGGTTTTCCATTCCTCGGATCATCCTAGTGGCCCTTCTTTGTACCTGTTCCAGTTTGAATTCATCCTTCTTAAACATGGGAGACCAGAACTGCACACAGTATTCCAAATGAGGTCTCACCAATGCCTTGTATAACGGTACTAACACCTCCTTATCTCTACTAGAAATACCTCGCCTAATGCATCCCAAGACCGCATTAGCTTTTTTCACAGCCACATCACATTTGCGACTCATAGTCATCCTGTGATCAACCAGGACTCCGAGGTCCTTCTCCTCTTCCGTTACTTCCAACTGATGCATCCCCAGCTTATAACTAAAATTCTTGTTATTAATCCCTAAATGCATAACCTTACACTTCTCACTATTAAATTTCATCCTATTACTATTACTCCAGTTTACAAGGTCATCCAGATCTTCCTGTAGGATATCCCGATCCTTTTCTGAATTGGCAATACCTCCCAACTTTGTGTCATCCGCAAACTTTATTAGCACACTCCCACTTTTGGTTCCGAGGTCAGTAATAAAAAGATTAAATAAAATTGGTCCCAAAACTGAACCTTGAGGAACTCCGCTAGTAACCTCCCTCCAACCTGACAGTTCACCTTTCAGTATGACCCGCTGTAGTCTCCCCTTTAACCAGTTCCTTATCCACCTCTCAATTTTCATATTGATCCCCATCTTTTCCAATTTAACCAATAATTCCTCATGTGGTACTGTATCAAATGCCTTACTGAAATCTAGGTAGATTAGATTCACTGCGTTTCCTTTCTCTAAAAAATCTGTTACTTTCTCAAAGGAGGAGATCAAGTTGGTTTGGCACGATGTACCTTTTGTAAAACCATGTTGTAATTTGTCCCAATTGCCATTGACCTCAAGGTCCTTAACTACTTTCTCCTTCAAAAAATTTTCCAAGACCTTGCATACTACAGATGTCAAACTAACAGGCCTGTAGTTACCCGGGTCACTTTTTTTCCCTTTCTTAAAAATAGGAACTATATTAGCTATTCTCCAGTCAAATGGTACAACCCCTGAGTTTAGAGATTCATTAAAAAAAATTGCTAATGGGCTTGCAATTTCATGTGCCAGTTCCTTTAATATTCTTGGATGAAGATTATCTGGGCCGCCTGATTTACTCTCATTACGCCGTTCAAATTTGGCTTCTACCTCGGATATGGTAATATCTACCCCCACATCCTTATTACCATTTGTCATGCTGCCACTATTCCTAAGATCCTCATTAGCCTCATTAAAGACTGAGGCAAAGTATTTGTTTAGATATTGGGCCATGCCTAGATTATCCTTAACCTCCACTCCCTCCTCAGTGTTTAGCGGTCCCACTTCTTCTACTCTCTCTCAAGCTACAAAAACAGATTGTTCCATGTGTGTACAGCACCTACCACAATGTGGTACTGGGGCTACCTGCGCTACTCCAATACCGATAATAAATGATACACGTTTCCTTTGTTTCTGACGTACTCCCCCCGTTAAACCATTTATAGTCTTGCCATGTGCCTGCAATCTCACCTTCCATCCTCGCTCACTCTTCCTTGATTAAAATTGCCTGCATCATACATAGTACCAGAAATGGACATGGCACTTTATAGAGCAGGACACATTCTCAATCTAGAGAGTTTATAGCCTCAGGCATAAAAATATTAAGCACCCTATGTCAGACAAGGCCTAGGACAAAGGCCTTAAGAGATAATTGGGGATTAGCATGGAGAGGAAGAATTCCTGGAAATTATAAGGCCTAAAGCAAAGTGTGGTTAGTCACATCTAACTACCCGATATTTGTAGGTGCAAATAAGCATTTAAATATCCACTGGTATTTGTATCCACCGCGAACTGCAATTATAAGAACATGGGTACAGTTATCTGCAGGTGCAAAATGAGCCCGGTGTATTTGTACCGCCCATCTTTAAAACTAGTGGGAGCCAAATTCCAGCTTCATTCAATGTTCTGTGCTAAATTAAAATCAATATTTCTTTGATCAATGCCTGGTTGTTTCACAGTGGGGATAGAACCTGTGAATTTATTTAACTGATCCATATATTTAAACTACCTGAAGCCCTTTGTGAAAAAGCCTTGCAAAACCTTTGATAAAAGCCACATCCCTGAAGGCTGACCTGCTTTCATGCATGTGCTGCCATCCATCTTTGCTATTTTTCCCCCCTCTCCAGCCACTGAGGTTACAGCAAAACCTGCGCTGTTCATAGCATGAAAAATAGGACAACTTCTCCCACTACATAAAACAGTCTCAGATGGGCTGCAGGCTGACTAATATTTTAACACAATAAAAGTGCAGCTCCCCTGGAAAGCGCCGCTCTGCTCCGGACCCTGTGCAATGCAACACACACCAGGTAGCAGAAGCTAAGCGGATATGCCAACACTAGTTCAATTGTAATCCATGAGAGGGTAGGTGCTCGCTGCCTCTCCTCTCGAATGACAAGAAGCCTGTGAAAGCTCTGGCAGTTTCTGGGGCTACATCATGGTGTTTATGCCCCAGCCCTTCACACTAGGGTTGTGGGACCACCTCTCCTCTAGGAAGACCATCAGGGAGACACCACCTCATGTTGACACAATCTCAACTGCGGCCATTCTATATGTGCACTCGGTATCCGCCACTGGCATCCCCAACCCGGTGTACTGGACCAGCTCTGCAGGCCACTGTGGAGTGGAGATGGAGCATGGCTCTACCTCCTCCCTCGTTTGGGCAATTTGCTTCCTGCGGAGCGAGCATGTAGCCCCTAGCTTCCCAGAGCACAGGCGCTGCTGCGGTGGGAGACCCTTGCACGGTCATGCAAGATTTGAGGGGAAAGCTTTTTGGTCACAGCCAACCAGGGCTCTGGCACATATATTCCCTCTGAGCCCCGGCACATGGAGGATTGCCATTATCAGCACGCTACAGTTTCCAATCTCTGCAGGGTAGGGGCGAAAGGCCGCCCTCCTCCAACCTCGTCTGCCTAAAGTCCTCACAGTGTTTAGTCCAGTTTCACTAGAAATGGGCAACGCGTCTCTGGCGCTTTAAGGGAGGAGGCTGCTCGATTCCGGGATTACGATCGGACCAGAAACTCTTCCAGAATCTGTCCCCGCCACGCTCGTAATACAGGAACCCATCCATGCCTCGCAAGGACTGGACAGCCGCCGCTCTGCTGCACGGCCCCACCCCTCAGCGCCCCACCTCAGGGAGAGACTCGAGATTCGAAAGCTCGAGTCCAAGGAGACTCTCCATCCGCTGGTGGCAGAAAAGGTTCTGCGACAAACATCTGGGCAATCCTGATTCTTTCCAAAGGGCAACAGTACACATTTGCATGCACACATGAGGTTCGTCAATAGGTTTTCCATATTCGCATATTCTTGGAAGAATGGGCTGATTCTCTCCTTTAATCTGCCCAGCCGGTTTGATAGTTCGCTTTTTCCTGCAACTACGGAATCCCATTGAGATATCTGGAAGTGCTGCACATACAGGAGAGATCAAAACATCAGTGTAGACAATACCTATTGGGATCAGATCTAGTCACGCTTACCCTAGCGCAGACAGTTAGCAACCTACAGCTCCCCCTGCCCCACTAAAACTCTTCGTCTTAATAGCAAGATGCATCTCATTTTGGAAATGAAAGACTCAAAGACCATACGTGAATTGTTTCCATCAGGGAGGCCACAGCGGCTCCTAAGGGGAAACTGAACCAAGAAAAATAAAAATCGGAAACAAGACAAATGTAATCCATGCGCTTTAGTTATTATTTTAAGATAGAGAACATCCACGGATTACGGTAGTTGCACATGCAGTGAGCGCAGCCAGACATGCACATGGGAAATCAAAGGTGCGGACAGTATGCCCAAGCATGGTGAGCTACACCAGGGGGAGGGAAGAAATATTGGTTTTTAGCTACGTTACCATGGACAAATGAACAGAGTAACCATGTGAAAACCGCAAAACAAGGATATAGCGAGAAAAGAAAAGCTTTGACTGGGTCCAATTAGTACTCAGTAACATATTTGTGTACCTCGGCATCCCTCCTCCACATAGCATCTGGGCATGCTTATCCTCCCAATGCCCTTGCAAGGGAGGGCAGTATTTACCTCCCAGTTACAGCTGGGGGACAGAAGCTCAGTGTGGATTGAGTGACCTGAGAGATGGAACACAGCCATATGAACAAGGGCTGAAGGAACCGGGTATGTTTAGTTTGGAAAAAAGGATATTAAGGGGGGACATGATAGCGGTCTTCAAATACTTGAAAGGCTGCCATAAAAAGGATGGAGAAAAGTTGTTCTCTCTTGCCACAGAGGGCAGGAGAAGAGGCAACGTGCTCAAATGACAGCACAACAGATTTAGATTAACGCTCAGAAAAAAACGTCCTCACTGTAAGAAGCAGTCAGACAATGGAACAGGCGCCTCGGGAGATTGTGGAAGCTCCTTCGCTGGGGGTTTTCAAAAGGAGGCTGGAGAGCCACCTGTCTTGGATGTTCAGACACAACTAAACCCACATCTTGGCAAGGAGTTAGACCAGATGACCCTTGTGGGCCCTCCTAACCCTATGGGTCTACAATTCTATGCCTTGCCCAAGATCAGACAGGAAGTCGATAGCTGAGGCGCGAACTGAACTCGGGTCTCCAGAGTCCCAGCCTTGTGCTCTATCCACTAAACCAACCTTCCTCCCTTTCTTGCAGACAATGTGTAGTGGAGAGACAAGGAGATAATTAGCCATCCACTCCCTCATAGCAATCCCCACTGAGAAGGATTGAAGCAATCTGACAGGACCGACTGAAAGAGTGGCAACCTCGCTGCCCATGCTGTACTTGTTCTCTGGTCGCAGAGAGTGCTACAGTCTCAGGGCTGTCAATATGGCTGCATTCACAAGCACTCAAAAAGAAAAACCAAAAAAACCCATCTTACCCAAACAACAAAAATCAACTCATTGATGGGGACAATTAACAGCATTTCCGCACCGAGTGGAAAGGACGGGGCGAGGGCTCATGTTTTTTGAAAGCAGCATTATTCAACCCTCTCGATATTATTTGTTTGTTAAATGATGAAAAACTAGGGAGACAAAGATGTATAACAGGCCTCCGGATCAAAGCATGAAATCCTTCAGAACGCATGTGACCGCAGGGCAAACATGAGAAGCACATCGGAAGTGGCAACGACGTTGGGAAAGAGCTGTACGTTCAAGGAAAGAGGATTTCCAAAATGCCAACTCAAGACACAAGTAGCAGCTCTCACGCTTTGGACCAGGGATTCTAACCATCAAAGAACTCCCCTCGTCGGCTCATTCTGAGACTGCTCCGCTTACATTTTTATACAAGGAATATCAGCCAAAGCAGCAGGCAGCTCCTCTGCTGAAATGCTGCTTACAAATATGGGAGTTTTGCCCGAGCAAGGACGCCACCATCAGGCCAGTCATTCGCACCCTTCTACAAGCAGTAAAATCCTAAAGCAATTACTAAGGCGGCCATTAGGTTGCATTTCCTACACATATTGAAAAACAGTCCTCAGATGTGTTAGGGAACAACACGCAGGAGGTGTAGAGATTCAGTGAGCTATTCAAGAAGGTGATGAAGTGACTGGATGTCATCTCCTGATGATGGAGTCTGCCATAATTAGCTCCTTTGAGCCTAGGGATTTTTATTCAGGGAAAGGTTTGAACCCAATGCAGCACCCATTGTTTTATCACTTCTGCTGCATGCCCCGTAAGACACATGCAGATTTTATTCCCATCACCATCGGCATTTTAAGAATGACAAAGACGTCTGGTAACCAGGAACACAAACCAGCAGCCAAAAACAGTCAGTAGTTATTAATCAATCTTAAAAAAATCCTATCATTCCAACCCTTAATAAAAAAAGCAAGTAAAACACAATGTTGTGCAAGTCCTAATGGTCAAAATGGGGTCTCATATAATAACTGAGAAAGAGCACTGCAGAGCTGTGCATCCATCCCTCTCTGAAAATGCTCTGCATCAAAACCGTCTGCGTGGACTGTTTCTAAATGGCTCGCATCTCTCCTCCATGTCTCTCAGGACAGAAATCAACTATTTGGAACATTCAAAATTCAAGTTGTTTAAATCCCAAATGAAAAGAACCCTCTGCTTAATCAACTACAGATTAGATACTATTTCTAAAAGTGAATGCGATTTAAAAAGAAAAGTTTAACAGGTCTAAATAAATAAATAAAAACATTGTACACCAGGAAGTCATGAAGTTCAAAGTAGGTAACCTTGGACTTAGCTTCCTACACAGAGTAATGAAACTCCAGAGTACTGGAAATTCATGCTGCTGTGGAGAAAAATAAATTGGGCAGACACGGGGAGAGCTCTCCCTTAGTACAAATGAACATAAACAAGATGCAAGAATGCAAAGCCAGCATGTACGGCTGGCAATAATTTTCAGTGATTACAGACTAAAATGAAATGTAAAACAACATCCCAGAGTGTCAAATTAGTGAAAAAGTCATGAACATAAAAAAAAACCCACATAAAAAAACCTCATAACTTCCCATAAAAATGATTAAAACCAAAAGCAGATCCATCTTGTTATTCAAATGCACGTGGTTTTTAGTCACACACACACACAACTGGTCATAGAAATAAGGAAAAGTTTGATAATGTTGGGACAATTGGGTCTACACATTTACCTTAACTGTGAGGTCAACTGTAAAAAGTCAGTAACTCCAGAAGATATTACAATAACCTATAACAAACGTTGATGGGAAAAGGTGCAAAAAGGAGACAGAAAGATGCCATTAGTCCAAACAAAAATGCCTCCTGACAAAATTCAAGGACTGTGTTAAGACCATGCCTGGTAAATGAGAAAACAAAAGAATGAGGCGATGGGGCTATTCCACCCACAATTGCCTTTTCTGGGTCCTTAAAGACAGAGACTTTGGGGGGGGAAATTGGCTACCGGAGTGAGCTTCACAATCCTGGCTGTCACCTGCAGCTCCAGCCCAGCGTAACTAACCTTTTCTCTTTTCCCCACAAAGGACAGCCACTGCCATCTTTGAGACCATCTAAAGAGAGAAGACACCCCCCTGTTTAACTTTCTTAAAGCTGTCTCCAGCCAAAGGGACCGGGAACAAGGGAGGCTGTTACAATGAAAGCCTTACTTTCCTTGCACTTCCAGCGATTGATCTGGTTCTCTGTCTTTTCTTTATCTTTAATAGCAGGTTAAAGATTTTTAATGGACTGCTTGCCATGGTACTAGACAGGCTGAGGGCTGTTTACCAAACCCCGAACCTTGTTTAATGCTGTTTAAATGTTGGACAATGACTCTTTGGGCCCATATATTCCACTGAAATTAATACAGCAATCCTCACTAGGAAAACCCTCACCACACCAACACGAAGAACTGACCCCAGCTGGACTTACCGTAGGGCATGTCCTCGCTTTATCACACACAGTCAGCCAGTCTCAGCTGCCTTAGAAACTATTATTCACATAGCAGCCAAAACCGAGGTAGGCATTACAGAGGCGATTATTATTAAGGCAGGAAGCGCCGTGAGAGAGTGGGTGGTTGCTGCATTTTAACTATTATAAAAATGCATAATATTACCATATGCTAAGAAATCCTAGAGTGTTGGCGGGAGAGCAGCTAACTGGGAAGGCTTTGGGGCTAATGCCTCCACTTAGCCACATTCCAATTTTCAGGCATAGACTATAATCTCATCTCTTGCAAGCCCATTCCCGCTGAAATCCAGAGCAATTATATCATTGACTTCAGTGGGAGCTGGCCTGAGGCATAAAGGAGGACATAACAATTTGGGTAGATGTCCTCTAAGCAGCAGGGCCTCAAGAGAGTGCAGGTGTGACATACAGTATGTTAAATACGCACGTTCTCCGAATTTGCAAATAACCCCAGTAAAATCCTTGGGGACTAAAACGTTACCTGGGAATTCACCTACAAGCTTGGAGCAGTGACTGAATGTGTCACGCTTCTCCTCTACAGCAGCGCTCTGCCATTTGCAGATGACCCTGGAGGAGCTAAGGGATGCAAGGTTGTTCTCTCACATACATCTCTTAGAGAGCTTCCTATAACTAAGAGGCTTCCATCTGACTAGGGTAGCTTATGATCCTTTATTTGGAGTCTGCCGACAGTTTCAATGCAAAAGGGGAATGAAGCGTTGATCGGAGCTCGGGAGAGGCTTGATGTCAGTAAGATAAGAGGAAACGTTTGTGATAGGAGGTAAAAGAAAAATTGAGCAAAAACCAGACACCTATTTTAGCGAAGGTTTTCTGAGTTTTCAGATTTCTTGAAGTTTTCAAAACGAACCCACCTTTTCTTTTTTTCCTCCAAAAGTTTTCCACCAATTTTTCCCTCCTATTTTTTTATATATAAATAGAAAGTGTTACTGAAAAGATTCCCTTTACCAAAACCCCTTGATTCATAATGAAACCACTTGAGCCCTCATAGAAACACTTAGCATTTAAATAGCTACATTATATACATGCACCCAGGAGTCAGCACAGACTGTCCTATAAATCAGTTGAGTTGAGCAGCTCTAGGGATGAGGAAATGCTCTGGTTTTCCATGCAGAGATTCCTGCGAGGCATGTGTCTCAGTAACTTGAGCCAATACTACAAAGAGGTTTCCATAACAGTATGCTGTCCCATGAGAACAACGCGGTGCATCGGGTGAGTGATCCTCACGCTGGCTCCAAAGACATTAGCCCATCCTGACGTGCAACGAGAGAAGGACATGACAAAGCTGGACAGCAAGGGGTAGTGGGGTGCAGGCTGGAAGAGTCTGTCAAAGAGCTGGTGGTCAAACGGGACAGAGTGCTGGCTTCAGTGTTGGAATGCCCCACTGGGGCTAGGGTGACCAGATGTCCCGATAAAATCGGGACTGTCCCGATTTTTCTTCTTTTGTCCCGCGTCCCAACCGACATTCTGTGGAGATTCCAAAAACTCATTCTCTCTCCCAACACGCTCCCTGTCAAAGTCCCCCTCACCCCGCCCCATTTGAAAAGCACGTTGCAGCCACTTGAATGCCCATAATGCACCGCTCCCAATACAGCTGCAAATGCCTCAAATGTAGCCACCTTACTGCGCTGGCAGCTGCCAGTGTGGACAGGCTGCAGCGCTTTCCCTACTCAGCTGTACGAACACGGGTTTAACTCACAGCGCTGTACATCTGCAAGTGTAGCCAAGGCCTAAGTGGGGCAGGTGGAGGAAGGTACACTGAAAATCAAACCACCACCAAAGGAAGACAAGAGCCCGTTCAAAGCAGCGATGGCCTACATCTCTCCCCGCAGGGTGCAGGGCCGCACAGCAAAACAGGCATGTTCGACAGAGCCAGTGAAAGTGCTCTGCTTACTCTGCACTGGGTCCAAGGTAAGTTGTTTACTTCAGTGGTAAGAGAGTTTGAAGATGAAAGAGTGGAGGGGATACCACACAAAGGCCCAATCTGACGTGGGTTGGTTTTGTTCAGAAAGTGTCACACGAGGCCCTGCGAGGAGACAACGAGCACTGAAACACCTGTGCCTGAGGCAAGATGGACTGGGTGACGAGCTGTGTTTGAAAGTCAGACTCCAATCATCACCAAACACAGAAGTCTGATGCCGCTCCTGTTGCACCACCTGGCTATGTGAAAGTCAGCCATAAATGTAGCAGCGTGCGGCCTACAGAACCCATACGGAGAATACTGGGCTTCAAAGGAAGGAAATACTTGAAAGAGTTTAAAAATAAGAGTCTGGGACCAACTATTGAGAGACATGAGCATTCTAGGAGTAATAATCTTCTGACAACATAGGCAACAAAACAATCTGGCCAAATAGTTATGGCCAGGGAATACAGTAACTATACCGCATATGCACACACTACATATAAAACACCTCCAAATTCATCACTTTTACCTTCACAAGATATATATGGCACAGCAGTGCCACACACGTAAATAATACACATGGCAACATTTAGCCACAGTGTCCTAGTATTAGCTCGCATGTCTCCCAGTGACGTGAAAGGCATGTCTCACACTGCCTTGTCACCTGTGACGTGCCAGTCAAAATGGTGGGTACCATGCTTTTTACTTCATTTAAGGAGAAGCTGCAAATCCCTTCTCCGTTTTGCATAGGAATCACCACTTAGTTCTCTTTAAGCTTTCATAATGCTATTCAACAGCATGGTGCCCGAGTATGAGATTCTGGTACGTGGTGAGCTGAAGCTGTTCAATAAAACGAGGCATTGTTATCAATATTATTACACCTGCCTAAGTAGAGAAACTTCAGTGCACTTAAGAACCAGTGTAATCCATTCATTGGTTTCAGCATCTCAAGCTTTCTATGGAGTGACATAAACCTACATCATGCCCAGAAGCATTAGATTTTGCATTTGGAGCTTTGGTAAAACTTGAACATACGCAACTGCCTGTATGAGGCAGCTCAGGAGAATAAATTAATCCTTCTGAAGTCAGCAGCAATTTAAGGTAATTAAACCGGTTTAAATTTTGCTTCAGACAGTAAACAATTCCGTTTGGAGAGCTAATATCATACGCAGCTATGGATTTTAGATGATGCCAGCACATCAGTGCACTGTGACTCTTCTTTCTCCCCCTCAAACGTATGACTTGGTCTGTCTATATTCGGAGATCTGCAGAGAAAATCTGAGAGCAGAATTAAGCTCTTGATTTTGCATCCAACTGATGTGGAATTAAGATTAGTGGCTTTTTGACTTTGTAGTTAAATTGCCAGGTTACCCTTGGGGATTAAGCCACTCCAGCTCCTGGTACTCAAGTGAAGTATCGACTTGAGAACCTCCGGCTAAATGAAAGATCTAACCAGGAGACTCTGGTATATAGACGAATAGCCTCTGTTTTCTGTGGGAACGTGCAGGTAAAGTGAAGAGGAGGCCACTTATTTTTAAAAGACTAGACTAGGCTAAGTGAAATTCGTGAGTCCAAATGGAGGTGAACAGAGAGAGAGCGTAAAAACAACTCACTCCAAATATACACAGTGGCTGCTGTGCCCCCTAAACCGCAGCAGACATCAGGCAGAACCCTCAATAGAGCAGAAGCCCATTGCCACGTTCAGAATACAGGGTGGCATTCCGACTACGTCACAGGCTGGATTTGATTTATTTGGTCTACTACCACACACACACACACACACACTAACCTGTCCACATATCTAGTCAAGGGACACCATCATAGGACCTAACCACATCACCCACACTATCAGGGGCTCGTTCACCTGCACATCTACCAATGTAACATATGCCCTTATGTGCCAGCAATGCCCCTCTGCCATGCACACTGGCCAAACCGGACAGTCTCTACGCAAAAGAATAAATGGACACAAATCAGACGTCAAGAATTGTAACATTCAAAAACCAGTCAGAGAACACTTCAGTCTCCCTGGACACTCAATAACAGACTTAAAAGTGGCAATTCTTCAACAAAAAAACTTCAAAAACAGACTCCAACGAGAAACTGCAGAACTGGAATTAATTTGCAAACTGGACACCATCAAATTAGGCCTGAATAAAGACTGGGAGTGGATGGGTCACGACAAAAAGTAATTTTCCCTATGCTGATACTCACGTCTTATCAACTGTTGGAAATGGGCGACGTCCACCTTGATTGCATTGGCCTCGTTAGCACTGACCCCCCACTTGGTAAGGCAACCCCCATCTTTTCATATATATACACTGCTGATTGTATTTTTCTCCCCATGCATCTGATGAAGTGGGTTTTAGCTCACAAAAGCTTATGCCCAAAGAAATGTGTTAGTCTCTAGGGTGCCACAAGGACTCCTCGTTGTTTTTGCTGATACAGACTAACACAACTACCACTCTGAAACATAACACGTACTGTGACTTACGTGAGGGTGACTGGCGCTGTATGGAGGAGGGGTACTGAACCCCCGCTAGGAGGTAGGAAATATGGGTGGGATTTTTTAAAATTCCCCCCTCCCAAGTAAGGAACCATGAACATACTGTATGCTGGCAATGGCGAGATGCAAAAACAAATTAAGCTATGAAAGAGGAAACCTTGTTCATCTTCCCTTATCTTAGCACTGTAATGCAGGCACAAAGACGGGACTTAAAAAGCAGCTCAGCAAAGCTTTGAGGAAGGAGAGGCAGTGATGTTGTTCGGCTCCAGGTTGTTTACTATTAAGAATCTGATCTCTTCTGGGACACAAAATCCACAAACCATTTTCTGAGAGGAACAAAGAAGAAATTGGATTTCCTAGGGTTACCTAGCAGAGCTGCGCATCTTACGAAGGGGAGCACTCCACCATTAAACCTGGCTCAGTCTGAGTGGGTGACATTCTCCGGAGGACAGAGGACTGCCCAGCTCCGATCCTGGACACCATTAGAGAAGAACCCAGGCTGAGCAATGGCTCTTGAGTAGGGCCTGTTTTCAGGGGAACTTCACCCAATCCTGCACTCTCTAACCCAGGCAGAACTGGTTTCATGGCAATTTTGCCCAAGTGGGGAGTGCAGGGTTGGGCCCCATCAGGACAAACCATATGCAATGCAAAACAATGCTGTACAGCTGAGCAAAACAGAGGAGCACGGGTCAGCAAATCCTGCCTCCTGTGCTGAGGCAGGACCAAGTAAACCTAGACCATCCCGGAGGAGGTGTTTGTCCAACCTGTTTTAAACAGATCATCCGTACTTCAGCGAGGGATGGGTGTTTTAAGGTTAGGACTGAAAATATTTTGAAAATTAACATAAGTGTAAGAAATTTACCAGGTAATTCATTTCCCCTCATTTGTCCCAAAGAGGAGAATGGAGACAGACAGACACACACTCAGTTTCCATCAGCTCATGTTACTCTGGACAAACCTCCCAGTTTAGTTGCTTGCAGCCTAGGGTTATGTTATATATATACACATAAGTTTAGTAAATGTTTTGTGGTGGGAGCGTGAAGTTTTCTAAAGAGGGTTTTACGTGATGACTTGGATTGTGTCACTTCCCTCTCAAGCACATATAATTGACAGACTTCAAGTTCTTCAGACCAAGGACTGTACAACACTATGGTGCTCATATATCATGTAGCACCATGGAGCTCTGATCTTGGTTGGGTCTAGGCACTACTGTAACAACACAGACTACCTTATTTTGAAGCACCTACTATGTATTATTTTCAAACTCCTCATATGAAATATACATATGGATTCCTCTGAGGTGGCATTTTGCCCTTATATTGCTTAGTAATTCTAAACCCTTCACAATTTATTCTTATTTCCCTTGTTGCTACAAGAGGAGGCTTGCCTGAGTCTCCATGAAATTCCCCATCCACAACAATTACAAGAAAAATGCTTCATGGGCAGAAAGGTGGAATGCTACAGAAGCTTTTATAGCTACTTGGTCGGTTCTATATTTTTTAAATTAAGCTTCAACTTGACGCTAGAAACATATTTATTTTAAGAACCAATTTCATGCATTCCTCTTCTCCAACAATTAGGCTCTGCTAATCTCTAGAAAGGAGAAAAAAAATTATAAGTTATTTTGCACTGTAAAATACATTCACTGCTCCAGCAAGAAGCATCAACAAGTAGACAGTGAAATTCTCCAGCTAATTAGACTGAAGTAACTGTTCTTCTTTTAGGACCAAAATCTACACTTGAGCTTCTTTCATGTAACAACTCTCTGCATGCTGGTTCTTTCAAGCTGAAGTTTAAAAATTTCCCATCAGATTGATGAAAATGGGAAGTGACATTTTGAGCACAAAAATCAAGTGGCTGATTTCAGTGGAAGGGCAAGAAACCAAGAGATGTGTACACACCGACCTTTTAAATTAATTGGGATCCATCACCACACGCAGCTAACACAGCTAACGCAACCTGCTAAAAGAAACGCAGGTGTGACCAATTAGCATTTCCCCCTGTTCCCTCAGAGTGTTGATAATGTTGCTACTTCCGCTGTAAACCACACAGACAGTGAGTGCACTGTCAGCCCATCCACACCACACTGAATTGATAGGTCGCTTAATTAAATATGCCCCTGAATAGTGGAGAGAATTCTATGGGGTATTCCGACAGGCAAAAGAAGACACAGCACAATTTTCTGGGCTCCTATTTCAGATTTACTTTCATTGCATGCTACACAAAATGTGTCCCTGTGATATCAATTTTTTTTTAATATATATAAAAAGACTGCACAGGGAACCACCAAGGTAATAGAAAATCGGGCTAAACTCAGGAATAATCCCGTCATCTAGATAGCTACAAGAGACATGCAAACAGCCAGTTCATCTGTAATGAATACTGCAGACAGCGCTCACGTCCCTTTTATGGGATGCAATGCTTGAAAAGAGGTCTCGCAATCAAAACTGAAGCTTAAGATTGCTTTAAAGAGGAGCCAATATATTCAAAGCGGCATATTGCACACTGATTGAAGTGGGTGCAGAATTGTATTTAATTTAAAAACTTACACACTCAGTGAAAGATCCATTTTTAAAAACAAATTTAAACTTGGATCATGTGCTTGTTTAATTCAGGGAATTCCACAGTGACCACTTTATTCATCAGAGGAACATTTATTACGACATTCAACATAATTTTAATTATGCATTTTCTTAAAGACACACTTTTGCAACAAAATCTTTCCATGGAAAGCATTGTAAGTTGCCCATGAAAATCAGTGTTGGCATCTATACATCTACAACAAATGCACTGCCAGATGAAAGCAACCTAGCTGTTGTATGAAAGCAATCATTCAAGCTTTCAGAAATAAAACAAAGCAGTGGCATATCTGACAAGAGACATGTCTTGAACCTGATGGAATATAATGGGGATGATACCTATTTCACCGGCCTGCAATGGACACAGAAGAAAGCGTCTCCTCAGATGTAAATTCAATTGACATATTTAATCTGCATTAGAAGTAAGGTACTTTAACTGGCAAGCAATTCAAGTTACTAAACAGTTCTTGACATCTCTCTGTTGCTGCTCTGCTGAGTCGCCGGTAGATGCTAGTTAATACTGGAATTTCAACAAAATATTGTGATGTACCCTATCCTGTAGCTTAGCAACTGTTTTTATTTCTTAAGGGTTTTCTGGGGGGAGGGGGAGAGAGGGCAGCGGGCCCAGCTCTGTGGAAGTGACTGTCATGTTGTGTTTCTTTCCACTCCACTGATGGGAGGGGCTAAAGACAATAATTATGGCCAGGGAGGACTCTCTATGCAAGGTGACAGGCACAAACATTGAAAATCAGCAGGTGGCAACTCCTCTTCCCCCCCCCCCCCCCACCCCCATTCTCAAGTCACTTTTCAAATTCCCTGTCCTTGAAGACACAGAGAAGCTCACGATGACTAGAAGACACTCAAAGTAGACTGGATACATTATTTATTATCCGAAGCTTAGAAAAAAGATGCTCAGAGACTCGTTTCTCCCTGTAGATCTCCAAAAATTCTTTATCCACATCAAAATTCTTCCTACTTAATCACTGTTGCCTTCTTCTGAAGGCAAGAAAAAACTCCCCCACAAAAGCAAACAGCTTATCTAGGCCACAGAAGTCTTCACTTACCGGGTGTGTGCTAGGAGGAGAGACATTCAGCAGTGGGCTAAAAACACCCCACGTCACTTCCAAAGAGATACAGATTATTACCAGAATACTTCACCTGAACAGCCTTAATAAAACATGATTGGAGATTAACTAAGCTGTAAAATCCATTTAAAAAATCTGCTTTACAAGAAATATTTACCTATGAATCAGCAGTTGGGTTAATTCATTATTCAGTGGGCTTGTTATTTACAGTGTGTTTCTGCTTTGTAAATTATTTATATGTGCTTGTCTCTGCCTGTGCAAGATTTTCCCTTAAGAGAAGAAAAATGTTTATCATCTCCCACACAGGGAGGTTGTTTCAGTCAAAGGTAGGATGTTAGAGCATCTGATGTTACTCTCAGGCTTTCTTCCTCATCTGTGTCCTGCTGTGTCTTAGCACTCAGATACAAATTCAAAAACCTACCTGCTATGACAGAGCAATCTCGCAGGAATCCAACCATGCATCTAAAAGGCTTCTACCTGGAAACCACAGCCACATTTTATATTTCATGACAGTAACATCTTTTTCCACCCACCTGACACGAGCCTCAATTTAGACAACACCAAGCAAGAGATTAAATAAAGGCCATTGCTACAGGAGAAACAGATGTCCAGACACCTGTATGGGAGCCCAGGTCAAACCACAATTGTAACATGATGCTTCCTAGCTGCTAGGTGGAGATCAGGTTTTAAAGCTGGCTGGTGACGCTGTACTTCCAAAACCAGCAAACAGAAAACGGATGGCGCACCTCTGACTCGGCTCAAAGGCCAATGAGAACTCAGCGGGAGTCTTTCCATTGACTTCAACAGGCTTTGGTACAGGCCTCGGAGTGGCAATTAGACAGATTCTGTCTACGCTTTAGGTGAAAAGTCTGTGGTCCATAGGGGAGAGAAGCCTAGAAAATGCACAGCAAAGGTATCTTGGGCAAAATACTGATGCTGTTGAAGTCAGGGGGAGTTTTGCCATTGAGTTTAATGGAGCCAGCGCCCCTTAGGTTAGGCACATGGTTTTGATTCCTTGTACAGTGCATCAGCCAGCAGAAGAAAAGATCTGAAGGCTAGAGATCTTCTCCTCTTATGTGGCAGTTTAGATAGCTATAGTTGGAAGTTAATGCTGTACAGTGGGGTGAGGGGGGCGATACAAAATGAGAAGGAGGTGAATGCCGTTCACTATGAATTGGACTGATAACACGAAAGCAGGGAGGACCAAGATACAGGAAGACCATGAGTTAATCTTATCAGGCTGCTGAGCGCACACCATCCCTGCTCTGGGAGCTGTCAAACCAGCACTACGGTCAGATAAAACATTAAGTTACAAAGAAGAAAAAAAAAACCTAAACTTGTATTTATCTTGATTAAAGATTTAAAATGTTTCTGGGTAGAGGCAACAGTCAATCACTTTAATGGTATAACTAACCTTTGAAGATTCTACTGCCAATGTCAACCTACTCCAACAAATAGCCAGCCTTCTTCGTATTCTGAAAGACACTGAATTTCTGGTCTCCATGAAGCCTGTCACACACAGAACTGGGTTTTTCCCACAACCTACTGAAGTTGATGAAGCTGCTCTGGATAAGGTGGAAAAAAGAGGGGGTTTCCCTTCTTTTTTGAATAAAAATGTTCGAACATTTCTTATTATATCAGGGACCAGGCAAGCCCAAAGAAATAAAGATTATGGCTTTTATGAGCAGAATTTCTCTCCTTGGGTTTTCTCTCCTGTTGGTTTACTTGTTTTTTTGGAAATTCAGTCTTGACAAAGATTCAGAATACATACTGATTTTCTTTTGATGGTGCTAAAAAGTTTCTCTTCACAACTGACTTCTAAAGGTCACAGGGAAGCTGGTACTGAAGAGGTGATACCTTATTCCTCAGCTCAACTGAATTGGAATTTACTAGAAAAACTTCCAGTGGCCCCAATCCTGCTATTGGATCCAAGCGGGCAGCTCACTCAATGGGATTCCACATGGAGACAAGGGTCCACAGGCTCCGATACAATTGCAGGATTTGTAACAATAGCAGTTCCTGTCAGAATTCAGCTACAGATATTTCTTTACTTTTAAGATTAATCTTAGAATCGATTCTGAAGTACTTTTCTAATCTTCACTAGTCATTTAAAATTCTAGGATGGTCACAATTTTTTTGGCATTAAGACCCAGGATTTTAGTTTCACGGAAGGAACAAACCTCTCTCTTCTGCAGGCCTTCTCAAGGTCAAGACTTGAAAATGTATCATCTTCTTTCTTTTGTTATCATTATAACTTTTCTACCATATGGGTCTTGACAGCAGTATTTTATTATTGAATAATGAAGCTTAAGGTGATGAGTAAAGGGTTGCTTAAAAAAGTCTGATCCAAATTAAATTGTTCTCCAGATTTCCTTGACCACATATTGCTCTGCTAGCCATGAGCATCAACGGGTAATTTTCACTGTTTATTATTTAAGGCACTAGGGATGACATCCTGGTCCCACTGAAGTCAGTGCTATCGATTTCAGTAGAGTCAAGGTTTCACCCTAGGCCTTCTGCATTAGAAAACATCCACATAGCTACAGAAACATAAATTAAGTCTGAGACCCAACTCGAGAGCTGAGCACACTCGCTCCCACTCAGCCAGCCCCTGGCAACAAGCCTGACAGCAAATCTCTCTGTGGTGCCCTCGGGGACAATAATTCAACCACGATGGTAAGGAGTGATCTTGGCTAAAGATGTCACCCTGTCAGCACCTTGCACTGGTTAAGTGCGGCAGGATCCAGGTCAAGCCCTTTAAGTGTGACGGACAATGCGCTGCCTTTACCTCCGAGGGGGTGCGGGAGCATCAACACACAGATTTCTTGAGTGTGAAATGTGCCATGTAAACCCAAACACTGTTCTAAATGATATCCAGGATGTTAACTAAGGAAGTGTCGCGATCTAAGCTGGCAAACTACTCTCACTAGCATGCACTGGGCCTGTCTACAGGGTGCAGAAACTTAGAACCAGAACAGATGAAGGCCTGATATTCAGTTGCTGAGGCCCCCACACCTCCCCCTGAAGTCAGTAGCTTCTCATGCAACATCATATGGCATCCTTGCCTACATATCTGCATGTGTGGGATCCCCTTATGTTTCTCACCAGAGATTGGACCATTGCACTTTAGCATCACAAAGTCAAAGACACCATGCGAATTACCCTGGCTGATGACGCGGCCCGTTATTTGAAAGAGAGACTCCAGCAGGGAATTCTAAGCCAGTGAGCTAGCTTCCCAGCTGAGGAGGGACCCATGCCATGCCAGAGTCTGTGGTGAGGCCTTGCCTCAGGGCACAATTTAGTAGCTCAAGAGAAAACATAGGCAGCAAAATATCAAAATATAAGTCATTCCTCTGCCCAATGTGGATTGCTTGTTCCCAGTGGCTTGTATAACCTCACTCTATGAGTCAGAGCCCTGAGACGGTGCAGAAACCTTTCTGCTCCTCCCTGCAACGCTCTCCTCCCCGCGCCAGCTGTCTGGAAGTCACCTACTATCTGGGTTCTTTTCCCAGCTCTAGGGCCTTCTGCCGCCCACTTGCTCCCTGCTGGTCTGTAGGTCAGCCGAGTTCTTGCTGGTCTTTATAAGGACCAGGTGCTCTTCAGGCTATCAGCTGAGTCCTGGGCTACAGCTGATTTGTCACAGGTGAAGCTGGGCCTATCTCCCCTTAAAAGGGGCAAATCACCCTGGAATAGTAATTTTCTCTCTCACACGCACATCTTCCTCGGTTATATCACCGTGAAATCAAAGATATCAAATATTTATACAAGACCTACAATATTTCTGCACTGCTACTGTAGGTCACAGTTAGTATGACCAAGTACATTTCCCCACCATCAATTATACTGGCACACAAAGAAGTGCGCAGAACAAAAACCAGTGTAGGCTTGTACACAGAAACAATGGGGGCCAGGAGGGGGCGGGGAGTGTTTTCTAAATGTAACAAAATCGGCTTATTTTTAAGGAAGGTAGAGTGCTGCAAAATTGACACTTCTTTACAATGGATTTGCACGAATTCTTACAAGGAACCAAACCTGCATGTGTGCCAGCTGTCAGCCCAGTAAGGTATAAAACAGCTGAAATATATGTAAATGAAGGTATACCAAGCACGTCAATATTCTCAACTACAGCGGCACAATGCTGCCACTGCTAGAAGTCGCACGCTAGGGATCACTTTTCATTAAGGAAAGCTGCAGACTAGTATATAGCAGGTCCTAGAGCTGGGGAAAGAACCCAGCAGTAGCCCGGTCGATGATGATAACATTACTGGTATTATTTTATAACAGTGGCAAATTAGAAGTGAAACTTTGCAGGACTAGATTAGCGACTCGGCAAAAGTTCTCTTAGGAACCTTAAAGGTCCAGGGTAAAATCCCATCACCTGCATTCAGCAGAGAGCCGGGGGCAGGGTACGGGCATGGGAGCCTTCCCGCCTTTAGCATGCACCCAGATGGGCAGGATTAAAGCTTAGTGCTCCCTTTAGGGCTGACACTACAAAGTCCCTAAGACGACAGGGGCAGACCTCTGGTACTCATGCAGACATCCTATCCTGCCTTCTGTCCTAGGAAGTGGGAGGGGGTGCCGCGAGGTACCCATGTTTCTTTCACAATTCTACATGTGCATTCGCTGTAGGCCCCTCACACTGAGCCACCAGGATGGCTCAAGTAGCCTCTGGGCGGGATTTTGCCTGGTGCCTGTGTGCAAGTTGATGAGATACAGAGCAAGTAACTGTATTAGATTCCTGAAAGTAAGCAGCTAGATAATGTGCAAAAGCCTTACCACAGGGATTGACTAAAGGGTTACTGTGATGGGGCAGAGAGGCTCACCCCAGCAGAGAAGGGGTAAAAGGAGAGCCTCTGGATCCTGCTACCTCCTCTGCCCGTTATACCTGCAGCCCACACAAAGCCTGGTGGGGAAATCCAAGGAGGGAGCTGTGCTCAGTTGAGGGTTGGCCAGCCATCTTGGAGCTTTGCTCGCAGAGTTGCAGAGGGGACAGGACTAGCCTGAGCAACCACTGGGGAGGCACAGTTAGACCCCAGAAGCGAGTGACACATGAGTAAGAGACTGGGAGATAAGACCAAAGGGAAGGACAGGGGCGCACAACTGGAAGACTGGGGGACAGCCCATTATTGAGTTGGGTTTGCTTTTTGTTTCAGAACTTTTGGGGGCTGAGACCCTCAGTCTTAGCAGCCAGCCAGGAGCTCCTTCTTAACTCCCCTTGTCCGTGCCAACTCTGAGCTGTCCATGGTCCTGCTGCTTTTCTTCCAGCCAGTAACCTGGTCCTCTCCCTTCAAGCTCCAGGCAGCAACTGCCTGATGGTCTGGTCTGCATCTCCTTTTATATGGCCCTACTGGGACCTGATTGGCCACTCCTGCAGCCCCTCTGATTGGCTGCTTCCCCTGCAGCCACTCTAGGCCACTGGGAGGACTTCTCTTCTGCTCCTCTCTGGGAGAGGGTGTGGCAGGACCCTGAGGCCTCCAGCAGGGGACCTCTGGGCCTAGTCCACCCTGTCACTGGGTGCCGGGGCGATCCACAAGGGGACGCTGCAGTTACCAAGAGCAGAATGATGAGGTTGGGTCAAAACTCAGATGAGGACTTTGAGGAGCTGCCAACGCACAATACTCTGGCATTTGGTTATCACTCTCTTTACTTAAAGGAGCACTTTCAGAAGGGAACTAAAATCCCATTTGTTTCTTTCCTCTCTTTGTAAAATCTAAACTGAACCCGAAAAAGCAATTACTTCTCGTGTCCGACTGATCACTATTCTTTCAGAGAACTTCAGAGATATCTTGGTGTTTCAGTTCCCTGTCAGTTTCAGTTTAGCACAGGCAACATCAATTGTTCAAACGTCCTTGGAGGAAACCTGGCCTCCCAGCTATGTATGTCAAATGCGGGTTTCTGCAGTGAAGACGACTTGGGAAGCAAACGAAGCATTAAGCTAACTCTTCCCCTTGCAATCTGCTTCATATTAATTTAAAATTATTTGAAAACCCTAATGAAATATTGAATTAAAGTGTAATTGCTGGGCTTGGGCAAGGTTGTGGCACTAACACTCTTGTGATGCTGCTTTACTGACAGCATATTTTAGTTGTGTTTATTGCCAGCGAAGCAATTTAAGCACAGCAGCTGACAACCAATAGCAAGCAGAGGCCTATCCTACAAATTTCTGATCATCTGCCACTCTTTGCTCCAGAGGACATGCGCTGAACCTTGCAGAATTGGGCCCTTCGGGTTACTTTTTTTTTTAAAGCCCTAATTAAGGCACTGCACATAACGGATCATAGGTAGACAGATCAGGGACGAGGCAGTAACAGAATGCACAGAGCATAAACCGGACAAGGTAGAAACAATGCCAGTTTTGCCCGGTTAAACAAAAAATGAAAAGCAGTCATAAAAGACTCAGGGTCCGGCTACACTAGAGAGCTCACAGCGGCACCGATGCAACCGCGCTACTGTAAACGCTCTAGCGTAGCTGCTCTAAGCCGATGGGAGAGGGCTCTCCCATTGGCTTCACTACGCCAGGCCCTGCGAGCGCCGGTGGCTATGTTGGCAGGAGAAGCTCTCCCAATGCCACGGCGCCGTGCTGACACACCAGTGCTTAAAGCAGCTCAGGGAGAGTGGCTAATCCCCCCGATTTAAGCTGTAGTGTAGCCATAGCTTAAAACAGACTCTGGGGAACTCAAAACATGAGGTGTGTTCCTGCCTTGCTTCTAAAACAGCACAAACAGCAGATCACATCCAAACTCGCTGCCTTCTTGGGATCTGTATTTATTGTTACCTTAAACCACAAAAACTTCAACCTACATTTTCTTCCAGCTTTCCCCTGCAGGACCCCGCTCTCCTTGCCCCTTCCACCTCAGACACTCAAATACTTCGATACTTCTGGGCTATACTTAAGTCTCCCCTAGTCTGGCTGCCAGAGGGAGTCTCTGTGCACTTGGCCTCAGGGTTAGCAGAAGAGCCCCTTGGAAACCAAGATCCTAACAACAGTTCCAAGAACCTATTTATTTCTTCTTTCTGAGGATGTAAGGGAAGGAACCCATCTTCACACGATCCAGATAAAAAGATATGGGTTCACCGTAGTAAATCCACCCCCTCAGGAAGGCGGCAGCTAGGCAGATAGAAGAATTTTTCCATTGAACTAGCAGTGTCTACACCGGCTTAACAACTTCTCTCCGGGGAGTGAGTTTTTCACACCCCTGAGCAATGTAGCTACGTAGACCTAATTTTATATTTTAGACCAGCCCCAGTGGAAAGTTGTAGGAAGATATTTTAGAAACCAGTGGGCCTTTGTGACTATGTTTCAAACAGCAACAAATAAGCCTATGAGACCTCCAATTAATGGGACCTGCTCCTACAATCACCTACTCTGTGCGACCCGGCTCTGTCCAGGAACATTTCTTGCTGAAGGTTCAGCAACACTGACACTGGCAAAGTTGGGAGCCCTAGTGCAGGGCTTACGTGACACGGAATAATTCCATTCATCTTACAAGCCATTATGGGCTCAATCTTACAGATGATCATTTGAGACGGTGTTTAGAAAGTGAGAAAGACGGAGGCTGGCCCCTTTCTCTTATGAAATATGCACATTGGCCAGGGTGGACAAAAATCTATTATCTTAAAAAATGAACTTTTACCATTGAAATGACACTTTTCTTTTTAAAAATCAATCCACTTCAAATTAAATTTGAAATTATGACAACCTGAAGGCCTCAACTGGCTAACATCTCAAAATCATTTAAATCACATGCACCCAACAGGTGATCACTCATAAATCACCCATTAAATCAGATTGTATTAAGCCGTACATGTGGCTGACAAAGTTTAAAAGAAAGTCAAAGCACTGAGCTGGTGGAAGTCATTGGTTAAGCACCTGGAGCCAGAGTAGCTGAAATGCCGAACCAGCTTTTCACAGCAGCAGCCTCTTCTGCAGGTGTAGAGAATATTTGCTTCATCCAGTTCAGTTCAATGACTAGTTCACTCAAAGTTGAAATACCGATTGGGAGCTGGCAAAGCAGGGAAGCTTGTTTTCCTCTCCCAACCCGCAAATAAAAACTAGATGTGTGAATGAGGTCTACAGGTTCATGTCCTTCAGAAACAGCCACCTCGATTCACTACCCATGGAACGAATAAATCTGTCACTATTAAATGCAAAACATGTTTTGATAAACTTATTTTTCTTCTGTATCCAGCACATTTAAGGTAGTTTTATTTAATTAATAACAAATTGAAATGTTATGTTTGTGCATTTTAACTCAATTCCAGTTTATATCCAAATAGAGCTTGACACAAATCAAAGTAAAATATTAATCATCTAGTAAGGAAGAAATGTATCATTCACCATTTTCAAACAGAAACATAAAAATTAGGACTCTGAATATATGTACCTTAAGCTATAGAACTGCTTAAACGCATATGGATATAGTGTATCCTTCTGGTTAGCAAAAATAAGTACCAGCTTCATGTAAAGACTATTTACTTGCACATCAATATGGTTTAATGGCTACCAACCAACGAGAAAAACATTTCTTTACGAAAATGACTAAAAAGTGCAAATGCAAAATAAGATTAAAGCTGATTATTTAAATCACGGTTTCCTGCTTGCTGACTTCAATCATGATCAAAACGGGTGATTTAAAAGCAGTCCACCCTCCGATGTGCACAAGTGTATGTTCAAAATGTGGGCGGTGGAAAAAGCAGCAGCACAGGGGAGGTGCACACCTACGTTTGGTCTCGTGGCATGACCACACTGACAATCAAAGCCCCACCTGACTTGGGGAACTGCCCTAAAGCTTTTCATTGCTGAGGCCCAAT
This sequence comes from Chelydra serpentina, assembly GCA_037349315.1. NCBI lineage: Eukaryota > Metazoa > Chordata > Testudines > Chelydridae > Chelydra > Chelydra serpentina. Next base: position 39,547,763 of record JBAIAC010000028.1, on the reverse strand, counting down.
AAAATCCTGTCTCTGTCTCGAATTTAAGCCATGAACTTAGAGGCAGGGGCATTTTGCTGCAGCCAACCGGAGTGTATTGAGCTGCACTTTGCACCTGCTGCCAGCAGGGTTAGAGGATCAATAGCATCCGCAGGCACTCCCAGCTGAGCCAAAGAGTGGGGAATGTCTCTGTTCATAGACTCAGACTTTAAGGTCAGAAGGGACCATTATGATCATCTAGTCTGACCTCCTGCACAATGCAGGCCACAGAATCTCACCCACCCACTCCTGCTCCTCTCTGCTCCTAAGGCTGCTGCAACCCCAAATTGCATCATTCCCATCGAACACGGGGATGGTCTCCAGGGGGAAAACTAATGGGAGATTTGGCATCTCAGCCACTCATGAAGACAGAATTCTTTTACGCCAAGCAAGACAAACAACAGCTCATGCAAAAACATCAAACTTGTAACACGCTTAATGGCCGGCCCATAGGAACAGCAAAACGCCTCCCTCCTTTCATCGTAATGCAAAGCAGCTCACAGTATCCCCACATCCCATCAGCCGGCCTCTTCCTCAAACGCCCATATAAAAACTGCCCTTGCAGCATCAGGCCTTCCGGACACAAATGGTGGCGCCAGCAGAGCAGAGTATGGGAGCGAGTTACCAAGACGGGGAAATCCCCCCTCAGAAGACGACCTGCCCGAGCCCCCGGGACTCCCCCAACAAAGCCCCCGCCACAGTCTCAGCCGCACTGTGACCCTGGGAGCCGCTCAGCCGAGTCCCACATCGGCTGGCTCAACACCAGCGCCGAGAACACCAGAGGGTGCAGTTGCAGTGAGCGACTTTCCACTGGAGAAGCAGGAACAAAGTTCTGCGAGTCTGATGTGGAGCCGGCACGGGCGGGTGACAGATGTACACACACAAATCTCACGTCAGACTGAACAGACCCCCCCAGGAGCATGCTTCAAATTAAGGCCCCCACCCAGTTCTAATAGGAAACTGGATAAGTTGTAACAAAGAGGCAACAGGTTACCATGTTCGTTTTCCTATGCCCAGAGGTGAAGCTAAGCCTATGACACTGACTTGGCTCTGCAATTCAGGCTGACTTGCCTGAATGGCAATGCTTACATTCTTGCTCTAGCTTAGCAAGCAGTACAATGTGGGGAAAAGGAAGGGCTGAGGTAATGAGTAAACTGGAGTTCATTTCTACAGGTGTGGCATGATCAAGAATTTAATCAGGTCTCTCACATCCCCAGGGCCTGACTTCTATGAAATTTGGGGGAGGGATAGCTCAGTGGTTTCAGCATTGGCCTGCTAAACCCAGGGTTGTGAGTTCAATCCTTGAGGGGGCCATTTAGGGATCTGGGGCAAAAATCTGTACTTGGTCCTGCTAGTGAAGGCAGGGGACTGGACTCGATGACCTTTCAAGGTCCTTCCAGTTCTAGGAGATTGGCATATCTCCATTTCTTTAAATTATCTTAGGCAGACTCCTAATAAAATAGATTTGGGAGTGAAAGCAGGTAAAGACCAGGTCTGTTGGGCTGGTTTGTGCAGATTGCTTCCAAGGAGGTGGCAACTCATTCAGAGAAAACACAGCACAGAAGCACCTTTTGGTGAGATTGTGTTCGGTGTTGAAAGGCAAAGAATACAGCTGGGGAACAAGACAGTTGAGACGCAGCAAATGGAATTAAAAACTGTAATACTTTCCAAATAGCTGCCAAAACCAATTAAGGAGATTCAACCTGAGCAAAAAAATAAATTCAAAAATATTTCCAAGTGCGATAATTTACACCTTAAGGAACAGCGTGCCACATGATTTTCCTTCTATTGGGTATCTCCTGTGTGAAAGAGAGACAAACTAGCTTGCCCTGCCTGTTCACTGGGGCCACTACAGAAGGTCCAACCCATCTTCAAGAGTACAATGCAGCTCCGTGTACCCAAGCCATGTTTTGTGAGCATGCTGCAATCTCCAAGTTGGTGCTTATGGATCAAATTAAGGATTTGCTTGAGCTGGCCTACTCAGTCAAATGGGTTTGTCAAAGCCAGAAAATGGAGGAGAGGAAAATTAGAAGAATCAACATCCTTCTTGGGCCTGCAGTTCTAGCAGCCCAAGAAAAAGGCAAAAATCTTTACAGCAATGGAGCTTTATTTAAAAAGTTATAAATAAGTATAGTGGATTTTATTGTACAATTATTCTCCTCGAGAGAGACTCCAACAAAACAGCATCTATAGATAAATAGTTATGGTACTATCGATTATTAGTCAGCGTGAAGAATGGTACGTTTTGAATGGAAGAGATTTTATTGCACTCTTTTTTTTAACCAATACACAAGGGTTCAGAAGATGGACTTCAATAAGCAAATCACCAAACTGTCTGTTTATAGTAATAGCTCTAATATCTATTGTTCTAGTACAGGGAATTTCAACCTGTGATCTGCGGATCTCTGGTGTCCGCAGACTATGTCTAAGATTACCAAAGGGGTACATGCCTCCATTCAAAATGATTTGGGGATCCACAAATGAAAACCACTGTTCTAGTAGGTTATTCAGTAACCCTACCAAGCTAGATGGACTCTGATCTTTGGAAAAGTCAAAAACTTTCCAGACATTCTGAAGACATATGCCAAATTCCTGGCATTGGGGAAGGGGCAGGGTTTTTTTTGTTTAGCTTGTTACAAATCATTTAATCATGAATGGCACTTCTACCTTTTCCTACTGCACTGGACACACTCCAGTGAAGAGCACTGAACCACTAGTGCCGCACTCAAGTTTACAACACCCGCTACACTCAAAAGCGGGACTGCTCTTCTAGAAACCAGCTTACGGAACATAATATTCACCACGTCTCTGGAGGGCTGGTTCAATCCTCATCTCAGCTCGGCATTTGCAACGCGCTCACCAGTCTGGGGTATTGTCTTCACATTTTAGATTAAAATTCACATCAAAATTGCTTTATACTGGAGCTGCACATATCAAAACAATTCGTTGGTTTATAAGAAGTTAGCACACATCATTGTGCGTATGGCTCTCCCACATCTAAACAGTGCTCTCATGCAGCGTTAACATGACAATCACTCCACTCTCGCACCTAAAACATTTACCAAATGCCACTCTTATCTAATAATATGTATTGTTATGGGCACATCTTAATTGATCTGAGTCCTGTGCAGAGGAGTAGTTTTCAGCTAACTTGTCAGTGTTCGAACAGGAAGCGGATACCCAAGGTAAGCAATAAAGTGATGCGTCTCTCCCCAAAAAACTCTCCCCACCTGTCAACAGATGCTTAAAGCGACATGATGAATATGAAAACAGCCAACTTGGGCATTAATGTACAGCAAAGCAGCTTCTGCTTGCCTTCCTACCTAAAAAAAACAGCATTTATGCCTATATGGATCTGATGGTGAATAAGTATGAACCCCTTAAATAGACCAGTTTCTACATAAATACACCCACTCTGCCTCTTCAATGCTTCAGTGCTTCAGCTGAGAAGTAAACAGTTTCATTGAAAGACTTGAGATTCTCCAAGCATGTGTTAATTTAATGGGAGTGTGTATGTACGTGTATATACCTCTCTCTCTCACACACACACACACACACACACACACACACACCATGGCAGAATGCAAATCACAGTGAAGAGCACAGGTAGCTTCTTCTCAATTATGGGATTAATGTAAATCCCAGTGCCATTTTGTATCATACAGATGAAATTATATTGCATTGCTTCAGCAGATAAAATTCATCCTTATAAGGAAGCTTCATAACTTACGAATGAAGCTGTAAAAGGTATGCTAAGTTTTCAGTTGAGGAGTAAGGATAAGTAATTCTTTATGGGAGGGAGTATGCGCGCGCACACACACACTTTGTTGGTAGTTAGGTATTTGTGTGAGACTAATAGCAGAAGTTACAGCTTTTGAATTTTTGGAAATGCTGAGGGCTTTGACATTTTTAATTCATTTGAATGCACTCTAACTTTAGCTTTTGATTATGGGATAGATCTGCAGAAATCCACAGCTCTGTCTCTCTGAGCCAACACGTTTCTTGGTTGTACTGTTATCCAGAGTACTTTGAGCTGAATTTACTACTCTGGTTGCTTTTTCCCTCTCATTTTGTTTTCTTCTCTCCTGAATGAATTAAATAGAATAAAATTGAACAGCAGCAGGAGAAATCCTATTGCACAGTTTCCACAGCTCCTCGGTAGTACACTCCCCTTCTCCACCACCCCAAGCATTTAGAAAAGCAGATGGTTACAGCTTAAAAGAAAATTAACATAAACGAGTGCACACTAACATTTTATATCTAATATAAAGATGAACCTTTCAATTGTTGGTTTGGAAGAGCTGGAAGCTGTACCGGATCCCAGAGCAGCCAGTATTCCCATGCTCAAAGGGATACAACAAGTGCCCTCCTGCACAAGGGCCAAACCCAGATCCCACCACTTGAGACAAACACGTATTTCCAGCAGCAGGATATTAGGGATCATGAGAACACATTCTTGAGCAGGTCTAATCCCAGGCACCGGAGGGAGATCGCATGCATACACACCAGGTTATAATACAGAGTCCAGGACCCAAACTGCCTGGTCAGTGCATGATCTATAACGAACAAAGCAACTCCATTAAAACAGCAGTTAACATTTGGTGCCTGCTTGTGACCGGCACACCAGTAGGATCAAAGCAGAGTGCTACTCTTGCACACCAGCGTTGCCCAACAAGAGGAGTCGGGTCTTTTACACGGATGTAGAACAAGATGGAGCAAGCGGAAGTTGCGAGGGAGAGGAACAAATATCAGGACTCCCCTCTTGGAATAACTAGCAGGTATTTCTGCAACACAAAGCAAATAGCTTGAGGCATCATTAAGACAACACAGCTGGACATGTCTGATGGTACAATTCGGTCAAGTTCAATTATATAGCCATTTTCCAAATGCTCACTGAAATAATAGAGAAGGGGTTAACAAAAAAAGAGTCAGGTCTCTTCCAGAAGCAAAAAAACCCACTGGTGAAGAAGGGGAACGCAGCCTTTTTTAATGTTTGGAAACAAGATCTCCACTAACGTTACATAAATGTTCGACGGGCAAGCGGATCCAGGCGAGAGAACATGCAATAAGTGTTGCAGTTATTAGTTATTGCGGGTGAAGAGGGGTGGAAAATCATTGCAGAGACAAGCGGAAAATACATGAGTTTTGTTTGCAGAGATGTTATATGATCAGTAAGAAGCATCTCAGCCATTTTGTGCAAGCAGTTTTCCTCACTTTTGATGCTCCGCTGCCATTCTGCCTCACTGTATCCTTGTCAGTCAGTGGCTAACCTTGTCAGGGGGAAGAAAAGGCTGGAAAGTGACAGGTTTGACAACCTGTCGGATGCCTGGTGCTCTACTCTGCTCCTGATCTGATTGCTATCAAACACTAAACTGCTGTTCCTCCACAGAGGAGCGCAACTTGATGCTTACAAACCTCAGCCAGGAAAGATAGCAAATCGGTTTAGTTGCCAAGATACTTGCTTTGTCCCTTGCATGGGTGTTCTAGATTTCCTTGTTTATGATCTGATATTTGAATCAGTGTTACATAGGGGAAAACTCCTCTAAAAGCTCCAGATTTATTATTTAATTAGGGATTATTGTTCAAGAAAGTGGAAATTGGAGATAGAATTGTCAGATGTGGAAGGATGGAAGGGGGAGGGGGAAAATCCCATTGACAGCTGGGTTCATGTTGCTTATTTCACAGGAAATTTCTTTTCTTTGTCAGACCATATAACCAGTAGCGTAGCCGGGGAGGGAGCAGGGGGAGCGGTCGCTCCCCCACTGAGCAGAAGCGGCGCCTTTTTTGTGCTCCGATGCCTTTTGCTCCTATGCCGCAGACGGAGCGGAGCATTTTTTTTTTGCTCCCGGGGCCTTTTTTTAGCTCCGCTACCCCTGTGCTCTAAACCCGGCTATGCCACTGCATATAACCTAGATGTTCATCATTCCAGATCTCAGCATGCTGATGCACTGGGTTCCAAAATTCACTCAGTCTAGTCACAGGCTCGGGATGTTCTCTTTGGAAGCACGTTGGAACAATATAATCAGGCCAGAACTAGCTGCCCTATGCAAGCAAGACAACAGTTACCTTTTGAACCGCCAGTGGGTGATGGCGTATTTTTAGTTCTCTCTTTTCCTTTTCAGGAACGGTCTGATCTCCGTATGCAAGAGTGTAAAAGACGTACATAGACTTAAAAATCCGGCCTTGTCAGTCTTTCAACTCCATCACCCATTGCTAGAGTTAAAAGCATGAATAGTTGGGAGAAAAGCCCTCGTCATCAAGAGCTATTAGCTGGCAACATGGTGAATTCAGAATTACAGTGTATTTCTGAAAAGGCAATTTGGCAAATAGATGTGAAGGAGAGGCTGCAAGCAGCACTTATGTTGCTCTTTCCCAAAGGAGCTTGATTTTCCCATTTAGCCGGCCTTTCTCGTGTAAAGTTATCTTCCGAATTCACTTTGCCCAGTGAGTTTAAACCAGATTCTGCACTGGTTCAAAACGAAGAACTTCTCCACTGCCAAAGCAAATGCTGTCAGCTGGAAAGTGAAGATGTTGCTTATTAGCAGCGGTGACCAGTTATTTCAGTTTTGATTTCTAAGAGACAAGCTGTCTTACCCAAAGGGAACAAAGAGAAAACTCACTGGCACTAATGAAACGTGCATTTCTCACGCTGCTTTCAGTCAGAGGAGAACTGCAAGCTTACAGCAAGAGAAGAGACTTGAGTTGAACCACATGAGCAAAGAGAAGCAGCCACAGTTAGACTCTAGGTCCCACTGCCGTAATGCCCTTAAGCACATGCTGAAAAGTTAAGCATGACATGCTGAAATCATTGAAGTCAACATGCTTGAGTGCTTTGCTGAAGTGGGGCACCAGCTACCAACAGCAGGCTTGTTCCTGCATTCCTGGGGCCCTCAAAACACCTACCTACAATCTACGTTGGATGTGCAAGAACGGCATGTTCAGGCCCACAACACTTCTAGCATTTGGGAGGCAAGACACGACTGGGAACTCTGTTTTAGCAAACAAGCGGAGGAAGTGATTTTGAAATATTTGGGTTTCAGCTGTGAAGATTCAAATGCACTCAATCTATAAATATAATTTTTAATATTTAGGACCCAAGGACCTGACAACACTTATTAATAGGTATAGAGAGTACTACCTCATTAGGCCCATTTGCAATTGGACTGTTATGATAAACAATTGTTTGCAGGACCAGATTTTTTACTTTTATTTTCACCAAAAGCTTTGCACTTCACTTTCAATTTACAGTCCTGTCTGGACGCATGAGAGATCACTGGAAATAGCAGCATTTGGCTAACTGGTACAAAGAAAAGTGACTGTATTTAAGACCAAAAAAAATAAATATTACAAAGCCTAAGATTACGGAGTTAGGTAAGAAACTGCAAATCAATGAACGTTAAAAAAAAAATGGGTAGCTTACATCTCTGTTATCACCACTAGGTTTTCTGTCTTTGGTTATTTTTTTGTAATTGGTAGTTTAGTTGAGTTCTTAATATGCTTTCAGGGGGATCATTTTCTCTTTTTAGGCTCCAAAGAGCGGGTTATTTTTAAGCAAATAAAAAGCCTTTTAAAACTGATTTCTCTTTTCTGAACAGTGTGGAAATCTATTCCTTTTAGAATGCTCCACGCTTGAAAAGGTTACTGTGGCCTTTCAAAATACCACATACTGTGCATTCTGTAGAACATTAATGACTTAGAGGATGCACTGATACTTTCTAGTACATCTTAACCTTTTAAAAATTGGGCCTTCATTGTTTTACCTTAATAAGCAGTTTGTTCACCTTATGTCATTTATGTCTTGCAAAGGCCAACCTGGTTGAAAATATATATTAGATGTAAAACTGCTTGTCTTGCATGGTGTAGCTTAGGGAACATAATTGTGTAGTAATTACATAAAATACAACGTGCTGACTGCCCAGCCCTGACCCCACCTCAACCTACCATCATGACAGGCTTCTAACAAATACTGGCTGAGCAACTGACTTACTCTCAAGCGTATTTATCAAGGCTTCCTTCAAACTTATTTGTTAAAAAAAAAAAAAGTCCAACTCAAGCTTAGTTTTTATTCACTATACAGAAGTTCACCAGCCAGCACAAGCAGCAGACTGGTTCTTGGGAAAAATCAATAAGAAATCAACTATGATTAATGCTGTTTGACAATTTTTTACATTAATCACGTTTCCATGCTCTCAAGAATGTGAAGTGGAAAATCCATACTCATAAAAGTGTAACTGGGAACATTCCTCCTACTTACACAGAGATGCAGGGGCCTGGGCCTTACAGAATTATAATTTGAAACCACCAATTTTTTTTTTAATGTACAAAATAGCTCCTGTTTAGTCAAAGGAAAACAGAACGGAAGAAAATGGCTCCTGGGTGTTCTCTCCCACCTTAAGTAATTCTTTGTTGTTGGATAAATTGGCCTCTGTGGTGATCCCCAAACTCTAGCGTTTAGAGTCACAGTAACGAATGAATAAACACACAATGCAAGTTAAAATATGATCACAGCAGAGAATGAAATCGCTCTTCTCCAGGGATCGCACAGGAAGCAAAGGTTTCGTCATTAGCTTTTACAGTCAATGTCCCTCATGGAAACCAAGCCCTTCACCGCTTGAGAAACACCATCTTTATGATCCACCAACGGCAATAAAAATGTCTCTGCAAAGTCATGACACTAATACTTCAGAGGCACGTTTTCCTCCACCACCAGAGAAAAATGGAGGCTAATATTGCTCTATAAGAATGTACAGCAAACATAAGAGCAGCCAGACTGGGTCAGACCAAAGGTCCATCTAGCCCAGTATCCTGTCTGCCGACAGTGGCCAATGCCAGGTGCACCAGAAGGAATGAACAGAACAGGCAATCATCAAGTGATCCATCCCGTCGCCCATTCCCAGCTTCTGGCAAACAGAGACTAGGGACACCATCCCTGTCCATCCTGGATAATGGTCATTAAAAACAGAGAAAAGGATTTACTACAATAAAAACAGTTTCTCTTGCCTTGACATTCTGTAAATTTACACCTATGCCAACATTAGCTAATGGCACCAAGAGGTGGACTAAGCACTTTACACACAAGAATGAAGACGAGGTCTGTGCCCTAGAGCAGCGGTTCTCAGCCAGGGATGCGCGAGCCCTTTCACAGGGGCCGCGGGGCCCCACGGCTGAAGCCCCGATTCCCGGCGCCCCCCGCGGGAGCTGAAGCCGGGCGGTGCCATGGAGCAGGCAGCGGCAGGGTTCCTTCCTCTCCTGCTGGTGCCCCAGGTTGAGGCTGCTCCTCGGCTCCCAGTCCCCCCTTTGCTCCCTCAAAGGCAGCCGGGAAGAGCCCCCCCCGGGTGGGGAGACCCGGCTCCGTGGCTGGCAGACCCTGCCGGGAACAGGGACCGCAGAGGATTCCTCCCAGCACACAGCCCCTATTACTCCTCGCCCTACACCTGAGCTATGCCCTCTCGCACCCCGAGCTACCCCCTGCCCGCACACTGCCCCTAGCTACCCCCACCCTGAGCCCTAAGCTGTTTTCAAACTTTTTGAACTAAGCCCCCCACCTTAGGGGGGAGGGATAGCTCAGTGGTAGGGGGGAGGGATAGCTCAGTGGTAGGGGGGAGGGATAGCTCAGTGGTTTGAGCATTGGCCTGCTAAACCCAGGGTTGTGAGTTCAATCCTTGAGGGGGCCATTTGGGGATATGGGGCACAAATTGGGGATTGGTCCTGCTTTGAGCAGGGGGTTGGACTAGATGACCTACTAAGGTCCCTTCCAACCCTGATATTCTATGATTCTTTGAGTTATAATTTTGGTTGCCGCCCCCCCCCCCCAGCCCAGACGGGCGGGGTGGCCTGCTGAGGTGCGTCGGGGGGTGGAGGTAGCACTCCCTCCCTGGACCCTGCCATGCGGAGGTGGCTCGAGCCCCGCTGGCCCCTGCCTGCTCCAAACAGAAGTCAAACTACGCCCATGCCCAAGGCCCCTGCCCCGAGCCCCCCTACTGGGCCTTGGAGTTTTTATAGCATATCGAGGGGGGGCCTCAGAGAAAAAGGCTGAGAACCCCTGCCCTAGAGAGCTTACCAAATAGAGAAGTGTCACAAAATCAAAGTGTCCCATTTTAATGTAGGTGGCATTAAACACAGACTAATTCATCCGTACCCTGGGATTTCAGAGCGAATTGACTCAAGTCATGACAACCATCTTCCCAACTCTCTCCACATTAACATCGATGACTCTCTAGACTGTTCAAAGAGGGTGGAAACAAAAAGCGACTGATACACATTTGAGTTAATTTAAGATCGCCCTCTGAACGTAGGGTTTACTTCTGTCGTTTCTCACAAACAAGTTACCATGCACAAAAGAAATTGAGTTTACAGGTCCTTACTCAGGTAAAATTCACCGACTTACAAGTAAAGATTCCCAAGGGACCACTACAACAAATAGGGATACATAAGTCTAGAGGTGCACAGATGTGTTATTGTTTAAAAAAAAATCCATGTAGCAAGCAACTGAACTATAAAGAATTTCACAGTACAAGGAAAAAGCAATTTACTTGTTACTGCTTCAATTTGTTAAATCATTTAGCTTCATATATCAACACTAACTCTAAAATCTAACAACAAATCCCCCCTCCCCCCACAATTCATCATTCTGCAAGCTACAATTCTTATAGGGGATTCAGGTATTGTTTCTACACAAAGCATTGGAAACCGATGGAGTATTTATTCTCCACAATATCACAACAAGAACTGCTCCAACTACTCCCATTACAGAGGCTCCCAACTCAAAATATCGATTCAGTGGTGCTGTCTGGAACTAATCTGCACTGACAGGCATTACCTTGTAGCAATGGTAATCTAAGGTCGGAAGTTTCACCATCCCATCACTATAGGTCGGTTCCAAGCGGAATCGCCGAGTCAATAACCTTTGTTACAGACCGAGTTGTAGTATTCGGTCACTGGGGCTCCACCCTCTCCCATTTTGAGTGGGCCAGGTCCTGATACAATTGTTCCTCCCTTCTCCCCGCCAGCCCTTACCATAAGACCGCTCTTTGCTTGAATCTGAAACTTTGCTATATCTTTACATATACTCCTTCATGCTCTGCATGCACAGATGAGCCTGCCCTGTTTTGTAAGATCTATTGCTTAATTAATGAATTCATTGCAGGCAATTAAGGTGTGTTTGAAAGGAGATAATATGTATTTTTTTCACATGAAAGCACCAGTTTCTCTCTAGCAAAACTATATGCAAGCCATAATTAAGTGGCTGTTTGGGATAACATGGTATATTCTTGCAGCAATTATGGGTTTTATTGCTATATATTACTGCACTTCACACACAAAAAACTATTTTTGTGATCATAAATCCCTTTGCTACCAGATTGCTCTGTGTGCAACAAGATGAACATCGAGCATGTAAATATCTTATATTATTTGGAATACAGTAGCAATCATTTGGAATACGTAGAAACTAGAGGCCCCAACCCAGACTGAGGCCCCATTGTGAGGTCATAAGAACATAAGAAAGGCCGTACTGGGTCAGACCAAAGGTCTATCCAGCTCAATATCCTGTGCACTGACAGTGGCCAGTGCCAGGTGACCCAGAGTGAGTGGACCCAACAGGTAACGATCAAGTGATCTCTCTCCTGCCATCCATCACCCCCCCACCCTGACAAACAGAGGCTAAGGACACCATTTCTTACCCATCCTGGCTAATAGCCATTAATGGACTTAAGCTCCATGAATGTATCCAGTTCTCTTTTAAACCTCACTCCACATACACAAGAAATCCCAATAGCTAACTGCTTGCGACCTAAACAGACACGGCTGGGAGAAAAGAAGGTTTATTATCCCCATTTTATAGGTAGGAAACAGAGACGGAGAGGGATAAAGCGACTTGCCCAGGGTCACACAAGATGTTTGTGGCAGAGCTGGGGATTGAAACTTGAATCCCAGTCCAGCCAATAGATCTTCAAAAAGCCAGGCTGCCCTTCTCTCCAGTGAATGGGGGGGAGGGGGGGAGTGAGTCAGGCATTTGTTCTAGGGCAGTGGTGTCCAATACGTTCGCCACTAGCCACATGTGGCTAATAGGCTATTGAACTGTGGCTAATGCACGTGGCTTTTTTATAATGTGGCTAATAAGAAAAATTCAAAACCACAGGTGTGGCTAGCAGCGTGGCTAGCATCAAATTTCTATTGGACACCGTCGCCGTGTAGCCCTTCCGCCAGCATAGGTAGCGTCTTCACTGAAGTGCCACCGTGGTGCAGCTGCAGCTTTTTAAGCGCCGACAAGCCCTACGTGGCATCGTTCTTCCTTGCTGGGAATGGTGATGGGGGGCACCTTCTGCTGTACCAGGTCTCCAGATTTACCCTCATTGGGAGCTCAGCTGAGAAAGTGCATGAAAGGTCGTAACGTCCTAGCACAACAAATGTCGATGGGAAACAGCGCAAAAGGGAGACCGACCAAACGGCTTCGTTCGGATATCATTCAAGGGCTGTGTTGAGATCACATCTGGAAAACAAGAACAGCACGAGACTGGAAATCCATGAACCAAAATGGGTGTGTCCGAAACCAGGCCTCACTGGGGGACAAAATAATGAGAGGATGGGCCATTCCTCCCACTGCTGCCTTTCAGGTCCTTAAAATAAACACTTTTGAGAGGAAAACTCAAGAGAAAGGAAGCAAAAGGGGGACAACTGCTGACTGAAAAAAGGGGAAGGAGCAAGTTTCACCCTCATGGCAGCCACCCCCACTGTCTCCTGGGACCCTGGACTCCACTGTAACACCACTGGGCCTTCTTCATCCTGGTGCTGAGAGGTATCCTGCTCCAGCCAGGCCAAGAGAGGGTTGACCAAATGACATCACTACCTCCACTTGTGAAAAGTGTTCGTTCACAGGTGATAGGGTGTTTCTTTTTTCTTGTATCATTTTGTTGTGTAAATTCATTTGAGAGCGCAGGGATTGTCTGGTTTCACCCACTTAGTTATTAGAGCATTGAGTGCACCAGATGAGGTACACCCCGTGTTGCAATAGGCATGTGTAGGACCTACACATGATCTTGAAAGGTGCGTTGGGAGGAGGATATTGATGGTAGCCATGGAGATACAGCTGCAGGTTTAGCATCGAATGAACTCACACGGAAAAATGATAAAAGACAAAACACACCCTATGCCCCTGGGGCAAACACTTTTCACAAAATGATCACACCATACCTGACCTCTCAGTCCTTTTCCACAGAATAAACCTGCACAACATGTTCAAAAGACAAGCCTGGGAGCTTAAATTCATAACTCTGCTAGACACTAAAAACGTGGCCTTAATAAAGGCGCTGGCTTATTACAACTATCTGTAAACCACTAACACCCCCCCCCTTTTTTTTGTCCTATGACTGCAGATGTGGTAAAAGGGCTGGTCTACACGGGGTGGGGGGAGGGGGGGTGGATCAATCTAGGATACACAACTTCAGCTACGAGAATAGCGTAGCTGAAGTCGACGTATCCTAGATCGAAGTAATTTTACTTACATCGGCTCCACGTGGCGCAGGCTCGCTCCCCCGTCGACTCCGCTTCCGCCTCTCACCATGCTGGAGTTCCAGAGTCGACGGGGAGCGCTTCTGGGATCGATTTATTGCGTCTACATGAGACGCGATAAATTGATCCCCGATAGATCGATTACTACCCGCCGATTTGGCGGCTAGTATAGACGTACCCAAAGGCTTTTTTACTTTAAAGATCTCTCCTACTACGGGTGAACTACTTATACTAAACAATCTGTTCCACTTTGTATTTAGCTGTGACGCTCAGGGCTGGTCCACAGTAAACTTACATTGGCATAGCTAGGTCTCAGGGGTGTGAAAAATCCACACCCCTGACAGTAGGGTTATCACCTTTGAAATGCAAAAAAACTGGCAACCCCCACCCACAAGGCAAGCCCACCACAACCCCAACCCCCACCCACAAGACAAGCCCACCACAACCCCAACCCCCACAAGACAAACCCACCACAACCCCAACCCCCACCCACAAGGCAAGCCCACCACAACCCCAACCCCCACCCACAAGACAAGCCCACCACAACCCCAACCCCCACCCACAAGACAACTCCACAAATCCCACCCTTCAACGGTCACTTATAGCATCTGTTTTATCAGCACGTTCTGCCAGGCAGTCTTTGCAGTGTTTTCGTTTAGCCAGTTGTCACTGAATGTGCAGGTTCTCATGCAAGCTTTTTTTCCAGGGGTGTAATAGGATCACTTGCACCATCGCCCTGATCTTCCATTATTTAATATGCCTCGCACGCCTTCTCACTCTTCCACGACCCAAACCCCCTCTCTCACACATGCGTGTCGGTGGGCAGACAGCTGCTGTATTTTCAATACAATCTCAATGATCTGTTATAGCTTAAACTGCGGAAGTGGGAACACGGCAGCGTCTTTAGCTGGACACAGAAACTGATCTTTAGACCCATGTAAAAAAAAATCCTGGCAGATTAAATTATTTTTCTGGCAACTGGCAAATCCATAAAGAAAACGACCAAGCCAGTCAAATACCGGCCAGGTGGGAACCCTACCTGACAGACATAGCTACTATGCCAGCCTAACCCCCAGTGTAGACAGTGCTGGGTCGATGGAAGAATTCTTCTGTCAGACTAGCTACCGCCTTTCAGGAAAGTGGCTTACCTACGCTGATGAGAGAACCCCCGCACCGCCGTACCATTTTATGTGTCGACATACCCCGAGTATCTCTCCCAGACCAGAAGAAGAGCTCTGTCTCACTTGCAAGCTTGTCTCACGCAGTAACAGAACGAGGTCCAATTCAAGATATTACCTCACCTACCTTGTCTCTCTACTCTCCTGGGACCAATAAGACTATCACGTCACTGCATACAATACAGTGCAGGCATTTCTGATGACCCAAAAGATATGTCATATTAAAAAAATATTCAGACGCCAGAGAAACAAGTCATGTAGAATTGCAAGTGAAGGATAATTCTCTTTAGGGCTATCGACGGGGGAGAAGGAGACAACATGGTTCCTCTTCCCCCACAAACTGAGCCACTCACCTGAGAGGAAACATAACCACATTGCTTATTTCCCTGTCCTTACAGCCAGGGCCCTTCCGCCATTCACAGCATGGAGGGGGGAAGGCGACACGATGTAACTATGGGGCAAAAACGGCGGCTTCGTCTGATCTTCAGTGGCAACCGGTTCCACATCTGTGGGCCCCTCCTGAACACAACCCACCTTCCCCAGCAACTTTGGGCACAGGATCCCATTGGCCACACAGGGACAGATCAGGTCCAGTCAGCTATTTATGTAGCCTGTTGTAAAACTAGGCTACTATCTAGAGAAGTTGACGTGCCCCCTGGAAGACCCCTGTGAACCCCAGGGGGACACGTACCTCTGGTTGAGAACCACTGAGCTAGGGGACAGAGCAAAAAACTCTAGTATCCAGCTCCTATCTATGTACTCCTCTGGCTCCCATGACTGTAGCATCCAAGTACTTCACAATTATGAATGCATTTGATCACCAAGCAGAGCTGGGAAGCAGGACAGCTGCAGCCCCATTTGACAGATGGGGAAACTAAGGCTCAGGGTAGATGAAGGGACTTGTAGGAAATCTACAGAAGAGTCAGAAACTGAGCCCGGGTTTCCCGAGTACCAATCCAGTGCCCTAACCACTAGGTTAACCTGCCTAAGAAGCCTGCCAGATCTAATCTACCTGCCCACGTGAAATCAGAACCAACCACTACACAGGGACTGGCTGCGTAGGAGGATTTAGATATGGATTCAATCCTTCACAGCCATTTTGTGTCAGCTCTTCCGACACCACTAACAGAAGTTCCTACAGCCTTCATCGTCCAAGAGTAAACCACCGGCAACAGCAGGAGAGTTTTACTCAGATCTGAGTGGCTAAAATTATACTTCAGCTCCGAGGAACTACCCCTGAATGCACCTCGACAAAGCACCTCCCTAGGCCTTGGAGGAGGAGATAAGAGAAGGTTTAGGAGAGTCTCATGCCTTAGGCACAGTATTAGACAAATTCCCATAGGGCACCTGGCTATGCTCCCTCTTTACAATCATTGAGTCCACTCTTCAACTGAAAGCTCTTCACTCTTTTTCCCAGCGCCAGGCCATGTCATTTGCACCACCTCCAAGACTCACACTTCAAAAAGGGGATTTACTGGAGAAAAAAGGAGATGCATTCGGTTGTCCAATGCAGAAAATAAACACAATAGTAGTTTATTATTCCTGCCCGGTTGGGGTGTGATGTAAGACTAGCCCCAAACAGACTAAAAATCCCAACATTATTTCACAAAGAAATCAGAATGTCATGTTTTAGCTGTACTTTATCCAATGCTTAATTTAACAAAAAACCGAACATATGGACTAATGAAGCACTTTCCGCAGAAAGGTCGCAATGTGTTTTGTATGATCTCTCTTGTAGACGTACACAAACAATGCATAGAGAGGTGAACGGTTTTACCTGGGTCAAACAGCAAGTGAGTGGCAGATGCAAAAAATGATCTGTCTGATGGGGGACCATGTGAGACCTCCAGGGCCGCTGAATAAATTAGCTAGATTTATTTTAAAAGATCTCCAGAGAACACAAACTTTCATCTTATTCAGTGCTTAAAATATAAAATTAAAAATAACCCGCATAATTGTTACTGTAGCTATAGTTAGAACAACTCCACACTCTTATATTTTTAGGACATCCCCTTAACTAGCAATAATTTGCATCACACTGAGTAAAATGTTGCTCCTTACCAACAAGACAGATGTAAATTGTCTTTCCTACCATACCCCCATTTATATAGTTTAACTTTCCTAAGAAGTTAGAATGCTCATTTAACCATTAATAAATGAATATAACGGAGTACAGGATATTGTTGTAGAACACAGTAATTAGAGCAAGCTGTGCCAGAAATGGAAATTAAGTTTAAACTTTTAAAAGTGCTGTTCTGACCCGCTGTCAAAAGCACAGCCTTTCGTTCATGCGCCTAAAATAGGACTGTGAAATCATCTCTTGACATTTCTGATTATGAGTAATAAACCCATCATGTGATTGCCAAAGGAAATTATACCCTTTTTATGATTTAAACCTTTGTAATCTAGAACGAACAAGAGCGTTCAAGCTGTGGAAGAGTAAGTGAATGTTGCATACATTTTTAAAATTTTATTAAAGTTAATGTTAAAAAATTATATAGTCCACGGGTTAACAAAAGTGTGTCTGTACATCAGGGTATAGTGCTTACGTAATCCACAAATACAAAGTTGGTTTTTAAAGTCATAAGATACATATAGTGCATAATCAGCAATAACCCAAATTTAGGGGAATAAATTTAAGAATACAGTTTAGATATCAGCATCCAAGTATTCGGGTACATCACTCATGAAATGTGTTGCAGCGAGTTGGTCGGAGAAAGCAAAATATATATAAATGAGTGAAGATTGTCCCTCAGTAATTGAGAATTTAGGGCAGGTTATCCATTTAGAAAATACAGTCCATCAGAAAAGTATTTCAGTTACTTTCCCGACTGCGCTTCTCATCGGCACTTCAGCTCATCCCTCCTGGTGTTGCCGATGTCCAGTGATGTGTTCTACATAGATGTCCCTCGACCACCTGATGGTGTCTGACACCATGAGTTGCCACTCTTAGTGGGGTCCCATGCGCCCAGGGCTAACTATAGCCTTTTTACAGCCAATACACGTAGGGTGGCCAGATGCCCGATTTTCAACTGGAAAGTCTGGTCGAAAAGGGGACCTTACAGTATCTGGTCAGATCTACTGACCGGACACCCAAAATCCAGTTCCAGTGGGTGGGGAAAGCACCGGGTCATCACCTATGCCAGCCAGGGCAGCTGCAAGCGAGTCCCTCCTGACTTGAGTGGGAGAGGGAAGAGCAACGAGCGGAAGGGGAGGGGCCTCGGGGGAAGAGGCGGGGCCTTAGGGGGGACGAGGTGGGAGGGAGGTTCCAGCACTCCTGCTGGAGTGTCTGGTTTTTAAATATTACCAAGTAGGCAACCCTACATGGACGGGCTGACTTCTATTCAAATGCTTCTTTGTACTGTACACCATGTGCAACTTAGCTACAATTTAAACATTTTTTAAAAAGCGAATTGGTCTCTAATTAGCGAACAGTTTGTGAGCAACTGCCCTTACACTGTTAACAGCTGAAATGATGATAACAATTCTGTTTGCAGCTATAATGGCTTCTCATTAGAGTCTCTAGTTAAATATTTTCCAAAACTATCTGGGGGAAAAACCCACAAACACTTATTTATTTATTACTAATTGTAGAAGGAGAATGCCAAAGAAAGGAAGTAGTGGCTTTTTCCACTTGAAGTATTTGCTATGGTTAGCCACACACAGGGCCTCACACATCTCCCGACACAGCAGAATTTATCACCATTAATCTACCCACTCAACAGGAAAAGACTCAGTGGGACTCAGACCTTAGTGAACATACCCCCTTATGAGTGTTCTGCTACTGAATTAGAAAGGCTTAAACCTCTTACACGTCTTTAGCTGACAATTCTTTATACTGTCTCCCCATCGTGCCCCCGAGCTCCTTTGTAGGCCAAAACAATGATTTAATAACCTCCCACAAATAAGCTTGCAGCAACGGATATGCTCCCCTGAACATAAGCAGCACAAAGCATGCAAGCCAAGTGAAGGGGAATTTTTCTTTCATTTCCTTTATAATGAAAGCTTGTGTGTGTGCATATCAACGTCCACAAAGACATAACACGCACTCTGCTAGCTTCCCCAGCTGCACCTGAGTCTGAACTTGTAACACGTTGGCTAATCCAGACCCAAGTCTCTCAACTATAGGCTGCTAATCATACCAAGCTTCCACCCATGTGGTTATTTTGCATGGTGTACAAATGGGTAGTACGCAGAGCCCATTTAAACTAACTTGATGACACCGAATCAAACTTCAATGAAGAGACATAACTGGTTGGCTCAGACCATTGGCCGGGAAAGACAGACATAGGCTGTGACCCTACGAGGAACTGCCCATCGCTGAAGTAGGTTTCTACGAATTATGACATTACACACTTAAATAACTGACATTTTCAAGACAGCCTAGTGTCCTATGTCGGGATGCTGACAATCCCCAATAGGGGCAGAGCTCCTGTTACCAACCCTACAAGGCAACGGGACACAGACTTGTTTTTCTAGACCTAAAAAGTATCTGAATCTTACCCATCTCAGCTTCAGCCAGGTTTATTTTCTGGGTTTTTTAGGTTGGCGTTATGTTGTAGTACAAGAAGAAGAGAGGAGGGAATATTTCTCTGGCAAGTTACTGGGGTCTGGTTTGAGTTTTTTTAGGTGATGGTCACCTGAAGCGGTTTGTGGGCTTAAAATGTGAAAGTCAGTCCCACAGGAGATGGATTAATGGGCAGAGTGCAGGTGAGGTAATTAATGTTGTCTGATCATTTGCCACCTGGCTCTACAATTAAAATGGCTGATATCGGAGTATATACACATCATCAGAGTGTATACAGAGAGAGTGTAAACAGTTGGTAAATCAAGCATATAATGTCGTCCATAGTGAATGTCATTTGATAATGTTCTTTTTACAAAGTAACACATTCGGAATTATAACAAACTAAATGTGGAAGGTAGGATTGAGAAAGAACACAAGAATAAAATTCACTAGTGTTCTAGCGGAAGCCATACTGTGTACAGTCTGTTTTGCTTATTTAGATCCTCTCTTTTAAAAAAAGGCAATTTAACTGTAATCCAGTGTGACCTACACTAACTACGGTCAGTAGCTCTGATGCACTAAGACACTGGATGGGCAACACACACACTCTCTCTCTCTCACGCGAGTCATTTCAAATTGTAAAACGAAGTCTTTGAGGTGAATCAATGATGTTCCTTGTTATCCCAAGAGGACTTTTCTTGTCCACACGATGCAGTTATTAAAGTCCCGTTTTATGAACAAATCTCCCCAAAGCTATAGGTATTGACATGGTAGAACGTCCAGAGTTCTTACTTTCTTAAAAAACACTGCTGGGCACTTGAGCATGCAAAAAGTAGCGTAATCCCTAAAAAGATAACTGACGCCTTTGCAATCTGATTTGTGACCAGTTATTTGGACCAAATTCTAGGGTGACCAGATGTCCCGATTTTATAGAGAAAGTCCCAATTTTGGGGGCTTTTTCTTATAAAGGCTCCTATTACCCCTCCACCCCCATCCCGATTTTTTACACTTGCTGTCTGGTCACCCTACCA
Source organism: Chelydra serpentina (assembly GCA_037349315.1). Lineage (NCBI taxonomy): Eukaryota > Metazoa > Chordata > Testudines > Chelydridae > Chelydra > Chelydra serpentina. Next base: position 39,527,520 of record JBAIAC010000028.1, on the reverse strand, counting down.
AATTCACACTTTATGTAAATCGGTGCACAACTCTGCTAGGGTCAACAAAACTGTGCTTATTTACCCCAGGTCTGATTTTACCCCTTTTGTTTACCCTATAGAACATTTAGGCCCTGATTTTGCTTTCATTCACACCAGCTTTACACCAGTTTGTCGTTTATTTGGCGTTACTCTGGATTTATGCCAGCCCCAGGATCTTGAATAATCTAGATCACGACCCTTGAAACGCAGAGCTCCATTACTTTAGATTCAAGCTTCAAATTAAAGCTGCTTTAATACCCACAAGTTGTCAAACTCTCCGGGTAATCTGATTTCAAAGTGTTATTCACTCTGAGGATTAAAATGGCTGGCTAGGAACCAAAATGAAACGAAGTTTAGCAGCAAATCTGTTCTAAAAAGCCCAAAGTAGGGGGCCTGCTGGTGCCAGGAAAGGCACCAAAGGAGAAGTGCTCCCACAGCTTCTTTTGTCCGTGAACTGAAAATAACATTCTTACAGGTGCCATTTTACCAAAATACACCCTGGACGCAGCAGGCCTAGATAAAGAGGCAGATTTATTTACACTGAAATACAATTAGGTTAGAGGTAGTTAGTAGACTCCTTATGCCCACTCAGAGCAGCTTGCAAGACCAGGACCTAAGTCACTGCTCTAAACTAGAAAAAAGCACCAAGGTTTAATAAATTGAGAGGTTACACTTAAAACTCGGGTCGCTGTGGACAGTATGCATCTATGACCTTGCCATGTGAGGCACCCTCTGGCTGAGTTGACCTCTATTTCATACAGTACTTACGCTGGGCCAGTCACTATAGTATGTAGACACAGAGGTAGTTTCATTGTTTTCATGTGAGAAATAAACATTTCATCACCTTGCAGGTACCAGAACAGGAATTAGATTTTGTCTGTGTCCTTAACTCCCCTAACAGACCCCCAGCGCTGGGGGTCTATGTCAAGCTGAAAGAGATTTCCAGGGTGACCTGCAGAATATTAATGCCTGTGACACAGATGAGAAAGTAGGGCCAGGTCTATACTAGGGGCGGGGGTCGATGTAAGGTACGCAACTTCAGCTACGTGAATAACGTAGCTGAAGTCGACGTACCTCGCTCGACTTACCTCGCCGTGAGGACGCCGCAATGTCGACTGCCGCCGCTCCCCCGTCGACTCCGCTTCCGCCTCTTGCGGGGGTGGATTGCCGGAGTCAAAAGGAGAGCGATCGGGGATCGATTTCTCGCATCTACACTAGACGCGAGAAATCGATCCCTGAAAGATCGATCGCTACCCGCCGAATCGGCAGGTAGTGTAGACCAGCCCTAGAAGATTTTTTTTCAAATTTGGGAAAGCAAAAATGTCACTATTCCTGAACTCCAGCGGCTGGGAACGGACAGCACGGCACTCTTCCCATGAACAAAAAAATAAAGAAAGGAATTCCCGTCGAGTAATTTAGCAAGGCATCAGTGTGGTCAACATTAGTTTGTTTCATCAGGTCTTATGGCTGGATCGGACACCTGATGTGACTGTTTTCAGAGCAGAGGAGCCTTCTACACTGCGTCAGGGGTAATGGGATCTCGAACCAGATACTTCCCCCCTGTCCAAAAAGAAGAATCTGGCACAGCTCCTATTAATGATGATCCTGACTCTTGGAGCTACCAATCCAGAAGCTAAGATCGCAAGAGGCTTCTGTATTTCTGCAGCAAGTGTATTATTCTGTACGGATGAGTTTTGTGTAACCCTTGTCTGGGGTGAGGCAAGAGCAGAGGAAGGTGGTCAGGTGTATTTATTGCTACTGTCTGTCAATCCAGCTGAAAAGATCATTACTCATCAATTCCAGATTGGTGGAGCCAGCCTGCAGGAATCAGTGTCTTTTCTATGCGGCTTTACCCCAGTCAAACCAGCATTAGAACCACTGCCTACAAACAAACAAAAACTCCCCAAGCCCACTCAACCAAACACACTAGGTCCAGGAACAAAAAAACATAAGAAACAAAGAGCTATAGGGAAAGGAATTATGTAGAGGAGATGAAGTCATTGCAACACCTATGAGGAAGCAATTAGCAACTTGACCAGCGTGAAGAATATTAGCACCTACATAGTAGCTGACCGGTGTCCATCAAAGTCCACGAGAAAAGGATCACACCCGGAATGCTTACGTTAGACATTCAGCTATTACCAATATCCCGGGAAGTGCTAGGGAGCGAATTTGAAAAAACCTGCACAGAATATAGAATCATCAGGCATGGACACTTTCCTTTCCCCCTGCTTCGGTCTGCCAAACATCCGCCAGAATCTCTCAGTTATCTAATCAGATAGACTCCTCTCCATTTTGAGCACAGTATATTGAATTCGCCGTTACAGTGTTACACCGCGTATCGGTGCAGTGACAAAACACAAGGTGAAGTGACTATTTTTATTTATAAGAGAGAAGACAGCATCATTTTGTAGTTGTACGTTATCCTTTCGTACATTGGCTGGTCAGCTGAGGTAGCAGCACGGCAATTACATATAAAATGCAAAACAGATCTACAATACACAATGGAGCCATTTACACAATCCTGAACCTTCATTTCTCCCCCCTTCCCCTTATATTTTGTAATCATTTAGACAATAACCCTTTTGAAAGCAGGTCTGATAATGTATTAATTATCCCTTCCCTTTGCCCACCCAACTCTATTAGTACCAACTGCATTGCTGAAATACCTGTAAGTGTTTCATCCCTTCATGGCAACTTGAATGGAGCTGTTCCATGGAAGGATGAATGTTGGACACCAGCTTTATAGTTGACCACCAGGCAAAAAAGAACGGCCAGGAGTCGGGAGTGGGAACAAAACACAAGATTCTCATTGAACGCAAACCCCAGTTTCCAGCCGGGATGATCTTTTTCCAGACTATTTCTTTGATGTAATGCAGACATTCAAGAGGCTGCCAAGTGCCATTTTCATGGACGTATGCCACAGGCTAAAGTAGAATGAAAGGGGATGGGTAAACTCCATCACTCCTAAAATGCAGGCCCAGAACTCAAAATGGGGTATTCAGAACAGCTCAGTCACTGTTAGGAGTCTCTGACTTGGCTTTGCCAAAGAAACAGCAAAAGCAGAGAAGAACACAGTGAGGGGCTTGCCTAAAATAGCACAAAGCTAGGATGTCATCTGGAAGCACCATCCTCTTTAAAGTAACCAGAGTTCAAGCAACGTGGTTAAAGTCAAAATGATAGGAAGAGACAGTTCTGATCTAGGCAAAGCTATCCATCGATGTTTTTAAAAGGTGTTTTTCTAGGATAAATATTAGGTTTTTTAAATGGCTACCCACCCTTGATGCAGCTAGAGCTAAACAAAAGAAGAGATTAGTAACTAGATAACAGTAACACAAATTGATTGTGTGGTCTTATTTTTCCACCTTTATCAGGGGCCTGTTGAAAAATCTCAGCACGTTAGTGGGGTTGGGAGGCATGAAAGCAAAAGAGGCTAAAAAAAAAAATCCCCATTATTTAGTACTTGCTTTTTTTTCAGTAATACGTTTTTTGTAGTGATTCTCGATTGCAAAAATGGTTTACGTTCTTATTCCTTCAGGCAACACAGCACATGAATTCTCCAGTTCTCTCATTAGAAATGCAAATGCATTAAAGAACACACAGAATTCTAGTTCAACACACGGCATGTCTTTTTAACAGCAAAGCAAAGAGCTGTCCAGAGAAATAGCACTCGGTCAAGGTATTCTGCCAGACAGTGTGTGATGATGCCAATGGTGAAGCTCACAACTACTTATATGCAGTGTCCAGATTTTGTAAGACTGTACATGCATTTGTACTGCAACATGAAACAAAGAATGACGGGGGTGGGACCAGGACACAAGGATACCTCGGTCCTGGTAACATCCCAAATCACTCACGTTTTGCTGTTTCATTATGAACTCATCGGAATCCCTTAATATTAGTATCAATGCCTTCATCCACAAGGATCCTTTGTGTAGGGAGGTGCGTGTATTGCCGCATGTGTGTATACCTGCGTGAATAAAATTTGCAGCCTAACTGACTTTTATTCCTTTTGCTGGCTTGCGCACAAAACAACTGATGATATAAAATGTGGATTCATTTCATAACAAGCTTTTAAAAGAGAAGGGAACTCTAAAAGCAATGTATTCTTCTTAAAAAGTGACTGTTGACAACTAGTAATTGCAGAAGAGCCGATGTATCATACCTTTCTCCCCACCTTTGTCTAGCTACATTATAAACTCTTTGTTTCAGACTCTCTCTCTCTTTACGTGTATGTCCCGCACCTACCACGCTGGAGCACCGATCTTAGTTGGGGTCTCTAAGCACTAAACAACAATTGTAACAAATAATGTGGAAGTCTGCGTGTTAGTGCATGCTAGATGTGTACATGTGAATACAGGTGTGTATCTGCATGGAGGTGTGGGAGTCCGTTTCGACAGATTTATGTATACAGGTATCTGGACAGCTGTGCATTTCTGTGGTGGTGCTCTATGGATTTGTATTTGGGCTTCAGGAGTGGGCCTTTAATGGACCCATTGCAGCTGTGATGATGTGTGGTCCTAATTCCACGCATAAAACTTCAGTGAACAAAAAACATGGAGCTGGTTACAAAAAATGGGAAGAGGGGAGGGAAAGAATCATGAAGACCTTTGTGAAATTTCTTTTTTTTTTAAATTACCCTTCTTGACTATTTTGCTGCCAGCTCTAGCGTCCTGTAACAAATAAAACGTGAATTTAGCAGAATACATCTGTCAAAAGAATAAATATGCCTGTTTGGGCCTTGCAGTGAAAATGAGTACGTAAGCGAGGGTGGGGGAGAACAAGTGACAGAGGGAGGGGGCATGGAGTGAGAAGTGGGCAGGGCCTCTGGAAGGGGTGGGGCCTCCGGGAAGGGGCGGGGCAGTGGGCGGAGCAAGGGTGTTTGGTTTTCTGGAATTAGAAAGTTAGCAACCCTAATCCCCACCCACCCACAGAGGATGGGGAATCTTGGTAATACCCCGCTAAATACCTACCCTAAGAAGGTTCCGCTACACCACAGGAAGCACCAAAGCACCAATCTAGCGCAAAATTCTCTGCACTGATTGAGGCCACCCACCTTATAACCACATTATATTTCTCCATTGCCAGGTTGAGTGGGAACAAACCATTTTAGAATCATCTTACAGCTCGCACCCTGCTCCCCCAGGCCATTATAAAGCAGTTTTATCTGCCAGAACAGCGTGACCCTTCGTTCCCCGTTAGCAGCTGGTCTACACAGATGACTTTCCCTCGCTGATGGGAGGATTCTTCAGTAGGTTAGGTTAGCCCTTCGGCTAAACTCCTCTCCTTCCTGGGCCATCGATGTTTGAAAACCAAGTCACCAAACAGCATGGCCCTTTCCTGAGTCTGGCTAGTTAACACACACACACACCGTCTCTGAACAATCTTCTCAAGGCTTCATATCAGAGGAATAGATTCCCAACCTTCTACGCCTTCTCCCCAGTGTCAACCTCTTGGCCCTTCACTGGAGCGACATCTCTAGCAACTGCTATTCTCTTCAGGTTCCTCTTTACCCAGCTTCCTTCCCAGCATTCCTTGCCAGCCCGATTTAACGAGCAATGATACACCCCGATCATCACACGGCTGACTCCCATTCATATTTCACGGCAGCATTTCCACTGCAAAACTCACCATGTTTCAACAGTTATTCTATACTAGATCATTTGAACCTTTGACAACTTTAGCTGAGTTACAGCAGAAATTCACCCATTGTTATTACATTTCAGAATGGAAGTTCCACTGTGTTTGTGAACCTGAACTTTTAAAAGGCTAGCGTGACTGGCTTCCCATCCACGAAGAACAGGCAGTTTCTTGTACATAAAACTCTGACTAATAAGCTTTAAGTGGCTTTATGTGTATGGCTTTCAGCTATCCATGTGTGCTAAATGGCTTAACTAATCTGCTCCAAGATGTTTTAAAGAGACAGACACTTTCACAATACCTTACTGCATTTAATTCTTTGGAAATGAGGTGTGTTGTTTTTTTTTAAATGCACTTGAAGTACCCCTTAATTATATGTGGTCTGATAAAAACCTGTAGTTCTAACTTACTGATGTTAATGAGAGAAACGCAGAATGCACAATAATTATCTCCGACCTTATGTGCAGTGAGATAAAAAATGAGCAGGTTACGTTAAGATTGCCTGGGAGAGTGAGCCTTAACTCTAATTTGAATATAGTTTGATGGTGCATGATTAAATCTCAGATTCTGTAATTAGGAAGGCTTTACTGGTACAAGATAATGTTAACTTTATAACAGCAGGAATTTTTATAAAATGTCTCTTGGAAAAATCAAGCTTAAAAAAGCCCTCATTGTCAAAACACTGTTTTGCTATCCTTCCGCAAACCTTTATAATTTACTTTTGACTCAGTAACTCACTAAAATTAACAAGCTGAAATTATTGTTTTGACAGGTTCCAACACTGATGAACAGATTTTCAAATCACGAATCCAGCCTCACCTCATTTTCCCCCCCTACAGCTGACAGTTGAGAAGTGAATCATTCATTCCTTCTGGCTTCTTTATATTTTATAAAATGCTACAGGGAACAACTATCTTCAATTTCCCTTAGTAATTTCATAAAGTGCCAAACTTAATCTTCTTTTACACTTTAGTAAAATTATGTTCTGTAGGAAAGTAAACATCCGTCTAGCAAAATTCCACCATTTTTGGCCATCTGTTAACTTCAGAGCAACCTATCCATAACCAAATAAAGCAGACCCACTGTACAAAATTCTGTCACTGTGAACGCATACGAAGTATAGCATTGGATCAGCACCTCACAATTCCTTGTCAGGGCACAAGGTTTTCTCCTGCTAAAACCTAACTCCTGTTATGGGTAGGGTTAAACCCTACTGAAACCGGTGGGTTTAACTGCTACACTTCACTTGGAATAAATGTAAGAAACAGTTACGGTCCTTTATAGAATCAGGTAGCGGAAACAATAGCAGCATCCACCCAAAAGATAGGCACACGTCACCACACAAAACAAAAGCACATGTGCAAGACACTTGTGGGAAGAGGAGTATCTCTGGGTACTGGTTTGTGAAGGTTTGTGTGTCCGTGAAAAAGAGACAAATAGAAAACAGAGAGGCAGAGAGAGAAGGCAGCAAGGAAGTACCAGATAGAGGGACTTTTTGGGCCGAGTGCTTCCTAGAAAGCAGCTTGGAGCTGTGAGCAAAGAAACTGTCTCTGGCTGTTTGATTCCTGCTGTGTTCAGGGAAACAAGGCTGTGTACATTCTTTGTGAATACACAGGACTGCATCAAAGATACCTGGCTCCATCATCAATTTCTTCTCCTAACTTAAAACCACTTTCAGGACCACTTGGCTAACCACTTGGGTCAAAAAGGAGCAACAATACAATCTGCACGGAATCTTTTTATACACAAGCCTCTGAGTGAGCGTTCTATGTGCTGGCAAGTTTATTATGGCACAACAGAAATCTGGGGAACATGCAAACACGGGGATAAAGTCTGCCGTCAAATATCATTGTTCAGTCCTAGAGTAACGCCATGGAAGTCAATGGAGTCTGTCTTTAAGCAAAGAATGAATTTGACTCATATGTGATCGAATCATAGAATCGTAGGACTGGAAGGGACGTCGAGTGGTCATCTAGTCCAGTCCCCTGCACTTATGGTAGCACTAAGTATCAACATAGACATACGTAAAGATCTAAAAAGGGAAGGGGAGTGTGGCTGAATATTATATTAAGCATAAACACAAAACTAACTCCTTCCTAGAGTTCCTGTATTGTAAAACACTCAGGATAAAATCCTGGCCCCATTAATGTCAACAAGAGTTTTGCCACATCAACGGGACCAGAATTTTACCCTTACACTTTAGTTCAGCTGGTTCTAAAGCACAGGAACATTCTTCAAGGTTAGGACATGAGAACCAGATTGATGGAATAACTCCAGAGGGACTGTTCGCCCCTTGGTACACACACACAAATACTATGGCTCCCAAACACATTAATACAAGTTGCATACAGATACCGGGGAGGGAAACAGACCACGCATGTCCAGCTCTTGGTGCAATATTTCTTCTAAAAATCCAAACAACACAGTCTAGCTAGCTACGCGATCTGAAATGTGACTCAGTGGAATGATGTGATTGCCTGCAGTAAGACACTATTATAATAAATAACTATAAATAAATAATGAGCTAGCTCAAAGGGGATGTGGGTAACCTGTCTAGACAATTGTGGAGTTGACGATTCCAGTGCATAATCTGCACTGGAACATCTGCTGGATTTTAAAATAACTTTCATCACTTTTTTTTTTTTTTTTGGACGAGGTACAACTGTGTTATGTAGCATTTAGAAGCCAGTTTTGTGATGCTGCTGATACACAACTATCCACACTAGCTAGTCACACCTACCTCTGTAACAAAGTGGTACATGAGAAAAAACAATTAGAAAAAGAGACAGGAACTCAAGCCTAGGACTAGCAAATGAAGAATAAGACCGACAGGGGAAGAAATACCTTGGAGGACCTTACAAACATAATGTGGAAAGCAGGAAGGTTTAGATAAATCACTTAATCCCGCTAACTCAGTTTCTCCATGCATAACTAGTAGATAACACGTAGCTCCCTCGTGGGGATATTGGAAGGTGTAACTCATTAGGTGACTGTAAGGAACTCTGCAGCCTTGTTATAAGGCACTTCAATAGCCTCAGGCAGCAGGTGCTTAGAAGTGCAGAGCATTATTTACTATTAAGGTATAATAGGCTCTGCCTTTGTCAGCTGTATGCAGGAAATGAAAAGCAAATAATTAAACTGTGAAGAGGAAACCACAGATCCAGTCAGTTCAGCACCAAGAATCCCAGTGGCCTAAGATGCAAGAAGTCCCCTGGGAAGGGCAAGGAAATAAACACCTGGATATAATGACCTCCAGCTGGGGAAAGGTAACCTAAGCCAATGCCACTGAAGTTCACACAAATGCCAGAGACAGCTATGTCGGCCTCCTCCCTGTTAAAGTCACAGGATGGCAGGGAAAACTGTCCACATAATTTATTTGATGAGGAACTTGGGAAAGCATCTGTTTATGAGACCTTAAAGGTGACGCCATCCCCGTGACATGCTGCACTAAACACTGAGCTAATGGCAAAGGAGTCACATTATGGCAGAGCCTGCAGGTGCAAAACAAATCCAAGACCTCCAGCTTGCGCCCCGGGGATTCTGAGCAAAACACTTTCACCGAAAACCCAGGACAGGTCCATAACGGGTACAGAGGAACCAGCAAAAAAAAAAAAACAACAACCAACGAAAACCTACATTTGAGACATTCAGGATTAAAACTCATTCACACCCAATCTGGAGGGAAGGAACAAAGTGGCATGCTCCAAGAAAGGCAAGCTCGGCACCGTGCCACGGCAAGGAGAAATCATCTGCCACCAACGAGATATGTGCTTTGTAACGAAGCAAATCTCTGCTCGCGGAGGTAGCACGGACAAGCTGGAAGAGCGCTGTCATTGCATTTGTAAACCTCCCAGATACACATAACACCTGATATACCCACGGGCACTTCACGGAGTGCCAACGTCGTCTCTGCCACTCTGCACACCACAGTTCTCTGTTCTGTGCAGAGTGCTTCGCCCAGATAACGTGTGTGTGTGTTCGAATCAGCGAGGGGAGCGAGTATGGATTCTTTCAGCGTGTGCTACACAATAGGGCAAGAGTAGTATTTTCACCATACGGTTAAAAGCCCAGGTCTCCTTTAAGTAGGCAATCCGTGAAGTCTCATGCTGCCTTTACAGGGCTACGTGAAAAGCGCCTGAAGCTCACTTGTCCTTCTGGCCTATCATATGACCACCACAAAAGCTTTCAGCAACAAGGTGAAGCAACGGAGCTCAAACCCAAAGCTCAACTGGGGTGAGAGAACTTTGCAATTGTGACATTCAGCTTCCTTGCCAGAATTATGCGATCTTAGACTGCGACAGCTTGGTAGCCTAAAGGAAGCCTTCTACTGCATGTCTGGTTAAGACCCCCAGTGGGACATCTGGGTCTCCTTGCAGTTGTTTTCATCGTCTTACACTGAAGCCCATGGAATTAAAGCTGACCGGGATTTATTTTTTTTAAATCACCGCCCATGGAAAGTTGGGATGACGACAATATTTTCAGTAGAACGTTTTTCATTTTGCAACAAAGGGGGAAGGAGATTGTTATTTCTGGTCTGTTTCCGACAACTGAAAACCTAGAAATTTCCAGCCCAGACACTTTGAAGGAACGCAGACACCTTCCACAGAAGATTTTGGTTGATCGAAAACACAATTTTCAAGCAAAATGCATTTGAATACACATCTAGGAACAAAGACTGCAAAGCATATCTACGGAACGCAGGGTCTGTATCATAATGGACAGACAACTCCACATGAGCTTCTAGCATGACGCTGGAGCAAAAGGGGCTAATGTATAAACAGGAAGTGATGTTGCCTCTGGCACGATCAACATTCCTTGTACCACGGTATCTATACTGAAACTATCGCAGTATTACTAGGAGGACAGAGCTGTATATAAGAATTCACCCAGGATTTCAAATACTATAAAGCTACAGCGCCTCCCTTCTTTACAGGATCATATAAATTACAATTTACCCTGCAACAATGAAACGAGATACTCTAGTCACCAATGATGGCATACACATTCACATGTTCCTTTCCCAGAATTTTCACAAAGTGACAGTAACACACTCGCTAGCCACACTCAGGCCATGAGCAATGCGTGATGAAGTGAACAACTTCCACTGTGGATGCACAAGGAACAGATTCACTGAGACACAAGCGAGCAAAGTTCGCAATCCCTGGGCTCGCCACATTCTGTCCAATCTGGATCCCTCCATGTCAGTGTCTTCGCTTGTCGATAAGATGCCAGGTCCCAAAGAAACTGCAGCATCCCACTCCTCCCAGTGCCAGGTAACTTTTTAGGTGCCTAGTTCGGGGCTATTTTTGTGCTACTTCAGATTGCAATCTTCTATTTCTTCAAAGTATTTGTAAGTAAGTGTAGCTTCCAGAACAGATGATACACACTGAAGCTAGGGCAACCTCGCTCCCTTCTTAGAGTTGGGCTTTAGTGGTAAACAACCATCAAACCAGAGTGTTTATATAGCAATGATTTTTTTTAATTAAATTTGTTTTTCAATTTAACTGAGATTATTTTTATTTTGTTATTTAAATGATAGTAATTTTTTCATTTAAACAATAAAGCTGTTTAAAATGAAATCTGAATTTAATACAAAATATGCCAAGGCCTACACTTATTATAGTCTCTAAAAACATAACATTAAATATGCTGAATCCATGAGCCTCTATCAAAACTGAGTTAAAGACTGCTTTTCTATAAAAAGAAAAAATCAAGGAGAAAATATCTAACTTTTGAGGTCAAGCTTTATAAATAGACCACAGTATGTCATGTACTGTGTTAAGGGCTTGTTTTGTTTAATAAAAATAAGTTATATATGCTGTTCTGTTCATTTAATCAATCAAATTCCTAACACAGCTTGAAACAAATCACAAGCAAAACATTATCTAATAAATAAGCAATACATCATTCACCATTTTCTAACATGCTAAAAACATACAATAAGAATTTGAAAATATGAAGCTATAAATAAATGCATATATAGTGCACCGTCCTAAGTAACAAAAAAGATGCACCAAGTCTAGTGCAAAGGCTCTATTTAGTTTTAAATCACCAATGGTGCAACGAATGAGATGCACCTCTCTTTAGAAAGTAACAGAAGTACAAATAGAAAAGTTGATTAAAATTGATGTTTTAAATTGAGCTTTTTCCATTTGGTGATTTAAATCAATCCACCCTGCATCAAACTTAAAAACCACCGCCTAAACTTTCTTCCCAAACTTGGTTGTTCCCAAGGCTTTCCCAGCATGACCTTTCTGCCCCAGGCCCTAGCTCCCTCTGCCAGGAAATAATTCTTTTATTATGAGCCTTTATATCCTGCATGGATGTAATGAGATCCTCCTCCAGTCTGACCCCACCATTATTACATCGTTCAGGGCTCAGCCATCTGACATCTTTATGACTCCGGGTGCTAGAGTCTGCCACTCTGCTCACAATATTCTTACCATTAAATGCTTTTTAGTGTGTTACTGCATTGGGGAAAGGTTTGTTAAAAGAGTAGGCAGGAAACCTAGCCCTGACCAGCGCTAAATCATGGCTGTCAAGACTAAGTTAAGTTAATCCTTCGTCCCTACAAACATCGTGAAAACTGCCTGAGAGACACACGACAGCATCAGAAAATCAGTATCACTGCACAGTTCCCAGGGGGTCTAACACTGACCTGGATGCATCTGTTTAAAGAATGGAATCCTCCTTGTAATAAAAAGGCAGCACGGCCATGTGTAGTAGCTAGAAGAAGGAAAAGGGAGAGAGAACTATGGCATTATCTTGCCAGCTCTCCCCCAAGCTCACAAACACTTTTGAGAAACCACTTTGCCTCTTAGTGCCTCAGTTTACGCATCTGTAAAAACGGGGATAGTAATAAATACTCCATAGGGATGCAGTAATAACATTGGCATTTATAACAGTCTGGAAAACTCGGAGAAGTGGCAATTTAAGTGCAAAGTATTATTAATGAATTATAATAATGTTAAGGTTTTCCCTGTCTTAGGCCCCTGCTATAATCCCAGAACATGGTTTGGGCTGACTCTTGATGACAGCATACCTATACTTCTACTATGCTTACATGGGATTTTCACTTGCTTAATATCACAGGGTTTCTGACAAATTCTTTACACTCAATTGCTCAAAGCATCCAGCAAATACTGGAACTATCAATATAACTATATGTTCCCTGCAAAATGAACTGCCTTCTCCAATACTGCAATGAGCACGTCTCCTTACTGAATAAATACCAAGCGGAAAGCACTGATGTTGCAATCTCATGCTCTTTTCTGAAGGATCCTCCCCAGTTTGTATCTTTATATGGATCACTGTGTTGATGCTACATAGATGCGGGCTCCATTGCCATTTGCTCCAGGATAAGGACAGATGGTAAAGCGGTGGCTAAGGACTGGCTTAATCAGGGTAGTGCTGTCTCTCTGTACTTATAAGCAGCTTGTTAGCTGAATGTCCAGTTTCAGCTTCCTCCATAGCGATGAATGCAGAGTAGGGAATGCAATGAGGATGCAGAGATGACAGGTAAATTGGACAAGGGTGAAGGGAAAGGATCAGCACCCAGCCAAATCTTCCCTCTTCTACTTGATTCTCTTCTCCCACCGTTCTGTAATTGGGTTCTAGGAGAAAGCCCCCTGAACCAAAGCTAAGGTCAACTGGAGGGGATTATCACGAGCACCGGCAGATGGTCGCCTGCCCCCGATCCTAACAGCACTATCATTTGTTTTGATTGCATCATGAAATGTGTCCCTTGGAAGTGGGAGCTGTCTTCTCTCATCTCTGCGCCATGCTATTTAAATTAAGGAGCTCCATAACAAGTGATGGGTGGTCAGAAGTGAGAGAATTCAAAATTGGAGAAACAAAGAGGGCCCGCTCACCCCACCCGCGAGCTGATTGCTCTAGAGCAGAGCGCGGGTCTGTTCAGTTGTGACTGAAATACCAAAGGAAACAGCCAAACACATGCCGCCTATTCTAAATGTGTTTCCCCCCGGCCTCCAAAACACACCTGAATACTTCCTATGGCATAGACTTGATAGGGAACACAAAAATCGCCCTTCAGCCTTAAATCCATGTAAGGCCGCTCAGACCTTACCTAGCCGATAGCACTGTCAGCCCACTAAAAACAAGCTCTACAAGCTGTCAGTTTGCTACCGTTTATTAAAAAAGACGCAAACAACATAGACACTTGGGCCCCCATTCAACATGGTACTTCACCACATGCCTAACTGTAAGCACGTGAATAGCCCCGTTGATTACAACGGGCCTGCACACATGTAGATACCTTGCTCACGGATGCTTCAATCCTCTCTGAAAATCTTGTGTTACAGACTCATGCAAAAGAGGCTAAAGACACAGTCACAGCCACTCAGGGTACGTCTATACAGCAGCGAGGAGGGGTTAATTTCCAGCTCAGGCAGATGTACATATGCTAGCTCGAACAGCATGGCCATGGTGGCGTGAGCTAGCCACCCGAGTACTACCCCATCCAAGATCCTAGGGATATACTTGGGTGGCGAACATGAGGTGTCACCCCGTAGCCACACGGCTATATTTAGCATGCTAGCTCGAGGACAGCTGGTGTACGCACGTGTTCCTGAGCCAGGAATTGCACCTCCCAGCCGCTGTGGAGGCGAAGGCTCGTTCACTGCACGTGCTGGAATTTCAATCCTTGTTTTTCCCCTCGTGTCCGGCTAGGGAGCGTTGTACTGCTAGGCATCTCGGCGTGCAGTAGCAAAGTTCAGGCTCCTTTTTCAAAGTCATGGGTTTGCTCCTATAGCTAAAACTTTAAACCGGGCCCAGACACTGTGGGGAAATGGGTCTCAAATATCTGTACAGAATAATAATTTAAAACTCCAGAGACATTCCACATGAGGCAGATCTTTAAGATGACATTGTGACGGGTTCCCCCCGGGGTGCCACCTGGAACTGGGGTACACCAGCCTGGCCTCCCTCTGCTTCCATGGCACTTCCAGCAGCTTCTTGCCTGGCATTCTCTGTGTCAATTTCCAGCCGTTTTAATTCCATTCGTCTCATATGTTCTTTTCCCCCCTCTCTTCTGCCTGCAATCTGCACAGCTCCATCTTCGTAACTTCACTCATCTTGATGCTTTTCTGTCCCTACTTCCCTTTCCCGAAATAAACAAACAGAAAATAACCAACTGCTAACCGCTTTGACTGATCTCAAGCCACCACGCCTAAAATCTCACTTAAAATCACCACCAGAGAATGAAGTGCAAATCTCACTCAGAACAAGCTGTGCATTTAATCCTGTTGGACCAGGCCACTGTGATGGGTTCCCCCCAGGGTGCCACCTGGAACTAGGGTACCACTGAGCCCCCGACCCACCAGCCTGGGCTCCCTCTCCCACTGTGCCGCCGTGACAAGCTGCAGACCCGTTCCTGGTCCTACACGTCCACCAGCATTCACACAGGTAGAGACACACCCAGCAGCAGTTACATGCAGGCTGACCAACCACTGCATGAACCAACAATAGAGACGCTCCAGCCAAGATACTCCAGTGGTGGTGGTGGCGGGGGGGGTTATAAACCCAAAATTACACCATCTTGCGTTGCACGGGGAACTGTACAGCGTACAGGGAGTTCACCACTCCCTCAATGTGGAGCGGCATATGCAACAGCCCCTTGAGCTAAGATTCCCAAGCACTTCACTCCAAATTTACTGGTTTAGATTAAAACAAAATCAAGTTTATTAACTGCAAAAGGTAGATTTTAAGTGATTATAAGGGAGAGCAAAAAGGTCAAAGCAGATTCCCTAGCAAACAAAACTTAACATACTAGGCAGACTGGATCGGTCTCTCACCCTGTTTGATGATACAAGCAGGCTGGCAGATCCTTAAGGCACAAGCTGCATTTGTTTTGCAGCTTGGAGTTCCCCAGGTTTTCATACACAGGCTAGAAATCCCTTTAGCCTGGGTCCAGCACTTCCCCCAGTTCAGTCTTTGTTCCTCAGGTATTTCCAGGAGTCCTCTTGTGTGGGGAGTGAAGAGCAACAGATGATGTCACTTCCTGCCTTATATAGCCTTAGCATATGGCAGGAACCCTTTGTCCCCAACTCAGTTTGTGGAAAAACACTGGTATCTGAGACAGAGTTCCGTGTCACGTGGCCTGATCACATGCCCTTGCATACCTTGCTGAGTCAGAGCAGCCATTACTTACGGGCTGTCTGGAGCCTTCTCGGGAAGGCTCACCCAGCGGGGGATAAGCTTCTCCTAAGGCCTATTGTTTTTCCTAAAGGGCCATTACCTTGAATAGGCTCTTCCCAGCCAGCTGTCTAGACTGGAGATTGTTCTCCTGCACTTCGGATAGCGGGGATGGATCGAGACTAATGGGTTTAGACACACAGCTTCCCCAAACAAGGTGGATTTCAGTGGGAGGAGAGGGCACTCAGCGTATCTCAGAAGGCACTAAGCAGTTGCAGAACTGTACCTGTAATGAACAGGGGCAAAGTAATCAACTGGCTTGTTCATTGGGAGCACTCAGGTCCAAATTCCGCCCACAGTTATCTCTGCAACTCCAGTGGACCCCTTGGGACTACAGAGCAATAACAGAGCTGTATGCAGCTGCAACACTGAGTATCAAACGAACTGGGGAACCCCCGACATAAAAAAGGCTTTTTAAATAATGAATTGCAAGAATACAAGGAGCAAGCCTTTAAAATGACTTCGAAATCAAATCTGGTACCTCAAAAACTGTAAGAAGTGTTAGCCTGACAGATCTGCTTAATCGGGCTCATTTCCAAAGGCTGGAACGTGTTTTATAAATAAGCGGCTCAGCTCTCGAAAGCAATACGATTGTATTTTATGTACTGTCGCTCTCTTACCACACTGCATTACAGAACGCGGTGGAGATCTCGAAGCAGCCTCCCAACACTGAAATGAAAGCCAGCAAATCACTAATGATAACACTGAAAACGATATGTGGAAACCCAATTTTAAAGATGAAGAATGTCATAAAATGGACTTAGATAAACTTCAGCAAGGCCTGCAGAGCACTAGCAGACGGCAGGCGCTTGCCCTCTTGACAGATTGCGCTGCAGAACCAGTACAAATCGGGAATTACTAGTTACACGCATTTAAGCAGGACAGAGACATTTAATTGTAAGGTTGGACACATCGCTTTGACCTCTTATCCCATCGCATAACTCTAATGAGCACTGTGCTCCCATCTTTAACTGCAAGGCGAGCAGCTGACACCGTAGGGGGAAAAACAAAACAAAAAACAGTGCATATAATTAAAGCTAAATTGATCCCATCCTGGCTCAGTCCTTGGCTGAGTACAATCAGAAACGTAACCCTTATTTCTTGCTCAAGAGGAGCTGTCCACATTGGGATAGGCTTTGTTTGTTTAAGCATTGTAGGACAAGATCTATCATTCTTCACCACAGGTATCAGTGAGTTCCGCCTGAGCAAAGCCTGCAACGTTTGGCTCTATCTTAATTTACAGGGGAGTGATTTTAGCATCTGCAGCAGATCAAAAAGGGTGTTTTGGTCTGGTTTTTAGTACATTGCCCCCCTTCTCCATATCCTTTTCATTACTCCTCATTGGTTCGAATTTGCTTACACACAATGACTAAGGGTACATCTTCACTACCCGCTGAATCGGCGGGTAGTGATCGATCTTTCGGGGATCGATTTTTCATATCTAGTGTAGACGCGAATAAAATCGATCCCCAATCGCTCTGCCGTCGACTGCAGCAATCCACTCCAGCGAGAGGCGGAAGCGGAGTTGACGGGGGAGCGGCGGCAGTCGACCCTGCGACACCCTCACGGCGCGGTAAGTCAATCGAGGTACGTCGACTTCAGCTACATTTTTCACGTAGCTGAAGTTGCGTACCTTACATCGCCCTCCACCCCTAGTGTAGACCACGGCTAAGATTTCCAGATGTGACCAGTGATTCTGAGGGCCCAACTTGAGACCTCCTCACAGGCGCTTGATTCTCTGGGGGTAGGTGCTCAGTGCTGCCCTTTAAAAGACCCCCCACTTGGGACGCTGAACCTGAGGCACCCCAAAACCCTCCTTTGCAAGGTGCCCAGAAGTTCCCCCAAAGCACTGCATAGTATAAAGAGAAAGGCATGACCCCTGCCCCATGGAGTTCACACTCTACTAATGCTGGGGTGTGACCAGTGAGCCCCAGAGGGAGAGGTGACGGGAAGAGGAGGAAATGGGGTTACACCAACATTTAGCCAGCAGCTCAAACAGCTGAACACCCTGGAATCTCTCTCTCCAAAGAGATACTGTGCCAATGGCCAACCTCATTTCCCCAAGTGGAGCGTGGGGAGGGGACAGGCATTAAAAACCCTGCACCGGCCAAACACTTGCCCATCCATCCCTACGGCCAATCTGTGGTGCACTATTCTCTGCCAGACACTTCTCCCACCAGAGGGCTCTGGAGCTGGTTTCAACCACACTGCCTCTAAAAGAAAAATGAAATATGCACCCTTTCATACTGTATTAGGGAGTTTTTAAAACTCCCTGGTGCTTTATAATATATTTAGGAGGCTTCTCTTGCCTCTCTCTTTGGTGCATCACACGCCTGTTGTTCCCTGTTTGGGCAATTTTAAAAACGGCTCACCTGTGGTCTGCAGTACTTACAGTCAGCCACAGAGCTCAGGATAGGACTTCATTACACACTGAAGACACAGTCAAAGGAGCCATTTGGAGAAGACAGAACCATATGGTGACACTTGGGGCTATCCTAAGACTTCACAGCTTGTCAACATTGGTAGTTAAAACGCATGTAAATAGCATTTGTGGTTCAGATACATCTATCTCCTCAAAAACTCAGTTAAAATTCTTACTGTGCCTGACAATACCAGAGGTCCCTCTAATCCAGGTTATCTTTACCATTTAAAAGTAGCAGCACACTTAGCCATCATATATTACAAATATATGACCAAGTCACTTTATACATTAAAAAGAATGAAAGGGTCAGATGACAAGGGGGTTACAGACAAGTTTTGACATGGTTAATATTTCTGTGCAGCTGGCTAGAAGAAGAAGAATTCTGAACTGAATTAAGCTAAAAATTCTTGGGGAATTTGCACAGCTTGTCAGTAAACTCGGGTATTGAGCAGAGTGCAGATACTCTGAAGCCTGCACAAATCTAGAACTTCAGGATCTCTTTTTGATCGCATTAGGAATAGGAATCCTGTAGCCACCAATGAAGGAGTAAGTCTTAGCAATTCCAATAAATTATCTTTGGGAAAAACACGCTATTAAATTATTCCTATTACAATACTAGCAGTGAAGCGTATCGAGATGCCTTAGGGGTATCTCTAGCACCAATCACTGGAATAACAAACCTGAATGACACAGAAGATGGAGAAGTTTGTTGGTTGATTAACTGTGAGACTCACCTACTAATTCCATACTTTGATCTCAGGTTGTTAAAAACAGAATTGTGATAGGCTTAAATTCTAGTCACTTGAACCTCAGACATATGCATTTCTTGGGACAGTCCCTACTCTTGTTTTCGAGTATGTGGCGCAGCTACTCCATGCCACACACCCTACAGCTAGAACAGAATTGGTGTGGCAAACTCACTTTCGAAAGTGGGAAGACAAAGGTTAAGGAAACACACACGCTCTTCTGTCCAGATCTCTCAAACCCACTACTGCTTTGTTTAATGAATGAAAGACAGGTGGGCAGATGTCACCCAATTCAGAGACCCAGGGTCCCCAATTCCATCCCAGCAGAGGCGAGACGGAAGCAGGCTTGGGGTGTGTTATTTAAACCAGCCCACGGCAGCATGGGTCTCGGTGGCAGGTCGGAGCCGAAAGAACCGGCACAACGTCATTACGCAAAGATGGCTGAACCTCAAGCAGAGAAGACTCTGAATGAACCTGGTACCCACCAGTAGCGTCAACCGGGGGGAGGGTGTGTATGTACACACATACATGTACATACATAGACACACACACACACACACACCCGAAGGTTTTTTGCACTTGCTCAAAGCTCCATTGGCCACGGAGCCAAGGGAGCCACAGGCCAACAGCTGTGAAGCAGCGGTCCTGTACTCAACCACTACGCGTCGCTCCAGTTGTGTGGTTATAAACACCACTGAAATCTGACCCAGCGACCCTCCCCGGAGGAAGAGGTGGCAGGCCACACGGTGCTGCAACCCGGCCCCCGGCGAGTCTGGTCCTGCATGGCAGTGCACAGAGGAGTCCGCTGAGAACTCGATTCCTGGAGGCACTTGCTCATGCACTGAGTGAATAAGGGAGAGGGGAGACTGCCCAGCCCAGGGAGACCCCAGGGTCCGTGCGGTGGACAGAGAGGGGAAACAGGGAGTGGAATTTCCCCTCTTCTTCCCCCCACCCAAAAAATCGGAATTGATATCACTACTAGCCACCACAAAGATTTGCTTCCCCAGAAACTGCCAAACCCGCCCAAATAGCTTCTGTATCTTGCGGCCCGAATCACTGAATGGCAAAGCGTCTCCTCTTCTGTGAGAGGCTGGAGCGTCAGAAGACGCGATTGTAAAGGTGGGTGTTAAATTGGACACTAATTGTGAATAACCCATAAATCACCACATATAACGGAATCCTGCCGAACATGTATAGCTACGGGTTCTAATGCAATCTAATCTGGAAAACATCTAAATGATTCTTCACAAAAATTAGGAAGGCACTTAAGTGTCCTGCTAAAAACAGGATTCCTGCGACAGTCTATTTAACCGCAATGACTTCTGTAATACAACGTCTAGTGTAATAACCATTTTGCTACAGCACTGTAATTGGCTATTTGACTTTTAAGCCCCATGCTTCAAGACATCAATCTAAGCAGCATCAGATTCACAGCTAAGGTGAAACGTACTCGGGAACGAAATTCCAACAGGACACTGAAAACCGTTTTAGAACGAGCAGCTAGCAAGGGCCAAGAGGTGCCAAACTAGATTTGTAAGGGCTACATGACAATGCTATGGATGAAGATTGCCGCTCTGTGTTTTACCTTCCGTGTTCCGGCCACCTTGGAACGGTCACTTGGAAGTTGGCCAAGTGTCCACTCCACACAAGCCATGCCCAGGTTCCTGTGAGCCAGGAGGGGCCAAGTTAACCTTGGATGCTGCGCCTGGAGGGGAACCAGCGATTGATGGGGACTACGGAGGAGCTGGGGGCGGTGTATAGAGCCAGGAAGTGAGAGCAGGGGGAGGCTGCACAGAGGCGTTGTGCAGTCATTCCCTAGCGGGAAAGGGACCCAGCCAGGAACCAGGAGATCCCGGGCAAGAGGAAGCCCTGGGGTACTGACCTGGACGAGGGAATTTGACAAGCACCTGAAAGGGGTGAAGTAGCCCCGGAAAGCAGAGGAAGCAGACTGCCCCCTGCCATGGCTCTCGGTATCCTCTCTCCATCAGCAGAAGGCCACTGTATGAAGCGGGGACGGGCAGCTTCTTTCCCACACGAATAGCTGCTGTACTTTGAGGCCAACGCTAACCTCCCACTTCTGAGGAAGTTCAGGCGAAATGTAGGCGCGTGAACCCCAAGCAGGCCACAGCGTTATGCGATGCAGGATCTCCCATTGCCCCAAAAGACCCTGGCACACAGGGGAGAGGCCGTGGGAAGCGCCGGAGGGGCCAGAACTCACCTTCATGGAGGAGAGTGCGCCAGCTGCAAGTGGTGTCGGGGGGGGTGGGGGGGGGGAACACGGACGACTCCCTAAGCCCCATTTGTGCCTGGGTTCAGAATTTGGCCCTTAGATGGGGCAAAACGGATTGGGAGTGAATCAAAGCAGCATTTTAAACCTTCATTTAACCTTCTTCCTTTCTTAAATCCTTCATTTCCAAATGCTGAATCTTTGGATGATGTACAGCCAATACACAAGGGAAGAAAAATCAATGTCATAGGGTTGGATTACAGCATGCGCAGTATTCCTCCTGACTTTTAAAAATCAGCCCTGTACTCGCTTGTCAAGAGCGCGGTGCCGCTAGAGAAAGACGTGGAAGTTAGCATTCAGAAGGAACAAAATGCAAAAACCCTTCACAAAATTAAAAAGGAAAATGAAAAAGGAGAGCCCATGCTAGAAGCGAATTGTGCGAAAGGCAGCACAGAGATTACAATCCATGTTGCCAATTCGTTACATTTTCCTGGAAAATTTAAACTGTGGTGACACTGAGAGTAAGCTGAAGTCTTCCTTTTAAAAATAAAATTGCCTACAGAATGCAAAGTGGTTGTCCTACCATCAAGTACACCTGCAGTAGAGTTCTCCAACAAGCGTTCCATAATGCAGATATTGATATGGTTTACCAATGTCCTTGGAAACTCAAGAGGAAGTGGCGTTTACATACAAAAAGCAAAATGAGCTTTTTCCATAAGAATACAGTCCTTGGCAAAGAAAATGAACTTTAAGCAGCAGCAGCACAACGGGGTCCTTACAATACACATTATGCACTCACCCCTGTAGAGGTGGCAGCTCTTTGGAGCAATATTAACACCTTCTTCAAGCACTCATACCAGGCTGCTTCCCCGAACTCTCCCTGGCCTGAGACTTCGACAGAGCCCTAACACCAGAGAGCTCATCAGGAGGGTAGGGAGACCCTAATTATATGGAGGGTGGGACTTGTGAACTGCGTGGAATAGGCACTGTTCTCACGCCTTCCGGCTGCTGGGGTGGGGAATATGGCTGGAGGTTCCCGCACTTCAATGATCCCCAGCTGCCGTAATGGCCCCTGGGGGCTAATTGACAGCTTAGAGCAGCCTTCAGTGCACTCTAATTTATGCCTGGGCTAGGATCAGGGAATTAAAACCACCTCCACGCCATATGCTTTTGAGTTGCGCTGTGTGATCCCAGGCCACAACCAAGATTCAGAGCCAAGAAATTGAACAATCTAGCACAGCACGTCCCACCGTGCCCGCATTAAAATGAAGTTTAACACAGACACGCAGCAAAAGGGTTCTTTGATCTCAACTTTTATAATAAAATTTGATGTTCATGTAACAGAACGTTCACGCATACGAGGCAAAAAGCGAATATTCCTCACTTCTATAGTCACAATCACACTGTACCAACCCACCCACCCCCGAGCCTAGATCACCTCTTTCTCCCTCCATCACACATCAGATTTCAGGGCCACGAATAGCCGGGTTGCTGCCTTTGACAACTGAGTGGGTTATTCGCTGCTTATAAATCCTAACCTGATCACACTCTCGAGTCCTGCAACAGAGCACAGAATGTATTTCTCGGATGACAATTCCTACAGCCACAAAGCCTGCAGCTGCTGACTCTGAATTATATCCCAGACGTAGGGTTTTCCTCTCCATAGTTAATGAAATCAGTCCTCCACTAACAAAAATAATTAGCCCATTTTACAATCAGCAATACTGTACGACCCTCACTAGGTAAGCCATCTGCGGATGCTTGTGTGACCAATAGTTTCCACCCAGCCTGTATTTGGAGGGACATCCCTTCTTTGATGCCTAATGTACCATAACCCACAGCAAATCAGGCACTACTAAAAAGCACCTGATCAAGTAAAAAGTCTGTTTTAAGTGATAATCATGCCAGAGATCACACGCGGCGATAGGAGGAAAATGGCCTCTAAATAGGATGCTTTTGCAAAGAGTTAGTTAATTTTTAACATTTAATGCTTTAATTTTCAGCACCTCCAAGTCAGCACTACCTGCTGAACTAAAGGAGTCAGCTTAGAAGACAGGAACTCACCAGACGGCTATCATATCAAATCTTCCAGCACGGCTGCCTGAGCTATTACAGTGGAGGAGTAGAATCTGCTTACATATTGTACAAATAACCAGATCCTTCTATAATCCTCAGTCTTAGAAATTGTATCTCCCTTTGAGCCTGGCTTTTCTCAGCCCCGTCCGTTTCCTTTTCCACCGCGCAGAAAATGCATTCGTTGACACAAGATTGGGATTCAAATCCAAGTTCAGATCCCAAAGGCCAGGGATGTTCAGATCAGTGACGAGCAGAGAACAGCTCCTGTAACCCACTGGTGAGTGTGTGTGACAGGACCCCCTTGTGCCCGAGCCACAGAGGACAGGAGTCTGTTCCAGCCCCCAGCTACAGCGGCTTTGCTCTTTAGCTCCAGCAGCTTAAGCGGTTAGCTCTGGATGTCCCTGGCGTATGCTGGCTAAGGCAGTGGAGATCACACATTCACATTGGGTTTGTGGAAGCTGCTTTTTAAACAGAGGCAGCCTGTTGGCCCTATGAAGGAGAATCTCAGCTTTGAAGTGAGTTTCTAGCCCTTTTCCACATTCTTCCTGCCTGCCAGCCACGCTGCTGCCGCCAGGGTCGGCTCCAGGCACCAGCTTGCCAAGCTGGTGCTTGGGGCGGCAGGTGAGAAGGGGGCGGCAGTCCGAGTCCCGCGGCAGCAATTCGGCGGCAGGTCCGCTCTTCCCGCCGCTGAATTGCCGCCACGGGACTCGGACTGCCGCCCCAGTCTCGCCTGCCGCGGCGGCAAAGGGGCGGCAGGTCCGACGCTGTCCCCTTGCCGCTCCGGAATGGGACTGCCCGCGTCGGGGGCGGGGCCCTGCCCCTGACGCAGGCAGACGTGGCGGCGCCCCACCCCCAACGCAGGCAGACGTGGCGGGGCCCCGCTACGTCTGCCTGCGTCGGGGGCGGGGCGCCGCCACCCCTGCTTGGGGCGGCAGAATTGTAAGAGCCGCCCCTGGCTGCCGCAAGAAACAAGGGACATTACGGTGGGTCAAGAGAAAGTAAGCCAAGAGGGGTTGAAAAGATTCATGATCTGGGGTACAGGAATGGAGAAAGAAGAGGCGCATGGAACTGGTGGAATTTGGGGTACATGGAGGCAGCTCTTTATCCCGGGAATGTCGCACAGCTTGCCAAAGGAGGAGGTAAATTTGAAAGAGCTCTCCTGTCACAGCTCAGCTCAAACAAAACTGAGACAGACACTTCCACTGCGACCAACACTGAGGACTTCAGACAGAGCTGTTCTTTTTTGAAGCAACAAGCTGCAAAACCACCATGCGAATGTGTGCCACGCAAGGAGCATGACACTTCAGCTAGGGGCGACATCTTCTGACCAGGCCGCCAAGAGCGGGGTCGGGCCCCAGTGAAAAAAAAAATTTCGCCCTCCGCCCCGCCCCCCCAGCAAAGGCGGACTGGCTAAAAATCTGTACATGGGATTTATATTGATGTGCAAAAAAAAAAACCCAAATATGCCCTGTCTGGTATACAAATGATAATGATACTACCGAGAAAGACAAAAACATATGCAACATAGTCGGGCCCCGGACCCGCTTCCCGACCATCGCGCCCCGGTAATTTGTACCGGCTTCCCCCACCCCCCTCGTCGGCCCTGCTTCAGACGGAACAGAGGTCAGAGGCAGGCCACCACAGAGCCACACTCAACTCTAAGGGGGCACTCGGGAGGCAACAGTGCCCGTTCCATACCAAAGGTAAACTCAAATTGCTAGCTGCATTTCACTGCAATACTGGTGGGGGGGGGAGGGGGTTGAAATAGGGAAAGATTGATTTTTGAGTGTATTTATCAGGAAAGCTACTGAAGGAACCGCACTAAAGAAGTGCCCCATTTTCTCACAGCAGAAGTATCGAGAGGTAAGCTCTCCCAGCAGCATGCCAGAGAGATGAAAGAGCCACTCTTGACCCATGCTTAAACCTGGCATTTCACATTCAGTCCAAAATCATCCGCAAGCTGCGAACCTTATCCCCTCTTGGAATGGAGTATCGTCATCAGCAGGAGAGGCAACGGCCACCGGCGTCGGAGGTTTTAAAGGAATGGACCACCATCGTCATCTAGTCTGACCTCCTGGCCAGAAAACCTCGCTCAGCCATTCCTGCATCAAGCCCATAACTTCTATCTGAGCTTTGGCATATCCACAAAAAGACATGCAGTCTTGATTTAAACACTGCAAGAATCCACCACATTCCTTGTTCAGAAATTTCCCTCTTGCAGCAAACAGCCTCTCCGTCGTCAGACCGAGTTTCAGCACTGTGGAGCGCCAATGCCTTCTGCAACCCCACACAGGCAGTAAACACAGCAAGGACAAAGACGCCCCAGGACTGGAGGCAGTGACTGCTCTACACGCAATGAAGAACATCAGCTCTCAGGGAGACTGCAAGTGTATCGGAATTCCAAAGGAAGTCCAAATTAACAGAGTAAATGTGATTCTCCGAGGACAAAGAATATCGGCTTGTTTAAAAATTCATTGATAGGAGATCTTTGACCCTGGATTGTTTGACTGAGCTGACATTTGTCTGAATTTTCAGCTTCCAATAAAGTGTTAGTCACATGAGGTAAAGGCTTTATTTTTCCCTACCAATTTTAGTTTCACTGCTAAAACTGCACTCTACAAAAGCTAGCCTGCTGACTCAAGTTACAGTATTAATCCTCCGCCTCGCACCTCGAAGGGCTCAAAACTATATGTATTTTAACAAAACTCCATAAGGCCCTCTCTGCAGCAAAAGTTAACTGAAAACGCTGCTTCCAAAGCCAGGGCAGCACCAGCAATGACGCTGGTGTGTAGCCATAAGGAAGCACACAAAACTGTATTAATTTCAGACCCACAAAGGACACAAAGGAAACAACAAAAAACACTCTCTCCAAAGTGCAACCCGCTTCTTCGAGAGGCGTCTTAAACCTACTGATGTAAGACTCAGCCCTACAATCCTTAGCTCAGGTAAAAACCCGGCCATGGGCTTTAGTGGACAGTTTGCCGAAGTCAAGCCTGCCAGAATCAGACCCTTAGTAGATCCGATTGAGAACCAGTCAGAACACAGCATCTCTCAGCCCTGCAGCAGGTAAGGAAACCAGCCAATGGTTTGGGGGCTCTTTTTTCCCCCATCAAGTTGACCCCCCTCCACCCCGTTTAAATATAATCCTAATTTGATTTCAAAGAAAGAAAAGATTTCCCAAATAAATGCTCCTGGTGATACACACAGGTGTGGCAAGGCGTGATCCCGTCACATGCACACATCCAGGCCAGCCTTTCCGCATAAGGAAACAGCTTTAGAAAAGAGGAGCTTCAAATAGTCTTATAGACTCATAGACTTTAAGGTCAGAAGGGACCATTATGATCATCTAGTCTGACCTCCTGCGCAACGCAGGCCACAGAATCTCACCCACCCACTCCTGGAATAGTCCTCTCACCTATGTCTCAGCTATTGTTCATTGTACTCTTGTCATGCTGCTGACTGACGTGGGTGTAGAGGGGCGCGGAATCCAGCCTCAGAGAACTACAGCCCAATGGCTGCTGAGCAAATTGACATGAATCCATCGGATGGGAGTTTTTTAACACGTTAGCCCCACTTCAGACGCTACCCACAAATATATCCCTCTTCACCTCTCCTTCCTCGTAGTTCTTCATTCTCCCTTGTAGCGTCAGCTGCATCTACTTGATGCGACAGCTCACAAAATCCATTGAATCATAGAATCATAGAATCTCAGGGTTGGAAGGGACCTTAGGAGGTCATCTAGTCCAACCCCCTGCTCAAAGCAGGACCAATCCCAAATTTTTGCCCCAGATCCCTAAATGGCCCCCTCAAGGATTGAACTCACAACCCTGGGTTTAGCAGGCCAATGCTCAAACCACTGAGCGATCGCTCCCCAGCGCACTGCGTTCCAGGGCTGACCAATGTTTATGCGGTAAGTGTTGGTTTGGCAAGGTGAGCTTGCTACTTAATTTCTTCCATTACCCTCATGTCCATCCCATCAGGAGCACTGCCCGCAATCCGAGCACAGAGATCCAGAAGGGATGCTTACACCTGAATGACAATCTTCTTGCTAGCTATCACTCAGGCGCCGAGTTCAGTGTTCATACAAATAAGCTGTCCAAACAGATAAAAGGGTAATTTAGCACAGGCTTTTAAAAGCTGTATCTCTACCAAAACACAGGTACCATACACTTAGCCAGGCTTGTAGACAGATGGCTACTCATATACTTTTGTCCCAGCATGCAACAAAAAGCACAATAATCCAATCATTAAGCAATGTTCATGGGTCTCCAGAAAACATTTTCTGGTGGCTGGATTTTTGCAAAAACGTAATTTCTTCTTGCACATAGCAGCAGATTGAGTATCTCACAAACCAGAACATGACAAGCCTCTCTGCAAAACTATATTCCCCAGTTAAAATTCATCACTGGCTAAAGCTCTGTTCTTCAGCTGACCTACATGACCACCAGCAAACTACAATCTCTTAAATCCAGCAGGTATTACACACTAGCTGAACTTCACTGCTACCCTATAAATCTAACTCAGGCTGGAAGCTACAAGCGTGTATGCATTACTTGGACTGCTAATAATCCTGTGCAGAACTTCTGGTAATACCTCTAAAAACCTATTAACACAAAACGTTGTGCAAGACCATTAAAATTTCATGGTAAGCAAATCTCTGAAGGAAAAAAAAAAAAGTAACCAGAGCTGCCACTTTCTTTTGTTTGATGGACACTCAGGCTTTCTTCCACCACCCTCTTTCTCCCACTTTAAAAAGGGCATTTATAGTATTGGAGGCTGCACTAGAACATAGGAAAGCAGGCCAGATGTACTCAGAGGGTAAGGAGTCATTTGTAACTGCTTATGTACCTGTTCCAGAATCAGCATCAGTTTTAAACAGCAGCCCTCACATGTATTACAGATTCAGCTTGTCAATCACTAAGAGACACACAAGAGAATTCAATTGTCATTGGAGTGGGAGGCAGTACAGTCTAGTGGACAGACCAGGGGACAGGAACACAGGAGACCTGGTTTCAGTTCCCGGCAGGCCAGTGCCAGAGCTGGGTGACATTAGCCACATCCTGTCCCTCTTTGTGCCTCAGTTTCCCCATCTGTTTAATGAGGATAATGATACCAATTGCCTTTGTAAAGCACTTTGAGATCTGTGTGTGAAAAGCACTATATACCAGGTAGGTCTTATTAGTCCAGGGGAAACCTCTGGCAGAAGCTAGTTATCTCTGCTCTGCTAGGTGCCTTTTCATAGCCCAAACCTCTCCACTTTGAACAGATGTGGCTCTAAATCACTCACTCTCAACAGATAAAGCAAGTGCTAGGGGCACTGGGCAGCCATCTCAGTTTTGCATTCTGTGGACGTGACATCTGGTGTCACCAGACACCTGAAGTCTCTTTGCTATGATCTGATCAAACCGACAGACTTTCTGTTAGAAGCGTGAGCAGGTTCTAGTATTTATGTTTGTTTTTTCATTGGCGTCTCATGCCTAAGGAAGTCATTTAGGACATCAGCTGCATCTGGTCTTTTCGGAATTCCTGGAAGGTGGAAACACATTGTGTTATTTCCCCAATGTAAGTGGCTGTGAAGCAAAAAAAGATCCCAGAAGAGACGTTATTTCTTACTGGACTCATTTTTTTTATCCCCCGTTATCTCTGCTATAAAACCTGCCAGCATAAAATGCTCACTCTAAATACTGGTACAGTATAGTGGGATCCCCGCAAACACAACTTACCACATGCCAGCTCTGTGCCTATCTGCCAGTACAAAGTACTGTTCAGGAAGAAAAGCTTTTTCTACTAAACCTGCTTTTAAACGAAATCCTTACAAATATTTACCTAAAACCCTTTATATACAAACACGTCCGGAGTCTGCAGTAGAGTTACTATTTAGTGCAGTAACACCTCCAGGCCCCACAGAGATCAGCTTCTCGTTGTTCAAGGCGCCGTGAACACAAACACAATGAGAGATCTTTCCCGTCCCAAACAGTTTACAAAGTACATGGACCACAGACAACAATCTGAATGGACCAGCCAGCCAATTGTCGCGAGGTGGCAGAGACTTACTCAAGGTCACGTAACAGGTCAGTGGAAGAGCTGACTCCCTATACGGTGCCATACCCACTAGACCACCCCATCTGCCCTTCACACTGCAGAACCGGAGGGAGAGATACCAGCGTTCCCGTGTGAAGAACAGAACAGCTGTACCCTTGATTCAGTTGTCCTTGAACAATCTGAAAAGAAACAGTCTCTTTAGTTACATCATGGAGTCATTTGTGAAAACTCTAATAGCCTAATTTCTAGTCAAAACTACCTTTGTGCTACATAGCATTAAACACCGCATTCTGCATTTCACTGGTTTAACAGATTCGCTGAAACTACTTATGTTAAGTTGTCTGTGGCACGTCAAACAAAGCCGAAAAATCAACCCTCGTTTTCAACTCAAGAACTACTAGTTAAAGGAACAGCCGGATATAGCTTCCTGAGTTAACAATGATTTATGTTGGTGCGTTAAAGCTGAAAGTGTTTCGCCCGAAATCATTCCGCCGTTAATAACGTTCGGTTTTTTTGCATCTCACTCAGCCACTGCGGGACAAATACGTACTGCCGAGTTTCACACTTGTTTGCAGGTACTTTCACTGGGTATGTCTACACCGCAGGTGGGAATATGCTTCCCAGCTCCAGTACACAGGTTCGCACCAGCTCTGCTGGAGCGAGCATGCTCAAATAGCAATGTAGCCGGGGGTAACACAAGCCACAGCTCGGGCTAGCCACCTGACAAACCTGCCTAGGCCCCTGGGTACATACTTGGGCAGCTGGCCCAGGCCACACCATTATTTTTAGCACGCTAGCGCAAGCAGGTGCTGGAGAGTACGTTCCCAGCTATAGCATGGACAGGCCGCTCTTGTTCTCATACGCTCTGCAGACTGAACCAGCACCAGGGCAGGGGAACGCACCGCTTTCCTGGAAGCGCACAAACCACAAAACCATTCCCTTCCCCTAGAGCCTGTGATGTCATTTAAGGAAAGAAACGACCCCTTGGGTTCCACTGGAAGCTCCGTGGGGGCAGATCCCTACACCTGGCTCAGCACCCCAAAGTCAACGGCGCAGGATCAGGGCCTTAGTTACTTAGTGTCCCTTGCAATTGAGCCCCCGACAAGTGAACGGTTGCCCTTTGTGTACTAATGCCACGGAGAGGTGGAAAGTTATTCCATGCTGATTTCCAATGAAGTACAAAAAGCATTCTGAATAACATATTTGTTCACACCACATGAAGCGATTGGCCCATTCCAGGGCTAAGATTACTTCAGGGAATCGCTTTTCCCAGAAGCCTTTGCAAATAGATGCCAAAAAAGGAAGGTATCAAGAATGCACATAGTAAGCTTCCCCATCCAAAACTCAGCGGCAGCATTTAAAAAACCCTGAAGTTTAGGTTTCTACAGAGTTAAACGTCCCTCAGACTGTAGCCAAAATGATTTTTTTCATGTTCAATTCCACAACAAAAGAGGTGATGTGAAAAACAGATTTCTAAGTTCTTTGGCTCTGATCAGAAAACACTTTTTTCAGTGGCATTTGATGACAATAATCTTTGTCCCTAATGCCAGGGACAGTGTAGAAAGATGAAACAATGCTACAGTATTTCTCCTCCAATCTTTGGATATTTAGACCACAGATCTCATTCAACAAATAGTATTGTATCCACTGTGTCTTAAAAGAGGAGTACAGTAGCTGTTTAATCTTGATGGGAAGCCTGACAATATTTTATTCGCCTCTTACCAAATGGAAGAAATGAAAGACTACTCGTCAGGCTTCTCAGACTTCCAAGAGCATCAGAACCTAACAATCCTTTTGATTATAGGAAATTAAAAGCATTGCTACTAAGATCTCATGAAAGACATCTCTTACATAGCACTTTTATTGAGATGAGCAAGACTATTTAATGCTGCAATATTATCTGTTAGCTGCATATATTTAGTTCCTATCACATCAAAAGTAGGACGAGCTGCTGGAAATTTAAAAAAAAAAAAGTATGATTTGAGTCTCATCTTAATTAATCTTATGACGTGAAGGTCTCTAAGCACCTTGCTAATGATTTTTCGAGGCACTGTGGAATAAATGGAGATTTCACTCAAAGCTGTATACATGCAAAACAGATATTTTAAATAAATTCCATCTTTAAAGCCTAAATTCTATGAAGAGTCAAATTAGAAAAAACACTAGACATTTTCTAATTGGTATTAACTCAAGCAACACTGTTTCATAATATATATATTATATACTGTCCAGAGATATATGGAGAGAGAGAGCGTGCAAGAAAACTGCAACATTTTGAGTTAAGATTTACCAATGATCTTCTAACCTCTTCAATAAACAGCAAACAAAAAATATTAAATTTAAACATAGAGGGTTTTATTGGGAAAGACATGTAGAAGGAATTATGTATATGATGTTTGCTCCAGCATTATAAACTTACATATAAAAAAAATATTCCTTTGGCTTCACAATCTCACATTAGTGAGTGCAATTATCTTTCATTAATTTTACAGAGTGTTCATAGTGGAAATTAAATCATTTCTTCATGTCTACTTAAGAAGAACTTTACTAGGTTAATAATTCATAAATACCAGAGTCTGCTACATATTACTCATCACAAATATGATTCATTTCAATAATGCCTGAATAATTTGGTGCTGCCCTATTACTCTCAGAACACACTGTACAATTGCCAACATCAGCAAATCAATCTCAAAAATAATCAGCGCGTAGTGCATGCTCCCTAAAGATTCTTCCCCTACAATGGACAGATCAGAACAACAAACAGCTTACTTCTTACATGGCAAAGAATGGAGCCCAGCACACCTCTCCTATTGCTTTATCTTTGCCATACCCAGAAATCCCAATATCCGATAGAAATAAGTCTAGGTGTTTTTGAAATCACGTGTATTCTTGGCTTCAATGGGCAGGCAGCTCACAATCACATTTTATAATTACAGAGTCAAATCCTTATTCAGGCAGGAATCCCATGGGAATTCCACCCCTATACACTTGCCTTACAGTGGAAACAGGCCCATAGTGGCTTAAGGCAGAGGCCTAGGACAGGTGGGAGTTTGGGTCTCTCACAGATATGGGAGTCTTCTATCTGACTCCATTTCCTCAAATGGCAATTCTTATTGCCATTTTATGATCTTGCTTTTTATCCTTTCAAGTATTAACAAAACAATGTACAAGGATAATTCCAAGCAAGGTAAAATAGCTTCACGGACTAACAGTAATCTCTGTTTAAGTAAACGAAGCAAAGACAACAACATTTTTGTAGTTAAGTGGTTTGATAAGAAACTAGACAGATTTCTGCATTTTGTCTTCCAGGCCATGTCAGAAAGAATTCCAGCCGTAGAGTGCAGTAACTGCGTGACAGATCGGACGTTACAGAAATAAAGAAATGCAATTGAGGCTTTAATCAGAATGTTTCTGCAGCTGAAAGAGTGTTCTCACACTTACTTTGGCAGCAGATTTGTGTACTGTTACTCATTAGTCATTTTAAGAAAGATTTCAGCAGCACCAATCACCTTTAGAGACGTTAAACCAGATAACAATTTTACTATAAATGGCCAAAA
The DNA here is from genome assembly GCA_037349315.1 of Chelydra serpentina. Taxonomy (NCBI): domain Eukaryota; kingdom Metazoa; phylum Chordata; order Testudines; family Chelydridae; genus Chelydra; species Chelydra serpentina. The sequence continues at coordinate 39,494,574 of JBAIAC010000028.1, read as the reverse complement.
TCGCAGAGATTTTTATTTCTTTTTCTTAAACAATCTCATCTCATTCAATGAAATTCTTTGACAATACACTACAAAGAAATCCTTCAAATGCACCCAAAGCCCAAGTTAAACCCTCTCCATAAAACTTTCCTAGCACAGACAAGTTATAGGATACTTAAAGGAATACAACACAAACCACAAGACAACTGTATATTTAATTGCGCTGTATTATATAGGTAAAACCAATTTAGTTGTATTCACAGTTAGAAGAAAGGTTCCATTCTTCAACGCAGCACTTTACTGAAAACAAGAGTGCAAAGACAAGTTCTTTGGCAGTATTCAATGGCCTTTTTAACCTGGCTCAAGGTAGCCTTGTTCTACCATTATAAACCCGAGTAATTTCAGAAAGATCCATTCCCTGATTCGATTTCCTGCTGTAGGTTATTATTCCACTTTTGCGTACAGCTGCAATGATCTATACGAGTTAATTTGAGCTGATTCTGTACTGAAGTACTGTCTTTATTATTACAGTTGCTGGAGAAAGTAAATTAATGCAAGGGATTGCACACAGAGGCCTAATCTATTTGATGTAAATCAATGCCCTGCACATCTAAATTGCTCTGCTTTCCTTCAGAAAAGTACATTGAAGTGATTCATTAGGCATTGAACTGTTCACAAGAAACAGGCCAATTCTCTGAGGTATCCCAGTGCATCTCTGCTAGCCAAATTTAAAAAGCAATCAAATCTACTAATAAGTCCTTTTTCCCCCACATTTACATCAGTGGAGAACATGATTCTTAACTAAGTTTAATTTGTCCCTCATTTTTATGTAATCTGAATTGTTAATATACTCCAGAATTGACGCATGAGTCGCGAAACATAAAACTGCCCATCTTTTATCATAAAAATGTATCTCTTAGTGCTGCTCTTGAGTTCAAAGTACATTTCATAAACCCATAACAGAGGTTGCCAAGTTCAGAACGATGGCAAATTCTAAATATGAATCTGATGCAGAGTCTGCATGTATTTTGATCTTGTTTAAACTATCACTTATAGCTGCATTTTAATATTTAAAATCCTAGCAAAACACAGAATGGTATCTAAAACTCAAAATAAAGTGTTTTAGTGCAACAATATTTTGAAGTAGCGTCTGTGCTTCCACTCTGCTCTTGACTGAGGACCAGCAGAAATAATATGCACGTTTTTTTAAATCAATTTAAGAAGCCCTTTTTAAAAGTACACATTTAATTTGCAAAACCAGCAACAGTATATCAGATATTTGACCAGTCCAACAATCTGAAATTACAAAACAGAGTTAGAGTTAAAGTTTGTAATCAAGTCCAGGGAGGTTAGCTCTAACGACCCTACAATGGGATGAAGATAACACTAATGAACAACCAGAGAATGTGTGTTTAAGAAAATAATTTCTCCCTCAGAAGACTAGTTATGACATGCCGTATCAGTCCCATGGTCCCATAAGCTCAGACAGGTCAGGCCTGGTCTGTAGTTGGATGGAGATCACCAAGGAAACCTAGATGTTGCAGGAAGCAGTATTAGCCTTTCATTCATTACCCCACCAGTGCCCCAGATGGAACAGCTACCAGCAGAATGAGACACCAAACCAAAACCCATCTGGTCATGAAGGGATCCCGATAACTGAATTGGTACTCTTGTATGTGAGATCTTCACAGCATCTCTTCAAATATTTTGTTGTATTAATTATAATGCAAATAAATATAAAGCAGGTTTTTGAGAGTTTCCCATGGTGCTTGTCTCAAGGACAGGCACGTCACGCCTGACGATCTGGCCAAATTCCAATTTACAGCAGGACACTACATCTGCTTGCTTAAAAATTACTCTGTCGTTTCAACTGGAGAACATACTGCTAGTTTCCCCGCCTAGAAACAGTTTATCGTTGCTTACAGAACAGCTGACATGTTCCAGCCCCAAAACAGCTACACTTAGTAATGACTAAGTTTAGTATATTGGATATACTAAATATACTAAATATACTAAATATATATACTAAATATACTAAAACTCTATTACTGTGGAGTCCTTCTGGTTTAAAGATGCTATACAAATAAATACATTTAACGTAACGTTATGTGTACCCACACAGGTGCGCCTTGTTCTTGTCGTCTCCATTTTTGTTTCCCTTCCGTGTGCCACTTCCCTTTTCCCTGTCTCCCCCATTCTTTCTCCTTTCTGCCTATTGTTTTCTATAGTCAGAGATCACCTAAGATACAAATGAAAGACAGCTATTAAATCACATTCAGTCCAGGGTCCAAAAAGTAACCAGACACCTATTGTCCAGAGGACGAACCCTACTAGCCAGGGGTAGTTACAAAACACAGCGGTGAGCAGACTCCAGAGCGATGCCCCTGCGAGAGAAACAATCCTTGGCATGCTAGTAAGCCAGGTGCACGGATTCCTACTAGGGTTCTTTCCCTGGGCCCTGCAGTGCCTAAAGCTGTCTGAAAAAAGTACATGTGGAGAGTCGATCCTAATCTGGGAGCAGCAGCTTTGGTAAGATGGTGCCTAACACAAACCCTACGCAACCTTGCTCGATTTTTATAAATACTTTTTGCCAGGACTGTGACCTCCCCCCCCCCCAACTCTCACCCCACTTAAAGTAGTAAGCCCTGCTTAAAGGCACCATCATTGGTCATAATTTCTGCTGTTAGGCATTTGATACGTTTGGCACCTCCATTTCTACCCGTCCCCCACCCCCAGACCCCAACACACAGCCTCACCACCACTGTTTCGGACAGAGTGGCTCGTCTCTGACCCCCTACTTCTCCTCCAGTTTCCTGGGAGGGGGCTTACACTGGGCACCCTTCCATCCTGCCAGGGGAAGAGAATCAAAGCTTATCACTGATTCAAAGATATTGTTGGCCATAAAGTCCTGTAGGCGGTCAGCTATCACGGCAATGAACAAAATATAAATGTCGAGATAAATGTGACTTTTGGGGAATAAACGAGTCCCCCAAAACCTCAGTGGATTTGCTAGAGGTGTCTCTGTTTTACAGCTTTCTCCAGTGCAGACTGACTCCTATGAAGAGCATTCATCTTTCTGTGCAGAACTGACACGAATTTTCTGCAGGACAATTGGTTCCAAGCCCATTTCCAAGGATGGCAGGCACATAACAGGACAGTTAGAAATACTCAAGCAGGCAATCACCCAGCTCTGTATTTTGATCCAAGCCTGGCTAGCAAATGCAGCTTCTGCTGGCAACCTTCATTCTGGCATGGCTCCTTCATTCCAGGGGTTGCCAACAGTCCAAGCTGCAAGGATCCTGGCATCACCACAGAGAAACCCCAAAATGTATAGAACTTAGGGTAGAGAGAGAGAGAGAGACGCCTCTCCAGACAGTATCTGGGTTGATCTAGTCATTATCAAAAACAATCATGCTTCTATCTTAAAATATACACTTGTAACTTTGAGACAAGATTGTTCCATCTCTAATGCAATTTTATAAGCAGTAATGGGAAAAGCTTCCCCCCTCAAAAAAAAAAAAAAAAAAAAGGATTTGGTTGGTTACAAAGCAACCAAACCAGAACATCAGAACCTCTGATGGCTTCCACCCAGTGTCGTAGAAGTAAGGTGCTCGCATCGGAGACTTTCTGAAATCCAGCACCTGCTAAAGCTGGTGAGCCTGTTTCCAGTCCAAGAGGTTTCCAATTGATAGACAGTGTAAAATTTCTTCCCATATAAAATGTCTTGATTTCAGGTAGAATATGGCAAACTTATTTCTCCTTCCCCATTTTTATTAGAGGTTCTGGAAACTAAAGCAACTGGTCTTTCAGTTCCTTCCCATCGGGTATTGTGCGTGATATTGCCTATATCAGAAGCAATGCATCACACACCCACAGCACCGCCTAACTTTGCAGGTATCAGTTTCTGGATCTGCTCAAATGCCCTGTTACATTATTCAGTCTAAACACAAGCGCTTTGTTTTTAACAACTGTGCCACTGGATTTATTACTGTAGACAAGCTAGGTAGATACTTTCCATAATAATTAGCCCTGGCTGCAAAGGATCTCCATTCTGTGTCTCTCACGCACAGTTACTCTGGCCCCTGCTTCAGTTGTCCGTGCCAAAGGCTTTGAGTCTTCCCCGATCAATCAAGTGACCCAGCTCAGTCAGGCCGTCAAGACCAGGAAAAGGTACATTTCTCCCTTTTCACCACCAATGCCAGGCAGCTCAAACAATCCCCGACAACAGATGGCACCACTCACAGACGGCGATATCTGAATCTCAAGGAGAGGGCCCGGCCGACCCTGCCTCCCCCACCCCTGGCGAGCTGTGAGAGGAGACCCGCAGCCACCACCTCCGCTCCCGGCCATGCCCGGACAGGCTAGGGTGCCGGCAGCCCATCCCAAGGAAGGTGGTGCCAGGGTCCCAGTGTTGTGGGCTGGGAGTGGGGACCCCGGTGCTTCCCCCCAGCCTCCTGCCCCTGGGGAGCAGCAGCGGGGTGAGGGCTGCAACCCGGATGCTGGGGTTTTCCATGGGGGAAAGTGGGCACTGGGGCCTGCAGGGCTACACAGTACTTCCCCCCTGCGCTCTCCCATCCCAGCGCTTCCTTCCCTGGCTGCAGCCCCGCACACCTGCAAAACTCCACTTGCACCCCTGCCAGTCCCAGACAGAGGCAACTCTGGGGCAAGGAACAGCAGCCCCTGCTTTCCCCCAGCGCCGCTGCACCTGCTTCACCACACGGGAGCAGGAGGGAGCCGAGAGAAGCCCACGTTCCTCCCCCATTCAGCCCATGCAGGTCTATGGGAGAAGCTGTCAGGGGGCAGAGAAAGGGAATGCTTGGAAAGAAGGGTCCTCGGCGCCCCAGTCACTGAGGCCAGCTGGGGATAGGAAACGACAGGAGATCCCTCATCCTGCTCCAGGAGCTGCAAGGTTCCTGAGATAAGGGCATGGGGAGGGGGCAATAGGGGCAGAGGAAGAGGAAGCACCAGGGAGGGAGGTCAGGAAGGGAAGGGAGCCTGGTACAGGGGGCGTGCAGAGCACCAGGGACAGAGGGGAGCAGCGAATACAGAAAATGGCTGGGACCCAAAAGAAAGAACTCCCAGGATGAGAGACAAGCCATTCCCTGCCCCCGCCCTCCACTATCCATCTCCCACACACATATCAGGGTGCAGAGGGGGTGGAGAGAAAAGGGGAAAAGCCAAACCGAGCTGGGGAGCGTAGCCAAGTTTTTTTTGGCTAGGGAACCAGCTGTCCTCAGTCAGCACCCTGGGAGCCAAAAGTAACTCACTGCCTCCATTATACTAACTCCTCACCCCCTACCCCATCGCCCATTCAGAAGACGGCCTCTTAACTCCGGGCTTGCAGTGCCACAACCACGCCTGCTTCTTCCAAAAAAACAGGCCAGGCCAACCCATCCCTGCTCCGTGCCTTCAAGTCATCAGAAGTGGGCCAGGCATTCCCCCTTCCACCCGCCCTCTCCGGGGCAGCTTGTAACTCATGTGCTGGGAATACGACATCCCCTGCCAGCTCCAGTCAGCCGGCAGCGTTGTGTTTATATGGGGGGGGGGGGAGGTGGGGGAGCCCCAATGTATTAAAAAAGCCTTATGCCGCCTCCCTCCCCACTGCAGCATTTCTGTGGTAAAGACACAAAGATTTGGCCAAGGCAACGACTGTAGAACACCGCGGTTCTTCCACGAGCCGGCAAGGGGGTTCGGGGAGAGCAAGAGACCGGCCGGGAGGTGAGCGGCAGTAAGCCGGGATTGGTACAGTGACCGGGGCGGGGAAAGAGCAGCGGGCAGGAACTGGGCAGCGCTAGCTGGACAGAGGCCTGGTCGGGGAAAGGCACCGCCTAGGAGCGATGGCTTGGAAGGATTTCAGACGCAGCCTCTGTTGGGAGCGGGGAGGGGGCAGGGCCCATCCGGTGGCATCGAAGCAGACGAGCTGGAGCGCCACAGGCCAGAGAGAGGGGTTTCCAGCGGGGAAGCGAAGCAGGGCTGGGGGTGCCGCTGGGAGACTCCTCCACAAGCGAGGGCAGGGCAACCAACACTAGCAGGCGCAGGCCCAGAGGCCGAGCAGAGGAAGCAGCTCCCCGACGAGGGTGGCGGCCAACAATACGGTGGCAGGGCTTTGACCGGAGACGGTCTTCGCACGACACTGAACTGCTGCCATGGAGCTGCAGGGCTTGTGCCCTCAAACCGTTTCACGCTGCGTTTCTGTGGTGACACCGTCTGTTAAATGCTCTGCAGTTTCCCTCCCCCCTCCTCTGACTCCAGGCAGAGATGCAGCCTTCTGTTTTCCCTTCAGGACTAATTCCAGTATCAAGGAAATAATTTCCAAGATGATCCACATAAGCTCTAAAGCTCTTCATTTTCATTCAAATGCAAGTTCTCAGGTACACTACAGCCATTTTAATAGGCCTGTCTGGAACTTACCGTTTTCTTTCTTAGGGATCCAATTAACTAGGATTCTTCCAGGAACTAATCAGACATCTTGTAGCTGATCTAACTGGATCAGACCTTTGTTGCGAAGTATTTGCTGCTGTGTCTTAGATAATCACAGAGCACCCGTTTGGATTTTGGATCTTAACAAAACGTTCAACTTTTGAACATGGGAAAGACTGCCAAAGAGTGACACATCAAGACAGTAATCTAACCAGCCGAGAAACAAGCGTACTTTTAGCAGTTTCTCAGCCCAGAGCCCTCTTCTGACTAACTGAATACAGATGCAGACTAGAATATTAGTTGAAACAATGAGCAGTCATGTGCCCATTCCCAGGCATTTCTAGGATATAAGAATACAGCCAAATGTACACATGTCCAATACTATTCAAGTGAAAATCTCAGACCTTTTGTAAGTGCGTATCAGTCTTGTTAGACATATATACATACCATGTATCTGAGCACTGATTTGGAATGCTGATTCCAGTTTAGCCCATGTGTTTACACTGAGATTATTCACCATTACTACAGCAGTGCATTGGGCAAAGCACACACCTAATTATTATGAATACTTCTCTAGCGCCTCTCAAAATAGACCTATTTAAATTCTGAATGGAGCTATTCTGTCCAACAAGGTTTTATATTTACGTCTGATGTTGGTGCTCGGAATCGTGGCAGAGGTTGGCTAATCACTCATCAGCTGGTCATTACTATAGCACCAAATAAATTAATACAAGATAATAAAATGGAGGATTTGGAGGGAGTAGTGTTTATTTAAAAGATCTCTCCTGTTCCTATATTTTTAACCTTTAGAAGTTACAGCCCAATTAACTGCTTATCAAGACATTATTTGAAAGAATTACTGTAGCTATTAAGCAGGCTGGGGGAACAATTTTTTTTAAATTGTATAGCAACGTCATTTAAAAGCTTTGTAGAGGGCAGGCCTCTACTAACTGTAGTAGTGTCAAAGCTTTTGGGGGATTCTGCCCCGCATCCCCACCACTCAGCTTTGGCCTAATGGCTTGTGAACAATCACCACTCCGAAGTCACAGGTGATGTGGATGCACTGTACAGTTCTGTTGGATGGAGAATCCATTGTTCTGTTTTGAACTATCTAGTCGTATACACATTCACAAGCCAGCTCGTGTTCCTGTTTTGAATTGGAGGGCGTTCAGTAATTCAGCAGGAAAAACACAGGTGAGCCCAACCAAAACCCTACATGTAAACACCCACCCTATGCTTTATGGGCAGGTGGGGGGGGATTAATATTCAGGCTCAGATCCCGATTATTAGTTTGCAGCTGAGCCCTGGCTCCATAAAGGACAGGACCAAAACCCTGTAATATGTGACTAGCCTTTGTCTTTGGGGGCAGGGGTGAGTCAAGGGCAAGGAATCCATGTCTCAATTAGAATTTCACAGACTGGGCCCATCTCAGTTAGAAGCTATTCAGCAAAACTGGAGTGACCCCTTGTTGTGTATTTCCATTGATGTTTCCCCGAAGAAGCAACACATATTTACAAAACAGGTAAAACAAATTCCATAAACAGATGGCTTGGAAGATTCATGGTCCTACCACTCTGCAGCTAACACAGCAGTAGATCTAGAGGGAGAGGAATTAATTCGTAATGTTAATGAGATTGTTTTCCCTACTGCTTTTAAATTTCATTCAAAGAATAAGAATCCTAACAGCTAAAAGTCTTTTATAAAGCCTCACCTTGGATACAGGAAGATAATGACGCTAATCATTTTTCTACTAGATGGCAGTGTAGCGTCACCCTATATAAAACAAATTCTAAAAAGAAACTGCATTCTATTTCAAATGAATTTGTACTTAGACTTGACTGTTCAGATAATGTGAAATATAACCATACCCCCCGTTGCAAGGGCACCGGACATTAGTTTAATAGTGACATAAGACTTTAATTCTCTGAGAAATTAGAAGCCAAGATACCAAAGGAAAAAGAATCCATAGCCTGCTCTTACACACTACACCATATTCCAAGCCATACCATGCCATGTTCCAAGCTACAAATGTACAAGCTCTTTAATATGTCACAACTGACTGCCAGCGATGTAATCAACAGATCTTTCACAGTATCTGAAACAGGTTGTCATGGTTTAGAATGAGAATAATTCACCTGGTCTCTTTAGAAGGAGATAACTCCATTTAAATATCCAAACGGCAATAGCTCTAGTTCGCAACTTCAGGACAAGGTACATGGATGAAGAAAATGTTCGAAGTAACCAAAATTCTGAATGTAAATCCAAATCCCAAATAAACAAAGTTAGAGCTGAAGGACAGGACAACCAGAACGATACCGGGTGATTAAAGTACCCTTGCTTTGCATAGCACTGTGTTTATTTATGCTGAACTCAAGGCATATAAAAATGCTGCAGCTCACAAACATGCTGAAAATAGCATTATTTATGGTCTCGTTAGAGGCAGCAGCTCAGGTCGATCTGCAATAGGGAGCAACAATAAGATCATCGGACTGATTTTAGACATGCTGAGCATCCATGGTTCCACTTAAAGTCAATGGGAGCAGAGGGGCTCAGGACCTGAGCGGGAGGGAATCAGGTCCCATTTGTACCTTAACAACAATGAGATTCTAATGATCAGAATCAATAACTCTTAGACTTCCCATCAGGTATTCCCGGAGATCTTTATAAGTGCCACCGCGAAATCTGCCTCTGGGATATCATTTAAAACATGAACCTCACAAGCAGAGTGATCCAGCAGGTTTTATTCCCGTCAGCAATTTACGGCAAGCTAACCTTGCTGCAGAATTCCCCCATCCAGTCAGTTTTAAACTGCTCCAGCGGGGAGCTCTACCTTACACACTGCTTTATCTCACCCAAGCTCTCCCTGCAGTTATAGGGTTGGCGGCGGTTTTGTCCTATTGTGTTTGGTGGTGACTCAGTGCTTGCCTATTCACAGCTGCCCTGTGTACTCGGTGCTAGATCTCTGGATGCATTCACACATCAAAGCAAGCCGGTGAGCGTTATCTCGCTGTAGCTAGAACACAGGGCTGCCCATTCCCGATTGTAACGCCCTGCAACCATGCCACATCTTTCATCCCCACAACTGTGGCTAGCATTGCAGTGGCGGGGGCTCAAACTGGAAGCTATTCCCAGGGCTGCCCAAAACCTTGCAGGGACAAAAGCAAATGCTGCTTTAAAAAGGAGGATGGCTCAGAAGCACTTGTTCTGGGCTCCCTGAAATGTGGGTCAGGCTGCAATAATAACGGGCATGTAAACAGCAGAGAAGTGGCACTCTGCTCTTTGTGCGAAGTCGCTGTTCTGCTGCAGCGGCGAGCACAGTGTGGCAAGCCACTAGGACAATGCCGGAGACAGCAAAGGCTGGGTAGAGGGAATGAGACCTGCTCTGTCTGTGCACACAGATATTGGGGGGGAGAAGTGAACCCCGGGAGAGTCCCTGGATCTTTACAGTCAGTGGGGGGGGGGGAATTACTTGGCCTCCTCCAGGTGCGGGAGGGGGCACTGCTGAAAACCAGGAGGCCTTGCAGCCCATTTTCGGGGGAGCCTGGGGGGGGGGGGGTGCTCATCCTAGGAGCGCCCCCCGCCCAGCGCAGAGGCTGCGGGCCGGGGCTCCGCTCTCACCTGGCAGGTCGGCGCGTGGCTTCCCGCTTGCTGTCCACCACGGCCGGCACGCAGTTGGTGAGCTCGGTCCAGTCGGCGTGCAAGCCGCAGCTCCAGCCGGTGGAGAAGCGGGAGAAGAGCCAGGTCTCGCGCTTGCCCGGCCGGTGGCAGGTGCATTTCTTCTGGCCGGCCCGGCACTCGCAGGGCTGCTCCAGCTGGATGTTGCGCACCAGGTGCCGGCCGAAGGTGGTGCCGCCCGTCTTCTGGATGTGCAGGAAGACGATCAGGTCGTCGCCCTTGATGTTGAAGTCGGCCCGCCGCAGCAGGTCGCGGCCGGAGAAGTTGAAGCGGGGCACGAAGCGGGCCGGGGTCTCGTCCTCCGCCCGGTAGGGGTCCGCCCGCGGCGGGCTGACGGCGCGGAGCCGGAGCAGCCGGCACTCGGTGCCCGGGCACACGTACTGCAGCACCAGCACGGCGAAGAGGAAGAGCATGGCCAGGGCCAGCAGCAGCTTGCTGGAGCGGTCCTCCATGGCGGGCGGGCGGGCGAGCGCGGGGCGCCCAGCGCTCACTGCCCGCGCCGGCGGCACCCCGGGGCGCCCTGCGCCCGCCGCCTAGCCCCGGCCGCCGCCGCCTCCATCCGCCCGGCTCCCCGCCCGCCTTCCCGGCAGCCTCAGCAGCGCGGCGCCCTCCGCCCGGGGAGCCTCCCTCCGCCTCCTCTCGGCGCTGCACCCGGGGAGCCTCCTTCCTTCTCCGCCTCCGCCTCCTCCCCGCGCTGCACCCGGGGAGCCTGGGACCCGCCCCCTGCACCCGGGGACCCTCCCCCTGCCTCCGCCTCCTCCCCGCGCTGCACCCGGGGAGCCTGGGACCCTCCCCCCGCCTCCTCCTCCGCCCCCTGCTGCACCCGGGGAGCCTGGGACCCTCCCCCTGCACCCGGGGACCCTCCCTCCGCCTCCTCCCCGCGCTGCACCCGGGGAGCCTGGGACCCTCCCCCTGCACCCGGGGACCCTCCCTCCGCCTCCTCCTCCGCCCCCTGCTGCACCCGGGGAGCCTGGGACCCTCCCCCTGCACCCGGGGACCCTCCCTCCGCCTCCTCCCCGCGCTGCACCCGGGGAGCCTGGGACCTTCCCCCTGCACCCGGGGACCCTCCCTCCGCCTCCTCCTCCGCCCCCTGCTGCACCCGGGGAGCCTGGGACCTTCCCCCTGCACCCGGGGACCCTCCCTCCGCCCCGTGCTGCACCCGGGAAGCCTGGGACCCTCCCCCTGCACCTGGGGACTCTCCCTCTTCTTCCTCCCCTGCACACAGGGAGCCTCCCTCCTCCTCTTCCTCCTTCCCCCGCTGCACCCGGGGACCCGCCTCCGCCTCCCCCCGCTGCACCCGGGGAGCCTCCCTCCTTCTCCGCCTCCCCCCGCTGCACCCGGGGAGCCTGCACCCGGGAGATGCGGCGCGTGGGCAGCGGGACCCCCTCTCCAGGCTCCAGCAGCCGGCCTCCCCTCCAGCTCCTCAGGCTGCCAGCCCGGCCCTGCAGTCCCCGCCCCCGGCCGCTCCGGGTCCCGCCCCCGGCTCCTCCCGCTCCGGCTCCGCCCCGAGCCCCGGATTCCGCCTCCGGCTCACGCAGCGCGGCCCCGGGGCCGGGGCCGGAGCCGGAGCCGTTCGCTGTGCGCGGGTCCGAGCTGCAGGGACGGGAGCCGGGCGCGGCGGAGGTGGGGGCGAGCCCCTGGGCCGGGCAGGGGGGAGCCCCGGGGTGGGAGGGGGCTGCAAGCCGCGCCTGCTCGGGGCCCCAGCCCCGCGGATCTGGAGGGGCGCAGCTGGGCTCAGAAACGAACCGCGAAACGCCCCTGCCTCCGAGAGACCCTTTCACCTCCCCCTCTCCTCGGGCCCTTTCCCATCCCCAGCCGGCCCACTGCCTCCTTCTTCCCACCCCCGGCTGCTTTCCTCTACCCGCCTAGCCCGCCTCTGCCCTGGTCCGGTATGTCTGCCTGGCCCATCAACCTGAACCAGAGCCCAGACAAAGTCCAAGCCTCCCCCGCCCAGAAATTAGTCTGACTGGGGCAGGAACCCCTCTGGAGGCAGCCCCGCGGACCCTGGTAGGGGGTGGGTCACAGCCCAGACCCTGCTGCGTGGGCACAGCCCAATGCTGGGGCACCACTGCTACCCCACACTCCCAAGGGGCTATGGTTCCCCGCCCTTCCCTTCCAACACCTGCCAGCCCTCCTGGTGTAAAACCAGCAGGGGGAGGGTCCCAGCCGTTCCCCCTTAACCCTTTATTCCCATGGGGCCCGCTCCGCTGTAAGCAACAAACGCAGGCCCTGTTACCCCGTCTGCGGTAAGATGACGTCCTGAATCAGGCACACCGCTGGGTGGCCAGAGAACCAGCCGGATTCCGCTTTCATAAGCCGTGGCCACAAAGGCTAGGCGAGGGGCCCCAGAATAGCAGTGGGGACAGTGACTCCATTTAGAACAGTGTCATTCGCTGGGAATAACATCCTGGCTTGTCCCCGAAAGTCAAGTCCTGATCTCCAGAATACCCTGGCATCACGCACCCTGCCAGTGCCTCCAACGACAGTGTCCATGAATCTGTCCCTGTGGTTACCCAGGGCCTGCATAGCAAAGGAGTAGTGCCCTTGGTGGTGGATGCAAGACTATGCTCTTTGCGGTGAGCAAGCTATCGGCACATAAGTCCCCTCTGGCCCCAGCGCAGTTTGGAAAGCCGACATAACTGATTTGCCAACCCCAAACGGGTTAGCTACTGACCTGCAGCATTCTGGGGTAGCCAGCTTCCAGAGGGGTGTAGCTACCTGCTTCTGGCCCCGCGTGGCCTCCCTCCCGTGGGTGTTGTGGCACTGGAGGGCAGGGACAATCTGATCACAATGCTCCAGGAATGTATGATTCCTCGTGCGAAACATCTGTCATCCCAGGTCCACGTGGTAATGTGATCTCACCAGTCCGTGCGTGTGGCCCTGCTCCAGAAGCGCTGAACAGCCTGGGTCAGAGCTGGCATGTCCGTATTCCCCTCCAAGAGATGCCTTCAGCAGTTCAAAAACTGCTCCTGAAACGTCCGCCAGCGTCTCACAGATGATCCACCTGGGTCCCAAACTAGGACTGAGAGCGTGAGATGGGGAAGTTCTTTCACCAGTCCAGAGCAGGACCCGTGCTGGCTGCTGCGAGGTACTACGGACGCAAAATGGCTCAAGGGGTGTGGCTCACTTTTGGTCAACTCCCACGGGAGGGCACCCACGGAAGCTGAAGTTCCGACTTGGGTCTGCATAGTGCAGAATGGATGCTCCAACATGGCTGTGAAGCACGGGCGTCCATTGCAACATGAGAGAGAGATCCCCCGACTGCTTCTTCTCTACCTCCCCAAAGATGCCATCCAACCCCCTCCCTGTGGCAGAGGGCCACTTTACCTGTTCCTTGTAATGCTCCTGAGATATCCTGTCACCCGCGCTCTAAGACAACCAAAGAAGAGATTTGCCCTGGGGGATCCAAGTCCAGGTTTTAATTAAGCAGACCCCAGTGCATGCTGGGACAAGCTGTGAGGTAGCTTTTCAATGCTGGTATGAGGAATGGAGCGCCTACCTGTGTATCTCACAATGGTGTCTCGATGCTTTGAATCAGTGAACCTTCCCATAACCAGAGACTCCCTACTTCAAAGCCTGATTTACTTTCACTATAGCATCCACTATTCACCTCAGTCATATCCCCCTTTCTTTAAACAGGAGAGTCTCAATCTTTGTAGTCTTTACCTGCCCCCCATATCATCGTTGGTTCCCATCTCTGAATTCTCATCTCTTTTTCTGCATTATCCTTTTTGCGATAGGATGCCCAGGACTGACTGCTCTATTCAAGGGGGTGGGGAGGGTGGAGGGGAAATTGCCATACCAATTCACTTAGTACCATTGTTTTCTATAATGGCATTAGTATATTTTCTCTATTACCGTCCATTCTGTTCATCCCACGTGCTAGCATTTTGTTTCCTTTTTTGAACCCTGCTGTGAAATGCGCAGAGGTTTTCACTGAATTGTGCACAACATCCCTGTTTGTTCCCCCCCCCCAAGTGGTTCCAGTTAATTTAGAACCCAGTAATGTGTATTTTGTGTTTCAGCGTGTTTTGAAAGCACTGTGTACAATTAAAGTGTTCTATAAACAAAAATAATAATAATAGGGACTCTGTGGATTGATCACTGATTAAAATCTTTTGTATATTTATATGCAAATTATGTTCAGCCCTCAGGCTCCTGGCGTGGTGCCAACGAGGCTTACAGGATGGTATGGTTGTGTTCCACTGTTCGGAGGGCATGCAGTGGTCACAATGGGGGGGAAATCACCATTTACCATGCTATTTGCAGAGCCATCTATCCTTAGAGTAGGAAGGCCCAGGATCAAGTCTAATGCCTCAGTATACCAAATACTGATTATTTTTTTTGTCTCTCGGGAGTGACTGCTGTAGTCACACTTAATTACCAGGGAAACTGGGCCTCATAAGTGACCTATGACAGAACTTTAAACTTAGGCCTGTGCTTGGAAGGGTTTTTGTTTCCCACAGAATTGTTTGTTTTGTTTTAACCTGAGAATCATTAGGACCTCATCGATTCTGGCCACCTTTGGTTTTGCTGCAGTATTCAAGCTCTCACAACTTAATGGAAGAGACAGAGGTGATGACTCTCAAAAAAAGGTTTCTTCCCTCACCCATTGAAGGTAAATAGGTGATAAAAACAAATAGCCAATAGCCACCAGGTTTAAACCATCTGACAAACTCCCATTCCCGCTCAGTTTTCACTCTCTTGGTGCTTGGGATGTCTTAATTTCACTAGCTGGCTAATCACCCTAGAGTTGAATTTCTCATATAAACAAGCAGGAAAAACAACTTTAAAAAAATCTACCAGATCTTTATCCCCTATAAAGAAGGTGGGGAAAAGGGCACAAATCCTTTATCTGCTTTTACACCTTTAAGTAATTTCACTACAGTATTTACATGCACCATTCTACAGAGATGTCTATTTTTTATCCTTGAGTGCCCTACCCCATCTTTCCTGACTTTCCAGTTGTCTCTAATATTTTGAAAACATTTACACTCACAAGAATAGACAATTTTGTCACAAAGATTCTAGGCATGACTCTATCGAGTTAATTTGTTTCTGTTTGTGTCTCTCTCCCCAAAATGAATGAATTGCACCATGCCATGAAAACACTGTGTTCGGAAATTCAAGCTTTAAAATTAGAAAGACGTCGCTGCGCTTTATATTCATCACTCTCACGCAGGAGTCTATGCAAAAAAACCAAAACGTTTGCTCTCCAGCTTTATTTATTTGGCTTTATGGAATAACAAAGATGTGTTCTGGGGTAAAACGGATCCTGAATGCTAATATAGGAGAATTAAAAGGCGGGAATAATGTAGGCCTAATGTCTGTACTAAATTAATAAATACTATAAAAGACATGATGCATACTGGGTTGATGGTCCCAACAGAGCCATTATTTTGGAATGGGCTAAACAAACAATGATCATCCTTTCACTGATGACAGATCGTCTCCATTTCGCTGCCTTCTCCCCCACGGTGGAGAGACGCGTCAAGAAAGGCACTGCTTCCCAGGCGACAACCAGGGGAGAAACAAGGCTCATGTAGGCATCAGCCCTCAGAGCTGAAGAAGTTAAATCTACCCCCGATTGGGTAAAAGGGAAATAGAATCGGACTCTTGGGTTACACCGTAATGCGGTGGTGTCGGTGCCTTACAAAACAGTCAAGAAAACGTGGCAGCCGGAGTAAAAATTGAACAACCCCTCCACGCACGCTAAACACCACCATAGAATGCCTGTCCCCCATGCACATCCTTTTAAGCACCGACACACACCTTCTGTCTTCCTTGGACACTCACCCACACTGTGTTAATTCTCTTCCCGGCCCACCAAATCGGTCAGCCTTAGCAGCATCTCTTCACAGCTGGTTGAGAGCTGTTGCTGCCCCCTACCACCTTTGACTCTCAGCTCCACCCTCAGTCCCCAGATGGACCGGGGGTTCTGCTCTGCCCCATCCCTGGCTGACACAGGGGCCACCAGAGCTGCTGGAGTCAGTGCCCCTCCCTGGCGGGGGATGTTCTGTTCCCTCCAAAGGCTGGGGAAGGGTGAGCCGCTGAAGGCGGATGGGCGGGCGTCAGGTGGTCAGAGGAGGAGTGCCAGGGGATGCAGAGAGAATAGGCCCGGTTCAGTGGAGGGACAGATTGACCTTCACTCTCCTTCCCTTGGGCCCAGAGTAGTGGGGCGAGGCTGGAGGATTCAGCAGGGTCCGTTGAAGAAGAGCCCGCTCAAGGGCTGAACTCGGGTAAAGTGGAGCTCCCTGCAAAGGCCCAGTGGGATCCCATGGCTGCTCTCATAGCCTGCCATCTGCCTTACGCTTGGGTCCTCTCTCTGGTGAGTACAGGGCTCCACGCTCTGAAAAAGAGAGAGGGAGCGAGAGCGATCTTAGATTGTGCAGAATCTAGTCATGGAATAGGTCATTCGCTCCCGGGGAAACGCCAGACCTGCCCAAGGAGGGTGGGATTTTTCCAGGCAGCCTTATTTGCTTTTGTGCCCTGAGATAGATCAATATAAAACCACATGCTTCAAGCCTTAAACTGATCTCAGTAACTACTAGGGAATATGCTGAGACCTTCACATGGGGCAGCTTATCCCACATCAGCCTGCTATGGGGTTTCTTGCCACTTCCTCGGACGCATTCGGGGCTGTCAGCGAGGGGATACTGGACTTGATGGCCATCGGGCTGCTCCAGTCTGGTAATTCCTGTGCTCTTATAGCCCACAAAGGCAGTGAGAAGCATTATTAGCTATTTACTTACTGTCGACACTGGGCTGGGTGCTTTACTGGCATATACAGCTAAACTTCAAAGCCTCTGCCCAGGAAGCACAAAATCCAAGCTGCTAACCACCCCCCAAAGGTTGGGGTGTAGCAAAAACCAATGTGACTGACCAGGGAAGTGGGGCGTTAGTCCCCGAACTTGTATTTGGACTTTTTTCTTCCATGTATTTCAGTTACGTATTTTTCTCTTTGGAGATGACTAGACACCTGGGAAGAAGGGAATTTTAAGGACAGACCCAGAAGGGGAACGAAACAAGGTCGGGTGTGAGTGCTGCGTGGAAAAAGGTACAAGGAGGAGAACGAAGGGGAGGCATAAAGGGAGAGTGAATGGGGAGATGGATGTTAGGAGGGGAAGTGCGGAAAGGAGACAGCAGCAGGAAGATTGACAGGAAATAGGCGGTGCAAATTCTTGAAGGCCAGGGCCAGGATTTTATTCCTTCTGCAACTAATAACTTCTCAACACAGCATCTTTCCTCCCGAAGATTCACAATTCTTTATAAACTGTTCAGAAAAATCACACACACACCCCACACACACACACTGAATTGCAACCACTTCTGGGGTGGGAAGTGGCAACCATTTGACAGGACACAACAAAGCCCATTAAAAGTACAGGTTGAATTAGAGATAGGGAGGCTGTCATTACACACAATGGAATTTGGCCGAGGCAGTAGAGTTCACTCTCCCCACCCCCCCACCCCCCCCCCCCCCAACTCTTACAAAAAAATAATGTAATGGCTGCAAGTGGTCAGGACATTGGTTTGGGGTTAGCGCAGTCGGGTCTCTGTCCATGTCCTAGGTGCTTCAATAACACCAATAATAAATAGTAAATACACTGATCTGATGTCACATCTAACAGCTGGCACCTTCCATCCCCATGATACCCCATGATTCGGAATGGCTTAATTGCAGACATTAAATTGGATGGTAAATTAGTAGGCGAGAATCTCGCTCCTAGGACTAGTTCACCCTTTCCTACAAACACCCCATGGAAGGGAGAGGAAAGGTTCCCCCAAGTGCCCCTTGCAGAGTTTGCCCCGGATTGTGCCATCCCTGGGGCAGGGTTTGCCCTGGCATCATACGATATTGACATCATAAATGTCAATAGGCAAAGGCCCGGATCAGTAGGATGATGAATAAAATGAATTAGATTATTCATGTACTCGTCATAGCAGAGAGCAGCTAGTCAAGGGAATGATGTAAGCTAGCATACCCTTCATCACATGGACACCAAAGACCTTACACCTACAAACTCACACCCTTCTATACGGGATGTCTACACTGCAAAAAAAAACAAAAAAAACCCATAGCAGCGAGTTTCAGAGTCCAGGTCTCCAGACTCGCTCTGTGGCACTAAAAATTGTCATATACACAGAGGCGATGTGGGGAGTGGGGGGGTGTCATGTGCCCTTTTCCCCCCACCCCCCATTTGCTGCTCGGCTTGTACAGAGCATGCTCACATGGACTGAGCATGCTCAGTAAAACTGCTGAAGCCAGCTGCCCTCACTTCCCCCCGCCCACTAACTGCAGGCACGGGTCGGGTCGTTTCTGCATGTGTCCATTCTGGCTTGGGCGGGAGCTTGGTCTCTGCAGCCTGGGGTGGCGGGATGGCTACATGGCTATTTTTAGCACCTTAGCATGAGCCCCACTAGCCTAAGTCTGTCGACCGGGCGGGCTCTGAGACTTCTTGTCACGGCGGGGGTGGAGGGGGGGGCTGTGTAGACACATTCTGTGTCTACTTCTTTTTATTATGGCACTGCTGATGCACATTCCTAAGACCAACCAGAGGCTGTATTTACTTGAGGAGGGTCTCTTGGTTTGGTGGTCTTAAGAATGGCTTCCCAAACAGAAACACTGGTCAAGGCTCTTCATGAACATGGATAGCTTGACTGTCTTAGGAAGAACAACACCGAAAATCCGTGACCCGGAAGGAGTCATTGTGAGACCGTCAGTGGGGTACTGCTGAGGCAGCGGTAAGCCCTTCCGGGGTGAATCTACAGCTGAATAACCATCACAGACACATTGCAGAAATCAAACATAAAAATTGGGTTTGATTCATGGCACAGGATTCGTTGGGCACTGGAGCTTGTCAGTAATACCTGCAACAAAACTCACGGCATCGATCATCATCCATCAACAGGCCTTTCATCAGAAAGAACATTTGGCCGCTCGCACGTACTTTGAGCCAGCCGAACGCCATGCTAATTTCAAGTGATCCGATATTAGCTATATTTCCATTTCACTCAGAGATCTCCAAACTGGGAACGGTTTCATCGGAGGGCCTGATGAGGAGCCGGCATTTGGATGTTTCCCAAGCTTCTGGACAACTGTCAAATACTGAATAAATGATACTCTCTCATCACTAGCCATTCTTATACCCGCAAGAAATTGGCTGAGAAACTGCTGAAGCGCCACATTCCCTTTTGCTGAGGACAGCCTGAGACAACTCCAGGGAACAGAATCTGTGGGGATGAAAGGGGCTTTTCATGTATGCGTTTTATTCACTGAGAAAAGTGGGAAGCTAGAACTGCTTCCGCAGCCATTCACTTGCCTGAGTAACTACAACGACGTGGACATTAATCCTCCTGGTCGGGAGGGCCAAAGAGACCGTGGGCACTGAAAGAGATTATCAAGGGGAGTGCGTGACGCCCCCTCTTTGGAGGTACTGCTGAGCAGATAAGTAGGAATTATGTGGTGCGTGGGTGTCAGCCGGTCCACATGATCGGAGTGGCATTTCCATGCTTCGTGTCAATTAATAGATAGTTATTTTTCTATATTATGGAGTATCATTTATTTGCTGTCCTGCCGAATCTTTCTCTCTTCCTCTTATGCTCTACCTACTCCCGTGTTCCCGGCACTGTTTTAAGGGCTTGAGTTGGGAGTCACACACACCACTCTCCAGTTTCTTGTTACCTCCTGTATAATGTGAGCACTGCTCCATCTGACCTACTTTGAAATAAAACTGCCGTATTAGCAAAGTTACAGTAGATAAGAGCCTACCTTATGTAACTTAGAACTGTGTTCAGCAGTAATTTCTCATCAGAGGAGCAAGCTATAAAACATCCATAAAAGTATCCGTTGCTTCCATTTAAGTTGCATCTTTCCAAAGCCATGGGGGAAACAATTTGATGAGGGCATGAGTTAAGCAACAAGGAGCCAGCATAAAATTACCAGCATGTAATTCAGTCCTTGTGTCTTGGCTGAAGTCAGATCGGTGGGATTTGGCCTCCCAGGCACTTTGTGAGAAGCCTTCTCTCCGCATAGAAAGGGCACCCATTTAACTAAGTGTGTTTCCAAGGCCTGGCCTATGCTAAAAAGTTAGGTCAACCCTGCTACATCATTCAGGAGTATGAAAAATCCACACCCCTGAGCTGCGTAGTTAAGTGTACCTAGCGCTAGGTCAGAGTTGTCCCTTAGGTAGGGCGAATCGGGGCGATCGCTCCGGGCCCCACGCTTTGGGTGGCCCCACAGGCCGGTGCGATTGGCTGGCACGGTCGGTCCTGGAAGACACAGGCACGGGAACTAGGAGTGCAGGGGGTGCGTGCCACCGAGGGGGGCTGATTTGTCCCGGGCCCCGCACCCCCATAGGGACGGCCCTGTGCTAGGTTGAGGGGAGAATTCTTGCATGGACCTAGCTACAGCAGCTCAGGAAGGTGGATTACCTGAAGCGTGCTACTGTCGTATTTCAAGTGTAGACAAGCTCTAAATTCATTTAGTTAAATCCGCAAACCCCCTTTTTAGTGGAGGCTCCTATCAATTGAAGAGTCGCTAATATTGATTAACTGAATTTGATGCAGTTTCTGTGGGCAGACAGTGCCTAGGACATTGTATAAACATTTGTTGATTGAAATTGCCACCTGACCCTGGGAACACCGATTCAGGGAGTGTCTCACAGGATTGCTTGGGGGAGTGAGGACTTCTTGCACAAGTAAGGACTGCAGGACCAGGCTCTACATTTGCACAAGCCAGTTCCAGCAGTTACCTGCTCTGAATAAAAATAAACGCTAGCAAAAAAATATATATATATATATTTACCTAACCAGACTATTCAAGCAAAGGGAGCTTAGAGGTTAGCTTCTTGCACAGACGCTCAGCAGTGTTGAATAGGTGGTTCAAATGATAGCCAATCTTCACACAGCAATCTGGTTGTCTAATGAAACACAGACACGGTTTTGTTTCACAGCAACATTTCCCCAAAGCTGATTTTCCAGGGATAACAAAAATAACTACGTATGCGACAGAGGCAAAATGAAATGATCGTTCCCTCTTTATGAAGCACCTGAGTCTGCAAGGTACTGGGACGCTTGCAGCAAGATTCCATCTGTAATAAAACCGAAAGAGCAATACTGGATTTTCACTCTTCAGACTTAATCATTAAACAAATAGAAGGCATTTCCCAAATCAGCTTCCTGTAGAGCTAGCTCACATGCGCTTCTGTAGGAAAGCCGAATATTCATCTCAGTTTATATCATAGGCTCAGAAATGAGAATATAAAATAATTCAATCAATAGGTAAATTCCAACTCCTGAAGTAAACAGCAACACTCCCATTGGGCTGTGTATTAATAAATAACAGAATGCTGAGAGGAGCAATTTCTTGCTGTTTCCTAGGAACATTTAGGACTCATGTTATTGTTTAAACCCCCAGCAGCAAGTAAAAGAAAAAGAGGGAGGGGCGAGTTTGCCTCTTCTGATCTTAAATTCTATCAGGTCAGGTCAAATGCCCCGGGGCAACATTTTAACAGGGCTGATCTTTTGGCGACAGGACTGCATTTGCATTATCAAAGCACCCCCCTGCTCTTTGAATCCACTCCTTTGTGTTGGGTGTATTTGCTGTCACTCCCGTAGGTGAGACAGTTTATTTTAATCTAGCAATAAGGTTGTAGAAATGCCCTACAATCCATGGTTTGCAGTGTTCCTGTAGCCGGGTTGGTCCCAGGATAATGAGAGAGAGATTTTTTTTGTCTCCCTGACCCTGGGTATGTCTACACTGCAGTAAGAGACCCACAGGGCTGTCCTGGATCAGCTGACTCGGGTCAGGCTCCCAGGGCTCAGGCTACAGAGCTATACAATTGCAATGTAGACGTGGATGCTAGACTCCAGGCTCTGAGACCTTTCCCACCCGAGTCTGTCTACACGGCAGTTTCATGGCCTGGGCGCTAAGATTCGCTGCTGTGCGTTTTTTATTGCAGTGTACACATACCCTCTCATACACGTCACTGGTTTTTATAGCTTGCACAAAACGCTCTTCAGAAACAGCATGCAAATTTGGCCCAGAAAATTAGGTCTTGAGCTCATCTTGCGCGGAGGAGTTGCAGTCGGAAAGCCACGGGAGAGATGCAGCGGAGGGGGCCACTCAGCTCAGTGCTGCAGGAATCAAGAGTCTCACAGGTCAGTGGGTTAGCAACGTGGAGCCAGCTGTGCTTCTGCTCCTAGCAAATGCAGTGGTCCTGGCTGTCAAACGCTCTATTGCTATCCCAGCCCCCACTGCCCCCAGGCACACCCCTCTTAGGTGCTATGCACCCCTGGGGAACGGGGCACAGGTGCTGTACCACCACCTTGAGCATATTCACTTTCTATTGTGGTGCTGCTGTGGTCCGCACCGCTGGTCAGTAGTCAGAGCACATCTCCCATTTCCAACCACTTTCCCATGGGATACGAGACTGAGCCTTCAGTTCTGATGACGGAGGAGGATGGGGCACGTTCTCCCTTTTTTTTTTCTTTCGCTGGCACACCTAGTTGTGCAATTGTCAAGGGTGCCTAGCGCTTTGGAGAGGGGCCCTGTCTGGTGTCTGCTGCAAATCAAAACAAACAAATGAACTCAAGGGGATTTGTTCACAAACCGTTCCCTTCAGCTACCGGCTGGTCAAGGGGTGGGACGGGTTACCTATGGTCACGTGATACTGTTTCTGCTCCCGGGCTGAAGGAGGGTGGGGAACCAGAGATTTTAAAATGGCAGTGTGGACATTTCCCCCCGTCGCAAACTCCTTCTTGTGAACAGGGAAATCGTTCACCTGAAGCTCTGCTGAAAATGAACAGACAGGGCCATGAATATCAGCAAAGCAAATCCACAGCTTTTATTCCAGCGAATGTGTGCAAGTCCTTTTTTTGCAGCATTCACCTGGCTTCAGCCATGAGAATCCGAGGCAGGATTTAGCTCCAAGGTGCTAAATGAAACCTTTATTCTCTTCTGGGATCATTTATCCAGAGCTCTCATGCGGTGGGTGTCCATGGAACAGAATATTCCATCTGAGGGGGGTCGCGAGAGCAGCGGCTGCTGGCCGGGCACCCAGCTCTGAAGGCAGCGCCGTCACCAGCAGCAGCACAGAAGTAAGGGAGGCATGGGTGGGGGGGCCCGGGACGGAGGAGTTGTCACCTTTGGGTGGGGGAGATTATCACAGCCTGACATATTTTCAAAGGGGGTCCCAGCAAAAAAAGTTTGAGAGCCCCTGAGCTAACGTAATTTAAACAATGGCACCACAGCCATCAACAACTTGCAACACCGTTACAACACTTACAAACAGTAATCAAATGTCAAAAGCTCTTGCAAAGAACCCAGAAAAGACCACTCCAGCCCCATAGCCAACCCTTTGCCATCCCCTAGCATAGGGGGGTCCCCCTTTTCAGACCTGTAAACCACAAGGAGAGCAGAGCACTGGTTAGTGATCTACGGAGTGCCATCTGAATGCACAGGGCACAATTCCCTCCTTATTTCTGGCTGCTAAAAGATTTGATCTTGCACCCATTGAAGTCAATGGCCACTCTTCCATGGACTCCCCTAGGACTACTCACATACTTGAAATTAGACATGTGCTTAAGAACTTTGTAGATTCAGGCCCATGTTATTATAATCTGCCATTTCTTCTGATTGTTTCCCCCTGTCCTATAAGCATCTCTCAACCTTATCTGAGCGGAGTGCCAGCCAGTTAGCCCACCCCCATTCCCCAATATCTGTTAGACCCAGGGAGCCAGATTCTCAGATGGTGTCTCTCCATTGACTCCTTTGAGGATCAGCCCAGGATAAATGATTCCTCCAAACCAGCGGGGCTGGTAGATGTGAATTTGTGACACTAGGCAGTAGAATGTAACAAAAACGGAAGAAAAATAACTTCTCAAAAATATTTTCTGGCATGCAAAGAAACAAGCTGTAAACGATCCCATCTGTCACTTTCATCTGCACCCTGTTCCATTGGCTGAATTTTGCTCATTACACTAAATTTCTAGCCAGGACATCATTTTTACCTTCCGGCCCCTGGACGTGTGGTGTTCGGGTTTCTTGGACAGCTGTAACAGACGAGTCAGAGAATTTGTCTTATGCTGCTTTGCGATTGTGTGGAATTGCTTTGACCTTCCAAAAAGGAAAACATTAAATTTAATTCCCTCCTAACCTTTCCCCCCTTGGGATTATTGAACTGACAGTGTCCTCTCCTATAAAAAAGAGTCTCCCATATGCCCTTCATTCATAAAACCTCCTTTTATTACTCACTGTCTTAAAGATCTCCTGAGCAAATGTCTAGCCCTTTAGAGTTTTGCGCTATAAAACATCTATGTTGTGCAAATGGTCCAAATCTCTGCACTCCTTTCCTGAAAAGACATAAAAGAGATTTGCTGGCGTCTTTAGCTCATAACCAAACACGGGTATATACACTGCACGTTCCATGTCAGATTTTCCGGACACAAAAAGAAGTCTCATATTTTCAGCCCGAATGACACATTTCGCAATTTTAACTGTGAGTGTGATTAGCCATTGGAACAGTTTACCGAGGGGTGTGATGAATTCTCCACCACTTGACGTTTTAAAATCGAGACTGAACATTGTCAGTGGGGTTTCTCCTAATCCAGGGTCGGGGCTCTGACAGTACAAACAATAATTATATCCTCTAGTTCAACATGTTTGTGTCCTATTGCAGGTATCCTGGGGTGAGATTGGTTGGCCTGTGCTGTACAGGAGGTCAGACTAGATGAGCATAATGGTCCCTTCTGGCTTTGGGGTCTATGACTAGAGGAAGGGCAACAGAAAAACAAGAGGAACAAAAGTCACCTTTGGAGCAGGCTTGTCTCTTCTGAAACAGGCTGAAACCCGTAACAATGGCAGTTGCCTCTAAATCCACTACACAGAAAACGAGGACACAACAGTTGCACAGCTTAGGGAACATGCCATGTAAACGCACAAAGGTACATACATTTAGAGTTAAGGCATCCAGTCCAGGTTGTGGGCCTTATCCTACAAACAGTTATTCTTGGGCAGAACTTTACTTACATGAAGATTTCCATTAAGCACAGACTTTACTTGCCTGGGTAAAGTTCCACCACATGTGCAGAAGGGTTTGCAAGACTGGGTCCTTATGCTGAAAGTCGCCCATCTAACTAGCTTCTCGGGTGGTGTAAATCAGTTTAGCTCTAGTGAAGTCAATAAAGCTACACCAATTAACAGCAGCCCATTGATCTCACACCTTTAGGCAAAATGGTCAAATTCATCCCCAGCATAAACTCTAGTGATTTCCTTTGGGTTACATCAAGTATAAGTTTGGCCCAGTTGGACTCGTTAAGGGTGGAGTAGAAACCTTTATTCTAAATTTTTGTGCATTAAGTACGTTTTTTGAGCAGATGTTAGCGGCAGTGCTATTAAAAATCCAGGATAATATCGTTTTTTACAAAAGGAACCCTCTTTAAAAACATCAGTAGCTCCTCAGATAAATTCCAAAGTGCAGGATTTTCATGTACACCACATTTTAAAATGACGAACAATTTCTTTTTAGTCTTTATCACATAGTGTAACTACCCAGACTGTCTAACTACCAACACTACAGAGGATCAGGGACTCCTCCTTTTTGTGCATTTAAATCCGACCAGCACCTTTCAGCTCTGGTTTTCCTATGCAAAGTAAGGATCCACCATTGACAGCTTCATTCAGGTTCCTATAAATGATGAAGCAATTCTGACTCGCAGCCTCAGTAACTGGGCTGTGAGCTGGCAAGTTCACTTGGGGCAAAGAGAAAGGAAATCTCAAGGGGCGGAAAATAGCTCCCATAACCCCTGCCCTGCTCTCACTATGCGAGTAATGGCTGGTGGAACCACATCATTATGGTCCCACCCACACTCTTCCCCACCCTGGCTGGCCGCCAGAAACCCTGCTTCAGGCAGGGACAGAGAAATCCTGGGGAGTGTAGCTCTGTGGTGGTGACCCCGGGGTGTGGTTCTGCCACCCTGCCTTTCCTCCTCCCACGGCAAGACCAGACAGGCTCTGCTACCCTCGGGCCATCGGGAATAGCCGAACAGTGGGCATGCCCAGTCCTGCACGCACCGACTCACGGGTGTCACGTCACTCGGGTGAGCAGTTCCGTTGAACTTAACGGGAACAGTCACCAGAGCAAAGTCACTGAAGCGTGCAAGAGCAGCGCGCAGAGCTTAATTCAGCAAAGTATTGAAATCCATGCCACCCTGCAAGCACACGAGTAGCGGAGCAATTCCGCAAAACCCTTAAGCGGCTGCTTAATTGTAAGCATGTGCTTACGTTTATTCCATTCAGCAAAGCAGTTAAGCAAACGCTTAAGTCTTATTGAAGTCAGTGGGACTTAAGGATGTGTTTAAGTGCTTTGCTGAATCAGGGCCGATATCTGACGTTTTAGGAGTCATTTTGGAAATACCAAAGAATATAAATCTATCTATATAGTTTTCTGCCTGAAGAAATCTATTATAATTTCTAAATCCAGCTAATTAACCATTTAATTTGGCAGCTCTACGGGTTTATTGGGTTTTTATGGAAGGCTGCAATGTGAATTGGCTTGTTTGGTAGATTCCTTTGTATTATGTTTTTAATAATGATGTAGACAGAACTTCCATAGGCACTTATAATACAATGTAATAAATCAAATAACTATCGTTAATCGCAAAACACTCGACTTTCAGTAGCAATCATGTGGTTCCCTTGGGGCCCTTGCTACTTCAAATTCTAATATTTTTAATCTAGTGAATAATATACAATTAAATTTGTGGTCAACATGTGTTACATGCAAAGGGTAGATCCACCCCTTCCCTATGCTAGTACAAATCTAACACCGTGAAAGAGCTACAAAGGGATTAAATACTGTACATACATCTTTGAAAAACAGCAAGTACAAATCCTATCCTCTGATTGGCTGATAACATCTTCTTAGCCATGTGTTATTGCATAATTCATTACTCATGGTACATTATTAAGTCCTGCAGAATCTTCGATAGACTAGGCTGGTATTACTCTGGGATACATTTTAAAGAGATTACTGTTAATTAATTTAACTTGTCTGCATACACAACAGTCAGCTAAACCTTCTATTGTGCTATCTGCTGTCACTTCAGACATGCAAGGCTTTCAAACTACCATATAAATAGGAACAGATTAAAGCTATCTACCGAGAAATAAAATAATTTAAAAAATAGATTTTTTAAAAAAACTTTCCATGAACTGCATTATGAAGCTGGAGTATATCAAATGTTTAAATAGGCAGAATTATCTGCTAGTTCCAATATTTAAGGTATTTTTTTAAAGTTACACCTTTTCTAACTGTACCACTGATTCTACTTCAAGGTTAGCTGTTACTCTCAATCCCTTTTGCTGTCTCTCTGCCCCAGGGGTGTTTAGCATGGTCATATTCTTTGGTCCCAGAGGAACTAGATAGCTCAGGGGATTTGTAATGAGCTATAATATGCTCTCTGAGGTCTTACTCCCAAATCCATTTGTTTGACTCCAGCTGAGGCTGACAGGCATTGCCATCCAGTATCTGTTCACC
Source organism: Chelydra serpentina (assembly GCA_037349315.1). Classification (NCBI taxonomy): domain Eukaryota; kingdom Metazoa; phylum Chordata; order Testudines; family Chelydridae; genus Chelydra; species Chelydra serpentina. Next base: position 39,466,960 of record JBAIAC010000028.1, on the reverse strand, counting down.
AGTGAGTTGGTGGTCGCAGTGCAATTCCTGAAGGCTAGCAGACAAGTCTCTGAACAACAAAAGCTATCATCACAACAGACACTAATGAAATCCCCTTTTTGGAAAATCTCCCAGGATTGAGAGGCCTGCAATGTTCCCTCTAATTTTTGACAGTCCGTGTGCACCAAAAATTTCTTCTGTGCCAATTTTTGACAGGCCGTGTGCGCAAAAAATGTCTTCTGTACAAATTGTTGTGCTTCTGTGCAAATTTTTGTGCGCGCAGTGTTTCGCCGTGTGCGCGGGGTTTAGGATCTGTGTGCGCGCACACACACGCACAGCTTAGAGGGAACAGTGCCTGGAAGTCTAGTGGTTAGAGCAAGGGACTGGGGACCTGGAGTTCTGAATTCCGTTCTTCTCTGTCTCGCTGGCTGACCTTGGGTAAGGCACCTTACCTCAGTTTCCCAATCTGTAAAATGCTTTGTAAAGCGCAGACCATTGTAAAATGTTTTGAGGTGCCTGGAGGAGAGGTGTGGCTGTATAAAGACAACGCATTACTTACTCTTACCCTGTGACTGCAAATGGACGTGCGTCCCGAATAGAGCGAAGGGCTCTTCACTGAGGCCTGGGATCTCCAGTCCATCTGCACCACTCGGGCCATGTATTCTGCCTGGACATGGCCAGCAGAGAATCCTCTCTGTCTAAAGGAGCCTCCTCTGGCATGAAGCTGGTGGAGAGGGCATGCCCGATGCCCGCCTCCTGCACCACTACCCATCCCCAGCCTGGCATCAGGAGAAGGTGTGAGGTGTCAGGGTATTCCAGGGACAGGGCAGGGGGGGTGGTGGACCATAGCTGTGCTATCCATATTCATCAATGACACAAGGTCAGTTAAGGACCTTGCACGAGTTAATTTACACAGGTGCTCCCTGACAGCCCTGTCCCTCTCCTGCACCGAGCAGAGCTCTGGGGCAAGTGGACATTCACAGAACAATTTTGGGGAGCGCACAAAGCAGTTTCCCAGAGCGTATTGGTTCTGCAGATAATGAACTTCTCCCAGCCTATCAACCTGGCACCGTTCAAAAGCACTAAATTCCCTTACAGCTTAAATAAAACATTAAATCACAATTTATCGACTTATTTGGCTAAGATGTCTGCACCTCAGAACATAAATCACTCGGCACCTTTACGAGTCTGCTGACAGATTCCCCTCCGAAAATGGGATCTTAGCATGCACAATGAGCATCTACATTTCCACCGAATGCAGAATGGAGGGGAAGAGTATTCCCTGGAAAGCTACCCAAGTTACCCTGTCTCCTTCACGTTACAGCACAGGTGATTTTCCAAGGTCCATTAGTGGGAGCTAGGTATCTGCCCTTTGTGCCTTGGAAAATCTCTTCCTCCAACAATCTGGGGCAGTGAACATGTCTTCCCGTGAGTTTGAACAGCAGCACCTATGGAAATGGAACCAGGTTGGGATCTTTGACTGCGGCCACAAACCAAATAATCATTTCAATAATGGGCTGCACGCTGCAGTTTGCCAAGCAGAACTGGCTGGAATTTTTTCCCTGGAGAAATAATTTGCATGAGAAACAACTTTTTGTCAAAAAGGATCCTCTTCACAGAAAAAAAATTATTTTCCACAAAATGTGCCCGTTTTTTCCATTAAGAAACAAAACCAAACCGCCCCTGGAAATCAACAACTGAAAGCTTTTCGGTAAAACTTTGGGGTTTTTACAAACAAAAAAATCAATATTTGGAAAAAATTTGTAACACAAAACTGTTTTTAAAAAACTGAAAAATGTGTGCAGGAAACTGACAAAAATGAGCGGTGTTTATAATTTCTCATGAAAAATAATTGGCATTTTTTCAAATTCACTTTGCAGGTTAAAGTGAAAAACTCCCTGGATACGCCAATAGGAGAACTCCCCCACGCCGAGGAGTTTCTGCCCAGGTTCGCCATAAGGGGAACAGTGAGTGCATCAGAGGAGAGCTGGGACGGGGACCTGGCAGAGCTGAACAGCGCCACATCTGATTCTCCACTCACGTAAACTCCCTTGCGCAGCTGACACCGGTGGCACAAGTTAGAGAGTTGCTCAATTTTCAGCCAGGGCCAAGTGGCTGGGGATCAGGGAGACACAACCATCCCTGTGCCGTTGCCGCTGTGCACTGCTAGTAGGGGATCAGGGCCAATAATATATTCTCTGAAGCGCATGTAGAATTTTTTATTTTTAAATCCATTGTTACAAGTGTCCAAATCTTGTTAAAGAGAATTAAATCTGTGATCACAGGGGGCTGGCTCCAGGTATCCAAAGGTGTGTTGTAAAACCAAACCCTTTCCTGGCTGTAATGGCCTTGCTGCAGATCTGAGGGGGCCCATTTAGGGATCTGGGGCAAAAACTGGGGATTGGTCCTGCTTTGAGCAGTGGGTTGGACTAGATGACCTCCTAAGGTCCCTTCCAACCCTGAGATTCTATGATTCTATGATTCTCAGCTGATGTAAATAATCTTAGCTCCACTGAAAACAAGAGAACCATGTGGTTTTGTACCAGGTGGACTATGTTGTTAATTGCCAATTTATGCAAGTGTTTGTTATTATGTAAGCAACACAGCTGGTGTGCATGGTACTGTACATACAGGTCAAAGACAAGGACCCTGCCCCAAGGATCTCAACCTAATTCATACAAACATACCACTGGAGATAACACAACCACATCTGTGTCTTCAGGGGTAACAACACCGGGGGGGGGAGGAGGGGGGCGAGGTGTCCTTCAGTGTTGTTGGGGAGATGCTTATCTGAGAGGCATTGCCCTGAGCACTGCCCACTTTTGTGGCTGAGGGGTGGTCCTGCGATGGAGCCAGGATTGCAGCAGTACCTTAAACAGACACAAGTTCTCTCCAAGCAGCCGCTCTGCTCTCATGGACACATGGAGCTATGCTGCCAGAAGCCACGCAGGAATCAAGAAGCTGACGTACCAGAGGGATGAACTGGGTCATTAATCTGCTTCTCAGATCTTTGTTGGAGGGTGGCAAAAAAAAAAAAATCCTTCCATAGCCCCAAAACAAACACCACTGACTCAAATCCGCTTCGTAACCCATACTTCATTTTCCGAACAGTCAATAGCTCTGCACAAGGTGAGTGCCAGCAGCCCTCTCACCGTGTAACTGGCACGCTCGTTTGTTCAGGAGTCAGTTCCACGTATAGAATACAGGTGTTTTCCAGGCTGCCAGCCAAATGAATGGTGAGGCAGACATTTGCGCAGACAGAGAGCTCAATCTGGTGTGCATTACACTTTGTACAAGAGGGGCTGGTGGAGGAGCAGTGGTTTGCGTCTAGACGAGGATTCTGTGCCATCCCATCACTCATACGCTGACTGCTTGAACTCGGATTGCTAACAATGTCTCTGTGTGTATGCATGGCAGCGAGTGGGGCGGATGGTAGAACCTACAATTTCCTATCGGTATCGTCTGGGTGGGAGTTTTATTTCTGTCAACGCTTTTCATAAACCCGAGAATGCTGGTTACTATTATTGTTTGTAATACCGTCGTACCGAGGGTTGCCAATTTGGCTGGCTGTATTCCTGGAGGTTTCATTGCAACATAATCTTTAATGAAAGATTCATCTTCCGTTCCCGGAGACTCCAGGACAATTTTGGAGGGTTGGCAACCCTGCACCAAGATTCTATCCGTGGCACTGCGGGGATTGACTCCTGAACAAACGAGCGTGCAAATTAAACAGACAGAGGGCTGCTGGCACTCACCTTGTGCAGAGCGATGCACTGATGAAGCCTTACGCTTTCCTAGATTTTAACAAGCAAGTTACATTTGTTTGGGGAGCATTTCAAAGGAGTGGGACTCACACCTGATGATCAATCATAGCCCCAGGGGAAACAAGCATCTCTCACCTGCTTTGGAGCCAGACAGGCAGGGAACAGCCAAAAGGGAGACATACAAATAATACATTTGGGGATCTTTTTATGTCCCTTCCATGTTTCAGCCTCTGGGACACACTCAAGCCTTATTTTCGAGCTTTTCTTTGCAACCAGGAGAGCTACACAGTTTCTTTTTCCCATGAAAGCGGAGAATCTGATCTAACTCCCTGCTTCCAGGAGCTGAGGCTTTAAGAAACACTCCTGTGAGATGAAAATAAGAAAGAAAAACTTGTAGCACCTTAGAGACTAACAAATTTATTTCAGCATAAGCTCTCGTGGGTTAATACCCACTTCATCGGATGCATGGAATGAAATATACAGTAGACAGATATTTATACAGTCAGAGAAACATGATAAGGTCGAGGTGCATAGACCAACCTTAAGAGGCTAATTAGTTGAGAGGAACCATAACAGCAGGGGAAGAAAAACCTTTGAAGTGATAAACAAGATGGTCACACAGGTGTGAATGAGGATCGTTAACTTAAGGGAAATAGATTCAATTAACGTAATGGCCGAGCCATTCCAAATCTCTATTTAATCCGGAGGCAATGCAACCTAGTTTGCATATCAATTCGAGTTCAATAGTTTCTCTTTGAAGTCTGCTTTTGGAGTTAATCTGTCGCAACACTGCTATCCTCAAGTCTGTCACTGAGTGATCACTGAGTGATCCTGTGAGAGTTGCTAATCCGGCTCCCAGTAGAAAGGCAAATTCCATAGCAAAGGGGAAAGCAGCCTGCTAACACTCAGGGCACGTCTGGAGTCAGGGCTTCGATTTGGTTCCATCTCTAGCACTAGCGGATGTGGCTAGAGTCGTTCATTTGTAAAATCCTACTTCTGCACATCTTGCTCTCTGACAACAGCTCTGAGGTGTTCGAGTTAAGCGTACAGAAAATAGAAACCAATAGGTTGTGATTTATCCAGTTCACTTTGTTGCCTGAAATCCGTAGCTTGGATAGGAATGAAAGCAACCATATTATCGGTGACTCGGCAGATGTTTAACATTCGGAGGCATCCAAACTATTTGTGAAAGTGTTTGCAGAGTCAAGCCTCCTTTGAGTGTATTCTCGGTCCTTCCCTTGGTGCCTGGATCAGTCAGACGCATGCAGAGTCAGACTTCCCTACAAAATATTTGCAGGCAGCGTCAAACAATCCTGCTATCAGATATCAGTTCTCAGTTTGACTGTGATCAGGGTGCCAGTCATCAGAAGCAGGTTATTAAAATAACTGCCCTGATGAACAATCTAAAATAAATGCAGATAAAATGTATTACACTGGGCCATTTACTTTTAAGTGCAACAGCTTCTGTATTCTTTGCCACTTACGCCATATGCAGCATAAAACAGCACAAATAAATACAGATGTAGAGAACATTAGATACACTTTCATTCTACTTAGATCAAAATTAGATGTTTCTCCTCCATTATCTCAGTGGCTACACTAAATGCTAGTGATTTATGAAAGAAGCCAGAGTGAGGGCCATTAGAATTGATTAACCTACGAGACTGGTGACCTACTTACAAGTATATAAATATGATTATAATTGTGAGGTAAGTAATTTAACGTTCTGCAGGACTTCTCCATAATGCTATAGTAATGCGTAAAAAAACAAGACGATGACTGAAGGTTTGATCCTGCGCAGGGTGCTAAGTGTCTTCAGCTCCCATTGAGGTCAATGAGCCTTGAGGCTGCTCAGCACCTTGCAGAATCAAACCCCATTTCCCATCACTAGACTATCAGCTGAACTAAAGGAATGATTGCACTTCATGGCCGTGACAACTTACAGCACCCTGCACATGGAACATTTACCATAGGCTGCAAAGATGCTGCACTCAAGCAGATTCAACTTATCTAGCTCCTCTTACCCTGAGGGCTGTCAGGTTTGGGGCTTTTGGGGATCCATGCGTGAAAAGAGCCAGATCTAGAGTTGGGTTATGCAGCAGCTAAGTGGGGCTGGACTTGTATTTTCCTGGACTCTTCTGCAATGGAGTGAGGGGTTAGGGGAAGTTTTAATTCAAATGAGGTCTGTCAAAAAGATATTTGGAACACTGGGCCCTTCTATACACATAGGGTGAGATGAGTATTGGCAATCTAGAGAGACTCAGCCCCCCTCTTGTGATCTCATCGGAGCGGAGCGCTCCCCGCTAAATGGCATATGACAGAGACAGCCATCAGCTGCCTGAGTTAAAGAGAGGTTCCTGCCTTCCAGGACAAAAATTGTCAGGCAATATGTAAGAGATTTCACAGTGCGTTTGGCCAACGCGAAGTTAATCCCATTTTCAAAAAACTTTCACATAATCCGAGACTCCTGGAACCTGGAGGATGAACGTATCTCCCTCCCTGCCCCTAGCATCTTCAGAGAACAACTTCATGAGTCTGCATTATCCCCTGTTCAGTCTGCGGAGGAGCCTATTTGTCCAGTCAGATTCCTAAGAGTGAGGCGCAGAGATAGCCCCATGTCTCTCTGTCCCCCTTTAGAGACAAGGCGAGTGAGGTGAGATCTTTATTGGGCCACTTCTGTTGAGGAAAGAGACATGCTTTCGAGCTACACAGATCTTCAGGAGCAGGCAGTTGTCTTCATCCCAAGCAGTTGGCCATGTCCTCACTGCTAAGAAAAGATGGGTTTTTACCGTGGGATAACCGATGTACGTGAAGACAAGGCACTTTAGTTTTACCATGAGGTAAACTAGGCAAAGTCAAGCATGGGCTGAGAGATAGCACTGATCTCTCCTAGCTACCTTGTGGTAAAACCGACGTATCTGGCTTTCATTGTGTTTTTTACGTCATGATAGCGCACTGTAACTGTGCCTCAGTGGATCACAACTGAGGATACCAGATTCAGGACGAACTGCTGAGAAATAGGGCAGATACACCCCAAGACTGGTGGCTAATCCCCCATAGAATATACCAAACCAGCCACAAAAATAAACTCCTGTTTCACCACACTGGCTAACAAGAAGTGATAAAAGTAGTTTCCTTGGGCAGTCCAGTTTTTATATCACCACCAAAACACCAGATTCAGAGATGAGTGGTTGGTTACAACCAGTGACCAGTCTCATCAAATGAAAAGTTCTTCTGACCCTAAAGGACCAGCCACATGGTCAGGTCAATATATAACTTAGATCTTACCCAAAAATCACACTGATGCCAATCCTTTAGTATCTAAAGGTAGAAAGAAAGAAAGAAAGAAAGAAAGAAAGAAAGAAAGAAAGAAAGAAAGAAAGAAAGAAAGAAAGAAAGAAAGAAAGAAAGAAAGAAAGAAAGAAAGAAAGAAAGAAAGAAAGAAAGAAAGAAAGATAAAATTGGTTAAAGGAATCAAATACATACAGCAATTGCAAAGTTCTTGGTTCACGCTTGTAGCAGTGATGGAATAAACCGCTGGTTTAAGTCAAGTCTCTGGTTGTTTCCAAATCATTGGAAGGACCTCAGTCCCTTGGTTAGAATGCTCCCATTAGTGTAAGTCCACAGTCCAGAGATTTGAGCAAAATGGAGGGGTTTCCAGGGCCATCTGCCGTGTGGAGGGAAACCCATTGTTTCAAACAAAAACCTCAGCCCAGCTAGTGGAGAATCACAGGTGACCAGATAGTGTTTGGAGTCACATGGGCAAGTCACATGTTCATGCCCAGTTTCGCTCAGTCATTGAAGGAAGACATTACCTATATTCCAGACAGCACATTTACAGGACAGTCCACTCAGTGTAGATGGGCATCTCCCATGGTCCAATGTGAGTTAAGTGTCCTTTGGATGGATCACTCAATTTGCATAGTCCCTTCAAGGTGTGCTGGCTGACTACTTCATGGGTGTTACCCCAGGAGCAAACATTTGAAATCCAGGTATAGAGCCAATATTCATAACTTCAAATACAAAATGATACATGCATGCAGATAGCATAATCATAACCAGCCAATCATAACTTTTTCATAGACATCTTACATGCCACATTTTGTACAAGATTTGTTGCAAATATATAATAGTGGTTGCAACAATGATCTATATAGTCATATTTTAATCAGATAACGTCACACTCACACATGTTAGGTATCCCAAGGAAAAACCTGCTTTTTTCAGCTCTGAAGATGAGGCCTTAATGACACAGCCAGCAGGTTCCTTGCTCCCCCTGCTCTGATTCGAAGAGTGGTCAGATAAGCCCAGAGCCCCATTTCACTTCAGGAAGGCAGGAAATGAAGCAAGAACAGATTTCCCTGTAGCATTTCATCATTTCTAGTGCATGTCCTGTCTGGAGCCAAAAGTGGGATAGTAAATACAAACAAACTTACTGGGCTATTCCAGAACCTTGGCAAAGGTCTAAGTCAAAAAAGGGAAAAAGGCCTGGGCTGATAGCATAGGAGAAATCCCTTAGTATACATGTCAGTACTGATAGTTGGGAAGCAAGAAAACCCCGTGTGTATAACATCACTACGGCAGTGGAGAAAGGAGAGAAAATTAGTTGGCACTTTTCTCCAAGGTTCCCTAGGGATGAGCATGAACGGAGACTTGGGGACGACACAACCTTGAACTGTGTCTGTTCAGACACACAGATCAAGAGACGAAGCTCACAAGTAGCCTTTACACCGAGCCAAGCCAGACCCCTGTATCCAAACAGCTCCAGACTCCAGGCTATTTCCGATGTGGCTCCACTACTCACTATTACTCCTCAGGCTCAAGCCCATAAACCTTAAATAAATGTATTGAATGGGACACACAAGGTCCAGAAAAGAATAGGCTTCAAATTGCTTCCACTGCCACCTGTACTCCCAATAAATGCTTAGCCCTAATTAATGTTCTTAATTATTCAGCAGCGTCCATTCTGATTATACAGGGTGAATGTGCCAGCCATATCTAAATGGTATCCCCCAGCACGTGACTGGCTAATAGCTATCGCCACGTCACTAGCTGTTTCACCAATTATCCAGGTATCCTTTGCTGCCAGCAATATCTTCCCACTTAATCCACCCAGAACTCAGCTTTGTGGACAGAGGCTGCACTGCTGACCTCTCACAATTACTCTCACTAACTCTCTGTGGAACTACATTGCAAATTAATAACTTGAGTGTGATTCAATAGGTTGAAACGCAGTTGGGACTCATTTAAATTCTATACAAATTCTAAAGCTACCCAGCGAATTAGAAAACCTTGACACACACCTCTGCAATGCAATATCTATGAAAAGGAACGCCTCTGATTAACGATACTGGGTCAAATTTAGACCAATTGCTGCAACTCCATGCGTTTCAAACTCTGGAGATGATTTTTGCCCACTGGAGGAGGCACAGACAGTACATCACCAAGCCACAATCAATTACAAGGCTTTCTGGAGAGGAGTGTGCAACTCCCGCTGCCTAGGAACAAACCCAGCAGCCTACAGACGAGCGTAAGACCGGGCATGTGAATGCATGAGTGCACACGACTGCATTTGACTTTTGCATCCACCCTTCCAGACACTGACAGTTGCCTAGCGATGACTGACAGATTTCTGGGTTTTATGCATGTTTTAGCTGCAGCCTTTTCCATATTCATATAACTAACAGGGATACTGTGGGTTCTCAGTTACTCCCACTTTGAAACAGGCGCTGACTCAGAGAGCAAATAGGTCTAAGATATTTTCATGGTCCCTGTAAAAATAGTATCCAGTATTGTGCCTCGTGCCACTAAGGAATGCTTAAGAAGAAAACAACAACACTGATTAAACCTATACTTCGTGCTACTGAACTTTTTTGTTTTTGTTTGTTTAAACCTCTGTCATTTTAACTGCTCCCAAAATATTAGAGACGAGTCAAAGAGAGTTTGTATGCAGTGTATGTAGCTGTGTTGACCTGAAGAAGAACTCGTGTAGCTCGAAAGCTTGTCTCTCTCACCTACAGAAGTTGATCTAATAAGAGATATTCCCTCCCCAACCTGGTCTCTAACAGAAGTGTCAGGCACAGGTGTTCTGGAACGGAGAGATGTTCCCAGTGCATAGGTCAGGCCAACTCTTTTGACTGCCTAATTTACCATGCAGTAGCATAGCCGGGGGGGGAGCAGGGGGAGCGGCCGCTCCCCCACTGAGCAGAAGCGGCGCCTTTTTTGTGCTCTGACGCCTTTTGCTCCTACGCTGCAGCCAGCCAGAGCGGAGCATTTTTTTTTGCTCCCGGCGCCTTTTTTTAGCTCCGCTCCCCTTGTGCTCTGAACCCGGCTATGCCACTGTTACCGTATGCCAAGGGAGTGGACACTGTGGTACGGGGAATTGTACCGTTAGGTGGCTCAGCTTTGGAGAAACGTAGTCTGGGGAGAGGGCTGAATAAAGAGTCTCTCAAGAATTGTGGGCACAAGAGTGACTCCTGAACACCAAAGAGGCTACCAGGTCAGAGGCCCATGTGTTACTCTCATCCTATACACATCTGCCACGAATGTGAATGGGAGCTACACCCCTAAAGGCCTGAGCCAGCTCCCACTGAAGTCAGTGACAAGACTCCTGTTGAGTTCAATGGGAGTTGGAGCAGGCATTAAGTCCTCACCCCACCCTTTCACTTCTCCATCCTGATTTCAGGTAGGCCCTTCTCTCCGGTTTTAGCTGTGGTGAGGGAGTGCAGTCCAGTGGTTAGAGCAGAGAACTGGGAGCCCTGTTCCCCACTCACCCCATTCCTTTCACCCCTTTTTAAATCAGTGTGATGCATCCGATTGCCACAGAGCTTGACCACCCCTAGCGGTAGCGCAGGTGCACGGGGGCTGGATCCTCCCTTTCCTCGCAGCACCACCTGAGCACGAGCTGGATCTTAGAATCATAGACTCATAGAATCTCAGGGTTGGAAGGGACCTCAGGAGGTCATCTAGTCCAACCCCCTGCTCAAAGCAGGACCATCCCCAACTAGATCATCCCAGCCAGGGCTTTGTCAAGCTGGGCCTTAAAAACCTCTAAGGAAGGAGATTCCACCACCTCCCTAGGTAACCCATTCCAGTGCTTCACCACCCTCCTAGTGAAAATGTTTTTCCTAATATCCAACCTAAACCTCCCCCTCTGCAACTTGAGACCATTACTCCTTGTTCTGTCATTACTCCTTGTTCTGTAGATCTTGGATCTACGCCGCTGCTCCTTCCCGTTGGGCACGAGTGGGCGCAGAGAGAGGTAGCGAGTAGGTGGAGCCATGACTCCCTCCTCACCCTGCATGGACGATTGGAGCTGGCTGGAGGCAGGGAGTTTCCAGAGCCACAGTAAATGACTGTCCTCCGGCACAAGAGGCAGAAATGGGACTCCCCCGCCTCACACTTCTTCCTGGGTCTGCTCCTGGGCGGTGATCCTGCCCGTAACCAGCAGCAGACATTTGCAACCCAGGCAGCATTCTAGCCGGTGACAAGTTATACTGCAGGATGTCAAGCTCATCACAGCACTTTCTCTCTCGAAAGGAAACAAAAGCAAACTCTTGCCAGTTCATTATTTCTGCTAATTATGTCACCCAGCCGAATTCCATCCAAACCACTTTAGGAAAATAATTGGAGAAGGGTTGCAAACCCCAAGAAACCATTTCTCTCCTGCCGGCGAGGCAGATGCAAACATAAGGCATAACGTGTCCATACATCTCCAACCTCAGCTTCTTATGAAGCAAAATAAAAGCAATCTGGTTGTGAACTGATCCAAAGCAAATACGATCTTTCAGAACACTCCACGTTCGGTTGGCAGAGTTGATTTATAGTCTGCAATCGAAAGATCAGTGTGCAAACGTGGATGGGGGAATATCTCCCCTGCACAGTTTCCCTGTTAGCAAACGTTTATTTTTGCATTACTAACAAGTAAGAAGCCTGCAAAATAGCAGCCATTGAAAGATAAGCCCTGGACAAGTTTATATTGGGTGTCTAAATGGGTTGTTTTTACGAGGCAAAGATTCAATTGATCATATTAATAATACTTGGTAATTGTATAGCTCTTTCCATTAGATGATCACAAAGTGGGATATAACCGTAACAAATAACGCTTCACAAACCCACTGGACTTCTTAGATGAACTGTTATAATTCCCATTTCACAGATGGCAAAAGTAGGGCACAGAGGATGACATCTCCTACTGCGCTGAGGAAAGTTAATGTCATGTACTTTACTTCACCTAGCAAGTGTGGGGCAGACCTGAGTCCAGAAACCAAAATTTCCAACACCTAGTTCTGTAGTTTAACCACAAGACCATCCTGAAGCAAAGTTAATGGGTATGTCATTATTTCAAAGCCAAAAGCAATTTTCTCTCTCTCTTCTCTTTTTTTGGACTAGAGTTACTACAACTGACATCTCTGGCTCAGCTAAGTCCAAAGTTCTGTTATTAGATTTCATGGTTAGTTTCCTAGATTTAGCAGCTCTTCAGCATGCAGGATAACAGCTCTGATTCCTGGCACTGCAGTCAGACTTGGGGATAATTGCTAAAGCAAATCGGAAAGGAGGGGCAGGGAACCCGAGAAAATCCCAAAACCAGACACTTTTAAAATTGAAAAATGAGCAAATGGAATACAAAATCATCATTTTCAGGGAAGAGGCCATTAAATGATTTTATAAAAACATGTTGTTCCAGATTCCCAGTTTGCTCTGATAAAACTTGACTCGGCAGCTCAGAATTGTTTCAAGTATGAATCCTTCAGGGACCAGCAAACTTTCCTAATAAAATTCTACTGGTACCTTCATCTCAGACTATGATCCTATGTGGTGCTGAGTGCCTCATAGGAGGTGCTGGACATCTACAACTCCCGATAATTGCGACAGGCGTCAAGAGCCGGTGTTGAGCATTTCCCGGGGTGGGGGGGGCACTTGGCACCTTGAAGCATTGGGGCCTCAAGGGAATGACTGTAAAACCAGTCGCTAATGTGCGCGTGTTATGATTTCCTTACAGACGTTGCTGTCAAAGCACTCCATTCACAAACAAAAGTTACCCGCTTTTATACAGTGATGTTATGTAGGCCGGGAAAATGCACATCCTGAAACGGGAACACAGAGAAGGTTCTTTGATTGCTGTTATTTTTTTATCTAAAGTTGCTTACGTGATGCTATCTCGGATACAGGCAACCAAGTGGGATTCACACGGCGGGTGAAATCCTGGCCCCGCTGAAATCAACAGCAAAAATTCCATTGACCCCTGTGGGATGAGGATTTCAGGCCTAATGGCTGATTGGACAAGCGTGACTCTGCTCTGTTACAGCACTTATAAACCCGTGTCATGCCACTGAGCGGAATGGAGTCACCCAGACGTGCAACTGGTGCAGAGGAGCAGAGAATCGGTCCCAGGGATGGAGCAATGTTGCGCTGTTAACACAATAGCACCAGAGAAAAGGGTCCTGGGAGCCAAAAATGCTGCTGCCCTCCTCGGCCTCCCTGCCCTTGCTCCCCGTCACCCGCTGTCTTGCTCCCCTTGTTTGTCGCGTACAGGTTGCCACGCTCTGAACTTGTTTCACTGAACGTTTACGTGAAAGAAAGCCCCAGCTCCCTTTCCCACCGGAGTCTCGTTTGGCCCCAGAGCCGCTCCGCCTCTCCCGGAGCACAATGGAGGGGATCCTCGCACAGGAGAGGAACGGGTTGTTTATGGGATGCTGCTAGGGCCAAACTCTGGCAGAGGCCGTTCGAGGGCGCTGAGCAGAACATCTGCAGCCGCCAAGTGCAGAGATGTTCTGACTTCGTTCGCCCACAGGGCGTATGCATGGCAGAGCTTCCAGGACAGGAGCTGTGGAAGGGCATCACCAGGTGGAGCCTAAGGTGCATCCTTACATGTCTCCTGCCCAGGACTCGGCCGTGGCTACCCTGCACAGCCTTCCTCCCCTTGCCCTGCACTGTTGTTCCTGCTACCTACCAGGGTGCTGAGCCCAGCACTAATCTCATTGCAGGACGTGCCCATTTGGCAGGGGCTTACACCACTGGCCAGGAGATGGCTCCTAAAATGCAGAGCTTCCTCACCAAAATGTTTTGCCCGGCCATTCCCCCAAGCAGACTCTCTGCGCTAATGACTCCAAACTCATAGCCAGGCTGGGTCACGGACGGCCCTGGGAGAGGCAAGCAAAGACGTGAAAACAACACCACCCAGGTTGAAATGTTTACCGTAGAAAAGTCAGGCAATTCAGAGTCACGGCCCTCGGACCCCCTTGTGGCTGCCTCCTTGAATGGATCCTGGATCCTTGCACTGCACAGTCACACTTATCACAAACAGACCGCACTATCTAAGCACGGGGCGGTCTCTGGGCCCTGCTCCCGCTGGTTTGTGCCACTCTGCTGAGGAAAAGTAGCTGGGAATTCAGCTGAGCTGGCTCCCGGCAGGGATGTCAGAGGAATCTCTAGGTAGAGTAGAGCTGATGTAGCAGTTCCAGGCCACTCTCTCTTCTGGCTACATTTCAGGGGAGGAAGGGTGTAGCTAGGGTATTTCTATGGTCTGATGCTCCCTGGAGGCGGTCACAGCTTTTTATGGGTCATGGACAGCTAACGGTAAGTTAGGGCAGCCTTTGGGCTGCTCTGATTTACCCCAGGAACCAGGGGCCACAACAGTGATGTGAAGCTAGCTTGTCCCCCTGCTGCCCCTATTTCTGTGCCTACTGCAAAGAATTTGCTGCATTTGTATAGTCAATGATCTGAGAGGTTCTCCTGAGTGAGGGTGCGGGATCGGGCCTAAAGCTTGCTACGAGTACTCTGTAAGCACAGCAAACTAACAACCCATTCATTCATGAATGACAAATCCGAAGGCAATGGTAATACACGCAGATGTGAATTCACGCCCACTCACAGTTTCAGTTCATTTAAGCCCCACATTGCTAACCTGTGTCCTACAGCAGCATGTTGCAAACCTTCAGGGGACAGAGCGAAGCTGAAACGTTTCCCGCTGGTGTGTGAGATATCAGCTGTTCCCTGGACCCGATGTTATAATGCAAACCAGTTACCAGTTCACCGTATCTTCGTTGGTGGATGGGCCAAGACTTTTGCTATGCTGCCAGCCTCTTACATCATGAAGCAGGCCTGAGAGAGGGGTCAGGTAACCTGAAAGACATAACCGGTTTTCAATTAGCACTAAAGCCTGCCCTGATTACTGATGGGAGCCATTACCTCTCCACTCCAGGACCGGCTCTGTGTTTGATTATCTTATTTCATGGTTTTGTGGGTTTTCCTTCGAGATGGTCTCACACCACAGTGTTTGCATGTGGATCTGGATCCAGATTTGGAAAGTCGGGGGTTGTTCGGAACTGAACCCGGGGTTTCAGTGGGGCTCATCCATAGGGCTATTTTGTTTCCCAAGCACTGACTTTCCCACCGCCTTCTTTTGTGAGGATCGGGGCCAATTAAGGCACAGTCACTGTGGGCATGTGGCTAGGGCTCCAGCTCCTGGAGTCACGTGATCACCTCACAATCTCAGCTCTCTATGGGAGTTTCTAGCCCTCACCATTCAGTTCGTGGAGTCTGAGACAGCCCGGAGCGGCAGTTCAGAGAGGGACCCTTCTGCTCTGAAGTCCGCCACCCATGCAATTACTCACCCCACCACTGCAGTGTGTGGAGGGTGGGAAGGGGAGGAAGGATCCTTTCTACTGCCCTAGCTGCTCCCAAGGGTGGGGCAAACTGCTGCCTGTCTGTTTATGGGTGGCTTGTACCAGGGTGACTCCACTCCAGGAGAACTTATGGTCGCTGGAGTCCAGCTAGCACAACCCAGAGACTGGGATCTGGCCAGATGTGCAGAGGCACATTAGAAACGTTTCCAAGCAGTGCGGTAAAGCAGCGCATTATTTCCTGCATTACATTCTCACTGCTAATCCTGGACTACTTCAGCTGTCTTCCCTCTCCGAGAATTTTAATCTTCCTCATTAGCCTTTACAAATAACGGCAATGCCCGAAATAATAAATATTTTTGGGCCAGGTCGAGCCCCCAGAGCTATTATGCTGAGGCCCTGTCTGCCTTTATTTCCCATATTTATTCAAGTCCTCTTATGTCATTGAGATAAGCAGTCATGAGAGATGTGTTTTCTGAAGTGATGTCCCCATTCATCATTTCTTCCTCACTGCTCAGCCTGATTACATTTAATTCAAGTAGCGAGAAGTCTGGCTGGGCCCACTGAGCATATAAGGTTAAAAAAGCAATGCAAATGAAGCGTCCTTCCTAGAGAAACGGCTACAGCACACAGAATAACAGCATTCCTTATCAGCACCAGGGCTGTGTACTCACTTCCTAATTTCCAAAGAAAACTTAGAGCACAAATGAGCCATTCATCAAGATCAGCAGGTACAATTCCTCTTTACACACACGTGAGCAACAGACACCACCTTCCCATTCGGCAAGAAAAAGCTTCGAACCTCCATCTCATCTGCTATTAATGCAGGGCTTAATTACAAATATAGATCGGGGAGTAAAGCGTCTCACATCACAAGCCCTTTCCAGCAATGCTCGGCTCGGAGAGAAGTGGGTTTGGTTTTACACGGTTCTTTTATGTCTCAGGCTGGGTGCCTTGGCCGCGCCAGGATCCAGCAACGGGAATATCAACAAACGAGTCTTTGTGCCACCAGCCACTGAGCCAAGCTGTGCTTGAGAGCAGGTTTCAAAGCTAGGCCCAGGATGCATTGTGCCTTTGCACCTTGCCACTCTATACGTCTGCATAATGCCCAGCCGCAGGGTGGGGGGAAGTGGAGATAGGGGCACGGCCCTAGACCCCAGGGGCATTCGGGGGCAGAACACTGCCTGGAGCATGCTGGGGGGAGGCCCTTACACCTCTCTTTGGAGATGTCGCACTTCCTCCTACGCCAGCTGCACTGTGCCAGCCGCTGCAGGGCCGTCGCTCAGGCCCCCACGCCTGGGATGCCACAAGCCGGCAGCTTGAAGACCCCCAAGGTGAGGAGATGCTTCACTGTGACTCTCCCTCTCCTACGCAAAGCAGAGTGTGGATGGAACGATCCCTTCCCCTGCACTGAACTGTGTGGAGCTGGCACACGTGCAGGGTTTGCACAGTCCCTCGCACACCTCGCCTGCCACTGTCCACCCGCCCTCGCACAGCTGAGCCCCAGGGAGGCCGTTGTTTTAGTGACTGGGTACTCGATCCAGAGCTCACTGGTGTCAATGGGAATCTCTCCATTCACTCCACGGGCGTGGGGAACCAGGGCCACGGCGCACAAGTACGATGGTTCCACAGGGCAGAGCGGGAGAAACCCCTCTGCAGTGTGCGCTCGGGGGGCGGAATGGTACTGCTCCGTTCACTGCTCCGTCGGCATTCGCTGCTGTTGGGGCGAATGCACTCACCAGGGACTGGCCTCGTCTGCGGCGTGCAGCGGCACAGAGACTTGTGCACCTCGGATTTCCTATTCGAGCCAAGGGGAATCTCTCCATTGTCTTTGATGGGAGCCAGGCCACCCTCCCCAGCACTCACCCAGGTCTTCTCTCTCTCCACTCCCCAGGCACCCTTTGAAAGGTGACCCAGTTCTCCTTCCAGAGGCCTTAACTTGCCTCTCTCTATTCAAACAGATCTAATCTAATGCTTCCCTTTGCACCCAGCAATGACAAGCCCCGACCTTCCTGCCTCAGTTGCTGCACCCCCCCCACAAACGACAAACAGATGTAGGGGGAACAGATCTTGCAAGCGGAATGGAGGTTTATTCATTTCTAGACACACTGGCACCCAGCACGTTTACAGAAGGAACTTCCAGCTAGGAAAGGTGATTTGCATATTTACTCTAATCAGGCTTCAAAGAAACACAAAGGAAATGGGGAAATTAAACACACAGAGCAGGCCCAACAGTCAAATCAACCGCCAAAAGTGAGGGGGGCTGATCAAATTGACTAGTGCATAATGCGATGGGTCTAAAAAAATGGATATAAACCAGGGGTCTCAAACACGCAGCCTGTGGGCCGCATGCGGCCCGCGGAGCTCTTCCCTGCAGCCCGCCGGGCTCCCCGAGCCTCCCACTTTTTAAAAAAATTAATTTTTAAAAAAATTTTTTTTTACCCCCAGGCAGTTCCCGCTGCCAGACAATTGTTCTGGGTTTTTTTTGCAAAAGTATCTGCTTTCCGCAGAAAATGTCGACTTTTTGCTAAATACCCGAACAGCTGCAAACCAAAAAGCTTTAGGCTGAAAACTAAAAACTGCCCGTTTGGAAATGCAACAGCAGCGCCTCATGGGACTTATAGTTCTGGTGCCTCGTGCCCCCGTTCTCATCTACGAGCCAGGTGGACAACATCTGACATAACGCGCTGCAGCCGAGGGGCTCACATGATGTACCGTAGCTGCTCAGCGAGAGAGGAAACTGTGGTGCATCATAGGAGATGTTGTGCAGCCAGGAAGTCTGTCTCAGGGGTGGATGGGAATTCACGGCAAGTGAACTGGACACGACTCCCATGAAGCATTGCGGCAGCATTTCTGAATCAAAATTTTCAGTTTTCAACCAAAAATTTTCAGGTTTTTTTTAAAAAAAATTTCTTTCCTGAAAAGTCACAAACCTTTTTGATTTTTGTAGAAATGTTCAGTGGGGGAAAAACTCAATTTTCAACCAGCTCCAGTTTTAGCTTATGTAATGTAACTGAGCGTTCTGGGGTCCACTCACCGCTGGGGCACCTCCTCCTGGCTGCTGTGGGGATTAGCTTCTTCCAGGTCCAACACCCTCTTCTGCGGCTCCTTCGTGCACCCTGCTACCTCTCTCTCTTTCTGCGACTCGGGGTCTTCTCTCTTCATGGCTTGGTCCTCCAGTCAGGTCACTATAGCCTTCCCCTGCCGGGATAGTAAAGTCCTATCTGACAACTGTCCCAGGCAGTCTTCTGCTCCACTGTCCAGCCTGTGACACCTCCCCTGTGGCAGGCAGGTGAACCTGGGGTTCCAGTCCAAGGACCCTATGTCTAGCAACTGTGTTCTGCTTCTCCTAGGCACTGTTGCTCTTTCCTTGGACTCCTTCCTACGTCTTCTGGCTTCCCGCTCACTGGGGTTTACCAGCCCAAACTGCCTCCTCCCAGGGAGTAGCAGCAGACTACTTCCCCTGAAGCTCCTTTCTGTTGCCAATTTCCTGGCTTTATCCCAGCCCCACCTGTTCCTTCTCATCTGGGCTCTATCATCAATCGACCTCTCAAGCCCTGGCTCATTCCCAGGTGCAGTCTGTCAGGTGAATTAACCTGTCCGGATCTGCTCTACCTTGGGTGGGGAGAACTCCCCATCACACTGACTTTATATTAAATGCAAGTAGTTCGAGACCGTTCTGAGCCCCACTTGACAGTTTTTGTGTACGGATCTGTAAATATTAAGGCTAAGATTTTCAAAACTGTCTGAGGCTCCTCCTTGAGCTACAAGACAGCCTGCAAAGATGGCTTTGGATGTGCTAGCGAGCTTTTTAGTGACATTAAGCGAACTCACTGAAGCTTTTGATTGAAAAACTCCCCGTTTTTGCCTTTCAAGGCCTGCCCTGAGGAATGTGGACACCCCGTTCCCATTAAGGTGGGCTGAGTTTTTTCTCAAAGCCAAGCTCTTATGGCTCACTCTGTATGCTTTAGATTCAGGCCAGGCTAATTATAGACATAGGGCTTGATTCAATAACCCTTGAACTCAATGGGAGTTTCTCCACTGACTTTTGGTAGGGTCGGATCAGGTCGATAGCTTGTACGTCACAGCACAAAACGTTGTTCTCCTAGAACCTGAACTTTGCTTCCTCACTTCGGCTTTGTCTACACTGGCACTTCGTCGGCAAAACGTTTGTCATTCAGGGGTGTTCAAACACACACACACACACATCCCCGAACGACAAAAGTTTTACCCATGAAAACATCGGTGTGAACAGTGCTTTGTCGGCAGCAGCGCTCTCCTGCCCACAAAGCCCCGTGGGGGGTGGAAGAGATCTCTCCTGCCGACAAACAGCGGCTACACTGCAAACAGCGGCTACACGTCTGTAGTGGCACAGCCGCATCGCTAAGAGCCTCGTAGTGTAGCCAGAGCCTTAGAGGTGACCGGGGCTGTTGAAAGCCTAGCAGCTGGGCTTGTACAGTCTATCTACAAGGGGTTTGGAAAAGGTTGGGAGTCTGATCAATAAATGACTCTGTTCCTGTTGCAGGTGGGACATGTCATGTAGATCTATTAAGCTATTGCAAAAAACCCAAAGCACTAAGTTGCCAGGGCAATAGGGCTCATAGTATAATATTCCTATAATCACAATCGTCATATGGGATGGATGAGCTACACAGACTGCAGATCAGAAGGTTTTTACAATGCTGGCTCTATCCAAGAGCAATAAACAATGGGATGATTCAAATCATTTACCCAGGGTGTGTTTCATACAGCTAGAGTGCACTGTCCTGGTAGAGAGGCTGCATTCAGCTAAGGTAAAATTGACCTGTGCAGAAGGTCTAGGCACCATGTATATGTTATTGAACAGTGGTCAACTTTTTCCAACAGCTACCGCACTGTGGTACCTGAGATCCTGAAGTTATTTCCTTTTCTAAGTCTAATCTCAAAGCACTGTAAAAATGTACATATACGTGGCCACAGAAGAATCACTTCCCATGACCCTGAGATGCAGCCATCCCTGGGAAGGCACATAAAAGCTGATTAACAGCACACCACTGCACTGCATAACAGTCTAGGACAGGAAGTGAAGCAGAATACGTTTGCCCATTTGAAACTAAAAGGTAGGCAGAATGTAATTGTAATGACCCAAACTGGAATTGTGCCAGGACATCAGGGCTAATGGCCGTGCCCTTGGAAAAAGTGCCACGGGATTTTTAATGATCATAAGTGGCCAGGACCTTGGTTTTACGTCTCATTGGGAAGATAATAAAGTAGGTTTCCCATTTATTTTTGGTCCCAAGGGATACCTGGGGCCAATTGTACGGGTCAAAGGGCACAACAAGGTAGAAATGTAGATTCCTTTGTTAGCGATATGGCAGAGAGCTCAGACAACCGAAAGCAACGTTACAATGAAAACAAGGAGACGCGTCTGATTTTATGAGGCTTCTTTTAATATTTCAGCTTTTTCTGAAGCTGCTGTGACTTTCGTGACATTGCTCGAAGGAAGGTGAGTCTTTTTTCATATGAGGAACTCCTGCTGTAAAATATATTTGGAGGGAATGAGTTTATAAAGCTATCCCTGAGATAATTGGCAAGGACGAGCCATTCTCCCGTGAAGGTTACCGAGTGGGTTACAAGCGGGTCTTCATTTTAAAAATAAATAATGAGAAATTAATAGATCATACAGCCTCAGTCCCAAGGCAGATGATCATGATAAACTGGAAATGGCCAGGCAGAGGCTTGCTTTAAGCTACAGACACGGGAAAGAGACACGCATTAGACTCATGGGGCTTAGGCGAGTGCAAACAGAACACTTGCACCGAACATGACTACAATGATAGCCATTAAAAAGTCAGTAGGATCTGAGATACCACTGGCTACCTTATGCTTAGCAAAGGAAGTGACTTCAGAATCTCAAGTGCCACAGCACATTTACTTCCTTTGCTAAGGATAGGGAAATCACTGTGGCCATTTTTGGTAGCCACTGAGTCTTCAAATGTTAGCCACGGTACATGTTTATAGTTATGTAATTCTCTCTCGAGGGTGACTTCCTCCATATGTCAACACATTGTAAGGTCTGCATCATTTCTCACTTCAGTCAGTCAGCAAGGCATTATCGAGGAAGAGCAATCATGCCTTATAAAACCTTAGAGAAGTTTTCGGACAAGAGCAAGAACTGGCAAGGTCTGTTTTGTAGGGCCATTAAGCGCATATTGGCTTGTGTACAGATGACGGGGCACTGCTGGAATTGATAAAGCTCTGGCTGGGATATTGATGAGAAAAGTGTAGTTTTCCATAAAAGCCATTTGGGTTGCCAAGCGTAGACTGCCATACGGATCAATATTGGAATCAGATTAATTAATTTGTATGATCAGTAACCCAGAGGAAGGAAGGTACAGAAAAGTGATGCTATTTGCTGACGGCACAAACAAATGCAGGGGATTGTCAACACGGAGGGTAATAGTATTCGACATGGCTTTGGATAGATGAGGAATAGGGGGATGTTAGGAGAGTCTGCAATTTAGAAGAGAGAAATATGAAATAATGAAAATGAGGCAGAGCGTAAAACCAGGGGCCCCAATCCCACTGGTCACAGACAATAAAACACAGAGATTAGTAATGGGCTGAATGCAGACCTTCAATGAGAAAAGCAGGCTAATCTGAGAGACAGGAAGATCCATCAGCTGATAGTGAGGAAATGGTTAGAGCTCCATATAGGGAGTCAGTGAATATTGTGAGGTCCTAGGCATTCTATACGAAAAAGGGCATGATGGAAGCGGTGAAGGCAAAAGAGAGGTGAAGGATATAAGTAGGATGTATCACCTGGAACAGAGATCATGAGGAATACTGTAGGAGGCTAGCAAAGGCCTACCCAGGATAAGCTGTTTTAAGAACTTAGGTAAATGATTGAAGGGAAAAATATTCTGCTAACTCAGAAGAGCGAACAGACATAAGTGGGTTTCTTTCCCTTCCTTCTGTCCACACAATTCCGTGCTCCAATCATAAATCAACTGGGAACTGGTTTGAACCAAAATTAGAGGGCCCAGCGTTAGCACTGGTTTAATTGAACTGGAGCAGGTCTGCGTGTAGACAAGACCTAAGAAAGCTCTTCTACTGAGGATTCCCCCTCATGTAGGGTAAGCAAATTTCCCAGGAAGTCTGGGAACGTTTCCATGAGGCACGTTCTCTTCTCATTTGCACACGTGCATTGCTGCTGGTTTCACCAGGAGCCATATGCAGAGACCTGAGGTAGGGTTGGGCCTCCGGATCCCCGGGGAATTGAGAAGAGAATCCTGGCAAGGACTGCAATGCACTCGGTCTCCAGCTGGCGCACACGGTTCAGAGGTGTGAAGGGGGCTCTGAAAAATGTGATGTTGACAATTTGTAAAGATAAAAGCAGGGGGAGGTGGAGAGGTGGGGAAATGTGTCTGGCCAAACCACTAAAACCATATCAACACTGGACTCTATTTCTGAGGCTAAAAGGAGGTTGAATACTGTGAGACCATAAATGTCCACCCTTAGGGGGAAAGTCTCTTGTGCTTTCTGATTTGTAAACTTTGTCAGGGCTTTAGATTCTCGCCGAGTAGAAAGAAGAAACAAGACAGATGCAGAGATAATTATTATCCTGGCAAAGAAGCTGTTTTTGTATCCAGAAGGAGAGTTATAGCTACACAGCTGTCTTCAGGATAGAGTGAAAGCGTTTTTTCCATGTTACAGCTGAAATGGCAATTAATTTTCTTGATAAGCTAAAACTAACCTTTATTTTAAAGAGCAAGATAACCTGCACAAAATAGCTTCTAACCTGGCATTTACCAAGTAGAACAGGATATCCATTTTGGAAGCAATTAAAGGTATTGCTCTGAATCCTCTCACTTTGTGACTTGATTTTTTTTTATTTTTTTTTAAGACTGGTAGGCATATTGTCCCCATAGTAAAGGATGGCTAATCATTTCCATTATAAAGGCTCATTTTCAGATGCTCCTAACTTTCTCAAAGTTTGACCCTCTATGGCTGAAATTTAGTACAGCTTTTCTAAGTCACGGGGAAATTTTCTCCTGAAAATTTCATTACAAATAGTTGAACCATTTTTAAGCACAAAAAACAGGGGAAAAATGCAGGTTTTCTCCTAAGCAACTTTTGTTGCAATCGTTTTTTGAACTGCTCCAGTCCCTCAGGGAAAGGCAATGAAAACTTTACATTCTATGTGCTTTACTTTGTGACCTTAACGTTCTTTTAAAGTTGGGTGTTTTTTTAATAGAAGGGTTCTCCTAGATTAATTAACATTTCTAAAGTACTTAGAGGCGGAAAACTGCTATATAAGTGCTAAGTACCATTATGCTAAATGATCTCTTTATCTTAATGGAAAATTATGTGGGCCATTTTAAATAATGCATTCTGCCATCTTAATCAACAAAGCCTTTGTAATAGTATACATACAGTGATTGCAAAGAACATCGGAACATTTTATTTTAAATTATACACATCAATCCAGCAAAGATCTGACGAGATAGATCCTGGGAACACGGTCTATATGGGGATGTTTGTGATTTTCTCATGAAGCATTTTATCCGGGAGCTAGTGTATATGTTTGACTATTTCAGAAATAAAATTAGACCTCTATATAAAGATACAAGCTGGAGTATTGTGGGATCAACAGTTCACCCAGATATTAAAGAAAGACAGGTTCATAGGTTACGAGACCACTGTGATAATCTAGTCTGATCTCCTGTATAACCCAGACCATGGAACGTCCCTGAAGTATCTTCCTGTTTGAGCTAGAGGAGATCTCTTCGAAACAACATCAAACCTTGATTTAAAAATAACCAGTGATGGAGAATCCACCACAACCCTTGGTAAGTTGTTCCAGTGGTTAAGTACACTTGCTGTGGGAACAGCCTCTTTGATCCTAATTAATCCTTTTAACAACCTCCTGCTCTAAAAGTGACCATTGTCAGCAATAGGAACATGACTTTTTAGCTTTATTCTCCCAAAAAGAACTAGCTGGCATGAAGAGAAGACCTGACACATCCATTTCCATCTATCCACATACCTACATGTCCCATATCATCAGAGTATCCGTTGCTCCTGCATCCAGGCTTGTCCAGCGCCTTAGAATCATAGAATATCAGGGTTGGAAGGGACCTTAGGAGGTCATCTAGTCCAACCCCCTGCTCAAAGCAGGACCAACCCCCAATTTTTGCCCCAGTTCCCTAAATGGCCCCCTCAAGGATTGAACTCACAACCCTGGGTTTAGCAGGCCAATGCTCAAACCACTGAGCTATCCCTCCCCCCTTGCAGCACCTCATCTTTTATACCACTGCAAAGTGCGGGTAAAAGGTTGCTACCAAAACAGATAGGCAATATTTTATCTTAACCGAGCACAGGTCCACACAAGGGGCAAGACAGTGGAGAATCAAGCCAATGCCTGAATGAATATTCAGGAAAAGCAAAACTATCAAAAGAGCGTGAGCATGTTCGAGGCAAATTCCGTCACAAATTCAGTTGAATGTTTCATTTGCCAAATTCTCCCAGCTCTAAATGTCACGTGCGTTTGGCACAATCACTGCTGCTGAAACTAAGTGGACTTTTCTAATGCATTTTTCAGTGGCAAAAAGAAGCCAAACAAAATGGGAAGGGTCAGATCCTCAGCAGATGTAAATCAGCCTCGATTCACTGAAGCCAATGGAGCTAAGCCAGTTGACGCCACCTGAAAATCTGGTCTTGAAGACAGTATTCATTTTAAAGTATTCCTGCCTCTATCTCACATGCAGCACACAGAGCAGCATGATAAAATACATCTAATCCTGCCTAATTGTTTTGCAGGATGACCTGTCAAAATATAATTAGATTGTTCATGTGTTGTTGTTATGGTGAAGCTTTGTGATCCTTGAATGTCAAGCTAACAAGTAGCTAACCTAACCCTTGGGATAACACTGTGTTAAACATCTTGGGTTATTTATTATGGGCAATGCTATTTACATGCTTATAGTGCAAAAACCTATGTATGAAGCCATCTATGATGGGGAAGCAAAACAGAAACACACGCACAAAAACCTAACCACGACACTGAAAAATCTGACCAGATAATTGAGTCTCATAAAAACCAATAGCAGAAAGGGTAGCATCAGAGACACCTTCTTGGTCAAAGCATTTTGCTGTGATCATTTATTTTAATATTTGATCCTCTGAAATGGTTCCAACAGTTCCAGTTTGATATCTTATGACTTCAGACCTCCAAAAAACATATCCGAGTATGTAGGGCTAACACAGAAGGGCCAGATGAGATAGCTAAGCAGAGGGAATTAGATTACAACACTATTTGAGAAGGTGCAGAAGGTGACCTACGGGAAAACAAAGTGCTTTATGTAAATAACTTCAGGTGGTCCACAAAAGCAGAAGCGTGGGCTGGGGATGAGGTGATAAGGCAAAACAAATGTAATGTAAACAGATGTTTTAACAGACAAAGCATCAGTAAGTACATTCATTTATTCATGTCTGAATATCGGTGACATCAAAACGTACAACAGTCAAATCAGAAGGTGAAATACAACTCATGTTATCAAGCACGCCCCAGGATTCGAAGCAGGCCATGCAGACAGGCACCTAAATAAATGTACAGAAAGTAAGCACTGAAACTACAGTCGACTAGATCTGCTATATTGCAAACCACTCAACCAGTGCACAGCCATCAAAGGGGTGAACACAAAACCTTCCTGGGTACAAAGCCAAACACACTTGCCTTTAAACTTCATGGAGATATGAGCCATCACCTTTTACCTTGAATAGAACCTGGACTAATTTACCTGCTTGTCCTTTCCTGGATTGCTTTAGCCTATGGTCACCCCGAGTGTGTGTGGCCACAGGATAGCAGTGACTAGAGTATTTGAAAATCTGGCTTTCCTGTAGCCATAGATTCGTAGATTTTTAAGGCTAAAGAGAGCACTGTGATCACTTAGTCTGACCTACTGCATCCTGCTTCATGCTCAATAGCTGGGCTTGAACCAGAGCACGTCTTTTAGAAAAATATCACATCTTTTTGCCTCAGCGTCACCCCAGGAGCTCCGTGCTCAGCTGATTCTCTACTGGAACCCACAAGTCTTTTTCAGAGTCACTGCTCCCCAGGATAGAGTCTCCCATCCTCTAGGTATGGCCTGCATTCTTTGTTCCTAGATCTAGGACCTTACACCTGACCAAGAAGCCATCCCTGTGGGACCCCGTTAGAAGCACACCTGTTCAATTACATTTTGAGACCCCGCAGACCATTTTGAGACCATAGCAGGTTTTTAATCCATTTAATGGATGTGTCACAGGTCTGGTTGGACTCCACCTGCCCGTAGCCCACCAGAGTAAATAAAGCAGCTTCTGATCTTTATAATCTTTCAGCCCGTCTGTCAGGTGAGCTCTGGATCAGCCTCCTCGAGTGACCAGAGACCCCTACCAGGTGACTTTCTTGCTACGTGACCTCTCCCCTGATAAGCCCAGATACAGGCGACAGGTCAGTTCCATGGGGAAGAGGAGTTCTGAATTTGAGAGGACAGCGTCCAGCCTCACGTATCAGAATGATGAAAGGAACCACAAATCGTATTCGAACACATGCTCATGAGGGAAGGTGGACTACGCAAAGTTGTTCACCTGCCGGTGTACCTCATGAATGTAACTTGAAGTAAATCACCTGGAAAGACTACTCCATACCCGGACAAGGTTCATAAGTTCCTGAATTTTAAGTTCAGATAGCACCATGAGGGTCATTTAAGTCTGACCTCCTGTGTAATATAGACATAACCCAATGAATCCTGCATCAAGCTAAATTACTTGTGGCTGAACTAAAGCATAGCTTTTAACTGATATCCGGTCTTGATGTAAAGACTCCAAGTGATGGTGAATTCACCACAAGCCCACAGGCAAGCTGTTCTAATGGTTTATTATCTACCCTGTTGGAATCTGTTGCTTTCCCAAGCAGGAAGGCCGATTAGGTCAGGTCCAGTTCTCTTTTCCTGAACACTACAGGGCATTACGAGAGATGGTCATTTTACTTTGTATGAGCACGTGAATAAAACAGGGACCTGTATCAATACTAATTGATTGCTTGTCTCTTTTACATCTTCAAATGACGCTGCTATGAATATCAATAAAATGCCAGTGAAAAATGTGGCTGTAATTTGGATTGCTGCTGCTCTTTGTTTAAAGGGCAAGAAAGCACAGAAATAGGAACAGCTGAAAGACAATAGATAATCATTTGCTCATATAAGCTGTGGAAGAGAGAAATATGGCTCTTCAAGGCAGGACCTGCCCTTTACAACGTATACTGCATGCAGGCCGAAGGGGCCCTAATCTCTCTTGGGTTTCTAGGCACTCTGAGATTCCGACTTGTCAGCTTGTAGTCAATTTCCTGTGTCTCATGCTCTGGCATAATGTTTTCATGTTTGTGTAGGAAACCTACAGCAGAATTTTATAAAAATGGTGGGGGTTTTTTCCAGTGAGGGGGAAACTTTTTGGTTGGTGCTTACAAACTGATTGTTTAATCATTTGTCCCACTACCTTTACAGGTATCAAAGTCAGGCACCCTTTGTTCCCCCTTTTAAAAGGTAGGCACTATGTTTGCCCTTTTCCAGTTGTTTGGGACCTCACCCATCCTCCATGAGTTCTCCAAGCTCATCCCCAATGGTTCCAAGCCCTGGTCTACACAACACACTTCTGTCAGTCTAATTATGTCACGCAGGGTGTGGAAAATCCCCTGAGTGATGTAGTTATACCGACCTAACCCCCAATGTAGACAGTGCTATGTTGACCGGAGGGCTTCTCCCGTCGATATAGCTACTGCCTCTCAGCCCGGGGGGGGTGTCGATCTACGATATGCAGCTTCAGCTACGTGAATAGCGTAGCTGAAGTCAGCGTATCGTAATCGACTTACCTGGCCATGAGGACGGCGGCAAGTCGATCGCCGCCGCTCCCCCGTCGACTCCGCTTCCACCTTTCGATGAGGTGGATTTCCGTAGCCGACGGGGAGCGCTTTCGGGGATCGATTAATCGCGTCTAAACGAGACGCGAAAAATCGATCCCCGAAAGATCGATTGCTACCCGGCGGGTAGTGAAGACAAGTCAGGGAGGTGGAGTACCTACGCCAATGGGAGAAGCTCTCCTGTCAGCACATTTAACACCTTCAGTAAGTGCTACAGTGCTGTGTGTAGACAAGACCCAAGATTGCTTCAGCCAGTTCCTTAATAACTGAGCATGACTCCTCAGACCCTGATGACTTGAACATATCTGACTTATCTAAATATCCTTTAACCCGTTCTTTCCCTATTTGAGCTTGCGTTCCTTCTCTCGATGTTAATATTAATTGTGCGGCGGCCCGGGCCCACCTCACTCCATCCCCCCCGCCCCTATCGCTCGCTCTCCCCCACCCTCATTCACTCGTTCATTTTCACTGGGCAGGGGGCTCGGGGGTGGGAGGGGATGTGGGCTCTTTGCTGGGGCAGGGGCTTGGGGTGCAGGAGGGGGTGTGGGCTCTGGGAGGGAGTTTGGGTGCAGGAGGGGGAACAGGGCTGGGGCAAGGGGTTGGCGTGCGGGAGCAGGTGCGGCGTGCGGGCTCCGGGTGGTGCTTACCTCAGGTAGCTCCTGGAAGGAGCCAATTCCTAGGCACTGGGGGGGGGGGGGCGCAGACCAGGGGGCTCCGCATGCTGCCCCTGCCTGCAGGTGCCATCCCCACAGCTCCCATTGGTTGCGGTTCCCGGCCAATGGGAGCTGTGGAGCTGGCACTTGGGGTGGGGGCAGCGCGCAGAGCCCCCATGGCTGCCCCTGTGCCTAGAAGCCAGAAGGACATGCCGGCCGTTTCTGGGAGCCGCATGGAGTCAGGCAGGTGGCCTGCCTACCCTGCTGCGGCGGCCAACCAGACTTTTAACTGCCCGGTCAGCGATGCTGACCGGAGCCACCAGGCTCCCTTTTCAACCAGGCGTTCTGGTCGAAAACCAGACATCTGGCAACCCTACACCCAAGACAGATGTTTCTTTTTGAAAAGCTCCATTGAAGGAGCGTCCACAGTTTTCCTAGGCAGTTTGTTCCATTGTCCGACTGTTCTTACCGCAAGGAAGCTTTTCCTGAGTGACAAGAACAGTGACGACAGTTCGAAGTGGAGAGCACAAGGCCGTCACGGAGGCATACTCTGCTCACTAGCGCACGCTGAAGTCTGTGCTGCACTGTCTTTCTTCACCGCTACTGTTACCCATGCCATCTGGATTGTAGCTAGCTTGGGTAGGCTGCTGAGTTACAGCTTTTCCTGCCTGGACGTACGCTAACAATGACCTTGGCAGGTTTGCTTTTCAAAACACAGCAATTCGCTATGGCCAGTATTTTTCACCCAGGTGGCTCTGCTTTGAGGTGCCTCCGCTGAGCTATCTAGGGCCTGATACTGAGCCTCTGAAACTCCAAGTGAAGTGGGAAGCTCCTCTTAACACAACTTGGTGTCTGAAGCTGGGTGCCCCAAAAGGGGATGCCCCAGAAAGAGAAGCAGCTGTTTTAGCAAGTCGTCCGCAATGGACAGTGAGAACCAGCTAGACATAGTGGGAGGAACCCTCCTGACCTGCCTCAGGCGGCGCTCCCATTGGAGAGCTGCAACATCTGGCCAGGTGTGGGCTGCTGCTAAGTGAATTAGCACTGTGCCATGCAGACTGTTTGGAGCAATGGTGCAAGCCGTGCATCTAAACACCCCAGGTCTTTGGTGAGTTACTAGCCTGAATAAGTGCTGGGTAATTCTGCATGTGCCCGCTGTGCCTGTCAATCTGTCTCCATGTAACTAGACAGAGCGGGCGAACACGGATCTAGGACAGTGGGCAGGGTAATTATGCATTTATTTTCTCAGTGCCTCACGAGGAAGAGGAAGAGCCATAATTCAAGAGCCTCCCTGAGAGTTTTGCAAATACTTTACTATGGGAGACAAGATCTGGAACGAAGCTTTCCTGCTGCAGCAGGCGAAAGCGGTTTCCACTCTGTATTTCAATGCAACATTTTGCAGGGACACACAGAACCGTGTGTGCTGTAAACACAATGAAGCGATGCTTAAAAAGCTAAAGACATCCTGGGCACAGTATTTTCAAAGTGCGCCGGCGCTGTGAATCAGAAGACAGAGGCTCCGTCTACACCCGTCAGTCTCTGTGCAGTAATGAAAGCTATTCAGTAGCCTCACAGGGCATGTCTCCGGGCCAGGCAAGAAAGCTTGGAACAGGAACTCATCACTAGGGAGACATTAAGGTGACGTGACCGTACAGTGGAGATCGGCAAGAGATGGGACTGGCATGTGCCCTACGAGCCCTCACTGCAGCCACCCGCTTGCTGTCGAGTTGCTGCGTGCCCTACAGAGGACGCCCTTCCCGAGAGATTTCATTTCCACTCGTGAAGTTTTTTGGGCTTTTAAAAATAACAAAACCATTTTGAATGATTTGAGCAACCGCGCAAGGCACTGAGCTGAGCAACCTCAGGGACTGGGGCCCCAATCTGGCCCAGGCTTTGGCCTTGTCTACATGTACAGCACCGCAGCCGCCCCGCTGTAGCACTTAGCGAAGACATTACCTAGGCCAACGGGAGAGCTTCTCCCATCGGTGTAGGTACTCCGTCCCCCGAGAGGCGGGGCTGTGTTGACAGGAGAAGGCGTCCCCCCCTGTCGACATAGTGCTGTCTACACCCAAGTTGAGGTCCGTATAATTAAGTAGCGTAGACCAGGGGTCTCAAACATGCGGCCCGCGGAGTTATTTCCTGTGGCCCGCCATAGGCGCCGACTCCACTGGCAGCCAAGCTCCAAACATTACTGAGTGTTTATATTTTATTAAAAGCCCTCTTTGCATTACAGTTTTTAAAAGTTAATACATTGACTTTTAATAGACTACTATATTACTCTTCATTTTTGACTATACTTTTGTATCACTGTATGAAAAGGTTTCAGTGATGCGGCCCTCGGGCCAATTTACTAGTTCTCCCGTGGCCCTCGTGGTGATTTGAGTTTGAGATCCCTGGTGTAGACTGAACCTTCAACGTGTGCTTAACTACACATATGCGCAGTTCCTTGGAATTCAATGTAAAGTTAAATGTACACATAAGCACGCAGGATCAGGGCCGTAACGCATCGCTCCCACCTTTGGGCCATTTAAAAGTCGCTGCCCTCTATTAATATATTCAGTAAATGTTTAGAAGTTTAACGTTTTGCTCGATGTAAAGAACCATTCACTCCTACACAGTCAAGACCGCAATCCTTTTTCGACGGCTGTTTCTCAAAGCTTCAGTACGGCAGCTCAGGCTGCCTGGCTGCTCTGTTGTATCTGTAGCACCCTCTGCTGCTTTTTCTCAAAACAACAGAATCCAACCCCCCTCCCCACTTCTCATTTTCTCTCTTTCAAGATGGGCTTCCACTTACCAAATGCTCTTTCCTCCAAAGAAAACATGCATCACATTTCTTGTCAGCTCAAATGAGAGTATTCCTGCGTGAGAAGGGGAGTCGTTTTAGAAGCAGGGTTTCTCCTCTAACTCTATTGTTGTATCTAGCTAGAATTTTCACCTACTCTCAAGATAGACAAGAACAGGTAGAGTCCATTTTCTGACATCAGTGTTATTCCTTCTCGAGGTGCTCGTATCAGAAAAGTAGGGACCAAAACCGTGGTGATAACCAGTGTGTGTTCGTGGTGTGTTAACTGGCAACAGCAGAAAAAGGCGGCACTGTCTCCAATCAACAATTTCCGGGCATTTCTCTCTTCACGGTTGTATGCAACTGGGAAGCCGAAGGGCTTGTCTCCACCGCCCCACGGTTTGCACCACAGGGGTGTGAATAGGAGTGCACACCAGAGTGCGGCGCTGCTACCACTCCCCTGTGTGGCCATCACAGGTGTGATTGAAAAGGTTCCTAGCCCAACAGGGCTACATTCATGTGAACCAGGAACTTTTCAGTTCATGCCTGCAGCGTCCGTCCACAGAGGGAAGTTATAGTGCAGCATGCTAGCACACAGAGCTATTCACACCCGCATAGTCCAAACTGCGGGCAGCACAGACATCGTTAGTAGAGGCTACTATTAGGTGATAACAGAGCTGTGCAGGCCTCCTTAGGCTTGTCAGCGTTCTGGGGGTCATGAGCTGATCCAAGATACTAGAGCAAAACCCAGATACGCAAACTGATTTCTAGCTGAGAAAAGCTAAGCACCCCTTCTTCTGAGTTGGCCACAGGGCCCTTCAGCCAACCTGGCCAAGCTACCATCTTCAGACCACCAGCGTTTTCATTTGAGACTCTGGGCAGGGACACACCGCCAAACCAGCTGTAGATGTGGGACTTAATTGCTTAGATGTTAGTGTCTGTTTAGTGACTGGCTCCAGCCACACCATACTATAGGCTTCTCTTCAGCAATAGATATGGAAGCTGACTTTTACTTTAGTTTCTTCGGAAAACGTGTATTGCAGCATTGCATTGGGAAATGCTATTCTGAACAGTCACTGATTTCCTCTCTGTTTCACTCATGTAATCTGTGACAGTAACATACCCAGTACAGTGCCCAGTTTGAGACCTCAGTAATACAGCATGGGAACTACATGCAGAGGGGCAAAATAAGGACAGAGACATAGGAACAGGTTTTAACTTGGAAGGCCAGTCTTAATTCTCAACCTTTCCATGGTTTCTGGTTGCTTCCAATCAAAACCTTAGTGAGGGTGACGTAGCATTTTGTGGCTTTGTATATCCGTATGCTAAATACTGTTAAGTTGTCATTTGAAGCCTGGTAGTTACAGTTCTATCAGTGTTTCAATTATAAACCCCCTTTGCAGGGATTTATAACACAGTTCACGCTTATAGCCAAGATTTTTTTTCCCCTTTAAAATTTCATTAACGTCTGTTGATTGAGTGAAAACCACAGTGACTTTTTGTGGTTTCAGATGTTACTTCCATACTCGCTCTATAGAAAAATGATGTTGCAGGCAATTAGCCTCTAATGGGGGGAAGTCGTCACTGACCTTTAATATTTCAAAAAGAAACAGGAATCCGCTCTCTCCAAACTAACATTTCACAAATTCCTTAGGGGTAGAGGTAATAGTTTCCCCCCACTATAACAATGTTTTAGATAGGCAAATTAATGGCAACACATTCTATTCTGAGATGCTCGCGGCATCTCTAATCTCCAGGATACCGCTCTGCTCACATGCATGTGATTTCCAGCAAACAACGTGGGGACTACACGTTACATGCCCTGAGTCTGTAAACACGTGTGTGTTCAACTCTGCACACGTGAGTAGCACACTGAGTTCAACGGGCTTTGCATCAGGCCCACGGGAGAGCCGATTATCAGAGCTGAGATTCAGCAGTTTTTCCTACTCTATCAATGAAATGGCTGCGTTACAAGTTAGCAAAATACATCGTTAGACCATCTTAAATCACTAGACAGTTGCAAGGCAAGTGTTGTTGTGGTTTACCACTAATGACCCCTTTAAGAGGCTGGGAAGAAGAGATAAATGAGAGGAATATTCTTTCTTAACAGCTGCAGTGAGCTCTACAGAAGAGATCCAAACGCTGTCAAATAACCTCTTGCAAGATCATCCACTCACTGCGCATCCCCATTGAAGAGTCTGCCTGACTTTTCTCCTTAGGCCTGAATGGAGTTTGCCCGATAGCTTCGGCCTGGTGTGACAGAACTCCCGATGACGTGCGCGTTGCTGAGCATGCTGGTCCGCTGTGATCCCGCAACGATGCAGTTGGTCAAAATCACTCAGATGGAAACGGTTGTGTTTGCAGGAAGCTCTGTGAGATGTTGATAACCGGCTCCTAGCGGCCCTTAAATTCTGACCGCCTTTTTGCAGCCTTTTCTACCACAGCCTGAACGCCGTCCATACTCCCGGCTGGAGAGAAGACTAGCTGCCATGTTGGATCCTACCACTAAGGCCATTCCATGAACTGGCCAGCAAGAGGTGCTAGTCTAGCAAACTGTTTCATGTAGCACCTTCCTCACACCCAACTTTACCATCTACATAGCAACAACTCACTACTACTGTGCTGGGCCCATGGTAAGTATCACCAGTAGTTATACACAAACTACTGGTGTAGAGTAGACCACACCTGATATTATTCCCAAATTCTGATCTCACTGCCCGGCTGGCCGCTTAGAGCCTGGCCTCTGTGTCTCTTCCCAAACCCAGCTCACCAGGTGGGTTTTCGATGTTCTCACAACTTTAAAAAAAAATAAAAAATCAGCGTCCTCTCCTTTACTCACAGCGTCTCTCTGTGGATTTTAATGATATAAGCAGCAGTACTGCAGAAGCAATCATCTCCCTTACCTGAAGTGAAATTGATTCACTTAACATTATAGGTTTTCCATCAATGAACATTCAATTCACAATTTCAGCATGTTTTGTCTTGCCTTGCCTTGCCTACAGGAGAAATCCTGTAAAGGGCTCTGGTGGTCTAACAGAGAACTTGTTAACATAATAATAGTATCTTAAGAATTCATTATAATGCATATGGGCAACGCTATTTATGGGCTTCTGTTCCTGCTCAAGTTTCCTTTATGTTTTAGTCCTTAATCTTCTGACAATGAGCTTCATTCTCCTAATACAATCCTGTAGTCTGGTACCAGAGCCACCAATAAATTAAAGATCCAAATTATTTGGTGCAACAATGCCTGCACGTGCCAAAAATACTCTTGCTCAAGACTGGGACAAGTGTATTTAAGCTATAAAGTATATGGAGACAAAGATAAAATTAGGTGCCCTTTACAATGCCATTTCTGTACTTCTGCGCATCAGTTCCATGCTGTACAAAAATAGCTTCTTATACTGCCCTCTTCTCAAGCAACGTGACTAACCTCCGTCACACGTGGTTTGTTCTCTCTCTGGTGCTATCCCCACGTCTGTAGACCTGGACTCTGAGACTTGCTTTCCCAGGATCCTGCTGCTGCGTGGACGTACCCCGTGAAAGCTCTGTCTCTGCCCAGATGACGGTGTTCCACTGTGCCTGAGGAGCGCCGTTGTCAACCCTAGTCCTCATTCTGGAGCTTTCAACTCTGAGTGCCTTGAACATAAGGTCTGAAACCTAGACCGTGACTGTATATTCGATGGGAAGCCAGCGTCGAGAGTGCAGAACAGATGAGATGTGCTCACCGTAGCCCATGTTGTGGAGGGGGTGTGCTGCACTTCAACCTTGTGGAAGGTTGGCACCGCACTTGATTTTGGAATTTGCTTTAGAAGTGGAATGTAGCTAGCAACAGTCAACAGATCAGGGGCTATTTATCAGCTAATGAAGTTTGTTGCATTTTTATCGAAGATGGTGAAAATGTAGCTGCCACTGTATTACTAAATCATAACCTGACTGTACTTTAAAAAGTATTGTAGTTAGTTGCTCAACTAATTATACTATTAAATTATTCTAGAAAATAAACATTTGGAAGTTTCAAGGAAGAGAAACTCATGAATACTAAAAACTCCCAAAGTTAGCATGATTGATTATATAAACAAACGCTGTATTTATTGAAGAAGTGTTATGAAAAAAATATTGCTTTCATCAAGTTTTAAGAGAACAGTTGTAGAGCAGTGGGGGGGGGGGAATGTAATTAATTACACCCTGAAACATTTTACTGATTGAATCCATGACCCCAGCACTCGTAAGGTCATCAAATGATAGATTAGCGCTGCATAGAATATCACGAATGGCATTTCTGCCAGGAAGCTCATTATATGAGATGTCAGGTCATGTAAATCACAGGAAACAAATACACACATCCATCAGAAAAATGCAGAGAGTCATTAAAGGCAGCAGAGTGGAGTTGAATTATTTTGCAAAATTTATTTCAACTATTAAAATACAAAGAGATGACACAAAATTGTCCTTTAAACAAACAAACAAACAAACTAAAAGCATGCAGACAGAGAGGTTTTGTTTATAAATGTTTCATATCGGCAATACACTATAGCTGTAAACTCAACCTGCGAAGTAGAAAGAAAGAAAGGAATAAAAAATGGCGATGATCCAATATTTGGGTCTTTAGATATTTTTCTTTTATTCAGGAGCGAGCTATTCTTCTTACATCTGAATAATCAATGTGAGATAAGTCAAAATAGAGTGTAATTACTTCATGCGAGTCATTTGTTATGGTCCTGTATGCGCAGACAGAACAGAAATTACTACTGCTCCTTGACAAGCAATTTTTTCTTAAGAGATGCACCAAGTGGTTTGGCGGAAATATAAGCATGCTCAAGGAGGGGCTAACCACCAGCCAGGAGATTAAAAAAAAAAGTAACACAATTACAAGCTTCCAAATATTTGGATAGAAAGAAAGCCATTCACCTGTTGCTAGCACCAGTTTACCCATGCATCATTGAAGTAAACGGGTCCCTATTCATGGTACTTTCCTTCGCTCAGGGAATGTTGAAGTGCAAGAATACCATGGTGTCCCTCTCGTTTGCTTATTATTTGCTTCTTTGGGGCCCAGTTCATCTCTGTTACGGGGAAGCTGGTGATGGTGAAGCTGAAGTGGGGGATGGCGTACAATGGCTACCTGGTATCTGTCGACGGCTACATGAACATGCAGCTTGCAAACACAGAAGAATACATAGATGGTGCATTGTCAGGACACCTTGGTGAAGTTTTGATAAGATGTAACAATGTCCTATACATCAGAGGAGTAGAAGAAGAAGATGGAGAAATGAGAGAATAAGTTTGTATATTTCTGGAAAATAAAGATCCGTTTTTCACACATAAAAAAACAGAACAGGTGAGTATGTCCTGGGGTTTGGCTATTGTGGAGAAGTAGCTTTCCCCCCCCACCCCCCATTTGCCTCCAAATACAGCAGTTGAGTGCTTACAACCCAGATAATGATGACAACATTGAAAAGCACTGGAAATTACAAACACGCTGAATTTCTCCATGTTGAATGTAAATAAAAATATCTAGTTTACTTTTTAAATATTCAGTTGGAAAATGTTTAACGGACATGGTTTTAGACCAATAATGTAAAGATCAATGGCAGATTGAAATGAGGTTTTTAGACCTTTCAGACTAGATTTCTGTCTTAACTAGTTAGTAACCTTAACTAGTTAGACAGCTGTTCTGGCGGCAGGAACTGCCTGGGGGTAAAAAAAATAATAATTGCGGGGGGGCGGGGGGAGCCCGGCGGGCCGCAGGGAAGAGCTCCGCGGGCCGCGTGTTTGAGACCCCTGCCCTAAACAGCATTGGAAAAATCACAACCAATATTTTGGAATAGTATAGACTGATTGGCTGAACAGTCACGAGAGATCTTCTAATGATTGGAGTTGTTTTCTTCCATCATTTGCTACTGCAGCTCTCTCAGAAACACCACATAAAAGGGCAGGAAATGAAAATTACAAATAGGCCAAACTGTGCTTTGTGATTGCAGTAGTTGCTGGAAGTTGTTTGTGTAACTGAAAGAAGAAATTGGCCCTGACAATGGAAAAGAATAAGGATCACTGGATCTTTCACCTGCTGAAAAAATGTTTACACTGTGCCACTAACGTGAGGGTGATAGACACAAAGTGGGTATTTCTTCTATAGTCCGTTTGTTGCTGGTGAAATTTGTATGCACCCAACTTTGCTGGGGGAGCAAGCTGGGAAGCCCTCGCCAATGTCAATTTCCGTGTGTTCACTGCTGACAACATGAAACGCCTCGTCCTGCTGCAAATGGCTAAACGAAGCGCTATTCCAGCACCAGAAAAACAATCAACACAATTTCAGCAACAAAGAAGTGAAAGGTCTCCCGACTAGGAGGGAGAAAGCATTGCCAACAGTAGCTTGGCTCACTTGGCCGTCTGGCAGAGCAGCCCTTTAGCTAGGGGTAAAATGAGAAACGGTACAATCCTCTTCCTGCCACCCATATTTTCCAATGAGAGATGTGACGGTGGCATTCCCACAAACACGTGGCCAACATGACTAGTGCCGCAGGGTCATGGAAGAACTGTAATCAGAATAATCATTTCCCGACACTCCCTGGCTTATAGTCATACACTAGTGCTGAGACTGGAAAGCAAGGACAGGACAGGAGGAACTGTCGGGGGGAAATCAATACCATCAGCTGCGCATGGAGAGCGTAATGGGGATGGGTTGTGGGGATGGTGAGGCATTGAAGGAAGCCGGTGGTCCCTTCCCTCCCTCTTTGAGACCACAGAATGGGGACACATTTCTTCCACCTCACCCCTCTCAGCAAACACTATTTGTCCCTCTCTGACCCCTTTGCTATATTGTCTGACATGCACCGGCACATCTCCAGGTTTGTATGGCCTGTGATTGTTTCTGTGCTAATTGGGGCAGCGGTGAGCATGACGGGAGATATACCATCATTGCTAAGGGGCACATTACTAGCACTGCTCTAGGTCTCCGAGTCCCCTTAGGAATGAATTATTAATATTGTTTATTATAACAGGAGGCCCTATTAAAATTGGCTGAAAAGAAGGCCTGCATTCCTAACCTGGTTTATTAATAGCAAGAAATTGGCCTGTCTCTTTCTGAGAGCTGGAGGAGAACCCGTGAGCAGGTACGCTTTCGGCAGGAGCCCCTGGGAGAACAGCTGAATTTGCCTAAGTGCAATATGGCGGGCTGTGGTTTGTTAAAACTGGAGAGCGCCTGTTTTGGTTTAATGGCAGCCAGGCATGAGTCCCTAACTTAGCAACGTTCCCAGCTATGATTTACTGGCAGCACTTACCCTTACAATAGAGTTTTAAATATTTTACCCGTTTCCCTCTCTTCTCTGCTAAATGCCATTTTCTGAATAATTCCAGTCCCGCCACGTTGGTTTATTGAGGGGAAAACTAGAAAAACTCTCTCCTCGGCGGTATTTACTCCTATTTGACTATTGTGTTTCTCCATCCATTTTCGAGATTTACAATGGTATTCGTTTCCTTCCCTCATCATCATTTCATCAAACGATGGGGCAATCATTTTTAAAGCCTGCAAGCGGACAAGAAAATGAGGAAATTAGGTAATGCCAACATGTTCATCTGCCTTCCAATGCTCCGGGGATGGGGGGAAGAGGGAAGAGAGGGAAGAAGCTGAAGGCATAATAAATAAAACTAAATATCCCACAGTGTCCCTTTTTAGTATTGACATTTCCTCTAGGTTTCCTTACATCCTCATGGACCTCAGTGCACCTTTGCCTGACAACCACTACTTGCTGAACCAACGTGCAATGAGAAGCAGATATACAGTCCTTTCAGAAACTTCCCGGAGCGCCTGCCAGAGGCAGCCACGATCCAAGGGCTAGGTTCACAGGCTAATTGTTTATCTAATTTTAATTGCTAATAGACGCCTGTGGTGTTGCTGCTCCCTGTGCTAAAGTTAGCTGTCGAATTGCAACGTTATTGAAAATAATTGCTCCAGGAAGTCTAAAGTAACTGCAGTAGAAAAAGGGGGTTGGGGTTGCCCGCAATCGATGAAGGATGTGTGTCTGATGCATGTTGGGGTTTGGGTGCTTTTTAACGCGCATGCTTTCAAAACCGTCTCCCTTCAATTCTTCTCCTGACAAATGGCACTTTGATTAGTAGATTAGTGTAATAGTCTGAAGACCTGCACGGCTGCGTCGCCCAACACGTGCAAATCTGCAACCATTGCTAAAGAAAGTCCGGTATATAGCTACACCTGCCCTAGAGAGGGAAATCATTGTAATTGGCCAAGTTAGTACAGCATTGTACAGAGGGTACAAGGCAAAGACTCGCATGATGAAGTTTAGCTACCATCAGAGAGCACATCAATGTAAGAAGTGGCTAGCAGCGACAAACCTGTGCCTTTTTAAATCAAGGAAATAAAATAAATGGTGAGTGAAGTTGGGTGGGAAGGTGGTGGATTATTCGGAAGGCGATTTGGAAAGCAGGTCGGTATTTTTGCTTCAGTTAGAAGAGTAATTGCGTTAACCCAATGCATTATTCCAGAGTTACCCCAGTGTTACCAAAAGTCTGAATCTGATCACAGAAACATTTCTTATTATTTCAAATCATTAACATAAAAATAGGGATCAAATTTAAACTTCACAAATAAATTTCAAGTAAAAACTAGCTGTAATGACATAAATGCCTCCTTTACTTATCTGCCGAGACTCAAGTTCGGGGTTTTTAAGAGTCTCCTGCAGCCATGACTGACCTCACTAACTACAGCAGTCCAGATGCAGATTCCCCGGACCTTTTAGGTGTCGGTGATGTCAGACTGCTGCAGGCAAATCAAAGATGCCCGAACTCCGCTCCTAGTGGGTCACAGGCCTAGCTCCTTATTTCAATTTCTTCTTGAGCTAGTGGGTCACATGAGATCAATTGACAGAGTGACCAGTGATGCACTTGGGGAGAATTCTTGGTTAACAAATCAGGAAGATTTCCTTGCTGCCTCGGGTTGCCAACTTTCCGACTGCAGAAAACCAAACACCTCTGCCCCGCCCCTTCTCTGAGGCCCCGCCCCCACTCACTCCATCCCGTCTCCCTCTGTCGCTCACTCTCCCCCACCCTCGCTCATTTTCACCGGGGTGCACAGGGGGTTGGGGTGTAAGAGGAGGTGAGGGCTCTGGGGTGGGGCCAGAAATAAGGGGTTTGGCGTGTGGGAGGGAATTCCAGGCTGGGGCAGAGGAATAGGGTGTAGGAGGGGGTACGGGCTCTGGGGTGGAGCCAGAAATGAGGGGTTTGGGGGGGGGCTCCAGGCTGGGGCAGCGGTGTTGGGGGAGAGGGCTGTGGCTGGGGGGTGCGGGCTCTGGTATGGGGCTGGAGCTGAGGGGTTCGGAGTACAGGAGGGGGTGAAGGCTCTGGGAGGGAGTTTGGGTGTGGGACGGGGCTCAGGGCTAGGGCAGGAGGTTGGGGTACAGGAGGAGGTTCGGGGTGTGCACTCCGGGTGCTGCTTACCTCAGGCGGCTCCTGGAAGCTGCCAGCATGCCCAGCTCCTAGGCAGAGGTGCGGCCAGGCGGCTCTGTGAGCTGCCCCTGTCTGCAGGCGCCATTCCCACAGCTCTCATTGGCTGCAGTTTCTGGCCAATGGGAGCTGCGGAGCTAGCACTCGGGGTGGGGGTAGTGGGTGGAGCTCCCATGGCTGCGCCTCCACCTAGGGGTCGCAGGGACATGCTGGGCGCTTCCGGGAGCTGCACAGAACCTACCTTAGCTCCGCTGCACCGACGACCAGACTTTTAGCGGTCTAGTCAGCGGTGCTGACCATAGCCGCCAGAATCCCTTTTCAACTAGACGTTCCAGTTGAAAACAGGACGCCTGGCAACCCTACTGCCGCCTCTGATGAAGTTCACCCCCTGTATGTGACGCACATTGCCTCTTCCCTGCATTAGGATTAGTTGAAAACATTTTCATTTAATGGAAAGATACCCCCGTGCCTTATCCCTCCTATCTGCGAGAACATGCCCGACTGGGAACAAAAGAGATTCTCCAACGAATGACATTCAGAAATTTTGTTTTGGAAAAATGTAACTGAAATTTGGTTTTGACCAGTAAGGTAAAAATCATTTCATTTTAGTAAGGTTGGCAAGTATCATTTCAACTTTATCAATCAATTTATAGTAAATAATATAAAAGTCAATGTTATCACATATTATGACATGTCAAGTCATGTCATGTGACGTATCATAATATAGTAGTCAAAATGTGTCAACTTTTAATATATTACATTTTAAATTCTATACAATATATAACTTATTTTATATTGTTTTAAATTTAATGTTATATTTATGGTTTTAGTTTTTGATTATATTCAAATTAATATTTAATAGCTTTTAGTGATAAAAATAATATAATTATTGGTGATTGGTATTCTAATTGGTAATAGACTCCTACTGCAGTTGGTAGAATATAAAAAAGAAAAAAATAAATATAAAAATGAATAAAATCTGAAATTAAATGTATAAATGTATAAAATTAAAAAAACCCACAGCTAGCTGGGGAGTCAGGCTCGGTGAGCTGGTCAGCTGACCATGCTGCCACGGAGCCAGCCAATTGGGGAACAGGCAGGTCAGCCAGGCATCTGGCCAGCCTGGTTTCTGTCAAAAGTTTCCACAGAATTGATGGAACCCGGCAGTTCCAGCGAATCAGCACTTTTCGATGGAAAACTGTTCTGTTGGAAATGTTTTGACCCCTGCTAATGGACAGCACATTACTGGGAGACACAGCAGAGAACTGCCCTTTATTTTTGAACTCTTCTTATCCGAGTGTTAATTGGCAAAACCATTGATCGTCTTGTGGTTACGGCCCTGGTCACATCTTTGGCAAGTCTTGGCGCCTCCTGTGAACAAGTGTGCAAAGAGTTTTTGTCGTTTCTATTTCGACTGTAAGCTCTTGAGAGAAGAGGCCGCCTCTGGGTATATCTCTGTACTCAGCAGAGGGGACCCTGGGTGCTACTGCAACACAAATAACTAATAACGCCAGTGGGTTAGCATAAATCACTATGCGCATTCTGGGGTGTTTTCATAGATTCCGAAGAGTGCTGGCACCATACAAACCGGGCTGAGGTATTAAGGCTTTCTGGGCAGCAGGTTTAAAACAAATAAAAGGAAGCTCTTCTTCACACAGCGCACAGTCAACCTGTGGAACTCCTTGCCTGAGGAGGCTGTGAAGGCTAGGACTATAACAGGGTTTAAAAGAGAAGTGGATAAATTCATGGAGATGAAGTCCAGTAATGGCTATTAACTAGGATGGGTGTCCTTAGCCTCTGATTGTCAGAGGGGGGTGATGGATGGCAGGAGAGAGATCACTTGATCATTACCTGTTAAGTCCACTCACTCCGGATCACCTGCCATTGGCCACTGTCGGTGGACAGGATACTGGGCTGGATGGACCTTTGGTCTGACCCAGTACGGCCTCTCTTATGTTCTTATGACTATGGTACTTTTGCACTGCTTTCAATGGAGCTTGTAACAGCAATAAATGAAAACCCCTCATCCCCTGCATAAAATGTGGCGGGGCAGGGAAGGAACATTTCATTGGAATGGGTGTGCAGCACCTGCCTCCTTCCACCCAAAGCTGATGGACTGCACTCTATTGACCTGTTTAGAATGATAATTGATTTTCACGGTGTTAATCCTTTTGGATGGCTGCATGGTTGTTTTATTTTATTGCTTGTAAACTCTCCAGTAAAACTGCAGCCTTCTCAGCCACACATTCAACTGTGCCCTGAATGATTGTTTTGGGGTTGGAAGTGGTGCGGGGGGGTGGTGGTGGCTGGGAAGCCAGGTGACGGAGTACTGCACAAATCTTTTCTAGTAAATCAGATTTAATACTTTTACGC
This sequence comes from Chelydra serpentina, assembly GCA_037349315.1. Taxonomy (NCBI): domain Eukaryota; kingdom Metazoa; phylum Chordata; order Testudines; family Chelydridae; genus Chelydra; species Chelydra serpentina. Next base: position 39,423,395 of record JBAIAC010000028.1, on the reverse strand, counting down.
TATTACAAGCTCCATTGAAAACAGTGCAAAAACTCTTAGTAAATATGTCCCCTAGGTGCCTTATATCTGTATTTGTTCCGTCTTTGGAAATTCGTTCTTTTTCCCAGTTCAGTTTTTGCTTCTGGGTGTTAGTTTTTATCCAACATGATTTAATTTCATACTCGAGATTGGGCTTAAAGCTTGCATGATATCTAAATAAGTTCATTAAATGCTGTAAGTTTCTCTGGTTACAAGTATAAATTCATCAGCATGGAAATGATGACATCTTAAACCTATTAAATTTAAAATATCTTTACGCTCAACCCCGGAGCTCAAATATGTCAGCCAATAATAATCAAATGCCACCCAAACACTAAAAATTTCCAGGAAAGAGAAAATGAGCTGGTTTGAGTATGCCTGGAAGGTAAATCAGACTGTCAAAATCCTGTCATTCATGGGGAAAATTTACATAACTCATATTAGACGCATCAGATCAACTGGAAACTGAGTGTTTAAACGTTATAGGGAAAGAATTCTACTGGAAGATCACCTTTGTGGGAGACAAAAGCCTAGGCATCTGATGCTGAATGCATGCACAAGTCTCTGAGCCAAGGGGCTCTCATCACCTCTGGGCAGTGATGGAATGTGTTGGCTAGATGGGAAAGGGCATTGATTGGACTTTCTTTCACTCTCATGTTCTTAGCCGGCAGCATTCTCTCTATTCCTCCTCTCCTCTGTCTGAAACACCCCTTAGCCTGGATTCCCTGCAGCCGAGGGACCAACGAGCAGGGAAGACAGTGATACATTAATATCCAACATTAGCGGAGAGTTTGAGACACTTGATAACATTCAGTATCAGAAGCTACATCAGAACAAACATGGAAGGCTTTGAGTATATGGGTAAAAGCAAGAGAAGTAATTGGGAGCTCACTGTTGCCGGGGTATTCGAGTGACAGGGGGCCTTAAATACCAACAAGCCTCACAGAACGGGGCCTCAACTGGTCCATAGCTGCTCCATTGGCCTCCAAAACAAGACACCTGTTGAGACTGCTTCTTGTTCCCAGGAGTACCACGCCCTGTGCAGTGGCCATGCGATGCTTGTGTGCCACCCTGACACCCCCCTATTCACCACTTGTCACGTAATTAGGATATGCCTTATACAACGTGTGCCTTGTGAGGGGTCATTCTAAACGTCTTGGTCTGCTAGACAGGAATATCTCGTTGGATGGTGTGCGCTATCGGCGTGTGTGAAGTGATGAAGTGTGGCTATGTATGTGTTGCTGAAACAGGTCCTGAGGTTGAAAACACCCACAAGGAGCCTTTCAGGTACGACAGTAAAAAGGCCAAACTATCAGGGCCGTCCCTAGCTATTCTGGGGCCCTATGCATCCTCCCTCCAGGGTGGGGGCCCTAGGCCTCTGCGGGGGTGGGGGCTGTCTTGGGGGGCAGGAGGGAACTGCCCGCCAGCGCTCACTGGCGGCACGGCTGGGGCCAGGTCACTGAGCTTCCTGTCACCGGTGAGTGCAGGCCCAGCCCTGCTGCAGCCCCCAGGGGAGGGGGAGGGCTGGGGCGGAGGCTTTGGGGAAGGGGTGGAGTGGGGGGCTGGGGCAAAGCTGGGGTGGGGCCATGGGGAAGAGGCGGGGCAGGGGCTGCAGCAGCACGCAGCTGTGCAGGGCACCAGGAAATGTGGTGCCCTACGCAGCTGCGTACTTTGCGTATGGGTTGGGACTGCTCTGCAAACAATGTGAATGGCTTATTGAGGAAATGCACACAAGCACAAGGATTATCCCAGGAACTGGGTATAACAGAAACCTCTCAGAGATTAGCACCACCCAATGGGGACTCTTTGACCCAGGTCACAGCAAAAGAGCTTTCCAGCAAGTAGAGAGAAAATATAAAAGGGGAAAATGACATTATGGGGAGACCTCACTCGCCCTACAACAACACACCTGGAAACACCTGAGGAACAAAGACTGAACAAAGAAGGATCTTTAGCCTGTCTATGAAAACCTGGGAAAGCCAAGGCATCTTGGGCCTTAAGAATCTGCCAGCCTGTTTATCACTCAGGGTGAGAATTTGCTAATTTATATCCTACCTATCTAGTGTGCTAAGCTCAGGTTGCGGTTTCTGTTTATTTACTAAGGTAATCTGCTTTGATCTGTTGGCTATCCCTTATAATCACTTAAAATCGACCTCTTGTACTTCATCAACTTGTTTTAAACCCAGTTTGTGACATTCATAATGGGGGGAGGGAGGGAAGCTGAGCATCTCTCTCCCCACATTGAGGGAGGTGGGAGAGGGTGAATTGCAATGAGCTCACACTGTACAGTTCTCTGTGCAGTGCAAGAAAATACAATGTGGGGTTTACACTCCAGAAGGGGGGTGCACTTAAGTGCTGGGCAATCTTCGTGGAGCTCTCCCATGCGGAGCTGATCTCAGCATCTGGGTGTGTCTCTACGTGTATGTGGGGCTGGAAGGGGGCTTGAGAGCCTGTCACAGCAGCACACAGTAAGGGGAACCCAGGCCGGTGGGACAGGCAGGCTCAGTGGGACCTCAAGGGGAACCCGTCACAGCTTGGTTGAGTTATTCTGCAGCCACCCACGTCTGCCCCCTTTGCATGGAAGTCACTGTCACTGTCATCGATCGGTCTATCAGCCCTCACAAAGAGAGCGCCGATCACAACACGTCAGACGTGTTGTTCTAGCCAGTCCTCCAACTACCCGCTGGCCAGGTTGTCAGTAGCACCGGACACCCGATTGACATAGCGCACAGCAGCCTAGAACTCCTGAGCGAGCCGCCAACCGCAGCCTCCCAAGCAGCTGGGATTACAGTATTTTATTTTTTGTTCGTATGACAGCGACACCTACAGGCCACAACTGAGACCAGAACACTGGTGTGGCCAGGTGCTGCTGCACCTATACACAGTCACAGACAGTCCCTGCCCCAAACCGCTTACAATCTAGGTATGCAAGAGGGTGGGATTGGAGACTGAGGCACTGAGAATGAAGTGACCAAGGGACCTCAGGTTAGCGGCAGAGTTGGGAACAGACCCCAATATATATATATAACCAGCGTGTTCCCCATAAGTCGGAATGAAGGACAGGGCTTTTCTGTAGCTGTCTACTCCTGTCAGCTAGGGTTGAAGTTTCAAGGAGCCAGGGGAAATCCATTCCAGAGCTGTGCCTGGCTCAGAGTCCCATCATGCTGCTCAACAACTTCGGGCGGGAAGTCCCGATTTTCGGGTCTTGTCATCTGGTCACCCTACCCCTGGCCCACCCACAAATGTTTGTTAAGATGAAGCTGAGTATGCACAGCTATGCATCAGTGAGCTGAGTTCTGGATGTGAACTCCCCAGCTTGACCCCATCTCAAACCAAAACTGTAGCAACGTGGCCCCCATCCCTAAATACAGATTACAGAGCACACAGATTTGAGGTCAGCGCTTAATGAATTTAAGACGGGTCCCTCCCTTGAGTTGCTTACAGTCGATAAAAGCAATTTATCAGCAAAAGTCTGGTAGAACAGTTTGCAACACAAGATGTGTTTTAACAACTTGCCTACATAACTAAATTTTGACCCGAAGCTTCATCTTTATTATATTTATCCCTTGGAACAAGGTGCAATATTTGTCAGATGGGCAAACATAAGGGGTGAAATCCTGGCCCCACTGAAATCAACGGCAAAATTTCCATTGACTTCAAAGGGGCAGACTTTCACCTAAGAATTTGAGTATGATCATTAAATGGTTTAGCAACATATTTTGATTCAGCAAGCGAATGGACAACACTTGAATACACGATCCTATGCCCAACGCTTCTTGTTTCCATACAGGTGTGAGGGGAAATGTGTAAACGTTAAGTTTTGTAAGCAGGAGCAGTAACAAGACATTGTCTGAAAAAACATATGGGACATTGTGTAAATAAAAGGTTTCAGAGTAGCAGCCGTGTTAGTCTGTGTCAGCAAAAAGAACAGGTGCCACAAGTAATCCTGTTCTTTTTGTGTAAATAAAAGTTCAATTTTGTTGGCTGTGTGTTGTCAGTCTGGAAGATCTTGTGTAAATGCTAACTTTTTAACATGCATGAACACAGACGGACAAAATCCCATCATTCAGACACCCTGCTACAGGAATTCCAGGGCTGCAGAGAAATATAAGCTAATCAGAATGCTGCTCATTTTTATGGTACCCGGGAAAGGGAACCATTTTAAAAGATATTTTTAATTTTAATGATTTTAGAGGTGTTTAGAATTTGAAAGATATTTCCTACCAGGTGAAAACAGCTTTAATTCTGAACCTAAGTGCTCAAAATTGATTCGATTTAATTTTGAGCCTAGGCAATTAGTTATAATCACTTGACAATACCCCTTTAATGTTTAACCAAAGAACGCACAAAATACCGTACTCCAGCTGACCTGCTAACGTTTGCTTTTTGTTTACAGGAGTCCAAACGCTTGGAGTAAAGGCTTTCCATGAGAGTTCACTCCTCCATGGTTTAATTACACTTAAAGAACTAATTCCATTATAATTCCACTGCACATTTTAGTTGCTGGCAAATTCCACCCTATGCAGCTCTCCGGTACCAATGACACACATGCTCTCTCTTTCTCTGTTAGTGTCATATTTTAGTTTAAGTGGAAATTTTCCAGTCAAAGGGTTCTATAAAGTCTTCCTGCTGAATTTCTGGCACACCGAGCACCAGCGCGTGTTCCCACTTTGAAATTAATTGCAAACATGAAACAAATCATGCTGTTAAAACATACATTAAAAACAAATTATACTCTCGCACTAGGTAATATACGGCTCGGGCAGGCAATTGATAAACTCAGAGATCTTACAAATAATTGGAGGGAGAAAAAGCTGAGACTCTCTCACTCTATGAGGAAGCATTTATCATCTGCTTCTACCCATTCTCTGCCCTAGAAGCTGTGTTTGCACTAGAGCAGGGATCTCAAAGTCAAATCACCACGAGGGCCACATGAGAACTAGTAAATTGGCCCGAGGGCCGCATCACTGAAACCTTTTCATACAATGATACAAAAGAATAGTCAAAAATGAAAAAAATGAAGAGTAATATAGTATTCTATTGAAAGTCAATGTATTCACTTTTTAAAAACTGTAATGCAAAGAGGGGTTTTAATAAAATATAAACACTCAGTAATGTTTGGAGCTTGGCAGCCAGTGGAGTTGGCACCTCATAGAATCATAGAATCTCAGAGTTGGAAGGGACCTTAGTAGGTAATCTAGTCCAACCCCCTGCTCAAAGCAGGACCAATCCCCAATTTTTGCCCTAGATCCCTAAATGGCTCCCTCAAGGATTGAACTCACAACCCTGGGTTTAGCAAGCCAATGCTCAAACCACTGAGCTATCCCTCCCCCCCTGAGGCAGGCCACGTGTTTGAGACCCCTGCACTAGAGGATTCATAGATTCCAAGGCCAGAAAGGATCTGTGCTCATCTACTCAGCCCTCCTGTACAACACAAGCCACAGACCTCCCCAGACAATTCCTAGAGCATCTCTTTTAGCAAAACAAACTGGGCCTATTCCAGCCAGGCTGTTGGGATTTAAGCTTTTGTCCCCACACTGTTGTACTGCACTCTGTATGCCTACCCTGCAGCTCCCAGTTGAGACCCCAGAAGCAGCGGCTACTGGGAGATTTCACAAAGCTGCTGGGAGGTCCAGAGGGATTGTGAGGGAAGAGGTCACACTCCCATGATCCCTTATGGGAACTGCTTTGAGTCCCGGGTGCTGGGACCATTTCTGAGGTACCACTGGTCAAAACAGATGCCAAGATGAACTCTGCTCTTCCTCCTTGATTTCAATGGAGTTAAGTTGACAGAGAATATGGCCCTGAACTATCTTTTACTGTTTATTTTTTCATATTTTCATGTTCCTCCTAACTGAAAGACAGTTACTCTACCTGCAGGGAAGCAGTAGCACAGATGTTCTTAAACCTTCACGCATCATCAAATCAGGCCCCTATACACCACCTTTTTTTTTTTTAAAGCAAATCCATTTCGGCTTGGTGCACTGTGGGGCTGAGATGTTCCTTTGTTTGCATTCAACGCAGTAGCTCTTGAACACTCTGTGACACTGCACCCCATATTCTTCACAGGGATGTTATGAGGATACAATTATGGCATAACTATGATGTATTTTATACATGATGGGTCATGCAAGATATCCTTGGCAAGGTTATAATGTACTGAATATGATTATCCTGTCTGTGTGCATGTATCATTTTCGTATCTGAAGTTAGGAATATCGACTATATAGCTGTATTACAAATATGTTTACAGCCGGGGAATGCCCACGAGGCAGAAGGCGATCAGTCTAGACGGCTGGCTTGGAAGGGCCATTAGAGGAAACAATAGGCCTTAGAAGAAGTTTATCTCCCACCCGGGAGCTTTCCTGAGGATGCTACAAACAGCCTCTGAGTCATGGCTGCTATGACCCTATGGGGGCATGTGACCAGATCACCTGGTACTGGACTCCATCTTGGAATACCAGTGTTTTTCCACTGACTGGTGTGGGGACCAAGCTTGGAGACAAAGGGTTCCTGCCATATGCAAAAGCTGTTTAAGGCAGGGGAGTGACATCATCATGGTTCTTCACAGGCTCCCCGTCCAAAGATGGAAACAGCTGAGGAACAAGGATGGAACTGGGGGGAAGTGCTGGACCCAGGCTAGAGGGGTTTCTAGCCTGCAAGAGGAATACCTGGGATTTTTAAGATGCAAGCAAGGGCAGATGGTCCCTTAAGAATCTCTGCAACTGGCTTAAATAATCATTTATAGGGCCCTACCAAATTCACAGCCATGAAAAATGCATCACAGACCGTGAAATGTGGTCTTCCTGGTCTTTTGTGTTCTTTTACCCTGTACTATATAGATTTCACCAGGGAGACCAGGGTTTCTCAAATTGGTGGTCCTGATCCAAAAGGGAGTTGCAGGGAGATCACAAGGGTATTTGGGGGGGGGGGCAGTATTGCCACCCTTACTTCTGCACTGTCTTCAGAGCTGGGTGGCTGGAGAGCGGCGGCTGTTAGCTGGGTGCCCAGCTCTGAAGGCAGCGCCCCATCAGTAGCAGTGCAGAAGTAAGTGTGGCAATACTAGGCCACTGGGCTCCCGGGCAGCAGCTGCTGCTGTCCAACTGCCTAGCTCTGAAGGCAGCGCCGGTGCCCGCAGAAGCACAGAAGTAAGGGTAGCAGCACCGTGACCCCCCCTACAATAACCTTGCAACCCCTCCCACAACTTGTTTTTGGGTCAGGGCCCCTACAATTACAACACTGTGAAATTTCAGATTTAAATAGCTGAACATCATGAAATTTACGATTTTTAAAATCCTATGACATTGAAATTGACCAAAATGGACCGTGAATTGGGTAGGGCCCTAATCATTTAGGATGAGAATTTGCTACTCATATCCAATCTCTTTAGTATATCAAGCTCAGATTGCGTTTTTGTTTATTTGCTAGGTAATCTGCTTCGATCTGTTTGCTATCACTTATGATCACTTAAAATCTATCTTTTGTGGTTAATAAACTTGTTTTTGTTTTGTCTAAAACCAGCGTGGGGGAATCATAACTGGGGGGCAGAAAGCTGTTGCAGCTCTTTCTCCACATTGAGGGAGGGGGCGAATTTCATGAGCTTATGCTGTACAGTTCCCTGTGCAGCACAAGACGGTATAATTTTGCGTTTACCCTCCAGAGAGGGGCGGGTGCCTAAATGACTGGGAAGTTCCTTAGCTGAAGCCTTCTCAGGCAGAGCTGATCACAGCATCGGTATGTTTCTGCAGCCGGGTGTGTCCCTACGTGTCTGTGTGCTGGAGGGGGCTTGAGGGCCCTGTCACAGCAGCACAGAGTAAAGGGAGCCCAGGCTGGTGGGTCAGGCGGGCTCAGTGGTACCCCAGATGCAGGCGGCACCCTGGGGGGGAACCTGTCACACACTCAACATCATCATCATCTTACCGTGAAGCTGTCCTTTTTCTGGGCACGAGATGTGATCTCACTCCTGAAATGTTCCCTTTCCAGCATCCCTGATGGCAGGATTCTGAGAGACAATATTGGCAGGTCTAGTAAAATCATTAATGCTAGCTCAGAGACCCTAATCACTCAAAATGAGTTACCAGCTAAAATAGTCTCGCCCAGATCTGAACACCAAATATAGCCACAGGTCTGTTATTTTGCCCCACACCACAGGGATAAGCAGGTACATGAAATGTAGTTCCCAACCCTCTTTTTTCTTCTTCTTTATACCCACAGCTTTTCGGAACAACCCTGTTAGGATTTATAGTGTCAATACGGGATTATTCCCCTTACTTCTATTTCTTGTCCAAACAAAGAAATTAATTTTCTGGTCATAATTTCAGTACCTCTGGGACATTAGCAGGATGGAAGTAAAAATAGAACATCATTACAGTGTCAGGTAATGCAGATAAGTGTGACTAATAACCTGAGTGTCATTGATTTAATAATCTAATAATGTCTCTGCACACTCAGCGCTCAGACACACCGATTGCAGATAAAGATTTAAACCCGGCTGAAGCAGCGGATTAGAATCAGCACCTCGGCTGTAGGGATCACTGTCAGATCAGAATTGATGATAAGCAACCAATGGCTGGGGTCCAAAAACCAAGTAAAGGAGCTGCCGGGCATCTGCAGTTTGTGCTGCAAAGGGAGGAAAGTTTTCCGTTCCCGTGGGTGACAGCACAAGGAGGTCACAGCTCCCCAGCAGACTGGCAGCTCAAGTTCAAATAGAACCGGTCGCTGACTAGCACATGTTCAGGATAATGCTCACAACTGTGATCCCTTCATCAGCTGGATGCACTGCAAGGGAAAAAGTGTGTTAAGATGGGTGCAGTTTGTGGCAAATGGCCAATGTTATTGCGGTGGGTCCCATGCTTTTCCTGGGTGTGGTGGGTCAGGGCACTGCCCCTGCCCCTATTCTCCTCAAGTGCCCTGGAGCGGGAGAGAAGGGGAGCAGGGAAGGGACCCAGGTTCACCCCCTACTCTGGTCTGAGCTCCTTCAGCTTCACAGGCTTCTTACCCTCTTTCCCCCTGGGTGGGATTTCTCTCATTTCTCTCTGCTGGAGGAGTCTCCCTTCCCTTGGTACTCTAATCTGCTAGTCAACACCTATGCACCTTCAAACTACAGTCAGCTCTCCCTCCTTCCCTCCTCCTGTCTGACTGGAGCAGGGGTTTTTAGCAGGTCTGAGGTGGTGCCTTAATTGGCTCCAATTACCCTGTAGTAACCTCTCCTTAATCTACAGGGAATAAGGCCCTGATCATTCCGGGGCTTGTGCTGGGCCACAGCTGGGCCGCTGCTGCTACCAGTTTGACCACTGGGATGGGTTTTGCGGCTGCACAGTTATGGGGCTGTCCTGGCTGTTCTCCAGTGTGATAACCCAGAGGACTGGATGGACCTGTTGCTGCCACGCCGTTCGCTGTACGTCCTCAGAGGCGCGGCTCACTACGAGTTCACCCACGAGAGCCTCAAAGACGAGGAGTCCTTTTTTGGTGGCCAGAAGATCCCCCGAGAAAGGAGGATTTCTGTCATCCACAGGAACCTGCCTGCGCTGTCAGCTCTTAGGTAGAACCAGCTGCAGGCTAGTGGAGCTGTGGGATTGGAAACCAGCCGTCCTCCCTCTCCAGGCTGGAGCAGAGCTGGATTTTTCAGCTGATCATGCTCAAAGGGACCTGCCCGGGGAGGTGTGTAGCCAAGAGTAAGCCTGGGGACTTCTCCCCTCAACACGCAGCCGTGGAGGAGTCTGCCGGTGTGTGTACCCTTGACAACCACCCAGGTACCTACTGTGTCATCAGCAGTGCGATTAACGAATGATTTACTGCACCGTGTTGGTTGCACTGGCTTGATTGCATAGTCCGTGTTAAACCCAACAAGTACAATCTAAAATAGAAATATCGCCCCTGTGATCTTTGTTACGGGGCGCGGGGTGACTTTAACAGGAGCAGGTCAATAGAATTCAGACAGAAGTGTGCTGCTTTTGTTTGTTTTTAAAGGGAACCGCTGGCACTAGTGAATTTTGGTGAATTTCCCTCATTAAAAATAATTTATTTTAACACATTAAAAAAAAAACCAACCATTCTTCTGCTGCCCTCTGGCCCTGCTGTATCCCAAGTTTTAAAACCAAGGAGCAGGGATCTGGTTCCAAAGCCCATCAGGTCAATAGGTGTCTTCCCATTGCCTTCATTGGGCTTTGGATCAGGTGCCAAATCCGTTAAGCTTTACTCCAGGTAAACTAATTTATTAGGAGATAAGCTTCCTTGGCAGCTCCACGGAGGAGGCTGCTGAGGAGGGATTTTCTGTGAAGGGTCCTTGACTGTGGAGCACACTCTCCACTTGACCTGACAGAGCCCAGATTTGATCTTCTCCTCCACACACTGACAGGCCCATCTTTTCCCCATTCCCCAAGTATTTAGGGAGGGCCTAGTCTGAAGGACATAGCATGGAAGCCTACGGGTATTGCTTTGTTATTTGACAACCGATGAATATCACTGCGGTCGTGAGGGGCTGGTGGTTTATCATGTTTCTTTCACTTGTTAACTGTTGTCCGATGTGGCGGGGTTCTACGTTATTAGCTTTGTATTAATTATGGTCAGCATTTTGTAGATTTTCATGTTGTAATGAGACATCTGAAATAGAAAGCAACCCAGTAAGTAAGCAGGTGTGTGCCAAATGTATAGGAAAAATAAAGAGACTACATTTTCCACAGTGTGTTTTTGTTGTAGTTGCCTCAGAATCACAGCAAGATACTACTTAAAACATTTTCAGTTTAGATGTTCAGTTCTGCTGGGCCTTTTAACCACAAACTCTGGTTTCTTCTGTTTCTGAAGGAATTTAGGGGTTGGAGGGAAAATGTGTATTTTTAACACTTTGGATAACGCATATTAAAACCCTACTGTGGACAAAGCAAGAGTTAACTTGGTTAATCCTTGGATCCCAAGGTTTACTTCCAACAGCCAATGTGTTAAAACTACAACGTAACTTGCCTGTCTACCCCAGACGGCTGCTCTATTGTCTCCAATGGAGTTATGACAGCTCAGACCGGCTGAGGATCTGCTTCCCTGATTTTTACCTGCTAGTCACTGCTTCAGAGGAACCCAAAGGAGTTAGGTGTCCAACCCCTATTGACTTCCAATAGGAGCTGGGCACCAAGGATGGGCTTTTCAAAAGCCCCGACATCATTTAGGGGGACACATCCCAGTGACTTTCAGGGCAATGTGTGCTCCTAAAGGCATTTTAGGAGCTTTTGAAAATCCCATCCATTGCTCCCTTAGGGGTCTTTGAATATCTCAGGCTACATCGCTCAGTCTTTTGTCTCTGCCTCCTTCCCTGAGATACTACAGGACCTCTCACTGGCTTGAGGAAGGCTACTCTGAATGAATGTGTTTAAGAGGCAGTGGGCAGATCAGAGTGTACATGGCCTTCGCTCCCCAGCGTCACACCCTTTCCAGCTGGACAGAGGTTCTTACTGGCTAGAACCTACCGCACGGTGGGCCAAAGCAGCTGCAAAGCATCCTTTCCCTCTGGCAGGCTAGCACCTGCGAATGAAATGACAAATGGATACAATTCTGTAGCTGCTCGATTTCCTCCCCGGACAGGATATGAAAACCGTGCAGGGAACGGTCTGTTAATGAGACATGACATCGTTTATTATAATTCAGCTCAAACAGTGAATATTGATCTTTTCAAACTGTGCGTGGAAATACTCCCATTGTGCAGACTCCCATCTCCAGACTCGGGCGATTTTAGCTCTCTGCATTTTATTATTAGCACAGCAGCGGATGTCTCTCCTGCTCTTCGATGGCTGTCCGACAATTGCTTCGGGTGACACCTAACGTATCATAGCATGATTCAGAGCAACAGTGGCTCAGTCTCACCTATACTCGGCCTGAAAATGGTGTGGTGAGGGTCTCTGGCAACTATTGTACTGTCTGCCTGTAAGCAATGATCTACTCAGTCAGCAACCCGCAAAGCCAGATACTTCCCAGGGCGTTTCCACTCCAACTGGAGCTCTAGAGGACAATGTCTCTTCTTTAGAGATCACGCTCTGTGCTGAAGGCAACACCCAGCCTTCTCCAACTTCAGCATTCTTCCTTGTTTCCAGTTCACTTCCACCAAGCAACAGAAGAAATACATCCGGAGGAGTTGCTATAGTAACTCTTGAAAAAGACAGACTGCATTAGTGCAATAGAGCCCAAAGACACTTACTATTACAAGAGAGTTAGTTGCTACTCTAGGAGGACTCTTCTTTTCAGAAGAGCTGTCTTGTATGGTTTCAGCTGGTCTTGTGTGGTTAACGATGGAGTCACAACCAACAGTTCCATTCTCATAAAAGGAAAGTCACCTAACACCACTGATATTAATCTTAGGCCCTATTCTGAAGGCTCACAAGGATACCGTGCATGGGGGTGAATTTCACCAAAGTACCTAGGAATCTCACCTTTTTCTTTTTTTAAGATCCTTTTCCTTAGGTTGTCCAAACCACTCCCTCAAAATTATCCACGATTTATTTGTTCCCTTAACTTTCTTTTTGGCCACACCGTATATGAAGTTTCCATTTATAAAGGGTTAATAAACTAATAAATCTTGTAATAAATAATAAATAGTCTGAAAGTCCAACAGGCTGCTTATAACTAGAGATGGTTGGAAAAATTCTGATGAAACTTTTTTTTTGGATCAAAATTTGCCAATTTGTGAAAATCAAAACATCCATGGAAGTGCTTTGATTTCAACACAGTGCCGAGAGAACCAAATCAGAGGTCCAAAGGAGCCCTGCCTGCCAGGCAGTTTTCAAAACCTGCCTCGTGTCCTGTCAACTCACCTGCTCGACTCCTTATCAGCCCACCTAGTGGACTGACAGGGAGTCAAGAGCCTGGAAGCCCTGGTTCCCAGGGTTTTCAGGGTCCACAACTCTGGGGCAGCCCCTAAGGGAACTGCCTCAGAGCTAGGGCTCCAATCCCTTTCAAGGAGAATTTCAAAATGTTTAGTTTTCTTTCTGAATTGGAATGAAACCAAAATTAAAAATGCCACCAGCTTCCAAAAGCAGAATTACCTTTCTCTGCCCAGGTGTATAACCATCTATAATACATACTACTCATGGCTATAATGTGATTATTACAGCTATTAAACACTCATGAACCATTTATCAATGGAATCTTTATATAAAGCATAATGTGTCATATAAAGCTTCCAGAAATATTCACCTCCAGTCAGATCTTTTGCTCGTGCCTGGCTACGCTGATATCTCTTTATGCAAAGCAATGTCCCAGGGCAGAATGGACTCTGACAGATGGTATTAAATGAAAAAAAGAAAGGAATAAAAGAAGAAATGCAAGGAGTTACCTAACATTAGCAGCAATTAGAGCGCCAGGCAGCCTCACTTTAGGTGATTTAGCAGTACTCTGACCCAAACTGCTCATTCGACAAAACACTATTATGAAAATAGATGTTGTCAGAAGCTGTTACCAATACAGAAAACATTCCTTTCTGTTATTGAACACTGTATCTTCTAACTGTAGTTTGTATTGAGGATGGTTTCCATTTTTCTATTTGGATTGGCCAAGTTTTCAAAGTATAAAGGTACAATCATAAAAAGTAGATGTTGCCTGTGTGTCTGCGTACCCAAGTACTTGGCGCTTTCATTTATTTTATGTGCACACTCACCATAAGTATTGAGGATCATAAAGAAGGAACTGTCCTTGACCGTTAGATTAAAAGGGGAGTCACCTACTATATTGATTTTGTGCATGTGCAAGTCGCTTGTTTGGTAATTAGCTTTAGAATTACCGTTGTGCTCTTATGATCAAAATTTTTTGCTGTATTGTAGTCTCTATTCTACAAATAATCTTTCCTCTATATTATATTTGCTTGTGTGAATTGCCTGGTTGGTTATGCAAACACACATCTCTGACAGCCAATGGTATGATTAACTAACCTGGTCTCTGTTATCTGAAGGGGGATCTGATTGATAAGCAGGAAATAAAGGAGGATTTAGAGCTGCAAATGAATGGCTCCCTCATTATAATGTTTAGCCCAGGGATTAGGGCACTCACCTGGGATATGGAAGACCCAGGTTCAGTTCTCCCCTCTGTCTAAATGGATGCTTGCATGTTCTGAGATATACCAGCAGAAAGTTCAAATCACTCTGTGCTCACTACACAAATCGAAACATTTAGAATGACTCTGTTATTGCTGACACATCTCCTGGACCACACCTGAATAAGAGGTAATTATATAACTGGTGAATTCATACACACAAGATTGTTGTATGTTACCCTGTCACTGTGTTCCTTTCCCAGGGTGCCCCCTCGGGGTGGGACGGGCTCTTTGCACTCATCTAGTCTCCGGTCCATGGGGTTCTGCCCTTTTAAGCTCCTCCCTCCAAGTCTGACATCTCTCGCAGCTGCGATGGGGAGGGATGATTGGGCCCACAACAGCTCATTAACCCCGTGTTGACTGGGTGGGGTTTGTATACCCCATCACACACCCCATTAGGAACCCCAGCTAGGGTTGCTGAGAACCGTTCGCCTTAGCCTGTAGTTGCTGGGCCCCAAATCCTGCATTACTTCAGTATCTAAAACCCCAATGGGCCACACTTTCTGCTGGAGTGATCATTTCCATTGGCTTCAGGCAAGGTGCTTCAATTGATGCCAACACAGGATTCAGCCCATTTATTATTATTAGTTGCTTGGGCTGCCTAGGAGCCAGTCTTGGGCCAAGACCCCACTGGGCTCGGTGCTGCACAAACACAGAACAACAAGAGGGTCTCTGCTCCAACAAGCTTACATACTTCAGCTTTGGGTGACCAAAGAACATGAGTTGGGAAGATTGCCGTACGAGACCACAGCAATCGTCTGTCTGGTTCATCACCCTGATGGAAAGAAGATTTTTTTTCAAAATTCAATTAGATTTATAAGAAAAGAAAGAAAGAAAGAAAGAAAAGCTATCCTGGGTCTAAGGTACCTTTGCCAAAATTTAAAAAATAAAACATGAAAAAAAACCCATGCAAACTGCCCAAAAACCAAATAACCACCAACTGGAAATACCAATCAAAAGATGTTTCAGAGGAAGGTGCAAAAAAATCAGGATTAGGCCCATTGCACACAAGGCTTATATTGTTGCCAAAAAAGAGACGTCCATTTCTCCCTTGCCCATCTGGAGATGGGTTATTGGTAAGGCTGGGTGGTATTAGAGGAGAATTCTGGTGGGGATTGTATAGGCAGGGTAACTAATCTTTGTTCTGTTGTCATGGGGTTAGTTGATTTGATTTTAGGGTAACTGTAAGTGGGTCGGACTCACCCGGCGGCGCCTCCTGCTGGTTGATCCGGGGAATTAGCTCATTCTAGCTCCGGAGCGCCCTATACAGGCCAGTGATCCGCCTTACCACTGGCCCCTAGTCCCTCCCAGGACCTGGTGCCTCTATTCACTGGGGTGCTGCCCCCTGGCAGTAAACCTCAATAATCCCAGTGGGTTTCCCCTCACCGGGGAACCCCCAACCCACTATCCCTACCTCGCCTCAGTCGTAAGGCTACTGCCAGTCACCAGCTAGCCCCCGTGCCCTGGGGCAGACTGCAGTATCAGCCACTCATCACAGGCAAGGTTGGGTTTGGACCTGCTGCCTCGGCCTACCTGTGGGCTGCCCCCTGCAACCCCAGTACCCAGTTGGCCTACGCATAGGTGCCCCTTCCCTCCCCATACCCCTTCCCCGAGGCGCCGCCCCACTGCGCTTTCCCCCGCGGCCGCCCCGCCACATAGCTGAGAGGCGGGCGGCTGGGCTAAAAAAAAGTCACGGCTTTTCGGCAGGAGGCGAGTTGGGCGCGGGTGGGGGGGCCGCCGGGGAGCTGCCAGTGGGTGCTGAGCACCCACCAATTTTTCCCCGTGGGTGCTCCAGCCCCGGAGCACCCACGGAGTCAGCGCCTATGGGCCTACGCCTAGGCCACAGCCTGGGGTTTTCTCAGACCAGAGCTCCCCAGCTCCTCTGGCCTTTCCCCAGCCCCACTCTTCCCTGCAGCCAGGCCCTTCTCCCTCTATAGGCAGGGCAAGACTGTTTGCTCCAGGCCCACTGCCCTCTTATAAGGGCCAGCTGGACCCTGATTAACTGGCCACACCTGTGGCTACTCTGCCAATCAGCCTGCTCCCAGCCTCAGCCCTCTCCCAGGGATGTTTCAAGCCCGTTTAGGGAACATTACTGGATACAGCAACATTTTTGTATAACAAACAAAGTAATGAAACATGGAATTACTATACCAGCAAAATCATTACGAATTAATAATATGCAGTATAACAACACGATGCAGAAATTCTGTCACTATGTAGCCCGTTGATTACACTGATGTTATCAGCAGGTTGCACTGAGGTTATTTCGAAGGGCTCTGACCCTAATCTGCCACAAGAGAAGGAAAGAGAGTCTTTAAAAACAAGCTCTTTCTTTCATAGGCGTCCTGTGCCAATAAGCTAACTCCAGTCCCTAGTGACCAGTGTTCTGATTGGTCTACCTGATCACTTTGTGGTAACTTGGAACATTCTACAGTAAACTTGTTTTTAAATTTTGTAAAACAAACAATCCCCCAAACTGTATCATCTTCGAAGTTAAATAAGAAATTATAGAAAGTAAATAGATTCTATGTTGATTAATAAATCAATGTCTCAGTGCATACAGTCTTGATTCTCTACACTGGCTAAGCAACCCAAATGTCCTCAATAGCATAGGAACTATAGTACGGACAATTGGTTAAATAACTTTAATTAACCAACAAGAATGTTGTCCTGTTTATACCCTATTCTTCTCACAAGGTGTCACAGACTCCAGAATCATAGCAAGAAAATCTGCCCGCTTTCCAGGTTTTTTTTGAAATTCAGACCATGTCGTGCCTTCAGATACATAGTTTATATACTATATTGTCTAACCACTTTCAAGCTAAGATGATTGCTTTCCTGACCCATCATTACCATGTTTAACCGGGTACATGGTATCAAATTTGCAATCCCTTAAAATTTTCTGTAAACTGGAGAGTTTTGAAATCTGCTATCCTATTTTTTGCAAAGAATCGCTGCCCTGCATTACCTCCCTTCAGAGCCGTGACTCCGTTTCTGACTTGTTATAAATTGCTAAGTTTTATTAATCAAAATAGCACTGAAAGCTAAATAAGAAATTGCACCTGCGGCAGAGGCAACAAGGCTTTTGGAATATTAAACCAGAACTTCCTGCTGATTCACACTGCTCCAGCGCTTATGAACACGACCTGATCATTTTTCAGTCTCAGAAACAGTTCAACAGCTAATGAAGACAAAGCACAGGAGAAACGCATGCAAAGGGACCCAAAGACTCCTCCCTGTTCTGGTTACAGAGCTACATGCATTGTACGTAGAACAGGGCTCACGGTATGAGTGAAGCCAAATTGCTGGGAGATTTAATCTTGGTGTAAAGTTCAATAAATGTAACAATACACAAAACCAAACTGAATCAGCACACATATAGCAGACAGGATATTGGAGCACAGTTCCATAGGCCAGTATAGCTGTCTTAGTCCAGTTGAAGTGTAGACCCCAGAGCTAGAAAAGCCAGGTCTGGCCAGCCTCATTTACGCAACTTCTAATGCTGCTTTCCCTTAGTTCCACATGCTGGGTTATGTTGCTGTAGTTGGAATTTGCCTGTGTTCTGATTGTATAACTGGTCACTGGTTGTGACTGTACTCAAAGAAAGCGCATAGGCAGCATGCAAGACAAGAGGGTGACCCTGAGTTCAGAGGCAGTTTGGAATGGGATTCAAGTTTAACAAGAGAAGGTAGAGTGTAGGGCAGAACTAACCGGGCAGAAGAACCAAGCAGACCACAGTGGAAGAACTGGCACAATAGACCTGGATCAGGTAGCTTCACGCTGGAGCGGGATCTGGTGGCATGGACGTCTCTGGTCTGGCACAGACAGGTGGTGAAGAGGCACCCCTGGGTACCCTTGACTACCACCGGCATCTTGTTGGCAGAACATACTGAACCATGGTTTGGGTTCATACCAGTAGAACTGTGTTCCTGTCCAGCCTGGAAGAAGTCAGGAGAAGGGGGAAGAGGTTACTGGACATCACAAAATAAAAAGCTTATCCAAATAGATTAGACTGCTAGTTAGCTAAAGGAGGAGGGGAAAGCTGGCATTTTAATCTTCGTATGAAGGAGACAGTAGGGTAAAAAAACCAAAAACCCCATGGAAATATACCTATTACACGGCAAAACCTGGCTTCAGCTCAGAGTCCTGCTGAGCTAGTAATGGCCAGATATATTGAGTGTGGCTCCTACTGAGCTCCTCCATCACCAGCTCACTAGCATGCCACTTGTTTAGAGGGCTTTTGGAACCATGTCAGGTGGGGGGACCAAGCACAGATGTGGCAGCTTGGCCAAGTCGGAAGGAGCACTCCGGTTGAAACCAACGGAGGAAAAGCTATTCCTAGGAACCAGGCTCTCTCAATGGGTCCTCTCAGCTTGATGCTGAAAACCCCTAGCACTGTAACAGCAACTGAAGTCTTCTTTTGACTTCACCTTCAGGAACTACAAAGACCAACAGTGCAACAAAGGCATATAATAGTCACGTAGACCAATGTTTAACTGATTTCAACCACATGGCAGTTCTAGGGTTTAGGGTACCCTAGACCTGTTAATTCCAGCAACCTATGAGGAAATAGCAATTTCTGCTAGGCATTTTAAATCAGCCAGGTCAATTACATTATAATTAGCTCTAATTAACACCCCCAGAGTTCCCATTGAATTTTCTCTGCAGCATGGTTTCACTCAAAAGGGGCAAAATTTTTCCCTTCTTGCAAAACATCCAAGTAAAAGCCACTTCCTCTGTGATCCTTAGAACTAATCATTTCACGGAAGAGCAAAATGTATAGGCACTAATGGAATCTGAGTTCTGGAAAGTCCAATATGATCTGTGTGCCCACTGACCATTATAATTGGTGATCAGCAGAACACAAAATGCCCCACCATGCTGAATTGTTAACATTAGTTAACTGCTCAACTTTAAGCCATTCTGAAAAAGCAATAGAAAAGTTAATCAGGGCATAAATGATCTCTTACAAAAAATATACCTATGAAATTCTATAATGTACAATTCCATTCCAGTAATTGGAATCAATGATGTATTGGAGATAGAACCTTTACACGTTGCTTGTTAATACTATTATTCGGACAGTGCAATATCTAGCATAGATGTTTAACACAGTCACAGTTAGAGGAAGAAGATATTAAAGCAATAGCCACAGACTAGAAAAGAAAAGAAAAAAGCATTTTAGATGTTAAGCCGAGAATATGGACATGCCATTCCTACTCCCTGTAGCAAAAGCAAGTATAAATGATCTGCACACTTGGATAATGCTGGTGTGAATATACACAGCTGAGACACATTAGCTTAGGGATGGAAAGGCCGTCTTTCTAAAGTCAGGCTGCAAACTCTCTCTGATAGACAGACACTCAAGCATCATTTGCTTTTCCACATTGTCAGATGTCTCAAAGTGCTTTTCAAGTAAGTAATTACATTGAGAAAGGCAACGAACAAGCAAGCATCACAACCTCTTAGTAAGCGTGAGCAACACTATTGTTAGTGCCCCATAAGCTGTGGTGATCAAAGGCGTATCAGTAGTGGGGGGCGGCAGCCTAGAGAGCACATTTGCTACCCTGAAATAACATCATTATCCCCTGATAGCTCCTGTGTTTCAAATGGTTTGGAAGCCTCAGTGCTGTGATCCGTTTCTAGATGAATACACATTTGGATATGATAATCATGGGCTAAATTCACCCTAGTATCACTCCATCAACTTCACTGGACTCCATCGGGGGTGAATTTGGCCCTGTCCATTTTTGCTAAATTTAGAGAATCAGAAATGCATAAATTTGTTACCATTCATCAAAGAGAGCTTCAGGCCTCATTTGGCCATAAACCCTTGCCAGAAGTGAGGAGGACAGTAAATTAGAAATGAAATTGGATGTCAAATTTCCAAAGGGTTTGGAGGTAAATAACAGATGGTGATCTGTGAAAATGCCGAATGGTGGAAATAAGGAGCCTTCTTACCATAAAAGGCATATGATCTGGATGCCGCTGTGCCAGTTTTCTGTCCATCCAGGGACAGAGGCCTTTTGTGCTACTGCTGATCTTAGAGGCCATAAGAAGGAGAAATCTAATACACTGGGGCTGGCTCAGGGATAGATCTCAAAATGGGGAATCATAATTGAATCGGGGTGTTTCTGCTGAGGTCCCACAGGGACAGGTTTTCAGCCCAAGACTGTTCAATATTTTCATCACAAATCCGGAAGGAAACATAAAACTGTGGCTGAGAACGTTTGCAGCTGACCCAAAGATTGGTGGAGCGATCAGGAACGATAACACGTCACTTCTACAGAACAAACTGGGCACAATCAAACATGCATTTTAATGCAGCCAAATGCAAGGCCGCATGCCTAGGAACAAAGAATGTAGATCTCCCAGGATGGGGGACTGTATCCTGGACTGAGGGACTTTGAAAAGAATTTAGCAGTCAAGCTGGGTTCTGACCTTTCCATGCATCGCCACCCGTAGAAAAGGGTTTTGTAGGCCAAATTGTGCCTTCAGAACCATCAGGGCAAACCCTGCCCCCATTAGCTTCAATAGGATTACACAGGTGTAAGTCATTGGCTGTATAATTAGAAATTAGTGAGCAATTGTGATGATGCAGAAGTAGGGATAGGAGCCAGCCCAACTCCTGTTCGGTGCCTTGGTTCTGCAGTGCAGCGCCACTGAAATCAGTCCGAGTCTGTGAGGGCAGAAACACCCACCTCCCACAGATCCCATGGCAGGGTATTAACTCTCAGATTAAATATGCACTGGGGGACACCTGATGGATTAGGAGGAGCCATTTCTCTAGTCACTTTTCAGAGCTGAACTGCATCTTTCAATTATGTTCACTAACGTCACCCTGCATTCCCAGTTGCCAGATATCCAGCTTTTACTCAGTTCTAATTGAAGGCTCTTGGATTTTCTCTGCTCTCTGTTGTTATGCTCTGGTGGTGGAATCAGCTTCAGGCTGGGGTTAGAAATGCTGAGTCACTTTCTCATCTTCTTTTTCAGATTTAAACCAAACCAAGCCATGGGCCACCCTGGAAGGCTCTGAATGTTTGCAAGTCTCCCTGAGACTGCCTCCTACATGTGAACTGCAATGCTATAAAGAAGAAAGACCACTCTGTGATTCTAGAGAGTCCAAAGCCCTAACACAATACATACTGCAGACTTTACAGTAACTAAAACTGCGTGTTTGAAAACAAATCCTCATCTCAAGGGGTTTTTGAGTAATGGGCCCAAACTCAGCCCTGGCATCCATGGGAGGTTGCTCTTCCCTAAACTACCTGAGTTTGGTCCTTGGTTTCATGTTCTCTTTGTCCACCCAGTCTTCCTTGTTAAACATGATGTGGGTTCTCATAAGTCTCATGTGTCTCCAGATTTACCTGTCCCAAGTTTTCTAGCCCTTGAAGACTGCAAGTGGCAATAAAACACGGGATGTGGCTCTCACCAGTCTATCAACTTTGATGCTATTCCTTGCTTTGGAAAGAAGGGGTCACTAGAGAGCTACATAAAACCAAAAGCCCTCCCCTATCCCTGCTCCAGGCATCCACAGGATACCTGAGGTGAGAGGAACCTTTTTGGTGTTCTTAGGACACTCCTATGTCCCGAGAGGGGGCTCCAGGATGTCCAGTGACCTCTACAGCAAGTTTCCAGTTCCCATTGGTCCCGGTGCACGAGTAACCAATCTCACTTCCAGCCTCTGGGGGCATCTGTGCTGGGATGCTGCTGGAACACTCACGTGTCTGAATATGAGGAATAATAACAACGTTACTTATAATGAGGTACTGTTGGTATTTCAGCTTATGATGACCTGACCTCAAAACCCTCAGCTGCTTGCTCTGGCTAGGTCTCTAAATGTTTGGAGGCTTGTCTGAATCCCCTCTGGGTTTCCCTAGATCTGTAGTGCTGCCTGGTATTTAGATGAAAAATACAAATAGCTTCTCCCCTTATATTTTGTTATTCCTGTTTTCTCACACAGCCCAATTTAGAAACTGCAGTGGAGAGAGACATTTTTAGACGAATTTTTAAATGTAAGAAAGTTTGGGGGTGGGTTGAACTTCTGAGTGAGGGTTGCAATTTAAGCAACATCCAGCGAGTATCTCATCCAAAGCCCAGAAGCAGTACTGCATTAGTAGTGAAATTATAGCCTGCTAATGTATGACACTTCTCAACTGCAGCCATCTCTCTATCAGATAGCATGCTGGTACAGAAACATTGATTTACTGTAAGTTCATGATAGTGTCATTGGTGCTTTATCAATCCTGGCTTGGAATGTCTTTAGCAATCAGGTTTTGAATTGGTGACAGATTGGATCTTTTCTTATTTGTAGTTTGAGAATAGCTGTCTGGTATTTATATGGACAAAAATATTGATATGCCACTGGGTACATAAACTGGCACTTGGCCAGAACATACAGGAAACCAGATAAAACACCGCATCCAGAACCCTCACAAACTGCATTGTTTACTAACCATGTATTCAGTGAAATATAATTGTAGTAAGTCGTGTTTCCAAACCAGATTGAGTTTCTGATATATCAGGACAACAAGATTATTTATAGGGATTGCTGTGGAGTGGATTTGTCCCCTCTCCCCTCAAACCCCCAGTCTTCTGCCACAGTACTTTCAGGGACAAGAATAGACACATCACTATTTTCACATTAGCAAACGTGGGGGCTGCAGATACTTGGTGAAATAAATTGGGAACGGTGGTCTAAGTACTTGAACTGACATCATTGGAGACATCGGAGCTGTCTTTCAGCTGACACGCTATTGCTATCACCACACAATGAGTCTGGCTCCCTTCAGCTTTAATGACTCCAGCCTTGTCGTGTCTGGAAGCTGGGAACATGGAGCTGACAGTGTCTGTACATTATAGCCCAGGTGAGGCAGAATTAATGAGCTAAAACTCTGTCTTACAGTTCCAGGCAAACTCATACATCCTCCTAGCCCAGTCAGCATCGCGGCTACGTTTCCTGTCTGGCACTTCACCTGCTTTCTAAATGTTTGTCTTAATAAATGCTTCAGAGTACTTTGCAACATCAACCTGGTAGAGAGCCTTCTTGAGCAAAATGAGCCAGAAGCCAGAGAGGTCTTGACCCTGCTCTCGGACTTGATGAAAGGAGGACGAAAACGGCTCATATTAAAGACAAAAAAACCTTTGGAGTTTGAAAAGTCATGGTTAAGGCTTAATTTAAAAGAGGAACTGAATAAATAGGTAGCCTATTAATGTCATTATCCAGAATCACTAAGATAGTGGCACTTCCAGCCAGTACATTTAAACACTTACATAGGGGTGAACTTGAAGGAAACCATTATAGTGTAATTAAGACAGAACAGGGCCAAAAATCAAGTTCTCCAAAAGCTACTGGTGCATAGACAGGTCTGATGTTACTACTATACACCGCCATCACCATTCCTGTGATCTTTGCTACAAAACAGCTCAATTCTAAAGTAAACCAACAAAAGGCAAGTCACATTCCTTATATTCACTAGGGTGATGAGAGACAGCAGTGAAAGCTCAACTACATATACACACCACTGGTCTGACAATCTGATGTTAAAGGCTTTCAGAGCAGGTCTCTCTCTAATCTCTGGTCTTGTCATGAAGGTGTTGTCCATAGGTGATCCTGTGGCAACAGTTTTATACAACAGCGTTGGTTTCTCTCTTTCCTTTAGTTAAAAATAGTTTGCTGAGTTTTAGGCAAAAGTAGCATTTCACATCACACTGTGCTAAAGGATGGGTTAGCAAATGCAATCACTAAATTATTCACAGGTCAATGTCCCATGTTGTTTACATGGCAAGTTAGCCAATGGAACACAGATTCTTGCCCAGAAAGAGAGATGTGAGTTTTCTGGAGATACAGCACTACCCACGCCTCAAAACTCGACCTCCCATAATGCTATGTTGTGCTTCTACACCAGTGCACAACAATCTATTTACATGTGAATTAAGGCTGCTTGGCAATTAACATATCAACTATGCACAGATACAACATCAAAATCCCTGGCCTACTCCTCATATCCAACTGGGGAGGCCATCTGGGCAGTATTTCATGGATATATAAATCATGTACGCTAAGGAATCCTGATGTGGAGAAAGCATCAGTGTAAAGGGTACAGCCAATATTTCTGCACGTTTATGGAGAGCAGTATGGCATTCATAACCTACAAACGCTGCTAGTGCCGGGGGGCTAAGGCTGTGCCCAGCTATGGAGAAAGCAGCTCGTTTCTGGCTGTTTGGAATGGATACTGGTAAGGCACCATGGTTTAGGAACGTGGATTATTTGCCCAGTTCTGTCAGGGAAAAAGTCAGGATTACCTATTGCTTAGCTAATGTTTTACAAGAGAAAACATGCCAACCTTAGTGGAGATTCAAATGTCTGAGTCGGCACCTATGGGGTTTACGATGCACAGTACAGATATGACAGGAAGAACTGAAGTATCAGAGGGGTCGCCGTGTTAGTCTGGATCTGCAGAAGCGACAAAGGGTCCTGTGGCACCTTACAGACTAACAGAGGTATTGAAGCATAAGCTTTCGTGGGTCAATACCCACTTCTTCGGATGCAAGCAGGAAGAACTGAGAGCACAACAAAGCGGGTTTGGAAAAGCAATCCGTAGCAGTGGGAAAGGCGAAGTAACACTCCGTGATGTCAATCTGGGTTCACACAGTCTTGTGCAGAATATTCATTCGGGGCTGCCCATGGGATTTTCAATCATCCCAATGTGAGCTCGGCACACAAGTCCCATCATAAATGTGGCTTACGTCACTTCGGGGGTTCTGCAAATCCCACCCAGACAATAGAATTGTATGCCCCAAAAGCGTTCTCTCGCTAGAAAACGGATACTTGCTTTTTGACTCAGCTTATTCTCATGCAATCATCTGTTTACTCTCTTTTGAGGAATTTTCCCAAAAAGATAAACTAGGGAGAACATTTTCAGAAACATCTCAGTCCTGTTTTCAAAAGTGACTTAGGAGCCTATATCCCCCTGACTTTCAATGAGACTTAGGAGCCTATGGCCTAGATCAAAGGTATGTAGGTGCCATTTCCATGGCTGTTAGGCGCTTAACTAACTTTAAGGATTTGGGGCCTAAGTCACTATTATAAACAGGACTTTGGTGCTTTTGGAAATGTTACCCCAGAGCTTGTTAATGTAATTAAATTTGTGGGTATATTCGTATGGTTGGGGGTTTTTTTTTTGCAACCTTGTCTTAAAAATATTGTTCTAGCAACATTTTAAAGAGTAAATAACATAAAGACTAGAAAATAGTTACTTTGCCAGAGCGGGGAATGTGCTATGGGCGGGGAATGCTAGTGTGGAGGATGGGTGCCACACAACACAACAGATGGGGCTCCAGGGTGACTGGATTGCCCATTAAAGAGGCACGCAGTTCACAACGTGGTAATCAGGAGTCCCTGGAGAATTAAGCATTGTGCCCATGTGTAATGTGTCAGTCATTTGCCAGAGGCGGAAACATTGTAAGAAGTGAATGAGTTTTCCTCTATTCAGTGACATCGCTAATGACTCCTGCAGGATTATGGGTAACAAACCTTTGAAACGGGCGGCTGAGTTGCTCACTGCATTATACAACTGAATTTCATGGTATATTAGTGACAGTGATGGGTAATACAGCATGATGGGAAATTGCTAACTTCAGAGAGACGCTAATATGATGCAGTACAATTTCTCAGAATTCCATACTTTTTCTAGAGTCACCCATAACCCGCTCATTACTGTTCGGCAAAGAGCAATTCTTCTGGGGGGGAGTGCAGGATGCCAGCACTCTGACAGCTGGCCATACATTTGAATAGCAGAGCTGCCATCTGAAATGTTCATGTTTCCATGGCTCATTACCCAATTGTATCTCCCTACGAAGCAGGTGATTTTTTACTGTCCATCCCCAGTTTGTTCCTGCTGATATTTAGCTAGCTCTCTCTCTCTCGCGCGCGCGCTCTCATATATATATATATATATGCTGTTACCTACTGTCTTGTAGCTATTTTTTTTCTTTCTTGTTTTATTAATATGCTTGATATAGTCCACACACACCCACGCTAACCAAACACCACCGAATGGAGCGGAACTAAGAAGAATGAACATATTTACAAAAAAATTCTTTCTGGGCCATTATAATCAGCGTAAAACATCTCACATAATACATCAAATTTACCAGTGTGATTTCAGACACCCCGCTTCAGATTGTAGCAAACCTCCCAGTCATATGTGGATGCTCTCTCTCTCTTATTGTTCCAGTTAAACAGTGTAGCTGAATGGTCAATCTCCCATCACTCAACACCAGTCTGGAGCATTTGTCTGCCTTTTCACAAGGCCAGCATGAACCATTCTGGTATTTTTAATCACTTCATGATTTGGGGGCAAGAGATTGGTGTGCAGATACAACACACTTGGAATGTGCTAGATCGACAACCCTGGAGACGGAAGCCTATTTATCTACAGACCAGGTAACAACACAAGCATCGTCCTGACAGCGGGCCTGATTTGGAGCGGTCACACGACGGGGCAAGCGGGATGATCAGTCAGCTCATGGAGTCCTTGATCTCTATGGTGCGATGAAGCATTTAGTGCTAATCTGGGATGAGAGGGGACCAACTTTGTGGCCGGCATGTCTCTCTTGTGGCATCGGCTTCTGCAGTCCTTTTCATGTAAAGAAAGAAAGTTCTCACCCTTCTGGGTCACAGCTTTTTAAGTCCAGAAGTGACCATTATGGTCGTCTAGTCTGAGCTCCTGCATAGCACAGGCCAGAGAATCTCAGCCAGTGATTCCTGCAGTGGACAGCGTTATTCTTCTCCACTGTGTAAGTGACACTATGGAGCCCAGTAACTTGTGGTTGAATTAGAGCCAGGATACCATCCCAGAGGTGAACCAATGCAGTGCTGAGTCTGCAGAAAGACGGAGATAACAGCTAGGGGTCAAATACTGCCCCACTACACCACCCTCCTGGGCCTGGACGGTGCTGAACACCGCTGCTCAAGGCTTAAGCCTGCAGGTAAGAGGCTTGGAGGCCCCAGCAACACCTATAAGCTGTGATCCTTTGCGCAAAGCCAGTGCGCTTGGGCTGTGCGTGAGGGGGTGGGGAAAGGGGGCAGCATGTGTCCATTGGAGAGCTGTGAACTGCCCCATCCATCTGAACGCCTGGTTGACTCTGAAGTTAGAAAGCTGCAAATTTAAATGTCAACGTTACCAGCTCCTTCCATGGGCATCGACTGAGCAGGAACATCCAGGTGAGCTTGGAGTGGTGTGGGGAACATCTAGCCCGTTGGTCCAAGAAAGCCTGCTTCGGGGCAGATCGCTCTGTCGCATAACCTTCCCCAGCCTAGGAAATGTGGCATAACCAATGACCTGTACATTAGCTAACAGAATGATTAAGAGGAAAATATCCATTTCCCATTTAGAGAAATAGCTCCTCATGACTCCCTGACCTTACCTCCCCATCAAAATCCACGTACTTTGGTGGCCATAAATTGGAACAGGCACACCCCTTGAAACTTCACCCAAGCCAGACATGTACTGGGGGCCGTCAGAGTATGATGACTTTACTTCTCCGCAGGATTATCTTTCCATTTGCAAGTATCACCACATCCCCGAGCTCCAGCTGAGCCTGGACAGGGCCACAGTATCAGCATTGAAGCTATTTCTAAGTACTTCCAGTCAAACCACAAACAAGAAATACAGGACCACTCACACGGAAGCCTGTGCTGGCAAGATTTATAGCTGGAAAGCGCTTGAGTAGTTGGGATCCAACCCTTTTAAGGCTCACTAGTGGGGACACTCATTATATGGTGAAAAGTATCAAAAGAAAAGCTCCAATCTTGAACTGTGCTGTTGAACGTAAATGGTTTACAAAGGGCTTCTATTGTGTTCGTAAACCTTGACATCGACAAGCACCTCTACATTTTTGAGGTGGATATACCCACATGTGAGCACTGCACTGCTCTGATTAACCCTCTGTGGTGCAGTCAATAGGGTGATGGACAGGGTAGTCAACACATCTGGGATCTGTGGCCGTGGTCAAGTCACTTCCCATCCCTTTGCCTCTGTTTTCCTGCCCATCCATTGTCCGCCTTGTCTATTTAACTTGTTAGCTCTTCAGAGCAGGGATTAGCTCACCATATGTTTGTTTGCCTAGCACCATGGAGTCTTGATCTCTGCAGGAGCCTCTAGGTGCTACCATGATACAGGTAACAGACGGAATAATTATGGATAACGCTGCAAGTACCAGTCAATATTTAGATCAAGGGTTGGCAACCTTTCAGAAGTGGTGTGCCGAGTCTTCATTTATTCACTCTAATTTAAGGTTTCGCATGCCAGCAATACATTTTAACATTTTTAGAAGGTCTCTTTCTATAAGTCTTTAATACAGAACTAAACTATTGTTGTATGTAAAGTAAATAAGGTTTTTAAAATGTTTAAGAAGCTTCATTTAAAATTAAATTAATATGCAGAGCCCCCCACACTGGTGACCAGGACCCAGGCAGTGTGAGTGCCACTGAAAATCGGCTCGTGTGCCGCCTTCGGGATGCGTGCCATAGGCTGCCTACCCCTGATTTAGACCAAAAAAACCCTGCCAGTATAATGCAATTGTTTCAGTTACTATCGTTTTCTTCCATCCCACTTTCACTGGAAAAGGTGCTGTAGAGTTGGGGCACTCTGTACCTCTAAGTAGCACCCTAGAACCCCCATATTCCCCACAGTGATAGGTACAATACATGCCTTTTGAAATATCATTTTAAAAGTTTTGATCTGCTGAACATTAATGTCCTGTTGGATTGTACGTGCCATAGGCGCCGACTCCGTGGGTACTCCGGTGCTGGAGCACCCACGGAGAAAAATTGGTGGGTGCTCCGCACCCACTGGCAACTCCCCGCCCGCCCCGGACCCGCGGCAAACTTACCGGGCACCGGGAGACGTTGCGGGGCCCCGCCCCCGACACCGGGTGACAGCACCCACGGGCGGGGCCGGAAGTCGGCCCCTGTGGTACGTGTTATCACTGTATGTGAAGTTATGAAGCATTGCTGTGTGTGTTACTGAACTATGTTGTGAGGTTGGGAGACGCCCATAGCCAACCTTTCAACAAGGACCAGCCAGCCTGTGCTGATGACCCGTTAAAGGGAATCCACTCTCCTAATGGCTATCCCAGAGAGAACACATAGACAATGGGGCTGCCTAACCCCCACATCAGGGCAGGGATCTTTCCAACAAGCTGGAAGAAGGTGTAAAAAGAGAGATCGTGAGATCATCACTTGGCCTCTCCCTCCCACCCATCTCAACACCTGGAAGTCTGAAAGACAAAGACTTGGAACTGAGGAAGGGTGGTTCCAGGCTGGAAGGCAGTCATAGCCTGTGATTGTAACCTGAGTGTACCATCTCTCAGGGTGAGAAAAGTGGTTTGATTCAACTCCTGCTTAGACTAAAAGTTTAGGATTTAGAATGCGTGTTTACTTTTCATTTTCTTAAGGTAACTGTCTCTGACCTTTGCACCCACCACTTATAATCTCTCTCTTGGTAGTTAATGAACCTGTTTTATATTTTACCTAAAACAGTGTGTTTTGGTGGACGTGCTTGGCAAATCTCAGCTCAGGTTAACAAAGGCTGTTGCATGCCCACCACCCTTTTGTCGGAGTGGTGAACTAAGTAATGAGTTTATACTGGCCAGGCTTCTGAACAGGGCAAGATGGTACAGTTCTGGGGTGCAAGGCTGGGGAGCTGGGGGGAATTGGCTGGAGCTTCTCTATCAATGGTTCATGAGTGGCTGGGAGATCATTCATGTAACTCAGTTGGATGCGTCTCTGCCTTTGGATGGCTGTGTAAGTGCAGTGCCTAGCAGAGGTTTATAGCTTCACATCAGCATCACAGTGTGAGAGGCAACCCAGGTTGGGACGTTTGGAGGTCTCAGAGGTCCCACCGTCCAGGTTGCACCTGGTGGACCCCATCACAAGAGTGACATGTCTTTTGTAAAGTAAGGCAGCAAATTCTTTGAGTGGCGATCCAGTCAATGCACGGAACTGGGAGTGGATGGCAATTATGAAGTATCAACGGAAGGCACTATCTCCTTTCAGCATTAAATTCAAGCCCTGACCTTTTCCAACATAATGACTAATTCAACCTTTCCATAATAATGTGTGTGATATTTGGAGAGCAGAACATGTGTGTCATTTTAATTAATTGAGCAGAAATAGATTTGCAGAAGAAAGATGAATGAACCAATCAGCAATCACCTTTCTATCTATCTGCTGTCATAACAACTAGTTTATTCTCCTAGACTCTTGACTTCTCTAGAAGTCATAACCTTGCTGGTCTACTTGAGAACAGAAGCTCATCTGGCTGTATTCTTCAGGCTCTGTGCTTTATCTTCTGCTTTCACTTTTACTAGATAGTCTTATCCCTTCTCATTGCTCCTCTCTTTGAAGGCCTGATCCAAAGCCCATTAAAATCAATGGGAGTTTTTTCACGGTTTTCAATGGACTTTGGATCAGACCCTTGGTCTACAGAATCTTTTCTGCTTTTGTTTACTGAAGGAACTGCAAGGATTCCTGTGCCGTATTGTCTGTCTGTGAATGGCAGTATTCAGATGTGTCCTGACATTGGCAGTTGCAAACTGTTACCAACTACTAAATGCTTAAACAAGATCACAATTTGTTCCAGAATGAGAAAATGACCCTATGAAGTGAATTACGCTGTGCAAAATAAATGTAAAATACGGTGTAGATGCACAAATGATTATTTCATTATCTGGCCAATGTACGAGCGACAGATACAAATTGTTCCAATCATACAGTGATGGGAGAGTAATGAACAATGGGTTCTTGAATGAGCACAGGAAGAAAATAATGAATTGCAGTTTAAATGAAATCAGGAGTCAATGGACTGGATCACAGACTGTCCTTTGGACACAGGAATTCTGCATTAGTTGAACACTGCCATTTGGAGAAAATGTCCTTTAAAAGAAAGGAAACTAACTGGGTCAGAGAGACAGGCAGACTTAAGAAGAGTACAGCCTACTGGCTTGCTTTTAATAAATTAGCACTGGAACACACTTTTACTTTTGTTCTTCTAATCCACCAAATAGTCTAGTATAAATTTGCAACTTAAACTCTGCCAAGTCAGCAAGAACATTTGCCCTTTGCCTTGTCTCTCTCAAACTAGTTTTTCTCACACTATTCAATTAAAAAAAACAAAACAGAAATTTGGATGCATCACATCTGATTGCACCTTTTATTTTTCCTGACCAGGCACATTTATAATAGCATTCTAGGCACCACTGAAATAGCAATATACATGGGGTTCCTTATTTGCCTTTTTTTTAGCCTTATTTCTGTGGCAGATGGATACTCTCCTCCGTTGTTTTTTCCATAGAGAAAAAAAGAAAGTCTAGATTTCTAGCCCTATTCTCAAACACAGAACTGAAGGATATTTATGTCACATTTGCTGTGTGAAATCCATCAAAATTTCGTAGTTGGGGACCGGTATGTGGACAGGGCCGGTGCAAGGAAGTTTCTCCCCCATGGCAGCCAGCTCCCCCCCCTCGTAGCAGCTAACCCCCCCGCTTGTGGCAGCCAGGTCTCCCCCGATCCCCCGTGGCAGCTCCCCACCCCCCGCAGCAGCCAGCCCCCTGCCCACGGCAGCTCCACCACTCCCCCGCGGCCAGCTCTCTCTCCCCCGGCCTGTGGCAGCTCCCTATCCCCCGTGGCAACAGCTCACCTCCACCGCGGAAATGCCGCCCCGCATATCTTGGCGTCCTAGGCGACCGCCTCAGGTCGCCTAGTGAAAGCGCCGGCCCTGGCTGTGGAGGATGGTGTTTGCTTAGTTCAGCATTGAAGCCTGCATTTCAAACGTGAGCAAAGGATGTCTGGCCTATAGTACAGAATTCCACCGTCTCGTGCTGATTATTTACACGCTAATGATTCAGTCTCCTTCAGAAGTAAGCCCATGGAAACAAGCTGGTTTCACTGAGAGAGGTGGAAGAGTGATCTTAACAGAGCTGGTTCAATTGATAGTCTGATTACACCACTTCTGTTGCTCACTGTCAGGCTTTAGCACGATACCGGGCGGGCAACGAAGCAAGAGAGAACTTCTAGAGTGTTACACGTCAAGATGAAGAACCTCTATTTCAGTGCTCAAAGTCCTGGTGAATAAAAAGGTAATTTTTCATGTTGCTCAGTTGCCTTGAAGTATTGACTGGGGCTCTTTTAAAAACAAAACAAAAAAGTGTGGAATATAGTGATCCTGAACTCCATCAATAGTCATGGATTGATGGAGGGGAAGGGAAACGTAGGAGAGGATGGACATTTCCTTGCCATGCAAACCACAGTAAATGTTTGCTGGAGAAAAAGTAAATGAAAAAGAAGGCATCTCTGCCATAGAGTATATTGAAGACCTGCCTGTTTCTGCCCAATACATACATTCTCCATTCAGAGTATATCTTTCTTCCAAGGTCAATGTTCCCTTGAGCTGCTTTCCATAGAGAAGATCAATATGCCACTATGGTGGCCTGTCAGGAGCAGATTCCCATAACCAAAAGCTGCAGCGCTTCCTGTATTTTGGAGCCTTCAAATGAAAACGACAGTCTGCATAACCGAATGGCAAATCCACTCACCCTTTCACTAGCAGGTCCTGACTGCCAGCAGCTCATGATGCTAGAAACAGGAACAATTATGAGAACTCCTTCAACATAAGGGTGGGACGTACGCAAGGATTCTGAAGCCACAGACAGGCCCACGGCGATAAAAATCGGTAAATGAGATAGTGCATCCCAAGAATTATCCATGTCGGAAGGGTAAAATACATTTCCAGACTGGGAAGCTACTGAACATCCAGAGACAGCAGACAGAGTTAAAAGGATCATAGACTATACCTACACTATAGCTCAAGTCAACATAAGTCATGTCACTCAGGGGTGAGAATTAGCCAGCCCCCCAAGCAACATAACTTATGCCAAACTAAGCACTGGCGTACACAGCATTATGTCGGCAGGAGAGTTCTCCTGCTAACACAGCTACTGCTGCTCACGGAGGCTGGAATAATTAAACCCACGGGAAAGCTCTCTGCCATCAAGGGAGGCTATACTAGAGAACTTACTGAGGCACTCTAAGCTGGCTAGTGTAGCTATAGCCGGGCCCTAGGAGACAAGGGTTACCCATACAACTAAACCTCTCTCCCCCTCTTATGGAAGAGTCTTACAGAAGGTAATAGAGCTCGATAAACCTGTCTACAGAATGTTTAACATGTAGAAGTCGCTAACAGGACTAGAATACTCTGTCTAGTTATGCAGAGTTAGACACTTCTAAAGAAAGGATCCTATTCTCTACTAATTCTAGTGGTTTTAGTTACTTTAGAGGTCAATTGGCTTCATCCTCACCTTCTCTAGGACTTCTTCATAAAGGATATTGAGCAAATGCCCTATAGTTCAGCTGCTGCTGAGTACTTCATACCCTTACTGCCCCAAATGTATCCATTTAGTGGAACCCAATGGCGTTACATCAGGGATGAATTTGGTCCAATGTGTTTATTTTTCACTGGCCTTCAGCCAGGTTTCCTGGGTTCTTTCAGATCATAGGTCTTCTACCTTGGGGGATAACATGCGGCCTTCATCGTTCCATCAAAGCTGTATCAGGAGGTCATTTCAATACTATGAAACTCATTCAAAAGGCCAATTCTAATGCATATCCATTCACTGCCTTTATTTTGAAAGCCAAACTGAAAATATTTTACAGTGGTTGCCGTTGACAACTCTATATTTGCCACACTACAGCAATTGTGATACTATGGGATGAAAGCATATAGGATGGTACCTTGGTGACGGCAGGTTACTGGGACTGTAAACATGGAGCTTTTGAGTGGTGTTTCCTTCTCCCACCAGTTATTCCTCCAGTCAACTTCACAACAATAGATGGCAGAGGGGTTTAGACTTCAGAAGACACATCAGTTGGCCTGACTAACCCTGAAGGGCACAAAAGCATTAATTAGTGTGCTGTATTGTTTGCATTACCATCGCACCTAGGAGCTCTACTGTCAGCACAGCTGGGCCACTGGCCATGGTGCTATCAGGAGCGGGCACAGGTTGGAGCAGGAGCAGTCTGTCAGAACTACCAAGTAGCCGGGAGCACGCCCAACAAGGTAGCAACACTGAGCAGACTGGAGTGGCTGCTTTCATTAGGAAGCTACAGCCCTGCCTTGCGGCCACCTGGTTTGATCCTTGGCTCTGGATTGACTGGGCCCTTGGGACTCCCAGGTAATGATCTCAAATAACTCATCAGGCTCAGAGCACTCAGAACACTCAGGCATGACTCATCACACCTAGTCATGCACCAGAGACACACAGTGCTAGGCGCTGTATAAACACACGATCCCTACCCCCAGGGGCTTGCAACCTAACAGAGTCGGCACTAATATTTTAGATGGGACTACAAAATCCGTGAGGTAACTGTGGGTAGTCCGTGTGATCTGGGATAAGGTCCTAAGCCAAACTCGCCGTTGAATAACTGGGTGTACTGTCCTGTTGTCCAGAGCTCTTTGATCAGACCAGGGCTCGCTCACGCTCAGCTTGTCTGCTGTTTTCTTCAGCTGTGCACGCGGGGATCCTTTGCACGCCAGTGCAGAGTAGATGGATTTGCCTTCCTGGCAATTCCTAACAATGGGAATTTCATCCCATAATGCCAAGTACTGCAAGGGCAACTCACAAAGGCAAAGTGAATTACAGCGAATACGGAGAAAAGCTTAAACTGAAGCTTCTGTATTCCAGAATCCAGTCCGCTAGAGAGTAAATCTTGCCACCTGCTTGGGTTAAACCCCAAATCTATCTGCCTCATTTCCCCTCCTCCCCCACCCGTGTAGGTGTTGCTCTTCCGACAGGTTAGTTGACACAGGGACTGGTTCCCATTACTCTGGGTCCCACCTACGTGAATAGATGCTCATCTAAGAGCTGAATTGCATCATTCTGCTGCCGCCGTGTACTGCCTGGAGCAAAACTACGGCACGGACATAGACAAGCTCATCTTATGCAGGCCAGAGAATTCAGCAGAACTCAAGCCCAACCTAGACGATAATTAAGGACATAAATTTTTATTTCTCTCCATTAAATTGTTGATTCTATTCCATAAAAATTAAAATTCAATCTCCCAGCCCGCGACAGGAGCAGCATCGTGCCAGGAATTCTGGAGACGTTTGTGTGCCAGATAGAGGGGCGTCACCTTCCCACCTCGGTGATTGGGCCATCTAGTCCGGGATGCTATCTCCAGTGGGGCTTGTGCCTGCTACTTCAGAGGAAGGTGATAAAAACCTCCAAAGCCTCTAGCCAGTTGTCCAGTGTTGTGCCTGCGGGAACATTTCTATTCTACCGCCTTTGCTCTCCCTGCAGTTTCAAGTAGCTAAGGTACCAGCTCCACTTCCCGGCTTATCAGATCCCATCCCCGCTATACTGATGCTTACCAAATTGTGGCCCATGGTGGACTTCTTTGGTGTGCAGAGAGCCAGCAGGTCACACAGTGCTCACTTGCCTCCTTGTTTCCCGTTATTACATCCTATTAGGGACAGCTACAGACACTTCAGTTGCTTTCCTAATAGTAAGCAATTGCCGCAACACAACGTTATGCTATTGTGAACAGGAAGGGGAAATGGATGGTGTGATTGCGAATGGCAGCTAGGTGGCCCATGTAACCACCTCTTTATTGAGACGTGACCCCATGCTAGGAAAGAATTTGAAAGCCCCTGCTCGATATGTTACCTAGCAAAGTCCAGAGGAGTCAATGCACGCCAGAGAGAATGGAACACAACTTTTATGAAAAGACAAGGGGAACTGCATGCATTTACCAGGGGTGTGTGTATTGCTAACATGCCAGTGCACATTACTCAAATTCACTGCAGAAACATGCATCACTGCAGGGGGAGAGTTAGGGGCTTGGGGGTTTTGTTTTGTTTTTATTTAAAAGACCCTGCTCCTGACTCCTCTTGCATTGCTACACAGATGATCAATGCTCATGATATGCCAGGTCTTATTAAAATCCAACCACAGTTTTTGTCTCTATCACCAATAGATGCTACAGATTGGAGACAAATTGCATTTCCTTTCATTTGTTCTGAGCACACGACACTGACATTTCGTATTTATTTGAACTACTCTGAGCCAGAAGCCTCTGAATGATTTTCAATAAACCCTTCATACGTTTGTACACCTAGCAATGGTGTCAATACAAACACACAGTGCAGACTTCGTGGCTTATGAAGTAACAGGCTTTGCAATACCATGTCATGACCTATTGTGGGACTCTAGGTAGTTACAAAATATGAAATCCCATTTTGGATTCATTTTATAAATGGGATTTCAACCAGCATATTGCAAATTCACTGTTGTTGTAAAGAGGGGAAAGCTTCATTGAAGACCTGAGAATTGCTCCTGCTTACATCAGTAATAACTTTGTCCCCGATGCTTAAACATTTATGAACAGATTGTATTCAAACCTGGATTGTTGCATAGATCTCATGGGAGACTTAAAAAACAAGCCAAACCTACAAATACTTTGCACTACATTTAAGGCTGTATAAGAAATTCCAGTTTGGTTATTTGGCAATTATTAATGATCAAGGGGGCAAAGTTCAGGATGAGCATTCAGTATTAGGCATTTCCTGACTTTTGAACATCTGATTTCTCTTCCTTAATACGACACTAAATTTTTTTGGCATGGAATATTTATGATGCACAATTAATGGTTTTCCTCCTTTGTTTGCAATCAACTAGCATTAAAAAAAAATATCCACAGTATTCAATGGGAAGTCCACCAGGGAGCTGCGGCTGACGGTTTTGATATTGCCACCATTTTTAATGGGAAAGGAAATTCAACACAGCAAAATCGAAAATAAAGGCAACCTGGGAACTGTGATAGTCATAAAACAGCATCACTCAGATTAAAAGCATTAGGAGGTAAATCCAGTTGCAAAACTTCAAGTGCTAACACTGTGAATTATAAAGCACTTCTCTAATTTGGAACATGGGATGTAGTCAACAAAATGCCTGACATAACATTACAGGACATTCATTTCTCCATGTGCCGTTTCGTCACAATCCTCCATGCTCTCTTTGTGCTTTTTTAGCTCCTGCATCTCTTTATCTGGGCCCCTACCCTCCTGCTTGTGTGTGAAAGCTCCTCCCGCAGCTTCCCACCGCCAGCAGTGCACCAGCCCGCCTTCTCCCAGA
The DNA here is from genome assembly GCA_037349315.1 of Chelydra serpentina. NCBI lineage: Eukaryota > Metazoa > Chordata > Testudines > Chelydridae > Chelydra > Chelydra serpentina. The sequence continues at coordinate 39,386,116 of JBAIAC010000028.1, read as the reverse complement.
GACACTTGGGCAGAGCAGAGTGGAACCCCAGCCAGGAGAGGAAGCTCCAGTCTGGCCCGGACTGCCAGAGAGAACACACGAGGGAGAGGAGTCACGCTGTATTCTCTGGGCCGTGCTCCTGATAGACATGCCAGGCCACAATCACAGGGGATAACTTTTGTGCCCTGGCATAGACACACCCGGGGATGCTACTGTGGCAACTCCTAATGGAATGAAAAGGGAGTTCTGGGCACTGTTCCCTCTAAGCTGTGCGTGTGTGCGTGCGCACACAGATCCTAAACCCTGCGCACAGGGCGAAACACCGCACAGAAGCACAACAATTTGCACAGAAGAAATTTTTTGCGCACATGGCCTGTCAAAAATTAGAGGGAACATTGGTTCTGGGTGGAAAAGCAGCTTGTCCAAAGCCATGGGGACAGCTGAGTGGGCTGACCATTAAGCTGGATAGATATTGGCCTTGGGTTTGAGTGATATCACAAACTACTCACATTTATTTACGCCTGTGGGAGCAAGAAATCAGCTGAAGCATGGGCATGCATTATGGTATCTATGTTTATATTTAGTTTGTTAGACACGAGTGACTTGGCCTTGTGCTTTCAATGCAATTAGAAGACATGCATACTCCACAATTCACAATCCTGCTGTGTCTTACCGCAGCCACAAACTTTGTGTGCATGTACTGTACGAGTGATTGTATTGCTGGCGGCACTACGGTATATCCAGAACCGAGAATTATATTATTTGAATATGATTAGATATTTCTTGCCCATTTGATATGGTTTCCCAGAATCCACTGATGTATTTTTATTTGTATAATTCACTGTTCCGATCAATATTTGTTTATTATTTTCTCTCTCTACACACACACACACACACACTCTGACATTTCTATATCACCTGAACAAAGGGTCCTGTGGCACCTTATAGACTAACAGAGGTATTGGAGCATAAGCTTTCGTGGGTGAATACGAATTCACCCACGAAAGCTTATGCTCCAATACCTCTGTTAGTCTATAAGGTGCCACAGGACCCTTTGTCGCTTCTACAGATCCAGACTAACATGGCTATCCCTGATACTATATCACCTGGTATCCCAAGACCAGCTCCTCAGCTGGTGTGAACTGGTGCAGTCCTATTGATGTCAACGCAGCTATTCCAGGTTACACCAGCTAGGATCCGGCACTAATTCCTTAACTTTCATCACTGCTAGTATCACTGTCCCTATTTTACAGAGAAGAGAGTCAGGACAAGCCCTTGGGAGGCGTGTCTCCAAATCTTCTGCTCTAACCACTAAACAGGCTGTTTAAAGCACAGCTTCAAGATTAGGGGATTGCAAATTTTAGTTTCCCAAAGCAGGTGCCTAACTTCTGATTTCTCCCATTGAAGACATCTGGGTCATATACTCATACACACACACACACACACACACACACACACACACACACAAATATTTGCATATTTAGCATTAGACACATGCTTCACTATTTTACTGAATCAGGGCCTTAATCTGTCCTAGTTTACAGTCCGATAAAGTCATATTTCTCTTTATCATCACCCAGGATGTAGAAGTTACAGATTTAGGGGTTTTTCCCCCTCTTTGCAATTCTAAGTTCTGCAACAAAACAAGAAAGAGCTCTTCTGAACATCTAAGTCAGCGTGGTACTTTATAGAAAAGGCAAAAATAGTCGGACATATACTCTGATGTAGTGAAATTTGGAATATATATTTTACCTTATATTTATTTACAATACAAATCTCTATTAGGGTTAAAAAAAACAACAACCCTACAAACAACTGTTTGAAATGGCCTGAAAGTACAATTTATAGTAGAACAGCTGCCAGATAGGAAAGCAGAAGAAATGTAAGTAAACACTTATCTGCGCTTTGCCAAATGTTTGGTTTCCAATGAGAACAAGTCCAGCAAATCTAAATTTATCTACCACTTTAGTATCCCAAGTCAGTAATGATTACACCTTCTTTTTTTGGGGAGGGGGGGGCTATTATATTTCTTCCTAAATGTAATAATAGAGGGGGAAAGACTGCTATGAAACAGCTCAGCCTTTCCTCTATACGTGCCGAAACGCTCAGTAAATTAGAAAGACACTTGCAGTCTGGGTATTCAGTTTATTTCAAAGGGTTATTCCAGGCAATGTCTGTTCTGCAGCTCTGTAACGTTTCACTCAGTCCATATATGTCTAATCATGGATTTCGCCACGTGTCTCAATATTTTCCCCGCGTGTCTGCAGCTCCCATACACACAGCAAATGTCGTTTCGAAGCCCAGTGTTGTTTTACAGGATGTCGCGCCAGAGACGAATAGTACCCAGCATTCAACTGAATCCAGACGGAAGGTTACGATAAACTACAAGGGAAAACTTATGTCTAAATCTGAGCATGAAAACAAGCAATAAAAGACAAATAGCTTCCTTTCTAATACAGTGTTTCTGCTCATACCCAGGAATGGCTGCTGTGAATATAGCTATTCTGGGATGTTGTACAGAAGTAATCTGCATGAAAGCAAAGAGATTCCCAAATGCGACTTAGGAGGAGCTTGGTATCTCGGTAAATAAAAACACATCTCACATTTCAATGGAAAGCAGCTGAGCCGCAGCATGGGGAAGCCATGCTATAGCATCTCGCTCAGGTATTATGAGCACCTACCAAAGGACGGCCTTGTGTAAAGGTTCTGAATTAGGCCTCCTGAGACCCAGGCTCAGTGCTTGGCTCGACCACAGATTCTTTAGCAGAGCTTGGGCAAATCACTTGCCGTCTCGGAGACTCAGTCTCCATCTGTAAAATGGGGATAATACGTCATTTGTCCATCCTGTCTATTGAAACTGGAGGCTCTTTGGGGCAGGGTCTGTCTCTTGCTATGGGCTATTACAAAGCCCTAGCACAACACGATCCTGGTCTTGGCTAGGGCCAGTGGCGTAGCCAGGTTTAGAGCACAGGGGGAGCGGAGCTAAAAAAAGGCGCCGGGAGCAAAAAGCATCGGGAGCAAAAAAAAAAAGAAATGCTCCGCTCTGGCTGCAGCGTAGGAGCAAAAGGCGTCGGGAGCAAAAAAAGGCGCCGCTTCTGCTCAGTGGGGGAGCGGCCGCTCCCCATGCTCCCCCCCCAGCTACGCTACTGGCCAGGGCCACTACTTCTCTAGTGTAATCCAAACAATGAACAACACCATAGCATGCAGAGCAGAACCTGGAGCATCTGTGACCTGAAGCAGACGCTAGCCAAGCCCTGGCCACTGCAATCCATTGCAACACCCCTGGGTAACTAGAAGACACAAATATGTGCCCTGGAAATATCCCGTCCAAGGAGAAAACGGTGCTTTAAATCATCTGGAGTTCTGACTGTCCCTTTTAATGGCACACAGAGACCATGGTGCATAATTCTGCTCATACAGCTGAACACATCTTATGCATTCCACAGAGCTTTTCTAGTGCATTATTTAACCTCTCCAAGACTATAATATTCAGAAGGGAGCTAAAAAAATATATCAAAGTTTAAGTAATTACTGTGGTAGCAATGAACGGTCTTAGAGCTGAAAACATGGTCGCTAGGTGTGACCTTTATAAAAGCCATCACAAGAAATAGCAGACTAGGGATAATTTGAAACGCCTGTCCTCATTTTGCCTGTTTATAGATCTTATTTAATATTGAAAAAGTGCCCTTGCGGAATCATAATGATGTGTGTATGATTTCCATACGTGAAACGAGACAGCCTGAAGAATGGGGGGCAGGGAGGGAGATGAATGAATATTGATTCAATGACGAGTGATTAAAATTAGTTGGTAAGTGCAGACCTTGCATTTCTCTCTCACTACCAGCCCCGAGGAGCAAGGTTAACAGATACAGTCTGCGAGAGGGCGACGAGGCAGAGCAGAAGGTTGGGCCTTAGACATTCTAGCACCTCTAAATGTCAACGTGCCACTCCACCAAGGAAACCCTTGAGAGGAGAAAAACCTCAGGGAAGATCTGCGCTTCTAGGGACTTCGCCTGTCCTGAGACCCCGCCATGGAAAGGGAGAGCCATATCAAGGAAGAGGTCTATAGGAAAGGCAATAGAGTTTTGGCTGCTCTTACCTTGCCGATGGAATTTCCAAAAGGCACCGTGCGAAGGAGTGGGTCTCATATTTTCTTCTTCATGCTATGGCTGTGAGCTGAATGCGGACAAGGGCATTACTTCGTTTCACCCCCTGGCAGCTTTGGTTTGGTACCTGTTGAAATTATCCAAAGACCTAGCTCGCGGGTGGGAGATGGCTATTGTGATGGTGGATGGGACATTAATAAGAACTTCACACTTACATTAACTATAGCATGTTATGCTACTCATCCAAGGATCTTAAAGCACTTCATGAAGGAGGGAAAGCGTCATCTCTTTTTTATTGAGAACCTCTACATGCTGGAGTTCCCTTGAGCGACCTGTCCATGTCTAAAATCCTACAGACTCCTAGCCCTCTGTTCAAAGCACAAGACCATAGTTTTAGCCTTAGCGGTGGAAGGCTGAAAATTACTGCAGTGGAAAGTGGAAAGCCCCATACAGGACTGGACACTGTTCAAAAGTGTGATTAAATGATGGCTTGTAAGATAACCTAGTGTAGGCAGGGGCGTCTTAAGAAAAGCAGTGAAGCTTGCGATTAGAACCCTCTCCAGTAGATAACCTCTTCACTCCAAGGTGCCCAGTACAATTTGTGTGTGACCTTCAGTTGAAATCCTTTCTATAGGTGCCTGATTTTTTGCTGGCTCTTCTGCTGGTTGCTGAAAACACGTTCCACTGCACTTTGTAAAAGGTCCCTTGAAAATCGTCTTTATTGTCTACTGTTTGCCTTACCTTTAAAAAATTGTTGTCTCAAGAGTCTCCTAACCATTAAAATTTATGTCACCTTGTTCAAATATTTTAAAATATTCTAAATATGAGGATCTTGGCTGCATGCCTGGGATCATGAATTTTAGGATAAAAGTTTAGGATAAATGACACTTCCAATTATAATTTCTCCCTGAAGAGGTCATCTCCAATTCAGCTCAATAATACAGCAGGATCGTTAACTGAAGCGTGAAGTCCTGGAATTTCACAAAAGGTTAAAAATGTGCACCGTTGCTAATTAAAGCCAACCTACTCTATGCCTGACCTAGATCTTTTTGGGGTTTCAGGAGATTTTTTCCCCAGAGTTGCACTGGACCATTTCAAACAAAAAGGAAAAAAAATAAAGATTAATAAAATCATCAGAACCAAACGGTACCAGAGTCCTTGCTAGGTAAAGCTTTGTTTGTGGACAGCACATGCTCCCTGGTTGCAGTGGGAACTGGGAAGTAACTTTAGAATGTTACCAAATTAGTCAGTTTGCCCCCTCACTTATCACATAAATCTATAGCACATCCATCAGTTTAGGCTAATAAGGTGGTAGAATGTGATTTAGATGCATCACTCATATGAGCTGCACCTAGGGTGACCAGATGTCCCGATTTTATAGGGACACTCCCGATTTTTGGGTCTTTTTCTTATATAGGCTCCTATTACCCCCCCCCCCCCCCCCCCGGCCCGATTTTTCACATTTGCTGTCTGGTCACCCTAGCTTCACCCACAATAAAGATAGGACGAGATTTTCATGGCGTTATTAAAAGAACCTAAATTATCATGACCTCTTCCCTACCCCCTTAAAGTTTTCAGTAGCTAAACCAGCAGGTTTGCAGCGCTTAAGATCCGGGCACAGGAACTGTCTTTTGATGCTTAACTTCGTGGTGACATTATTAAGTAAACACTTATTCAAGGAACGTTTCATTTTATGATAATTTTTACTTGACTGCCACTTAGTGGCTATTTAGAGCAATAGCCAGGAGTAATTCACTAGCAGCCTATCAGTCAGAAGGAAGCTGATATTTCAAAGCCACTTAGAGCTGCGTGGGGGAGGTTCTGTTAAATGTTTTTGCACAATTATTTTAAGAAAATGCATCACCTGAAGATTGTGAAATTCCGTCTCGTGTTTGTTTAGATGCTGCGAGCCAGGCAGGTAGGATGGTCTTGTGATTTAAGGCACGGGATGGTGTCCCAGAAGATTCATAGATTCTAGGGCTGGAAGGGACCTCGAGAGGTCATCGAGTCCAGCCCCCTGCCCTCATGGCAGGACCAATTACTGTGTAGACCATCCCTGATAGACATTTACTCTTAAATATCTCCAGAGATGGAGATTCCACAACCGCCCTGGGCAGTTTATTCCAGTGTTTAACCACCCTGACAGTTAGGAACTTTTTCCTAATGTCCAACCTAAACCTCCCTTGCTGCAGTTTAAGCCCATTGCTTCTTGTTTTATCCTCAGAGGCTAAGATGAACAAGTTTTCTCCCTCCTCCTTATGACACCCTTTTAGATACCTGAAGACCGCTATCATGTCCCCTCTCAGTCTTCTCTTTTCCAAACTAAGCAAACCCAATTCCTTCAGCCTTCCTTCATAGGTCATGTTCTCTAGACCCTTAATCATTCTTGGTGCTCTTCTCTGGACCCTCTCCAATTTCTCCACATCTTTCTTGAAATGCGGTGCCCAGAACTGGACAAAATACTCCAGTTGAGGCCTAACCAGCGCAGAGTAGAGCGGAAGAATGACTTCTCGTATCTTGCTCACCACACACCTGTTAATGCAGCCCAGAATCATGTTTGCTTTTTTTGCAACAGCATCACACTGTTGACTCATATTTAGCTTGTGGTCCACTATAACCCCTAGATCCCTTTCTGCCGTACTCCTTCCTAGACAGTCTCCTCCCATTCTGTATGTGTGAAACGGATTGTTCCTACCTAAGTGGAGCACTTTGCATTTGTCCTTATTAAACTTCATCCTGTTTACCTCTGACCATTTCTCCAATTTGTCCAGATCATTTTGAATTATGACCCTATCCTCCAAAGCAGTTGCAATCCCTCCCAGTTTGGTATCATCTGCAAACTTAATAAGCGTACTTTCTATGCCAATATCCAAGTCATTGATGAAGATATTGAACACAGCCGGTCCCAAAACAGACCCTTGCGGAACCCCACTCGTTACACCTTTCCAGCAGGATTGGGAACCATTAATAACTACTCTCTGAGTACGGTTATCCAGCCAGTTGGGCACCCACCTTATAGTAGCCCATCTAAGTTGTATTTCCCAAGTTTATTGATAAGAATATCATGCTCAGTTTCCAACTTTGCTACAGAATTCCTGTGTGGACCTGGGGTGCAAGTCACTTCACCCCCCGTCTCTCAGGTTCCTCATCTGTAAAATGAAGATGATAATAAATTACTCCCTTCCAACAGTATGGCCAAGATAAAATCCATTCACGAGTGTGAGACACTGAGGTACTCCAGGCATGATTGACAGCCATCATTTAAGCACCTGTGTAGATGCATAAGGAACTCTTCTGACCCTGTATAATCCCCAGTTAATTCTGGTGTTTATTTCTTCAGAATAACTCACTTGGGAAAAAGTCTTGTAAACTTCAAACCCATTTACCAAGGTAACACACATTGCTAGAGTGCTTTAAATCAGAACAAGGCCCATAGTTTTTTACAACTGCACACAAATAAGTCATTTTCACCTGTCACTGGGATAGAACGTGACAGAATTGTTTAAGCTGGGAAGTGGAGCTGGTACCTTAGCTACTTGAAACTGCAGGGAGAGCAAAGGCGGCAGAATATAAATTCCCAGATGGGAATCTTGCCAGGACACTAGATCCAACAGAGTTAACTGGGCGCGGCAGAGAAGCCAACTGTTGACTCTTTAAGGACCATAAAAGGTCAGGACCAGGGCTGTTTGAAATTTTTCCATCAAAACTGGTTTAAGGGAAAATTTGGTTTTCAACAGCACAATTCGTGTTTCACAAAGTGTCTGCTTTCGGTGGGAAACTTCTATTTTTTGTTGAAAAACCAAACTCTCCAAAACCAAAATATTGTAATTTGCTTAGCCTACCAGGTGACTCATGGGAGTCGTAGTTCAGTTCCTTTATGCCCCTATTCCCCTTTATGGACCAGCTCCCCAGCTGGTCTAGGTTTCCCATGATGCATTTCAGCCAAACTCCTCTTACCCTCCCCCTACCTTAATACTCTCTGAGAGATGCCAGAGATTAACAGTCCCCCCTGAAAGACTCTGTACAGCCAGAAGGAGAGAGGGAAAGTGTTAACACAAAGGTTTACTGGAGTCTTTGAATTTTCAATGTTTTAAGAGTTTCTTCTGTTTAATGTGTGTTTGATAAATGTCAAGAAGAATTTTACTTTAGTGGGGTGAAATAAACAAAGCTAAGTCCCCGTAACCAGACCCTAAACCAAAATTAACCTTCATGTTGTTGCAATAACGTAAAAAAAAGTAACTCATCCTCACAAAAGTCCTCAATTTTTTCCTCTCATCCCAACAACTCCTCCCAAAGCAGAGAGGCCTTTAACACATTGCAAAGCCACCCTCTCAAAGGGCAGACTGCCATCTAGTAACGCTTGCTGATTTTCTTGCACACTAACCCTTTGACAGCCGAAAACAATCACAGCGCAAGGGGATTCCCAAAATTGTACTGGGAACCTTGGAGCTAATTTTCTTTTTGCTTTAATATCTGAGGAATAGGTACCCCAGGACTACACTTGCCGTCAAGAGCACGAATTCATTCACAAAGCAGGTACTGCTGGTAGCTGTTCTTAGACAAATGATCTTTGCTTCAAGTGGTTCAAAATGGCATCCCTGTTAACATTAAAAAATGCAGATGCATTCAAAACCCACGTGAGGCTGAGTTTTATCCAGGCACATGGTGGAATCTGAAGCCGATTGTCTTGACTACAAGAAGGAGGGTGGCACTGTGATGCAGCAAACTCGGAAACATGCCCAAAGAAGCAGTTCCTTATGCTGTGGTTTTCTATATATGAATTTTAATGGTACTTCAGATTAGCTCGGCTGCTGAGCGTGCTTTGCATTCTGTTGGAACGGCTCCACCTGCGCTAGTATTAAGATGAAATGTTTACTTTTCGTATGTCTGCACTTTGAGCTGCGTGACAAGAGCCCTGCTATTCAAAGCTGAACCTGACATGAATTTAGATTCCATTTCGGTCCCTTTATCATCACTTGTCTCCTTTAGGAAACATCTTGCTGATGATCGGAACCTTTCGCCAAGTCTGCAGGTTTTTAAAGGCTTGAAGGGTTTATTCTAAGGCACTCCTAGGTGGAAGAGGTCTCAACAAAACCTAGCCCTGGGCTTAAAGCAACGGGGAGTTAAGGGTGGGGGGCGCTCACCTGGTTGACCTCTAGGCACTACCTCCGTAAGTAACAATAAAGACGCTGACATATCTGTATTGTTATCGTGGGCCAGCCAGGGATTCCTGGATAGATGTGGCCCTTACAGAGTTGCAGTCTTTAGACTCTTACCATGAGTGAGGGAGATGCATTCTACCTGGGTCAGTCAAAGGGGACTAAAGAGGAGTTCAGATTTTAGGTGAAGGGTGCATTCAGAAACAACACAGAGCCCATTTTAAAGGCACAATCTTGCTTCCTTTGAATTAACGACAAAACGTTTGTTACTTTCAGAGGAGCAGAATTGGGGTCAAAGTCAATTCCCCAGGTACACAGCAACAGCACCGTCCACCTGGACTTTGGGATAGCCCAGTGATTCCTTCAACATCTTTCATAGGTTTAATCAAAATCTCAGATCCCATCCTCAGTCAGCCGTGACATGGAGTTAATAGAGTTGCACCTGCCCAAGCCGGGATCTGGGATTGGTTGCAGTGGAGTTCAAACAGAGGTAGAGGTGGACTCCAGAGTATTTTTTGGCTTCTGGGAAGCTTTCCTCCCTCCCTCCCGCACAAGTCAAGGAAACTCGCCAATAAAGCACCTAGCATTCTGTTAATAAAGCTGGCAAGAGAAGTATTTTCAACACCTCCTGAACTGTGACTTCACTCGACCCCTTTCCAGCAAACACGGTGCCGCGGGGAAAAGTAAATTGGGGCAAACTGCAGATGTCCCACCAGGTGTAAATCAGCGAAGCCCCCCAGGCTGCAATAGCTAAAGGACAGAGAAAACATATGCATAAGGATGGCCCTGCCAGGCTGCTGCAGACAAAGGTAGCAACTGATTGCTTAATGAGATGACAGAGAGCAACAATAATAATGTGAAATAAACAAACTCAAATACATCAGATTAAATAAAGGCGCTCACACATGCCCTTCATCTGTGTTAAAGTGATTAAACCTGTTTTCTTTGGTGGAGACATTACTAGATTCAAACCAAACATTGGCTCAAGGCACCACAGGTGATGTGGGATTTTTTTGGCAGAAGGATGCTTTACTCTGCCTGGTGATACTGTTGCCTGTTTTGGTAGGATCTGGGGATTGCTGGAGTGTGTGACTTGTGAGGAGAAAGAATAGTGGAAATCCTTGCAAATACATGTCTCAAGTCCAAATTACACAGGCCAAAGGGGAACATTTTAGATGGATGATCTTCAAGCAGCCAGCCTCCTGGGGTGCAGGCAGGCCTGTCAGGAGATATTTGGGGCTCTGGTATATCATGGTCACCGGGGCCCCATTCCCTGCCATTTCACTTTATTTACGCAGACTTTACCGACATCTTGGGGTGGGGGAGGGGAACAATTGTTGCTCTCCCTCCCTATCCCCACCCTCCACTCCCCCATCTCATCAGCCCTGCGGGACTCAACAGAAGAACAAATCTTTAAAAAATTTTAAATACTATTTTCAGGGAAAAGGGATGACTCCACAAAAAGCAGTGTTAAAATAGCATCGCATTTGCCCAGTTTTGCCCAGGCAAGTAATTTTTTTGACAGGTGAATAAAATATCATTAGTTTTTCCACTGTCAATCAATCATCAAAGTGAAGGCAGGGTGAGTAAACTGTCCTGACAGTCTTCGCTCCTGGGTTTCTAAAGAAGCATTGAGGGACTCAGCCATGTGGCTTCCATTGCATCTGAATGTGTTGACGGCAGGCAGCTAAAACCTCTCCTGTGTCTAACTTTGTCCCAAAGCGGTGGAAGTCAACAATAGCAGAGAAACACAGAATTAATGTTGTCCCTCTGCCTTAGCGCCAATAATTGTGCCCAGGTATCCCAGCAGTCCACACACAGTACGGGATGTATTGTGTTGGCTTTCTAGCCACGCAGAGGCAAAAGTTAAGGAGAGTGAATGACAAATCGGAATCTGTGCGCTTTTGTCTAAAGGTCACACTCCCAAAGCTTCTTTCCCATTTGTGAGAGTTAATTTACTTTGCAAAAAAAAAAAAAAAAAACCTTCACAACAAAGAAAAATGACCAGGAATCTGTGGCTGAGGTCTGACGTGGCAGTGAACTTTCAAAGCTCTTGTGATCTCAATAGAAGAAAAGGAGACACGGCCATTGAAAACGCCATTGATATTGTAACAGATCATTGATTAAACAGACCATAACAGCTCTCATGTCAACGGGTACTGAGAAGCGTCTTAACCTTTTCACTACTGAATGAGAGTACAACCTATGTGTGACACTTCAAAGGAGACACACCCATTCGCATGGTTTTCAGGCCCTTTTTGTGTCTCCACCAGCTGCCCTGAGCCTGACTGTCCACCTCCTTCTCCACTCTGAAATAAGAATGGTCTGAAACAGCAAATCCCCAATCCTGGAAAGACAATCCAGGGCTCGATTCATAAGCTCACATACACAAACTATACATCCTGAACATCATCTGGTATTGCAGTTTAACACACAACACTCAATGTCCAAGCTTCTCCCAGGGAGAATTGGTGGCTCTTTCAGTCAAATTTTAATTCTCTTTGTTTTTTGGATATAAATGGGCCATATCCAAAAACTCTCAAACTTTGGAGGGGCTCATAGAAGGGAGACAATGTTTGCAACACCTCTCTACTTCCTGAGGCTAGGGTCCATCTCTAGTTTCAACAAATATTGAGTCACCCAGGTGGTATAAAAAAACCCCAGCACTAAATAAATTAAATCTTACACAACCTGTGATTCCAAGGGGGAAAAAAACCTCGGCCCCAATCCCACATCGAGAACCAGCCCCCACATGGCTCATAGGTTCATAGCGTTTAAATCTAGAAGGGACCATTGGATCATCTACTTTGACCTCCTGTGTAACACAGGTCATTACATTTTACCCACTTACCCATGTATTGAACCCAATAATTTGTGTTTGACTAAAGCCTGTCTTCGAGAAAGACCTCCAGTCTGGATCAGAAGACATCAAGAGATGGAGAATTCACCATTTCCCTTGGTAATTAGCTCCAATGGTTAATCACCGTAATTGGTAAAAATATGTGCCTTATTTCTAATGTGAATCTGTGTGGCATGAGCCAGCCAATGTTTCTTGTTCTGCCTTTCTCTGCTGGAGTAAAGAGCCCTGCAACACTTGGTATTTTATCCCTGAGAAGGTGCCTGTACACTGTGATCAATTCACCGCTCAGTCTTCTTTTTTGATCAGCTCAACAGAACAAGCTCTTTGGCTTTCTCGTTATAAGGCATTTTCCCCAGCATCATTTTTGTGGTTCTCTTGCACACCCTCTCCATTGTTTTCAACTTCCTTTTTAAACCACGGACAGCAGAGCTGTAGAAATCTTCAAGTATCAGTTTTACCAGCGCTGTATACAGAGGTAAATCACCTCCCTGTTCCTATACCTCACTACTCCCAAGGATCACATTAGCCCTTCTAGCCATCGCATCCCACTGGGAGCTGTTGCCCGTCCCTTTTTTAAGGTTAATAATGATTTGATTAATGGCCAATTGATCTCACTGTGAGACGGTTCTTCCCCCAGACTTGGGCAACACAGAACTCACACTACGGCGTTCAACAACTTGTGGGGCATCTCGGGGTCAATGAAAAGGACACTCACACTGAGGGCAAAGCAAAACCTTAGATACTTTTATTCCAATAATGGATAGAGCTACAAAACACCCAAACCACATACAATACAGATAATACAGGATCATGGCAATCTGCGGTCTCATTCTATGCATAAGCTTTTAGAATTGCATACTCACACTCTTAGGTGAGGACCTGGTGGGTCCTTAGTGTCCGATGGTCCAAGTGCCCCAGCGAGTTGAAGGGTCAAGTGGAAAAGAAGCAGACAGCAATGGACGAGACCCAGGAAAGAACAACCTCCGTCCACATGGTGACTGCCCTGTTATAGGGCCTGAATGAGCATCATCTGCTCATGCTCAGTCCTTCCTGCCCATATTTAGCCTTTTCACCAATGTAACACTGAGGTGCACTAATTCTGTAGGTTCACATATTGCTAGGTGTAACTACCATGCCAGCGTACGATCATTCCATCACCCCTCGCTTAAGCGGATTTGTGGTTCTTACTTCCATGGTCCTTGCGGTACCACTTACCGGAACATTCCAACTCCTACCGCAGAGAAAGTTTCAATCCCCCCGGGCCCGTGTCATTAACACAATTGCAGCCCCCTGGTTCAAAGCAGAGCGGAGCCAGCGGGCTGGTGGGGCCTCAGGGCACAGCTCAAGCGGGCTGGGCAGGGCTGGGGCCCCTTCAGAGCCTGGGCCTGACGCCATTGTAAACCCAGTACTGAAAATAAGAAACCCCACAACTAACCCCCAGCTCAACACGGAAGGCCCCTGCTTGGCACAAAACATGATTTTTCTCCCTATGAGGAGGAGTGGGGCTGTCAATTAACCTCAGTTAACTCACGTGATTAACTCAAAAAAATTAATTGCAGTTTTAATCGCACTGTTAAACAATAGAATACCTATTGACATTTATTAAATATTTTTGGATATTTTACGACATTTTCAAATATATTGATTTCAATTACAACAGAATACAAAGTGTACAGTGCTCACTTTATATTATTTTTATTACACATTTTGCACTATAAAAATGATAAACAAAAGAAACAGAATTTTTCAATCCACCTCATACAAGTACTGTAGTGCAATCGCTTTATCGTGAAAGTGTAACTTACAAACAGATTTGTTTTTGTTACATAACTGCGCTCAAAAACAAAAGAATGTAAAACTTTAGAGCCTAGAAGTCCACCCAGTCTTAATTCTTGTTCAGTTAATCACTAAGAGAAACAAGTTTGTTTACATTTACAGGAGATAATGCTGCCCACCTCTTATTTACAATGTCAACTGAAAGTGAGAACAGGTGTTCACATGGCACTTTTGTAGCTGGTATTGGAAGGTATTTACGTGCCAGATATGCTAAACATTCGTATGCCCCATGATTCAGCCACCATTCCAGAGAACATGCTTCCATACTGACGATGCTCATTAAAAAAAATAATGTGTTAATTGAATTTGTGACTCAATTCCTTGGGGGAGAATTTTATGTCTCCTGCTGTTTTACCCACCTTCTGCCCTATATTTCGTGTTATAGCAGTCTCGGATGATGACCCAGCACATGTTGTTCATTTTGAGAACACTTTCACTGCAGATTTGACAAAACACAAAGAAGGTATCAATATGAGATTTCTAAAGATAGCTATAGCTCTTGACCCAAGAATCTGAAGTGCTTTCCAAAATCTGAGAGGAACAAGGTCTGGAGCACGCTTTCAAAAGTCTTAAAAGAGCAATACTCCGATGCAGAAACTACAGAGCCCAAACCACCAAAAAAGAAAATCAACCTTCTGCTGGTGGCATCTGACTCAGATGATGAAGGTGAACATGCGTTGGTCTGCACTGCTTTGGATCGTTATTGAGCAGAACCCGTCATCAGCATGGACGTATGTCCTCTGGAACGGTGGTTGAAGCATGAAGAGGCATATGAATCTTTAGCGCATCTGACGCGTAAATATCTTGCGACGCCAGCTACAACAGTGCCATGCGAACGCCTGTTCTCACTTTCAGGTGACATTGCGAACAAGAAGCAGGCAGCATTATCTCCTGCAAATGTAAACAACTTGTTTGTCTGAGCGATTGGCTGAACAAGAAGTAGGACTGAGTGGACTTGTAGGCTCTAAAGTTTTACATTGTTTTGTTTTTGAATGCAGTTATTTTTTTGTACATAATTCTACATTTGTAAGTTCAGCTTTCATGATAAAGAGATTGCACTACAGTACTTATATGAGGTGAATTGAAAAATACAATTTATGATTTTTACAGTGCAAATATTTGTAATCAAAAATATAAAGTGAGCACTGTACACTTTGTATTCTGTGTTATAATTGAAATCAATATATTTGAAAATGTAGAAAACATTCAAAAATATTTAAATAAATGGTATTTGATTATTGTTTAGCAGTGCAATTAATCGCTAGACAGCCCTAATATTTTGTTTCATGAAAGATGGAGAACAGCCTGCCAGGAAGCCAGAAGAGGGCGCTATGAGACTGGAGCGGTTTATAACCCCCCTGAACAGGTTCAGCCCATCTCACCAATTGCAGACGTTGAGAAGATGGTTCTTCAGGTGAGCGGTTGGGTCTGGGCCTTGCTGCTCACGGTGCAGCGAAGCTGCTTTCGCCACCTGGAGCGAATGGACAGAATGAAAACATCCGTTTGTTTTGCTGCTGTATTACGGGTAAGGGGTCCCCAGCTAAAATCCTGATTAGAACATTGTGCTTCCTGACTTTGCTTATGTGCCATTGCCAGAGGGTGTGTTTTAATTTTAATACCGTTGCTTTTGGACCACAACGATGTTACTTCTCCCAAGGCTCCAAAGGAAACTATAAATAATGGCTGCGCTCCTTGGCCAACAGGAAGGCAATTGATTCTCACAATTGCTCCAAGATTGATTCCTCTCCTGTTTCACGTAGGGCTATGTGAGGGTCGAGGGTAACAAGAAATAAAAACTAGACTTATCAGGGCTTTAATGGCAATTTCCTTCCCATGTGTTTCTCAAGACACTCTCCTCATTTTAGTTTGCCTATAATGAATTGTGACATTATTCCAATCATCTATTCTCATGACCCAATGTTACATATATCACTACAGAGTATCTTTTTTGGCTGCAAAATCTTCCTAGGGAATTGAAAATTGTCCTCCTCTGTGGTACAAACTATGCTGGGAAGCAGCCTGTAAACCAGATACAAAGAGGAATAATGTGGAGTGAGTCATTTAAACCCATTTGTGTTGAAGTTGATATTTGCCCAGATGCCGTCTCAGATCACATTACATGCAACAAGCCACGTTAATCTGGATTTCATTGAGGGCTCGGAGCGGAGGGATTGAGAGGAAAGCTCCCCCGGTTGCTTTGCTGTCACGTCTTTATAAATGCATTGTGTCAGACTGGGATGGGAGGGTACTAATCACAACCAGGTGAGGCAAGGAGACATTTGCTTCTCGCCTGCGCTCTGATCTCACAAGAGCAGAGCTGCTTGGCTCCCATTCAAACCCAGCAGAAGCCAAAAGTAATAATAGCCAGCCTGGGAGAAGACAGGAAGCATATCTGGTGTCCAAATTGCAGGGGAGGTGCATTCCAGGGAAGTGACACAGGAGTGATCCAAGGGACCAATCAATCGGACCTAGAAATGCAGAAACAGAAGTTGAAAAAAATGCTTCAGCTACACTCCTACCATGACGGCTGCTGCAGCGGATCTGGGCCATGAAGAATGCTTCTTGTGTGTACCCAGCCAAAGGCTGCCAATGACCGAGGGACTTTCTCTAGCTATTGCGTCCCTGCTCTGCTTCTACCTCAGCCTGTATGGGTCAGGAAACAATCTTTACACCCAAGAGGTGAGCTTTACACCCAGCCATTACTCCCCCCCCACACACACACGGTCTTTTCCTTCCTCCTTTCCTCCTCTTCCGTTCCTTTTGTTTAGGAAAGGCGAGAGGGGGTCTCTTTTGCACTGACAGCAGGCTGCAGGTCAGTCAGCAGCAGATGTTTGCCAACAGAGACGTCCGGATACACAGCACCCTGCTCCTGAGGGCGGGGGGCATTGAGTGTGCTGGTCCTGCCACGTGCCTGCCCACCAGTTGTGTAGGGAACTAGAGTTCGGAGACAACTAGGACAACAGACAATACCCCACTCAAAACTTGTGAAAGACGGAGTCTACTTCTGTCATCCACTCTCCTATCCCGTCCTTGAATTTCTGTGGTCGCTGTGTTGCGCTTATTTGTCTATACAGTAGCCCCATTCACAACGGTGCCCAGGGGAACGCCACGCGATGCAGGTGCTCTCTCCTAGTTGTATGAATGTTGTAAAACAAGCCCCCCCCCCCCTTACTGGAAAACCACAATTATGGATTGTGCTGAAAAACCTCAGGGGTTGCCTGTCCTCAAAGTGTTCTGGCTGCGCCGCAGCCCGTGCTTGCAAACTTCAGCCTGCACTTTCCGCTGGGAAGCGTCAGATGTTATGCCAGGGTTGCTCTTTAAAGAGAAAGTGAGAACAACAGTGCACTGTCCGATAGCATCAGGAGTTAGTCTGAGTCCAACTGTATAAACGAAGCAGCAGTGTTACATGGGTGTCTCTCCTCTGACTTCAGAGACAGCCCACGGCACTGATTCACCTTGAAAGCCGTTACAATAAGGGGGTAGGAAAGCAGCTGGGGGGAGCAAGGGGGCGGGGAGAAGTTCCCACATTGCAACTCCTAATTCTGAAAACTTCAACTCAGTCCCAAACTTTTAGAACCGGACGTCAGTTTAGGAGGAGTTTGGTTTTATTTGTATTGGTATTTTTCATGGGGCTTCTTACCCTCTCAGAGCTTCTGGTGGTCTGCTGAAGGCCATGAAAACGCATAGGCCACCCTGTCAAATGGCAGCATGCCCACCACTTCAACCCCGCATTGTGGCTGCTGCCACCTGGTCCTAGGAAGCACCCATGAATAGAAAAATGATCACCAAGATGGGTCTCTCTTGTTCGGCTCGCCTTCTTCACATGAACGCTCTCCGGCACACTCATGGTTTAATTCAAGCAATTTCACAGGCATTCAAGTTCAACATATGGTCTGAGAGTTCCCCCAGCAACAGTGGAACCCAAATGGCTATTATGGGCCAGAACACACCAGTGACTCCAAGTAAAGACCCCTGGGCGACAGGACAATCGCATCTGCTCTTCGCCAGTTTCCGTGCAGGCCAGGCTGGTGGCAAATCATGTTTTATACAATAACTGTTCAATGGCCTTCGTAAAATGAGTGGGTGGGAGCAAGTCCAGTCCCTAGTGTCCATGTCACATTTGACACCGCCGCCTCCAGGGAGGCCCAGGGCTGAATAATAAATACAGGGTGTTAGACCTCCCCACTTCCTTGCCAGGGTTGAGGCACACAGGGGAGCTGATGTGGGCAAGCTTATGGAACAACCCTTCATGTGGGTCACCAGTGGGGAGAGACCCCAGGACTGCCGTATTTAAAAGCATGAATCTCTACTGCTTGAACTAATGGACCAGATCCACCAGCTGGGAGGCGGAAGCAGCCCAGAGACCTTTATCTATGACAAAGGCCCAGGGTGGTACCCAGGCTGGTGTCACCTGCCCTGTCGCTGTACCCGTTCTTTGGAGTGAGAACTTCAGTCTCCAGAGCTGAAAATCCAGCACCTTTCCCAAGAACAGTGTTCAGCTAAAAGGCTTTGAATACATGGTATATTCAAAGCACCCACAGACAAATTGCCAGCTCAGAATAGCTAAAATGGAGAGAATATCATAAATCAAGGCAATGCATGTCGCTGAAGTGGGATACAACATCTCCTTTATAAATCAATATGGCATCTTAGCCAAATAAGACACTTACCTTTTATCTATCTAGCTAAAGCAATACATTCTGTGTTTACTATATATTTCACAGATCTTAAAAGGTATCCATTTAGCTTTTAAATAATGTTACCTGTGATACATCACATGGAGAGGAATACCCAAGGAGTTCTTTCTTCTACCTTATAAAACAGAATTTGCTCCTCGCTACAATCTGAATTCTACGTAACCCTTAGATGTGATGGGCTATAACAGGGGTAGACGATAGGCGGACCGTAGACTGCCAGACACTTTTGACCAGACCCCAAAATCTTATTTACTTATTATGATTATTGGTATTCTTTTTTTAGAAAAAATATTTTCTCCGGCGTTTGGACCTTGACCAAAAAATTTGGACCTTGACAAAAAATATTGGACTACCCTGGGATATAGTGAGCAGCATACTGCTATGGCAGGAGCCACTAGATGGCGCAGTTACACATAGCTTTACAAGTTCTTTATCTTAGCGTGCAAGCAGTTAAGTCTCTGAAGACGTTCTGTATTGTTGTTAGTTTTGTAATGCGGATTCTTTGGTGGGAGCTGTGAGAAACAGCAAGAGATGGCTTTCTGCCCATCTCTCTCTACTTGGAGTCCATTTTTGGAGCAGAGTTGCTCCCTGAGAACCTGGTATTGTTTGTTTTTTGTCTTTTGGCTGGCATCCCTGAAAGAGAGAATGCCCTGTGTGCTGTTTGCGACCATCTCTGTCCAAGGACATGTGTTATTTACACGATATACAAATTACACTAAGAAGATATCCTAAATCTTTGTCTGCTCCTGTGGAAATCCAACCTGTAAGGCCCCAATATGTGCTATTTCTCAGTAGGAGAAGGACAGTACATTCCCCTAGCTTTGCAGCTGATTCGCCTAGAGAACTCGCCTAGAGAGTTCATTTATTGTGGAGACATGTCAGCACCCCTATCAGCAAGTTTATATATTGTGCTGCATCTGTTAGCCAACCTAAAATGACAGTAGGTTTGTGCAATGGAGATTTATGTGTAACAAACTAAAATGGCTATATGGCGTAACAGTCATACTTTGCCTGTCTGTAGCACCATCTCAACACACTGAATTAATTCTCAGAGCTTGTCCACACTTAAAACGCTACAGTGGCACAGCTGCGTCGCTAGAGCACTTCAGCATAGATGCTACCTACACCGAAGGGAGGGACTCTTCTGTTAGTGTAGGTAATCCACCTTCCCCCAGAGGTGGTAGCCAAGCCAATGGAAAAATTCTGCCATCGACCTACCATTGTCTACATTAGGGCCTGGTCTACACTGGGGGAGGAATCGATCTAAGTTTCACAACTTCAGCTACGTGAATAACATAGCTGTAGTCGACGTACTTAGATCTACTTACTGTGGTGTCTTCACTGTGGTAAGTCAACAGCTGACGCTCTCCCGTTGACTCCGCTTGTGCCTCTTGCCCTGGTGGTGTACTGGAGTCGACGGGAGAGCTCTCAGCAATCAATTTATTGCGTCTAGACTAGACACGATAAATCGACCCCCGCTGGATCGATTGCTGCCCATCGATCCAGTGGGCAATGTAGACAAGCCCTAGGACAGCTTAACTATGCTGCTCGGGGGACAGACAAACAAAATAAGAATGATAAACAAACAACAACAACAACAGAGACATACAGACAGACATTTTTGTGGCTCATTGACTTACAGTTACCAAAATATTTTACAAATAAAAATGAGAGTTTGATTTCTTTTGTGTGCAAAACTAATAAAAGCAAGTTTGGCCTGGTTCTTGAAAGCTCAAGAAAAGGTTCCCAATCAGCCTTAACTACACACAGCTGTTTTTCAAGCAATCAAGACAGATTGGCGCATGCAATGCTTTGAGCCCAAAGCAGGAAAATATTTTAAGAACGCCAGTACATGCTTATCTCTTTGAACGGGTAAATTGTTCATTAAAATCAATGAGAAATGATGGATTCCTACTTGAGAAAAAAGTTTCAAATCAAACTGATTTCAGACTGGGTAAAAATTAGTCTCCAGTCTCACAAGTGGTCTTGAGAGAAGAGAGAAATTCAAAATTTTCAGCTTCCAAGATAAACCAAAGTCTTTTAAGTGGAAAACAGAATGCATGGGAGGTATTAAGAACTGCCTAAGTAATCTCCCTTTCTATGTTTTGTAAAACAGAACAAGGAGTTACCATCATAGATTGGTCTGGGCAAGGAAACAAAGCTTTCCTGCTGAAAAGCTACATTTGCTTACATGGCATAAACGATGTTTACAACTTTGGAGTTCCATTGTCGCAATAAACAATTGCTCACTCTTGAGCGGACTCTCTCGGTGTTTCAAGTTCACGCCCAAGTTTACATCCAATTCTTAAAATTTTCTTATGCAAAATTCTGATCTCATGTGCCAATATCCATTTAGGTGTATAAAACAGGCATGCAACACATTCAGAAGAAAAATTGCACCTGTCAAATACTATATCCTATGAAATGCCTGGGCAATTTCACTTTTCACCTAGTAAATATCCAATCATTTTCCAGAATAGCCCTTTCCAGTATTCAAAGCTGTTTCCATTAATATTAGAAGTTAGGAGAGCTTGGGAGAAAAGGAAGGAATTGATTAAAAGCAGATGGTGTTCATTATCTTGCTAATCACAAGCCTGCAGTTTGTGTGTGTGTGTGTGTGTGTGTGTGTGTGTGTATGTATTTCTTTAAGAAAAAGAAAATGCAACATCAAGCAAAAGTCCCGCCAGGGCTTTTCAAATAAAACATTCGATAATAACACTTCCAACGGTTTATTCCCCTCTCGTGAGAAAATCACCTTGTTTCACATCACAGTTCAGCTGTGCTGGGAAAATGCCTTCGTGGTCCAGGCGTCCGGCTCACACTTGGAGCCGGGACTGCGAGCTTTTGTGGAATGCTTGAGAAAAAGGCAGAAAGGGCCAATGGCAGAACAATTGCTGCCTTTTTCCCACCCCCAGGCCTCTCTGACATTCCATGAGGGAGTCTGGTTAATATTATTGTACCCCAAGTGCATTTCCAATGGGAAATCAATAAGGGACCCTTTAATGGTACAAGCTGTGCCTAGCAGGGAAGTATGAGGACATGTTAAGTTCAAGCCCCCTGGTCGCAGTTGACTTTGAATTCTTTTCTAGGTCAGATATTCACTGTTAGGGTCTAATCCTGCTCTCATTAGGGTCAATAGGAGTTTTGCGATTAATTGCCTTTGGAGAAGGAGACGCACAGTTATATTTCAGGTCTTGGCAATATTTCGTATCATCAACCCCTTATTTTCAGGGAGTTCTCACTCAGCTTTATTCCATGGTGGGCTTGGTGGTGTTCAGGGCACCAAAATGATTTGCAAATTCAGGTTGAACTCAGCACAGAGTTTCAGCCCCTTTCCCACCCTCAAAAAAAAAGAAAGAAAGAAAGAAAAACACATTTTGACATTTCCAAACATTTTGTTTCGAATCATTGATTCAAATCAACAGTCGAACCAGGGTGGTTGTGTTTTCATTTTGGCAAGAAAAACAAAACCCTCCGTTTTGGTTTGAAACAATCCCCCCCCGCTGATTTTTTTTATTAAGACACCAAATCCAAAGCTGAATTCTCCAGTCAACAACTTGCCAGATGAAGAAACAGAGCAAGAGAAGATGGTTTATGAAATTAGGCCATTTTTAAACTTCAGGGGTGAAAATGCCTTTTTCATTTATGGTGTCGGAGGCTCCGTGGCTCTCTTTAATTTACAAAATCCAAAAGTCTTTGGTAAAAGCCAAGCCGTTTCCTTGGTGCTGCTGTGCTCCGTTAAACAGCGGCCAACAGGCAGCTGCATTTCAGTGGTGGAGGAAGTGATTGCTACCATTTTATAGGCCCCAGTCCTGCAATCAGATCTACGCAGGTGGACTTGTACCTACAGGGAGCTCCACTGCAGGATAAAGGCCACCGTTTGTAAAATCAATTTAGACAATACTTCAGAGCTATTTGAATAATAGGGCCCATAAAAATGTCAATTGTCATTAAAATTGATTTTAAATGAGTCAAATGTGGATACTTTTTCTTTTAAATGATTTAGGAAAAGGGTTTTACGGAATGTGGTCAACATTTTCTGCAAGTAGACTCAGTTCAACGCAAGCCAAAAAACCCCCCAAACCATCAATAGAGTCCCCAATTATTCACCAGCACAACACTGTGGTGTTTGGGGTCAGGTTTCTAAGCAGCCATTTATGAGATAAATGTTTTGACCACAGTAACTCAGGACTAGAAGATTCATTAACAGTCTTTCTGTGGCAATTTACATGGCACTCAAATAGCTCAGAAGCCGTTCAGTTCCTAAATACGCCTTTACGCCAGAGCTAGAAGAGGGCTCTATAGAGAGCCGTAATGATCTAGCAGTCCTCTAAATTTGACTCCTTTCAGGCAAACCCCTCTCTATCACGGATCCCCCTTGATTTCCGTTTGGAGTCATATTGCAGGATTGCGGGGACCTAAGCGAGAATGCACTTGGTTTTGGCGTGGGGTTATGAGTGAGTGTAATGGAAGCAGAGGAGGAAAGGAAAGTGTGTCTGTACCTTGTCTATAGAGAGGGATTTTAGGGAAAAAATCCTACTGATTCAGCTGTACGCGTGAATAGCGCTGTACCACACAATCCAGAGGGCTGCAGAATACCTCAATTCTATTTTAAAATGCTGTTTTATTTGGGGGGGATTGAACGGCTTAGGCAATCGGTAACGGACTCAGAGCCAGCCCAAGTGAGTAAGGATGGAACATTAGTACGGTTGTGGTTGGTCCTCACCCATCACCATAGTTGGCACTGATTTTATCCATAGCTTTCAGGATCCCAGCCACAGGCTGAAAGAGAAGCCGAAACAAACCAGGAGAGTAATGATGAGAAGGACGCTGAGAAGAAAATATGCTCTGTGTAGATGTAGTCATGGGCCAGCTGCGTAAACGGTAATAAAGAAGCCCTCCAGAGGCACCAATTGACTAGCTCTGTTTTCCTGGGTGTTTCCATGTCAACAGAGGGATACAAATTAGTTGGATTTCATGGTATGGACGCATTCATCGGGCCCCAGAGTGCTAACAGATGGGGGCAGGGCCTACACCAGAAGGTACTGAAGAGTCTGGTTGCAGCCTGGGCCTTGTCTAAGATCACGGATTCCCCTTCCCATTGACCTGAAAGAAAGCAGCATGCACGTCGGAGGCAACAGACTCTGGCATCCGTGCAACTGTACGCATCTCGGAGGTGTGTGGCTTTTGTATTTGCAAGCACCAGCAGCCAGACCTCTGAGGCAAAGTAGCACCAGATTTTTGGCCCCGAAAACGAGCCAGTATAGTTGCTCTCTGGCATGACTGCTCCACAGAGAGCTTTATTGTGTACCTCCAAGAGCCCCCATCTCGACCCCTCTCCATCAGCGGGCAGGTAAAATTAGATTGTCCCTGATACATTGTTGCAGGTTATGCCTGCTCCTTCTGCAGCAGCACTTGCAACTGGATTTCAGTTCCTAGCCCTTTAGTTTTGTGCAAGAGGAAAAACAAAAGGCCAATAATATTTAGTACTGATTTTTCTTTTAAAGATTCTAAAAAGGGGAGAGATAACATGGTTGTGTGCGTGTTAATTACGGTGAAGACAGATAAATGACAGTTTGGAGTCATTTCAGGCTGTGGAAGATGTAATTAAATGAAGAGACCCCACCCTAGGCGCAGAGAATAAAGCAATCCCTCCACAACATGCAATTGTGATGGATACCCAGTGCTGAACTCACAAAGGGATTCAGCCATCATTTTTTCGAGTCAACAACCCCTCAAAGAATCTGGCCTCCTCCACCCAAACCTGTCAGCCAAAAGCCTCTTCGCTACTTTTCGGTAAAAATACATCACAAGACATTTTCCATTTTAGTTACAAAGTCAACATCTCAAGCAGCTATGGAAGAGCACTGTGAAACACGCCCTGTCGGCTAGGAAATAAACAGCACTACAATGCATTTACATTATTCCACAGCCCTGTGCGGTAACTCACTATTCAGTGAAAATGTTGTATTGTGACTATGCAAAACCAACTTGTCAGTGACCGTTTGGTGCTTTGCGGAGGAGTTGCAAACAGGTTAGCCTCCAGATGAGTTGTGAGAGAAAGACCCTTCCCTGGAAAACTTGAGCATGTAAATTCCAAGGGAGGCTGAGTTCTCCCTGGGCAGAAATGTCTTAGGCTGGGATGTTCAAAGGAATTAGGTGCTAAAATAACACGGAAATGTAGTGGAAGATGGGTGCCTAATTCACTTAGTCTTCGACAAATGACGCCTTACTTTTTTTTATTTTTTTAAATTTATTTTTACAGCAGAAACGGCATTTTTCTTTCTCCTTCACATCACTCATGGGGCTAGATTCTCATTCAATCTTTTTAAAATGAGACTGAACATGGAAAAGTTCAGCCAAAAAGGACAACTTTTCACAGGAAATAGCTCCTTTTCTCAGATGGGTGTGGGTGTTTGTGGAAAGAGGCAGGACTCCAGCTGTTAACAACAATAGGTAGAGTTGCTGATATTTATTACAGCTAATGTATACACAGCTCTAACGTCTACATTATGAGAAACAAGAAGCAACTACAGTCATGCAAGAATTAAATATTTACTCATCAGTCACTGCTGAGCCATATACACTTAGCTGGGGATTGCGTCTTAGGCTGGGAAGAAAAGAGTAACCAAAACAAATGATTCAAAATAATAAGGGAAAATAAGTTGAACCGTGTTTCTTTTTTTCCGCCTCAAGTCATTTTGGGTGTGGTGGTCTTTTTCTGGCTGAATCTCCTAGTGAGCTCAGCATTGGGTGTCCACCACTAAAGCATTCTGCAGAATGTAAACTATTCTCTGTCACTGGGAGAGGTGTATTTTATATACACACACACACAAAATTTAGTGGTGGACCAGTCACTGCTCTCCAACCCTCCTGAACTTGCGGGGGGAATCAGATCATTGAAATTGGGGGGGGGGGGGGGGGGAGAACCACCAGATGAGGTTTTCCGCATCAAAATGTATTAGAGATGTTTCCCCGTTTGTTTGTAGAGATATGCCAAAACGGGAAATGTTCCTTATGGAAAAGTGTTAAGGAATTTAATAAGGATGAAATAACAGCGTTCTATAGAAATTACTCTAAAACCAATAGAATGCAATAGAAAATAAGATATTTTCAATAGGGCTTTTTAAAAAAACCTGTCCTTAAGAATTCAGTAGCAGGGATCTAATTCTCTATTAAATTCTAAAGGAAGGCTACAATAAAAAAAACCAATAGAAAGCTTATTATTTTATATTCAGTTCTATAGAGCTCTCTCCTGTGGGCTTTATTTGAAATTTTCATCCCAAACATCCCCCTTCTCCAAGTCCCAACATCACAATGGGGGAATTCAGCTATAATTTAACAGTTCAAGATACATTAAATAGATTTCACACATACAGATGTAATCTCTCAAGCACCTACTAAAAATATGCGTGTGTATTAAATACGTTCTGGAAGCACTATTCACAATTCCCTAGTTAAGGCGGAGATGAATTTTGCACTTAAAGCAGGGATTCAACCCCTTTGTTACATGTGAAGAATACAGTATACATCTTCCTTATTATTACCACGCTCCCTTCTTGAGGACTGAACGCAGTTCCTGAAAATTTATGAGCAGTTCAGTTAGTTTATGAATTAATATTGATTTTTTAAGAAAAGAATCCTTTAAGAAGTTTAGCATACAGTATCGGACTATTTTTTGACCCGCATGTTATCAGTAATAGAATAGCATAGACCCTTCAAACTTCCTATAGAGTTACAACCCTCTGAAATCTTGTGCATAGGCTACATTTGAGGAATGTCCTTTTTTAGGATTAATTGTCTCTCTCTTCTCCCGCTCCTCTCCCCGCATCATTCTTCACAATAGAAAGTTTACTCTTGAACTTCTGCTGAAGGAAGATTCCATAGAGCAGCGGTTCTCAAACTGGGGTCCGCAAGGGTCCTCCAAGGGGTCTGCGAGTCATGTCCAGGGCTGCTGGCCCCACTGATCAACTCCTCCCCCTCCCTCCCTCCCAGTGCCTCCTGCATGCCACAGAACAGCTGTGGTGGGGCCCTGGGAGAAGGGGTGGAGTGGGGCAGGGAGTGGGGCAGAGCGGTGATTGAGCACCCCCAGGGAAAATTAGAAGCTGGCTTGGGGGGGGGGGTCATGAAAATTTTTAAATCAAAATAGGGGCCCTTGGTTTGCTAAAGTTTGAGAACTGTTGCCATAGAGAACAGCCCTCTTTCAAAATGGCTGCCATAGTCCATCCCAACACAATGAGAAGACAAAAAAAATCTAATGCGTCTTGAAAAAATCAGTTTAACTTGGGACCACAAACGCCAGAATGCTTTAATCATAACCTTGGTCATCACATGGTGTCACCACAGAGCAGAACTAATGTTGTTTGGGTGCCCTATGCCTTTCCAAACCTTAACACGTTTAGATTTACAACAGTCCGGTACATGGTTTTTTCCCTACACTACTAATATGGACACTCAACTCAATTTTAATCTGGGGGAAAAAATTGTGTCTACACCCATCTATCTGCCCATCAAGGCAAATGTGTTTTTCATAGTTTCAAAGAACCTCTCCATACTCTCAGTTTAGAGTCTCTTCGTAACTAATGATTCATGTTAGCTGAGGCTATAAAAAATACATTTGCTCTTTTCCGTTTCCACACAGCCACGAGCAATTCAGCCCCGAGATAACCCTAGAGCTAGCATATTGCACAGACACGCAAGTCTCCACCTCTGGCTATGAGACTCAGCTCTGACTGCTGAATAAATATGAATCCTTGTATGTTTGCAGTTGCCTCTTGTCTGTCACCATAGCTAGTATATGCTATCCGTTAAATTTCATCAACGTCACAAAACATGTTTGCCAAAGTAATTGCATCAAGACCTAGAAAACTGAAAATTGAACACGTGGATACATTTAGATTGCTCAAAGGCATTATATGCTGATGCTGCATTAAGACACTGACAGCATTATAAAGTAATCAGAATTGCATGTACCGCATTTACAAAATGCTTAGCAGAGATTTTAAAAAGTGTAATTAAAGTACATTTCAGAATTTATAATCACAGTGCACACTTGGTTAATTATTCAAATTCTGATCAGTAGCTTGTGGGTGAATAAAGACGCCCTGCATTAGGGTCTGCTCTACTCTAAAGGCAAATGCTCATCTTCGGCCTAGCGCTGCTCCCATTGGCTTTGACTGGAACAGCTCTGGGCCAACACTATGTGCTTTGAAATTCCCACCCTGGCTGGCTAGGTGTAACTGCTATTGACAATAACAATGAGGGGATTGCATTGTTAATGCAAGCATTCCAGACCTGGTGAATCAGGTTACCTTTGAAGTTCATGGAAAGACTCAAATTGAACTCCGTTGGCTTTGGCCCTTATTGAGGGGTTTTAACCTGTTTCTCCAAACAAGATAGTCACCCTCAAGTCTCTGCGTTTCTGGAGAGACATGAATGAGGAGCACAAGGGGAAAGGTAAATGGCCAATACTGATAGCCTTGACAACAACTGATTTTTGAAAACAATCAAATGGTCAGATGGCATCCAAATATGCAACAAGTGACTTAATTCCTAGAGAAAAAACACACTATTTACCCATCATGTAAACAATGGTTGGAATGCTGTTATAATATATTGACAACGTCCTTTGTCAATGTCCTGAAACTGAACTGAACACAATACTCCAGTTGAGGCCTAATCAGCGCAGAGCAGAGCGGAAGAATGACTTCTCGTGTCTTGTTTACAACACTCCTGCTAATACATCCCAGAATGACGTTTGGTTTTTTTACAACAATGTTAACACTGTTGACTCATATTTAGCTTGTGATCCACGATGACTCCTAAATCCCTTTCCGCAGGTCTCCTTCCTAGGCAGTCATTTCCCATTGTGTATGTGTGCAACTGATTGTTCCTTCCTAAGTGGAGTACTTTGCATTTGTCCTTGTTGAATTTCATCCTATTTACTTCAGACCATTTCTCCAGTTTGTTCAGATCATTTTGAATTTTAATCCTGTCCTCCAAAGCACTGGCAACCCCTCCCAGCTCG
The DNA here is from genome assembly GCA_037349315.1 of Chelydra serpentina. NCBI lineage: Eukaryota > Metazoa > Chordata > Testudines > Chelydridae > Chelydra > Chelydra serpentina. The sequence goes on along the minus strand of JBAIAC010000028.1, from coordinate 39,357,452 downwards.
GTATCATCCACAAACTTTATAAGTGTACTCTGCATGCCGTTATCTAAATCATTGATGAAGATATTCTTCCTCATACCATGATGGACTATGTTGAATAAGGGGCAGTTGCCCCCCTGCATCCCAGAGCAGGTTGCTTTGCAGGGTACAGAACATTGATCAGACTGAGACACATTTTCATACACACTATTTTGAGCTGGAACATGCTGGGTATGTATGGAAATGAATAGCTGTAGATCCATCCACAGTGTCTTTATCACTCAGACTCTCTTCCCAACTCTTACACAATGAGAAACGTCTTCAAAATCTGCTGGTCAAGAAAATTCTGCTCCTACCCACACACTCGTGTTCAGCTGCAAGTTTTAAATGGCTAACATCTCTCAACCCTTTTCCCATCTGCAATGCCTGGAGCCAAACTCGTAGCCAAGTCCCATCAAATCATAGGTCTCCTGCTGTAGAAGAGGGAAAGCGTTCCCTGAGCCGTGGTTGAACACCAGCAGGTTTGGGGAAACATAAGAACGGCCAGACTGGGTCAGACCAACGGTCCATCTAGCCCAGTATCCTGTCTTCCGACTGTGGTCAATACCAGGTGCCCCAGAGGGAATGAACAGAACAGGGCAATTATTGAGTGATCCATTCCTGTTGTTCAGTCACAGTATCTGGCAATTGAAGCTTTAGGGACACCCGGAGCCTTTGATGGACCTATCCTCCATAGACTTCTCATTCTTTTTTGAAACCAGTGATATTTTTGCTCTTCACATCAACTGGCAATGAGTTCCACAGGTTAACTGTGCATTGTCTGAAGTACAGTCTTTTGTTGTTTTGAACCTACTGCCTATTAATTCCATGGGGTGACCCCTAGTTCTTGTGTTATGTGAAGGGGTAAATAACACATCCTTATTCTGGGTTTTATTATCATTATCTATCACAAACTCCCCCTCCCCTCCATTGTGTCTTTTCCAAGATGAACAGTCTCAGTTATTTTAATCTCTCCGCAGATGGAAGCTGTTCCATACCCCTAATCATTTTTGTTGACCTTCTCCGCACTTTTCCCAATTCTAATAGATCTTTATTAAGATGGGGTGACCAGAACTGCACACTGTATTCAAGGTGTGGGCATACCAGGGATTTATATAGTGGTGTTATATTTTTGTCTTCTTATCTATCCCTTTCCTAATGGTTCCCAACATGGTCAGTCAGAAAAAAAACAACAACTGCCACTGCACATACAGTGTATGTTTTCAGGGAACAGGAGCCCTGCGGTCAATCTTACTCTTCCGTCTGCCCCCTGTAGAAATGTATTCGTTTTCCTATCAAAGCATGGCTTAGCTGTATTATATTGTTGCCCTTTCTTCTGACACTGCCCAGGGCCTTGCAGATCAGCTCCCTGGAGGAAGAGAAATCAGTGATGCAGAGTCTGGGTATATTGTAAGTGTAATTTATTTTATTTACACGTGCACCAGTCCTGGAACAAAGGTAGCCAAACAGCATGTGTGGCAATCACTTCTTCTGGGAGTCTCAGACCAGCACCAATCCCCAGTTTCCAAACAGCAATTCTGCTTCATAAATTGAATGTAATCACAGACAAAGGCAGAGACCAAATTTTCCTGTTGGTCGCACAGCTCCCTCTCCAGAAACCTTGCAGAACAAATTTACCACCACATTATGTCTTCCCAAGACTGAACTCTTGCTCACACATTAAGAAAAAGACACTAACAGCTCAACCTGGTGACAACTACTACAATTTTGTTTTAAACAGACTATTGGAAGTTTGCACGTTTATGAGGATTGCACCGGTATGGGCCATAGCGATAGATTTATATAAATTTGCCCATGAATGTACGTTCCTTTCTCTGATCTATGTCAAGTATAGAATAGAGTAAAGGCTTCTAAAGTAAAAGAAACACATCCCAAAGGCCATAAATGGATGGGGCGGGGATGTTTTTCATAGACCTGGCATGAGTGTAAAAGCGATCATAACCTTCTCAAAACTAAAATTGTGCCTGTGTATATTGCACATGCCTCTTGCTGAACAGATTCTCTCGGTATCAAGGATACTGGCACAGCCTACAGGCTGTTATTTGACTTGAACAATATCCAAACCATAAGCAATGTGGGTAAAACTGGAAATATGTGAAATACGGTGACCTCAAAATATGGATCATTTGTTGCTCCACTTCATCTAGTAGAAATGAATGCATACTGCACGTGAGAGACAACGTTATTCTCTGCCCCCGACAACACGTGAACAGCAACTGTGAGAGAAAGCAATGGAGTGTCGTGTCACATGAGTCTCAGAGGTGATTCATGGAGAGAGGAAAGAAATCAGAGCCAGATATGCTGGTCAGCACAAGATGCTAACAAGACATGCAAGTTTTTCGTAGGTCTGTCTTCACATGAAACATCTGTTTCAAACTACCCATTAGTTTTCCTCAAAAAGCAATTACTAAACATCTAAGTAAACTGTGCCATCTAGCTTATTTTTATTCCCTTGCAGTTTGCCTTTGCACGTCTTCTCCTTTGTGCTGTTGGAAGATTTTTCACAAGCCAGGCCGGGGACCAACAACTCCTCACCCCCATTAGTTACTTTCCTCCTGAGAACGGTTATTTATAGTGAAACTTTAAGGGGCCTAATCCAAAGCCCATTGAAACAGAATAGTTGATGGGATGACTCCCATGAACGTCAGTGAACTTAAATTACTTCATCTGGGGTCAACTGGCCACTAACTGTGGGGCTATTTCTAATGAAGGCTGAAACCAGCGTATGTTTGTTTTTAATGACATGTGGACCATGTCCCAAATTCTGCTGGCCTTACTCACGCAATCAGTCATGCTGACCTCATTGGAGTCAAGTGAGCTGGATTTGAGCCATCATCCATCAGACAGCATCATTCAACTGCTGGTCTTAACTGGGAGATGCTAGGCGCTAGCACAATACAAAAAACAATATTAATATTGATAACTTGTGGATCTTTTAGCGGCCACAAAAGGTTGCTCCCCACATGCACCTCAAATCAGATTTACATTCCAGCCTGAAAAAGGAAGATTGAATAAAGAATCTATTTGATTCAGATTTGTACCCAACATCCAGAATCCGTCATTAAAACGACAAAAATTTGTCCTTCTCAAAACAAGCAAATATTTGCAATGGAATGTCTAGCACTTGCTGCTGGCCAGCTGGAAAATCATGAGCTCCATTATATTGCTCAGTTTTAAACAAAATTTTGTTTTTGAGAGGAATTCTCTAAGCAGTGGTAGAAATTACAACTCATTGGTCAGACTGAAGCTTCCTGTTTTTTCCAAAAATGGGCCTGGAGATCTCAAGAGCTGAATTCTTGCTTAGGTTCCAGTGTCAAGTGCCGAAATTCAGAGAACCACACATATGTATTTAAGCTTCTAACTAACCAACCTCTATTCATGACAGATGTTTGGGTTTCTGATAAACACCAAACATTTCGATGTCATTCAGCCTCTTGGATCTCTGAAATTGGGCTGACGCTCAGGAAAACAGGCCCTCGGGGGGGATTTCACATGGGGTTCTGCGCTATTGAATGACAAATTCCACCCAAGAAAAGCTTTCCCTTCCAGGATTTTAGCCCCTTGTTTCCCACTGTGCAAATGGATCTGGGAGGCACAGGAGCATGAGACAATGTCAACCGTTAATGGGTTGAGTTTGAAGTTGCCAAGAGGATCAGAATCTGAATGGTGAGCCATGGCTCGGGCAGAGCCCCGCTTTCCCAATTTCTAGATTGATAAAAATGTACTCACAGACATTCAGCCGTCCACTGCACGAGCAGAGCATTATGGCAGCCACGTTTCCTCATTTCTCCTGCGTTACGATCGCGATGTAGGTCCAGCCCGTGCTTTTCCTAACCTTGTTTTTGAACGTGCTTGGTGCACCCAAACAGACCCTCCCCTCCCCCCACCACTTTGCACCAGACCTTGGTGTCTGGTCATTGCCTGCTGGGGCGCGCACACGTCGGAGCTATGACGTACGTGGGCACTATGAGAAAGTGGAGGTTGGTATAAATCTCTCTCATGGAGTGCGGGGGGGTGTGGGGTGTGTGTGTAGGGGAAGAGGAGGAGAGAGAAAGAGTAAATGGTTTGGCCTGGGGCTCAAATCCTGTCTGTACCATGGACTGCTTGTGTGACTTTGGCTGAGGCACCTCCTTTCCGTGCGTGGGGTCCCATCTCTTAAAATGGGGATAACAAATGCTCTGCCCCCCCATCCTTTGTCTGGCTTGTCTCTGCAGGTGTAAGCTCTTCAGGGCACGGACCGTCTCTTGCTGCGTGTTTGTACGCACTTATTTGTAACTATTGCTTAATGTATTATTTAGTCTATAGAAGTAGCGGCTTGGGAATTCACACACATCTGTGCTTTGCCAGCAAATCCGCATCATTGCAAACTGTGGTGTTTGCTGTGTTTAATACATCACTGGTCTTCGAATTCTCTCCAGGAAAAGGAGGTTTTAAAAAACCCCAGAAACACTGTCAGAGATGGAGCATTCAGCGTTTAAGACTCTGGACCTGAGTAATTATCCTTTTTTATGCTTGTCAAAGGTTATCAGGAAGATAGTCCACAAGAGGATGGCAGAGACTTTAAGGACTCCAGCCTGTCACAAAGCAGCTAACTGCTTCTGCTTCTAGCTCCCGCTTTGGATCAAGCCTTTTGAGACAGCAGCAGTGTTCAGCTTCTGTTCAAGGTCTGATCTGAGACAACAGTGTTTTCTCTTTAACTAAGTTGGCAATGCCACCTAGTGCACATCTGGGGAAACAGCAGATTATTAAACGAGCGACAAGCCCATAAGAAATCAAATGTGGAATCCCAGGGTGTTCACAACTCGGGGGGGGGGGGGGGAAATACCTCCTCCCACTGATGGTTGTTTGCCAACCTGCATAGAGCTTCTACATCTAACACATGTTCAAGACCTCGCGTCAGATTCCTGCAGAATTGTTAATTTTCACGAGAAATGATGTTCCTATCTCTTCTGCCAGTAGAAATATCCTTCTGGGTGTGACCCGATTCCGAGTCTGCAGCTGAAGCAAACAGTTTTGAAAGGTGCCATGTAAAACGTCGACCCTCGTTTGGCCACTGCTAATCAGCTGGAGGATTTGGTGAATAAGCCTGTTGCCTGAAGAGAAGATGCTAGATTTATTTGCAAGGACACCACCTTCTATTAAATATGCAATAAATGTTACATAGATTGGATGTTTTTTCACCTCAACAGAGGACTTTTTCCTACACACAGCCCACCCCCAACTCTACTCCTTGCCTGCATATTTATACCTGCCTCTGGATATTTCCACTGCATGCATCTGACGAAGTGGGTATTCACCCACGAAAGCTTATGCTCCAATAAGTCTGTTAGTCTATAAGGTGCCACAGGACTCTGTCACTTCTACAGATCCAGACTAACACGGCTACCCCTCTGATCCTTGAGACAGTACATCCTGGCTTACCAGGAAAATCCTGGATTTCTTGGAAGGGGAATGCCTTACTTTCCCAAATGAATCTTCGGAAATGTAGGCCTTTTTTAAGGTTCAATTTAATTGGCTGGTAGCCTTCCTCTGCTCTGAACTCCTTGGCACCAGTCCCTGCAGTGTGACTAGAGAGGGTAAAAAAATTCTCTTCTAAATATTTTTCCAACAGAATTTATTTTCAACAAAATGGCAATTTTCACAAAAAATGGCTTTTTTTCTGGAAAAGTCCTTACAAAAGTAATTTTTTTGGGGAAAAAATTCCAATGTTATCTTTTACCAAAACCTTAGCTTTTAGTAAGTGTGGGCTTTGCAATCAAACTAGTTCAATAGTCATTTAAATTTAAACTGACATTTTGATTTAAATATATTGATAAAAATATTATAATTTTGTTTTGTTTTGAAAAAAAACCCAGAAAATGGGTTCCCTTTGCCCTCTGCTGGGTGGACTCAGCTTTGAAATATTTCGATGTCATTTTTTGACCCCCCCCTTTAAAAATAATTAATTTTTTGCTGATTGTTTTCAAATGACAATCATAATAAAACCCCCACATATTTACACAGACTATGTTCAGTTCTCCAGTATGGCTGAAACGGTTACCAGCACTTTTTAGCTATTTCATAACTATAGGAAGCTGATGCAACATTTAATGTATCTGGACATTAGTCCCACTTTCCTATCGAAATGGGTTTTTAATGCATGGGCCTGAATTTGAACGGTGTCACACCTTTCCCTATGATGCTGCTGCAATCAACGGGTGTAACAGAGTGGGAGTATTAGGGCTGACATCTGGGGACGGTCATTGTCGCATGATTTATTAATTTGGGGATGGATCAGAGGAGATCGTTTGCTTCGGCTACTCATGTGCTCATTAAGGGTTAAATTCACCCCAGCAGGAAGGAATCACACAAGAGCCTCATTTAATCCCTGCACCGAAGCTGAATGAAACGGCCCATGGTAAAGGCTCAATTCAGCTGTCATTGAAATCAGTGGGAGTCATTCCATTGACTTTAATTGGAGTTGGATCAGTCCCTAGGTAGGAACTGGGTGAATCTACGTTGGCAGGATCAGGCCATAAACTAACAGCGCCTGACATTGGCATAGTGTTTTCGAACATATAAACAACTAATATTGTTCCAGGGCCTGTACTTTAAAATAAATTAAAATGAATACTTAGAATAGACATTAATTCACACTAATGGAATCACTGCTTCAAAAACTAAAGTTAATAAGCCCAGCTGGGGCACTACATATTCTGTACATTAAAAGATCCAAAACACACTCAAATATTGACCACATTCCTTTGAAATTAATCATATTTCCTTTGGATTACTCACTGATCTTGGCTGAGCAGCGCTTGACATCTGGCGCCGTTAAACTTGCAACCTGGATGGCCAAAGTCTGCCACTAATTTTGAGAGAAGAAAACCAATTGAAACTGATGTGTTCTCATAAAAACATTCAGACGTGTTATGCAAATATTGCCTGGCTTGGAAGAGGACAGAAATGAAACTACTGCTGCAAATGAGAGGCTTAACTAGAACGTTGTCCTCACTCAACGGATGAGTGCACCATCAAGGTTACATTTTAACAGGAGAACAACTGTTTGCAGTTATTTGCTTGGGGAGCTACTTACAAGAGGTTTCTGCTACTCTTGTCTACACTCACCTACACTCACAGCAGGAGCAGCGCTTTTTACTCTCATTATGGAGATCCCAAGATACATCCCATTAGTCTTAACTGCATTCACTTAACACCGATGTCTACATGAGGCCAAGTCTGCAGGAAAAAGGCCTAGTCATGCTCTCCCCTGCATCAGTGCCTCCTCATTGTTGTCAGTGGTGTTACCCAACAGCCTGTGTCTTTAGTGGGATTTCTCAGGCTTGCAAGACTGCTCCCAAAGTCTCCGGACTTCCTTTACTGCAGCAGCAAACGTGACCTTAAACAGACTAAAGGGGAAGAGTCCACAGAAGGCGCAAGGCACAGCCTTAACATGGCCTGGAACTCAGTTAGAGCAGGGGTTCGGGGTTGGTTCGTTTGGTTTGTCATGACTTTGAAAATAGATGGAAATGTATTTAGTGTTAATAATTTTCCCCCCAAAAAGGGAAACCGAGGGAGGGAAAGGACTAGGAAGAGAACAGGTGAGTCAAGAGGGCATCTACCTGAAGACAAGTGTAGCCAGCCAGGGTAGCTGAAGATCGTGCTTTGGCCCAAAGAGTTCTGCTGATGTTCTGTAGTCTGCCTTTTGCAGCATGCTTTACAGACTCCAAGATCTCTAACCCGAGATCAAAGAACAAGGACCGGCAGAAATATTACGATGAGCACGTCAATGACACAGAGAAGAATGCTCGTCTTTGAATGATTAGACCTCGTTAGTGAGCAGGAGATTCCCTATCATCGCCTATTTGCTCTGAGCCCCAAAGAATCAAGCGCTCTCGCTCTTATTCACCCCTGGGAAAATGCTTTTTGGAGAAATCAGCAGGAAAGGAAAAAATTAACAAGGGCTGCATACAGGTTTTCAGGCTTACTCAGCCAGAATGCCCACGAAACACAACCCTAGCCATACAAATAGGGTTCATTGGCTTATGGATAATGAAATACACATCTTCTTAGGAGCACTGGAAATGAATCCCACCCTGCCATTTTTAATTCGTTCTTTGGACAGTTGGGTTTGAAGGTACTTAAATCTTCATAGCGTTTAAGGCAAGAAGGGACCATTATGGTCATCAGTCTTACTTCCTGCATAACACAGGCCATAGATTCGCAGCCTGTGATTCCTGTGCCAGACCAGAGCATCGCTTTTTAGCTTCTATCACTTAATGTTCGTTAATGATTTAAAGGGCAGGAAATGGACAGCATTCAAAATCTGTTAGCAGAGTTAACCCCAGTGGTGACATTTGGGTGAATATTTGTTATGACAGGCTGCCTCAAACCCACTTCAGTTCCTTGCATGCTCATCTGATGCAGCTGGAAACCTTTCACGGACACGCAGGTTTATATCACCGTGGCGCAGACCCCCACCCGTTTATTCTTAAAATCCAAGCTGTGATCCAATGGCTCTCCCACTTTGGAATGATGATTGTCAGACCTGCTCAGAATGTGTATGCGTCAGTAATGTGCTTTTGAGAAACATGCCAAGAGCAAACGCCCTTGAAACAAAAGCATAGTCCAAAAAGGATTGTAGCTAGAACATTTGTGCTATTTACAAGGTCAGCACCCAGTAGAGGAAACATGAAATAAAATGGATGCATATATGGGGCATTACTGCAAAACGCTAGAAGAAAGCCTGCTGTTGCAATGGAAAATTAATGAGCTCAGCAAAATTTGCCAATATCCATTGACGGAACAGGGAGGCGTTGGTCCTTTAAAGCCATGTGCCTCCAACACAGCATGCATAAGTGGGCTAGAGAGAACCGCCCACGCTGACTTTGTTCTCTGCTTCCTTGCATCTCTCTCAACTTTCTCTCATGCTGGGAAGTCAGGAGACACCGGTCAGGATTTCAGTTTTGGTTGGTTTAAAATGACATTGTCTTTGGATCCATGCCAGGGGTGGAGTGCAGCAAGGGAGGATGGTCACACAGCGAGATTAAAGACTTCGCACAACGAACAGGAGTTCAAACAGTCTGTGTGTGTTTTCCCTTCCTGGTCCTTATTTCTCGGGTTACTTCAGCCCTCAATGTATGAAAACTACAGCATGCTGTACACCCAGCCACTTGCCCCATCGAAGACAAGCTACGAGAAGATGCAAGAGCAGCACAGGAGAGACCATGGTGACTTTTCTACAAGCCAGCTGATGCACATGGGTAGTCGGCTGTCTTGACTAATGAGCCTGCTGGAGTTTTACGGTCTTGTAATACAGCTCCCATTAGAGTCATCTGAAAGACTCCCATTGACTTCAAGGGTAGGTGGATCTAGCCGGTGTGTGTGTGTGTTGGGGGCGGCGGGGAGGGGAAGAAGATATGGGACGTGGGAGAAATACACTGCACGTGTATAGTGCCTAACTTTGTATATGTGAAAATCTCAGCTACTGTTTTAGTTCCCCAGTCCCACCCCAAGCATCTAAGGTTACTGTATTACTGAATAACCAAGCTGGTTTTCAACAAAGTTGTTCTGGGCGATTCTCAGTGCCAAACCATAGTTTAACTAAACAAACAGACAGCAATTTTTTTCTAAAAATAAATCATAACCCTTCCCACCAGAAAAAAGAAGTCCCGGTTAATTCCTGATGTGCCAACTTTCATGGAGGACTGAGTTATAAACCCCTGAAAAAAGTGTGTTAATAATGGAAATACTGAAGGGCCTTGGCCACAGCAGGAAGAATAGCTGCTCTACAGAGTAGGATTACAAACAATGTTTACACCAAGATGCTCCATATTGTTCACCAGGGACGTCTTCCCTTTTAAACCTTATTCTTTCTTAAACTTCGCTAACTTCCATGTGGTCCGGTTGGTGCAGTTATAGTCGCAAGACAATTACTGCCATAGTCAAGGGCCCGGTTGCTACTCAGCTTATTTTAAAAATAGAACAAAATCCTCCACCTTTGCTAGAGTTTTAAATCTCATTAGCATAATTTGTTCATGGAAATTAGTTGGGCATTTCCTGTTTAGTATAGCACGTAGTTTTGACTTTTGTAAGATGATGCGAGGTAATATGGCAGCAAAAGATACAACCAGGAAACATCGCAATGGAACTCATCAGGAAGATGAATTACTAGATAGATACACGTCAGTGTCTTAAGAAATGAATAGGCAGATCTAAAAAGAGAGACCTGATCTCTTCAAAGGCATTAAGAGGAACGGCTCCCTTTTCCCTTGAATGGAAGATAGGGCCCGTTTCTGAAGCCTATTTGCACCAAAACAAACAGCAGCGACTCCATGGAAGTGAGTGGGCTTCCCTAGTGGAAGCGAGATCAGAATCAGACTCGTTATCTTTCCCAGGCTATTCAAGTCATTGCACCATTCTGCAATCTCCAGCTTCTTTGCTACTGCCAGGGGGTGGGTGTGGCTAGTTTGAACCTTTTGGTGCTTCAGCAGCTTTCAGCAAAAACTGATTTTGATAACTTCACCCTTGAGGCTCAAAGCATGCCCCTAAGTAAACCGCCGATCCATGGGGATATTTTGCTTGAAAGCCTGTTTTGTTGCATTTCTAACAGTGGCGCAGTCATTTTTAAAGGTTCAAAGAAGGACTGGATATTTATAGTGATAAGACTAGCCAGAGCTATGAGAGTAAACAAAAAATGTTTCGGAAGGCATACAGAACCTCATGTTTCAAGGGTAAAACCAACCTCTACTGGGAGTTGGGAGAAGACTTCTTGTAGGGATGGTTTCTTGTGCCTTCCTTTGACGTCTCTGCTGTGGGCAGGACAGATTGGGTACTGGAATAGTTGGGTCTCAGCTAGTCAGGAAATTCTTAAGGTAAGTGTATAATAGGCTAGTTTCTGATGCTTTCCTCCCCCCCCCCCGCCCCTTCCCTCAAGTAACTCCAAAAAGATTTGATACAAAGAAAAATAACTGGACAAGTGGTGCATCCCGTCCTTTGGAGACACAGGAAACGAAAACATTAAGGTCTTTAATTGAGGACCCATTGCAAAGAACAGTCTGGGGGATGAAGAGACCGCGAAGAGCAGCAACCAAACACAAAGGAACGACAGTGCAGCGACTGAGCTGCTATGCTGGAGAGAGCAGGCTGGGGTGCAAAACAGGAAGAGCGAAGAAAGGGCTCCTTATGAGAACCAATTCCTCACCACCCAGGGGAGGAGGGTCTTTGCCTTTTTTGTCGGGGGAGGAGGTTGGGAAAGGAAAGGAGCTGGATTTAGGAGAATCTGGAGTTGGCTGCTGTCTCCTCTGACCAGGAGCATGCCTGCTTGCACCATGGGAACCATTGGGACCCTGCTTTCAACCCACCTGCACTGAATCAGGGTTTGATGTCCATCCAACACCTTTAGACAACCTGACAGGGAGGAATTTGAAACAACCAGGAAGTCACTGAACACCCTGCACTCAACCAGCCCACACAACCTCCGTGTTTGTTTTTCATTTCACGAGAGCCGTGGTATCCCCACCTCCTGCTACCTTCTGGCATCCTTCCTTGGCCTTTGGAGCTCACCAGCTGGTTGCTCTCTGTCTTCAAGGGGGGCTGCCGGGCAGGGCTTTTACGCTCCATCCCATCTCTTCACAGCATGGGGGAGCAGGGAAACAGGCCAGTGGCCAGACCTCTCTTCCTTTAAATGGCTCTTGCTCCGCCTTTGCATCAGTAAATATAAAAAGGAGCCTGGACTGATTTAAACCTTCTCCGTCGTTTCAGCACAGGTGACCAAACATTAAAGCAGGCCCATAAAGAGTTACATTTATCTCCGCAAGTTGCACATCCTTCAACCATCTATGCCAGAGAAATGTGTTAAATATGCGGCGCTGAAATTGCCGCTTGGAAAGAGAACTGTTCCCTGAATTTCCACTGCTTGCATCCGAAGAAGTGGGTATTCACCCACGAAAGCTTATGCTTCAATACCTCTGTTAGTCTATAAAGTGCCACAGAACCCTTTGTCGCTTCTACAGATCCAGACTAACACGGCTACCCCTCTGATACTTGTTCCCTGAATAACAGCGACGCAGAGCATCACCAAAACCAACCAAAGACACGGCATGAACATCATTGCTACCATTGCCTTATATTTATGTAGCCCCCACGGATGTCATCTCAAGATCATTCACAAATCATATACAAGGCTCACTTCAAGCCACTTCAAATCACTACCGGGGTAGGATGTGGCAGAGGTTCAACAGAGCAGGGCAACACTAACGCAACAGCTTAGGGCAGGAAGTGAAAAATACCGCACTACACTGAAACAGTAAGAACGGTTTTTGGAGTGGGGAGCATGACTTGAATTTGGGGAAATTTATGGATACAGCTGGCCAAAGTTGCCCCAATTGTGATGGGGAAAAAATGGAAATTTTTGCAAAATTCCCTGTTTTTCATGGAGCCATGCTTACAAAGAACACCATGGCTCATTAATAACCACAAGTCTTTCACCCCCTTGACAGGTGATGGGAAAAACAGAATTGTCTCTCTCTCCTTTTCCTAGGGTGGCTGAGATCCAGAGGACTAAACCCAGGGTCAGGAATCCGCAGGTTCTGAATCCTAATCCTCCATTTCCGGGTGATTGCTTCTGTATCCTTGGGAAAGCAAATCACATCTCAAGCACTTCACTACTAGGGTGCTGGTTAGGGTATAAGAATCTGTATAGAATGAGGGAGGAAGAAGAACCCATACAGAATAGAATTCTTGGTGACTGATCCAGGACTTTAAAACCGCCCTCTGAAAAGGCATCAGAGTGCGCATGGATCTCACCTATGTTAGCACACATTGCAAGACTCACCTTTCTGACACGGCTTTCCCCCTAGAAATTGTTTGGACATCTCTCAGAGGCACCCGGGGCAGAGAAGATCACCGGGGTAGGTCCTCTTGTCTGCTGCGTTCCTTGGTTAGACCATGAAATGAGCACAGAACAGCCGCCTATCCAATTACATGCAGACCGACAAGCAGTCAGAACATCTGTTACTTCACACCCGAAAGTTAGACTTTCGGCATGTCCCATAGTAATACTTTGACTATCCGCTAGGACAGCTTAATGTGATCCTGCCATGTACAAGATAAAACACCGTAAAACAAATTGTAACGGGATACAAGTGATTTTCCCCACCCCTGGCGGTGGATATGTGAATGCTCAGATTCCATAGAACATGAATGTCCAAAGGCAGCTGCACAAGCAGTTTGCTCTGTAAGTATGTGGAACAAAAAAGCACATAGAAAGTGGCACGTAAGTGGCTAACGGGTAGCCTTAAAATAATGGAAAATGCAGTAGTTTTATTAGTAGGGCCCTACCAAATTCATGGTCGATTTTGGTCAATTTCACGGTCATCGGATTTTAAAAATCGTAAATTTCAGTTTCAGATACTTAAATCTGAAATGTCACGGTGTTGTCGCCACGTAGGTCCCAACCCATGAGGGGATTATGGGGAGGAGGTGGGGATCGCAAGGCTATTGTAGGGGCCTTGCATGATTCCACCCTCACTTCTGCGCTGCTGCTGCTGACCAGGCAGACAGCTCCGAAGGTAGCAACGCCACCAGCAGCAACACAGAAAGGAGGGTGGCGTGCTATGGGGGAGGCCCTCACTTTTGGGGGGCAGGGCTATTCTTAGGGGTAGGCGACGTGGATGGCTGTCCAGGGTGCCATGGTTTTGAGGGGGTGGGGGGGAGATTTCTGTGGTTATTCCTCGGCTGGGCCCGGAGACAGGGAGGGGCAGGGCCAGGTGCGCCCTGGCTGAGGGCTCCTGCCGTACATTGGGCTCCACTGCTGATCCTGGCCAGGCTGGTGAGAGATGGGACGACTTCTTCCCCTGCCGGGGCCGCTCCCAGCGCTGGGTCAGACCCGCCGCTAGAAACCTCCCCTGGCCGCAGGAAGCTCTGGGGCTGCTGGCTGGGAGCCCAGCGCTGAAGGCAGCGCCATGGCCAGGAGCAGTGCAGAAATACGGGTGTCATAGTACGGTGTTACCACCTTTACTTCTGCGCTGCTGCTGGCGGCGGTGCCGTTGCCTTCAGTGCTGGGCACCCGACTAGCAGCCGCTGCTCTCCAGCCAGGTAAAAGGACACAGAAGACCAGATTTCATGCGGAAACCAAATGTCATGGCCCATGGTGCGTTTTTCACGGCCATGGATTTGGTAGGGCTCTATTTATTAGGCTTCAGGGCTGCAACTACCAACCGCAGAACATGCCACTGCAGTCACCTTGAACTTGTTACATCTTTGCCTCCCATACAGACGGTCTCTCACTCAAGGAGGACAGCCTAAGGCTTTGTCTACATTGGCTACGGACGTACAAAATTGTCTTTCAGAGTGTTAAAAAGACACACACCGCCCCACCCTCAAAAGACAAAAGTTTTGCCGACAAGCGCCGGTGTGAACAGCGCGTCTCTCCTGCCGACAACACAACCGCTGCTTGCTGGGAGTGGAAGTTTTTTTTGTCAGCAGGAGAGCTCTCCCCTGATGACAAACAGCAGCTATGCTGCGTCCCTTTTAGCAGCACAGCCGTGTCGCTAAAAGTCGCGTAGTGTAGACAGCCTAAAAAAAGCTAAAGATGACAAATTCACATTGGTAATGAAACAGCCTGCTATTCGCATTCCCTTACAGGTCAGTGCTCTGGACTCAGATTACGGCTGCTAGGACTCTCGGTGATAGCCGTGTGCCACTGCAGCAGACTAGATCTCCATGACCATTTCCTTTAGATTTAAAAATTCAGGGTGTTCCTGAACTCTGAGTATGAACAATACAACCAGGACAATAGCCCCTGTGTTACTTATTTGGACAATGTTTAGTTTATTTACATTGTCAACACAATGTGAATTTTCCATGTGCCAGAGATTTTTTTTTTTAAATCGACAACACGACTGTAGAAGTGGTCAAGCACAAAGCCGGCAGCTTTGGTAGCTGGGTAGTGGACACATGAGGCAGTTTGGGACATGTTATAAATATCCAACTAATTGCAAGGATTTTTTTGCACCTTGTTCTGAAAACATCTGGCAGTGGCCACTGTCAGGGTATATGAGTCAATTAATCACTCGTCTTATCCGGTATGGGAATTCCCATGTTCCTGCTAAAACAATCATTTCAGAAAACGCTGCCATTAAATATGGCATCTTCAGGTTTCAGAGTTAACAACCTATCAAGACAAGTAGGGGCAGTTCACACCTCTCAGGAGGTATTGTTCCAGATCGTCAGCAAACTCGGAAGGGCACACACACTGTGTTAGTTTGCACCCACGTTTTACAATTTTCAGGTTTTCTTTGCAACCACGGAAGCTAGAATTTTTAGTTTTTAAAAGAGAGCTTTGATTCTGGAGCACCAATAAAGCTTTGATT
Organism: Chelydra serpentina; assembly: GCA_037349315.1. Classification (NCBI taxonomy): domain Eukaryota; kingdom Metazoa; phylum Chordata; order Testudines; family Chelydridae; genus Chelydra; species Chelydra serpentina. The sequence continues at coordinate 39,342,063 of JBAIAC010000028.1, read as the reverse complement.
CTGGAGCACCAGAAGAGGTGTAACTTGCAACAAACCTTGTGGCCACTTTATCAAAGAATAGAAGCGACTCTATTAGCAGCTATTGTTGTTTGTCACTAAATGACAGACTGTTCATCACAATACAAAATGATAAACTGATTGTTCTCAAATTAGCCAGTGATTTTGTCTTTTTCCATATTACTTTAATAAGCGTAAAGATGGAAACCGCCTTAAAAAGCCAGGAGAAACAAAGAGGATTCTGAATGGATATTTCATTCAAAAGGATGCCATCACACAGTATCACTTTTCCATTTCTCAAACATCTTAAGGCCATCAGGGACTATTATGATGATCATCTAGTCTAACCTCCTGAATAACACACGTCATAGAACCTCACCCGCCAATTACAGCATCAAGCCCATAATTTCTGTTTGAGCTAGAGCAGACCTTTTAAGAACTATATAATCTTGATTCAAACACTTCAAGTGATTGAGAAGCTACCACATATCTAGGTAAGTTGTTCCAATGGTTAAAATTTGAAGTTGATTATTGTGGAGGTGAGAATTTATTTTTAAAACTCAAGTTATGTTGTAAAGACCCTAACGTTTACATAAAAGTAATTGGGGCAAATGGAAAACAAGTGTCTTCAGTTGCTAGCTATGTGTCAATTTGTATATCTACACATTGAGAGGCCTTCTGAATTTGTACCTAGGGCTGTAAACAGATTCCACACGCAACACAAAATCAAAGCAGAAACACAACTTTCTATCGTTCTACGTTTACTCTGGTTTCTGTGGCTTCAGATGACAATTTGTCCTTTTATATAGTGGAGGTTTGTTATTAACAAAATCAGTCACTAGACAAGTTTAAAACTCATGTCAGTTCTTTGCATTGGTCTCTTTTACAAAACTAATGAATAATAATTTGTAAGCAATTAGTTGTAAAATGATAAATATCAATTCAGAAACATTTTTTCTTTGTTAGGTACATAGTGGACAGACTGTTCAAAAGCAGGAGAATTTACAAGTAACTTTCTTACATATGAACACTTATATGCCAAAAACTGAGATCTTGGAAAAGTCAGCTGTTCTGAATACAAGGGCTTTTGTTCCATCTCATTCTCTGAAATAATTTAATTTTTTTCCTTAGTTTAATTTTCTGATCTGCCAGCTGGGTATATGCCAGAAGGGGTATCCAGTCAGACCGTACTGTGATAGATTTACAATGGGAGAGTATCTAAGGTTTGTTTATTTCAGAATTAAAATTCAAATGGATACGACATTTTAAATAATTAAAGGGCAACAGAAAAAATGCCATGAAACCAAACAGATCAGTAAAAGTCATGGAAACCATCAGCAATATTTAATTCAGAAATTCTCTTTGTTCGGGAACGTAGCTGAAAGAAAACAGCTGGCCTTCGTTCAGTGCTCTAAATTAAAAACAATCTAACAAGGTCTATGGGGATAACTCTTTTAGCTACATATTGGAGACCAGATTCATTTCTACCAAGTAAATGTAATAGCATTCAAAGCTAGAAAGGAAATTCCTCAGAACTGAGGTAGTTTCTAAGTATCAGCACATTTTCCAATTCCTCACAAGGCAACTTAGCTATTTACAATCCATTTTTTCCCACACATAAATTTATAACCTTTTCAATTTTATGCTTCCGTGATTTGTTTTCTAAAGAAAAAATATAGCCAGAATATGCATATTCTACTAACATCATGTTTTAATAAATAACTGGCTACTTCTAGTAAAATTAAGCCTCCAGGATTGTTCATATCAGCCAAGAATATTCGATCTTTATAGTATTGCAGAAATTTGGTGTGAAAATAAAGTTGAATAAAATGCTGACCCTGAGCTAACAAGTAGTTAATGTTTCAATATAAAAATAGAAAATTATCCTTGCAACACAAGGCTGGAATATAACAAAACCCTCTCTCTGTAGATTGTTCTCATGGCTAGAAGCATCCAGCCAGATTCTAATGGCTGTCCAAAAGCAGGAAGAGATTTGCAGAATAATTTTTAGTCTTTCTGCAGACTTTTAGTAACTCTTTTAAAGTGATTTCGTTCCTTTTAAAAATATATATTTCTTTGATTTATGAGTTGTCACTTACCCCAAAACCGTTCCAGCTGGGAACGTGGAAAGGCGGGACTTCCTGCACAGCCAACACTATGGTCACTTGGTGCCTTGGCCAGCAGAACTGTGTGGTCTCTACCAATCCTCTGAAGTGACTGAATGGGGACTCTCCTATCAGATGGAATCTGTCAGGCCCACCCATCCAAGCCCATTCCTAAACTCAGGTCTGTCGGATGCAATGTGCTGCTGCCATGCTACTTGGCCAGTCTTAACCCTTGACCTTCTGATCAGAGGGAAACGAACTCTCATATAAAATCACCTTATATAAAAAAAGATCCCTACACATCGTCAATATTCAACTAAACAAATTTGCAGACAGAACACATGTTGGCATTGGCATCAGCAACATGAATTGCATCCGACTGAACACTACCTACTGAAGAGTGTAGGTGGGCATGTGTAGGCGTGGAATTGGGGTACGGGGTTTATAGCTAATCGCCAGGGTCTTGGGGAACAACTGACCGCTCTTCTTAGCTTATGTGAAACTGGAATTCTCTGTAGTCCCTTTCAATTTAACCAAACATCCTGTAAAGGAAATATAACCTGCTGCTGGTATTAATGCTTTATGCAAATGGGGCATATGGCTTATAGACCAATTATGCCTTCACATTCTGTTCTATTGAATAAAGACAAATTACCTCCACTTCTCTCCAGATAAGGCAACTAACATAACATGAATAAATGGGAAGTTAATTACATGAAACGTATCTTTTGCTTGTTGGGTTATTGTTTTCCCCCCATAACATAACATGATAAATAAAACTTGCTTCTGTACAGATATTTCATATTTCAGAAACACATACTTGTTACATGCCAAGTTAGGACCCTGTTTTTCTTGTAAGAAATGTGGTAAAATAATTTTTTTTAAAAAGGCAAGTGATAACACAAATGCATAGCTAACTACAGGTCTGTATATACACTTTGTTAGCCACCGTTAACATGGATTCTTGGTGAACAGGACAGACTAACAGTCCATGTTATTTCCAGAACAGCAAGTGAAAAAAAAAAAAATCAATACTTTAAACCCAGTGGCCACATAGTAAAAACTGTACACTGTTGTCCATTAACTTAAAAAGCAAAGTCACTAGATGGTACAAAAGTGAAAACAGGTGCCTTTTAATTCTGATAAAGTCTTTTTCCCTGTAAGTTGCACAATTATCTCCATTGTCTTTGCATGGCCAAGAAGAAGATGCTAAAGAACAAAGCTGCTTGTGATAGACCAATACTGGCAGCAGCAGAAGTGTTCGTGTTTTTATCCATCTTGTTAGTTTTCCCAGTAACTTCGGTTACATTGAACTCAAATTCGGGAGAACATTGCTGAAATTCACAGCCACTTCCGCTTCCTTCCCCGCTGCTTTCATCACCTAGAAGAAAAATGTTGCTTGTATTCCTTTCAAAGGCCCTGAACCAGAAGACCAAACCCAGAGAGCAGAAAAACCAAGCCCAGCGACTCCTTCCCCCATGTGTTTAATTTTCGGCACTTACTTGAAGTCAAATGCTCCAGTGCCTCTGGAACTTAAGCACGGGACTCCAGCCATTGAAATTTAAACACACCCCAAAAGTTAAGCCTGTGCTTAAGTGCTGTCCTGGATAGGGATGAATTCTAAGTACTAGGAAAGTTCAGATTCAAATAGTATTACATGAGCTTCATTTCCTGCCCCCGAACACTTATATTCTCAGTAGCGCATCTGAATTTTAAATCAGCTCCCTCTGTATAAACAACCCACACTTACTTATATCGAGGAAGTCAACATCGTTTCCATTGTAAGCATTCTTCATTTTATTGGTCATCACCCGAAGGGCCATGATTTGCTGACGAATCACTATATCTGGTTTTGTAATGTCAACTTCTACCTCAGGATTATTCACCTGATTGGCTAAACCATTTCCGGTCACTGCAAAGACGTACCTAAAAAGGAAATCTTTCCATTATAAAGATGCACATTGTATTATACAGTGTTTTAAGATGTTCTGACTTACACCCTTTGAATATAGGCCTGCTTTCACTCAGGATTTTGGAGAAACAGGATTTTCCTTCCTGTATAAAAAGAAAAATACCAGGCCCCCTGACGTAAAATGGCTTGTGAGGACAGAAAAGGATTTTCCATCATTTGGGGCAATGAAGAGAGTCTCCGTGATCCCTCAGCTTAATGGCGATATGACACATCGGCAAAGCGTAGTTTGAGCTCAGTGTCAGACGATCAAAGGCAACACTGTTACTCTGCATTTGCACCAGCGTAACTGAGATTAGAATTTGCCTGCATGAGTGTTATTTCTCAGGATATGAAAGCTAAGGCTTCGGTTTCCTCAATAAACAAAGGACGTAGTAGTGATTTATAGGGGAGATCGACAGCGATGTAGTGACTGAGGGACCGAACATCCAATTTGCTCAACTCTAGCAGAAAGAGGACGCATGTAATCAGATTTGTGAGATCAGATGTCATGAAACAATATTACATTTTTGTTTTAAAGGGCGAAATTGGAGAAGAATTTACATGAGTCTTTCCCAAGCACTGGGGTGGCCAGAATCATTCTGACAAGTGGCTAGAGCAGGGGTGGGTAAACTTTTTGGCCTGAGGGCCACATCTGGCTATGGAAATTGTATGGCGGGCCATGAATGCTCATGAAATTGGGGGTTGGGATGCGGGAAGGGGTCAGGGCTCCAGCTGGGGGTGCGGGCTCTGGGGTGGGACCAGAAATGAGGAGTTCAGGGTGCGGAAGGTGGCTCTGGGCTGGGGCAAGGGGTTGGGATGCAGAAAGGAGTCAGAGGTGCACACTCTGGGCAGTGCTCTGGCAGCGAGCCCCCCCCCCCCCCCAGCTCCTACGTGGAGGCGCGGCCAGGTGGCTCTGTGCACTGCTCTGTCCGCAGGTGCCACCCCTTCAGCTCCTATTAGCTGCGCTTTCTGGCCAATGGGAGCTGCGGGGGCAGTGTGCGGAGCCCCGTGGCTGCCCCTACGCGTAGGAGCCAGAGGGGGAACATGCCATTGTTTCTGGGAGCCGCGCGGAGTGGGGCAAGCCCTGGACCCCACTCCCCATCTGGAGCTCAAGGGCTGGATTAAAATGCCTGTAGGGCTGGATGCGGCCTCCGGGCCGTAGTTTGCCCACTCCGAGTTAGAAGGTTTCCCTGGTGAATAGAGGATCGATGGCATCAAATGCCTGAGATAAGCTCCCAGCAGAGGCAGATACCAGCGCTATCTATTGAGAAGACAACCCAAAACGCAGGGAAGCAGAGTTTTAGAGGTCCATGAAATGTAAATTATGCATAAAGGGCCTTCTCCTGCTTTTATAAGAGTCGATCACAAAACTCCCATTGGTTGGGGGAAAACCAAAACAAACCCCGATAAACATTCTGCAAAAATTTCCAAGCTGTTTTCATTTCACAGGGTTCAAATCTGGTTCATTTTCCACAAAACTTTCAGCAACTTTTTCCTCCATTTAAAAAAACAACGGGGTTTCAGTAAACAAAAGGCTTTGACACAGGATTTAAAAAAAAAAAATTAAAAATTGGGGAAAGTTTTGAGTGAAAGACAAAACATTTCTACCACACTGATAATTTCCCCCAAAAGTTGTCTTTTCAAAAAAGAGAGGCCATTTAAAAAAAAAATTGCGTGAAAATTTTCATCTGGTTCTTCTGCTAACCTCAGGAGTATAATAATACAATACAATAACCCTCATGTAGGTTCCCAACCCTAGAGGAGACACGTCACTTAAAAAAAACATGCTGGTTTCTGGCAGGGTTGATTCTCAGCAGCAATCCCACCCTGGCCTACCTGCCAGTAGTGCTCCATGATCCCTGGAACAGACCCTACACCCCCGAACCTGTATGAACAGCAGGAATCTCGAGGTCAGCTAGATGAGAGGCAGGGTGGTACTGTGAGTAGGGCAATACCCTAAGACTTGAGAGACCTGGGTTCAATTGTCACCTCTGTCACAGACTGTGCGACCCAGGGCAAGTCACTTAGGTACACATTTTTTGTAAAGCAACTAGGGTGCTTAACTCTTCTTGACTTTCAGTGGGATTAAGTTGCTAAGGCAATTTTGAAAAAACATTCCCCTTAGCCCGGGTCTACACTGGGGGGGGGGGGGGGGGGGGATCGACCTAAGATACGCAACTTCAGCCACGGGAATAGCGTAGCTGAAGTCGACGTATCTTAGGTCGACTTACCTTGGCGTCCTCACGGCGGCGAGTCGACTGCTGCCGCTCCCCCGTCGACTCCGCTTCCGCCTCTCATGGCGGTGGATTTCCGGAGTCGACAGGGAGAGCGCTTGGGGATCGATTTATCGTGTCTACAGTAGACGCGATAAATCGACCCCCGAGAGATCAATCACTACCCGCCGATTCGGCGGGTAGTGTAGACCTGCCTTTAGAGACTCTGTGCCACAGTTACCAGCTATAAAATGGCACCACTCTACCTCCCAGGAGGTTGTGAAGATAAATACACTCAAGAGCGTGAGGCGTTCCAATACCATGGCGACAGGCACCATTTAAGACCCTGAGCTCGATAAATAGCCAACCCTCAACCAGACAGGTTCTGAAGATCTGAATTACAAGGTGAGGTTATCCAGACCTGCTCTTGGCGCTTCCATTCCAACACTCATCCTCAATGACACGCCCGGCAGCCATCTTCTCGTCGTTACAAATGTTGCCAGGGAGAGAGGACCAAAACTTTTTGGCTTGCTTCAGTTTTTCCTTCACATCGGTAACCTATTTTAAAAAGGGAACACGCTATAGAACATCAGTGTGAACCAACTTCGTTTCTCAAAAGTAAAGCTGAAAATGGATTTGTATCACACGAGACGTGTTTAGGCCAGATCCCGAGCTAGTGCAAATCAATGGAGGTTCATCAGAATCAATGGCCGCGCGCGGGGGGGGGGGGGGGGGGGCGGCTAAATGCTAAATTAAAAACAGATTTTCAAACACTACATTATTCATATGTGAAACCACTAATAGAGGCACTTACCTGAAATACAAGTGCTGAGCTAGCTCATGGCTAGTGTGGTAAGCAGATTACACCCTTTAAAGAGTATAAGAAAGTTGCAAGTTTCCTCAACTACTTTTAAAAAGACTATCAGGTTACGGACTGGCAAAGATACAGACTGGGGCACGTGAACGCACCTCCCCACCCCCAATTTACTTGAGCCTCTCACCTACACAACCTGCCTTTGAAGCGTGCCAAAGCTAGCTGCGAGGGTGACAAAGCACAAGATGGTTATTATGAACAGCCCCTGTTCTGTATCAGCAAGACAGGTCAACAGGCACTCACCAGTCTATCCAAACTCGTGCCAGCAGCTGTAGTTGGCCGCTCCTCTGGGTTGTAGGGTCTAAAGCGAGAATTGAAGCCACTTTCCGAGACTGAGCGAGCAGCCCGGCCCTGCGTCAGCGTTTTAGGCTGTCCACATCCTTGGAAAACCTGGGTGATTCGATTAAGTCGCTTTAGAGGACAGGATTTCACACCACACATTTACCACCCCTCAGTATTCCTCTCCAAACACCGCTTATCAAATATTCCTTCCCCAGACAGAGAGGATAAAACAGCACTAAACTACACATGAATTGCAGCTAAGGCTGATCTACGCTACAGTTAGGTCGATGTAAGGCAGCTTACGTTGACCTAACTCTGTAAACGTCTACACTAAAATGTAGCTCCCCCCGACGTAACTCACCCACTACACCAACTTAACTCCACCTCCACGAGAGGTGTGGCGCTTAGGTCGACCATGTTAGGTCAAGGCAGTGCCAGTGTAGACACTGCGTTGCTTATGTCGACTGTTGCTGCCTTTCAGAAGCTGTCCCACAATGCCCCATGCTGACAGTTAATTCGGCACAAGCGCTCCTGGGGAGGCCGCGCACCGCCAACACATGGAGCACAGTGATTTAATGACTGCAGTGGCTGTACGTCAACGTAATATAGGTCGACTTAATTTTGTAGCGTAGATTTGCCCTAAAGACAGTTATTTTAATAGGAGTAGATAAATGTAAATACTGGAGAACTAAAACCAGAATTTTCTTTTCAAAGTGCCGATGATGTACCTTTTGAGACACTTGCAGGCTGTTCTCCTGCATGTTCATGATTGCATCCGAAATTTTCACATCGATCGGGTCCATGACTGACTCAATGTTAAAAGGACCCTCTAGCCTCTCAGCCACCATCAACATAGAATCTAATACAGAAAAAGAGATGGTAAGTGTTTCAATGGAGGGACTTCAAATATGGCACATGAGTGCACAGAGCAGACGAGGTTTACTCTGCTTTAAACAGCCTTTTTAAATCCTACTCCAAAATGATGGAAAATCTCACACGTTTCTCGGGTAACTTTAGTGCAACACTCTTAATAAAATGAAAATAAGAAAGAAAAACTTGTAGCACCTTAGAGACTAACAAATTTAATTCAGCATAAGCTTTCGTGGGTTAATACCCACTTCATTGGATGCATGGAATGAAATATACAGTAGACATATTTATACAGTCAGAGAAACATGATAAGGTCGAGGTGCATAGACCAACCTTAAGAGGCTAATTAGTTGAGAGGAACCATAAAAGCAGGGGAAGAAAAACCTTTGAAGTGATAAACAAGATAGTCACACAGGTGTGAATGAGGATCGTTAACTTAAGGGAAATAGATTCAATTAACGTAATGGCCGAGCCATTCCAAATCTCTATTTAATCCGGAGGCAACGCAACCTAGTTTGCATATCAATTCGAGTTCAATAGTTTCTCTTTGAAGTCTGCTTTTGGAGTTAATCTGTCGCAACACTGCTATCCTCAAGTCTGTCACTGAGTGATTAGGGAGGTTGAAGTGTTCTCCTACTGGTTTTTGAATGTTATGATTCCTGATGTCAGATTTATGTCCATTTATTCTTTTGCGTAGAGACTGTCCGGTTTGGCCAATGTACATGGCAGAGGGGCATTGCTGGCACATGATGGCATATATCACATTGGTAGATGTGCAGGTGAATGAGCCCCTGATGGCATGGCGGATGTGATTAGGCCCTGTGATGGTATCACTTGAATCGATATGTTGACAGAGTTGGCATCGGGCTTTGTTGCAAGGATAGGTTCCTGGGTTGGTGTTTTTGTTGTATGGTGTGTGGTTGCTGGTGAGTATTTGCTTCAGGTTGGGGGGCTGTCTGTAAGCAAGGATTGGTCTGTCCTCCAAGATCTGTGAGAGTGAGGGATCATCTTTTAGGATAGGTTGTAGATCTACAACCTAGGTTGCAAACTAGGTTGCATTGCCTCCGGATTAAATAGAGATTTGGAATGGCTCGGCCATTACGTTAATTGAATCTATTTCCCTTAAGTTAACGATCCTCATTCACACCTGTGTGACCATCTTGTTTATCACTTCAAAGGTTTTTTCTTCCCCTGCTGTTATGGTTCCTCTCAACTAATTGTAGATCTACAACCTATCCTAAAAGATGATCCCTCACTCTCACAGATCTTGGAGGACAGACCAATCCACCACTTCCTTTGGGATTATTATTAGCAAGAAACTTTTCTTAATGTTCAGTTTGAATGTTCTCTTTAATTCCTCCTGTAACAGGCATGCCCTATTATACTAATTTCCCTTCTTGGTGTTTAGACCAGTCAAATATTTGAAGATGCGTTACCTAACAGTTATCTCCTAGCCAAGCTACACTATAGTTAACTCCCTCCTCATTTTGTCAGGATATAGCTACAAATTTGTAATTTTTCAATTGTTTTTGGTTTTTAATTCTCTTAATCCTATGGCCCGGGTCATGCAGGAGGTCAGACTACATGACAATCATAATGGTCCCTTCGGGCCATAAAAATCGGTGAATGGGTTCCCTCTTAATTCTGATGATGTGCCTGTTCAGCTCCAGGAAGTGGGAATGGGCGTTTCTCATTCAAAGAACTCAAATCTGCTGAATTCAAGTATTTTGCGTGATACTCATTTCCCCCATCAGAATTCCTGTGGATTTATACTGGTGGATGCATGTTTATAAAGAGACTCCATTTAACACAGATTTATTTTTGGCTTTGCCCTTATGCTCAATTAATTTTCAACTAAATTAAAATATACCAATAAAAATGCAAACTACAATCAAGCTACCTGTACATTTAAAAACACCAGTGTACCGTATGCAGCAGCAGCATACTGATCAGATAAACCCACCTATTAAAAATGCAAATAAATATTTAAAAGTATTTTCTGCGGGCTGGCTGACTGATCAGGCGTTAGCTAGCACATCTCAAAAATTAAGGAAAAAAGATAATACTTCAGAGTGCATAATTCATTGAGACCACAATTAATGTCAACCCTGAGAATCATGTCATCATTGAGTATATGATCTCTCTGAATTAAGCCAAGATGCCAATATTTAAGGACCAAAATCTGATGAAAGCTACAATCTATAGGAACCACACTAGCACAAACAGAAGCAGCATTAATGACAGCTGCAGCAACGGTGTGGCTGGAGTTTAGCCTTCAGGGACTACAAACAGGTCTCCACTAAATGCATATATATATAGTAATAACAAATGAAATAAAGAGTCTTAGACTGTATTGTAATGGCCTCCAATAAAGTGATGCTTCAAATCTCTGAGTAATGACTGCTAGCATGAATATACCATTGTGCTAGAGGAGAGAAAAATGCTTTTGATGTCCTAGCAAATAGAGACTTTTGTAAACAAGTGGAGCACAACTTAAATGTGTTCATCATTGTCAACGCTTTTGGGGGTTTTCACGCACATAAAGAACATCCCATCATAGTTTGGAGGAAGCCGCTCATTTCAAATAAAAATATTATGAATAGACAGATAATAAACACACAAAATGTATAGTTTTTAACAAGAAAATCTTCCATTTTGTAACTACTTAATACCCCGAGTGGCCAGGAAAGGCCCCAGATCAATAAAGTGTTTGTGAAAGACTGAAAGGAAACATAAACCCTAATTCTTCTGGCTGTTTGGCGTCTTTGTACACTTTGAGCTGGGCAGGCCATACACAAGAGCATGGGAATGTAGAGCGAATTGGGGTCTTTGTTACTCATGGTGCCATGGCGTTACATGTATCACAGCTAAGGAATGCAGTCTCCGCTTTGACTGCTGATATAGAAAATGCATTCGGCCTCCAGCAGAGCTGCCAAAGCTGGCTATAAAAGATAAGGAAAGTAATAATTGGCCTTGGAGAATATATTCAACTGTAGCTCTTCAGCAGCAGTGTTGGCTGCTGACTAGAAGCACTAAATGAAAATAAACTTTCATTAAAAAAAGAAAAAGAAAATAAAAGTGCATCTAGGCCACAGTTTTTATTTGGGGGACATCCGACTGGCTCCTACCTCCTGCCAGGAATTGGCTGGTGTACCCGCCAGCAATCATAACTAACAGTCAAGTCCCTCTGGCAGCAACATTTGACATTAATAAGGTTGGCTATGATTCAAGCTAATGTTAGCGCTGCTACTCTGTGTGATGGGGAACAAGTTGCACCTAAGCATAATTTATAGATTTATTGCAACAAGCCTCCCGAAAAAGTTTCCCCCCAAAGTTTCAGGTTCAAAATAATTGATATTTGTATACATGACTGCAAGGTGGTTCGGAGAGTCTGATCGGTCTCACAAAAGTTTGGCATAATGCAAAATTTACTCCAGCTCTATTCATTTGTTACGAACGCACCGAGCAGGACAAAGAGTTTTGGGGAGGCAGAAGTGGATTTGAAAAATAGATAGTTCCATCCCTCGAAGAGCCTTTTCCTCCTGCATACATTTGTCCTCGCGTCTGGCATTGAGACGATCCTCAGCAACAAAGCAGTTCGAGCTCACTAAGGAAAGCAATTCTTGTGCATTGTGCCACCAATAATCAGAAACCCACATCTTCGGCTTCAGTGTCTAACTTGGAGAACAAAAAGGCAGTTTCCAGACTTAACCCCAAGATTTGATTTAGGGCAGGGAAACCTTGACCATTCATTAACAGCAATCATTTAAAAAAGGAAAAATTCCTTTCACACAAAATAGCAGAGATGTATATGGAGACTGAATTCTACAATCTTAGAGTAGATTAAACCCCTGTGAAAAAAAAATCATGAAAAGGCACTGGAGATTAACATTGTTCATTCATATGGGGTTTTTCGAATAGCTCATTTGAAACAAAGTATGCCCTGTATAACTGTGTCAAGAACACATTTCAAAACTGGGGAAATTATTTATCGTTAATTAGGAGTGGGGATGACAATTAAAACATTATTGAACATGTTATAACTTTTGCATGGTGCTTTACAGACATCAAAGATAAAAATTCTCTGCCTTGAAGAGTTTACAAATCTCAGGCCCCCATCTTGCACAGATTTACACACGTGCTACACTTAGATCACTTCATCTCCTCGTGCACTTGAAGTGCATGTGGAATTTTTTTTAGACGCGTCTACAGAAAGCACATCTTAATGTTTTCAATTCCTATTTTCCAGACAAAAACAAGCAAACAATGTAAAACAGTAACACACACACACACACACACAGTGTTGCCAGCAAATATATATTTGCAAGTGTAGCACTGAATATCTAAGTAACGAGTGGGCAGGTGAGATTCTGGGGAGAAAACCTTTAGAGAATGTCACACTTCCTCCTGGGAAACGTTTACTTATTTTGCCTTGTTTAATAATCTTAATTTTTGTACGCAATTAGTGAACATCACTGTGTAGATGGCTCACAGGCTTTCCCCAAGTTTCATTTTCAGTTGAAGCAACCTGAAGCAATTAGCTGCTTATTCTTTTGTCTGCTTTCTAGCATTATGCCTTCCCTTTCATGGGATTCCTCTTTTCTACTTGGACTAGACCTTTGCAAATCTTCTACTCTTTAAGCCATTTCAGCTACTCCTGGGGCTGACACACTTAATATTCACATCTGTGTGAGCACATGTGAAAGTCAGTATTCTAGAGGATCTCTTGAAAGCCTAATTTAGTGCTGCACTTTCAAACAGTGTTAAAGTGGTAATTAGCTCCCTCCATGGAATCCGCAGGCAAAATTTTCATCTGAAAATATCATACACACGCATTGTTAACGTAGACAAGTAACACCTGTGTGTGTGTGTGTGTATCAAACTCTAGCTTAAAATATGGTAATTACAAGCAATTCCTTTTTTTAACATGTGCAATGTAAAGAGTGGAAAACCTTTACTAGCCAAATACTTTTTGAAAATGTGCTATTACTGTATGTAAATGCACCACTGTCTTGTCAACGGCACTAGTGCACATGTGTGCGCTTCAGCACACCTTACACGAAGAGCGGGCTGCTCCTGAAGGATCCTTTTACAGACACATCAAGACACCTTTAAAACATTTTCTTCACCTTATTCTTAAGTATTATCACTTACCGAGCATCCAACAATATGCCAGGCCCCTCACAAAAAGAGAATTTGGTCCCACTCCAAACTGAAAATTAAAATGCCAAACTGAAGTTTGGTATCACTACTAGCAAGGGTCGATAAACCCAAGAGGGAGGAGAAAGGAACAGGAGGGATTGGGTAACCGTAATAACTTTGCACAGTTACCAAGGCACGTGCACATTTTAATGGAAGATGTGGGTTTACAGGCCTAATCTGAAGCTCATCGTTGTTAACAGAGACTCACGAATGCCTCACCTTCACCATCCCACTATTCCTATAGCGTTCATGGCAGAACTAAAGCTTTAGGAGGGATAAGAGTGTGGTGAATAATGGCTTGAACAGGTTTGAGGATGGTACCCCCAAGTTAAAGGGACGGCGTGGAGAAAAGCATATGCACATATTGCAGAGAGAAGGCGCGCAAGGGGCACTGAGGGTGCTGGGAAAACAGACCAGGCCAAACACAAGAAAGGCTGCCTGGGAAAGGGCCTCGGAGGCAAAGGGCTTGTTTATCAGGGTCACTCCATTGACGTGACTAGCGTTAGGCCAATTTACTCCAGCTGAGGATCTGGCCCGTGACACACAACAAGACTGACAGCCAGAAAAATGACTCGAAAATCAGGGGGAGGAGGAGGACAAGGCTGTGACAACAGGCCAGAGACTATTCTACCAGCAGCAACCTGAATGAAACGGAGAGGAAGCAGGTTAGAGTCCAACACATCAGAGATGGGGAGGTGGCAGAAGCTGGCTTGAGTCAGTGTGTGGCTGGTTAATTTAGCAGCAAGGATAGATAGGAAGTGAGGGGGGGCGTGGGCACAGCACGTACACAGGCCGGGGAGAGGCAGGAAGCAAAGATGCCCCGTAAATTATGAGTCTGGATGAGAAGGGAGTACAGAGGGATTACTGACCACCACAGAGTGAAGATAGGGAAGAGGCTCCAGGAGGGAAGATTTCGCGACCTGCTTTGGCTGTATGTTGAACATGATATGAGCCACCCCAGAACTGATCGCGTGCACGTGTGACAGTCAGCCAGAGACGAGACTGAGGCCACGTCTACACTGCCCGCCGAATTGGGTAGTGGGCTTGATGAACAGGTTTGAGGATGGTACCCCAAGTTCCGCTACCCGAATCGGCGGGTAGCGACCGATCTTTCGGGGATCGATTTTTCGCATCTAATGTAGACGCGATAAATCGATCCCCGATCGCTCTGCTGTCGACTCCGGTACTCCACCCTGGCAGTCGACTCTGCGGCGTCCTCATGGCGCCGGTAAATTGATCGAGGTACGTCGACTTCAGCTACATTATTCACATAGTTGAAGTTGCGTACCTTACATCGACCCCCGCCCCTAGTGTAGACCAATGAGGCACAGGAGACAAAAATGGGTGTGAAGAGGTGTTTGGGCATCTCTGGTGACAGTTCAGCCCAGTCCACTGAGATCACCCACAGGACAGAGAGAGGAGTGAGAGGCTCCAACAGGGAAGAAAGGCGGAAGAGGCGCTGAAGGAGTGGCAGTGAATGAAGCGGAGAACTCTGGCCCCGATTCAGCAAAACAAGCCCAGGTTTAAGCAATAATGTGCTTAAGTCCATCCGTATTCACAGCAGTATTTCAGCTCACTGCTCAAGTTAAGGGCGTGCTGAAGAATTTTGCTTCATCGGGCCCCAAGAGCGGACAGGATTGTGGAGGCCAAAAGGACAGCAGTGGCTACTGGAGGAAGGCATGATTGCCAGGATCCCTAACAGCAGACGGTCAAGTGGAGGGATAGCTCAGTGGTTTGAGCATTGGCCTGCTAAACCCAGGGTTGTGAGTTCAATCCTTGAGGGGGCCATTTAGGGATCTGGGGCAAAAATCTGTCAGGGGACAGTACTTGGTCCTGCTAGTGATGGCAGGGGACTGGACTCAATGACCTTTCAAGGTCCTTCCAGTTCTATGAGATAGGCATATCTCCAAGGGAGACGAGGAGGGAACCAAGGGTGTGAGCCCGAGCCAGGAAAAAATCACTTGAGACGGGTGAAGAGTGGTTTCCACATAGCAGAGAGGGTGGAAGCCAGTCTGGTATGGATCCAGCGGTAGGGAGGAATCCTTATCTCCTCAAGATTTCAATGGCACCCTCTGGTCTTGGGTTTTCATGTTTTCGGCATCCTGTATATGCCGACTTACAAAATGCCTAAGGCCTGGTCTACACCTAAAACTAGTTGGGTCACTCAGGGGAATGAAAAACTCACACCCTGGAGAGAGACAGTCAGGCCAACCTAAGCCCCGGCACAGATGCTGCAAGATTTCTTCCATTGATCCAGCTACTAGCTCTTGATGGGGCAGATTAACTACAGTGACTTCAGAAGCTGTGAGATACTGTAGGATCGATACCTCCCTTCATTGGTCTGAGAGCGAACTCAGAGTGATGATCGGGGAGTTACTTTCTGCATCAACCCTATAATTCCCAACCATTTCCAAAGTGAATCTAAGGTTCTGCACTTCAGACACTTGAACAGTTTCCACGGTCTCGATCATATCTGCATCTGAGACTTGCTGGCAATGCATTTGGCTGTAATGTGGGGATTCCCACGGTTTGAAGCTAACTTTGGAACTTTGTCCTCTTGACAGAGCTTTTCTTCCTAGTATTTAAAGAGTTTTGGTATATTCTTACAGACAGAGTATTTTTAAAAAATCTGTTGCATTTATTGTGTAAGTAGAGTAAGGAAAAGCAGGTGCAAAATACACTATTACAGAGGACGTTTAAGGCCAGTTCTTGTCTAACCTGGTCATTCATTTATCCCAACCTCTGCAATTCCATATGTTATAAATGCACAAGTATTATATCATTTTCTTGCATCAGAGATAATTTAGGAGACATTGGAAAGGAGAGGAATAAACGGTCAGTTTTCACGATGGAGAGATGTAAATAGCAGGGTTCTCCAAGGATCTGTACTGGGATCAGTGCTGTTCTACATATTCATAAATAAACTGGAAAAGGGGTTAAGCAGTGAGCTGACAAAATTTGCAGATGACACAAAATTACTCAAGATGAAAGAGAACTTGAAGTCACTGCGGGTAGTTCTCTGAAAACATCTGCTCAATGTGCAGCGGCAGTCAAAAAAAGCTAACAGAATGTTGGGAGCCATTAGGAAAGGGATAGATAAGACAGAAAATATCCTAATGCCACTATATAAATCCATTGGACGCCCACACCTTGAATACTGCATGTGGTTCTGATCACCCCATCTCAAAAAAGATATATTAGAATTGGGAAAAGTACAGAGAAGGGCAACAAAAATTATTAGGAGTATGGAACAGCTTCCATATGGGAGAGATTAAAAAGACTGGGACTGTTCAACTTAGAAAGAGAGATGATTAAGGGGGGATATGATAGAGGTCTATAAAATCATGACCGGTGTGGAGAAAGACAAGAAGGAATGTTACTTACCCCTCCACATAACACAAGAACCAAGGGTCACCCAATGAAATTAATAGGCAGCAGGTTTAAATCAAACAAAAGGACACACCACACACAACAAATCTGTGGAACTCATTGCCAAGGGACATTGTGAAGGCCAAAAGTATAACTGGGATGCAACCCTACGCTCCAGATGTCCCTAAGCCTCCAACTGCCAGAAGCTGGGACTGGACAACAGTGGATGGATTTCTCAGAAGTGCCCTGTTCTGTTCATTCCCTCTGAAGGATAGTGGGCTAGATGGACCACTGTGGCTGTTCGGATGTTAAACAGATGAAAGAGCTGAAGGTGGTCACAGCAGAGCAATGTGTGATGCCAATGAATGGTCAGCAGTGTAAGAGGTACGTGTCTTGGGGCAGAGCATCTTAAGAGGTAGCAAACCTCAGTGACAGACGATCCCCATGACTTCAGTGGAGAAGTCTCTGAGGCCATTAGGCACTTGACTTTCACTTTCTTGGGTACCGTGTTGGGTTCAGGCTACACACTTACAAAGCAAATAGAAGACTGTGTAGAAATGAGTTGAATAGTGATGGTCCAGAGATGAAGAGCTAGCCAGATGAAATTTGTGTGCCATATGTGCACCCTCTTTTTACCTTCCATTATTAAAAAGGTTGGCCTAATTCAGTAGCCTTCAAGAGACATAAAAGGCACAATAAACCACAGTTTTGCTTTAAAGGAGGTTACTCGTATGCTGTAGGTCAATTTTATTCTCAAACTCATATGAACTGGAGAATGGTTTTGATACCAACACATGGAGGGTCACGAGGTAAAAGATCCGAGTTGGCACCTCGCAGAGCCACTGAAAGGAATATAAAGATTTCTGCACTTAGATAAGAAGCAAGGAGCATCTTCGGTACCACACACAAATGCAGTGCAAATGGGAACACCCCATGCCAGACACATACTTACACGCAGTTATAATCCACATTGTCTCACCTATAAAGTTATTCCACTCGGTGTCCAGATCCCCTTGATTGGCTAAGCAGCCTCTCATGACATTAAAGCAGTAGTTGTAACATGGCCTCACGGTAACTAGGCCTCGACAATATGGACAGTACATCATCTTCAGCAGCGCGCGCTCACCCTGAGGTGTTGGGTTTACCTTTAAAAAGAAAAGCGGGAAGGAGAAAATTACACGTCAGTCACAAAACAAACAAAAAACACACAACAGCACGGGAAAGAACACTGATGAAGAGGAGCAGAAATACCCGTCAGCTGGCTTCCCGCTGCAGTTCAGCTGTTTGGTAGTTCTACCTGGAACATAGCATGACGGCAGACACTATATTTATTCTCACACACACACACAATATGTCGGTGTGCATGGCTCTTTACAGAACAGTGACGGGTCGCTTCCCTGCATACCTTAATCTAAACCGGATATCACATTTGAACGTGTTATTTAGGTTGCAAAGACAAGTACTCAAAAAGTTAGGAAATGCCAGATGTATGGTTGCTCGGGCAACCTTAATTGCGCCCCCTTGTGGCTCTCTCCTGCGCACTGAAGGAGGTAGGAGTTCTGTGGGAAAGATGGCATGTGATCATGTAAGGAAGGACTATCATAATGATATGCACATACCGAGCTTCAGCTGCAAACTGCAAACAATGCAACTTCTGCTGAAAATATCAGAGCTTCTTTAAAAATATATATACAAAAAAAGAGGTTGCGGGAGTCTTTCAAAAATGGAAAGTATTCGGCAACCCAAGTAGAGAGGCCCTATAATTAAGGCTCCGTGTTCGTCATGGATTCCGTGACTTTCCGTGACCTCTGCAGCAGCCCCCTGTGGCTGGCTCAGGAGCCGCCTGAGCAACTCAGGCGGCCCCGCAGGGGTCAGTCACACTGGCTGCTGCTGGGGCAGTCTCAGGCCTTTCCACCCAGCAGCAGCAGGAGTTTGGGGGGGTGGGGGGGGGGGGGGGAGGGAGGAAGCTCCCCTCCCTCAGTTCCACATGCTGCCTCTGCCGGCAGCCAGGCACCGCCCCAGCAACTCCCATTGGCCGTGGTTTCCAGCCAATGGCAGCTGCAGAACCAGGGCTTGGGATGGAGCGGAGGCAGCACATGGACCTAGGGCCATCACTTCCCAGGAGCTGGGTAAGGAACCTGCTCCAGCACCTGTGCCGCCCCCCCCTCCCGAGTCCCCCCGCTCCCCAGCACCTGCGGCGCACCCCCGTGCCCCCCTCCCACCACCACCCAGTTTTAGTCAGGGGTATTTTTAGTAAAAGTCATGGACAGGTCACAGGCCCGTGACTTTTTGTTTACTGCCCGTGACCTGTCCATGACTTTTACTAAAAACACCCACAGCTAAAACGTAGCCTTACCTATAACCAACCAGCAAGGAACACCATTTACACAGGCAGAGGGCTAATGCTGCTCCTTTCCTCCAGCTGGTGCTATTTTCATTTCTACTCTTCCTTGAGCACCACTGGGCAGGGCTCTCACTGGTAGCCTCACCCTTTTACTTCAAATTCCAGCCCTAGAACACAATAGCTCTACGACAGCGACCTCAGGTTAGTTTAGATCTAGTACCGATCTATGTTAAATAATAGGACTATTCTCTCCTGGAGCCATCCCTATTTGATGAAGGTTTGCCGTTACGCATTTTTCAATAGCACACGGCAGAGATAAGAGGGGATGAATCTTCAAACGGACTCGTCCCAGGTTTTTCACTTATGTTCATCCAAACGGAGCTCTCTGAAGTAGGCGACGGTAATCCCAGATATCCTTTACAGTTCTGTTTTCAAAAATGACTCATGATCATTCACTCCTCTTTGGCAAAGTTTCAGACCATTACATGACACAGTTTTCACATATAAAGCAAGTCTTAAAAGCTGTGATCAAGAGGTACATTACCATGATGCTTTAATGCCAATGGAGTCGTATGGTTAAGTGCTACACACCAAACCTAGAATATATCTCTAAGAATAAATAAGCATTGATTAACCAGGTGCATTATGGAGATGGAAAAATGAAGCAAGATTAGATTAATACATTTGCACTAAAGGATCCTTCACTGCCTGTACAAATAATACTAACTGAGTATTATCCAGGAAAAGATTGGATTTTTTTTTTTCACCCAAGAGTGAACATTACATACACTGGAAGAGGAATGTAGTGGTTAGAAGTGGCATAACCAGTATCAGCTACTGGAGGACTGGGGGGGGGGGGGAATGGGGGCTCAGAAAACAGAACAGAGAATAAATTGTTTATTGTTGTTTATTTAAACCATGGCACCATTGGAAGTGACCAGTCTAAATCGCTATTCCTGAAATAGATAATACAGCATGTAGGAACAGGAAAATTTATCTGTGCCTTACCTGAAATTTTTCCTTTCTGGAGTAATGAGGTGCACAAATTGATGACACTGGATTTCTGCTCTATGAAGCATTGGATGCAGACCAGACAGAATCAGCAGGAGGAGCGTTTTGGCTCCATGTCTGATAATAGCCTAGGAAATCTCTAAACACTCCATATCGGTAAGGAAAATTAAGCCTTAAGACTAAACAGAGCAAATCTCCTGCTGAGCAAGGAATTTGATGAACAACCAAACTGTCAGTGCCAATTAATAATCCCATAGCGTTTCCCAATTAGCAGCCATTCAGGGTAGGTTGGATCTGTGGATCTCATGACTCCAAGAAAGAAAATTTTCAGGTAAGGCACAGATAAATTTTCCTATTCTTATTCCTAAAGTCTACAGAGCTGTGACATTGGGATTTATATAGCAGTGTCCGCTGTGGGGAGGAACGGAGGAACCATACAAAGTTGCATACCGATGCAAAAGGGGTTATCCTTTCCTAATAGTTACTGGGATCCTACAGTGAGGAGCACCCCTCTACAGAAAGCAGAAGCAAATGACTGGACCTCCAACTAGGAGAATTTGGAGAACATATGAACAGATGACATGGGGCTGCTTTACACATTTACTCATATGAAGCATACGATCTTTCTACCCATGAAGTTGCCACAGCTCAGAACGCACCCCTCATTTTCAAAGATGGAGTTATACTTTCTGACTTCTATGCTTCTAGGTCCAATAGCTTAGCCACCTGGAAAATGGAAAACATTGAAGCTCTCTTTCCCTGGAACACTGGAATAAGAAAACACGAACAACGCATGCACCTTTCTGAACTGAGCGGTGCAGTGGATATTCTTTTGAGAGCTCTGTGGATGTCCAAAGTATGCCACAGTTTCTATATGGGGAGTGACAGAACTGGGCAGAATGGTGGAATGACAATTTCCAAGTAATTTCCTGTGCTCTATGAAGTCTGGGATTAATCTTTGCTATGAACACGGTGTCTGTTCTGAGTAGCCACTTTATCTGTAAGAAAGGTGCAATATTGATTGAAATTCCAGGAAAAACAGCTTCAAGTCAGACACTGCGTGTGCTGACACAACTGCTATCGAAAAGGCCATTTTGATGGTAGAAAGTAATGAAACACCTTCAGGAGTGGTTCAAACGGAGAGCCTCTAATGGCATTGGGAACCAGGTTAAGATCCCAGGAAATAACTCTGTGCACTGCAGGAGGATGTCGCAGAGATGCCGCCGGCACCAAAAAAAAAAACACCAAAAAAATCGCTGGACATCTGCGCAAGAGGAAACACACTACTTTCCCCCTGCATTAAGGATGCTGGACACAGCAGCGACTTGACCCTCAAGTGTCTGAATTGGCAGGCCCTGCCTGAGTCCATCTTGAAGAAATTTGAGAATCCATAGTACCGATGCAGACACAGGGTAAGACCCTTGTCCCGAAACGAATGGGCCTCTGAATATACTCTTAGTAGATTTCTTTCTGGAAGCTAAAAGCATGGATATTCCCTCTTCTGAACACTCTCTTTGGATGAAGATGCTCCGTTCCAGAGCAAGGCTCAGACGGACTGGATTCGGATACATGATTCTTAATGGTTTTCATGTCAGAAGGAGAAGGCAGAGATGATGCCAGTCAGGACTTGAATGTCTGCAGGCCCTGTATGTGATAAACATCTCCACTGGTTAGAAACGCTGAGTCCCTGACCACCTGGAAACGTAGCCAAATTTATCCTTGGCAGTGATAAATGGGGCACACTGAGGATCCTTCTGGCCTTATAAAATGGAGGCTGCAGTAGAAAGAAAGAAATGGTGTGCCACGAGGCCTCTTCTTCCATACCGGGGCTGCTGTCCCTCTCCTCACTCCATAGCCATCTGTTGCGGGGGGAGGGAAGTTAGGTGGAGTCAAGGTGGTAATGGGAACCTACAACAGACAGGTAAGCAATAACTTGGACATGCTGACCGACAGTGAGAGCCCGATACTTTCCTCATCTTTTCAGCATGGTGGACAACGTCTATCCCACGGCGTAAGCCTTCCCAGGGTGCATGAGGAGGGATATACATTATCCTTATGCATGCATATATAGCTTGTCTAGAGCATTTGTAGTCCTCATAACCCATACGCATAGTTTACAATACTCTGAATACTCTTGCCTGAAAGAGTCTATTTTCTGGGTAGATCTTTTAGTATATTTTACTATCTGAGTCTCTGAGCATGGACCTCCCTCCCCTACGGAGGAAATATTTCCTTTGTGGGGTAGGAGTGGGCGGTAGTATATGCACACCTACAGGTATCTGCACAGGTCTACAGCCAGGTCTTCCATGCTGCAATCCAGGCAAGTGAGCAGGGGAACTCACCGCTGATGGTTATTCCCCAGGCCGCACTCCATGAAGATGAGCAGAGGAACCAGGCCCTGAGGGTTACCTGCACTCCAGAGACGCATGTGTCTCAAGCGAAACAGATTTTATCCTTTGTGCTTCTCAGAGGAATATCCTGAATCAGACTCTTCAGAAGACAAAGGTAAGGATCTGTCAGAGCGCGCAACACAATATTGCCAGGTGTTGGATGCGTAGCACAAACAGGGTTCTTCTGACGCCTCCTCTGCACTTATGGACGACAGGTGGTCTCCCGGGGGACTGACTTGTATGCAGTCCCCACCCAGAAGACTTCCTCCCACCACCCTTGTGAAACTCTGATAAAGGCCTAGATTTCACAAGGTATTTGGGGGGTTCCACACTCAGCGGTGCAATGCCTAACTGATTCGGGAGTCTATGTCATTTTCAAAAAGGATTTAGGCACTTCGAAGTCAAAATCCCATTGACTGTCAGTATGAGTTTGGCTTCCAAGTGCCTAAATCCCATCTGAAAATAAGACTTAAGGCATTGTAATGCTAATGCAGAAACCCCAAATACCTTATAAAATCTGGGCCTTAGTCTAATTTGGCGGAGCAGAACGCGAAGAGAGGTTGGCAGAACAACAACAACTTGGTTTTGATGCTTTAAAATATCTAGACTTAAAGATTTAGCATGAGAAGACTATATTCCACAAGAAAGCCGTCTCTTAGGCAAGCAGCAGTGCCTCAGAGAAGAGCCAGTCTATACACTCGGACGTGCTAGAGCAATAGGGAAGAACCAGATCAGATGATTTATGGTAGGAAAACCAAGAACAGACAACAGTTACGGTGTCATCTGCTAGCCAGATGGTTTCTACTTCCATAAAAAAAAAAGTTATTCTGGGGAGAACTCAACTTCCCAAACCCAGAGATGGGGAATTTAAACATCACCAAGTTCAGTTTTTCGTTTGGCAAAAAATTCCTTGTTTCATTCCAATCAGGGGTAAGCACCAGTGCTATCTCACTGCCTGTCAAGGATCGGTCACTAGGTATAATTAAGCCTCAAACCACCTACAAACATCTTTCCTTCAAGACTGCATTTCATCTGGTTCAGTACCCACGCCTGAGAGTTCTGGCACTTCCCAATTCACCACTTGAGCGCCATGTGGCTGCGATATGAATTTGACTGCTGTTCTCACATGCACTTCCCTTGATTTCATTTTTCTCTTGATGTTTCATGTGTTTGGTATTTGGTGGATTTTTGCACACAGCTTTCCACTTTTGAGCAGAAGACGCAGTAGGATAGAAGTCAACACACTTGTGCATCCTTCCTTCCATAAATTCGCAAACAGTAGGCCTGACTAATATAGAACGGAGATCTGTTTAACTTGTGAAAACCAACACAAAAACAGTGCTATATTTAAACCTCAACCTGTAGTGATCTCTATGCAAGTCATGACCAAATGGTTACTCACCTTCTCGTAACTGTTGTTCTTCAAGATGTGTTGTTCGTGTCCATGCCAATCAGGTCTGGGCGCCCCCTGGAGTCGCACCTTCATGGCGTCCAACATAGTGCCCTGCCAACCCCTCACCCCTCAGTTCCTTCTTGCTGGCCGCTCCGACAGAAGGGTAGGAGGGTGGGTACTGGAATGGACATGAACAACACATCTCGAAGAACAACTGAGTAACCGTTTTTTCCTTCTTCGAGTGATTGTTCATGTCCATTCCAATCAGGTGACTCACAAGCCAAAGTTCAGGAGATGGGGTCAGAGTCATCGACTGAAGCACGGCTCGTCCGAAGGCTGCATCATCTCTGGCCTGTTGTGTGATTGCATAGTGCGTCGTGAACATGTGTATCGAGGACCTCGTTGCCGCTAGGCAGATTTCCTGTGTCCAAAGCACTTGCGAGCAAGAGCGAACGATGTTCCAGCGGGCCGTCACTGGCAGTAAGAAGGAACTGAAGGGGTGGGGGATCGGCAGGGGGCTATATTGGGTGCCATAAGGGCGCGACTCTAGGGGGCGCCCAGGCCAACCCTACAGACGCGGCTAAGGGAAAAATCTTCCGGCTGGCGTGCACACACCTGATAGGAATGGACATGAACAAGCACTCCAAGAAGAAGAAGATATTACAGAACTATCAGATGAGAGATTGTTTGTAGAATTGCCATTCTGTGTGTGGGTGTGGGTGGCGGGTAGCATCTGTCTATCCAAATTCTGGCATTTTACACTTTCAAAAGGTAACAAAGAAACAAGTATGGATAATTTATAAGAGACTGTTCGGATGGAGATTGTAAAGAATTACCCCCCATTGCCACAACAACAAATGCTTACCTGCTGGGTACTGCTGCCATGAAAAGCTTATCAAACTGATGGCAAAAGGCCAGTACCAAGTCCAGCCTATGGATCTGTCAATAGGATGTGCCAAATGCTGTCGTGGCAATTCTTCACAAGCTTTTAACGCTCACTCTGCAATGCCAGGTGCAAGCCCCTAAAACACAATTGTATGTAACAGTAAACCCAGATATTCTGTGCTGAGTCTGTGTTTATCTTGGAAAGAAACTCCAGTTCATTCAAACTCTGCTCCAGAGTGACCCTCAAAACCAAATAATCCCTTTGCTAATAAACCTGAGTCCCAAAGAAAGCTTTATTTGCTGAAGAGGATTTCCTTGTGTCGATCTGAGCTCAGGTGGTACATTATGCTTCATACACTTTGTAAAAGCTGACAATAGGAGTCAATCCACTCCAGGCCCTGTCCTTTATCCCGTGAAATTTATTTACTCTCTATAGTGTTTCATGCCACAACAGCAACCCGTCGCACTGGGGTTTCAGCATGTAAATTACAATTTGTCCCTGTCTCTACACTTTATCAAATGTGAGGATTTAAAGTTAACAGATGTATCTTGTCACCGATCTTAGCATGGGTCACAAGCTTGCTTCTTGCAAACTGAAATGCTCTCTCTCTCTCTCACACACACACACACACACACACACACGAAAAGTAAACAATTCTTCAACTACTCAAAAATATTGAGTCTATTCTCTGTATCAGCACTAGGGTGGATAAATTAATCTTTGTTGGAGGGGGGGGGGTGTTTAAATTGACTTTTTAAAAAGACCATCCAAAAAAAGTTACTTTTTTTATTTATACATTGCTAGTTTCTTTCTTCAGCTTTATAGTCTTAAATTGCTAAAGCAGGTATTTTGTATTTGCTTCTTTAATTTATTGCCTAATTATTAGTGAAATTTCTGATTTTACATGGAGATTTCTTCTGCTAAGAAGCTTCACGTTAAAATGCTCACCTAGGCTGGAAAGAGACAAGCATTAACACCCTTATTGTGAGAACACCACAACTCAAACACAAAACTGATAAGCAAATAGCCCCTGCTATATTTGCAACCAACACCACCTTCTGATAGATTGAGCTTCCACAAGTCAAGAAAGCTAAAATTCTTCAACCAGGCTATTCTACTCTATCAGGGCTTGCAGTCTGAAGTCTTTGAGACTTGTGACCCTAAAAAAATCACTTCAATGCTTTTGAAAAATCTCACCCTTAGATGGCTAAATACGGGGTTAGCAACCTAATTTTATGGCCTGTGTATTTTTAAAGAGTCTCAATCTACATCACCTTGCATTCTTAACATTGAAACAATTTTCTTTTGTACTGACCTTCCTCTCTTTTATACTGACCTTCGTCACAATAAAGATCCAGTTTTAGTCCTGATGTTGCAAACACTTCTGCACGTGTGCCACTTTAAACCAAGTAATCCCACTAGAGTCAATCACGTATGTCGCTTTACTCACATAATCTGATTAAGCGTTTGCAGGATCAAGACCCTATTTTTCAATATTCTGTTTTTTACCAATAGCAGTTTTGTAAAATTCATAAGACACCCTACCTGTCGTAGCATTTCAAAAAACAAAACCGCATTTAGAATTCAGTTCATTATAAATTCTAATCTAAAATTTTAATTGCACAAATCTTCATATTGGCTTTACACAGCTTCAGTCTGATTTAAATCACTCCATTCTGTTAATCACACTGAACAGCACCTTACTCAGCAAGTAGTCACAATGCAACAACTTGCAGAGTAAGATACTATTCAATAGTGAGTAAGAGTGAAAGAATTTGACCCAATACTAATCTTTAAGAAAGTTAAAAAGGACAGTGTAATACAAAGCAGGTTTTTAACAAATTCTCTTATCTGTTATTAACATCTCGTTTTGTACAAATGACAGGATGTTAAAAACCTTTCCACAATAATGCTGATTGTTTTCTTTTTGGGTTTCATTTAAACCTGTGCAGGGAGAATAGATCTGTCAGTTTCATCTTCAGTTGCTTCTCACAGAGCTGCCATTCTGGGGGCAGATACGGCAGGAGAACATTTAAAATCAAACATTTTAGAATAAATCCAATGAAAACATTTCAATTAATCTTCAGGGCTCCTCAACCAGCTCTTTTACAAAAACTAAATTTGGCCTCCCATTAAATTACAAACTACTCTGAAAAAAGGGTTGGGAAAGTGAAACACCTTTCTCTACAAAATAAATAGCTATTTTGGTTTTTTTTAAATCATGAAATGAAGTCATATAAACTCCAAACCCGTTTTGTCTAAAGAAGAATCTAACAGCCATTACTTATGCAAGCAGGCAAAAAATAAGATGTTCTTCATTTTGTAGACAGGAATGTGGTTTCACTTTTAAACATTTTCCTCGCCCCAGTGCGTAGCGTATAGTGCCACTGTCCTGTCAAACGTCGGTCCCAAAGTTAAGTACATTACGAAAGAGAAGATTCAGATGTTTCCATTTAAAAAAAAACCAAAAAAAACCCCAAAAAACAAAAAAACATTCCCGTAAAAGTATTTTGGAATTAAACCTTCCTTTGCAATATTTAACTAACACCACTGCCCCTGTTAGTACAGGAGTAATTACAAAGGAAACTGACTTCATTGCAGGATTCATCCCCCTGGGGTCTGGTGCAACTATGTAAGTTTAAGGAATTACTTTGCATCTCATCATTTTTGGCCTGTGGTGAGGTTTTGTGTAGGTTTTTTTTAGGTTTCACTCATCAACATGTAAATGACAGTTCAATACTGCACATCAGGCCAATTCCCTACCTATAGGTTTCTATTTTCTATGCAGGCAGATGTCAAACTGACAGAGAGAAATAGCAGAACTCCTGAGATTCAACACATTATTTGTTCTACCCACCTAGTTTAGTATTATTTCATCCTATGTAAAGCAGCAGGCTATCTTAATAGATAGTTAGCTTGATATCCTTCCATCGCCTTAGCCTGCCTCACATAAAATTATAAAGTCAAGCCAAAGTATTATTTTTGTTTAATGGTAATCATGTGATGTGAGCAAGTGAGGCTAGAAAATTTGATAGTGTGCATTCCCTCCTCTCCCCGCTTTAATTTCTGGCAACTACTGATGGAACCCGAGAATCCATGTGAAAGCAGATCAGAGCTCATAACTCAGATTCAGAATACGAAGCAGATGCCATTTCAGCAAATGCTTCTGACTGGCTAGAAAAGGGGATCTCTCCACAGAGACGAAGTTATTCCATTAATGCTTTTGCAAACCTATAAGGAAAGCCGACGCCTACTTCTTGCACCACTAAAATAGAACGTCACTGTTCTGGATGATGTTTTCTTCAACAACCACAAAGCATTCTTTTAAATAAATACGCCTCACTTCTAATTATGGTGACTAGACAATATTCCCTTTTAATTTCATCACGAGCAATTAGCGCTTTAAAAGAGAATCCTGCTTTAGAGACAAAGCTTAACATTGGTCTCCCTTATGCCCATTGGAGAGAGAAAACCTGGCCGGCAAAATATCCTCAGTACAAACATAAAAGCGCAAACTAAAGCAAGCCACGTACACGCAGACTCACGTGTAGACTATTAAATCCGCGATGACTACTGCTACAACATACTTTGAAAGTTACGCCTCGCATGGTCCCTCAGATGGTCAACAGGGCTGGTACAAGAGGCACAGATGCGACCACATTCTTGGCAGGACCAGTCAGGGTCGTCTTTGATGTGGAGTCCTGCTTGGTATTGTTTTCTACATTGATGTTTGCCCTTGGCACACAAGATACAATGCCTCGGGCACGGCTGCCCTCCATTTCGCGCTGTTGCTTGCAACTTTCTCCATGGATGACATGGCAATGCCCTTGCGTTGAGACCCTGCCCTTTACAACATTGGCACATTTCTTCCAGTCCCTTCAGCTGGGTTTTCTGGAGCTCAGTTGCCCACGAAGTATCAGCTTTTGCTAGTCTCTTCTAAAAGCAGCCGAGTGACAAGGCCAGACCATTTAATTTCAATTGTGATTTAACGATGAACGTTTGCTCAGAGATCAATATGTCCAGTGTATGGTTCTGTCTGTCAAGTCATCTGTCAAACTCATCCGGGGAGAATAAGCTTTGGACATACTCCCCATAATCCACAGCAGAATCCCAACCGAAGTTACAGGGAGGTCTGACAAAGGAAGATACGACCATTCAGTAACTGAGCTTTCCGTTCCTATTTACTCAGCGCCTTTTGATCACATTCAGCCTCACAAAGTGGCAAATATGGTTGCCTTTAGCAGCACTTTTATTTCTGCCTTTTCCCATCCTCCTTTCATGTGTCAATACCCGGCCCACCTTCGGCTGTCAGGAGGGAGAGGGGGAAAAGTACAACCAGCAAAATGGCTCTTTGGAGCCACATTAATTCCAAACCCTGTGTCTGGGGACGTCAAAGGAGCAGCTGTCTCTCCAAGTGTAGCACGTCACCTCGTGGTTAACGGAGACCTCATTAGAGTCGATGCGGTTTGTGACAGAGGAATTTGGAGAAAGAATCCAGCAGATTATCTACAATGCAAATGGCTAGCACTTTACCAACTATTTTAGATAGAAAATTTACTCCATGCTCCCCCTACATACTTCATTAATGTTATTGTTGCAAGTTACAAAGCCATTCCACCAACAAAGTCTTGTGGGAGTTTCTTCTTCACTTGTAATTTCCTTGTACGTGTTAGCTGATGTCACAAGGTAGGCATGTCATTTAAAGAAACACTGTGCCCATTCCATACCTCTCATCTGGACTTCAAATTCTAATGCAATTTCTGATATAAAATTTTGACCTCAAGTTCTCCATCTACAAATTCAAACTATGTTTTTAAAATAAAACCGACAGGATTTCCTAAGGGCTGAATCCGCCTGTTTCAAGCAACACAGTTGCTTTTATTGACATATAACTCTTGCTGCTCCGAGAGCACATACATTTGCAGCTGAAAGGTTATGAGAGCACGTATTCCGTTTTCATAATTCACCACAAGCATTGGAAAGGTCGAATACTAGGGGGGCAGACAAATGCTGAAAAACGGATATATCAATGAAAATTTTCAGAGGGCTGCAGTTGCACCGCTGAAAATAATATAGTTTACTGCATGTGAACATTCATATAAAAGATACTAATGTACAACATTTGATTGGCCATTTCTCTTGTAAAACAAACACTGAAAAGCCAAAATTGTAAATTACTAAATTGCTTCTGTGATTACCAAGTAAGGAGAAAAACATTTTTCCACAGGTACAATATAAAGAAGAGATACTATAAATCTCAAACCTGCCTCGAGATACCATGTCTTTATTGAAGCAACTTCCTAACTCATTTTGAATTCATTGTTAAATAAATTATGGAGAGGGTGATAAATTTATCAGATAGCTTGGATGAAACGTATGCAAGGGTATCACTCAAGTATCTTTTAAAAGGAATTACGACAGATCAGTTTTTAAACTCTTCAGTTTTATTTGTCTAAAGTTTATATTATATTTCTGAACTACACACAGCTGTCATTTCCCTATTTGTGAGACAACAGAGCAACTTTAAAACCTCACATTGTAGCTCCATAGGGAATTCAGCTCTTCAGCGCTCTGCAAACGATGGTTTTGGTACCAGCAGCTCATTCAGCTTTATCCTCGGGTCTCTAATACACCCCTCATTTCTGACTCTCAGGTTCTAAAACCATTTTTTGTTTTTATCTATGGGTTAAACTGACCCCGCATTGTGCCAGCATGAACTCAAACCACAGCCGCTGAATTCTCTCTGGCTAACTATCTGTTCATCTGCACAGTGCATGTAGCCACTGGTGAAGTGTTAAAATCCCTGTGTGCACTTGGCCCTTGAAGGCAACGTTGCACAAGCAAACTGGTAAATAAGCAAAGTATCACGAACCATGCCAAGAAGACTGGGATAACAGAAAGACGTTTAGTAAAACACCGAGTGTGTGTGTGTACACCATATGTTATTAATTAAGGGAACATTTCTTAAGTTTACAAATTGCAAAATATCAAGTTCTAGTCCTCCTTAGTCACCGTGCTCTGGCTTATATTCTCTCCCCCCGCCTTTTAAATAAAAAAAGCCCTCATGGTTAGGTCAGGAAATGTCAGTGTTTGGCAACAATTTAACCCTGTTGATTTCAATGCTTGTCAAGGGCTCAGTAATAGCCAAGTAATTGCATGATGGCCAGATTTTCTTTCCTCAGCTGCTAGGGGGGATTGAGGATAGAGAGGAACATTTCAGTGTTCAAGAGATGATCAAAAGATCAGAAGCCTAATTTAATCATTGTTAATTATTGGTAAAAATCAACCACAGAGGGAAACAGCTGCCTACCCCTAGAAATGGCTTTTTTCCTCAGCTAATATTCTGTCTTGCTATTGTTCAGAGCCTATTTAGGGAATTTTGTGCTTTGGGCCCAAAGGATGAAATCCTCAGCAGCGACGCCCTCTGACTCTAGAGGAAGTCTCAGCTGCATTTCCTACGTTAGGTTTGGAGATTATTTTATAGTGTCTCTCTTTAAATTGCACGTCACAAACAGGAATGAAACATGCTCCTGTGAAAATGGACATAGTCACTATCATAGCTATATGAGAACAGCAGCAGTATGTGGCTTTTCAATGCATTCAGTTCAGGAAAAAAGTTTTCACTCATTTTCTTCATTTGCAGCATTTTAGCTTCAAAAATTAACGTATTTGGCCCCTTCCAATGTTACCTTTTCCCCCCCCACCCAAGACAATCACATTCCAAATTCATGTTTCTTCCGTAGAAAAGTTGTGAAAATATAGAGAGTATTTAAAAAGTAATCCAGTCCACACTACAGTAAAGGTGTCTGCTCTCGTCTACAGCACTACGTGGAAAAAAAAACAGCTGGACTTCACAACGGTGATTCTCTCTCATCTGGAGAATTCTCAACTAAGCATTTTTCCAAGTTATTGGTTACCCAAAAAGACAGTATTAATTTTCACTACTCTGGCCACTTTTGTTCAGCAAAAATAGAAGAGATTTAACCCTTGGGTATCAAGTTAATTCACATTTGAACAAATGCCCCATATTCTCTTGAGTTAGTAAAACACTAGGCAAACAACAAAGGTTAATGGAGCAATTATATAGAGCTCAGTAATGTTGAATTAATCTATAAACAACACGGAAAACAAAAAACCCACCAAATGTTGTGAAAACATTTCACACAAATATTTTATTTCATAGAGTTTTCTACCACATATTGCAGAAACAAGTTATATTTCCACTGAAAAAAGACCAAAATGCTATAGAAAGGTATTACACCTTGAATCACTACAAGTAACTATACAATTCTGGAATTCAACTGTAAGGCATTCATCAGCACGGATTGCTATCATTGGTTATGAAAGGAAATCTGCTGTACAGTTTACAATGGGAAATTCTAAAACGTAACCCAATGGTGATTCTCTGGAGAGAACTATTTTTGCAGCTGAATATTTTCTTGCTTAACCTTGTAAACTCAAGCAATTAATTCTAGAATTCAGTGCAATTCTATACTCAAGGAGCTTCAAAGGCAAAAATTCATGATGCCACCTTGAGTTCATGAGTTTGATTCACAACAGATGCAGGAACTGTAGCCGTGGTTACACGGTGTTGAGTCACAAGACATTCCGATCAATGCTGATCAGGTCAAATATAAAAGGTAAACAACATCTCTCACTCAGACACATTTATGGTCGACCAAGTCAGGGTGTGATCCTGAACCCCTTACCCAGATATACCACACTGGTTAGCTCATAGACTTCCCACTGGAATTAACCTAAGTATACAATGCCAATAGTCTTCACTATATAACACGGAAATTGCTCTCCATCATTGCTCCCATACCTAAATAATATTCACAGTGAATTTAGTAGAAGCAACAAAGGGTCCTGTGGCACCTTATAGACTAACAGAGGTATTGAAGCATAAGCTTTCGTGGGTGAATACCCACTTCTTCGGATGCAAGCTTCCACTGCTTGCATCCGAAGAAGTGGGTATTCACCCACGAAAGCTTATGCTTCAATACGTCTGTTAGTCTATAAGGTGCCACAGGACCCTTTGTTGCTTCTACAGATCCAGACTAACACGGCTACCCCTCTGATACTTGAGTGAATTTAGTGACACAAAGATGCAAGAATGAAAGCAACTGAAACTTAAGCCCTCGGCCAACAAAGCACAAGCAGCAGACTTGCAAGCTTCCCCCATGCTATCTGGTCAACATCCCTTACCCTCGACCTGGAGTAGAGAAAGAACCTCAGTCTTCCCGTCCCATTCAGTCCTTGGACTTTCCATTTGAAGTTATGGGAGGCCTTCAATAGTACTTATTTCCTATGCGGACTCAAATAAATGAATGCATGTAATTTATCATCAACTGAGAAGTGTCTACATATTGTAGTTATGTACAGCAAAGTATCACCTCCATGAAAGAAAAGGTATATGTCATGGGGGAATTGATATATAGTATTAACCTTGTTGTAAAAACAGACACTTTCAAGATGTCCAAATAAGTAAAACTGCTTGTAATTTATTTATAACCTCCCTCTGGGACTTGGAAAACAAGATGTTCTCTTACTAACATTTTTTCCCTTTATCTCTTTCTCACACACAGGTTTATCAAAGGGTGGAACATATTTCAGGACGTTTTGGTTGTTTGTTTTTTGCTTAAGAAAAATGCATCTGGAAGCAAATTTTAGGGTTGTTGCATCTTAATATTGTCCTTGTAAGTAAAAGCAATTTGAATGATTACTTCCCTTACAGAATACAATTTGTGTTGCCTCCAATATTATATCTGCACTTTTAAGAAAGTCTACAGGATATTTCAAGAGGCTTTTAAAAATTTCTGTCACTTATAGTGTGATTCAACCTTGTCTACCTTGCTTTGTATCTTAACTAGCTTTCATTCTGGTTTAGCAGGCACTTTGTAACCAGGTAGATGGGAATATAATTCTCCTGTGTAATTAAGCATTGATATTAGATTTTCCAGTCTCTGGGAAATAAATTTACATTTAACTTGAAATCACTGGTATTTATTATTATACACGATCACCTTATGAAGTTTCTCTAACAAGTCAGATTCAACAAAAAAGCACCCTTAACCATTCCAAAGTGTTTTATGTAAGGCGATGGAAGTAATCATTGAACTGTTTTAGTCATTTAACGTTTGAAAGTAATGCACAAATCTAATTTAAAAATTCTTATGCAAGGTAAGATATTCAAATAAGAGATTTGGTGAAGAATTCCTTCAGAGATTGTACTCGAGGAGTTCAACGTAACATATACATTGTTTGCACAGCATCTACCACAGTGGGGTCCTGGCCCATCCCTGGGACTCTTAGGTGATATCACAATATAAATAGGTAGCAGCAAAAGCCCTAGTTTCACCCAGTGAAGTCACACGTGTAAAAATGCTTAAAATGACTGAAATCTTAAACGTTGAACTGGAACAGACCGCAAAACCCATTGACAACTGAACTGGAGGAGAATCTAAACAAAAAAAAGTTCTCAGCCTTGCTGGTAGCTGTTTCCATCACTTCATACTGACTTAACAGACATTTTAGGCTTCAGAGTAATGCAAGGAGCGGTATTTCGGAAATCTTATTATACAAATAATTGTGTTTCCAACAGTCATTTTCATTGCCACCTGTGCCTGATAAATGGAACCTAAGTCGGGGTTCAGAGGGAATACAAGAAGCTGACTGGAGAACATCAGTTATTTGAATTTGAATTACCAGGCAACGGACACTCTATGGCCATGCAGCCAATATCCCTAGAATATGTCACCATTCAGCTCAGCCTCATTCAGCCTCTACCTTCCATTTTCAGACATGTAGGACCTGAGCCAGCAAAGTATTTAAACATGGGCTTAACTTCAAGTTCATGCCTAAGTGCTTTGCCGAACTGGGGGCCACTGTGAGCAATGTCACTCCAACACCTGCCAACCAGGCTCCACCTGGTAGGAGAGGAAGTATCAATCTTAGCTCACCGCAGAGACTTTGGTCACGACATCTCTTGCCACGGCCAGGCCTTGTGCAAAAGTGCGGGCAGCCACAAATGCTCGTGTCACTTGTAGTTTTAGTTTCCGCGGTACGTCTCCAAATGGCTTCAACTGCTCTGTGTACTTGCTCACGCATTCGAGGTATTCGTCTGTGAAATGGTACTGTGGGTTCACTAATCGAAACATACGTTCCAGGAGACGCGCCCAGAAGTCATTGAGCATCTCTTCCAGGTTTACGTTTCCACCCACATAGTAGCGCTTCAGCTCTATGAAGAGATCCTTAAAAAGCTCAGAGTTCTGCATGTATAAACGGCCATACGTCCGCAAAAACATGTCATTCAAGGATTTCTCGGCATTTTCAAGCAGTTCTTTGAAGAATTCTGGAAAAAAAGATAAAAGAAAACATACAGTAAACAATTTCAGGTTAATCATTTTCACAGTTATACAAGCTTTTCAAATATTTCCTTCAATAATTCAACAACGACAGTAACGCAAATTAAATTGAAAGCTAAGAGCTCTCACTGGAACATAACTTAAGTGCTGAAAGTTCTTTAGAGATGTTCTTATTTTTCATAATTTTTGTTCATATCTGATAAATGAAAAGGACAGATCCTAAGACATGGATGAATGAAATCCCTTTCTATGCAGAACTGAATAGCAAGAGAAAAAGCCAGCAAACTGGAAAAAGGACTGCAGTTTCCTTTTAAAAAGTTGTTTTGAAAATATTATCGTGAAGCGTGTATACACACACACACTTAAAATGGATGCCCATAATCACTGGTTCTTACATTTCAGTATTGCTAACCCCAAATGTTTAAAAAATAAATCAATCACAAGTCAGGCTGCAAAAATGAGGAGATTCTTTAAGTAAGGTTTTCTTAAACTAAATACATTTGGGGCTCTTTCATTGCCTGCTGATTCTGAGGTTGTAAGCTCTTTTAAGGCCCAGATTTTGATTGTGGCTTTTACATGCTATCGTAATGCAAAAAAAAAGAAAAAAAGAATGCATTTACACAAGTTGGAATTGGCATAAGAGTTAAAGGCTACACCCTCTACTCTTACAAAGAGTGCCAGGGGATTTTTAACCGCAGCAAATGGATAGGACCTTTTGTTTCATCTCATCCAAAAGCCAGCCTCTCCAGCAGGTCAGCGTCTCTAGGCAGCATATAGATCCACTGGCTCCAAAGAGAGTGGTCATTTACTGAATCACCGTAATCACTTCCTAGGTGTTCAGCACAGGCCTCTCATCGAAGTCCTGTTCAGGCCCGATGCTGCTTAGCACGCGAGACGTACTGGGATGCCTGTACTGCTGAACCCGTAACCTTTGGAGAGCTTCGATTCTCATCTTTTTTTATACCAAGTGCCGCACCATGGCATCCGAGAACCTGTAATTTGCTGTAATCCTTACAGTGTGTGTGTTCTCTTCCCAACTCTTGGGCTGAGGGGAGGGATGCCCCTCGCACTTAGTGACACTAACCTCAGAATGCACGTAGAAGCCTTCATGTCACTTAAGATTAAGAGTTACATAAAAATATGCCCTGCTATATAATTTGTATATATGGCACATGGGCTAATTACAACATCTAGCTACTGCGACCAATCCAAAGCAAATCTGTTCCTGCATAAGTGGCAAGACAGTTCGAAGAAAAGGAAAACATGGCATTTATTAGGTCTGATCAAAGAGTGACATCACTGCAAACGGTTTGCCTCCAAGGTCTGAACAGGGATATGTGGGGGCGGGGGGAGTGAGGGGTTTTGGCCATTATGGGACAATATTGCATTTTACATGGAGTCTGTGATCATTTGATAGGGGTCAAATATCTACTTTTCCTCTCCTTACTACGAGCACTGAGTATAATGAAGACACAGTGATATTTTACTCGCCTGCCAAAAATAATTTTACTCACCCCAAGCAAATGGGCAAAGGAGTTCACAAAGTTGATGAAGAAAACCTCAAATCTCTATTAAAAATAGCGAAATATGGGACATGAGTTTGAATCCTAACTTCAAGATGGACTCTGGCTGCACTGACCTTTGCCAAAAACTCAAACAGCATCTTAGATACCTTTGGAACTCTTGGGTGTGGTTCAACCCGTTTCCCTTAATACTGTATGTAAAAAGCACAAGGAAACTTATTCTTTAACACACACCACTGGATATCTGTAACACTGACCTATGCTTCTTGGTGACTCACATTCAATAAATAATTTTTAATAAAACACGCCTCTGCGTTTTAATCCCCAAAGGAGTCATGTTTAGAGCCAGAAGTTGTTAGAAGGAGAAAAAAAAACTCTCTCTCTGGCCCGGTTTGAATTTAAACGCTGTTAAAATGTATCAAGTATGCTGAAGTTCAAATTTTAGTCTTCAAAGTGCTCCAGTACAAACAAAGACTAACACACACAGAACATTTTCTGGGAAAACTGAAACATTCTTTGAGTTCCTTATTAGCAAAGTCATGGGGCTTGGTGGTTGACATAGCTGTATATAATGTAGCCTCTTAGGAGTACAAGAGAAATGATCCAGCAAAGAGGAGATTGATTTCAAAAACCCGACATGTCCTCTGTCCAATATCAGCAGGACGCTCTACTTTAGTTCCCATGACTGGCATTTCCTGTCTAGGAAGATTTTTCAGTTGAGTTTATACTATAGAGATTAGCTTGGTGGTGTATATTAATTTCTAATTCACTTAATCATTCTGAAAGCTTACTTCCTCCTTTCCCTCAAATTTTTTCAGAGCCTTTAAAATCACCAGATAGGTTGCACATTCAAATGCGCTTGAACTGGGCACATAGCTAACATTTATCAAGAAATACTTCAGAACGGATTTGATTCTGAAATGACACTTCTGTTAGAAACCATTAAATGTTTCCAACTGTCAATCAAATGAGCATGTAGAGGATTGTTCTGAGCCAGAAAAAAAAACGTAAGTGATGAATTCATACAAACTTGGCCTACTTATTCTCCTGCTCAAACTCATTTTATTTCTCACACTCCAAATTGATACCGGGTTTCTTTAGAATTTTTTCAAGTCTTGATCATCAGGGCATATGGCACTTCAGCTCCCTAGAAACATGCAATGATTTCCACTTGGGGGAGAATCCGTCAGATTTTGTTTCCAGCTATAGCCGATAGAATGAGAAACATAATCAAGGTTAGCAGCAAATGTCTGCATATTTGCAACCTTCCAAATAGTAACTTTCCCTTGGCCAAAAGAAAGGCGAAGAAAGGAAATGAGAGCATCCCAACACTAAAAGTAGTAAGTTTCCAAATGCCAACCAGACCCATTCCTCAATGCCTGCCTGAGTCTCTAGCAGATAACAGAGGTGCCATGGTCTATAGGTAGCACAAGACCATGGCCACATCACTTCACCTCCCTAAAAAGCTCTCAAGATTATCATCTTGGGATATACTCAGTGACCTTAAAACAAGACGACAGCTCTGGGGAAAAAATGGCCTTGAGAGACCTATTGAAATTTCAACAGATACTTGGGATGTTAAGTTGCCCATGTAAAGTTAATGGACTCCCTCACAATTAAAAGGCATTAACAAGAAAAGAGATCAAAGCAACAGATGTCATATATTAAGATATGTGAATCCCTGATTAAGTGGCTAGTCCTGCAAAACAAAAGGCTCTGCAGCCAAAAATAATAAATCCCAGGCATGCTGTAGTATCTGATTACATATATATTTAGAGTGCTGGTTGCACATTAGAAATTTGGGCGGCATAACTGGTTTAAAGGCATTGGGGCTCACACAAGCAGCTTTGATGACACTGGACTAGTTAGATATTAATCCTGCCTCTTGTAGAAACAAGCTATTCACTGATTAACAAACTACAACATAACCTAGAGTTAACCTTGCAACCTTGAGAAAAGAAATGGCAGATTCCGCTCTTCTATCTTGACTGTTTGCTCAGGAAAATAAATTGCCACCTTTCGTTTGGGTTAGAAATTGACTTGTTCTCAAACAAAACCTACATACAAAGGATTACTTTCTCATTTTACAGCATTGTAAATACATGTTTTACAGCTGTGGTACAAGCAATCTGTACTCATTAAATTATCACATTGACAGACTTCCTGTGAAACGCTGTCAAATGCAAACATTTTTCACAGACAACAAATCATTCTTTGCTGCTCTCTCAGGTCTGCTATTCAGTGAGATGTCGGGCTCTCTCTACCCCCCCAAAGGATCTCTTATTTAATTTACCAAAAAAAGGAGTTTATCCCTCTCCACCTATAAATTGGCAAAAATGGAGAGTACAATATTGGTGGGGATTTTAAAAGTGAAGCGGAAATGTCCCCTGTTTTCTACCCAAGCTAATTGCTACAAGGGGAGAGGAAGGATAGAATTTTACATTGCAAACTCTTATATTACTCTGACAGTCTTTTTAAGGAATATGCCCACCACCCTGTCTGCAATCCAGGGTTTGCTGCCTCCCTGTGCTCTGAAGTATGTGCCATGCTTTGAGAGATGGCTGGGTTTAACTTGGTTTTCAGTTAAGGGAGTTACCACTTCCAACCTGCTCTTTTTATTCTTTATCCACTTCACGACACTTCCGCTTCTGCTCCCTCAAGCGCCGTTGCGTGCACACCTTGAGCACAGATCTGCCCAACAGGGTCTTGGCCACTGGAGCAGCTGCACCGGTGCAAAACCTCTAATGTAGATGCACTGCGTTAGTGCGAACTGTGACTTGCACGTGGGCAGCTCGGAACAGAGGTGAGCTGCTCTAGTGAAAACAAGTTACATCAGTGCAATGCATCTACACTAGGGCTTAGCAGCAGGGCAGCTGTATCACTGGCTACAGCCCCAATGGAGACAAAACATTACTTTGAATCCGTTCTTTAGACGCAATGTCACTACAAACTGAGGTGGCTCGTTAGCCCAGGCAAGCGAGATGCGGCCCAACCCCGAATTCCCAAAAGACAATGTGCATGTTCTCCTAGATTTACTGGATATAGATCTACAGATTTAAGGACACATGGTGATTTGATTTCAGTGTCAGAACTCACTCTCCCCGGTAGCGAAACACAGCGCCAGGACGTCTGCCGAATGTCGTGCTGCGTGAGGCTCAAATCCTGGTATAGCTAATAGCCCCTCAAGAAGCTGCCTTGTTACCATGGCAATTGACCACGCAGAAGAGGGAGCCACTTCCCGGCCCCCTCCCTCACTTGGGTCCCTGGAGTGTGTGTCAGTAGCCACTGACGAGGCCAGGGCCCAATTCATGCTCTACCCCCGCGCTGGCCTGGGCAGCGGCAGCCCTGGCAGTCGGGTCTCGAGTTCCCAAGTCCACCTGCTGCAGCTTCACTATCAAGAAGGTAATAGCTTTTTAATTATCCATTGGGCAGGGGTGGAAATAACTATTTTGCAATTTGTGCCTCACCTGTCAAAGAGGTCACGAGCTGCCACTGTTGCAAACTTATGTGCTAGACCCAGGCCAGTTGGGTACAACAGAATAGTGGAAGGCAGATACACTGGCCATTGGGTTAGCAGTTTTCTGTTCCCTGACTGACCGGCAGGGACTGCTCCAGGCTAATGAGAACACCTGACTCTAAATAACCTGCAAAGAGTCAGGTGAGGCCATTAAGGTGAAGTGAACACCTGACCCTAATTAAGGCTCTTCTGAGCATATAAAAGGGCTCACTCCAGTCAGGCTGAGGGGGAGCCAGAGGAGAGGAAGTGTTGCTGCTGAAGGGCTGAGTAAATAAGGCAGCTCTCAAGCCACTGGTAAGGGATCCCTAAGGTAAGGGTGAAGAAGGGAGAAGCGGGAGAGCTGTGGGGAAGTGGCCCAGGGAATTGTAACAACTCTGGCAGTGAGAGGTCGGCTGCCAACAGCTGCTACCATTAGGGTCCCCTGAGGCTAGCATAAACCGCCTAGAAGCGCGGGACCCACAGGGACAAGATCGGAGCTCTGCCACACTTACTAAAACATGAATGAACAGCAGTCCTGATCACTATGCACAAAGCCCATGGATTTACTGACTGCTGCAGCCTATAGGAAAGTATATGATTGCACTGTCAATGGAGCTTAACTACAATGCACACCATCAATCAAAGTGGTGCCTTTCAGGCTTTTAAAACGCTCACCTATAGATTTATTTCAGGCTAAATTCTTCTGGTTGGACAATTTACTTAACAAATCAACGTAGCTGTTGCCTCCTGATGCAAATGCTGCTTTAAACATTAGACGATAAGATGGCATAGTGAAGGGAAAGGGTGTTTGGTTTGATGGACCCGCAGCATCACTGCCAATCAGGCACGGATATAATGCTACAGCCCTAATGTATCCATTTACTTGAAAATGTCTTTCTTCGGTGAAGAAGGTCCACAGAACCATTGTCTGACATACCGCAGCTGTGCTGGAGTAGGCCAGCCGGGATTTGTTTGTGATGGGCAAAGGCCCCAAACGGCTGTCTTCTTTTAAAATTTTTTTTAAAAAAGCACGTTTGCTTTCAAGTAAACCATTAGAAAAGACAGACGTATCAACCCTGGCTAACTAGAGAAATGGTGACATCTCAAAAGTCAATAGACTAAAAGTATAGAAAGAGAACGGATTTACAGATTGTTTAGAACTGCGGCTTCTGTTTGTTTTTGTTAGCATCTATTTAAATTTCTGTGACTAATTTCAGTGACTAACATTTGGGGAAAGTTCTCCGAGACATCCTGAAGCAGCAGGGAAGGCCAGACTTGACATTTCTAAAAAAACTAAATTCTGTTTTTAAACCAGCCTTTCAAATCTGCCTTTCTACACGATAAGGAAGAATGGGAAAATGTATCCATTCACTTGACAATGTCTTTCTTCTATGAATAAGGACCACAGATCCATTACAATGGGTATGGTAGCCCATTTGCAGCTTGGGGGCGGAACCAGACCCGGCAGAGGGAAATGCCACATGTCCTGAAGTTCCTTCCAAATGAGAACTTTCACTGCCAGGCTAATTCAAATCTACTTTCCTGAATTACAGATGGTGTTAAATATACTTGGGGTGGGAGGCCCGGCGAAAATATCATCTCCCACGGCAGAGCATGGTAAATTCCACCTAAGGACAGCAATAAACTCAGCTCCTTTGATGTCGTCAATTTCCACAACTATTTTCGGATGACCCATTTGTCTCGAGTGGGCGGTATCTGTGGATCTCATTACTGAAAGAAAGTTTTCAGGTAAGCATGGATACATATTATTCTTTCTGCGAAGATTCACAGATCTGTTACAATGGGATGGGATTTTCATGGTGATGTGCCTCCAGGGTGAGAAACAGGATTATCCTTTAAATAGGGACATCCGGAACAAGGTAGATTATATATAAATATTACGTCCATCTTCCTCTGGGCACTAAGACAGAGAAGACTTCTGCCAAGACAAAGAAAGTGGCATTGGCTAAAACTGGACGACCAGTATGCAGAATCTGGTGAACTAAAGGCCATTGAGCCGATCCTCAATACAGGAAACAAGCCTTCTCTGCCCTGCGCTCATCAGTCCAAAGGAGGAATATTTCTTGAATTTACGTTGGGAATGAATGGCTATAACAGGTGTGTGGACGACCCATCTGAATTAAAAGGACTATACTGTTCTCCCAAGTTCAATTAGAAACTCATCTGATTAGAGAGAGTAGCTATTGGGCAGCCTACTTCAATGGGCAGGCAGCATAAAACTCCCACCTCCTGCACAGGCGTTATCTGGTACCGCTGTCAGGAGCGGAATGAGATTCCGAGCTCATGCCCCATGACCTTGCAGGGTTGGAATAAGGTTGATGCCCAAGGAAGCATTTAATGCCAGCGTTTATACAAACTTGCCTTTTCTTGACTATGCGAAGAACAGCACACTACAGGGACTTGACCTTTGTGCTTGGACACTCCTACGCATGCCTTACAAAGCATGGGAGGAACTCAAGGTTATGTTTTTCATCAGTTTAACATGGCAGGCAAACGTCATACTTTGCACGAGCCAGCATTCTATTTGTTGACCTGTCTTTTGGGGTCCGGGGAAGCAACAACGACTTCACCCTATGTAGCGGGGCGCACGCTGGGCCCTTCTGGTTCCAGCCCCTGTTGCCCTCTCCAATCAGTCAGGAGCGCCATAGCTTGATGCAACACCAGTGTTCTTTATTTACAGTTGTTTTCCCAACACCACTTTCCACCTATGTACAGGTTTCGCAGCCAATTTTGCCAAGTGCAGGCTTGGCCAGCAACAGACCAGAAGGCTCCCACCTCCCTCTGTGCCTGGCCTCTCTCTTCCCCCCTTCCTCTGGCTTCCTTCCAGCCTTTATAGCCCTGGCTAATGAGGCTGGCAGGTGTTGCCTGTTACCAGGCAGACACGCGGCTATTCACCCAGCCCCAATCCATCCCCCTTGATAGGGGCTGATTAAGTGCTTCTCACTCAGCACCTTGTCGCACCCCAATATTCACTTTAAATCTCCCATATAGGGATTTGGTCTTGCAATTACAGACCTCCGCCTCTGGGAGACAGAGACATCCAGCAATCCACGGTGAGGTTAATCAAGCACGAGAGCCATAGCCTCTTCAGCCAGAACGGCACAAACAGGATCACTGCTGCTCTCCTTTTCCTCTCTTGCATATGGTCCAGGGGAGCAGCAGAGAAGGTGGGACGACATATAGATGTTTTAGGGCCATGTTTTCAACTGGCCTTCTTTGCATGTTCAAGTTAATTGTGTAAAGAAATACAAGCAAGACATATAATTAATCAATGCACATTAAAAAATACGGCTTGAGCGTGCAAAGTGGATACACTCCATTTTTATGGGCACAATTAATGAACACTTTAGACAATTGGGCACCCAGCGCTTCGAGTGTATTTTTAACATGCTGTACCAAGTGCCATGAATTAAGGATGTAATGTCATCTCTAAACCCTTAATTTTCTAGCTTTTATGGGTGATTATACGTTCTACTGTGTACAGAACAGCATTGCCACCTATTTTTTAATATATACTGACAACCTGTGGGGTGGGTGGGTGTCTCCAAGATGAAGCGTGGATTTTCAAATGCACTCTCTCAGCCTAACTCTGCTCCCACGGAAGTCACCCTTACATTCTATTTTACTGCTACAGGTTTTTTATTTTTTAACCACACAATGTCTTTGTGTTGTTCTCAAAGGTGCATTTGGGGGATCAGGCTCCACCCTGCAGCTGGTTCTACAGTATGAAATGACGAGGCAGAGTTTGAGCCAGACAGATAAAAGGAATTTGGAGAAAAGACACAAACACTCCACAGCTCTGGTTT
The DNA here is from genome assembly GCA_037349315.1 of Chelydra serpentina. NCBI lineage: Eukaryota > Metazoa > Chordata > Testudines > Chelydridae > Chelydra > Chelydra serpentina. The sequence continues at coordinate 39,297,963 of JBAIAC010000028.1, read as the reverse complement.
CATCTCTAAAGCAAACAATCCAGAGCTATGCCACATTCCAACCTCCCCCACTCCCCCAAAAAGTGCCTCATTACTTCTAATATGCGTTCACTTCCTTTATTGCAGGTACCCCATTTGTAATTTCCACCAGGGAAAAAACAAACTGTAGCTGAACGACCTTTTGCCAAACGTGTTGAGAAGGTGATGAATACATAGTGTTAACACACTTATTGACTATGAAGTCGGGAAGGGAGGGCAAGGCAGAGAGCGGTTTCTCTGTCCCGTTTTCAAACATGTGTTAGCACTTACCGACATGGGAAGAGCTCTTCCACATAGTTTGAAGAAATTTGGGCTTAAATCATACCAGTATCATAGCAGCAGCCCTCGTGATGGGCGAACCTCAAAGAGCAGGGAGGCGGAGTTTAGAAAAGCAACCAGAAGTTCACTTCGTTATTGAAAGGTCGCAGGGCAACGAAAATTGCGCTAGAAACCTCCTAAGGAAAGGCCCTCAGGAAATATCTGGCACTTCCTGTTTCTGGTGGATCCGGTGTTTGGGCACATCTGCCTCCAGCTGAAACCCTAGCGAGCACAGAAGAGCTGAAGAGCAGTTCACAATGACAAGGGTCAAGCAAGACCCAGCTCGTTGGCGGTTTAGTGGAAAGGGAGGAGAAAGCACAGAGCCGAGTTACGTCCGGATTTGAAGAGCCATTGTGCCGCAGCAGTTGCTGGGAGGGAGAATATGACGGGATTAAACACTGGGCCTTAAAGTTATGAAATGAGTGCCGGAGAAAGTGCTGTGTGCGGGAGGGGGAAATCATCTCCACTCCGGACATCTCCACTGTCCAAACTACAATCTCAGCCAGCCTCTCCGGTCAGCTCCAGGGCAATGCAGCTGAAACAGAGCTCTTAACGCCCACTTCCCACGACCCACCGTCCTCCCTCAATCACTCTGGGTAACACCAACACTGAGCTGCTCACTCAGGCCAGTACCCCGGGCCTGCTCTTCAACTCCGACCTCTCTTCTCCAGCGCCTCCCATCCCACGCTGTAGCTACATCTTTCAGATTCTTTCCACGCAACCTCTCTGGACACAGCCTCTCTTATCCAGTCACACAGCTAACACTCACCCAGGCTCTCATCTTGCATCTCCATCACTGCCACGTCCTTTACTCCGGCCTTGACAAATGCCATCCTACCCCACTCTCAGCCATTCAGAACACTGCTGCAAAGATCTTTCTCCTGGCCCATCGTATGACCCCATCACCCCTCTCTTTGCCTCCCTCCACTGGCTCTCTATCACATCAAACATAAGCTCTATGTCTGCGTTTTCGCTGCCCTTCACAGCCTATCCCTCACCCTACCGATCAGCTCTCATTCAGTATCGAGACGAGGACTCCAGCCTCCAATTGGCCTGCGAGGCCAACTTCCATCACCCACTTGTTAAATTTTCAGACAAGCCCCTTTGTACTTTCTCCCTGGATGCCCCACACTTGGCAGGAACTCCCCATACACATCCACAAAGCGAACTCATTATCCACCTTCAAATCACTCCTCAAAACTGTCCTTTGCCAGGACTCCTACACAACATTAGACAATGGTTAGGCAGCTGGTGTACAGACACCACGCTGACGGTCATGCTGACCATTATGGTTTCCTTATACTCCTCCACCATCAGCCTAGCCATCTTGCTGCCTCTTGTGTTATACTTAAGATAGTTAGCAATTTGGGCAGGGACCTTCCTTTAGTTGTGTTTACTCAGCGCCTTGCACAGTAGGGTCCTGGTTCCTGCCTGGGGCTTCTAGGAGTTAATAAGGGATGGATTATTAAGCCACTGAATTCACAAGCTCTCCGTGGGATTCCACAATGGCATTTGTTCAACCAACATGCAGGGATGCGGAGTCCAGAAGAAGGTATAGGCAACATACTTGTGTGCATAAGTATTACCAAATTATAGCCTTGATTCTTCTGAGAAAAGGAGAGGGAGGGGGAAAAAGGAACGTTAATTTTAAACAGACAAACAATGACTCATTGAGTGTGTGTGTGTGTGTGTGTGTGTGTGTGTGTGTGTGTGTGTGTGTGTGTGTGTGTGTGTAAGACTGCTGCCCACATGTTTCAAACAACAAAAATAGGTAAAAACTATTTGATGTGAAGAGCAGGTAATTCTATTACTCGGAGAAAAATAAATACAGTGTGAGATTGTTCAAAGCCCTACCCAGAAGTTAGCTGTGGCTAAATCCCCAGCACGATTATGAAATTCACAACCATATTTTTCTCCCTGTGGACAGGACATTCATTTTGCCCTTGGAGACGATACTGTGTAGCGACTGTCTCAGTCCCTAACACCACAGAGCCAGGATCTCTTTCACTCTCAGAAAGGATTCGCTCAGCACAGGGAATGATTTGGCACCAAACAAATTCAGAAAAGACTAATGTGCCTCTAAAGTACAAATGTTTTGGTTCTTTTTAAATAACCTCCGATGGGGAGAAGATAGTGAGAAATGTATTGAGAATAAATAGAAGCTAGACTCAGAAACAGGAAAAACAAAGAAGGAAAACAATTTTCATTCATGAAACACGTAAATGTAGGAGAAAAGCATCTCCCTCAGGTATGTAGGAACCTCAGCTAAATGACACTTTTGAAAAATTCCACTCAGTCTAAGTGATTTTGGGTCTCCCAAGTCCTTTAACTCCTATGTCACTTTGAAAATCCCACCCTAAATACGCACAGGTCCAAACTGAGGTCCTAAAGACAATTCCACAGTAGGAGATGGCTGCCTAGGTTAATGAAAGTCTGAGGGATCTAGGCCTTTTTCTATCCTGGTTGCTAAGGCATGAGATGTCACCTTCTTTTTGAAAGGGAAGAAAGATGGAGACCTGACTTCATCAGGACAAAATAGAAGGGAGAGCTACATGTGCTCAAGGTTTGAAGAGAAACAAGCCATATACTTCATTTTCGAATGCTGTATTATGAGTACACTCAGTATCCTTTCTATTCCCTTACACACGCAACCGAGTGGTAAAAATAGCATTCTCTCCAGACAAACAGAATTATCGCAAATACCTACAGTAGCCTGTTGTTATACACTGAGGACTAAGGACCCATTTTTCCTCTACCTTTGGGATTTACTATTCTCTAGTTCCTGAGACTTGCTATAGAGGAAGGGGTCCAGTCAGACTTATCCTTATTTTTGGGGGGGCCCGTGAAGCAACTTTTCTTGCCCTATCTCCTCCTAACTAAGAACAGTTTCTCATACAATGATGCACAGGGACAGCCATAGGATTTCTAGGAGCTGATTGTTTTGGAAACCACCTTAATTGGCATTAGTTAAAAAGCCAGTTGAGAGACACTGGAAGACTGGAACTAAAGCTAGCATACTGCTAGTTTAGCAGATCCCGCACCTCTTGCTTGTGCCATTAGACCCACGGACACTTATGGGGATCACATGCACAAGTATGGATTTGCAGGATTCAGCCTTGGATCTCTGATACTGCAGCCAGAGCTGTCAATCAAAGTTCAATTGTCTGATACGACATTCATGTCCCAAAAGGAGAATTGCTTTGGCAAGGGAAAGAGGCCTGATTGGTATGCACACTCTCTGGTTACTCCGAGGAAGGGAGGCTGGAACATAGTTGGAATAGTGGCAAAGGAATCTACCCCATTTTACTTTAGTGGACAGAGAGTTAATAATTAGGGGCTTCAGTCCCCAAAAGGAATTTTTACTTCTTGGTTCAGATTCTGCTCACAGAAGAAGCCCTATAAACTCTGGCTGATGATTAATGGGTTGTAGTTCTCCAGCCTGAAAGCAGGAACGTAACAATTCGCTCCTGAAACTCTCCATCCATTTTGAGATTTTCTCACAGAAAATTTGCAATTCAAGAACCTCTGACAGTAGAGGCGTATGCGCCCCCTTCCTTTGGGTCACTGGTTCCAGTTTACCCAGGAAAACTACCATGGAACTGTGGCCTGAATGGTCAATGGTGCATGATCAGAAGGCCCCTTTGGCTTGTGTTTCTTTATCTTCCCCTGCTCTTCCTGGGAGTAGTTGAGGGTCAGGAATAACCCTCCGCATTCTCTGGCGTAATAGGGAGTGCATAACCGACATGGCCTACTCCTTCTATCTCCCAGTGGATAATGAGCTATGCCCTGTACTAATGCCCACAATAAGTGAAAGACACTTGAAATTACCAAAGTAGCTGAAATAATTGTGCACCACCACAGAAACCCCCCTCTTCTGCAGAAACCCTCAACGGACTCCTCAGACACTGAAACTCTGCCCTTGGGAGTGGGGTTTCCTCCCTTATGGCCAGTTTGGCTACCAAAGATCGCAGTCTGCAATCTTTCCGGGGGCCTTCATGACAGAAAAATATGCCTCCAAGTCACTAAATAGCTCGAATGACCTTTAGTATGAAGAAAAGAAATAATCCTGAGTAAAATAAATCTAGCTAGCTAAGAGACTTGAAAAATAAGGCTGTAATGACGGTTGGATTGCTGGAGCCCCTTGGCTCACGGCTGGTGCTCTTCCCGCCACGTCTTCCAACTTGAAAGGGGTGTGAGGCACCTGAGAATTCTCAGCAATGAGCCGAGATCTCCGCTTGCACTGTAGAGTCAGAGCTACAGTGACCACTGGGAGGAGTCCATTTGCTTGGTTTCAGCCCCCAAAGGGTTTCGTTTTACTCTTTTCGTATTTGTTTTATCTTAAATGTTAATGGAAAACTTGGGGTGGGGGCATACGGAAGGAGAGCTTCTCAACATTTAAGAGCTTTCCAGATGCCGGTTTGTGCTGGGCAGTTTTATAGGAATTATTTTGTCGTTTGGGCATTGGACTTGCCCAATCTACTGCCCATCCAGCCTGTGAACTGATCATTTCATGTTTGCCCTGATGTATATATTATTTGAATACAGCATCTGAAGCTCAGCAGAGATTTGAGTCTTGATGGCCTTCATCGTGATATATAATAGGAAAAGTCCAAAGTTAATTATTTAACTGCACTAAAAACACTTGTAAGGGGAATCATTAGCTGCTTATTGAACTCACTGCATCATTAATATTATTTACTGGGTGTTGCAGCATCCAGATGCCCCAGTCATGATCAGGGCCCCATTGTGCTCAGCTAGGTCCCTGCCCTGAGCATCTTACAAGTGACAAATACACCAAGAAATCTTTCTATTGGGACAGTTCAGAACTGGAACAGGCTTCCAAGGGAGGTTGTGGAATCCCCATCATTGGAGGTTTTTAAGAACAGGTTGGACAAACATTTGTCAGGGATGGTCTAAGTTTACTTAGTCCGGCAGGGGGCTCAACTAAGATGACCTCTTGAGGTCCATTCCAACTCTACATTCTTCTCATTCTGTGATTCTAAGAGACATACTGAACTCTCTTTATAACTTATGTTCTGGGAGCGTTTCATGACATTTTATTATTTAGTGACACCACACTTGGTAGGACAGAGGGAAATGAGATAACTCTGCTATTTGAACCATCATGCAACAAAATCAGCACAGCTTCTGCCATAGGCCATGACGATTTTTAAAGGCTTGTCTCTCCTCCAAGAAATGTATGTAGGAAAACAAGCCTCATCTAAGGAGCAACAGAACAGCGGAGGAAGAATAATCTACGTGAAGTCACCATCCCATATAAGTATTTCCCACCCCATCCTCATTCTCACAAAAGACTGGACCATTTTTGCTCCAGTCCTGCCTTCCTCCCCCTCAAATATTTATCTTTGAGAAGAGACCAAAGCATGGAAAATTTCAGCCTGCAAGATGGAAACTTATGAAAGCTGTAAGCAACTGAACACAAGGTTAAATGCTTATGCAACCTCAAATCGCAGCAATTGCTGTTGCTGCTGCTATGATTCATAGACCTTAAGGCCAGAAGGGACCACTAATCATCTAGTCTGACTTCCAGCATAACAGAATCTCACCCAATAATTTCTGCATCAACCTGGTAAAGCTTGTCTGCGCTACAGCATATATTGTAGCAAGACATCCAGTCTTGACTGCACAGACTCAGGAATCCATCGTCTCACTAGATTAAGTTGTTCCGGTGGTTAATTCTCCCCACTTTTCAAAATATGTACCTTATTTCTATGGTTTATTACGTGCCGAAATGCGGTTAAAGTGATTTATATTACAAAAGAAAAGGCCTGTGGGGAACAGAGACAGTCATGCTGTCATGTTATTCGAGCATGTTTAAATAGGAGATAAAGATATTCGGTTACAAGATCTCCATGCTCTCCCCCCGGGAAAATTCAGAACAGACACAGCTCGATCCCAATTTATAATGTAAATTACACGGAGTTGACGTTACTTCTGGCTGGTCGTTTAGAGACCCTAGACATCGGACGTTTGTTTTGTTTTCCTGACTAAGACAGACACAGAAAGTTTATGAACCCACCCCCTGACGTGTGTCACTTTGGTGGCAGATCAATGCAATTCCGATGATCAGACTGTCATTCCAACCGTGTATAGCATCAGAGAGGCAGTTTAACAGAAAAATTCCAACAGCTACCATACATTTCATCCTCCATCTCAGGGACGCTGCTGCTTCTTGCTACTTACGTTTCATTATAGCAACTGTTACAAAGGTCAAACACCCAGCACTACTTTACATTTGTTGGTCTCTCTTTTCAAACTTGAATGTCAAGGCTAACAGATTAGCAGCTCGACCCGCAATGGTTTTTCCAAAGACCCGAAAGGGTTTGAGTCAAGGACACAGACAGCCGTTCACAACAAGAAAGCTGCTGCTCACTACTGCGAGCCCTTGGCATGGCTGACTGGAAATGCTCGTTCCACAGATGTGACCTGGGAGCCAGTTTTGTTACGGGAATTTAGGTTCTTTGCAGTAACCCACTTGCCTGCTCAGTCAATAGAACTGCTGTTAACTGGACGACTTTACATTAGGCACAGGAAGATGCGAGGTTTGTTTTCCGTCAACCTTATTTTCATTTGAATTAGTTGACCTCTCTCAATTTCTATGAGGCAGCCTAAAGGAATTCCTACCTAAACAAAATAAGGGCAAAGGCCCATGGCAAGAACACCAAACTTCAGCAAGGGAGAGCCTGCGTTTCAAATCTTGCCCTACACAGACAGTACATCTCTCTGGGCCAGGATTTTTTCATTTGGGGTTCTGGACCCATTACGTCAAATCTGAGGACATGGGAATTCCAACCAAGTTTGAATTACAAGAAACATTCAATTTTCCTTTTCAAATGGACTTTATTGGTTTTACTTATTTGGGCCAACATATTTTTTAAAGGGCACCTAAAGTTAAGCATTAGGAGGTCATAATTCAGACAGGTAAGTGGTTGCAAGCTGCTGGCTGCTCAGCAAATTTTGAAAAATCAAACCATTCAGTTAGGCCCTTAAGTATGGACTTAGGGGCTCGTCTTTAGTTAGGCAGGTTTGATAGACTTGGCCTTAGATTTTAGCACCGTTTCCTATAATTTACTATACAGCAAACGTTTCTTCATCCATCACTGAAAGAGTTAAGGATGATCTGTCTCCTACAACAATTCTTCCCCTGCTTCGTTATCAGCTCAAGTTCACATAGTTAAGGAGGATGATTCTTCTTCTTAGACCCTTAATTATTCTGAAGGTTAAAACTTCAGCGGGCATAAAATAAGGACTCTTGTTTAGGCACGTCCTCTTGTACTAAAGTTCGTACTGTGAAGATTCCAACTATATTCATTTTTTCCAAAGAGCACTGCAGCACCTCACATCATAACAACATGCAGACACACCTCACTGTGCTCCTGACAAGAGGTGTGCCCGCATCAGGTTACATGATAAATTGCACATGCACGTATGTTTTCAGCTAGAACACTGTTCTCGGTCATCTGAGGGGAAGCCGATGCTATTCTCCTCGTCCCCATTTTAGGGGCTTATCTATGGACTGGATTCCGTTTCGTGTCTGGTCCTGCATTTAATAACTCTGCAAGTCTAGACACTTCGGCTGTGTGTTTATCACCCCCTCTGTGCAGCTGTAGGTAGAGAGAGAAACAGTGAAAACCATCAAAATGAGGTTATATGAGGGAAATGTGTAGCTGGAGCCCGTTTGTACAATTTCACTTTGACTTTCTGACTATTTTAACACCCCTTCACTTTTTTAAATCATCCAAGTTCTGGTGTATTTTGAAAGCATGGTGCTCCTGCCTCTTTAGTGTTTTAGAAGTATACACAGTAACTCCCTTATAGGTTTAATAAGTAGAGATATGCATGTTAAATACAACTTGTTCCCGATCCAAGTTCGGAGCAGACATACAAGATATTCACAGAATAGAAAGCTCTTCTATTACAAAACTGGCCCAGTAGATTAACCGGCATTGCAGCTCTTGAAAGAGCAGCAAATTCCACACATTTGAGGCTATTTGGACCTCTTCTGTGGCTCTGGATGGTACTTCCTCCATCTGATACACTATATCTGAAGTGTTGTCTTTCTTTTGTTTCCTATGACTTATCTGCCCCTACATAGATCAATCTGAAGAGACACTACACCGCATTTCATGTGGACTATAATGAGAGTGACAACTCCCACACACGAACACTTATTAATGAGAGCTGCCATTTGGTGTCAATTTGGCAGCAATTTCAGTTCTTCCCCTGCTTCCTTATCGACTCAAGTTCACACAGTTAACATGGGTGATTATTCTTCTTAGATCCTTAATTATCCTAAAGGTTAAAACATCAGTGGGCATAAAATAAGGACCCAATTCATTTCATTTGTGACCCACCTCATACTTGAACCCAGGTCTCCATATGTAGGAGTTCTCTATTTTACTCACTGCTCTGCTTAGCCCTGATGACTAAATTCAATGAATACAAATCCTTTTAGCTTTTACCACACTGGGCAAGTGTCAGAATTCATGTAGTTCAATGCTGAGAAACATGCATATTGTGATTATACATTTTGCAGACACAGAAACAAAACTAACTGTGGTCTACATTTATAGCACATTGGATTTTCTAAAAATGAATCAGAAAGAAAAATACATCGCTATGGAAAACTAACAGCCATAATCAGCAAATATTTTTATTACACTGGATTGCAAAACAAGCTATGTTCTAACCTCACCACCACCAGTCATGAGTCATGATCTTCCCAAGTCAATAGTGAAGAGACAGTGCAAGTAGACTGCACATAAAGGAACATGGAGATTATTTTAAGTTTTATCAGTATGACAGCAAGTTCCAAACTCCAGTACTTACCATCAAACTTTTTGTAACGGGAACTAAACGTTGTCTGTAAGTGATTGCTAAGTTCTACTACCGCAATTCTGAAGTCGTGTTTACTCTGCTGACTGTACTTCTCTTCCATTTCTTGAGAACAACACGTGTAACCTTGCGGACATACTTTCAAATGGTCACCTGAAAAATTAAGAGTAAATAATGTAAAGTTACATAAAGAATATTTAAGAGAGAGAGACAAGGAAGTTGCTATGTAATAGGCTACAACATGTACACACATACACCTCAAGCCTAAACTCCTTATTCTGGCAATACCACTTAAAACTAATGGGATTTTGAATCAATTAAGCATGCAGGATCAAGTCTTTACCCATGAAAACACATCTTGGAGACACTCAGCAGTATCCATGTGAAAACCCTAATTTTGTCCATTACGGAGTATGCTACAAAGCCTGTCCTCAGTCTTCATTTGTTCAGCACATAAATTGAGTTTAAGCAGCAGAAATTAATTGTAGACAGTAATTTACACCAAAATGGCCTCTCTATATAGACAGACAGACACGGATTTCTTGGTATGCACTTCAATTGCTACTTTTAGTTCATTCAGCTAAAAAAAGGCACAGATGCAGCACTGATCACCATGTCTTTTTTGTATATTGGAACCCCATGAAGAGATTTAGTTCTCGGAATTAAGACTGCCCAGGGTTTTAAAATACAGAGTAGTTTGATTACATGCTTTGGCCAACCCATTAAGTTTCCCACCCCTCTGATTTTACACAGTTTGCTAGCATCACCGTAGGTAAGGTCATGACAACCCCGTGACAGAAGTCGTAGTTAGAAGTTTGCTCAGTCTTCAGAGCCATACATCAACCTGTATCTCCCTTAACCTCATTCTAAAATTTAAATAGCTTTTTTCTTGTTTCATTTTGTTTGTTCAGAACTAATTCAATAATAAAAGGCAATTGATACCTCCCTCTCTCCAGCAACACAGTTTCTAAAGCTTATTGCAGCCTTTGATATCCACCCCTATGACTGGCTCATGTGTTTTTCCAGTAATTTAAATAGCCAGCTAACACTTTTTTCAATTACAGGCACAAGATACTTAATACTTAAAACATTATTGCTTGCAGTAGGGAAGCCATTTAAAAGGTCTGCAGAACTTCAGGGACAGACTAAAATGGCCAGATGTTTTCCCATGTGATCAGCAAGTTGAGTGCTACAAATGTCAGCTAACAGCCAAATGTTGTTCTCAGTTAATTTCAGGCAAGTGACTCCAGATTATCAAGTGCATCTGAGCAGAGAATTTGGCCCTGCATAATTAGCGGTTAAAGATGACATCCTGACACTGTAAGATTTCATACAATTTTAGTGGTTTGAGTAAACTGCTTCTTTTCTGTAGCTTCATAGACCAAGAAACCAGCTTCATAGTGTGCTCTATCACTCCACCTTACACAAATGTGAAGTGGGCTGACATAAGGTCATGTCCCATGTAACATGATGTGGTTGAAGCAACCTGGGATGTGGCATCCAGGAATACTGAAGTGTGCGAATCTCTATAGAAGGTTGTAGAGGTGATCAGATCAACCCATCATCACGGGAAATTCAGACTTCTAAATACATTAAGTCACCTTCTCTCTCCCCATTTCAGAGTTCTGATTGCACACCGAAGAGCAGCGCTCTAACTCTCCTGTGTGGGTACTGCAGGCATGAACTAAAGGACTCGTAGTTTGCATTAAAGTAGTTCGCAGCACTTTGGCGAACATGGCTATTCACACCCCACTAATCCAAACATCAGGCCATTGTAGACATAGCCTTTGGGGTCAGTCTCCCTTGATTTTTAGCTTAAGGCATCAGATGGAAAAGAAAAAAGACGACAACTTTTTAGCATCAGACTGCAAGTGGGAACACGGTACAAGCTTAAGTCAAGGATCATTAGAGAGGTTCATAAAGTTATGTTAATCGTGGCTGCCATGTTTGCGTGATTGTCTGACTACATGGCCTCTAAAATGGGCCTTGGATTAAGCACTGTTTTCTGTGGTCATAACCATTTACAGCGGGGAACACGGCTGATCTGTTAAAGCATTAAAAAATAAATTACGCATGCTCAACACAGAATGGAGCTGGCACATCCTTGGCTGACACAAACTCTTCTTCATTTTATGTTCCTTTTGCCAGCGTCTGACAACGTTTATATGTAATTTATCTAACTGTGGGCAATTTGGGTCATCTTTCCTGCCTGCTTAAGTGTGTTAACGTCTCCCTTTCAGACAGTTATAAAATGCCTTTTTAAATAAATATCATCCTTAGGAATCTCTTTTCCTAAATCTATTTTTCTTTTGCACTGCAAGGTTTGTTTGTTTGTTTTCTTTGGCATTATAGGAGTCCTTGGCCAACAGATAATTCTGCAGCAAATGATCTATTGCACAACGCTGCCTACCAAGCTTGAATTATGGAAAGCCCGGGGTCCTATTAGTACAGGAAGCTATGTTGCTAAGAGTCAGTTTTCGGGAAACAAACTTCACCAGCTTTATTCAGGAATCTTTCCTCTACTTGTTTCAATATACAACTTTCACCCATTTGACAGGGCCAAAGGTACCTTTCATGGTAAATATTCCAGGAAAAAGGTAAATGAATGGTGAACGCTGAACTACAATGAAAGAAGAGTATGAGCGAACGGTCTTTATTTACTTGCTCCCCCATTTGCAACTCTCTCTCTCTCTCTCAACGGACAGGAACCGAATTTAAAGGTTTTGCGTGTCAGTCACTTTTCCAAAAATGGCGGTTAGGCATACGTGGGATTTTCAGACTCCCGCCCCGCTCTTCCCCGCATGCCCCTTCATAATTTAGGAACATGCTTAATTTCCAAACAAAGGTATAATTTGCTGACGCATTTCACAATTAGACCTGTCTTGAGAAGTGCTGGTACAGCTATATAAACAAATATCAGCTTGAGTGTTGCTCTGTATTGAGGTGTTAAATGTTTTTCGTGCCAATATAGTTTATGGATAGCTGGAGTTTAACAGGTTAAAACAGCAACAGAGTTATGAAACAGAACAAACAATGCTAAAAGATGTGATTGGGAACTTCTAAATAGATCTGTCTTATTAATACACAAAGAACAAAGAAATGCGAGGGGTTGTTTGTTTTGCAACAGATGCTGCTGTTATGGCATTTAGAGCTAGTTAAAAAAACAAAAACTATTTCTGTGAGAAGTTCTCAAAAACCAATTTCTGTGAGAAGTTCTGCAATTTAAATGTTTCATTTCAAAGTGTTCAAAATGGTCCCATTTTTCATTTATTTTAATGTTTTATTATTTAAAAACAATTCAGAAGCAATATCGAAAAAGTCTATCAATATTTTCCTTACTGAATTGTGGTAAACAAAAATTTAAATACATTTCCAAGATATTTTCAACTTTAATGGGGGTGGGGGCGGGAGAAAGGAGCACCAATTTTTTCGTTAAAAAAATTTCAGTTAAAAAAAGCCATTTTACAAGTAAACTGACAAATGTCGATCAGTTCTAATATTCATTCAATGAAGCGGTTTTGGATCCATTTATGAAATTACAAGTATTATAATGCTACTTTTAAAAATGTCCTTTTCCATTATCTTATTCTATTTTGCATTTCAGAATATTTTAATCAGAAATACTATTCTCTTCAGCACCAGGTATAATACGAAAATACTTTTCTGTGATGGATTTTGTCTCAGACTTGCAAATGGTGTCACACCAGCACCTGTGCAAATTTAGATAACAACAACTTCTTTGTTATGGTTCAGAGAGATTTGATTTATTACTTGGTTCATCACTACCAAACCATGCTCCCAACCTAAACTCAGACAGTCAAAAATGACCGACCAGCAATCTAATTATGGAAGATATTTCTCAGCCATGTCAGCACTATGCAATCTTGGCTTATGACCAAATATCAGGTCTGTCTGGAGCCTGGGAGATCCCAAAATTAAGTGTTAATGCAGGGGGTGGAATACAGCCTCTTATTCCATGGTATAGAAAAATACTTTGGGATTGGGTGCTGTTTTTCCAAATATTAGTATTCTGTCATAGGGGAAGTGAAAATCATTCAAGATTTTGAGCCACTGTTGTAATGTTGAAAGTCTATGTTTGGCATCTCCATGTTCCAAATTGAAGTACATTTTCACATTCTTGCTTCCTGCTGCCCTAACAAGAGCATCCAGACCTAAAGCATTCGGGGGGAATTTCATTCCGACGCATTTTGGGTAAATCAGCCATTAAAGCATAGGGCGTGACTTACTTCTGGAAACAAAGGGTTACAAATACAGTTTCTGTTAGGCATTCACCTGTGATGCATGTTCGCACAAATTAATTTCTGGCGAAAGAAACCAAGGGGGGGTGGAGATAAAGTCCACATATACAAAAATTGGGAATACTATATGGTTTTCCTGGGAGTCCATAAAATGTCTAGTTATACTTCTCACACCAACCAGGGCTAAAAAGCCACATTTATAGCTACTAAACTCTTTTGTAGATCAGACACTGAAAGCAATGTATTGGTAAACAAAAGGTGTCACATGGAACTGTATTACAAGACCCAGATAAGAGAACACTTCATGTTTTATGCAATTTTAAGTTAAACCTCTTTGCACTTTTTATTATTATTTTATTTTTAGTATCCTAGAATACTTTCCCTGCAGTCACACGGTTCTGCAGTGGCTGCCATTCAAGTTAAACGTACCACGCAATACAACAAAATGCATTAAAATCACAGGAGCCAACTTTCGTCAGCGCCCGTGGGTGCTGTTGCCCGGCATCGCGGGCGGGGCCCTGCAACGTCGCCCGGCGTCGCACGTGGGGTCCCGCCCCCAATGCCAGGCCCCGCCCCCGACGCCAGGAGATGTTGCGGGGCCCCACCCCTGACGCCGGGCGACATTGCGGGGCCCCGCCCGCGACGCAACGTCGCCCGGCATCGGGGGCGGGGCCCCGCAACATCGCCCGGTGATGAGGTGAGATGGGCGCGGGCCCCGGGGCTGACGGGGAGCTGCCGGTGGGTGCTGAGCACCCACCAATTTTTCCCCGTGGGTGCTCCAGCCCCGGAGCACCCACGGAGTCAGCGCCTATGATTAAAATAACCATTTTGGTTAATTGTATTGCAAAAATCAATTTAAGAAAAAAGTTACAACACATTGGCACTATAGCTACTGTCACATATATATTTATTTTCCATATGGAATTGCTTGCATCCTACATATCTGTCTATATGATAGACTGGAATCCAACGGAGCGCTTCCTTGGGGGCTAATTAGCAATGTCTCTCTTCAAAACGTGTATTTTTATATTACTCAAGTCAAAAACGTCAAGTGCCAGAGTTTAGAACACTGCCTATTCTTACACCCAAGAGAAAGCTCAGAAAATGAAAGTCAACTAAATTTAGGCTTTAAACAATTACTAAAGTACTACATTTAGGTAATGCTATATTGGGGCCACAACCTACATAGATTTTTGCAGTGTGTTGGAAAACTTCTTCCCTCAATTTAATTAACTGGCTGCTAAAACCCAAAAGAGGGCCCAGTTATCCAACAGCAGCTCCCTTCACCAAAATCTGGATAGACAGGCTAGCCATCCATCCAAACTATTCTGCCTTTTATTTCCAGCCCGGTTTTTGTTTCTGATCAGTGGGAAGGTTGCTTTGGCACACTCAACTGAGACCATACTTTTCAGCAAAAGAAGCTATAAAGCTGCAAGGCAATCTGAGTTTTCAGGGTCTGGTTAATTAGGCTCCTCGACTGGACACAATTCCCATTTGAAACAGCTGTTCCACAGTAAGAGGTTAGCTGAGTACCCAGGAGACAATATTGTTCCAGGACCGGGCAAGTAGAGCCAGTATTTCAGACCCATAATATTGTCCGTCTCTCTCCTCTAACACTGTCGTTTTCAAACTTCGTAGCCTGTGAACCCCTTTCCAAATAATGTAGTCTACCAGGTACCCCCAATTAGCAGGCAACGCGTGGGGGGCACGCGGGGTCACCGTCCTTCCCCAGTTTTCTGCCGGGGTTTATTTCAGAGGTTATGGGCTCCCAGCCAGCAGCCGCTGCTCTCCAGCCTCCCCAGAACACACATTTAAGCACTGCCTCCCCCCCAACCCCCGCCACTGTCCCAGGCTCCCTTCCATGTCCTCATCCCCCAGGCCCGCCCTGCTCCTTGCCTCTTCACCAGGGCGCCCTGAGCAGTCACCCACACGGTCCACCCATAAGGCCAGCCCTGCATCCTCTTGTCCTGCCTGACCGAGCCTGCACTAGCATGGAGCTTTCCAATCCCGTGCCAACCCTGGCCTCTCTGTCATTGAAGGATTGTTCTCCCATCCCCCCTTGTGGAGAGTTGAGATGCCCCCACGGATACAGGGACCCTAGTTTGAAAACCACTGCTCTACACATCTCAGCTTGCATCACTGGTAAGAGTTTTATCACTTCCTCTAAAATCAACTATCAAAAGAACTCAGGGCTGTCATGCTGGACGCTAATCCAATTTCACACTAAACTTGTGTTCTAATTATCACCAAATATTAGGCTTCCACTCGTCATAGATAACGGACATATTACAAATCTGAAGATGGCAAAACCCATTAGAAAAAACAATATCCTCCTTCTCTCTCTCACCCTAGAACGACAGGAAAGAGCGGAATCGAGACAACCTGGGATCCTATAATACTTGCTCTGACACTGATCAGCTGAGAGACTTTGGACGCATCACTAAAGCCAGGCATTTTTGTGTCCCCTGAATTTTATCGATGCCAATCATGGGGGACTGACCTTGAATGACTGTGGGTCTTTGAAGTTCTGAGTATCTTCTCTGGATTTGGAATACCATGTCTGATTTGAACCACAACCTCACTACCACGGTAATTTGGACAGTTTTACCCAGTGAAACTTACCTGAAAGCAGCAACTTCAATAGGCAACACCCCTTCCTCCCCTTATCCTGAGCGGCCACATTTCAGACTGACCCCAAAGCTTCCAGTACAAGCTGTTCATCTGTTAAAGGACACCTTTACCAAGCCACTGATTTCTATCCATTGAATGACTGACTGTACATTTCTTGAACACAGATACACCATTCTTCATAAAAAACATTTAGTTTTTAATAGTACATATAAATCCAAACACAAAGGTGCCAAAAGACACCTCAGCAGATAAGCTGCTCATCCTTCGCTTTTCTACTCTGTGAGGCCCCAAGTCAGCAAATTATTTATGCACGTGCGGAACCTTAAGCTATTGGCTTTAATGGGACTCATTTCCATGGTTAAAATTAGGCCTCTGTTCAAAAACCTTGCTGCATCAGGGCTCAGGGCTCTGCTCTCCCTATGACTGTGCTCTTGTTCAGTTATTTGCACATGCCAACTGGCTTAGTAAGTACATTACAAACAGTCAGCTTGCAAAGCTAAAACAGACCTGTTATTAGATCGGATTTGAAAAAGAGATGCAATCCCCGCTTCTCTCAGGAATTCAGCAGAAGCAATTCCCAAGCAGTCCACACATGCTGAGATCTAATTACGTTTGCATGATATGCTAATAAGCTCACTGACAGAAGGGCCCCCACAAGCTTAAGAGGGCAATCAGATTGTCCCCTCTTTGGGAGACAAATTAGCGACCTAACAAAGAAACACACTGCTCTGATTATCTTCGTAGCCCCTTCTTGTTCTTCCTCTCTGTGAGCATCCCCTTTGTTCCCCCCTTCCACCCCCCACTCTTTCTCTGAGCTGTATTCCAGGCAGTCCTTTAAAAGAAGAGTCACCCTTTTGTGCACCAAATGATCACCACGTCACCAAATTCCTCTTTTGCACACAGGGTCACTGGTGCTCCCCTACTGGTAACTTCTGCCACCCTGCTCACAGGTCCCGTGCGGAGGTGCATTTCAGTCCAGCACCAACATGCTTTCTTCCCTCTGTTCAAAACACTTTGTGGCCACTTGAGACTGGCCAAAGACAACTTGCATGTAAACGGCAGCTCGCCGCTATTTCTTCCATACCTGATCTCTTCCAGTGCATCGTTGTTACGGAGACACTACAAGAGCACAACGGAGAGCTATGCTGAACACACAGTGAATGGGTCTCCATTGCACAACATGATACACCGAGCTCACAGCCCGATCTGATCAGCTCTGATGAGGGTCAGTTTCATACCAGCGGATGATCTAGCCCTTCAATGCCAGGGTTATATGATTTTACGGTGGGCTCCCTAACTCTTCTCTTCCCCCTTTCCTAGCTAATCTGTAGTTTTTAAGACAAAATTCATCCCGTGCAATTAGATCAGGGAGTTTAGCATTAGGGTTGTTCATTAAATCATTGGTTTACTGGAGCTTTTCCCCCCACCCGTTTGTTTAAAAAAAAACAAAGTGCAGCTTATGAAGTGTCCCATCAATTAGCATCGTTCCATGTATGTGTTTGTTTGCTTTATTACTGTGTAAGCTGCTGGTTTGTACCACTTTTTATTTTGGTTATTAGTCAAAACACTTTTCATTTCTTTTCGCCGATGACCCCGATGGCACATGACAATTCCCCAGACACATTAAAGCTAGGAATATTGAAAATATTGAAATGACTTTCTGCAGACATGCCAAGCAGTTAAAACCTACCCTTTGATGCCAAAACCAAAGGCCTCTTTCACCCTTGCTTAACAATGGTGAACTATTTTCAGTCATGCTTTACTGCAACTGTTAACGCAGCTGCTAATTTACCTTGCAGTCCTGGAGTACTGCAGTGTATACAATGTTCCAATGACATATGTCCCTTCAACACAACAAGCAATCCGAATTATTTCCGTAGTGTGTACCTACAGCTACTAAAAATACCCTACACAACCAAGGTCTGTCTGGCTTTTATTTTTCCATTTTGCTTTGTTGACAGCCTTGGGTCCAGGAATTTACTGCCAGGAGGGTTAGAGAACAAGAGAGATTTATATCCATGTGTATGTTAAGCCAAACGCACATTAGGAACCTAAATTCTGTTTTGGAAAGAGCAATTTAGGATGAAGAGAAAATCCTTCCTGTCCACTCATTGAAGGGCAAATTCCCATTGCAAAGTTAATTTTACAGCCCCTTAGCCCTGCCAGTGCACATGCATGGGAGTGACTGTACCCATGCCAGCAGTCCCCACTAAAGTCAATGCTACCCACTTGAGCAGGGTGAAGTTATGTCTATAGATCGGGCCCTCGGTCAGAGACAAACCAGCAGGGAATTTACCCTAGTCTGCAGCTCTGCTCTCCAGTTCACAAACCACCAAGGAAACTTTGGCCCCTGCATCACCTCAGCTTTCATTAGCATCGACGAATCATAGAATCTCAGGGTTGGAAGGGACCTTAGGAGGTCATCTAGTCCAACCCCCTGCTCAAAGCAGGACCAATCCCCGTTTTTTGCCCCAGATCCCTAAATGGCCCCCTCAAGGATTGAACTCATAACCCTATGTTTAGCAGGCCAATGCTCAAACCACTGACCAGGGACTTTTGATCTGATGGTCCAGGGGTCAAGTCTGATGCTCTACCAACTGACCTAGCCAGGCTCAATTAATACAGGACTGGCTTCTTCTCCTGTCGCCTGCATTCTCTGCTACAAATGTTCCATAGCAGGAGCTATTCGAAAGCGGACTATAAGAACTCACTTTGAGACTTACGGTGAAAGCTGCCCCAGGCAACCCGCATAAGGCACTATGCGCAGGTTAAGCCCCAGCTAAGCTAGGAATGTGAACTGGCGGCTAGCTAATATAACACTGACTTTTTAAAAAGGCTCCAGAGGTGATCCTGGAAATTACAGGCCAGCAAACCTAACGTCAGTGCCAGGCAAATTGGTTGAAACTATAGTAAAGAATAGAATTATCTGACACACAGAAGAACATGATTTGTTGGGGGAGAGTAAACACGTCTTTTGTAAAGGGAACTCACCCCTCACCAATCTATTGGAATTCTTTGAGGGGGTCAACAAGCATGTGGACAAGGGTGATCCAGGGAATACAGTGCACTTGGAGTTTAAGAAAGCCTTTGTCAAAGTCCCTCATCAACAGCTCTTAAGCAAAAGTAGGCAATCGTGGGATAAGAGGGAGGTTCCTCTCATGGATCGGTAACTGATTAAAAGATAGGAAACAAAGGAGTTGGAATAAATGGTCAGTTTTCAGAATGGAGAGAGGTAAAGAGTGGGGTCCCCCAAAAGACCTGTACTGGGACCAGTGCTTTTCAACATATTCATAAATGATCTGGAAAAAGGGGTAAGTAGTGAGGTGGCAAAAACGTGCAGATGAAACAAACCAACTCAAGATTGTTAAGTCCAAAGCTGACTGCAAAAAGTTACAAAACGGATCTCACAAAACTGGGTGGCTGGGTAATAAAATGGCAGATGAAACTCAACGTTGATAAATGCGAAGTCATGCACACTGGAAAACACCATCCTAATTATACATACAAAATGATGAGGTCCAAATGAGCTGTTACCACTCAAGAAAGAGATCTTGGAGCCATCGTGGATAGTTTTCTGAAAACATCTGCTCGATGTGCAGCACAGTCAAAAAAGCTAACAATGTTAGGAACCATTAGGAAAGGGACAGATGCCGCTATATAAATCCATGGTGCACTCACCCCTTGAACACTGCCTGCAGCTCTCATCATCTCATCTCAAAAATGAGATATTAGAATTGGGAAAAGTATAGAGAAGGGCAACAAAAATTATCAGGGTAGGGACCGGTTCCATGTGAGACGAGATTAAAAAAAGACCAGGACTGTTCAGATTAGAAAAGAGACAGCTAAGGGGGGATATGACAGAAGTCCATATAATCATGATTGTTGTGTAGAAAGCGCATAAGGAAGTGTTACTTACCCCTTCACATAACACAAGAACCAGGGGGTCACCTGATGAAATGAAGAGACAGTAGGTTTTAAACTAACATAAGGAAGTACTTCTTTACACAACACACAGTAACCTATGGTGCCAGGGGATGTTGTGATGGCCAAAATTGTAAGTGTGCGCAAAAAAGAATTAGATAAGTTCGGGTGAGGATAGGTCCATCAATGGCTATTAGCTAAGGTGGTCAGGGATGCAACCCCATGCTCTGTGTGTGTCCCTAAACCTCTGACTGCTAGATGCTGGAACTGGAGACTGAGGATGGATCATTCAATAAACTGCCCTGTTCTGTTCATTCCCGGGCATCTGGCACTGGCCACCGTCAGAAGCTAAATGAACCATCAGTCTGACCCAGTATGGTCTAAACTTACACTGGTTAACAGTATTAATGCCTGTGTTTGGGGGAACCTCAAATTAAAGAAATTACGTCCATCTCCCTGCATTTTCAGCTGGAAACAACAATCTCCACCATCTTCCTTCACTTCCAAGGCATGAGGGTGGGTGTTATCCTGCTGCCCATCACTGGAGCACCTTCCCGGTAAAACAGCAACAGCAAAGAGTCTAGTGGATTTCATGCAGTCTCTGGCCAGCCTCATTTTAAGGGGTAAAACTTCCGGGGGTATTTTGTTTGTTACAGGTTTTGTTACTTTATTTTTCTTTATCTAAGATGTCATGCAAGTATTCCACCAAACACCAAAAAGCAACAGGCAGAGACCAAGGGCCCCATTAAAGTCAATGGTAAATTTCCCATTGACTTCGGTGGGGCCAGGATTTCATCCCAAGCAAGGAAAGATTTTGGAAAGTTCTAACTGTGAAGCCAGGGAAGGGAGAATCGAAATGGTTTTGCAATCAGAGATTAGGATAAGTGTGTTGTTTGGTTTGTTCTTACAAATTCAAACTATCGATCTGTCACTACCAGACTGACCATTATATTCCACCGACCCCCTGAGATGTTCTTTTAAGTAAAAGTGCATTTAAATGAAATTTGCCACGGACTTAGGGAGCCTTCCACCGAAGAGATACAAACAGAAATAGGACATATAATATCGAGGTTAATTTGGGTTCCATTCCCGACACAACCAAGTTAGCGTTGGGTGGGAAAAACACAAGTGTTTAGGTTAACACATTATTAATGGCTGAGAAAAGTGGAAAAAATACTGAAAGCTGGTACTTAAAGATCTGTTTAAGCAAAGCTAAAGGAGAATTCAAGTAAAACTGTCACTGCACTCCAACACATTTAACCAAAGTGCTTGGACTGAGAAAATTACAAGCTAGTACTACCTTGGCTTTGCAGAACTCACCATCTATCATGGTCAAAATGAGTTAGCTTCCCATTTCCCTGTGAGAATAGCTATGACTGGCTATTTGGTTTGACAATTTGAAATCAAAGACCCAATATGCCGTGCACTTTATTCTTCAACTCAGTAAGAACTTGCATCTCAAAAGATTGTTACAGAGTATTAGTAAAAACAGAAACCTATTTTCAAAAGCCATATCTGATTTCAGATTCAAGTTTATGTATTTCTATCTCCTGCATTTTATTTTTATACTTATTGTTCTGCTCCACATATGAAACTATAAATGAAAATTTAAGAAGGGAATGAGAGCTCTCATTATTTTCTGCAAGTTTTTAAAAGATCTTGCATAGTTAAAAGCTCCATTCCTGGGAAATATACTGTCAGTTTTGTATTTTCTCAGTACAACAATCATTTCCTTTGCAACAGGGGGAAAAATACTGTAAGATCTTACACCCTTGATAAATATGTTACAATAAGGTGCTCTTTCATTTCAAGACAGATGATATTGACTCAGTTAGTGGAACACCAAATGTAAACCAGAGATGAGATTAAAGTAGTTCATTCCTGATAACATCAACAGAGACAACCAGGACACACAGACCTGAACATACAAATAGAACAATAGAAGAGTGAATTCTAGGTGATTAGAACTTCTGAACATTCTCCATCTGTTATGGTAGCTGTGATACTAAAACAAAGTTCTGCATTATGTAACTAAAAGTGTCTTCCTTATACCAGTTATGGCTAGATCAGAATATTGTTAACTGCCACTGAAACCAAAGTAGTAAAATCTGCACTGTCAAGTGAAAACACACAGAATGAAGGTTCTGTCCCTATCACAGCTGAATTTGAAAGACATCACAGAGCTTCCATAATGTACCTATGAATACAAATCTAACCTGGGATGTGTTACGGAATGGATAATTCACATTAAAAAATTGTATGTTGGATAGAGACAGACAGAGCTCACAACAAAAGTTACATAGCCAGGATTTTTTTGGGAGGCAGGAGTGTTTCCGTTCTTCTCCCATGAGCCATTCACTGGCAGAAGTTTAGTGTGAAAAATCGAAGACAAACGGTTGGTCAGTAAATCTGGCAACATGTGAAAGAATGTCTCCAAAATGCCCAAGAGCATATATAATGGCTTGTCCACACATGGAGTTATTCCAGAAGAGCTGTTCCTGAGTAACTCCATATATGGAAAAACAACGAGGAGTCTTTGTGGCACCTTAGAGACTAACACATTTATTTGGGCATAAGCTTTTGTGGGCTAAAACCCACTTTTTAGCTCACGAAAGCTTATGCCCAAATAAATGTGTTAGTCTCTAAGGGTATGTCTATACTACCCACCTGATTCAGCGGGTAGCAATCGATCTGGGATCGATTTAACGCGTCTCGTCTAGACGCGATAATCGATCCCGGAAGCGCTCCCCGTCAACATCGGAACTTCAGCTCTGCGCGAGGAGTAAGCGGAGTTGACGGGGGAGCCTGCCTGCTGCGTCTGGACCTGCGGTAAGTGCTTTTAAGTTTGAACTAAGATACTTCGACTTCAGCTACGTTATTCACGTAGCTGAAGTTGCGTATCTTAGTTCGACCCCCCGCCCTAGTGTGGACCAACCCTAAGGTGCCACAAAGACTCCTCGTTGTTTTTGCTGATACAGACTAACACGGCTACCACTCTGAAACCTGTTTCCATATATGGACACACTTATTCCATAATAAGTGTGCCTTGTTCCTGTTTGGCTTAACCTGCTTTGAAAGCGGAGTAAGCTAAACAGAAACAAGGCACTCATTCCATAATAAGAGTGTGTCCACACAAGGGGTTATGCAGGAATAGCTATCACACTTTAATTTGATCTGAATTAATTTTCAAAGTGTAGACAAGCCCTAAATCAGATAAAGATAGCACACAGCTGTAAAGGGTCTATCAATGACCGGACATTAGAATTTGAAAAAGAGAGTGTTTGCCTTGAAGTATTTTAAAGGGAGCCCAAGATAGCATGCAAGTAGTGGAGTCAGTAGTTGTTGATGGGGAGAGAGAAGACAGAATAATTGGAGTTACCATTTGAAGGATAGTTAGGAAATTAGAGCTGGGGGTGAAAAAATTCCTCATTTTTCCAAAATTCCCCACAAAATAATGAAAGCAGAACCTGAAATTTAATTACAAATTTTCTTTTTGCCCAAAAAACCAGAAAATTTGAACTACAAATGAAAGCTTAGCATGAACATTTTCATTTTGATCAAAAACCCATTTTTCAATTAATCGAAAGTGTTGACCAACTCTATCTTGCAGGAACGCTATTTCAGTCTCATTTCTGTCATCTTTAATATCATCTACAATGAACATACCTGTAATTTTCTGAGATAAGGTGACAGATCAGAAAAACACACCACACAAATGTGGGCGGAAGAAAACAAAACAGGAAATAGCTTGTCCACATTTTTCACATGGCTGATTCTGAAGAACCCGTGTCCTTGCTGTTGGTTTGTTTTTAGATTGTATGGCCAGTAGCCAAGATCTTTATTTCATATTGAAAATAAGAATAATAGATGTCAAAGGATGGTGTAGAGCAGCGGTGTCCAATAGAAATTCAATGCTAGCCACACTGCTAGCCTCACTTGTGGTTTTGAATTTTTCTTATTAGCCACATTATAAAAAAAGCCACCTGCATTAGCCACAATTCAATAGCCTATTAGCCACATGTAGATAGTGGCGAAAGTATTAGACACCGCTGGTGTAGAGGGTGTGTCTACAGCAGCTAGGAGTGTACTTTCCAGTGCACGCAGACCAGTGGTTCTCAACCTATTTACTATTGTGGGCCGCATATGCAGCTCTCTACAAATTATGTGGGCCGCAACCACACAATATATATAATGCCTGTATGGCCCTGAGGCTGTCACATGGGCCACAGCGGTGCACTGATTGGGCCGCAGGTGGCCCGCGCGCGGGCTGCGGGTTGAGAACCACCGGAGCAGACAAATACACACTTGCTCGAGCAGAACGAGCGTGCTAAAAACGGCAGTGTAGCTGCAGCCACCCAGGCTAGCCACTTGCGCACGTAACCCAGTGGTTTGGAAGGATTGTACCTTTGTGGCTAGCCCGAGCCACCGCAGCCCCATGCTATTGTTAGCGCTATTTCTAGCGGAGCTAGAGCCGGTGCATCTGGGAAGCACCATCCCAGTGGCTGCGTAAACACACCTTCAGTTCATCCGACCTACTCCTCTCTTTCCTCTAGCAGTTCAGCTCTTGACCCAATGCACCCCAACGCCCGGACATTCTGGGAAGAGGCTAACAGTGACCATAAAGGAGGTAAAGGAGCAAAGGAAGAAGGCAGGACTGAGCAGAGGAATGAATAAGCAGGGTCAAGCCTGCAAGGGTAAGAGGGACAGAAAACACAGTGGTGGAACCTGGGAGAAATATGGAGCAGCAGAAGTGAGCAGAGGAGATCAAGTAGAGCAACACAGTCCTAGAATCCTGGGTCTCATTCTTAAAAATCATCACCCTCGCTGTGGTGCACCCTATATAGACCCACATGAGCTCAGGCGGAAGGGCCAACATAGATTTCAACATTCACACATTGGTCAGTTTAGGAAAACACACTTGGTTCCTCAAATAATTTTTGGTGCATAGCTACCTGTTTTTCTATTACATGGCTGAGTTTCTTCTGAAACACTTCTCCCATTCAACACACGTAGAGAGCCCACTGAATTCACTGGCCTGTGTCAGAAGACTAAAAAAAGCTATTGACTAAACTAAAACTAAACACGCCTGCAGTGAAGAGAACGTCAAAGATGCACGGCCATTGCCAAAATCTGATTCCAACCTACCACAGTCTCGGAGATCTGCTTCATGCTCACAGAATCCATACATTTCATAGAGATGTTTGCATAATACAAGTTTGCTTTTGCAGTCACTGCTTTTATAAAGGCACTCTTTCTGGTGAATATTTTTCTAGTTGAGATCTACACGGCTCCACTAATTTCAAGCCCGCAGAATGGAGTAACCAGAAAACGTCAGCAAAAAAGGACTGAAGAATTGAAAAATACATACGAATCAAGTGTCACCGTATGCTACTCTGCCTACTTTCTGGATGTACAGCGTGGAAGTCAAATTAAGCTGGAGTTTTTCTATTTGTAAAAGCAAAGCTGGCACAAGCTATTTCACTTAATGAAGCAAACATTTATTTGCGTTAAACCCCCACAAAAAATGGCATTTAAATTGGGAGTGATGACCCAAACGAGAACAAAAAAATCCCAGAGATGTTTTGAATTCCTTACATAGGAAACAAAGCACACAAAATGTAGCCATAATTTCCTGTTTTCAATTTAAAATAATAATAAAAAAGATAATCTGGACCTTATACAAGAACCAAATCTAATCTGTAAACTGGAATGCAAAAGAAATGAAAGAGGTTAATTAACTTTCACAGAGATTAATTCTCTATTTCATAAACTACATAGATGGCAAGCACAGAGCATGCTGCAAAACTAAGGAAGTTTATACACTAAAAAAATACATGCAAAGAGCTATGCTAAAACTTGTAAGTACACGGGAACCAGGACATTTAAAAGGCGAATATTAATTCGCCCACGTTGAACCTACATTTTTATTAGACTTAAAATGGATTCGTAAATACAGACACATGCAGGCAGTGAAAGGCATGACTTGACTTCAGGTGTTTACATTTTCATATTAGATTAAAACAAGATTTTTAATTTTAATTTCTGTGTGGGGTTTATTTATTTATTCATTTGTTTGGGGGTGGGGGGGGGCAGAGAAAGGGTCCCAGAAAGAAAGGTAGATTGCCTGTGCTTAACATTAACGTGGTCCTAAGGAACAAGCTCCCAGGCATTCCTTCCCGGAGAGTTTTCATTTTGGAATGGAGACCATGCAAACTGAGGAGATAGTATGACACTTGCCACTGTATGGAAGCACTTTACAAATCCTAAGCATCCAAGAGTTTTCTGCCAATAGTTGCCTGGGCTGAGCCTTTCCATCTTTGAACGGATTTGTAAGCCCGGCTCCATGGAAAGCAGATCACCACAATTAGCAGCATGTTCCTACATAACCATCTTTAAAAGTCTAGAAAGCGCAGAGTGTAGATCTATGGTGATTTCTTCTGATACAGCAGCTGTGGCTCGTATCCTGCCATCCTCAGTGGAGACACGGATCAACACTCAGCACATTCAGAAGTGAGCGTTCAATACAACTTCCCCTCAATAAGGCAAAACATACTTTCCACCCTGTCCATTGTTCCGCACCTCCTGGGCAGCTAATTTAGGAAACATTTAGCTTTAGACCAATGCGCCTTTCCGTAGTGCGCTGCTTCTCCCCGACATGCCGATCCACACAACTCAGTGTATCACCCAGTGTCTGTGATCCAACTGCACTTCATCACCAATGCACTCCTAGAGCATGCAGGGTTTTTGTTTTTTAAAAGAAAGTGCCAATCTGACAAACTGGGGAGATGAAATGCTCCTGATCAGCACAAACAGCTCATTTTATTTAGGTTTGTTCAATAAGGAAAAGATGCTCTGCCCTATTTAAGAGCACATACATATTATGCAAACGCCAGAGCTTCACCCTTAACAAAAATCCAGCGATCCAATCATCCTGTCGAACCAATACTCCACTCCACCTCGAACCCTGCCTCTCCGCACTCCCACCCCCTCTCCAAGGACTCCAGATAAACAAGACAGACCTTGTAGCACATGCCCTGAAACACAGAAGGTGACGGGATTTGGGCTACTTTGGTGAAATCTCGAGGCCAGGAAAGAATTGATTCACTACTCCCATAAATAGCCACAGGTTAGTCAGCAACACCTTCTAATCTCCAGGACTGAAGACAGCAGACACATCTCGTCAATGAATCACATTGATTGCTAGAGGCTCACTGGACAAAGTAACAAGGGGAGTTTCTACAACATAACCAGGCCTGCAACCAGACTGATAAGGGTCAAGGAGAACTGAGGCAGCTAGAAATTCTCTAACCACAACCATGGCAACCCCCTCCAAAAAACAAAACAAAAGAGATTAGAAACCAACTATTAATTGGCCAGGTTGTCAATTCAAAGAGGTGATTTCTTGAGCAAAGGATGCAGGCAAACCTCTATGAGGACCCATAGCCTCTAACCCTCTCCAACAGACACAATGACCATCTCCACCGGTAACAGACCTGCACCTCCCCACTGGACTCCACCAGCCAGAAGGAACATGAGCCTCAAAGTATTGGTTGTCGGCCAAAGATTCCCTAAAACCACAGGCGGAACCTTGAGTACAGAAGAGACTGCCTTTGTCCCCTTAGGACAGAGGTGGGCAAACTACGGCCCGCGGGCCACATCCAGCCCGCGGGACCCTCCTGCCCGGCCCCTGAGCCCCTGGCCCAGGAGACAAACCCCTGGCCCCTTCCCTGCTGTTCCCCTCTCCCCCGCAGCCTTAGCGCGCCCTGCCGCCGGTGCAATGCTCTGGGCGGGGGGCTGTCAGGAATGAGAGGAGGGGTTGGATGGGGCGGCAGGGGACAGTCAGGGGCAGGGGTTCCGGGGACAGTCAGGGGACAGGGAGAAGGGGTGGTTGGATGGGGCAGAGGTCCCGGGGGGGGGGGCGTCAGAAATGAGAGGGAGGGTTGGACGGGGCAGTCAGGGGACAGGGAGCAGGGCTGGAAGGGGCAGGGATCCCAGGGGGGCCGTCAGGAAGGAGAGGGAGGGTTGGATGGGGCAGTCAGGGGCAGGGGTTCCGGGGGCAGTCAGGGGACAGGGAGAAGGGGTGGTTGGATGGGGGCAGAGGTCCCGGGGGGGCTGTCAGGAATGAGAGGAGGGATTGGATGAGGGGCAGTCAGGGGTGGGGGTTCCAGGGGCGGATAGGAGGTGGTGGCCGGACCATGACCCCCTCCACTAACCAGCCCTCCATACAATTTCCGAAACCCGATGCGGCCCTCAGGCCAAAAAGTTTGCCCGCCCCTACCTTACAATACTGCTCCACTTCCACAGCTGCAAATAACTTAGCCCCAGCTACTGATGAGTGCTGACCTTTAAATGGACACAATCATATAGCATTCTTTTTGAGCCCTGATTTGGAAAAAGATCAATTTCCACTCTGCCTTCAGACAGTCATTCACAAAATTCTGAGCTGCCTCCCATCCCGTTTTTGGAAGGCGTCTTGCCTCTTTGCACTAAGGAAATGCAATGAAGATCCACATTCTTTCAGTTCAGTTCACTTAATGTCCCTCTCTTCCAAAGAGGACAAGTCTTGAAAGACAAGGTGAGTGGGGGAATATCTTCTATTTGACCAACTTCTGTTGGCGAAAGAGCTTTCGAGCTTACACAGAACTCTTCTCCAGGTCAGGGGAAGAAGACTTCTGTGTAAGCTCAAAAGCTTGTCTCTGTCACCAACAGAAGTTGGTCCAACAGAAGATATTACTTCACCCGCCTTATCTCTCTAATATCCTGGGCCCAACATGGCTACAACACTGCAAACCAGCCTTGAAAGAGTCCTCAAATAGAATAGTAAATTGGACTGTGGCATCTTAGCATGTCTTACTCAGTTTTCACTAGTTGTATAACTGGAACTTACAGTCTTGGGGTGTCAAGCAAAGTGACAAACAAGAAGAATTCTATTGATCTAGATGTTTTGTTTTACTGTCATTCCCAGAATCTTGTTTTATTCACTAACGTAATGGATCATTGCTTTCAACAGCGTCTTGTAGACTCGTTTTATAGGTATAGTTCCATTCATCCTTCTCCAGCGGCACCATTTTCTGCATGCTTCCTGCAGACTTGTCTATAGCAAGCTTTACACAATAAAAGCCTAAACGTTTACAAGTTACTAGTGATTCTAGGAACCTCCGTTTTGCGCAGTTTGAGGCTTTTTACAAAGCGACCCCATTTTCAGCAGGTGATTGGTAAGCCCTTTCTGGAAGCACTTGGAAGGATGTCAAAGCTCAAATCTGTGTATCTTTGGGGCAACAGAAAACAAGGCTATTTCACTGATTTTTGTGCAGCTGATCACCTCTTCCACGTTAGCGAAACATGCTGTATAAGCGTTGCAAGTCCACAGAAGTCGTTTAGACTGTAAGGACGAGATTTTCAAAAGGACCAAAGGGCAGTTAGGCACCTAACTTGTCTTTGTAATTCTAAGACGCTGACTTAGAGAGGGCTTTGTTTTCCCACCCTGATTTGGGAAGTGGGCCTCAGATGGATTAGTCTAATACATTCCTAAACCGATTTCTAGTTAATTTTTTTAAAGGAAAATAAAATATTGGATTTTTTTAAAAAGAAAAACAGATCACCTACAGTGCACACTCAATCTGATTCAGAATCTTCATCGTTTAAATAAAATTTTCTGCTAAACGGAGATTTTGCTTAACAAGTTTCAAATTTGTAGATAACTTTTAAAAGTATGGTTATTTGGCGATGAAATGCTACATTCCACATAACATAAATCAGTCCCAAACTACATTATCCAACGTGAAAAGACTTAAATACTGTATTTGCCCTTTTGCAAAGTGGAATAATTCCATACAGATCCACATCCTGACATTTCTCCTCGAATCAGGGCAAACAATTAGCCTTAATCCTTGTTAGTGCTGTATGTTTCCTTTAAATCCTGTTACCACATTCCTTCATGCAATCAACTGCCTTTTAAAAACCAGTATCGGTTAAGTCTGCCTCTTCCAAGAAAGGTCATGACCTCCCTTTGCCCCCAGGCTCCTGACCTCTAGTTCCTGTCTGTGCTGTAGCATTCTGTAAAGTTACAACTCTCACAAACTAATCTGTGTCAGCTGATTATTAATTCATCCGAAAGTCAGACGTGAACTCAAAGCCTGTCCCAACACACGGGAAAAATGAAGGGGAAAAATCAAATCAAATATTACCTTCTACTGCTTTAGGAAATATCTATGAACATTTTGTTCAGAGCACAGAATGTTTCAAATTGAGCTACTTGAATATTTATAATGTTTGAGCCACTCCAGAAAATCTTTTTTAAAAAAACTGAGTTGAACTGATGCATTCATTTATTTTGGAAGTTTACCCAAGCCTTTGGCTGGAGATAAACAATCCCTTTTGAACGCAATACGAACATTCAAACCGGGATGCTTGAGCAGTTGGAAACTCCACAGGCCTTTGATGTCAATAACTTGCTAGATAATATCAGCGACATGCACAGTGTGCGCTGTTTATTCCAAAACGGGAGAGGAAAAACCTTGAGGAATTCATGTTTTCCCTTAAGAGATGTTCTTGCAACATGTGAATGTTACACAAAATAGTTGGATTAGAAATTCCAGAATACAATCAGCATGTTAAAGCCCAAATAAATTAGAGGAAGACAGACAGTTGCCAGCGCTGGGTGAAACTCTGGCCCCATTAAAATCCAGGCCAGTTTTGGCATTGACTCTAAAGGGTCAGTATTTCACCCAATCTTGGGGAAAATATTAATGTTTTATTGGGAGGGGGGAAATTCCATGTAAAATCATCTCTCAGTTTGCAATACCTTCAAGACATTCTCAGACCTCAATATAAAAAAAGATTTTGTTACTTAATGGAGCCAAAACTAATTTTTTATATATCTATATCGACAGACATATTTCAAGTCTATCTCCAACAGAGCACGTGGAAGAAACACGTCAACAGCAGCAAACCTCAATGGCTCTCTTGGATCATTCTATTCCTGTTAAAATTCAGCAAAAGCAGCAACATCACTTAGTGTGTAGTCTTTCAGAGACCAGTACATGCAATTGGAGAACGCAAAGCCGTCCTTGCAGGGTGTGCTTTACCATGCTCTTTTGAGTTGGAGGGATGAGGGAGGGGGACCCTAAAAACAGAAACCAAATACTCTTACAATAATTCTTTTGGTTTCCGATTATCTAGAATGGTCTCAAAACGCAAGCAATTAACACATTACCGAAACACCAAACAACATGGTTCTGCTGGTTTTTGGCATCCTATTCTAAACAAACAAAATTGAGCTAAATCGATCCGGAAAATCTGATCCACGTTTGGGGATTTGTCATTGTTGCTGCTTTTATGTTTGCTTTCAATTTTCTAGCCCCTCCTCACTCTGGCACCTCTAAATCCAGGATGTCATGTTTAACAGGAAGAAAATTACTTAAGGATGCACGAGTTTCACACTATTAGCAGATTAAATACTACAGACTGCCTGTAAACACAAGTCAAATGCCTTTCCCAGTGTTCAGCCATTTAACTATGGCTATGTCTACTCTGGCAAGTGAATGGCAAAACTTTTGTCTTTTAGAGGTGTTACACGCGCGCACGCACACACACACACACACACACCCCGCCGCCCCGAAAGACCAAAAGTATTGTCGGCGACAAGCGCAGTGCGAACAGTGCTTTGTCGGCAGGAGCACTCTCCTGCCAATAACACAAACACCGCTTGTTGGGGGTGGACATTTTTTGTCGGCAGGAGAGCCGACAAACAGCAGCGACACCGCACGACTTTTAGCGGCACAGCTGTAGCAACACAGGCAAGTCACTAAAAGCTGTGCAGTGTAGACATAGCTCCATGACTGTAGGCTTGTTTATTTACGTTCCAATGCGACCATGACTGGTTTTGTCCACCAAGCAGAAATAGTGATCTTAGTCTTCAATGCACATTAAATGCTAATTTGTGGGCAGAGTGCTTGATTTCTGTATCCTCTTGATCAAATACTGCACTGGCTAAGCCCCACTGAACTCAGTGGAGTTGTGCTGGATTTAAGTAAGTTCAGAATCCGGCACCATCGCTCTTCAGAAAGGGAATTAATTGTCGATTTCACAGGACACCAGGATGCAGCAAGCAAAGTTTACCAGATGTGGTTTTATCACCTCAACTTAGAACTACTATTTATTTTATAGGATCCCTATTTTTTTTTTTTTAAAAAAAAAGGTTATCAGATCCCTGTGATTACAAGAGCTTCACTTACATGCTCAAGAGTCCCTATAAAACCTCGCTTTCGGGGCTTATTTGGTCTAAATGTTTTTCAACTTAGAGAAACAACTTGCAGATGTAAGTAATTTTCCCTGTAAAGCTTTGACTGACCACTCGCCTGGTAAACTCATTTCTCTGCATTTTGAACCAAGTTCCTCAAACTCACTGACCAAAAGACATTCTTTTAAGAATAGTTCATTTGGGAGGGAGGGGGGGGCTTGCAGCAAAAAGGAAGTTTCAATTACTTTGCGAAGTGAAGCAGAACAATTAAGATCCAAGCAAACTTTATTAGCGATGACATGCATGCTGATGCTTTTGTTTCCTGTGTGCAAAAACCTTTTCTAGGATTTTTCCCCCCGCCAACTAAATATTTCCCCTTTGCACAAAACACCGCACTCCACTTGGTTTTAGTAAAGAAGTCTATATAAGTATAAAAAAAACCCTCACATTTTGTCTTTTATACAAGAACGAGGAATAATTTAATTTACGTTCAGTTACCGCTTGCTGTTTTACCACCATCCACAGAAAACGTTGTTAGTACGCACTAATTCTACTGTACTTGTCTATGAGAAAAAAATTAAACCATGAGCTGCCTTCACAGCTTGTGATGGAAGAAGCTTCTCATAGGTGCAGCAGCCTTACATATGTACCGTTTTTTTTAATCAACAGCAAGTCAATAAATACCAGCAACAAGCATATACAAAGTGCCAGATTTTCAGCACGCACAACTGGGGGACAGATTTTCAAGAAGGCTTGCTCCCATTGGGCACCTAGCCAAAGTGACCTAATTTTCAAAAGTGCTCACTACACTACAGTTCCCGTTGAAAAATCTTTCCCTACATGCCTCGCCTCGTTGCAATGTAGTGACCTCCAAAGAATCCAACGAGACAACTCCAGAACAGAGAGTTAACAATCTACAAGTACGCTGAGTCGTTGTTTGCTTATAAAACAAATTACAGTCTAAATAAGAGTTCTGTCCTAAAGCAGGGGAGGGTATGAAATAGACACAGAATTAAAAGAAAGTGGATAACTTTCTACAAGACATTTTTGTAGCAACAAGGTAAACAATGTAAGCATTAATGAGAAAAATGTAGTGATCAGTGTCTCTTCCATAGCTGTTGCTCCCCAGTTGTTTCACCAACTTATCAGGCTAAGTTTAGCTCAATAGATGCGCCGTTTCAACCTTGAGATGGGCAAAAACCCTTCCAAAAGGAAGCAAGTTCCTTCTTTTCGGTCTGAGTTTAGACTTGGTGTCTGCGGCCAAGGTGATAATGCGATGTTTTCTGTTGCAGACTAGGGGTAACGATTTCAAAAGTACCTAACTGGTGTTGTATTAACTTAGATGGAATAAATAGGCCAAAGGCGGTAACGTCATCCAGTCAATGTCCAACATTAAACAGTGTTAAACAAGGCCTGGGATTTGGCATACAGTAACCACAGCCTGCTTAGTATTATGGCAAAGACACCATTAATCCTTTTACTAAAGAAAAAAAAGGAAAACCAGTTAAAGCATTAACATATTAAATGAGGATTTCATTTTAACCACCTCCCTTGTGGGCTGGAGAGCGTTTTTAGAAGGAAAAAGCCCGTCTGACAGTCTCTGCGATGGTATCAAAGATGATCATTTTCCTTTTTGGTAAAAGAGAAGAAGTTACCGGTGGTTGAAATGGGCTGGAACTGCTGACGATCCCACTTCAGCTGAATTCCAAATGCTGTCTAAGATGGAGCTAATAGAGTTGGCAATGGCATCTGGGTGCCGCTCTCTGTGCCCATTTGGCCAGGACAGCTCCCAGGATTAGCACAAAGAAGGCCCGAGACCACAGAAGATGGGGACCCATGATTGTGAAGCTCACTCCAGTAGCCTCCATCTATTCTTCCATATTCCCCCCCACCACACTCCCAAAGTCTCTCTCTTTAAGGACCCAAAAAGGGAGTGATGGGTGGAACAGCCTTTCCCCTCATTATTTTGTGACTCAATTAGGCCTACTTTCCAACACAGCAATTTTGGTTCACTGATTTCCAGACCCCCATTTTTTTATTTACCAAGCATGAGCATTTGAGTTCTATCTGGAAGCCTTCTCGGTAGACTAATGCAGTCTGTCTCCTTTCAGTACCTTTCCCCATTAACATTTGTTATTACAGATTACTGTGACATCTTTTGCATTTTCATGTACTTTTTCATAATGAGCTCACAATTAGAGTAAATGTGTAGGCCTGATTATCCCAAGTGACATAGAAATCCATTTTCAAAAGCGTCTTAGCCATTCAGACTGGAGTTGCTTTTGAAAAACGGGACTCGGGCACTTCTGAAAATTCTACCTAGGTCCTTTTCCTCGTTAGACTATGATTTTGTCACCAGCATTTACCCCAGAAAGGCACAGAATTACAACTCTTGCCCTTCTAGGGTCTACCGTCGGAGCGTCTAGAGGATATTTTGTTGTCTTCTTCAATATGTATCTGCTCCTCTTCAGCACCTAATGCCCCAATTCAGCAAAACTTTTAAGCACAGGAGTAACGTTAAGCATGAGAGGTGCCATTCAGAGAGACTTTTCATATCCTTAAGTTCTTTCCTGGTTTGCACAGTAAGTCAGCAAGCCTTATGTTAGTGGCACACTTGATTTTCTATCCTGTACTCACAGGCTTTATGGGCTGAATAAAGTAACATAACCAACGTGTTATTTTTGTTTAAAGTAAGAGTCCATTAGCAGTAACTGGCTTCACAGAGCCCACCTGGTTGGCTGACTTGTTAACCGGAGACATTACTTGGTATCATTTTGCATCCACAGATGATGCCATTTCTTCCAGAATTCTTCCAGCGCAACTTGTGGGCTCTATGGGCAAGGCCGAGTGCTCAGAGCTCATTGGCCAGCTGAAGGTGTTGCCGGGGGGGCTGGAACACTTTTTACGTGGGGGTGAGGGGCGCTGAAAGCCAGTGGTCCCCAAGCTTTCTACTTTGCACCCCCTTACCCCTTTCCGGGCCCCCTCTCCCCAGAGCTGGGGCCAGGACTGGGCTGTGGCTCCGGGAGGGTGGAGGGATGCGGACAGGAGTAAGAGGGCTGAGGCTGGGAGCAGAGCCCCAGGTGCGGGTCCTGCAGCCAGGACCCTGCATCCGGGGCCAGTTGCAAAGCCCCGGGCGTGGGTGCCGCAGTAGCCAGGACCCCGGGCACGGGCTAGCCGTAGCCGGGACCCTGGGTGCGGGGCCAGGAGCAGAACCCCAGAATCGGCGCCGGCAGCAGCCAGGACCCTGGGTGCAGGACTAGAGAAGAGCCCCGGGAGTGGGGCCAGCGGCACTGGGACCCTGGGCGTGGGGTCGACGGCCGGGACCCCCCCACAAAACCTGGGGGTGCTGCAGCACTCTCTGCACCCCTAGTTCCCACCACTCTGGGCTTTGCTGCTGCATCTGTTTTTGCCAAGCTTAAAAAATGTCAAGCCACTAATGTTTGCGCCTAGAATTTGGCAAACCTCACACAGTGGGAAGTGACTAGCAAGACAGCGAATGTCCAAATCTACTCGAAAGAAGATATTAGTCCAAAAAAGTATATGGGATCAACCAGCAGCCCCATTAGATACACCTAGGGTGACCAGATGTCCCGATTTTATAGGGACAGTCCCGATTTTGGGGTCTTTTTCTTATATAGGCTCCTATTACCCCTCACCCCCTGTCCTGATTTTTCACACTTGCTGTCTGGTCACCATAGATACACCAGCTATGCTATGTTGGGAGGACCCACCCCCAAAATTAATTCAATGACACACAACTAGCTGCTAGGAAGTCTCCCATATATTGTTGTTAACTTCAGAAGGCAACAGAAGATCATATGAGTTTTCTTCCTGTCCATCTAGGAATGATGGAATAAATCAGCAAACTGACCTTTTGACTTCCTAGCTTTCCTGAAAAACAATCTAAACCACCAACAGAATTCTTTATACGAGTTCCCTCAATGTCTAACCTCAGAACCACAACTACATTGCCCCTTTGCAAACACAGTTTGCCACAACCATTGGGAGAAATGGGATAGGGGGAGCCAATAAGCAATTTGCGTTCTGTAATGTTCTGAGGAAACACATATGCCTCTTTCCAAATCATAACACCATAATTTAAAATCGCTTTCCAATTTCAAAGCTAAGAACTCATTCAAATTATTACTGCAAGATGTGTGTGTGTGGGGGGGGGGGGGGGGGAGATTGTTTTCCTTTTGCAAAAATCAGCACCAAAAAATGTTGAAATGCGTAAGATCTAAATCTAACCAGGGTCATCATAAATTTGCCCCAAAGCCACTGTTTATAAATAAAGAAAGGGAACTTTATACACAAAGCTTGTAGGTTAATGGTTACTTATTTTTCTGGAGGAAAAAGTGTTCTTTTAAGCTGAACTTTCTGAGACTGTTAGTGTAAATATGACAAACCTTTGAGAAGGCACATGTCTGAACTTGAAATTTCAGACAGGGAAAGGCAAATAAGCAGTGGAATAAGAGACATGGGAAAGAGGGGACCAAAAATTAAGCTGCTATATTCCCAGGACCTTTGAAACACCGGCCTGAAATTGGGTCATTACGCATAACTAGGGGCAATGTTCCCTCTAATTTTTGACAGGCCGTGTGTGCAAAAAATTTCTTCTGTGCAAATTTTTGAAGCAGAGTTCAAATTTGTGCGCCATGACGCAAATGCGCCCAAGCGAGTAAAATGCTTCTACAAGGAGATGTGTGGGTCCTGACGTGATCAACGTTCCACGTTCGAAATTCTGGTGGGGAGGGATACGATTCATTGCCCTCCTTTCCCCCCCTTGCCAGCTAGTAGAATCTGGCTGTGTTGATAGATGGCGGGCAAACAATGTCAATGTCGAAATGATATTTCAGCCTGGCTCCGATGCAGTATTTCATTTTTTGTGCTCACGGTGTTTCGCCGTGTGCGCGGGGTTTAGGATCTGTGTGCACGCGCACACGCACACAGCCTAGAGGGAACAGTGACTAGGGGTGGAAGGAAAGGAATTGCCAGCTTCATCCTCAGTCACAACAAAATTACGCCCAGCCAGAGTAACGAACCACAGTACAATTTGTTAATTCACACTAGTACCTGTGAGACCCCTTGCAAACTACTGAGTTTTGCATGTTACTGAGTAAGGGAACCACCATAAAAGAACCACTGAGAAGGCATCACAAACTGCAGTTTGATTAAGTGCAGTGTAGTGCTTTATAGAGTAGACTTGCAACGAGCATCTCTTATCAGAATTGTTTATTAACATTGCAACAATGCACCGAGACCCCAGCTGAAGTCAGGGTCTTGTGGTGTAATACCCTGGACAAACGCAGAGCAAGATACAGTCCCTGCCCTGACAGTCTTAACAGACGAGACAAAGGAAGAATTTTCCCATTGTACAGATGGGGACCTAAGGCACAGAGATATTAAGGTCCTGTTCCAGCAAAGCACTTAAAAACATGTGCTCAACTCTGAGGATGTGACTATATCCATTGTATCTCAGATCAGTCTCATTCGGTAAGAGCCATTTGAGCATCCTGTACACCACCACGTCAAGACGTACAGAGCACCCGGAACAGCAGTAGCTTGGGGAGTCCAAAGAAACACACTGTCATCTTTATTCTCCTCTCATTTCTGAAAAGGAGCCTTAACGTTCCGGCTGGCACCAAATGAACCAAGCAAGTCTCGAGGGAACGTTCACCTCTGCCCACTGCCTATTTCCTTTGAGGATCACACCGTGCTGCTCAACGAGCTGGCTCCCTCCCAAGCGTCCAGCATGGAACCAGACAGCAGATGTCTCCACAAATAGGCCTCTGCTGTTTTCTGTCGTCTTTTTCTTGCTGTTAGAGTCTGCCCCGATGACCTCCGGGTTCCTCACAATTTTTTTTTTAAAAGGGCAGTTAGCATCCAAGACCACACTTGGACTCTTAGAATCTGCTGTAGAGGTTCCCTGCTGCATAACTTCCTTACTACGGCCAGCACTCAGAACGGACTAAAATGCAGGTCTAGCTGTAATTCCAAGACCTCCCTTGGGCCCAGATCCATCCATAAAATCTACAGGAGTAGGCTCAGGAGGCGGCAGATTCCCCCTGACCGGGATCAAGGTCCACACACCCAAGGACAAAAGGCCTACCCCTAAATTAGGGGGTTTAAACATCAGTGTGAAACATTCTAGCTTTGTCTACACACAGAGCTGCACAATTTAAAACCATTCTAAAGGCCAATTTAGTCAAAAGAGTGCAAACCCCTGCGTGGACACTCTTATACCTATTTAAAGCGGTCTTAAACTTAATTTAGTAAGGAATGGACTACGGCACTTGTAATTACACGCTTGGCAGCTCTGTGAAGCACTCCAGCAAATTGTCCTCACCCATGCGAGGCAAGAGACCCCCAACTCCAGTTCACACGCATCACCACCACCACCACCAAGCACAGTGGCCAACTTTCACACGGAAAATAAGCCCCCCGACTTTCACAATATGCCAAACATCAAGCTAATCCCATTTCAAATCAAGGCCAAAACAAGCCAATCCCTAAGAACCCCAACACTATTGTGACTAGATCCCCCCAGCATGCAGGCTGGGATTGTGGTGGGCCCACTGTGCACTCCTGACTCTCTCCCCCCCTGCTTGCGGGAGCCGATCAAAAAAAAGAAGCAACAAGCTACAAGCCAAAAACTAGCCAACAAGCAACTCACAAGCCAATTAAGCCAAAAACAAGCCCAATTTATGCATTTCCCCCGCACCGGTTTGGCATGTCTGCCACCAAGTGTCCTCAGCATACTAGCACACAAACTGCACCATAGCTAAGTCTCAACAACCTACTGGGGGGAATAGGAATATTTGCAGGTTGTTTTGCTTTTTCATTTCTAGAGAACTACACTGTTCTCTGAAGGCCTTTTCCCCATAAGTAATAGCCTGGTATTTACAAGTGCAGCTACAGTTAACGTTTTTTTTTACCTAGGAAATGTGCTTAAATTCCTGCCAGTTACTCCCAGCAGGCCGTGCTTCTCTAACTGCCGAGGCATCGGTTATATAAGCAATCCGACTTTTACACAAGTAGTTTACTGTACTTACCAGGATAATGTAACTTATGTCAGAAAAACCAACTTTCCTTTGGGACAGGCCTGTAATGTTCTCTGGTCCTAATCTAAAAGGATTACAGGATTTCTAGTCAAACATAAGGCAGTGTTGCTTAATCTAAACTAGGGAAGAGGAAAAAAGAAAAAGTTGACTCAGTAAAATATTCCAAAATTAACCTCTCTGCTGGATCTAAGCAATCGATGCCTTACACTCGACAGCTCTATCAGGCATTCTACTACTACACTTTCTCCCGCTCTAGGCTGGAGCTGTCTGTTAGGTTAGCATGCACCATGAATATGCCTCGTCATATCAGCACACAAATTGCGGCAGAGAAAAAACTTAACATCTTACAACAAGTAAGAAGTCATTTCTCAGCCTCAAAATTTGTTTATAAAAGTTCTTCCAAGGGCAGACCCCGCAGTGTACTGACTGTTCTTCCCTTCACATAAACTAAAACTGACCAGCCCTACAGAGTGGAAGGACGGTCTAAGAGTGAGAGTCTAAGGTTCAGTCCTCACCCCAAAGTTGGTAGGCACTGGTGCTCTTCAGAACGAGAATTAGGGTGACCAGACAGCAAGTGTGAAAAATCGAGACCGGGGGGGGGGGGGGGGGGGGGGGAATAGGAGCTTATATAAGACAAAGCCCCAAATATCGGGACTGTCCCTATAAAATCGGGACATCTGGTCACCCTAACCAGAATGGAAGTCATTTTTGCATCACCCCACTCGTCTGACTTGGGAGTGCCACCGACAGGCCAAACAAAAAGAACAGATCAGGCAAATGGGGAGGAGAGGAATACTGAAAATCAATCCGATTGCATCTGCTGCAGGTAGAGAGGACGAGATGGCATTTTCCCCACCATTACCCCAGCCCCTTGGTAGAGAAACATAAAATACGTTAAAGCAGATCTGCTATATGAAAGATAGCAACAGGGCAGCTCGGCGGGCACGCGCACACGTTTTCTGATCGGTCGCTATTCAACGTGGGGACGATTACCGCAAACATCTTTTGGCCCGCATAGGAACAGCTGTACAGTATCTGTTTAAGCTAAAGAGTCTTCTCGGCTCTTCTCCCACCCCCCTCCCAAATGTACCGAATGCACACTTCCCGAATGAAAAGCCTAAGATTTATTTTCGGTGGGGGGAGAGAGAAGAGAAAGTCACAGCTGCTGCTCTGCGACGACACAAAAGAGGAAATATTTATTTTTGGCAACCCCGGTCCAAGGTGGCTTTATGGAGTTCACACGCTAAGTGGATCATGCACCCAAGCTTCCCAGGGCCCATACAGTTCCAGGACAGTATGAAAACTCTTCCCCTTACTAGGAGGAACAGAGAGTCAAGGATTACAACTACTTTCCAACCACAGAAGAGCAACAAACCCTGTAGTCCTGGCACAAGTCTCACTACTCAAGTAACTGCACTTTTCCACTGAAATCAGATTGCCTGGCTGGCCACTTGGGCACTCCATCTTCTTGGCAACCTCAGAAAGAGTCAACTTGGGAGAGCCAAATACAAGAAGGTAGCTCGCAAAAAGTGAGCCCAGAGATGGAGCAGTATCCTTCATAGCTTCCTACCCATCTGCAAACCCATACTTTGGCCTTGTCTACATTAAAATGGTGCCTCTTTAAGTATGCCAGCCGAGCTAAAGCAGTAAAACTACCCGAGTGTAGGTGCAGTAAGACACCATGCTTACACGAGTATAACTTAGCTTATTCCAGTTCGGCCAAGCAAAATAACCTAGACCAGCAGAAAGTGCTTTAAAGTGGTAAGGGGTACAACTATCTACACCAAGGCTTTTACTAGCACCGCTATGTCAGTTTAAAAAAAAAAACTATAAAAAAAAAATCACACCACTAGTCAGCACGGTTATACCGGTAAAACTTTTTAAGTGTAGACGAGGCCTTTGTCACCCCTCTTCCAAAGAGCACTAAACGTCCAGTACAAAGGTTAACGGCCTTTGCTGCACTGCAGCCCATAGTGTTTGAGAGAAGTCACAGGGATGTATTCTGCGTGCAGATGTGGTCGCCCCATCTCAAAAAAGATATATTGGAATTGGAAAAGATTCAGGAAAGGGGAACAAAAATGATTAGGGGTAAGGAACGGCTGCCATATGAGGAGAGATTAATAAGACTGGGACTGTTCAGCTTGGAAAGAGAGACGACTAAAGGGGGATATGACAGAAGTCTATAAAATCATGACTGGTGTGGAGAAAAATAAATAAGCAAGTGTTATTTACTCCTTCTCATAACACAACTAGGGGGTCACCAAATGTAATTAATAGGCAGCAGATTTAAAACAAACAAAAGGAAGTATTTTTTCACACAATGCACAGCCAACCTGTGGAACTCGTTGCCAGAGGATGTTGTGACGGCCAAGACTGTAACAGGGTTCAACTAGATAAGTTCAATGGCTATTAGCCAGGATGGGCAGGGATGGTGTCCCTAGCCTCTGTTTGCCAGAAGCCGGGAATGGGTGACAGAGGATGGATCACTTGATGATTACCTGTTCTGACCATTCCCTCTGGGGCACCTGGCATTGCCCAGTCAGCAGACAGGTTACTGGGCTAGATGGACCTTTGGTCTAACCCAGTATGGCCGTTCTTATGTTCTGGTAAGAAGAGCATTTCTTGGTACTTTGAATTTCTTCAAAAAATGGGGCTATATCGGGGGAAAACTGGATTTGTAGACAATTTAATGAATCTTCTCTCTGTGCTCAACACCCCTCCCCGGCCAATGGGGAGAGAACAGATCTAACTAGCACATCCACTCCCCGGCCAGCGGGCATGGCCTATGCTGAACTCTAGCATCAGCTTCGTTTCACCATTACCCTTCGGGGAAGCTATGACAGCCAGCCTGTAAACAACTGGCCTGCCCTCAAAAGAGGCCAGTAAGACCAATAGATTTCCTTCCTCGCTGCGATATTCCTACCCTAAGCCCTTTTCAGGCCAGGTCTAAAGGACATATTCCTTGCATTAGCCATGCTATGTACAGGGCTGGCATCTTCAGATCCCCACTTCTGTTTTCGTGTGGACTTGCCGTTTTTATTTATTTTTAAGACGATCTTCAAAAAAAAAAAAAAAAAAAAGTTTTGAACTAAAAAAGAAAAAGGAGAGACGGGAGCAGCACCCCAGCCGGGAATTACGTAATGATCCACATGAGACAAGACAACGTGTACGTCTACACAGCTACTAGACACCCATGGCAGGCCCAGTGCCAGTCGACTCAGGCTCGCAGGGCTGTTTCACTGCTGTGTGAACATCTAGGCTTGGGCTGGTCTCCGGGCTCTAGGACCCTGTGAGGTGGGCGGATCCTGGCGCTCGGGCTCCAGCCTCAGCCGAATACACAACAATGAAACATCCCCACACCCGAGCCCCGAGAGCCTGAGTCAACTGGCCCAGGCCAGCCATGGGTTTTTCTTTGCTGTGTAGACATACCCAAAGAGATGCGAACAGAGCTGAAGCAATGCAATGGATGGTCACACCCATGAGGAGCGCGATCATTCCAATAAGTTTGGGGCTCTCTTTGTGAAGGTAGTGCATTTGAAAGGTCAATACATCGCCACTAGCAGAGCTTAGGTCAGTATCCGCAAGACATTCCCAAGAAACAGCCTTTGCCAGAGTTTGAACAGTTCCAGTAGGTCTATTTCTACCCCAGAAAAGGTGGAACCATAATCGGACAATGCGCCCTTCCCAGCGACAAAAGGGACGGGGAGTCTTAACCTGCCTGTTTACATGGCACTGCAGGAACAGTAGATTAGTTGATTATGAATCACACCTTTACCACTAATTAGCTTAATCTCGCCCTAGTCCTGAATCACATGCATGGATCCATTGAGCAGCCACAAGTAGACCCAAACACCTACAGCCAGCTTGTATTACAGAAAACCAGTTTGGTTTTTTTTAGTCTCAAGTTAAAGGAAACACGGTAAGAATGAGCTCATCTCTACGTCTTTCAGGACACAAATGCTCATAGCTCAGTAACACAAGAGGTCTGTGCGCTCCCAGGCCTCCCATTGCACCAAGACGTAGCTCAGTGGGGCTCCATGCTGGGCCAACAGTAAAATGCTTCAGACAGGGTCACACCTTCCTATACATCTGTACAGCACCTTGCACAACCGGGGCCGTCATCCTGATCTGAGCACATGGGAGCTGCCACAATACACATTAATCGCAAACAATGCTGACAGGCACCTTACCGCACGGAGAAACAGGACACCCAAAAGAGGAAGTCACCGATCTTCTCCTGGGTTTTTTGGTTTTTTAACTGCGAGTTGAACCTCAGCCCACTTCTGCCCCCAAAACGCAAGCCCGTCTCCTCTTCCTACCATCCGTGACCTGCTCGACGTACAGTCTGTCCCAGGATCAGCCCTGAATTTCAATTTCCAAGGTCTTGGAGTTGGAAACTCAGGAAGGAGGCAAAAAATATGAGGGGGGGGGGGGGGGAATCTGTCCTTTTCACAGGCCACTATGAAGGAGAGGCTGTCTAAAAGGTCAACTGCCAGTAGCATTTACAGTACTGTATTTATCGCTAGTCCTGGCCAGTAGGCAGAGGAGGACCACCCAGCATGCCAGTATCCGTGCTCCTCCACAGTGGTGCTTTTGTAACGTTGCCAGTGCTACCATTCCAACAGCCACTGACGAGGGTGACCCTAATCAGTTTCATGGGGCTGGTGGGGTTTCCATACACCACCAGCTCATTGAACGCAGGGTGGGAGGAGACCCGCAGGATTCTCCAGCTTGAATGCCCGATCGCAACCACCATATTTTCCACTTTAAAACCCCTTTCCATTTAGAAAGAGATTAAAACAGGTTTATATACAATATGGTCTCTCCAAATCATTTTGCTCTCCCTACAATGCCTCTACCCAGGTCGCACTTGGGAAGACACAGATTACCACCACACAAACGTGAGCTCCTCGTTAACACAAGAACCCTATTTGGGCAGCGCTGGGTCTAACCACGGTCAATATTGATCGTTAATGGGAGCGTGTTTACTTAAATGAAGCAGAGAGTATGACAGTCCAGTTACACAGTTCCTGGGAAATAGTTATACACCTGTTAAAATCAATTTTTTCCACTTATGAAGTAAAGCCAATGCCAAGTTTCAGCCCAGTGAGTTTTTACAGCAGAGTTATAAACCCTGGACAACAGAAGCTTATAATGGAAATTCTACTGCGGT
Organism: Chelydra serpentina; assembly: GCA_037349315.1. Classification (NCBI taxonomy): domain Eukaryota; kingdom Metazoa; phylum Chordata; order Testudines; family Chelydridae; genus Chelydra; species Chelydra serpentina. The sequence goes on along the minus strand of JBAIAC010000028.1, from coordinate 39,253,485 downwards.
GGCATTACGAGTCATTGCAACAACTTTTCCTTCTTTTGTCTGAATGACAGAAGTTGTTCTTGCCATTTGCTGTTGCAGCCAAAAGCCTGAAACAGTTCCTTCTTAATTATCTTACGGCGCTGCTGGAGCAAACCAAACAATTTGGGGAGGAGAGAGCTCTCAATTTCATTTCATGCTGACCACTAGTACATTTTGGGAGGGATAAAACATGAATTTTCTATGCACTACTCACAGCAATTTCATTTTTATCAGTTTCGCCATTCCCCTCCCCAGCAGGGGGAAGGGTATGATTTCTTGGCCCTGATACTTTATGACAAGAAGCATGTGTATTTGCATTAAGAATTAAAAAAAAGTTTTGAAGTACAGATAAGAACTGACCCAAGCCCTTCAGGTAAGCAAACAATTTAAGCTCTTGTTCCTGCCACTAGTACATAATGGGAGACCCTAGGTTGTTCCACACTGTTTTCACACCTCAATATTTTCCCACACACAAAGCATCATCCAATTCCTAAACAGACATACAGTACTTCCCTCCTCCCCCCCAAAAAGGGTGAGATTCTCCTGTCAGTCAGTCATGAAGCATAATAACCAAAATAACCACCAACACAAGACAACACATTCACTTACACACCAACTGATGTTCTCATTAAGAGAAGAGAAGAGAGACTGGAACCTCTATCGCCTCAAGTTCTGGATTAACACATAGGAAAATTTGCATGTCCAGTAACAGTTACTCAATGAGAATTTTGGAAATTCACTGAAGCTACGGAGTTCACACTTGAACATTGCCAGCTTGAGGGTAAGTTATACTTAGGTCTGGTAGACCCAAATCAAGCTCTCCCCTTTGATTCACTGATCCATATCATTTCCTTATCTATTTAAACTTTACAATGAAGGGTTCTCATGTTTCATCTGTTTTTCTATATGTGAACTGCTCACAATATCAGAACAGAATCTCAATTAAAAATAAAAGTACAGCAGAGCTTAACGTGTGTTTTCTGTGATTAAACTGTTCTGCCTCAGACAGTGTAAGCTGCTCCAGTTATTCAAAAGAAATCCAGTTGTTTCCAGGTACTACTAAAGGCAAAAAAACAGGCCTATGTCAAAATGTAACTGCAGTCAATAAACCATTCTGCTCAGAAGGGGGGGGGGAAACGAATGTGAATCCAATCCCAAGGAAGTTGATTTCATACCACAAAACCCCTATTTTAAACTGCCCAGTAGCCTTCTTAACCACCAGTCCAAAGGCAACATGCAGCAAAATTTACATTGTGTGGCCGTACACCCAGACATCTGGAGCAAAGACCTGCTCTTTAAAATAAAAGCCCATAAAATGGTTCTGGAAGGGACACACACACACAAAAACGTGAGCCAAACCACTGTCTGAGGCAGAACAGCTTAATCACAGAAAACACACTTTAAGAACTGCAGTACATGCCTATCACCAGTATTTGCAGACAGCACAAAGGGTTAACTCTTGCTGCATGCATGTATAGCTGGAGAATGAAGGGCCTATATAAAAAGAATCAGAATGAGGAATTTTGTCAGTTTTGCCCCTGATAAATCTGCATTCCAGTCTGTCAGCTATCTTGTTATCCCCAGAGCTGCTGAAGTGTCTCTGGCTGTAACTACGCATGACTCCTACTTTGGGTAATGGAAATAAAGTATGTGTACTGAGCCTATTCAGCGTTCCTGCTCTCCAACTCAAAAACCACAGCAGAAAAATATCCCAGGGTAGCACAAGGGAGCTTATACAATACAAGGGAGAAGCCAGCTCAATGTATTTCACTCAGGTAGTTAACGGTTCATGGTAAAGTACAGAAAAGGATAACTTGGAGCAGTCAACAAAAGGCTCTCCAGTGCAAAGCGTTAGCCTAACAGCAGTTGTTAGTGTCTATACAAAATAATGTCTCAAATTCACAGGTCCAATTTACTTGACAGCTCCTCACCAGCACACATTTTGAAGCGGCATTATAAAATTAAACAAAGCTATCATTCACAGGAAACTCTGCCTCAAGTACAAATTATAGTGTTGTTAAGTTTATCTGGCAATGCCTGGCCTTTAAGTGCTGTATAATTATTCCTAAATCTTTCAGGAAAGAATGTGAATATTTTAAAGCTATAATTCACTAACAAGGAGGAAATCTCATTTAGCCTTTGGTGCATATTTTGCTCTTCAGAAATTAACCTTTACTCGCCAGAACTATTTTTTTCAGTTTCCTGTTAGGTTTTCACTCTTGCAAAAAAAAAAAAAGTTATAAAGACAAGGAACTAATGATCATACTCTCGTGTCTAAAATGCTTCGAACACTGGACACTCGGTTTCCAGTCACACGAGACAGACTGAGCTACTTACATACAGCATTATAGGAACTGATACGGCAACAGATAAGACGTAAAGTATAAAAGCAGTCCCACCTCCATTCAGGTACTATTGGCAACTCTCCTGGTAGCTACCTTGAGTTTCAGATCTCTGAAAAGGCTGGCTGTTCTTGTAAGCCAGGATGTGTGTGTGATGACATCTGCTTTATAATGGAAAAGGAGCCTTTAAAGAAGTAGAGGAAAGAGTCTGACTAATTTTGTTAGCTATATCCCTGCATGTATCCATTCAGTCGGGACTCTGACAAAGTATTAGGTCTTCAGTGGGGGCTCCCCTATGGGAAACAGCCTGCAGGATGGGGGCCTGTATTAGGAGAGAATACTCTCCTTGTTTGGCAGCTTAGGGTTCTCACCACCCCCCCCATGAAGGATTTCACAAATCACTCCTAATATTCACCAATAAGTTTGTTTTAGGCACAGGTTAGGAGTGACCAAAGAGACAATCAGTGCTCGCCATTACCCTGTTTATATGCAGAGTCACTGGACTGGAGTGATTCCCGATGCCCAGCTCCGTGGGGAGGCTCACAATTTCCCCTGAGGCAACAAAGCAGATTTGGGGCCAAAGATTCTATATAATTGTTAAATTCTCCTTCCCCGCCAGTGGATTTTTGCCATCCCTTATGTTTGCAGTTCCTTTCCTTATTGATCAGTGTTCTCGGGAATGGGCAGATGGCCGTCAGCAGCAGAACAAGATACCAAACCATAGGATCTCTGTGCTTCTCAGATCTCAACTCCGCATTCAACCCGGTCATTATTAGATTGTTCGGAACCAAGTGGGATTCTGCTTAAAGCAATCAACCCAGAGAAAAAAATGGAACATGCATGCGAGGCCCCAAACTTGCATTGCGCTCTGTAGAAGCGGAGGCTTGGGACCTGGGTTACTAACTTTTTATTAAACATTAACAGACCTGCGGACAGTATGTTTCTTACATAAGTAAGAAGAGAGACTGCGGCAGACAAGAGAAGACAAGAGAGTAGAGTTGAAGCAACAGATGAGGTACATTATAGATATAGAGAGCGTTCAAAAGAAAAAAAAGTCCCGTTCATCCCAGTTGGCCCATCTTCCCTTTAATAGTCGAGCTGTTAATCCACCACAGGCAGCAAGTTGTTCCAAATATATTTATAAAAGATAATTTGATGCCAAAGGGAGGAAGATGCATGGCTGCTGTGATTTGGGCAGGCAGTCATTTAAAAACTGACATTTAAGTACTTCCAGTATTGCATCTGCTTTTCCAACAACACACATTATGTTAGCTGCCACCACCACACCACAAGTGATTCATCCCACCCCAAGGCACGGTACAGAGCACCTTGATAAGACTCCCACTCATTGATACTAGTTTACTGGCATTTTGAAAACCTTGCAAGAGGAAGAAATAAAACTGGAGTTAAAAATCTCATTTTCCCAACCCCCTGCAACGCTGCACTTCTCTTAGCTTCACATCAGAACGGCCTTTTATGATTTAATCCAGTAGCTGGGGGGGAAAGCCAGTGTTTAAAGGGTTTTCACTTACCAGCATTTTGTTGCTGTTCTTTGCCTCTAAACATTAGTTATGAAGAAACCTATCTTGACACAGTATCACTCCAGATACTGTAAAGTAAGCGAGTTATTCGATAAAATAATAAATGAGCTATTTTAGGATTTTACCCTATCCCTGTCTAAACTAAGCACTATGATTGTTTACGCTCACTGGCTGCAGGTTACCAATCGGAACCTATAGCAAAATAACTCCACCATTCAAAATTCCTCATACAGCAAGCACACAAGTACTATATCAAGGCCAAACTGTAAAAGCTAATCCAGCAGTCATGACGTACGTTAACTGTCAAAGATTAGTGTTTCTGAAATTGTGGATCTCAGAGATAATGTTACCGGACTATCCTCGTACATGCTGATGAAATTGGTCAGTGGATTTCCTCTTGACTGACAGGCGCTAAAACCGAGTTTATTATAAAGGGATTAGAACTGCACTGAAAATTTATGCAAACTGGATTAAACACTAAAGTCTACATAACTCACTATTATTCTCTGCAATTATACCTGGGTCTTGCAGAAATTGCTTATAGCAACGCTTCCCTACCTTTCCAGACTACTGTACCCCTTTCAGGAGTCTAAAGCCCAAGGGCTGAAGCATGTAATTTAGCTTCATGGGGCACCCTGCTTGGCACCCCCTAATGCCGGCCCTGCTCTTGCAACCCCTCTAAATCCATCCCACGACTCCCAGGTTGAGAAACAGTGATCTAGATGAGTTGACATACCCCCTGGAAGAGCCCTGCATACCCCTAGGGGTTCGCATACCACTGGTCGAGAACCACTGGCTTCAAACAATATCAAACTCATTTCCTCTCCCCCAATTAAAAGTTTTGAGCCTTCAGCCAGAGTTTTTGGGGAGTAGAGAGGGAGGTAAAGACTCAAAAGCACTTACAGATTGTCTGACCAGCAAGCAAAAAGTAACATCCTTTCACCTGAGAGACCGAAGTTTCAGAGCAGAGAGAGGAGATGGGAGTATGCAGAACTGAATCAACAAATGACTGCACTAAGGGAAAGTGATCTCATTATGACAGCTATTGTAAGTAAACCAGAATTGTTATCTAAATAGAACTGAATCATTACTGGAAACGCTGCTGGAGCATTTCTTCTTCCACTGGGCAAAAAAGAAGAAAAATGTAGCATCTTGCGTGCAAAAAATTTTATATCGGAACCACACACTAATCAATGGGGAGTTGGGATTAAGGACAAATAAATAAATAAATAAATAAATAAATAAATAAAGAACAATGGCATACAGCGCTTACTCCTCACCTGTATGCTGGTTTCTGCCTGTTTCGTACACCATGGGTTTCTTCTCTCTTCCCTTCCTAACACGGATCCCCTCAGGGTTCCAGCGTTGGCTCCCCACTACAGTTTAACACGTGTGTGTTGGTTGAGATGAACTTGAAGTGGGGTGGTGCCCAGGGCTCATGCCCAACTAACCGTACAATTTGCCCTGTCTACAGTAGGATTTTAAAACCTAACAGCTACCACGTTTTAAAAGGACACCTTTCACCCTAGTGCGGACAGGTCCTTGGCTGCTCCAGCCCTGCCCCATTCAATCAGTGCCTTCAAGGCAAACGGCTATCAAACAAGTAACAAATTAAGGACAGCCACCTCCCACAAAATAAACCCAAAAGGGGAAAGCCCTTGGAGATCTGAAATGGATCTCCAATTACCCAAACCCCTGGATTAAGTTGCTTTTCTTTGCTCATTGGCTGCTTTTATCCTTATTCCTACCTTCCACATACAAATACGCTCCCCTTCTTGTCTACTGTCCCCACCTTTGTGGCAGTCTGCATTCGGGCCAGGAAGAGCTCCAGGAAACCCGCACTACTCATGCAGACTTTCTGCAGCACCCATCAGAGCACGTGGACTTTACGAAGTTCACAAAAACACACAAGTCTAAAACAAAATCCCACACACTGAAATTCAAGAAGAGACAAGGCCAGTCTGAGGTGCATGGTCAAGCCACTGAGGAGATGATAAACTTAAAACCAAAAACTGAAGATCTCTATTAAACCCATTATAGCTCCCAACATCTTCTCTGATAGGCCTCACATTTGCCAGAACAAATCTACTCCAGGCTGCGATCTTAAGGGACCATTTTGATCGTGCGGTGTGGTCTCCTCCTCAGAACAGGCCAGAGAGTTTCACCCACCAATTCCTGCATCAAGGCCAATAACTCGTGATCGAACTAAAGGTGTGGTTTAGGTGAAGCTAGGCGGGACTCAAGGTTGGATTTATAAGGGGAAGCTGGCATCCACGTGAGAACTGTGCAGAGACTAGCAACTCCACATTTGTTACATCTTGCTCTACAGACCCCCTCAATGCAACCATCCTGGTTCCCCACAAGGAAAGGGCCCTATGAGAGAACACAGTACTTTATTTCTCTCAGTCAGGAGGATGATGGAAAAGTATGACGGGGGTATGTGCCCCACACAGGCCCTGACGGGGTTAATGTGGGCCTGAGAGGCCAATTGTGGTACCTGGCTGCCCCTGGAGAGAGAGCCAGGCTTAACTGAACACAAAGCCCAGCTGGGCAGCAGCAGGCTGGTTATCATAAAGAGAGACAAGCTGGGGGAGGGAATATCCTTTTTATGGACCAACTTCTGATGGTGACAGAGACAAGCTTGCGAGCTACACAGAGTTCCTCTCCAGATGACCTCTGAGCTCCGTAGCTCGAAAGCTCGCCTCACCCACCTGGTCTCACTAATATCCTGGGACCAATACGGCTGCAGCAACATTGCAAACGACCTATTATACAGAGAGGAAGTTTGTAGCAGAAGAGGAACGCGGGGAAGGAACCTGCAGGCACTTTCTGGGAACAGAGAGGTGATGAGGAGGAAACCCAGGACGGCGGGGAGGGGAAAGTAAGCCCTGGGATCTTAGCCCTGAAAGAAGGGTCAACTGTGGGGAAGAAATCCTGAGAAAGGCTGGGTAGGAAGAAGCCCAGAGTAGGACTGTGGAGACATTGGCTGCTAGTTACAGAATCCCTAGGCTGGAACCCAGTGTAGAGGGAGGGTCTGGGGTTCCCCTACCAGCCACTGGGAAAGTGGCATAAAGCCCCCTGACCAAAGGGGACAAGGTCATGCCAAGAGGGTGCCTAGATCACGCATCCCAGAGTTGATGCTAAAGACCTGTTGTAAGGGCATTAGACTGTTGTTTGTCAAACTTTGTTACCCCAACGGGGGAGGACATAAATATTGCAACCTGGCTGGAGGGCCGAGCTACAGAAGAGACCTGGCCACAAGGAGACGCTCCTGCAGTGAGTGAACCCCTTTACATGGAGTTTGTTCTGATCTCACAGTCCCTCCCCTGCAATGAGCTTCCCATAGCTGTCTTGCACAGCGACAATTCCCCTCAAGATGGCCTGAGTTTGTAGACGGGAACAATTGTCTCAAAACAAATTCAGTGTTCTTCTTGTATGAAGTTTAGGCTTAACCTCAGACAGACCTTTTTTTTGGGGGGGGGGGGGGAGGAAGGAGGGAGCGCAAACCTCTGCGGTATGACCACTTTACTGTACATTTTAGTGTGTGTTTGCACAGTTTATGAAGAATTATTTTGTAACAAGATCACAACTTCTCCAGTCTCCCTGATTGATAACTTCTCGCCTTCTTTGTAGTATTGGAATAGCTCAAAAAGAACACAAAGTGTTGAAGAGTTTGCATTTAACACTGCAGGAGGAGAAACAGCTGTATCTTTAATTTACAAAACGTATAGCCAAATTTAGCTCCTTTTAACAATGCTCATTTTGAGTAGAGTGCATCTACTTACTCTTTAATCTTCTATGGATAAAGCCGCCTTTTAAAAAGAAGTATTCCTAGTAAAAAGACTATTTCTGGCCAATTGGTTATAAAGACATTCGAACAAGATTCTTGTGTTTTTAGCAGGACTAGTAACTTCATTCCAGCCAGTAAAACCCTGACGTGGTCTGTATGTTCCAAAAATGCTGAATCGAACCAGGTTCAACCATTAAAAAAAAACAAAAACACAAGCCCACAAAAGACAGTATAAAGAAGTGAAAAAGCACACATTAAAATCCGTGTAATCTTTTAAAATGCCATTATTAGAACTGCAGCATCAGCTGAGCGTGATTTGCAACCTCCCATCGAGACCTGGAACATGGAATTTTCTATACCAATTTGTTGAAACCACCACATGAAGATTTCAACTTATACTTCCGAAAAGTTAGATTCCTCGGCTAGAAAATCCCTTAAACTCCTAGGGCACGTGAAGCTGGGGGAAATTGCTGCTTTTTTAGGAGAACATTAAATCCATTCCATTTAAACAACCACACCCTAAAGACAAATAATTGTCATTTGAAACTACGGGAAGTAGAGTGGTGCCTTTAGCGGTCTTTGGACCTTTGTTTTAGATGCCTTTTTATTTTTGGCTCCATAATCCAAGTTCTCACCCATGCTCAGCTGTACGTGCACTATGTTCACTAGCAGCTATTCCCGTACCGTTCCGGAAGGGAAGAAGCTGGGTTACTTGCTACAGTGAGTTCTCCCATGTGCAATAACCCAAAGGCAAAGTATCTGGGGTGCCAGTGACATGGAGGACAAGCAGCACTACTCTTCTCTACTGTAGTATTTAATTAGCACTCACGTCTGTTCTTGTTCTTTCACTAGTGGAGCAATAACCCACCCTTGTTCTGAAGGTAGGCAGGTCCAACTCCAGCATATGTCAGGTCATTAGGGTGTATTCGGTGGGACACCGCTAATTCCCCCACACAAAAACATGCAGACATCATGTTTTGGAGGCTTGAAGAAAACCAGATGTGCCACTGTTCCTACAGAACCAGACACACAGAGACGTTACAGACCTGTGCGAAGACAATACTGGCAGGGCACAAAGGTATTCTGGGGACACATGGGGGAAACACACAAACACACACCACACGACCGAAGCAGAGTGGTCCAAGCAAAGAAAAAAAAAAAAAAAAAAGGCAGAAGCCCCGCTATCGGGACAAATGGCTGGTCACCCTAAGTGGAACAAGCAGACATTTGATTTCCCCCTCCATTCAAAATAATTGGCAAAGCCGTTATGGACCAAATTTTCATGAGAAGGTGCATCAATTTTTGAGGGCACAGACACACCAGGAAGAGTCTGATTTTTCTAAAGTGTGGCTCAGTGCTTTCTGCTAAATCAGGTCCCTTTCCGGTGTTTCAAGCTGGGCACTCAAAATCATTCGTCACTTTTGAAAATTGAGGCCAACATTTCTGGAAGAGCATCACAAACCATGAGGAGTTAAATACAGTACTTACTCTAGTCACTAACCCAACAGTGACCTTTAGAAGAAAACAGCTATTGGTTACTGTGGTTCTTTAGAAATTCAATTACCAAAGCCAATTTCCTATGAATATACGAAAAACCAGCAGCATTAAAATGAACACACAATGTTGACAATGTGGAAGTCTCTCAGACTTTTCACTTTCTGAACACTTCAGGGTATTCTCTATTAAAAGAATCCTTAGTCCCACAAACTGCTAGAAAATATTTTACACATTTTGTCATTGTTTGCACCCACCTGTGTTTGCTTAAAAAACAGACAATTCTCATTTTCTAAACTGGTCAACATGAAGAGAAATACTTCCTCAAAATGTTTCATTCTGGAGCAACTTCTGTCGTCTGAACGCATTCCCTTATCTAAAGTGATAAAGCGCACATTCAAGAAAGTCAAAAAATCAGCCACTGTGAACACAAATAAGATTTATTCTTTCTGGTTTACAAATTCAACAGTAGATAAAATTTCTATTAAAAAGGTGCACTGTCAAGGTTGAAGGGACATATTTTGCTCACCTTAAAACAAAAAACAAAACAAAAAAGCCAAAGTATTTCATTTCCTACAGCCTTCTTGAGTCCAGAAAAATCTGTTTCACTTTGAAAAGTTAGGCACCAAACTATTGTTTTTAATAGTAAAATCAGTATTGGGGAACCCTAAAAAAAAAAAATACATGACACACACGCTCACAATATATATTTAAAGAGATGCAAGCGTGCGGCCATCTCCACAATTACACCGTACTCAGACGGTGCGTTCCTTCTCACTTCTTTTAAATGCAGAAATGGAGAAGTCCTTTGAGGGCATCTGGTCCCTTCCCCAGCCAGCGCAGGATTGTTCCCTAATTTACTCTCAGTCTGCTTTTTCCAGTCTAGCTTTAAGATTCTCAGGCACTGGGATTTTCCCATTTCTCTTGGGGGACTCCAATTACATAGATCTCACTGTGAAGCCTCGCTATTTAGCCTAATTTCCCCCCTCCCTCCTTGTTATACTCCATCCTGCTTGGGGCCTTTTGTGGCTAGTGCTAATGCTGCCACGCAGGCACAAGACCCCCTCCCACCCAGCTGTGCAAAGGCTGCTCACAATACAGATGTACACGCGCCGATTACAGTGAACTGCACTTTGTCATCTCCCAGGCAATGGGCTGAACGCCGCAAGGGGACCTGGCAAAGTACAATGGATATTTTAGGGATTTGGGTAAAAAAAGAAAAGGAAAAAAAACAGAGGGGAGTTACCTTAATAATCCCAAGAGAAAAGCACAAAGAATGTGAAAAATGTTGAGAGATTATTACCCCTACTGACTAACATTAACAAAATCATCAAAGCCCTCATAAAAGAAGTTCTCTACCCAACTATACCTAGTGGAGTTCTTTTCTCTATACTCAACCAAGTGAGGCCTTTTAACATAGCTGTCATCCCTTCTTCTCAAGCAAAATGTCATTGCTTGTGAAAGATGCTTGGTTAACAAATGTTAGAGAAGTTACATATTAACATCACAGAAGTTGTTAGATGTTAAGGCTCAGGGCCACTGTGATCATCTAGATGGACTTCCTGCGTCACACAAGACAAGTCAGAGAACATCACCCTGAGATTCCTGCCTCTAACCCAACAACTTGAAACTGGACTAGAGTCTCTCTTTTAGAAAGCCATCCAAGCTCTATCTGAAGCCGCCAAGTGATGGAGAATTTAACGCATCCCTCCATAATCTGTTCCAATGGTCAGTTACCTGACTGTGCAAAGGGTGTACTTAGGTTCCATTTGCACTGTATTGGGTAAAGGCTTCCCTAAGTTACTTTGCCCTCCAGGAATGAGAAGGCAGCTTAACCCCCCACCAGACCTTGGCTTCTCTACCCATCCTACTGCTGACCAAGGTATCAACTGTAAAGGCCATTTTTTCCTCCATGTAAACTCCAGTATGCTATGGAAACCAACAACTCATTTTATATGAACTGGGCTCCAGAAAATTTGCCAACACCTGCTAGCCACAGGTGGAGATGCACATCCAACCAGAGGTTTATTAGGGCAATGCCAGGCGCACCCTAAACACTGAGGAGGGAGTGGAGGTTAAGGATAATCTAGGCATGGCCCAATATCTAACCAAATACTTTCCCTCAGTCTTTAATGAGGCTAATGAAGAACTTAGGGATAATGGTAGGATGACAAATGGGAATGAGGCTATGGAGGTAGATATTACCACATCCAAGGTAGAAGCCAAACTCAAACATCTTAATGGGACTAAATCAGGAGGGCCCAGATAATCTTCAAACAAGAATATTAAAGGAACTGGCACATGAAATTGCAAGCCCATTAGCAAGAAATTGTAATGAATCCGTAAACTCAGGGCTTGTACCTTATGACTGGAGAATTTCTAACATAGTTCCTATTTTTAAGAAAGGGAAAAAATGTGATCTGGGTAACTACAGTCCTGTTAGTTTGACATCTGTAGCATGCAAGGTCTCGGAAAAAATCTTGAAGGAGAAAGTAGTTAAGGACATTGAAGGTCAATGGTAATTGGGACAAAATACAACATGGTTTTACAAAAGGTAGATCATGCCAAATCAACCTGATCTCCTTCTTTGAGAAGGTAACAGATTTTTTTAGAGAAGGGAAACGCAGTGGATCTAATTTAGCTTGATTTCAGGAAGGCATTTGATACGGTTCCACATGGGGAATTATTAGTTATATTGGAAAAGATGGGGATCAATATGAAAATTGAAAGGTGGATAAGGAACTGGTTAAAGGGGAGACTACAGCGGGTCATACTGAAAGGTGAACTGTCAGGCTGGAGGGAGGTTACTAGTAGAGTTCCTCAGGGATTGGTTTTGGGACCAATCTTATTTAATCTTTTTATTACTGACCTTGGCACAAAAAGTGGGAGTGTGCTAATAAAGTTTGCGGATGACACAAAGCTGGGAGGTATTGCCAATACAGAGAAGGACCTGGATATCATACCGGAAGATCTGGATGAGCTTGTAAACTGGAGTAATAGTAATAGGATGAAATTTAATAGTGAAAAGTGCAAGGTCATGCATTTAGGGATTAACAACAAGAATTTTTGTTATAAACTGGGGACGCATCAGTTGGAAGTAACAGAGAAGGAGAAGGACCTCCTGAGTATTGGTTGATCATAGTCATCCTATGAGCCATCAATGTGATATGGCCGTGAAAAAAGCTAATGCGGTCTTGGGATGCATCAGGCGAGGTATTTCCAGTAGAGATAAGGAGGTGTTAGTACCGTTATACAAGGCACTGGTGAGATCTCATCTGGAATACTGTGTGCAGTTCTGGTCTCCCGTGATCAAGAAGAATGAATTCAAACTGGAACAGGTACAGAGAAGGGCTACTAGGATGATCCGAGGAATGGAAAACCTGTCTTATGAAAGGAAATTCAAGGAGCTTGGCTTGTTTAGCCTAACCAAAAGAAGGCTGAAGGGAGATATGATTGCTCTCTATAAATATATCAGAGGGATAAATACCAGGGAGGGAGAGGAATTATTTAAGCTCAGTACCAATGTGGACACAAGAACAAATGGATATAAACTGGCCATCAGGAAGTTTAGGCTTGAAATTAGACGAAGGTTTCTAACCATCAGAGAGGAGTGAAGTTCTGGAACAGCCTCCCAAGGGAAGCAGTGGGGGCAAAAGACCTATCTGGCTTCAAAGACTAAGCTTGATAAGTTTATGGAGGGGATGGTATGATGGGATAGCCTAATTTTGGCAATTAACTGATCTTTGACTATTAGTGGTAAATATGCCCAATGGCCTGTGATGGAATGTTAGATGGGGTGGGATCTGAGTTACTGCAGAGAATTATTTCCTGGGTGTCTGGCTGGTGAGTCTTGCCCACATGCTCAGGGTTCAGCTAATGGCCATATCTGGGGTCGGGAAGGAATTTTCCTCCAGGGCAGACTGGCAGAGGCTCTGGGGATTTTTCACCTTCCTCTATAGCGTGGGGTACAGGTCACTTGCTGGAGGATTCTCTGGATGATTCTCTGCACTTTGAAGTCTTTAAACCATGATTTGAGGACTTCAATAGATCAGACATAGGTTGGGGGTTTATTACAGGAGTGGGTGGGTGAGATTCTGTGGCCTGCATTGTGCAGGTCAGACTAGATGATCATAATGGTCCCTTCTGACCTTAAAGTCTATGACTCTATGACACTCCGCAAGTTTCTGGGAAGGGGAAAGGCCCTGGGATTCTTACCAAGCTGCGCCCTTGGGCTCTGCTATGAGACACTATCTTTTGTATTAGCCTCTTGTTCAGATGTAACTGATAACCTTGAAGCCCCTTCCCCGATCTATAGCTGCAGGAAGGGAGGAGAGCCTCTCACCTGTCATTCTGAACCCTAAAACCTACTAGCTGCGGTGACTGGTACAGTAGCGGGAAATGGGTCTCCCACAACTCTAACACCAGCCTCCCGGCTCCTGTGTGGGAAGGAGATCTCTGCTGTTCTTCCACCCGCCCCCAGCCTTTTTTGGTGAGAAAGAGGGGGTGCTTCTCCCAAGGATATTTCCAGCATTGCCATCTGCTGCTGCTCATGCCAGGACATTCTTGTGTTGACTTCATTTCCCTCTTCAGTTATAAAGGATAAGCCACCAAACATGCAATGCCGTTTCACATGCAGCCACTGCAGGTCTGAAATTGCAACGCAAAGCACCACTTCTGTCCTCCACCTTCACCACCCAAGAAGCACCCCTTCCTTCCACTGGTGTACGCAAGCGGAATCCCAAGCTTCTGCAGTAATATGCCTGGTGCTTAGCCACTGTCCCGGCCTTGTTCTAGTTCACTTTTAGTGGAGGATAAAAAAGCCTATTGACATATGAAAGCCACAGAAAGTCTCCCTGAAATTACAAGACAATATTAAAAAACCATGTTTGTGCAGATGAGGTCTCATGCACACGGTCATTCAGTCTTAACCAAAGCTACAGATCTAAGGACACATCTGATCATTTCAGGCAATTTTAACAATAGATAATAATTTGACTATAAATTGCATGGAATGTAATAACTGCTTATTCTGGCACAAGAAACAGTACTTTCTCCAAAGTGCCTGCCAAGGAAAATGATACTCCCACTCAGACCGGACCATGGCAAGCAGTCTCTGTGAACCACATGCTTAACACGGCAGTTTGCGAAGGCACACGCACTGCTGCAGTCTACCAAAACACTGCTCCAAAAACGTGAAGTGGAGAAAGTACAGTTCAATGCAAACAGTCAGAAAAATCAGTGACTTCCTAAAATTAAAAAGCTGAAGGGCAGAAGAGTTTTACATCCAGACCTGACAAGAGAGGGTAGGGGGAAGAGAACATCTTAGTAAATAATAATAATAATAATAATAATGATAATTTTCCATCACAGCCACTGACATGCTTCTTGGGACAAGCCTGATCACCCCCACCCCACCCACAAGCAGGGACTCACTCTGAGAGCAAGAAGAACCTCTCCTTACTCTAAAGCAGGCCTGCACAACTCGTAAAGCGGCGAGGCCCATATTACTCCAAAGAAAACAGCTGAGGGCCGAAACCCCCTGGCCCCACAGAAACACCCCCTCCCCAGCACTGCCCGCCCCACGGAAACAACCCCTCCTTCCCCAGCGCTGGCGTGTGGAAGCCTGTAGAGGGGGAAAGAAACAGCACGCATAGGGTGACCGGATCACAGCAGTAAAATAGGACCCACCCCTTCCCCGCTCGGCCCCACCATCACACCCCTCTTCACCCCCCCAGGGGTGACTATATTACTGCACACAACAGTCAATCAATGCAGTTGTAGATAAATCTCTGTTGAGTGAATGAGGAAGGCGTGGAAGGCAGGCACCTCCAGACAGCTGCAACCCTTGCCTACTCACCCCCCCTGCGGGCCGCACAGTGAGCCCACGCGGGCCGCATGTTGTGCAGGCTTGCTCTAAAGCGTTGCCATACTAACCAGTTTAAAATGGCAATGGCGTCATCTACAACCACACGGATTCAATATTGAATGATATTTTCAGTGTCTGAACTTAAGAGATTTGCAATGTGCTGTAGGAACAGAATCGTAACGTAAAGTATCCGTTCCTCAGGAAACAAAGAAAAATAGAAAGAAAAACTTGTAGCACCTTAGAGACTAACAAATTTATTTCAGCATAAGCTTTCGTGGGTTAATACCCACTTCATCGGATGCATGCTTATGCTGAAATAAATTTGTTAGTCTCTAAGGTGCTACAAGTTTTTCTTTCTTATTTTCGTTTTGCTGACACAGACTAACACGGCTACTACACTTAAACCTAAAGAAAAATAGAGTATCATTTGGTCAAATTGAAAAAACAACGGCATTTGTACTTCAACAGCATGTTCATGAGCCATGTACAGGAAAGGTGGCATCCCTGCCAGAGACAGGCTAGTAATAATCACAGGAGAGAGACAAACTGCAACCAGAGGCAGGGAAATCCCCCTCGCGGAGTCACTGACTGCTTCCGGGAGCGGAGAAGGTCTCTAGAGCACGAGACTCAGAACTTGTCCAAGGGACGTGTTACAAAAATTCTATCCCCGACGACCTTCAGGCCACGGCTTCACCTTGTCAGAAATGGATCATTGTCGGACTGCACCACCAACAAAATACAAGCCAGAATTGATGTGTTCAGAGTGTACCTAGATCTGACATCACCACAAGCCTCAGAACATGCATCCATCCGTCGTTCCTCTTTCTCACATTGAACATTACACAATGAACCACCTTTAGCAGTTTCTCTGTGAACCAGAAAATACAGTGCTGGTCATTAGTATTATTATAAAAGGAGAAGGCAAAGCTAAAGATAGGTATGGGAATTTTAGGTTGGGGTTTGTTTGTTTTTTTTAATAGTATATGAAAAGGTGCATATTATAAACACATGGCCGCAGGCTGAGTACAGGACTTCATTCGCTCTCAGGGCTCCCCATCCTTTCCCAATGTACTCAAACTGCACTCTTGTGATGTGTGTCATCGGTAGAGCCAGGAGCGAATTACAGGCTGTGTTCTCTCTGAGCCACCTATTATTTTATATGTAAAGAACAAGTTTCAGAAACTGGCAGTCTGTCAGTATCAAAGGGCGAGTCCTAATCCCACAATTACTGGGATGTCCAGTAACAGAACAGATACGTTACATATTAATCCTACCATAAGCTTCAAGACAGCAACAACACTGTTGGGGCTACAGGTGGGATCTGGAATAGAGTGTTAAAAATCTCATTGATACAATTCCACAGAGCAAAGCCATCTGCAGAGGGAATTATGGAATGCCTCCATAAATATTCTTATGTCACATTTTGTTACATCTGAAGAACGTACTTAACATGAAAAGAAAAATTCCATATATTCTACTCTACAGGTGCATGTTTCAGACAGCTTTTACCGAGCACTAAGCAAATACGAATTGGTCAGCAGCACAACTGTTACAAGTATTACTTCATATTACCTGCTGAAAGGAAATGACCATTTACATTAGCAAGAAAGGTTACACTAGGTTCATAGATAATAACCTGCCATTTATGGATACTGTAATAAGGTTCTAAATTTGGTCTAAACCAATTTTAGATCCAACTCCTAGGTGACTATAAACAGGCAATTGCCAGTGAATATTAATATTGTGTAAAGTAAAATGCTGCAGATTAAAAAAAAGAAAAATTGTCTGGTAGAATTTGACTGTTTTAATTAGAAGACGTGGAGAAAAAGAACAGTTACGCATACCCAGTTCTCCCATGGGACATAAATACGGTGAGAATATACACATCAGGTATGACACACTACTAAGTTAGAAGTACATATAAAATGATTCTCTATTAAGAATGTGAGTTTCATGTGCTTTATTAGACAGAATTATATTAATTTAACAACTGCTAACAGTTCACCCTTAATTTTAACAATTGCTGAAAATGCAAATTAGGTGCTCAGATGAGCTGAGAACAATCTCAAACCACCAAAATAAACCTAAACAATCATAATCCAATCTCTGTTTCATTCCTCCAAGGCACCCATCTACCTAAGGCAGTGGTGGGCAACCATCAGGATAGTCACGTGCAGCCATGAGGATAATCCGATCACAGGCCGCGAGACGTTTTGTTGACATTGACTGACCGCAGGCACGGCCCCCCACAACTCCCAGTGGCCAAAGTTCACCGTTGCCGGCCAATGGGAGCTGCGGAACGCAGCAACCAGCACGTCCCTCCAGCCCGCACCACTTCCCGCAGCTCCCATTGGCCAGGAACAGCGAACTGCGGCCACTGGGAGCTGCGGAGGGGCATGCCTGCGGACAGTCAGCGTCAGCAAAACGTCTCGCAGTCTGCAATCGGATTACCCTGATGGGCTGCGCAGGTTGCCCACCACTGACCTAAGGCATCCTGAAACTGGCTGCAGAATTCACTCCATCAGAAACGCAACACAGCAGCTCTTTAAGGCCTCAGTCCTGCCGCTGACGGAGTCCCCGAGCCCCCAGGGGCTGTGCACCCACATAGTTGGGTTGTTGTTGGGTGAGGTGTTTTTAAGATTCAGGGCCTAAGAATTTTCTGGTTTAAGCTTCCACTGTTTTGACCGTAGAGATGGCACGACAAAAAAAACACCACACACACGCGCGCGCCACAACTTTCAGGAAACGTTTCAGAAGCTTTGTCTGTGCTACTACAGCAAGAAGTTTGCAAGTGACTGAAGAATCAAGCAAAATCTAATTGTCAAACTGGTAAAAATAACCTCACTGATTTCAATAATAAAAATTCAGCATGGCAATAAACTGCCCTATTTCTGTGCTTTGTACACCACCATCCCAACATCATAGCCCCCAAATTTTTCCCCCTGAAGCACACCCTTTTAAATCCCTTCCTCCACGTACATGTTTTAGTGAATTGTTAAATTCTGGCAGACAACACTCTTAGTAGTTTTCATAAATGCCCCAATGGGATACAGGTTAAAAGATTTATATATATAAAAATTACTGTGTTGCTGAAACTTGGTTCTTGCCATGAAGCCAAGATTTTGCATACGGCGTTTTCAATTCCCTTTCTTCACTACACTTATGAGTGGACGAAAATATGCACCTTGTACGGTCTAAAGCAAGCAAATTAATATCAGAGGTTTGCCAAAGTGACTTACTCTTAAAGAGTTACAAAAAACTAAAACAACTTGCCCCCATCTGAAAACGTAACAAGTATACTACAGTATCTAAGATTACTGCAACCTCTATTTTTATTCAATGTGTTCATACGAGCGTGCTCGGCGTCACATTCACTATTTTCCATGTAATTATCACCTGGGCCCAATCCTACATCAGATCCATGCAGACAGATCCTTAACCAGCATGAAGACCCAGTGAAGATGATAGTGGATGGAGCTCCAAGGGGTCCTATAAAGATATGTTTGTGTGGCTCTGACTGCAAGATCGGGGACTCAGTTTCCTCTGTTTGTGTGGGACGTTGAAACAGCAACCAGGGAGAGATGGGGGGGGGGGCGGTTTAAATACAAATATTAAGCAGGTGTAGTATCTAAAACTAGTTTTAACTTTAAAACTAACTGGATTTTAATGTGTACTGTCCCTTTAAGGCACAATATTCACAGACAACTCAAAAAAAAAATTTTAAGATTCTTGGTTGCCTCCTCTAAAAAGGCTTAGCATTAAGATGACATCTATGGTTTAAGATGCCAAGACTTGTCCCTTTGCGAATAAGGCCTGATGCCACGATTTCATTTATCCCTGGGGAGACAGGGACATAACCTAATTAACACTTTTGATGAGTAAGCTGAACAAGGCGGCCCTCTTTTTGTTAAATGATCTCTTGCGATTATCACATTTCTCTGACGTCTTATTTCAAAAACACAGGGTCAAGCTGACAGCCCCGTTAGGACCTCAAATGGAAGTCCTGTCAGCATGATGTACTCCTGACACCCTCCAAAGCACATCAAATCATCTTAATTATGATACAGAAATGAAGACGAGGCCAAATCCTCAAGATACAGTGGCTTCTGGGAACCCTTAGTGTTACACTGACCCAAGTGCTGATCTTAAATCAACACAACCTTATTTCGTGCAAACCATTTTAAAAAGCCCGAGGGGTGGGGCGGAGGCAGAGTATTTTAACTCAAAGCATTAGGGTGTTTCTCATTAAAACGTTTCTTGAAGAAGCAAAAAAGACCCATGATTTGATTCCAACAGCTGTATGCTAAATGCATCTCACGACGCTGACAACATAAAAGTTCGACTGACTGAAATCATTTGAGTTTGTGTCAGCACAGAGGATAATCTATGCATATTTGGAGGGCACAGCAGTGGTAAAGATTACCCCTGCTTCTATATTAGCAGTCTAAAGGTATTTACTTGGGTCTCTCTGTGTTGTGACAGTGTCCTAGACTCAAATGAATGCCTCTAACACTCCACATTTTTGAGCCATTCAGTCATGCATTTTTGTTATTGTTGAAAGTAGTGCGAAATTGCAGCGCATGAGCTAGAGTCTTTGGTGGTCTCCCAAGGATTCCAGCTAAAAAAGCACTTCCTTTGTTCCTCAGGAGAATGCAGTCCAGTAGGTCATTCAAAAGGGGAAATAAAAGCAGCAGCCCTGGGAGGGAGATGAAGGATGAAACAAAAAGAATAAAATGTTTTGGGTGTGAGCACATTAACTACCATTTCCTACTGCTGGCTACTAATAACACTCCTGTCCCTTGGACGGGCAAGTATTTGTGGACCAACGTGCAAAATTGTTTCTCAAGACGTCATTTTGCAAAAAAGGACAGTTTGACTTCATATGCTGTCACTGAACTCTTAGTCGATAGAGTGAAAAGAGCTATTCCTTGCATACTGATTTGTTTTACGGACTCCTGCGTAGACAAAACACAGATACATTCGCCACCAGCAGTTGAGCAACAATTCATGTTTTTCTCCTGAAGAGGAGTCCAGGATTCAAAATCCACCCTGTTGACATCATGCAACTCAAACAGAAACGCGTGAGAAGGAGACACAAACTTAAAGACAACACTGTTCATAAATGCATCAAGGGTAAAAATGCATTCACTGCTTTCCAGGGTGAATCTTGGCGAACTCCACTTTGGCCGGGGGAGGGGCTGAAAACGGCCTTCAGGACTAAGTAATTTACTAAATTGTTGCATCACCAGCACCTGAGTTTGCTAAAAGAAAGACAGCTTAAGGGCAAACAGTAATAGGTTGTGTACAAATCATTTGGTAGCTGCAAAGACAGAGCAAAGTGACAGAATGTGGGAAAAGAGGACTGGATCAGTCACATTTTTAAAAAAGTCATCTTGCTCTCTAATAAACAGCTGCTCTCTTTGCTAGCCCAAGTCACCAAAGAACTTCATTAACTAGAGGAAACTGTGACACTAAGTAAAAATGGTGGAATTTAGCAGTCGGTGGGCCCAAAATCCCCCTCTGTTATTTGCTGAAGCCACTCCAGGGACTCTGAAATCACTGAACTTTTCATTTCTTTTCTCTCCTCCATCCTCACCGAGGTTAAACCGGGAAAGGCTCTTACAAACTGTAAGGGAGTGGAGTTCTCAAAACTCCTGAAATGCTTCTTAACCTGTTGCTCTGTCAGAGCCACGACTGAGGATTTTCTGGAGCCCTTGAGAGTCAAGAACCCAACCCCAGTGTGGCGCCGACCTGGTTTCATGGCATCAATTATTACAGATTTCAACCATAAATTCGTCCTCAGTTTGCTTTAAATCCTGCAGTTAGGTGGGGAAGGGGGCGGAGAAGGGGAGATTGGGGAATTCCTCACAAAATATCCCTGAGCAAAAAAAAGTCTCCCAGCAAAGGGGTCTCTCTAAACACCTCAAGTGCAAAAACGCGAGGCGGGCTAGCCTTTCCTCATTTGCATGGCCATCTCCAAACAAAGATTAAGGTTTCCTGCAATCCGTCTTTCCAAATGCCCGTAATTGCATGTGCAATTAACCCGAAGGTCAGGAGAAAAATCTTTCCAAATACCTTCCTGAATTCTGCCCACATTCTGCAAGCTTTTTCCACTGGCTCCGCTTTCAACCCACTCTGCAGGGAGGGAGGGGAGAGGCGCCCCCCCACCCCCGATCCCGGGTTTCCCCACCTCTGCGGAGTGGAATTAGAACCACACATTGTAGAACTACACACTCACTTTCACCGCCGAGTATTTCCTGCATGCGAAGAGCTGGGGCCAAAAAACACCCCGCGACTTCAGACCATGGTTCAACTTAAAGGGGAAAAGGGGGGACGGACACCCTGCACATTCCCCAGTAACTTTCTTGCCGCTCGGCTCTCCGGGAGGAGGGAGGCAAAGTCTGCCCGGGAGCCTCCCCCCGTCGCTCGGCGGCTCCGCTCCTGAGCAAGGGCAGAGGAATCCCAAGCCGAGAGGAGCCCAGCCCGGGCTGACAAAGGCAAGGAGCCCGGAGCCGCCCCGGGAACGCCACCCGGGGCCTTGCCCCCGGGCTGCCGGTGTCCCCCAGCGCGCATCACTGCGCCCCCCCCCCGAAAACCCCCTGCAAACCAGCCCTGCAACTTCCCCATGCAACCCCCCCTGCAGCCCCCCCGCGCCCCCTGCAAACTAGCTCTGCGCCCCCCCCCGCGCCCCCATGCAACCCCCCTGCGCCCCCCCCCGCAACCCAGCCCTGCAACTTCCCCTGCAACCCCCCCCGCGCCCCCCATGCAAACCTCCCCCTGCAAACCAGCCCTGCAACTTCCCCTGCAGCCCCCCCCCGCGCCCCCTGCAAACTAGCTCTGCGCCCCCATGCAACCCCCCGCCTCACCGTTGATCTCGTGGCTGGGCGCATCGCCCTGGCCGAAGCCCTTGGCGACGTAGAGCCGCCGGACCTCGGAGCAGTTTCTGGACGGCGGCTCGGCGGCCAGCAGCGGCAGGCTGCAGGCGGCTAAAGTGCAGAGGAGCGGGGGCAGCAGGCGGGCGCTCGGCCGGGGCATGGCGGGGGGCAGCGGGGCGCGCTCCGGGCCCGGCGCTCGCTGGCTCACTGAGCGGCCCGGCGTGCGGCGGCGGCGCTGCGGGCTGGGCGAAGTTAGGGGCCGGCGGGCGGGACGAGGGGAGGGCGCGCAGGGCCGGGACCGGCCCCCAGGAAAATCAGGAGCCGGGATCGCCCGCCTGGCAGGGCGGAGCCGGAGCTGGAGCCGGCCCAGGGCTGTCCCCTCCCACGGCTCCCTACCTGGCCCGCCCCCCCGGCTCCCGGGCGTGACTCCGGAGTAGCCCCCGGGGGGGGAGCCCCCGGGGACTGGGGCAGCTGGCGCTGCTCTGCGCGGGGGCTCCCCCGGCCCCAGTGTCAGGCTCCGACTTCGGGGCGGGGGCAGAACCAGAACCCCCCAGACCCGAAGCGAAATCCCCTAGTGCTGGAGGCGGGTTAGAGCCACCGGGGGACCCGCAGCCCCCTCCCCTGCATCCAGCCCGAGCCCGGATCTGGGTCAGAACTTCTCAGCGCTCCCCTGGCTCTAGGCAAGGTGGGGCTGAGCCAGGCCCCTGGAGCCAAACTCCCTCAAGCCTGAGGGAGGTTCAGGCAGTGATTTCCCTACGCCCCCCCCCCCCCTGAATTTCCCCAACACCCCCCCAGTTTTGTGAACTAGTTACATGCCAATTTAGTGACACACACACACCCCAGTAAATTCGAACACCCCCCACCTAATTTCAATTCCTGGGGAGGCCACTGCCCGGCTAGGAACTCCCGGCTCAGGCCCTAACAGACCCCAAAATGTAAAGCCAAGTTGCAAGGTTGGAGATGGAAAATGCTGGTTTTCTACCTGGAACCATACATTGGCTGAGCTCTACTTGAAGGCTGGACCAGGAGCAGTGCCAGGTTGATGACACTCAGCACACCCCATCCATGCTTGCACCGTGAAAGTTTTGCTCAGGACTAATCAAAACTGACTTTATTTGTAGGGACCCTCCTCTGTTTGGAAGGCTCTGAACATTGACAGCCCCCTGCTTGGACGCTCCAAGGCTCCACTAGTCACCCCTGGTAGTTTATATCCCTGTGTTTGCTGCCTGCTTTTATTTACTAAAAGAAATGTAAAACACTTCATGCTACTGCAAAGATCACATGAGGAATAAGGGTCTCAGCCTAAAAAAAGCAATTACACGCTGGTGTTGTTCAAAGGGTAAACACGCTGGTTACAGCAAAGGCTAAAATACTCTGTTAATGAAGAGAACTCCGAAAAGGACCAGAAAAAATACCCCATTCTCTTACAATAATACCCAGCATCATAGAAAGTTTTGCGCTCCTCTGGTGAAAGGTACAATACATGCAAAGCATTTCCATCAACATGGTATTTATAACAATGCCCGTTACAGACAATGGTGTACAAGGCCATAGGCTAGCGCTGGGGCCAGTTCACATCTCTGCTAGGGTATTTCTGCGTGATCTTGGGCAAGTCACTTAGTCTTTGAACTCCTCAGTGCCTCTTCTGTAAAATGGCAGTAAGGCTCCTTCCTTCCTCCACCCTTTATTTGTCGTATCGATATAGCAGGTGCTTCAGGGCAGTGCCCGTTCCTTACTATACGTCTGTACTATGCCTCGCACATCCAGGCTTTGCTCATTGACCCTATCGACCCAGGCTAGGAAGCTCATTTCCGGAGGCTGGGTAAATATACCCTTAGTGCTACTGTAGTACATAATAATAGATTGCCGTACAGGCAAGTAACACCTTCCTTCACCCCAAGGTACAGTTGGAAACTGCATAGTTCAGTATGACCAGGAATGAGTTTCCTGCCCCATTAAGATGCAATGGCTCATGGGTGTCATTTTTTAAACCAGCGTAGTGTTTTGTACAACATACATAACAGGATGGCTCTAACTCACATACATCACGGATTTCTGTTTTGTCCTTCTCTCGCTCTAGCTTTTTTTTTTTTTTTTTACACTGGAAACCACGCACAGGCTGAAAAACAACAGCAAAAAAAAGGAAGAAAAAGTTCTCTTTTGTTAGGTGAAATGTAATGCCCGTGAAAGGTTAAGAGACTGTCAGAATTGGATGATGAAGTCTTCTATTCATTTCCCTGCCTTGGGCCACTTGTACAGTAAAGGCATTGCCATTTTGCCCTATCAATGACCCCCTCTGGGAACAAGATACTTGTTCCGCTCCAAGCTTTTCATGCGCAAAGAGTGCACTTCGCTCAAACTTATGTGGGGCACTTTGTGTAACGGGGGCTACTGTAAACTAGGCATTAAAGCGAAAGCAGCAGAAACCCATTCGACCCCCACCAGCTTTTACTGGGGTAACAGGAGTAAGGAGGAGACCCCTTCTTTTGTCATCCCACGGCACGGTGTTCGGTGTGGAATGGACAAGGTAAGCTGAGCTCAACATGCTGTACTGTTCGCCTAGTAAAGAGCAAAGCTTCTTCAGCTGGCTAGCATGTGATAATGGCCTGAGCCACTCCTCCCCACCCCTCCAGTGAAGCCATGTTTTATTTTTAGTGCGGGTGACATTTCTTCAACCATTTGGGGCAAATCCTCCAATCATCACAGAGTCACCAAGGCCTTGAGGCTGTCCTGAGCAGTGCAGGGGTTCAAGGGATCTCATTGGAGGCCCCGGGCCCCAAGTCCTCACTCAGCCCAGGCTTCCCTTTAAATCAATTGAAATTTGCATCTCACCCTTATTTGAGTGGAAGTTGCTCTCTCACGTGTGGGCTGACAAACTGGGCCACAACTTCTCCTGAAGTCAGTGTCGTAAGAGTATAATCCCCTAGCATCTGCTCCTTGCAAAGCATGAGCAAGGTCTGTTTTTCATAGCACCACCTCCACACTGTTCCAGCCTTTCTTTGGAGAGACAATGCAAATTTTAAAGAGAACTCAGCAGGGAGCTGTGTACTTCTTATCCCAAAGTGAGAGAGAAAATGAGGGTGAGAAAGTCTGCAGGGTCCGAGACAGCTAGCCATTTGTTGCTTCCTAAATCCAGGAGAGAGAGGCATGGCATTACGAGAAACCGCCTGAAAAACACCAAAGGGTTTGTTGGATAGTTAAGCAAGTTCCTATGTCAAAGGTGGAAGCAAACCAATAAAGCTGGTCAAATTTTTTCCTTCAAAACTGTTTTTTTCTGAAATTCGTCATTTTTTTCCCCAAAAAATTTTCTGATTTCTTGAAGAAAACACTCCCCAGACTCCCAAAACATCCAGCCTTTCTGTTATGGGTTTTCCTTCTTTCAAAACCCAGTCCGCCCTTTTTCAGTGTCAAAAGGGGGGAGGACACAAAAATTGGGATTTGAGTTTTGAAAACTGAATAATGGTGGGTTTTTTCAGCTTGAAATGTTCTGATTTTAATATGGGGAAAGCCCCTCAACATTTGTCCACAAGCCAAACTTCCCCACTGCTCAGCCAGCGCCATGAAACTTATCCTGGACATGGAGGCCCTGAGTTTCAGAGGTTCTGAGTACCAGCAGCTCCCAATGATTTCAGTTAGTTGCCGGTGCTCTGCACATAAAAAAAACACCACCACACACATCAGGCTCTAAGTCTTGCTCTGCTAATTAGTATGATTACTAATGGTCCTGCCATGAGGGCAGGGGACTGGACTAGATGACCTCTTGAGGTCCCTTCCAGTCCTATGATTAGAGGATGATACCTCAGA
This sequence comes from Chelydra serpentina, assembly GCA_037349315.1. NCBI lineage: Eukaryota > Metazoa > Chordata > Testudines > Chelydridae > Chelydra > Chelydra serpentina. The sequence continues at coordinate 39,227,755 of JBAIAC010000028.1, read as the reverse complement.
CCAAGACACACTTGGACCTTGTGAAAGTTTGGATGCAGCTCCAGACCTGCTGGCTTAGGCCTATCTTTGGTTATGGTGCCAAGACGTGTAGACAAGGTGACATCATTCACAAGGAACCTCTTCCAGCCAATGCCGTGCACTTTTCACAACTTGGCATTTCAAATGTCCCTTGTCTGAGTGGGCTTATCTGCGATTTTCCCTTTCTTCCCACTGAAATGCTGCTGGAAAGGGGAGAAGAAAGGCTCCCCCTCCACCACTCTTCCTATTCACATTTTCCCATCCTGCCTTGCACCCCAACAACCTGCTTTCTTCTCACTCATCCGCTTATGTCCTCTCCTCTCCCTCCTCTGCATTTAATGATTCCACTGGATTTTAAAAGCCTAATCCCGGCTGCCACCACTACGCCAATGGTCCCTACCATTCTTCAACAAAGACCTTGTCTACATTAGAAAGTTGCATCCGTTTAACTAAATATTAATCTAGATGAACTGGTGCACACCCTTCATGTAGCCCCTCCTAACTTAGTGGAAATCTTGTTGATGCCAATTTAGCTTGCATGGACAATGCATCAGATTAAGCTAAAATTGATAACCGATTTGTGTCTACATATGACATTTGCCTGGGAAAACTGGAGCAGTTTTCTAATATAGACAGAGTGTTTGCAGCAGGGACCAAACCAACAGAAGAGCAACAGTATCACTTGGGCCAAGTATGTACTTAGGCTTCCTGTCTAAGTCCCCCACACCCCTTCCACCGGGCGTTTGGCTGGGCTCAGCCTCACGTGTCAAAGTTCTTTCGTGCTCTGATTTCAGAGCCCAGCTGCCAGACTTCCCTCTGGCTCAGGCCTCCCCATAGTTCTGGTTCCAAGCCTCCCAGGCATCTCTCAGCCTTTAGCCCAACACAGGAAGCTCCAACCTACCTTTCTCCTGGGTCTTCTCCCCGGCCTTCCTCCTGCTGCTCTGTGCTCCTTTCTTTATGAAGATCCAGCTCTTCCCCAGTTGGGTTTGATCATCAGCCAGGCCTAAGACCTCTCCAGGTCCCAGTCAGGGGCTTAATTTGCTCAGGCTCCTGCTTAACCCACGGTTAACCGGTGTGGGGTTTGTATGTCCCATCACAAGCCCCCAGTGTTGGGGGATGAGAAGGTCTGGCGGTGAACTAATTAATTTCTATTGCGGCACTTAGCGTTAGAGTGTGAATCCTTTACCCCCACGGTGAGCAGCAGCGGCATGCAAGTAACTACTCCCCAGTTGTACTATCCGGCCCTTATTTATTTGCTTTCAACACACCCGCACTCAGGATTGAAGCCCCATTGCGCTAGGTGCTGTACAAACACAGAGCCCCTTTCCCAAAAAGCGTTGCCGTCTAAATGGAGACGAGATGCAACAGGCGAGCATGATGAACCAGAGCAGGAGAGAGCAAGGCTGGGTGAGGCTTGTAATAATAAGATTACACGGTTACGTTGGTTACACCCAGCTTGCTGGGCCCAAATTATTTTTTATTTCAAATTAATGAAGGAGGGTAACTTGGTTTGCTGCCACGGATGCAGGCTCCATCTGTCCATTTTAGGAAATGCTCTGGCTCGTCTCCCTGCTTAGTGTTGTAATGAAGTCGCGTTTCCAGCTGGTCGGCAGACCCACTGCAGCGGAGACCCAGGGATGCACTTCTTGGGCAGGTACAAAAATGTATTCACTTTCCCAGATCTCCATGCCTGTGCTCACCAACTCTCCCGAAACGACGGTGGCAGATGGCTCTGGCGTGCGTCGGGCTTCCACCCAGCAGGCAGGAATCTGACTGAACAGATCCTCTGCCAGCTAATGTCAGCCATTGCCACTTCACACCCGGCCGCTCCTCTCCCTGCTCTCCTACACAGCCAGCCTTGTGAGGGCTGCTGGCAAAAACAAGAGATGAAACCCCCCTGGATCCCTGTTCCCCAGAGTGCTCCTCCCCAGCGGTAGCAGCACCCTCACTAGTTCTAAGAGGGCGGCTGTGCCCGCCTCCAATGGGGTTCAGAGAACGTGCTGCGGGAAAGAACGCCGACTCAGTCAGCAGGAACCTCCGTGGCCATTTGCAGCACCATTTTGTCAGGGGATTATGCCACGCATGGCAGCTGCTCTGGGGCTCCTCCCCATTCTGGGTGGCCTTGTGTCTCTTGGCTGTATGAGCTTCCTGACACAGCAAGCTGGGATACTGCTGCGTAGCTGCATTTGCCCTGGAAAGCCCGCCCAGGGCTTCCTTTCTCTATAGGAATTACAGCCGGGAATGTCGATTCTCCATCCAAAATTCACAGAAGAGCACAAGGTGTGTGGTGGGGCAGGGGGTAGCGGTTTATATGGCATGAGCTAAGATTTGTCGCATAGCTCAGGAATGACAGGGAAAAGCAGACCCACAAGTCATTTCTGCATTGTCCTCCCTTCAAGTGTAATCCTTTGTGTAAGCCTCCCACTTGTCTTCTGTGGTTTATTTATAGCCGATGCCACCACCTTTTCCTTCTGAAGTGAACGCTGGCACTGCTTTCATAGCTGCAGAAACCACCGTTCTGCAGTCAAGTTTCCCCTCACGCTGCCACCTGCCCTTTGGAAGGACCCCTCTGTGTTGGGTAAAAGGCAGTTCGGTCTCCATGGTGCATTTCGGCGTTGGGCTCTGGGCTACAAAATGCCAGCTTAGTACCAGCTGTTAATGGATGGGGTGGTTTCCTCATTTATAATATTTTCATGCATGCAGAATAAACAGAAGCCTGGAGAAGAGCACTAAAGACAGAAGAAAAAGCCAAACCCCTGTCAGAGGAATCCATGCAAATGCAAACTACAGAGAAGTGCTGGTGTAGAGCTCTGTTAGCTCATCAGGCTATGGGTGAGGAGCATCAACCATGCAGAAGGCCAGCCCTTAGCATGGCTGTGACTATCCCGATAAGAGGGCCACCAAAGCGCCACAATTTCTTAGTTTGTTTCTTCTCTTAAATGCAGGGTTTCTTCCACGAAAGCCGAGTGAGGCTAGCCATTGTTCGCTTGTGAGGCAAGCAGCATACGTCTCTAGTGCTAGACAGGGCCTCACCTCAGCCTCAAAGAAGAAAGAGAATGGATGAGGGGGATGCATGCAGCCCAGGGGATGGAAAGCAGAAGATGATGTCAGAGAAAATTCTCCAAAGCGGGAGAGGCTTGGGGAGGCGGGGGGTTCCTTGTTGGTGATGTACGCAGGGGTGTCCAGTAGTATTCAGACAATATATGTCTGAACCCCAATAACTACTGAGCTAGGCTGTATATCAGGCCTGCACAACATGCGGCCCGCATGGGTTCACAATGCGGCCCGCAGGAGGGGTGAGTAGGTGGGCTCACTGTGCGGCCCAAAATCTGGGACTGTCCCCGTTGGTCTTTTTTGCTGCTTGTCTCTGGGCTGGGGGTTGTCCCAATGCTGCAAAGAGGGTGTTCCCAAAGGAAGGTGCTTGCTTCTAACCCCCGAGGCCGTCAGTATGTCTGCTCTTCTCTAGTCAGCCCACTTGACAAGTTTGTTTGTCCTTGGTCTGGTTCCCATCCCCTCTCCAAGGGTTGCAGCTGTCTGGAAGTGCCTGCCTTCCAGGCCTTCCTCATTCACACCTCATTCATTCAACAGGGCAATTGAATACAAAGTGTGGGGAAGATCTTATTCTACTTCTAGCAAAAAGACATTTTTCTTTTACCTTAATTATACTACCTTAGGGGCCCGCTATAACATATTACCAAGGTTCAATACAAAGTCATATAAAAGTTATACAAAAATGCATAATGTAGAGATTTATCTACAACTGCATTGATTGACTGTTGTGTGCAGTAATATAGTGACCCCTGGGGGGGCGAAGAGGGGTGTGATGGTGGGGCCAAGCGAGGAGGGGCCGGGTCCTATTTTACTGCTGTGATCTGGTCACCCTATGCGCGCTGTTTCTTTCCCCCTCTACAGGCTTCCACACCCTAGCGCTGGGGAAGGAGGGGTTGTTTCCGCGGGGCGGGCAGTGCTGGGGGGGATGTTTCCACGGGGCTGGGGGGTTTCGGCCCTCAGCTGTTTTCTTTGGAGTAATATGGCCCTCGCTGCTTTATGAGTTGTGCAGGCCTGCTGTATATGAACTGATGACTTAGAAGTGAAAAAATTCCATATGACAGTGATGAGCAATCGATAAGAAACTACTGAGGTGGATAGATAGATTAGATAAATCAGTATGCATGACGAGAGATAGATTAAATAGATATGTCTGGTGATAGCAAAATGGATTAGGTAAGGGAAGACCTCCCTATTAATCACGGAGCTCCCCCATGCCATAATGCAGAAAACCTCTCTGCAGAGGCTGGGAATAAGGTAGGGAGATTGTGGCTCTTGCAGACGCAGCCAGCAGTTGCTAGAATGCCAATCTCAGAAAAGCAGCTGGGGAAATCAAGGGTCTCTTAGACACAACCTCCCAGTCATCACTTACACAGATTGATGCAGTCACCCTGTTGGCACATGTCAATGGCACTTTTCTTCCTTCTCGCGGGAACGTGCCAATTCTAAAGGGGTGGACGCAGTTTGTAAAGCTGCCATTTTGATTTATTATCCACACCAGCTGAAACCGTTTGAAATTGATTTTAAGTTTTCCTTGCCCAGCAACGGAGCTAAGGAGTGACATTCAGAAGAGAAGCAGAAGTTTGTTTACAACCTGAAAATCAGTAAAATGAACAGTACCGAGACTCTACTTACAGCAGAGGCGTATATAATCTCCCATCAAAGTGTTTTACAATCTCAGTCCCCGATGCAGCGATAAGAACCTCATATACGGACCCCTGGAACTTGTGGGTGCATAGATCCCGCTTGAGGTTTGCCCTGTGGGATCAGAGCATAATGTATGAATCCCTATAAGACTCCTAAGGTAGTATGTAAGCATTAACCCTGTATGACAGTTGGGGAAACTGAGGCAGGAAACTAAACAACTTAGTCACGGTCACAGAGGGTGTTCCTGGCAGAGCGTTACTGCTACCCAGTCCTGAGCATTACATTTGAAAAACCTCTTAAGCAAGAACAGTCTGCTCAGCGCTTCCCTCACAGTTGACATGATGATTCTTTCAGACAATATCCTCCTACTGATTGGTTTAAAGGTTATTTCAAAGGAATTTGTAACCATCAAGTGAAAAATCCTAGTGCCCGTAAAGCTGTCAGGAAAAAAAAAATCCACATAAAATGGTGACCATTTTAAGCATCAAAGATTTTCAATGCCATGCCCCTACTGTGAGTCACCTCCGGCTGCTTGGGTTTGTGGAAGGAGCTCAGAGAAAGCACATGTATGGTCCTTTTTGTGAGACTTTTGCCATATTCTCTCCTCCACTGTGACCTCATTTGGAATATTTTAAGAGCTAGATCCAGCCTGATGTCATGGCACTCTGGGTGTGCAGGGATATCTCAGAAAGACGGCAGGAGGCAGATGCTGTCATCGGCTGTCAAGAGCCGCACTGCAAGATGGGGAACACAGAGTGGTTAACTTAGCTAAGCCCTTGTGTACACGGAGGTTTTTTGCACCCCGCACCAGCACAAGCCACTAGTGCAGAGGCGATGCTCGGGGGCCTGGCACTGATCCAGCTCATCTCAGTTTCAAAGCGGGGTGAGCTGCATGTGTGGAAGTCATATTTTACCCCGGGGCAGCACGACTATGTGACCACTCCCTGAGGCACCTCACCACTACCTGCCCTCAGCATGAAGGAGTCTAGCTAGCCTGTGCCTGCTGAGGATCAGCTCTGAAACAGCCAGCCCCAGGCTCGACTAGCCCTGTCTTTCAGGCCCCCGCAAGCCTCACTCTTCCTGGACAGGTAGTAACAGGCAGCCCCTCCACCCTCCGAGCATTCCCTGCAGTGTCCAGCCCTCCTTTTCTACTGATCGCACTCAGAATGACCAGCCCTGCTGTTCCCAAAGGAGCAAGGTGCGCCCGCTTGTAAGAGTCCGCTCCAGACCAGCATTTGGCTTAGCATCACAGCACTGAGATACATTTATAGTGAAAACCAGAATAAGTTTATTCTTAAACAACAGAGATTCAAATGATAGTGGATAAGGATATTGGAAACCAATGGCTACATGGAAAACACAATCATAACTCATTTTCTCAAGACTAAAAATAACGAACACGTTAACCTTTGGCGTAAAGAAGCCTCTCACCCAAAGATCTCTCCGGTGTTTTCAACCATGCCTGGCTGAGAACTCTGCTTTCATGATGCAAAACTGCTGTCCTATTACTTCCTCGGTGAAGAGTGCCAGGACACGCTCGAGCGTGCACACACACACAATTTTTCACTTCCTGTTAGTTTCTTTCTGAAGTCCCACAATCCTTTATTTGCATTCAGTTCAGACTGGGCATGGGAGACCCACTTTGAATGAGACAATACTCAGTTTACATGTAAACAGATACACATTTCTTGACAGACAGGAAACCTGCCGTTCACCTCTGCTAGTGACCTAGACACAGACTTTAAGACGTGTCAGTATATACAGACATTCATTCCTTACACAGTATCTGTACAGACATTTCACAACAATATTGATCAGTAGAGCAGCACAGGCACTTATTCAAGACCTCACGTGACACTCTTTGGGGGAGCTAAAATGTAAATACCAGAGTCAGAAGATTCCTGTGCACTCTCTTTGTGCCCCTTGCTAGTTGGCACTAAGATTCCTGGGTCACAATCTACGCTGAGGGGGTTGCCCCAGCATAGCTACATCTGGTGCATAAAAAACATTGTAGATAAGCTGTAGGCGACTCTGAGACACACCCCAGGAGCAGAACACTCTGCAAGGTTCCCCTCCCAGAGTTTTGTAGGACACAGCTGCTCTAGTCCAGGGGTGCTCACAACAAATTATTTGGTGGCCTTAGAGTGCAGCCACCAACTCTTGCTGGTGGCCGCACTGACACTTTTTTCCTATCAATTCCTTAATTAACTTTAGAAAAAAACAAATAAATATGCACATACACATGTCCAAATCATTGTACAGTAACTCCTCGCTTAACATTGTAGTTATGTTCCTGAAAAATACTACTTTAAGCGAAACGATGTTAAGTGAATCCAATTTCCCCATAAGAATTCATGTAAGTAGGGGGCGGGGGGTTAGGTTCCAGGGAATTTTTTTTCGCCAGACAAAAGACTATACACACACACAACACACATACAGAGTATATGTTGTAAACAAACAATGTAATACTGTACACAGCAATGATGATTGTGAAGCTTGGTTGAGCTGGTGAAGTCAGAGGGTGGAAGAGGGTGGGATATTTCCCAGGAAATGCCTTACTGCTAAATGATGAACTAGCTTTTGGCTGAGCCCTCAAGGGTTAACCCATTGTTGTTAATGTAGCCTCACACTCTACAAGGCAGCACAAATGGAGGGAGGGGAGACAGCACGGCAAAGAGAGACACTGAGACACACACCGTGTGTGTGAGAGAGAGACGCGCATTGCCCCTTTAAGAACGCTGACCCGACTCTAAGTACACTGCCTTTTTAAGTAGATCAGCAAGTTGAGACAGCAGGCAGCAGGGGCCGGGGTGAGGGATGGGTGGCAGTGAGCCCCGCTGCCGCACAGCTGGAGATGGGGGCCAGAGACAGAATCTCTGCGGCTGGAGGCCAGGGACACGTGGCCAGTGCTGGGGGTCAGCACCCACCACCATGCAGCTGGAGCCAGGAGTTGGTGCCCGAAGCCCCATGGCCAGGCTCCCGAAGACCTGCTGCCGCCCCCCAACCACCCCCGGGCTGAAGTCCAAACCCCCCCCGCCCCCGCCGCCACACACACACACACCAAGGTGGGTCCAGAACTCACTTTGCTCCTGCAGCGTTGTGCCCCACCTGTCTCCAGAGGTGGTGCAGGGTGGCGCATCCAGGAGCAACAGGGAGGGAGGGGTCAGGGCCGATGCTTCACCCCCCCCCCCTCACCACCCAGGAGGCTGTCATGGCCACGCAAAAGGCCCTGAGAAACTGCTCTAGTGGCAGGCCCTGGGAGCCCACGTATGCAGCAGAGGAGAAGGGTTCTAACAATCCATAGGGAAGGGCACCCCCCAGGCCCACGGAGACAGGAGCCGCGTCGCATGGATGGCTGCCCCTCCAACGCCTCCAGCTCCATTGGGAGCCAGGCTGCAATGCGCTGAGGCCTCCCGCAGCTGCTTCACCGCAGCCCCAGAGGAGACAGCTGGAACGAGCAGCGGCAGCAGCAACTCCCAGTGGACTTTCCACATACAAATCTGCTCGCTCCGCAGAGGACGGTGCCCTGGAGAGCCATCGGCGCCCGGCTCCAGCCTCAAAGCCCCGCAGAGGGAAGACCCCATACAGAGGTCCCTACGGGGCCCCAAGGAAGGGGGGATGCTGCCATGGCGATGCTATTCCTCCCCTCCCACCGGTTTCCATCTGCACAGTACAGATCAGACATGGAACGAATGAAAGAAGAGGCCCTACCGCGGGAATCTAGGCCCTGAACCAGAGTCCGCTGAGGTCCATGGGAGTCTTGGCCTCCACTTCAATGGATCCACAAATCGTGCATTTCTGACTGCAGGCAAAATGCCATAGGTGTGCCAGGGCGAAGGCGAGCATTTTCACACAACTGTGGGCTTCCCCCGGACGACTGCCCTTGAGCCTCACCCAGGACGGGGGTTCACCGCAGGGCAGCGTGATGCGGGGCTCTACTCACTGCAGATAGGGCGCCTCCTCCTGGCCATTGTGGGGAACAGCTCACCAGGTCAACACCTCCCTCGGCGCTTGTCTCTGTGTCTGCAGCCCCTCTCTCACTCCAGGAGCTGCGGCAGCCTCTTCATGACTCAGCCCTCGGGCTAGGTCATTATCATGGTTGAGGGGAGAGGGAAGCATCTCCTCCCAAACAGACTCAGGCCCCGCCCTGCCCTGCCAGTGCCACTTCCCCAGTGGCTGGTTGGGGAACCTGGGTCCGCTTTCTGCTCTGAGTTCCGGCTCAGGGACACTCTGGTCAGCAGCCCAGGCCTTGATTCATTTCCCTGAGTCCTGTCCCAGCCTTCTGGTTCTCCCTTCCTTCTCTGGGTCTGCCAGCTTCACCACTCCCTTCTCGGCATCTTCCCAAGGAGTGACGGCCGCCTTTCCCAGCCGCCCCGTCAGTCGCCACTCTCCTGGCCTATACGGCGCCACCTGTTCCACACAGGTGAGCTTCCTCTAATTAAGACTCCTCCCAACTTGCCGCCCAATAGGTTAATTGGCCCCACTGGCTTGCCTTAAGCCCTACAGGGCAAGTGTGGGGAGGACACAGCCTCACAGGCAACCACAATCCTGGCATTGTGTCACACTAGGTTGCCCTGTGTGGGTTTGGGGGTGGGAACAGGGCACAGGTTCCCTTCCCAGCATGGCCTGGCCCGGCCCTTCCACAAACCCAGCTGGAGCTCCATGGAATCTCTACAGTGTGAAAGAAAGTGGGTGGAAAAGTATAACCCTTTCTCTGGCCTCCCAGAGTCAAGGGGTGGCGGATCAGAATCCCCTTCCCAGGGGCAGAAGCAGAGGGGATGCCACAGTTTACAGAATTTGACGGCAGTCGTGTTGCCGCTACAAATTTTTTTTTTTAACTTTCTTTTCATTTTTTCCAGTGGTTTCAAAGTTTTCAGAGGAAACGACTTGCTTGCGAGTCTTGACTTGTGTTTACCTAGTTCGGGCTTGTGGGGAAAGCGAGAAGGGAGGAGCGGGAGAGAGATCTGCTAGACGTGCCAACAATTGCTTTTATCCCTTCCAGATGAAGGGGAAGATCGTGTTATTTGTACAGCACAACGTTCCAGATTTTTAGGAATGAAATCTGAGAGCAACATGTCGACGTACTGCTTGAACTGTCTTGAAATCTACAGTAGATGGTGTTCTTTGTGCTAGGAAACATTCGCGAGGCCAGTGCACTCTGCTGAGAAAAAGGCCTCATTCTCACACTCCCAAGTGCCGGCATTAGATATCCCGCCGATAATAGCCTCCATGGCTGTCCTGAATTCTTTTTCCCACAGAACGCCCCAGGGTGTGAGACTCTGATGTGCTCACTTACTTGTTCTTTATTTTCATGGATAATGCTTTTTACCCAATGTTCTGGTTTGGGCAGAAGCGGAAGGGAGGAAGAGGGAGAAAAGAAAACGGTCATTTACGGCAATTGTTGATCATGAAAAAAAGTTAGTGGCTTGTTACCCAATGGCTTCTGATGTGGTCATTCACAGCAAGCGCCTAGTTCATGCGGCTGCAGAATTCACAGGAAATACCCCCAGTCCTGGGAATTATCTGATAGTGATAAACATCTGCATGGTGAACATTGTAAAAATGGTGAGGTCTGTATTATTAGTGGCGTTACAGTAGCTCCTACAGGGCTCTGGTGTGCTCGGTACTGTACATACATTGTAGTACCAGATAGTCCCTGCTCTGAAGAGTTTACAATCCCACATGAGGAAACAGAGGCACATGCCCACAATCAGCCAATGGCAGGGCTCGGATTAGATCTTGGTCTCTGGAGACCTAGCCCACTAAACCACATCTTAGCAGCCCTCTCCAAGAGAGGACATGCCGGGGCCTAGGAGACGTGCCTCTCCGTGCGGGTTTCACCAGATGCGGAAAGGAGCAAGCCAGAGAACCAAACAAACAAGGTCGGCGCATGAAGAAGGCGCCTGCCGGCCTTCGCAGCTGCAGCCCGGAATCTGCTCCGGTGCTTCTGAAATCCACGCCGGGTGTTAAGAGAAACCAGCACCTCCAAACACATCCAGGAGAGGAGGGAACCCCTGCTCCTAATCAACTTTGCATGCAGAGTCCCACTGAAGAGAGTGCACCTGGGAACAGCCCACAGTAGCCCATGCACCCCGGCAGGGAGCATTGGCCCAGCTTCCCTTTTGTTCCATCTCTGCCCAGGCAGTGACCAAATCCAGCCTGCAGCTGCGGGAGGGGAAGGGAGAAGTCTCTCAAGCAGTGGCCACATAGACCGCGCAGGGATGGAGTCAATGCTGGGAAGATCCCTTTCTCTTGGGCACTGGGAGGAGGGTGGGTGAGGGAAAGAAGATGCCCCTAGGCCAAGCTGGGCGTAGGCCGCTCTGCCACCACGTGGGTACGAGTGCTTTCAGGACTGTGGCAAACTGTCTCTGTGAAACGCAGAGCAAAATCCCTCACTGGCTGGGGGAAGAGATTGAATCCCCAAATCGACAACAAACGACCGCGAGGAGTTCTGTCAGCCCGACCGTGAGGTGTTCTGTCAGCCCCTCCAAGTCTCGTTCAGTAGGGTCAACAGCTGAGGGTCACCTTCAAGGGATCGTCCTCCAGATTCTATTGGGGAAGTTTATTCACGAGTCTCAAAGTCGTCTTTGGCGCACGTGTAATATATCAGCAGGATATTCTATCCCAATAGGAGGGCAATGTGACCCACATCGTAGGATGAGAACAATTGAGTTTGCCCCTCATTCAGAATGTGGACGCTCCAGGAGGGACTTCCTCAGTTTGAATTAGCATCCAGGCAGATTCAAAAGTGTCTCGTTATTCTCCCTTGCTATTTTCATGAGCTGTTGCAATTTTCATTCCTCATCGTTTTGGAATATGGCCCATTAAAACCGTCACAGCTTGACAGCCTTTCTCCACCCAACAGCCGCACACAGTTTTCTTGGATATTGTTCACACAGACTTTCTTGGACATCATTCATCTGCTGTTGTATGAGTGTGAACGTACCAGAAGAAAAATTCTCATCCAATAGCTTTTGGTATCAACAACTGGGTAAAGGTTATCGATGGATAATTTTGTTCAGTGACACACCAACGTCTTTGGTTGTTGAAATGCACCCAGCATTGGTAAAGCATCATATCCTCCTTCTATACATCTTGCTCTCTCATGACAAAGGCCTAAACATTGCAGTCATTGTTGCCAACTCTCACAATTTTATTACAAGCCTCCTGATATTTAATGTTTTCCTTGAAGTCCCAGCTCATAAAGTTACATGAGAATCTCAGCTATTCCTGGTTGCAGAGAAAAGCGTGAGAACATGAACCCTAAAGGTGAAAAAAAACAAAAAGGAAAAAGTGAAATCTCCAAACGAATGATATTTGAAAATGTCATGATTGTTAAGCCAGTTTCATGATGTTTTGGGGTCTAACTCATGGTTTGAGAATGTGCCAGGGTGACAATACCGAGACATTTATTTGCAACACCGAGTGCAATGGGTAGAATTTCTCTACGTCACTTAGGAGCATGAATTCCAGTGACTTGCAACGTGCTTCTAAGGTCACTTAATGAGCTTTTGCAAACGCCAATAGTTTTGATTAAAGATAGGAAAGCCTTTTCATTTTAACCCCCCTTTCCCGTGGTTTGTAATTTCCTCATATGCGCCTGTTGGTCTGAAAGAAACACAGCAGAATTCACACTTCACTGAATCCTCATTTCTCTTTGCAAACTTGCACTCTTCCAACCTCTCAGGGAAGATGTAACAGCAGATGCTGCCATGAGGCCCCCATGTTACCTAACAGTTATTTTGTTCCCAAAATAGACTGCAGTTGAATGTCTATAATTCTATGAACTATGACCATAGGTAAACTAAGCCAGCATTTCTCAATGAACGGTCCATGGACTAGCGCCGGTCCCAGAGATCTCTCTGACACAGTGTAGGAAGCAGCAAGCCAGTCCCTGCTATCAAAAAGGTTGAGAAAAACTGAACTAAGCTACAATTAAGATTTATCCATGAAGTACATTTTGTGGTCCTCACTTTATTGTGTTGTGCTCACTTACTTGCCAATTTGCACCATTGGGTAATGCACACAGGTCCCCCAGTCACCAGTGGGGTGCAGAGATGGATCCTGCACTCCTGAAGTCGCTGGGAGCTTTGCCATTGATTTTAAGAGGTGCAGAATTGAGCCCTGAGTGAGGTTCTGCTCTTTGGCTAGTCACATTCTCTCTGCACTGTTGTGCGCTTTCTGATGGTTCGTGAGCTTTTGAATATAAGAAACATGGAGGTAAGAAAGTGAGGTTCTAATGAGCCCCCTTATACATACAAAAATGTCTACTCTAGCAAGGGTATGATACCCAGTGTTGCCAATGCTTGCAATGTTATTGTGAGCCTGGCACTACTTAAAATGCTTTTCTTAAAGCTCCATCTCCCGGAGTCCTGTGATCAATGTTCCCTCTACTTTTTAGCAGGCCGTGTGTGCAAAAAATTTCTTCTATGCAAATTGTGCGTCTGTGCAAATTTTTGTGTGTGCGGTGTTGTGTGTGCGGTGCCGTGTGCATGGGGTTTAGGATCTGTGTGCGTGCGCACACGCGCACAGCTTAGAGGGAACAGTGCCTGTGATCACATGAGAATCTCTGCTTTCTTTTTTTTTTTTTAAACTCTCATGGTTGCAGAGAGAAGCTTGAAAACACGGCCAGATTGTGGCTCAGAAACCAAAAGGCAAATAAAGAACTCCACATTTATTTATTTTTTAAGTTGCAAGATTTTTAAGTCAATCTCATGATATTTTGAGGCCCGACTCATGATTTTTCAGCACTTGGGTTTGAAATGTATCCCTTTGCAGCTTGACTGATACAGGATCCGTCACCAGAGAAAAGCTGGGTTTTGGCTGGTATTTTTGAGCATTATTCTTTGTGAAAGTTGTAATCAAGTCTTTCTAGCTATGTCACTTGATACCCACATTGTGCTAAACCATCAGCTCCCGCTCTGTTTGGATCTTCCTCTTTACTAGCTTTTGCCAATTATTTAGTCTTGTAAGGGTTTCTTCTTCCTATCCCTGTTGAAGCTGATATTTAGCTCTGCATCACAGCTGTTTGAACTGAGCAGGGGCTGACGGGACTCTCTGCAAAGTCAATCAGTGCCACTTCTTAATCAGTTAGGGGATTCTCTCGTTGTTGCATAACAATATAAGGATCTAACATGGCTTTTGCTAGGCTGGGGAACAAGAAAATTGGGATTGAAAGCACATCATTTACACCAGTGCTTCTCAAACTATCTGATGTGGCGGACCGACAATTTTTTTTTCCCAATGTGCCAGGGACCGGTACCATATTTGTGCCATTATACTATTATTTCTTTCCTGGAAACTCACCGCAGAACGGCAGCCGATGGCTCGCGGACCAGTGAGTCGCACTGATCTACACAGCAGCAGAGCACAATTAAGCCATAAGGAATAGTCTAGGAGTTCAGTCATAGAACTGAGCGCCAGAGACTCCTGAGATCTGATACTGATGCCTACTGCGGCGTTGGTCACACCACCTTTACCTCTCTGCCTCAGTGTCTTTATTTGTTAAAAGTACTAAGCTGTTCAACAGATGGTTTTGTTGCCGTAGTAATAATTCCCCAGACATGGGAGTATTTGCTCGATCCCCAAAACATAACGAAAACATTTAAAAAAGAGAAGCATCCTGGATATTTGTGTTGATCTCCACCTAAACCTTTCAAAAGATGCTCTAGAAAACGTAAGAACCAAAGTTTAAATTAGCTTGGAAAAAAGTGCTGGTACATATTTGCACTGGGTTAATCCATCCCCAGATTAGGACAGAAGGACAGAACATTGATTACCAAGCAAGAACTGAAATATATCGGGGGCGGAGGGGGAGAAACCTTTGCAATTCCTGCTAAGGCTTAGGACCCCATCGCTAATTGCACCCAGGGATGCTTAGCAAATTAACTTTTGATTAGCACTTAGTATAATTAAAATAAATAGCAGAAATGGAAAAGGAATGCTGCTTATCATACAGATCCTTTTGCTAAACATCACACTTATCTGAGTAACCTTTGCTTCCTTTATCAAGGTAATTAGCACCCTGGGCTCTGTAGCACTTGAACCTGCATCAAAATGTTTCTGGGGTGGTTTATTATTTTGTGTAGTATATTTAGGCCCGAAGTGATTCACTCAGAGCAGAAGATTTTTAAACAACTTCTCCCTGTCAATGAATTTTTTTCCCCAACTAGAATCGATCCATTTCTTAGCTCCCAGAAAACAAAAAACAAACAAACAAACAAAAAGCTTCTGCTGAAATCAATGTGTTAGTCTCTAAGGTGCCACAAATACTCCTGTTCTTTTTATGGATACTGACTAGCACGGCTGCTACTCTGAAACCTGTGGCTTAGGAACAGTTTTCCAACCCAGCTATGATGGGCTTCTTTAACTACGATGGAGCTGGGCCAATTTGTACCAGTTGACGATCTGGCCCCCAGGTTTCATGATAATATTAAGAAGCAGCAGCTCTAGAGAGAGAGATTTTTGAACAGAAGCAAGCCTCTTTCTAATGGACTGTATCCAGATGTGATTGCCAGGCAATTCTGCCAGCCCTAGAAAACATGGTAGCTACGTTTTTATCTCACGCTATCAAAATAAGGTCAAGAACAAGCTGCAGAAAGTTGAATGGAATATCAAGCGAAGCAATGTAAAAGACCTCGCTAAAATGCACTCCGATCCATTTGAACAGTGTCGGGGGAATGTACTTTTCTCTCAGTCAGACACTGACTAGAGTCACAGAAAGGCGTTACATTATTCAGCTATAAATTGGATTAGTAGATTGAAATCACAATAAGCAGATGCTTCTATCAAATATTTGCCAACGGTTAATTCTGGCAGCCCATCCCGCTGCATGCCGCTAGGGTAAGTCACAGTCGCTATAAGACACTCGCCATTAAAAAAAAAAATTAAAATGATCATTTTTAAAGTTTTGGAGCAGCGTCAGCAAACAAGAACGTTCCAGTCTGGCAGCCGCGGGAACTGCATTCGCCAGATCATGCAGAGGATACGAGAGATGGTGTATACAATAGCACATAGTCACATGATAATGCCGCGTTCGTTCCCATCCGGCGTGCCCCTCATCTCAGCCCACAAGGCTGGAACATGGGCTCGGCTGGATGACAACACGGTACGTTTTGCGAAAGGCCCACACGTAGGGAAAAATCCTGCCCTTCTTCAGAGCGGTAGCAAGGGACGCTGGAGTGGCCAAGTTGCTGACACTGGAGGAGCAGAACTCCGAGGGCTCATACTTCAGATGAGGCCTGTTCGCACTGACTTCAACGGGAGCTGAATCAGGTGCCAAGTGAACACGCAGGGCTAGAGCTGAGGTTAACCCCCTACAGACGGCACAGGCTCAGAAAGCCCTACTTGAATATAGGGAGTATACGGTGACCTAATTGTCCCATTTAGACTGGCTTGTCTCCCTGCAACCACAGGGTTAAATCCTGCCTGGGCTGACTCAGCCTTCTGAGGCAGAAACGCTGAGAAGCACTGAGGTGTCGCGTCACCTCCCCCGGTGGCAGATGCCAAAAATTTCTGTGCTCTACAAAAGAGACATTGTGTTCGGGACCCAATCCTGCCGTTTGCTGGTCCCCGCCCATTGGGAGCAGAAGGTGCTTAATTTACCTTCAGCTCTGGAGCCCTTCCTTTCTTTCCAGGAATTCAGTCACAAACCGACGTTGTGCCTGGCAGCCATTGGTGCTACCGGTTGTCGGCCTGCATGGATCGTTAGCATGCAACCCTCAGCCTCATGATGATTCAGCAACAGTGATAGAGGAAGTGAGCCTCAGACAATAGCTTCCCCTTGACCATCCCCACCGATGCTGAACTGCTGACAGGGGGAAGTCCCCCGCTTTAGTACCTTCCTTTGCAGTCACACACTTATTGTCTGCAGGGCAACGTCAGTAAACATGTCGCAGCTTCTCTAGCACTGAACAGTGCAGCGTGCCAAGGCCAGACCCCACGTCGCCGTTCTGCGTTGAGGAAGTTTTTAACCTAAGGTGGTGGAATATAAGCTTAGGGGATCTTTCATGCGGGTCCCCACATCTGTACCCCAGAGTTCAGAGTGGGGAGGGAACCCTGACAGCTGCTTTCTGTATTCCCACAAGCCCTAGTCCCTGGCACATGTGATAGCGTCACGCAGTGTAGAATAGCGTAGCGGGCTCTAGCCAGTGATAGAATCATCATAGAATCTCAGGGTTGGGAGGGACCTCAGGAGGTCATCTAGTCCAACCCCCTGCTCAAAGCAGGACCAATCCCCAATTTTTGCCCCAGATCCCTAAATGGCCCCCTCAAGGATTGAACTCACAACCCTGGGTTTAGTAGGCCAATGCTCAAACCACTGAGCTATCCCTCCCCGCAACCACTGAGCTATCCCTCAAAAGCATCACCTGAGACACCTGGATGTGACAAGTTGGTGCAAGGAGCTGCTTTTCATTCATAGCTGAGCGTTCCCAGACTTCCAGCGTTGACACATTCTCTGAAGCTGTGGCACCCTCCCTCCCGGAGCTTTGCAAGGGCCGCCACAGGGACCCTATTTTTCAATGTCAAAACACTTTGTATGGCAACAAGGTCACAAGACACGGACGCACTTTGCATCCCGACTCCTTTCCTCGATCTGGAGCCGCAGAACAGATCAAGTACTGAGCTCCACCTCTGGGCCCCTCTTCCTCCCCTCCTCCGGTGACAACGGAGAGAGGAGACAGGAGGAATAGAGGGATCGCAAGAAACGCTGCCCCTCACTGACCAAACCTACCCACCCCGCTGGCTGTGCGCTGGCTGGGTCAGCAATCAGACTCATACTGAGATGCTGTCTCCCACCACATGAGGACAAGCTTTGGCCTTAAACAAGGACCGGCTACATGGCGAGCATGAAACAGGGGCGTTCAAACCATTTGATCCCGGAACAGCAAGACGTGTGGAACGTTGTGTCATTACAACACCCCAGCATTCTGACTGTTGACACAAAAAGCGGGGTCGTTCCAGGCGTCCTGAGGACTTCAAAGCTAGTGCATTGATTGCCGAACCCACACCTCCTAAGTGCTCCGTCATAAGGCCTACCACCAAATCAAAGCAGGGACTTACCGGTTGGAGACGCCGATGATAAGCCTGCCAAAATTCAGGGTACGTCTTCCAGCGCAATCACTTGATAATCGCCAACGATCAGGGGAAGAGCAGCACGCTCTTTGCCATCATCTGTTGGGAAATTAGCCTCCATAAATGGCTTCGGATCAACCCTTTAAATACGTTGTGCAGGTACAGGAGTATGATTGCTCATCAGCGAGCTACTTCCTTTCAGAGGCTCTTTGCCTGGCTGAAGCTGAGTCTTAGCCAGGGGTGAAAGTAAGTCAAATGACTTACCGGTACGGGGCTGGGCTGGGGCCCACCTCTGGCCCCTGGAAGGGGCGGGCCTGAGGGGGGTCAGAGCCAGCCCCAGTCCGCCCTGTAAGGTAAGTGTCCCTGCTCCTTCCCCCGCCTCCCCCCCCGGGGTAGCAGAGGGCCGGGGCTCCCCCTGCTTCTACTGGCTCGGCCCTTTAAATAGCCCCTGGAGCCCTGTTGCATTACGTCCCCTTTTCCATTTACCTCCATGATTTTAATTATTCTTTCCTTCGTAATTTGTTCTAAAGCCTTGCATACTACTAAGGTCAGACAAATAGGTTTGTAATTGCTTGGATCACTTTTTTTCCCTTGCTTACATATAAGTCCGACATTAGCTATTCTCCAGTCATATGGTACTGCCCCCAAAATAGACTGATTACAAATCCTTGCTGCCCGACTAACAATCTCTCTCATGTGCCTGTTCTTTCCGTATTCTGGGATGGAAATTATCCAGTCCCCCTGATTTGAATGCATTAAGATCTTAAATTTGTCTTCCATCAGTTGTGGTAATTTCCATTTCCGTACAGTCATTTCCATCATGCCCATGTTCCATATTATCATCCATATTGAAAACCAACACAAAGTATTCATTTAGTTTTGGGGCCAGACCTAGATTATCTTTAAGCTCCTTCCCATCCATACTACATAGCAGCCCAACCACACCCTTTCTTATTTTTCCCTTATTTATATATCTAAAAACCCTCTTAATTTCCTTGGCACGAGCTAATTCAACTTGAATTTCAGCAATTTTCACTTTATTCCTACATTTTCTAAACTCCAAGATGTAGCTTATCAATCCCTTTCCCCGTTTGCTATTGGCTTTGCTTACTCCTAAGAATAGACAGCTGTGTCTGGAGACTTTCCCTACAAGCTTTTTGCTTGGGATGCAAATTGCAGATCGTTTTTGTGTAGATGAGTTAAAGAAATGCCAAGTCTCCTCCACGTGTAAGTCTTTGAGCTCTTCAGTCCAGCTGACTTAAGAATCATAGAATAGAATCATAGAACTGGAAGGGACCTCACGAGGTCATCTAGTCCAGTCCCCTGCATTCAAGGCAGGTTTAACTTCTTTAACTAATTCCCGTCATTTCCCACAGTTGGCCCTTTTGAAATCAAAATCGCAGTTGATGACCTGGTTTTGATGATGCAGTTTAGATTAAATGGAAAAATCCGTTTGTGATCACTCGATCCAGGGTTATTTCCCGCAACCAACTTCTCTGTGATGTCCTCACTACGTTCCAAAGCCACGTCTAAAATTGCATTGCCCCTGGTTGGTTCAGTGATGATTTGACAAAGAAAATATCCAGGAATAACTGGGCCTTACTAATACTCGTAGCATTTATTCTCCGATCTATAGCTGGGAACTTAAAGGCTCCCATTATGACACAATTCCCAATAGTATTTCTCTCTCTAATAATATAAGAGACCTCTATCCATAGCCAAGTCCAAGCGGGGGGGGGATGTTCTTTAGCAGACCCCTAACGCTACCCCAATAGAACCTCGGTTACCATCCCTCGCCAAAGAGGTTTTGGCCCAAACATTCTGCTTTGTCCATACGACTCCATCTTATTTCTTTACAGGTTACAGCATCATTGACGTACAAGGCTACCCACCCCCTCTCTCTCCTAACCAGCACATCCACTCTAGTGCCTGTATTGCAGTGCGGAGTGCTATTCCACCATGGTTCTGGGATCCCTATAACAGCCAGTTTGACCTCCTGAACCCATAGTTCCTGCACTATGTTCTTGGGTGTCACTCAACATTATTTCACACCCAAAGGCAGCCTGGAGAGTTTCTACACACCAGGAAATACAGTAATTTGTGAGCCAGGTGGTTAGCAGCGACCAGTCTATGATCATATCAGGAGGAGCAGCATTGTCTAGTGGATAGAGCACTGGATTGGGAGTCAGAGACCTGAGTGAGTTACGTTCCCAGCTCTGCCACTGAGCTAGGATGGCCGTGGGCACGTCCTTGCCCTGCTCCCTGCCTCAGTTTCCCCTCCCACCATTTGTCTGTCTCGTCTATTTAGCTCTTCATTTTCATTTGGGGCCTTGAGGAACTATCACACTAAAGCCGATTAATGACGACATGTCAGATCTACATACATCTCTGTCTCTGCTCTAGCTACAGTGGCAATTAGCTGCTTGTCATAAAAGCCCTGACATGTAGCATGCAGATTCACGCTGCTGTCTGGTATTCCACTGGGGAAAAAAACCAAAAACATTCAGAGTCATTTATGCTGCTACT
Organism: Chelydra serpentina; assembly: GCA_037349315.1. Lineage (NCBI taxonomy): Eukaryota > Metazoa > Chordata > Testudines > Chelydridae > Chelydra > Chelydra serpentina. The sequence continues at coordinate 39,207,442 of JBAIAC010000028.1, read as the reverse complement.
TTCATTTTTTTCCAGCTGTCCTTCACACTGGAACAAGCACCCCAAATGGTGAGAACTACAGGCCAGGAATGGCAAGTTTATTAGATAAAGTCCAGATGAGGCTTGCTCGGAAAACAGCCTCGGCCGTTAAGATTTAGCTTCCACAGACATCATCCAATATTCAACATAAACATTGGAGGCAACAAAATGTCTGGCAGATCTTGACCTGACATGGCTGTCTGCACCGCACAACAAACTAGTTTCACACCGAGTGAAAGGTCATGACTTTAATCCACTTCCTTGTGGAATGTACACAGATGTCACTCTGCTTAACATATGTAATTAAACAGCCCCGCTGTTTGGTATTCGTCCCATGTTTATTTTCCCATTTGGTAACAAAGTGGATTTTAATATAATATGACACTGAAGGAATACAGGCTGCGCAGACAGTCTAGATGTTTCAGTAATTCGCAAAACCTGTGGCCTATAAGGATGTGGACTCTGAGTCTGTCGTGGTTCAGCTCAAATCCATCAATTATTTCTTTCTGGGGGGTGACGAAGGGAGGAGAGGTGGGGTGGCGAGAGGGGTCTTAAATACCCAGAAAATTACTGGGAAATGACTCTGGGAAACGCAATGCAGTGCCAGAGTTATTAAATGTGTTGGAGATAATATAAAAAGAATCAATGCCCGAGGCCCTTATTGTAATGGTAATTGCCACACACCTAGAGGTCCATGGGAGATTTGGATCAGCACTTCTGCTACAAAAGGCTCCATTTCTGGGCGCTGCGAATGCGGTGCCGTGTAAAAGGCAGTATAGTCCTTCTAACGGAGCTACTATAAGTCAGAGAGCAAGGAGCTGGGGGGCCAAAGTGTTGAAAAGATAGCGGCTAGTCAACAGTGTGAGAGAAACGCAGCTGCAGACAGGGCAACGCTTGAAGACAGACAGAGGGTACAGATAGGGGCTGGTCAAAAAAAGCTTCTTGAAACCAAAAGGCTTGTGGTTTAGGCTGACAGGAAACATCAGGGCGTGAAGTCTGAGGGAGCCTTCGCCACGGGCCCAGAAGCCGCTCGGCAAGCGGCAGTTTGAAAATCACTGCTCCAAAATGACACTGACGTTATCTGAGGCACTACGTTGATCGTGTTCCTCGGTCATTTGTTTTCATTAACATTAAAACTGGTTTATAATTTGACCATGACCTCTAAATAACCCAGTTTCCCATCACATCCTGCCATATCTTATTTCTCCTTGACTCCTAAAATGCTCACATGCCAAGATTTGCTTAAAGGGGTCCTCTCATCTTAAAACCAAAACCAAAAGCTAAAAGGGTTTTCTGATAACACACCTGCCAATAGTTGTGATTTCACAGTCACATCCTCCAGTTTTCACGTTTCCCCTCACGTGTTGCTGTGTAAAACAGAGAAGAAAGTGACTGGCTGACCATACAGAAGAAATTGGAAATGGACACTACACAAAGTGTACAAAGGGAACAAACGGAAAAAAACAAAGGGAAATGTTTTTTAACTCTGATCTCTTTAAGTTACAGCCATCTTAGGAGTTACTTGTAAGAACCATAGATCAAAATCTTTAAAGAGAACGCTAAGTGTTTTTAAAGGTGAGAACAACACAAACTTTTTCAAGGGAATGGTTTTAAAATTGTAATGAACAATGTGTGACCTGGCACTTTGCGGCCTAAAACGCATAACTGTGTCCCTAGGACGCTAGCATATGTAGAGCAAAATAACATCAAGCTGTTTATTTTCAAAGGGCCCCAATGTTTAACAAAATAAACCATGTTTGATTCACACAGACTGTTTTTTTTAAACATAGTAAAATCACTAGCTATATAAACATGCCACGGGCTCTTCATCTGCTTATAGCAAAAACTCAGTGACCTCATCTTTGGGGAATGTCCTCGTTGTCACAGGCTGCTCAGAATTTGCTTGTTTAGTCAATTTTTGCTTTTACTTATTAATCAGGTTTGCCACCATGAAGGATACGTCATAGTCTTCAGTGAAGAATAAGGTGGCTGGAGCCAGCCACGCTAACCGTACAAAACCAACTGTCCCTCCTAAAACATAGAGCCTGAATATTTTGTTGGGCGCCACATTTGCTTTATGCCAGTTGGGTTCTCATGTTTGTGAAGAAACAAACCAAACCAAAAAACCCAGTGTCCTTCCATATGGTCCAAAATTTCTAATGGCTTCAATCCAGCTTCTAATTTTGCCCCATCAAAAATCCTTGCATTGGTGTTTTTGCCAATACCCTGGCACAAGAGTCTACGTTTGTGTGAAATGGACACACGCGCCAGACTTCACCCCTTGCGTGTGCCATTTTATGCGCAAAATGGGAGTTTACAGTTGAAGATTTGGACCAAATTTTCTAAGCTGCCACTACTTTTCTCCCTCTTCTTTGAACATCTGTTCTTGAAATTTCTGCTTCCCCTCTCAGTTTTATTTCTCGTTCTTTCAGAAACCTATCCCACAAATACAGAGAGATGTTGTGTCCCTAAACATTCCAGGCAACCTCACCCACTCATCCCACCGCACCCACCCACAGGAGAACGGCCCAGGCCCTGTTATTACTAGCTAAAACAACAAACAAAACACAAGTATGATTTTTACTTACATTGGCAGTGCACGTAGTTACTTTAAGGATCTATCACAGCTTGCATTATAAAGCACCGGTTTTCGGGCTTAGAATTTGGTACCTGACAGTTCTGCACATATTAGGCTGCAATGTGGTAACACGTTTGTCAATCCCTTTGCTGCAGTTTTACTCTAAGGCCAAAGAAATGGTTTTCTGTAAATTGAGGTACTGAGCCAGACATTTGGTTGAGAAGGAAGCATTAGGGACCGGCTGCTGCCCATTGATACGTGAGTCACCCTGCTGACAACCGTTCACGTATCTGAGGCGAGAATGTGTCACGGAGTATTGTTCATGAGGAATTTAAGGCTTCAGCCTGGCAAATACCCAGTCCTATGAGGAGGGCCCTACATGGTCCATTTTGGGCAATTTCACGGTCGTAGGATTTTTTTTAAATGTACATTTCATGATTTCAGCTATTTAAGTCTGAAATGTCACAGGGTTGTAATTATAGGGGTCCTGACCCAAAAGGAGTGGGGCGGGGGGTTCCGGTGCTGCTACCCGTACGTCTGCGCTGCTGCGGCAGGCGCCGGCGCTGCCTTCAGAGCGGGGAACCCGGAGAGCGGCGGCTGCTGGCCAGGAGCCCAGCTCTGAAGGCAGAGCCGCCGCCAGCAGCAGCGCAGAAGTCAGGATGGCCTGGGATGGTATCGCCGCCCTTCTGCGCTGCTGCCTGCAGAGCTGGGCCCTCAGCCAGCAGCCGCCGCTCTCCGGCCGCCCAGCTCTGAAGGAAGCTCAGAAGTGAGGGTGGCAATGCCACAATCCCCCCCCTAAAATAACCTTGTGGCCCGCCCTGCAACTCCCTTTTGGGTCAGGACCCCCAGTCTGAGAAACGCTGGTCTCCCCCGTGAAATCTGTATAGTATAAGGTAAAAGCACCCAAAAGACCAGATTTCACAGGGGGGAGACCAGATTTCCCGGTCCGTGATGCGTTTTTCATGGCTGTGAATTTGGTAAGGCCCTACCTTTGCGTGGGTGTAACTTTCCTTTCCTTGGGTCAGCGAGTCTAGTGCCATCCTCAAAGGCACATGCAGGCAAACAGAGGGAGTCTGGAGAAGAGCGTGCGTTTCCTTCCGGTGTAGGTATGGCGCTGCATCGGGTATTGGATACGGCTGGTGAGGGAGCAACGGAGAAAACAAAGACACGGACAGCCAGGGGGTGGATAAGGGAACCGGTGTGAGTAACAATGGAAGAAGGCAACAGGCAAAGAACAGGAAACTCCAAATAATCCCACAGATGCTTCCAGGCCCACGAGCAAGTCACCAGGCAGAAAAGCCTGCGTGTCATGAACCGGGACGTGGGTGGTCAGGCCTGATGGCTGGAGTGGGAGCCAGGCCTACTGGTCAGAGCCGAAGTCAGGAAGCCCGGCTGGAGCAGACAGGGGCGGGAGAGGCTGGGGACAAGGCAGGGAGGGAGAAGAGCAACAACAGCCGCAGGGGTAAGCGTTGAGCTGCCAGAGATCAGTTGGTGTTGGGCTTATGTGCGGCCGCGGTCTGTCTGATTGTGCTGGGGACAGGGTTTAAAGGATGCATCAAACCAAAGGCAGGAAGAGAGCCCATTGGTCTATTTCAGGCAATTCCAGAATGGTGAGGTTTGGTCTGTATGTGCTTTTGGAATGTGTGACAGCCCCTGTGTTCACTCTCCAGCCCCTTCTCTCCCAAATGTCATTCAGCCTTCTCCAGGCTGCCTTGTGGCTGTATGAGGAGTCTTATTGAGCAGTATAACGGAGAGCAGGATTTGGCTTGCAATTTCACTTTCTCCTTCGGTTTAATGAAGCCATCAGCTGTAATTTTGTGATTGCTGTTTCTAATCAGATTTCAAAGACAGTTACTTTCAGCAATGTGAAAAATGCCTGCCGGATCAAAAGGAAACTGAACAACTAACACTGGCTTGTATTGTGCAGGATAATGACGACCATTTCTGGCCTTAAAAATCCACAAATGCCTTCTGTATACCTCTTCTGCTCTGGGCCACTCCAGTGACACAAAGCAGCCCTGCCATGTTACATCACGGCAGTGGTGCAAAACAGCTGTCGCACACTAGGGAATCCATGTCATCGCCCTTTTCAACCTACTAAGACACTGGCTGCTGCTTGGTTTGGTCCTTTCAGCGTGTGAAGCCCTTAGCAAAGCACGATAAACCCAACTTTTGAAAACCAGAACGGAAGCATTTGAGGTTTTTAGCTCTCAGAAACAAGGGCTGTATGCACCAGCTGTTTCAAGCAGCTGTTAAATTGGTTAGATTAGGAAGTCTCTAGCATTAGAAAATTAGCCAAATGATTAATGGACTAGGATTTCCCTTCCAACACAAATGTTTTGTTTTTAAATTCTAATTTATGCCTGACTTGTACAGAAACAGATCGCACACGTTTGGTGCAAATAACTGCCATCAGGTGGAAAAGATGCTGGGTCCTTCATCTTTTTTTAAGGAAGCTTGCAAACCTGCGTGGAGAAATAATGTATGTGCATAGGGGGCTTTGCTATTTATTTATGGCCCTCTCCATCCAATGCAGATCCCGGGCCAGCTGCTCAGCTGGTGTATGCTGACCATTGGCTGCCATTGAACGACTGCACCCGTTTACCCCAGAAAAGGTTCTGGCTCCCTGTAGTTTAACAAGAACTAAACTGAGCAACTCATGTAAAGAGACAACGAAGCCATGCTGGGCGGCTCCGGGATGCGG